>CM061538.1:36801080-39201080 GCA_030864215.1 Capsicum pubescens
CCCGGGCGCACCGCCGAAACCATGGGCTATAACACACCGATTTGGCCCGAAAATGCCCCATTAGCGCTATTTCGCCTGTTTGTCCACCCAAATAGCCACGAAAATTTAAACGTACAACACTGGGACATACCCAACCTCCCTGGACCACCCCGATCGATTTTCAACCCACAGCACACCCGGACGCCGGGCCCACCCACAAAACTATGGGATATAGCACACCAATTTGGCTAAAAAAATGCCCCATTCGTACCGTTTCTCTCGTTTGTCCACCCAAATATCCACAAAAATTTAAACGGACCACACTGGGATGATCCCCAAATTCCCTAGCAAGCTCCAATTAATTTTTGGCCCACAGCAAGCTCGGATCCCAGGCCCACCCCCAAAACCATGGGCTATAGCACACCGATTTGTCTTGAAAAACACCCCATTCACACAGTTTCACCCGTTTGTCCTCCCAAATGGCCACAAAAATTTAAATGGACCATGCTGAGACGATCCCAACATCCCTGGAATGCCCCGGTCAATTTTTGACCAACATCATGCACTGACCCCCAGGTCACCCCTAAAACTGTGGGCTATAGCACATCGATTTGGCCCAAAAATACCCCGTGCCGTTTCGCCCGTTTGTCCACCCAAGTGCCCACAAAAATTTAAACGGAACACACTGGGATGATTCTCGACCTCCCTGGCATACCTCGGTAAATTTTTGACCTATAGTACGCACGGAACCCAGGCCCACCCTCGACACCGTGGGCTATAGAGCATCAATTTGACCCGAAAACCCATTCGCGCCGTTTTCGCCCGTTTATCTTCCCAAATGGCCATGAAAATTTAAAAGATCCATACTGGGATGATTCTCAACTTCCCTGGCATGCCCCGGTCAATTTTCGGCCAACAGCACGCCCGGACCCCGGGCTCACCCCTAAAACCGTGGGCTTAGCACATCGATGTGGCTCGAAAATGCCCCGTTCTAGCCTTTTCGCCCGTTTGTCCACCCAAATGGACAAGAAAATTTTTGGCCCGCAGTACGCCCGGACCCCGGGCCCACCCACAAAATCGTGGGCTATAGCACACTGATTTGGCCTAAAAATGCCTCGTTTGCGATGTTTTGCCTGTTTGTCCACCCAAACAGCCATAAAAATTTAAATGGACCATAGTGGGACCATCCCCAACCTACCTGGCATGCCTCGACCGATTTTCGGCCTACAGAACGCTCGGAACCTAGGCTCACCCCCGATGCCGTGGGCTATAGCACATCGATTTGGCCCAAAAATTCCCCGTTCGTGCCGTTTCGCCCGTTTATCAACAAAAATGGCTACGAAAATTTAAACAGACCATACTAGGATGATCCTCAACTTTCCTGCCATACCCCTTTCGATTTTCAGCCCACTGTACGCCTATACCCTGGGTCCACACTCAAAACTGTGGGCTATAACACACCGATTTTGCCCGAAAATGCCCCGTTCATGTTGTTTCGCCCGTTTGTCCACCCAAATGGCCACAAAATTTAATTATACCACACTGGGATGATCCCTAACCTCCTTGTCATGCCTCAGTCAATTTTCAATCCACAGCACGCCTGAAGCCCGGCCCACCCCCAAAACCAAAGGCTATAGAACACCTATTTTGCCCCATAATTCCCCGTTCATGCCGTTTTGCCCGTTTGTGCATCCAAATAGCCACAAAAATTTCAACGTAACACACTGGGATGATCCCCAACCTCCATGGCATGCCCCGGTCGATTTTCTTCCCACAGCATGCTCGGAGCCCGGGCCCACCCCCCAAAACCGTGGGCTATAGCACACCAATTTGGCCCGAAAATGCCCCATTTGTGCCGTTTCGCCCGTTTGGCCACCTAAATTTCCACGAAAACTTAAACAGACCATACTTGGATGATCCCCAACCTCACTAGCATTCCCCGGTCATTTTTTGTCCCACAACACATTCAAACCCCTTTCCCACCCCCAAAATCATGGGCTATAGCACACCGATTTGGCCCGAAAATGCCCCGTTTGCGTCGTTTCATCCTTTTGTCCACCTAAATGTCCATGAAAAATTAAATCAACCACACTAGGATGATCCCCAACCTCCCTGGCATACCCCGATCATTTTTTAGCATACAACACACCCAAACTTCGGGCCCATCTCCAAAACCGTGGGTTATAGCACATCGATTTGGCCCTTCAATTCCCCGTTCGTGTTGTTTCGCCCGTTTGTCCACCCAAATGGCCACGAAAAATTAAATGGACCATACTAGAAAGATCTCCAACCTCCCTGCATGGCCCGATCGGTTTTTAGCACACAGCACGCCCGGACCCCAAGCCCACGTCTAAAACCGTGGGCTATAGCACACTAATTTGGCCCGAAAATGCCCCGTTCACGCCGATTCACCCGTTTGTCCAGCCAAATGGCTATGAAAATTTAAACGGACCACACAGGGATGATCCCCTACCTCTTTGGCATGCCTCGATCGATTTTAGGGCCACAATACGCCAGGACCCCAGGCCCACTTCCAAAACCGTGGGCTATAGCACACCGATTTATCCTAAACACCCAAACAACCACAAAAATTAAAACGGACCACACTGGGACGATCAACAACCTACCTAGCATACCCCAGTCGATTATTGGTGCACAGCACTCCCGGACCCCGGGCCCACCCCCAAAACCATGGGCTATAGCACATCAATTTGGCCTGAAAAGACCCCGTTCGCACCGATTCGCCCGTTTGTCCACCTAAATGGCCAAGAAAATTTAGACAGACCACACTGGGACGATCCCCAACATCCTTGCATGGCCCACCGATTTTCTACCCACAGCACACCTGGAACCCGGCCCAACCCCGAAACCACGGGCTATAGCACACCGATTTGCCTGAAAATGCACCGTTGCGCCGTTTCGCCTGTTTGTCCTCCCAAATGGCCACAAAAATTTAAACAGACACTGGGACAATCCCAAACCCTCCTGGAATGCCCTGATTGATTTTTGGCCCACAGCATGCCTGGAACCCGGGCCCACTCCCAAAACCATGGGCTATAGCACTCCGATTTGGCCAGAAAATGCCCCGTTAGCATCTTTTCTCCCGTTTGTCCACCTAAATGGCTACAAAAATTAAACGGACAATACTGGGATGATCCTAACTTCCCTGGCATTCCCTAGTTGATTTTTTGCCCATAGCACGCCCGTATCCCGTTCCCACTCCCAAAAATGCCCCATTCACACTGTTTCGCCTGTTTGTGCACCCAATTGGTCACAAAAATTTAAACAGACTACACTGGCACGATCCTCAACCCCCCTGGCATACCACGATCTATTTTCGGCCCATAACACTCCCGAACCCCGGGTCAAACCCAAAAATTATGGGCTATCGCATACCTATTTGTCCCGAAAAAGCCTCGTTCGCGCTGTTTTGCCCTTTTGTCAATCCAAATAGCCTCTAAAATTTAAAAGGAACACACAGGGATGATCCCCAACCTCCCTGTCATGTCCCGGTAAATTTTTGACCCACAGCACACCCGGACCCCGGGCCCACCCTCAAAATCGGTATCGTGGGCTATAGCACACCGATTTTGCCTAAAAATGCCCCATTCGTATCGTTTCTGTTGTTTGTCCACCCAAATGGCCAGGAAAATTTAAACGAACCACACTGGGATGATCCCCAACCTCCCTGTAACACCCTGGTCAATTTTCTACCCTCAACACGCTCGTACCCCGGGCCCACCTCCAAAATCGTGGGCTATAGCACACCGATTTAGCCTGAAAATGCCCCGTTCACACCATTTTTCCCGTTTGTCAACCCAAAAGGACACAAAATTTTAAACGGACCATACTAGGATGATCCCTAACTTCCTCGACACGCCCCGGGCGATTTGCGGCCCACAAAACGCCCGGACCCCAGGCCCACCCCCAAAACTATGGGCTATAGCACACCGATTTAGCTTAAAAAATCCTTGTTCAAGCCGTTTCACCCGTTTATTCACCCAAATGGCCACGAAAATTTAAACAGACCACACTAGGATGATCACCAATCTCCCTGCCCTCTCCCCGGTCTATTTTTGGCCCACATCACGCATGGAACCCGGTCCACCCCCAAAATCATGGGCTATAGAACACCGATTTGGGTTGAAAATGCCCCGTTCGTATAGTTTTGCCCGTTTATCCACCAAATGGCCGAAAAAAATTAAACGGACCACACTGAGAGGAACCCCAATCTCCCTGGCTATACCCGGTCTATTTTTGGAACACATCACGCACGAACCCCTGGCCCACCCCTGAAACTGTAGGCTATAACACACCAATTTGGCTCGAAAATGGACCGTTCACGTCGTTTCGCATGTTTGTCCACCCAAATGGCAACGAAAATTTTAACGGACCATACTGGGATGATCCCCAACCTCCTTGGCATGCCTTGATCAATTTTTGATGCGGAGTACGCCCGAAACTCGGGGCCACCCCTAAAACCGTGGGCTATAGCACACCGATTTTGCCTAAAAATGCCCCGTTCACGCTGTTTCGCCCGTTTGTCCACCCAAATGGCCCCGAAAGTTTAAACGAACCATACTCGGACGATACCAAATTTCCTTGGTATGACTTGGTCCACTTTTGGCCCACAGCACGCTCGGAACCCAGGCCCACCCCCGAATTCGTAAGCCATACCATACCGATTTGGCTCGTAAATTCCCAGTTCACGCCGTTTCACCCGTTTGTCCACCCAAATGGCCACAAATTTAAACGGACCGTAGTGGGACGATCCTCAACCTCCCTGGAACACCCCGATTAATTTTCTGGCCACAACAGGCCCGGACCCCAAGCCTACCCCCAAAATTGTGGGTTATAGCACACCGATTTGGCCCGAAAATGCCCCATTCGCGTCGTTTCACCCATTTAATCCACCCAAATGGCCACAAAAATTAAAACGAACCATAGTGGGATGATCCCCAACCTCGCTAGAATATCCCGATCAATTTTTGAACCACAACATGAACGAAATCTAGGCCCACCCTCAAAATCGTGGGCTATAGCAAACCAATTTGGCCTGAAAATGCCCCCTTCGCATCGTTTTGCCAGTTTTTCCACCCAAATTGACACAAAAATTTAAACGGACCACACTGGGATGATCCCAACCTCCCTGGTATTCTATGGTTGAATTTTTGCCAACAGCACGCCCGGACCTCGGGCCCACCCCCAAAACCATGGGCTATAGCTCACCGATTTGGCGCGAAAATGCCCCGTTCATGCCGGTTTGCCTGTTTGTCCAGTCAAATGGCCACAAAAATTTAAATGGACAATACTGGAATTATCCCCTAACATCCCTAGCATGCCCCAATTGATTTTCGGCCCACATTACGCCGGGACCCCCGGGACCACCCCCAAAACCGTGGGTTATAGCACATCGATATAGCTTGAAAATGCCCTGTTTGAGCCGTTTTGCCTGTTTGTCCACCCAAATGGCCACGGAAATTTAAACGTACCATACTGGGATGATCCCTAATCTCCCAGCCTCGCCCCGATCTATTTTTGGCCCACATCACGCACGGACCTCAGGCCCACCCCGAAACCGTGGGCTATAGAACACCGATTTGTGTTGAAAATGCCCCGTTCGCATTGTTTCACCCGTTTGTCCTACAAAATGGCTACGAAAATTAAAACGGACCATACTGGGATGATCTCTAACCTCCTTGTCACCCCTCGGTTGATTTTCAGCCCACTACGCGCCCGGTACCTAGGCCTACCCACAAAACTGTGGGCTATAGCACACCAATATGGGTCAAAAATGCCCCGTTCATGCGGTTTCACCCGTCTGTCCACCTAAATGTCCACAAAAATTTAAACAGACCACACAGGGATGATCCCCAACTTTCCTAGCATGCCCCGGTCAATTTTCGGCCCACACTACGCCTGGAAACCAGGCCCAACCCCGAAACCATGGGCTATTGCACACCGATTTGGGCCAAAAATGCCCCGTTCGCATCGTTTCGCCCGTTTGTCCATCCAAATGTCCACAAAAATTTAAAAGGATCATACTGGGATGATCCCCAACATCCTTGAATGCCCCGGATGATTTTTGGACCACAAATCGCCCGAATCCCGAGCCCACCCCCAAACCTGTGAGCTATATAGCACATCAATTTGGCCCGAAAATACCCTGTTCTCGTGTTTTTGCCCGTTTATCCACCCAAATGGCAACGAAAATTTAAACAGACCATACTAGGACGATCCCCAATCTCCTTGGCATGCCCCAAATGATTTTCAACCCACAGCACGCCCGGACTCCGGGACCACCCCCAAAACCATGGGCTATAGCACACCGATTTGGCCTAAAAATTCCCTGTTCGCTCCATTTTGTCTGTTTGTTCACCCAAATTGCCACAAAAATTTAAACGGACCACACTGGGATGATCCCCAACCTCCCTGGTCTAATTTCAGCCCACACCACACCCAAACCCTGAGCCCACCCCCAAAACCATGGGCTATAGCACACCGATTTGGCCCAAAAAAGCATTATTCACGTCGTTTCGCCTGTTTGTCCACCCAACTGGCCACGAAAATTTAAATGGACAACACTGGGATGATCCCTAACCTATCTGGCATGCCCCGATCAATATTCGGCCCACAGCATGCTCGGAAACCAGTCTCACCCCCGAAGTTGTGGGCTATAGCACACCGATTTACCCGAAAATTCCCCAATCGCGCCGTTTTGCCCGTTTGTCCTACCAAATAGCCACAAAATTTTAAACAGACCACACTAGAAGATCCCCAACTTCCCTGTCAAGCCCCGATCAATTTTTGGCCCACAGCATGACCGTACCCCAGGCCCAACCCCAGAACCCTGGGCTATAGCACACCAATTTGTCTCGAAAATGCCCCGTTCCCACCGTTTCGCCCATTTTTCCACCCAAATAGCCACAAAAAATTAAACGTATCATATTGGGATGATCCCAACCTCCCTGGCATGCCTCAATCAATTTTAAACCCACAACACGCTCGGAACCTGAGCCCATCCCCAAAACCGTGGGCTATAGCAAACCGATTTGGCCTGAAAATGCCCCGTTTGCGCCGTTTCTCTCGTTTGTCCACACAAATGGCCACTAAAATTTAAATAGACCACACTGGGATGATCCCCAACCTCCATGGTATGCCCTAGTTGAATTTCATCCATCAACACTCCCGAACCCCGGGCGCACCGCCGAAACCATGGGCTATAACACACCGATTTGGCCCGAAAATGCCCCATTAGCGCTATTTCGCCTGTTTGTCCACCCAAATAGCCACGAAAATTTAAACGTACAACACTGGGACATACCCAACCTCCCTGGACCACCCCGATCGATTTTCAACCCACAGCACACCCGGACGCCGGGCCCACCCACAAAACTATGGGATATAGCACACCAATTTGGCTAAAAAAATGCCCCATTCGTACCGTTTCTCTCGTTTGTCCACCCAAATATCCACAAAAATTTAAACGGACCACACTGGGATGATCCCCAAATTCCCTAGCAAGCTCCAATTAATTTTTGGCCCACAGCAAGCTCGGATCCCAGGCCCACCCCCAAAACCATGGGCTATAGCACACCGATTTGTCTTGAAAACACCCCATTCACACAGTTTCACCCGTTTGTCCTCCCAAATGGCCACAAAAATTTAAATGGACCATGCTGAGACGATCCCAACATCCCTGGAATGCCCCGGTCAATTTTTGACCAACATCATGCACTGACCCCCAGGTCCACCCCTAAAACTGTGGGCTATAGCACATCGATTTGGCCCAAAAATACCCCGTGCCGTTTCGCCCGTTTGTCCACCCAAGTGCCCACAAAAATTTAAACGGAACACACTGGGATGATTCTCGACCTCCCTGGCATACCTCGGTAAATTTTTGACCTATAGTACGCACGGAACCCAGGCCCACCCTCGACACCGTGGGCTATAGAGCATCAATTTGACCCGAAAACCCATTCGCGCCGTTTCGCCCGTTTATCTTCCCAAATGGCCATGAAAATTTAAAAGATCCATACTGGGATGATTCTCAACTTCCCTGGCATGCCCCGGTCAATTTTCGGCCAACAGCACGCCCGGACCCCGGGCTCACCCCTAAAACCGTGGGCTTAGCACATCGATGTGGCTCGAAAATGCCCCGTTCTAGCCTTTTCGCCCGTTTGTCCACCCAAATGGACAAGAAAATTTTGGCCCGCAGTACGCCCGGACCCCGGGCCCACCCACAAAATCGTGGGCTATAGCACACTGATTTGGCCTAAAAATGCCTCGTTTGCGATGTTTTGCCTGTTTGTCCACCCAAACAGCCATAAAAATTTAAATGGACCATAGTGGGACCATCCCCAACCTACCTGGCATGCCTCGACCGATTTTCGGCCTACAGAACGCTCGGAACCTAGGCTCACCCCCGATGCCGTGGGCTATAGCACATCGATTTGGCCCAAAAATTCCCCGTTCGTGCCGTTTCGCCCGTTTATCAACAAAAATGGCTACGAAAATTTAAACAGACCATACTAGGATGATCCTCAACTTTCCTGCCATACCCCTTTCGATTTTCAGCCCACTGTACGCCTATACCCTGGGTCCACACTCAAAACTGTGGGCTATAACACACCGATTTTGCCCGAAAATGCCCCGTTCATGTTGTTTCGCCCGTTTGTCCACCCAAATGGCCACAAAATTTAATTATACCACACTGGGATGATCCCTAACCTCCTTGTCATGCCTCAGTCAATTTTCAATCCACAGCACGCCTGAAGCCCGGCCCACCCCCAAAACCAAAGGCTATAGAACACCTATTTTGCCCCATAATTCCCCGTTCATGCCGTTTTGCCCGTTTGTGCATCCAAATAGCCACAAAAATTTCAACGTAACACACTGGGATGATCCCCAACCTCCATGGCATGCCCCGGTCGATTTTCTTCCCACAGCATGCTCGGAGCCCGGGCCCACCCCCAAAACCGTGGGCTATAGCACACCAATTTGGCCCGAAAATGCCCCATTTGTGCCGTTTCGCCCGTTTGGCCACCTAAATTTCCACGAAAACTTAAACAGACCATACTTGGATGATCCCCAACCTCACTAGCATTCCCCGGTCATTTTTTGTCCCACAACACATTCAAACCCCTTTCCCACCCCCAAAATCATGGGCTATAGCACACCGATTTGGCCCGAAAATGCCCCGTTTGCGTCGTTTCATCCTTTTGTCCACCTAAATGTCCATGAAAAATTAAATCAACCACACTAGGATGATCCCCAACCTCCCTGGCATACCCCGATCATTTTTTAGCATACAACACACCCAAACTTCGGGCCCATCTCCAAAACCGTGGGTTATAGCACATCGATTTGGCCCTTCAATTCCCCGTTCGTGTTGTTTCGCCCGTTTGTCCACCCAAATGGCCACGAAAAATTAAATGGACCATACTAGAAAGATCTCCAACCTCCCTGGCATGGCCCGATCGGTTTTTAGCACACAGCACGCCCGGACCCCAAGCCCACGTCTAAAACCGTGGGCTATAGCACACTAATTTGGCCCGAAAATGCCCCGTTCACGCCGATTCACCCGTTTGTCCAGCCAAATGGCTATGAAAATTTAAACGGACCACACAGGGATGATCCCCTACCTCTTTGGCATGCCTCGATCGATTTTAGGGCCACAATACGCCAGGACCCCAGGCCCACTTCCAAAACCGTGGGCTATAGCACACCGATTTATCCTAAACACCCAAACAACCACAAAAATTAAAACGGACCACACTGGGACGATCAACAACCTACCTAGCATACCCCAGTCGATTATTGGTGCACAGCACTCCCGGACCCCGGGCCCACCCCCAAAACCATGGGCTATAGCACATCAATTTGGCCTGAAAAGACCCCGTTCGCACCGATTCGCCCGTTTGTCCACCTAAATGGCCAAGAAAATTTAGACAGACCACACTGGGACGATCCCCAACATCCCTTGCATGGCCCACCGATTTTCTACCCACAGCACACCTGGAACCCGGGCCCAACCCCGAAACCACGGGCTATAGCACACCGATTTGCCTGAAAATGCACCGTTGCGCCGTTTCGCCTGTTTGTCCTCCCAAATGGCCACAAAAATTTAAACAGACACTGGGACAATCCCAAACCCTCCTGGAATGCCCTGATTGATTTTTGGCCCACAGCATGCCTGGAACCCGGGCCCACTCCCAAAACCATGGGCTATAGCACTCCGATTTGGCCAGAAAATGCCCCGTTAGCATCTTTTCTCCCGTTTGTCCACCTAAATGGCTACAAAAATTAAACGGACAATACTGGGATGATCCTAACTTCCCTGGCATTCCCTAGTTGATTTTTTGCCCATAGCACGCCCGTATCCCGTTCCCACTCCCAAAAATGCCCCATTCACACTGTTTCGCCTGTTTGTGCACCCAATTGGTCACAAAAATTTAAACAGACTACACTGGCACGATCCTCAACCCCCCTGGCATACCACGATCTATTTTCGGCCCATAACACTCCCGAACCCCGGGTCAAACCCAAAAATTATGGGCTATCGCATACCTATTTGTCCCGAAAAAGCCTCGTTCGCGCTGTTTTGCCCTTTTGTCAATCCAAATAGCCTCTAAAATTTAAAAGGAACACACAGGGATGATCCCCAACCTCCCTGTCATGTCCCGGTAAATTTTTGACCCACAGCACACCCGGACCCCGGGCCCACCCTCAAAATCGGTATCGTGGGCTATAGCACACCGATTTTGCCTAAAAATGCCCCATTCGTATCGTTTCTGTTGTTTGTCCACCCAAATGGCCAGGAAAATTTAAACGAACCACACTGGGATGATCCCCAACCTCCCTGTAACACCCTGGTCAATTTTCTACCCTCAACACGCTCGTACCCCGGGCCCACCTCCAAAATCGTGGGCTATAGCACACCGATTTAGCCTGAAAATGCCCCGTTCACACCATTTTTCCCGTTTGTCAACCCAAAAGGACACAAAATTTTAAACGGACCATACTAGGATGATCCCTAACTTCCTCGACACGCCCCGGGCGATTTGCGGCCCACAAAACGCCCGGACCCCAGGCCCACCCCCAAAACTATGGGCTATAGCACACCGATTTAGCTTAAAAAATCCTTGTTCAAGCCGTTTCACCCGTTTATTCACCCAAATGGCCACGAAAATTTAAACAGACCACACTAGGATGATCACCAATCTCCCTGCCTCTCCCCGGTCTATTTTTGGCCCACATCACGCATGGAACCCGGTCCACCCCCAAAATCATGGGCTATAGAACACCGATTTGGGTTGAAAATGCCCCGTTCGTATAGTTTTGCCCGTTTATCCACCAAATGGCCGAAAAAAATTAAACGGACCACACTGAGAGGAACCCCAATCTCCCTGGCTATACCCGGTCTATTTTTGGAACACATCACGCACGAACCCCTGGCCCACCCCTGAAACTGTAGGCTATAACACACCAATTTGGCTCGAAAATGGACCGTTCACGTCGTTTCGCATGTTTGTCCACCCAAATGGCAACGAAAATTTTAACGGACCATACTGGGATGATCCCCAACCTCCTTGGCATGCCTTGATCAATTTTTGATGCGGAGTACGCCCGAAACTCGGGGCCACCCCTAAAACCGTGGGCTATAGCACACCGATTTTGCCTAAAAATGCCCCGTTCACGCTGTTTCGCCCGTTTGTCCACCCAAATGGCCCCGAAAGTTTAAACGAACCATACTCGGACGATACCAAATTTCCTTGGTATGACTTGGTCCACTTTTGGCCCACAGCACGCTCGGAACCCAGGCCCACCCCCGAATTCGTAAGCCATACCATACCGATTTGGCTCGTAAATTCCCAGTTCACGCCGTTTCACCCGTTTGTCCACCCAAATGGCCACAAATTTAAACGGACCGTAGTGGGACGATCCTCAACCTCCCTGGAACACCCCGATTAATTTTCTGGCCACAACAGGCCCGGACCCCAAGCCTACCCCCAAAATTGTGGGTTATAGCACACCGATTTGGCCCGAAAATGCCCCATTCGCGTCGTTTCACCCATTTATCCACCCAAATGGCCACAAAAATTAAAACGAACCATAGTGGGATGATCCCCAACCTCGCTAGAATATCCCGATCAATTTTTGAACCACAACATGAACGAAATCTAGGCCCACCCTCAAAATCGTGGGCTATAGCAAACCAATTTGGCCTGAAAATGCCCCCTTCGCATCGTTTTGCCAGTTTTTCCACCCAAATTGACACAAAAATTTAAACGGACCACACTGGGATGATCCCAACCTCCCTGGTATTCTATGGTTGAATTTTTGCCAACAGCACGCCCGGACCTCGGGCCCACCCCCAAAACCATGGGCTATAGCTCACCGATTTGGCGCGAAAATGCCCCGTTCATGCCGGTTTGCCTGTTTGTCCAGTCAAATGGCCACAAAAATTTAAATGGACAATACTGGAATTATCCCTAACATCCCTAGCATGCCCCAATTGATTTTCGGCCCACATTACGCCGGGACCCCGGGACCACCCCCAAAACCGTGGGTTATAGCACATCGATATAGCTTGAAAATGCCCTGTTTGAGCCGTTTTGCCTGTTTGTCCACCCAAATGGCCACGGAAATTTAAACGTACCATACTGGGATGATCCCTAATCTCCCAGCCTCGCCCCGATCTATTTTTGGCCCACATCACGCACGGACCTCAGGCCCACCCCGAAACCGTGGGCTATAGAACACCGATTTGTGTTGAAAATGCCCCGTTCGCATTGTTTCACCCGTTTGTCCTACAAAATGGCTACGAAAATTAAAACGGACCATACTGGGATGATCTCTAACCTCCTTGTCACCCCTCGGTTGATTTTCAGCCCACTACGCGCCCGGTACCTAGGCCTACCCACAAAACTGTGGGCTATAGCACACCAATATGGGTCAAAAATGCCCCGTTCATGCGGTTTCACCCGTCTGTACACCTAAATGTCCACAAAAATTTAAACAGACCATACAGGGATGATCCCCAACTTTCCTAGCATGCCCCGGTCAATTTTCGGCCCACACTACGCCTGGAAACCAGGCCCAACCCCGAAACCATGGGCTATTGCACACCGATTTGGGCCAAAAATGCCCCGTTCGCATCGTTTCGCCCGTTTGTCCATCCAAATGTCCACAAAAATTTAAAAGGATCATACTGGGATGATCCCCAACATCCTTGAATGCCCCGGATGATTTTTGGACCATAAATCGCCCGAATCCCGAGCCCACCCCCAAACCTGTGAGCTATATAGCACATCAATTTGGCCCGAAAATACCCTGTTCTCGTGTTTTTGCCCGTTTATCCACCCAAATGGCAACAAAAATTTAAACAGACCATACTAGGACGATCCCCAATCTCCTTGGCATGCCCCAAATGATTTTCAACCCACAGCACGCCCGGACTCCGGGACCACCCCCAAAACCATGGGCTATAGCACACCGATTTGGCCTAAAAATTCCCTGTTCGCTCCATTTTGTCTGTTTGTTCACCCAAATTGCCACAAAAATTTAAACGGACCACACTGGGATGATCCCCAACCTCCCTGGTCTAATTTCAGCCCACACCACACCCAAACCCTGAGCCCACCCCCAAAACCATGGGCTATAGCACACCGATTTGGCCCAAAAAAGCATTATTCACGCCGTTTCGCCTGTTTGTCCACCCAACTGGCCACGAAAATTTAAATGGACAACACTGGGATGATCCCTAACCTATCTGGCATGCCCCGATCAATATTCGGCCCACAGCATGCTCGGAAACCAGTCTCACCCCCGAAGTTGTGGGCTATAGCACACCGATTTACCCGAAAATTCCCCAATCGCGCCGTTTTGCCCGTTTGTCCTACCAAATAGCCACAAAATTTTAAACAGACCACACTAGACGATCCCCAACTTCCCTGTCAAGCCCCGATCAATTTTTGGCCCACAGCATGACCGTACCCCAGGCCCAACCCCAGAACCCTGGGCTATAGCACACCAATTTGTCTCGAAAATGCCCCGTTCCCACCGTTTCGCCCATTTTTCCACCCAAATAGCCACAAAAAATTAAACGTATCATATTGGGATGATCCCAACCTCCCTGGCATGCCTCAATCAATTTTAAACCCACAACACGCTCGGAACCTGAGCCCATCCCCAAAACCGTGGGCTATAGCAAACCGATTTGGCCTGAAAATGCCCCGTTTGCGCCGTTTCTCTCGTTTGTCCACACAAATGGCCACTAAAATTTAAATAGACCACACTGGGATGATCCCCAACCTCCATGGTATGCCCTAGTTGAATTTCATCCATCAACACTCCCGAACCCCGGGCGCACCGCCGAAACCATGGGCTATAACACACCGATTTGGCCCGAAAATGCCCCATTAGCGCTATTTCGCCTGTTTGTCCACCCAAATAGCCACGAAAATTTAAACGTACAACACTGGGACATACCCAACCTCCCTGGACCACCCCGATCGATTTTCAACCCACAGCACACCCGGACGCCGGGCCCACCCACAAAACTATGGGATATAGCACACCAATTTGGCTAAAAAAATGCCCCATTCGTACCGTTTCTCTCGTTTGTCCACCCAAATATCCACAAAAATTTAAACGGACCACACTGGGATGATCCCCAAATTCCCTAGCAAGCTCCAATTAATTTTTGGCCCACAGCAAGCTCGGATCCCAGGCCCACCCCCAAAACCATGGGCTATAGCACACCGATTTGTCTTGAAAACACCCCATTCACACAGTTTCACCCGTTTGTCCTCCCAAATGGCCACAAAAATTTAAATGGACCATGCTGAGACGATCCCAACATCCCTGGAATGCCCCGGTCAATTTTTGACCAACATCATGCACTGACCCCCAGGTCCACCCCTAAAACTGTGGGCTATAGCACATCGATTTGGCCCAAAAATACCCCGTGCCGTTTCGCCCGTTTGTCCACCCAAGTGCCCACAAAAATTTAAACGGAACACACTGGGATGATTCTCGACCTCCCTGGCATACCTCGGTAAATTTTTGACCTATAGTACGCACGTAACCCAGGCCCACCCTCGACACCGTGGGCTATAGAGCATCAATTTGACCCGAAAACCCATTCGCGCCGTTTCGCCCGTTTATCTTCCCAAATGGCCATGAAAATTTAAAAGATCCATACTGGGATGATTCTCAACTTCCCTGGCATGCCCCGGTCAATTTTCGGCCAACAGCACGCCCGGACCCCGGGCTCACCCCTAAAACCGTGGGCTTAGCACATCGATGTGGCTCGAAAATGCCCCGTTCTAGCCTTTTCGCCCGTTTGTCCACCCAAATGGACAAGAAAATTTAAATGGACTGCACTGGGATGATCCCCAACCTCCCTGGTACACCCCGGTCAATTTTTGGCTCACAGAACGCCCGGACCCGCCCACCCCCAAAATCGTGGGCTATAATACATCGATTTGGCCTAAAAACTCTGTGTTCGCGCCGTTTTGCATGTTTTACCTCCCAAATGGACAAGAAAATTTAAACGAATCACACTGGGATGATCCTCAATCTCCCTGCCAAAACTGTGGGCTATAGCACACCGATTTGGCTAAAAAATACCCCATTCGTGCCGTTTCGCCCGTTTGTCCACCTAAATTGCCACGGAAACTTAAACGGACCACTCTGGGATGATCCTCACATCCCTGGCATGCCCCGGTCATTTTTCAGCCCACAACACATTCGAACCCTTTGACCACCCCTAAAACCGTGGGCTATAGCACACCAATTTGGCCTAAAAATACGCCATTCGTATCGTTTTGCCCGTTTGTCTACCTAAATGGCCACGAAAAATTAAACGAACCATAATAGGATGATCCCCAACCTCCCTGGTATTCCCCGGTCATTTTTTAGCATATAGCACACCCGAACCCCGAGGCCACACCCAAAACCATGGGCAATAGCACACCGATTTAGCTCTAAAATGCCCCGTTAGCGTCGTTTCACCCGTTTATCCACCCAAATAGCCACGAAAAATTAAACGGACCATACTAGGACAATCCCCGATCATTTTTTAGCGTACATCATGCCCGTACCCTAGGCCCACCCCCAAAACCGTTGGCTATAGTAGACCAATTTAGCTCGAAAATGCCCCATTCACACCGATTCGCCCGTTTGTCCAGCCAAATGGCCATGAAAATTTAATGGACCACACTGGATGATCCCCAACCTCTCTGGTATGCCCCGATCAATTTTCAGCCGATAGTACTCCCGTACCCAGGGCCCACCCACAAAATCATGCGCTATAGCACACCAATTTGGCCTAAAAATGCCTCATTCGCGCCGTTTCGCCCGATTGTCCACCCAAACAGCCACGAAAATTTAAACGAACCACACTGGGATGATTCCCAACCTACCTGGAATGCCTCAATTGATTTTCGGCCTACATCACGCTCGGAACCCAAGCTCACCCCCGAAGCCGTGGGCTATAGCACATCGATTTGGCCCGAAAATGCCCCGTTCGCGCCGTTTCGCCCGTTTGTCAACTAAAATGGCTACAAAAATTTAAACGGACCACACTGGGATGATCCCCAACCTATGGCCCGAACCCTGGGCCAACCCCCAAAACCATGGCCTATAGCACACCAATTTGGCCTGAAAAGACTCTGTTCGCACCGATTCGCCAGTTTCTCCACCCAAATGGCCACGAAAATTTAAAAAGACCGCACTGGGATGATCTCAAACATCCCTAGCATGCCCCTCTGATTTTATACCCACAACACACCTGGAACCCGGGCCCACCCCCAAAACCACGGGCTATAGCACACCGATTTGCCTGAAAATGCACCGTTCGTGCCGTTTCGCCTGTTTGTCCTCCCAAATGGACACAAAAATTTAAACGGATACTGGGAAGATCCCAAACCTCCCTGTCATGCCCCGGTTGATTTTTGGCCCACAGCATGCCTAGACCCCGGGCCCACTCCCAAAACCATGGGCTATAGCACTCCGATTTGGCTAGAAAATGCCCCGTTAGCACCGTTTTGCCCGTTTGTCCACCTAAATGGCCACAAAAATTAAACGTACAATACTTGGATGATCCCCAACTTCCCTGGCATGCCCCAGTTGATTTTTATCCCATAGCACGCCCGTACCCCATTCCCACTCCCAAAAATGCCCCGTTCGCGCCGTTTCGCCTGTTTGTGCACCCAAATGGTCACAAAAATTTAAACGAACCACACTGGCACGATCCTCAACCTCCCTGGCATACCCAGAACTATTTTTGGCCCATAACACGCCCGTACCCCGGGTCCAACCCCAAAATTGTGGGCTATCGCACACCGATTTGTCCTGAAAAAGCCTCATTCGTGCTATTTCGCCCTTTTGTCTACCCAAATGGCCTCGAAAATTTAAAAAGAACACAAAGGGATGATCCCTAACCTCCATGTCATGCCCCAAACAATTTTTAACCCACAGGACACCAGGAGCCCAGGCCCACCCTCAAAATCGTGGGCTATAGCACACCGATTTTGCCTAAAAAAGCCCCATTTGCATCGTTTCTGCCATTTATCCACCCAAATGGCTAGAAAAATTTAAACGAACCACACTGGGATGATTCCTAACCTCCCTGTAATACCCCGATCAATTTTCAACCCTCAACACGCTGGTACCCCGGGCCCACCTCCGAAATCGTGGGCTATCGCACACCAATTTAGCCTAAAAATGCCCCGTTCGTACTATTTTTCTCGTTTGTCCATCCAAATGGACACAAAAATTTAAACGGACCACACTAGGATGATCCCCAACGTCCCTGGCATACCCCGGTCGATTTTCGGCCCACAAATGCCCGAACCCTATGCCCACCACCAAAACCATGGGCTATAGCACACCAATTTTGCCCCAAAACCCCCTGTTCACGCCGTTTCAACCGTTTATCCACCCAAATGGCACGAAAATTTAAACGGACCACACTGGGATGATCCCAAATCTCCCTGCCTCGCCTTTGTCTATTTTTGGCCCACATCACGCATGGACCCCGGCCCACCCCAAAAACTGTGGGCTATAGAACAGCGATTTGGGCTGAAAATGCCTGTTTTTCCAACCAAATGGCTAGAAAAATTTAAACGGACCACACTGAGAGGATCTTCAATCTCCCTGGATCACCCCGACCTATTTTTGGCCCACATCACGCATGGACCCCTGGCTCACCCCTGAAACCGTAGGCTATAGCACACTAATTTGGCTCGAAAATGCACCGTTTACGTCGTTTCGCACGTTCATCCACCCAAATAGCCACAAAAATTTTAATGGATCATACTGGGATGATCCTCAACCTCACTGGCATGCCTCGATCAATTTTTTATGCACAGTACACTCGAAACTCGGGGCAACCCCTAAAACCGTGGGCTATAGCACACTGATTTGGCCTGAAAATGCCCCGTTCACACTGTTTCGCCCGTTTGTCCACCCAAATGGCCACAAAAATTTAAACGAACCATACTCGGACGATCCCAAATTCCCTTGGTACGCCTTGGTCAACTTTCAGCCCACAGCACGCCTGGAACCCAGGCCCACCCCCGAATCCGTAAGCCATACCATACCGATTTGGCTCGTAAATTCCCAGTTCGTGCCGTTTCACCTATTTGTCCACCCAAATGGCTAAAAATTTAAACGGACCATACTGGGATGATCCTCAACCTCCCTGGAACACCCCGATTGATTTTCAGGCCACAGCAGGCTCGGAACCCAAGCCTACCCCTAAAATTGTGGGTTATAGCACACCGATTTGGCCCGAAAATGCCCCGTTCACGCCGTTTCACCCATTTATCCATCCAAATGGCCACAAAAATTTAAACTAACCACACTGGGATGATCCCCAACCTCCCTGGAATATCCCGATCAATTTTTGAACCACAACACGTACGAACTACGGGCCTACCCTCAAAACCGTGGGCTATAGCACACCAATTTGGACTGAAAATGCCCCGTTCGCATCATTTTGCCCGTTTGTCCACCCAAATTGACACGAAAATTTAAACGGACCATACTGGGATGATCTCTAACCTCCCTAGTACGCTTTGGTTGAATTTTTGCCAACAACATGCCCAGACCTCGGTCCCACCCCCAAAACCATGGGCTATAGCAAACCGATTTGGCTCGAAAATGCCCCGTTCGTGCCGGTTTGCCAGTTTGTCTAGTCAAATTGCCACAAAAATTTAAATGGAAAATACTGGGATGATCCCCAATATCCCTGGCACGCCTCGGTTGATTTTCGGCCCACAACACGCTCGGACCCCTGGCCCACCCCCGAAACCGTGGGCTATAGCACATCGATATAGCTTAAAAATGCCCCGTTCGAGCCGTTTTGCCTGTTTGTCCACCCAAATTTCCACAAAAATTTAAACATACCATACTGGGACAATCCCTAATCTCCTCGGTCGATTTTTGGCACAAAAAACGCCCAAACCCCGAGCCCACCCCAAAAATTATGGGCATCGCACACCGATTTGGCCTAAAAATACCCCATTCCCGCCTTTTACGCCCGTTATCCACCCAAATGGCAACGAGAATTTAAACAGACCACACTGGGGCGATCCCTAACCTCCCTGGCATGCCCCAAATGATTTTCGACCCATAGCATGCTCGGACTCCGGGACCACCCCCAAAACCGTGGGCTATAGCATATCGATTTGGCCTAAAAAATCCCCGTTCGTACCGTTTAGACCGTTTGTCCACCCAAATTGCCCCAAAAATTTAAACGGACCACACTGAGATGATCCCCAACCTCCCTGGTATGCCTTGGTTGAATTTCAGCCCACACAACGCCCAAGACCTGAGCGCACCCCCGAAATCGTGGGCTATAGCACACCGATTTAGCCCAAAAACCCTATTCGTATCGTTTCGCCTGTTTGTCCACCCAACTGACCACAAAAATTTAAACCGACAATATTGGGATGATCCCCATCCTATCTGGCATGCCCCAGTCAATTTTTGGCCCACAGCACGATCGGAACCCAGGCTCACCCCCGAAGTCGTGGACTATAGCACACTGATTTGGCTCGAAAATTCCCCAATTACTCCGTTTCGCCCGTTTGTCCGCCCAAATGGCCACAAAAATTTAAGAAGACCACACTGAGATGATCCCTAATTTCCCAAGCAATCCCTGATCGATTTTTGGCCCACATCATGACCGGACCCCAGGCCCACCCCTAGAACCCTGGGCTATAGCACACCGATTTAACCCGAAAATGCCCCGTTCCCACTGTTTCGCCCATTTTTCCACCCAAATAGCCACAAAAATTTAAACGTATCATACTAGGATGATCCCTAACCTCCCTGGCATGCCTCGGTCGATTTTTGACCCACAGCACGCTCGGAACCTAGGCCCACCCATAAAACCGTGGGCTATAGCACACCGATTTGGCCTGAAAATGCCCCGTTCGCGCCGTTTCTCTCGTTTGTCCATACAAATGGCCACTAACATTTAAATAGACCACAATGGGATGATCCCCAACCTCCCTGGTATGCCCCAGATAAATTTTGTCCATCAACACGCCCGGACCCCAGGCGCACCCCCGAAACCATAGGCTATAACACACCGATTTGGCCCGAAAATGCCCCATTAGTGTTGTTTTGCCTATTTGTCCACCCAAATGGCCACAAAAATTTAAACGGAAAACACTGGGAAATCCCCAACCTCCCTGGGCCGCCCTGATCGATTTTCGGCCCACAACACGCCCGGACCTCCGACCCACCCACAAAACCGTGGGCTATAGCACACCGATTTGGCTAAAAAATGCCCAATTCGTACCGTTTCTCTCGTTTGTACACTCAAATATCCAAAAATTTAAATGGACCATACTGGGACGATCCCCAACTTCCCTGGCAAACCCCTGTCGATTTTTGTCCCACAGCACGCCCGGATCCCAGGCCCAGCCCCGAAACCATGGGCTATAGCACACCGATTTGGCTCGAAAACACCACATTCATGTAGTTTCACCTGTTTGTCCTCCCAAATGGCCATAAAAATTTAAACGAACCACGCTGAGAAGATCCCAATATCCCTGGCACGCCTCGGTCAATTTTCGACCCACATCATGCACGGACCCCCGAGTCTACCCCTGAAACCGTGGGCTATAGCATACCGATTTGGCCCAAAAATACCCCGTTCGTGTTGTGTCGCCCGTTTGTCGACCCAAGTGCCCACAAAAATTTAAACGGAACATACTGGGATAACCTCCCTGGTATACCCCGGTCAATTTTTGACCTACAGTACGCACGGACCCCAGGCCCACCCTCGACACCATGGGCTACAACGCACCAATTATACCAGAAAACCCATTCGCACCGTTTCGCCCGTTTGTCCTCCCAAATGGCCATGAAAATTTAAACGATCCACACTGGGACGATTCTCAACCTCCCTGGCATGCCCCGGTCGATTTTCATCCAACAGCACGCCCGAACCCCGGGCTTACCCCCAAAACCGTGGGCTAAAGCACATTGATTTGGCTCAAAAATTCCCCGTTCGAGTCGTTTCGCCCGTTTGTCCACCCAAATGGACATGAAAATTTAAACGGACCACACTGAGATGATCCTCAACCTCTCTGTCATGCCCCGGTCAATTTTTAGCTCACAGAATACCCGGACCCGCCCACCCCCAAAACTGTGGGCTATAGCACACCGATTTGTCCTAAAAACTATGCATTCATGCCGTTTTGCACGTTTTCCCTCCCAAATGGCGACAAAAATTTAAACGGATCAAACTGGGACGATCCTTAACCTCCCTGCCATGCCTCATTCTATTTTCAGCCCCCAGTGCACCCGGACCCCGGGCCCACCCCCAAAACTGTGGGCTATAGCACACCAATTTTACCTAAAAATGCCCCGTTCACGCCGTTTCGCCCATTTGTCCACCCAAATGGCCACAAAAATTTAAACGAACCATAATGGGATGATCCCCAATCTCCATGGAATGCCTCGGTCGATTTTTGATCCACAGCACGCCCGAAGCCCGGCTCACCCCCAAAACCGTGGGCTATAGAACACTTATTTAGCCCGATAATTCCCCGTTCGCGCTGTTTCTCCCGTTTGTCCACCCAAATGGCCATAAAAATTTCAACGAAACATACTGGGATGATCCCCAACTTCCCTAGCATGCCCCTATCAATTTTCTGCCCACAGATCGCTCGGACCCTGGGCCCACCCCTAAAACCGTGGGCTATAGCACACTGATTTGGCTCATAAAATGCCCCATTCGTGCCGTTTTGCCCGTTTGTCCACCCAAATTGCCACAAAAACTTAAACGGAACACTCTGGGATGATCCACACCATCCTGGCATGCCTCGGTGATTTTTTGGCCCACAACACATTCGAACCCTTTGACCACCCCTAAAACCGTGGGCTATAGCACACCGATTTGGCCCAAAAATACGCCATTCATATTGTTTTGCCCGTTTGTCCACCTAAATGGCCACGAAAAATTAAACAAACCACACTAGGACAATCCTCAACCTCCCTGGCATGCCCCAGTCATTTTTCAGGACACAGCACGCCCGAACCCCGAGGCCACCCACAAAACCATGGGCAATAGCACACCGATTTAGCTCAAAAATGCCCCGTTAGCGTCGTTTCACCCGTTTATCCACCCAAATGGCCACGAAAAATTAAACGGACCACACTAGAACAATCCTCAACCTCACTGACATGCCCCGGTCATTTTTTAGAACACAGCACGCCAGGACCCAAGGCCCACCCCCAAAACCGTAGGCTATAGCACACCAATTTAGCTCAAAAATGCCCCGTTCACGTCGATTCACCCGTTTGTCCAGCCAAATGGCAATGAAAATTTAAACGAACCACACTGGATGATCCCTTACCTCTCTGGTATGCCCCGGTTAATTTTTGGCCCACAGTACGCCCGAACCCCTGGCCCACCCATAAAATCGTAGGCTATAGCATACCCATTTGGCCTAAAAATGCCTCGTTCGCGCCGTTTAGACCGTTTGTCCACCCAAACAGCCACAAAAATTAAAACGAACCACACTGGGACGATCCCCAACCTACCTGTCATACCTCGATCGATTTTCGACCTACAGCACGCTCGGAACCCGGGCTCACCCCCGAAGCCGTGGGCTATAGCACATCGAATTGGCTCGAAAATGCCCTGTTCCACCGTTTCGCCCGTTTGTCAACAAAAATGGCTACAAAAATTTAAATAGACCATACTGGGACAATCCTCAACTTCCCTTCCATACCCCTTTCAATTTTTAGCCTACTGTACGCCCGTACCTCGGGCCCACCCCCAAAACTGTGGGCTACAACACACCAATTTTGCTCGAAAATGCCCCGTTCACGCTGTTTCGCCAGTTTGTCCACCCAAATGCCCACAAAATTTAAACAGACCACACTGGGATGATCGCCAATATCCTTGGCACGCCTCAGTCAATTTTTGATCGACATCATGCCTGAAGCCCGGCCCACCCCCAAAACCGTGAGCTACAGAACACCTATTTTTCCCCATAATTCCCCGTTCGCACCGTTTCACCCATTTTTCTACCCAAATGGCCAAAACAATTTCAGCGTAACACACTGGTATGATCACCAACCTCCCTGGCATGCCTCGGTCGATTTTCTGCCCACAGCACGCTCGGACCCCGAGCCCACCCTCAAAACCGTGGGCTATAGCACACCGATTTGGCCCGAAAATACCCCGTTTGCACCGTTTCGCCCGTTTGTCCACCCAAATTTCCATGAAAACTTAAACGGACCATACTGGGATGATCCCCAACCTCACTGGCATGCCCCGGTCATTTTTTGGCGCACAACACATTCAAACCCCTTGCCCAACCACAAAATCGTGGGTTATAGCACACCGATTTGACTCGAAAATGCCCCGTTCGCATCGTTTCATCCTTTTGTCCACCTAAATAGCCATGAAAAATTAAATGAACAACACTGGGATGATCCCCAACCTCCCTGGCATGCCTCGATCATTTTTTAGCACACAGCACACACAAACCCCGGCCCCACCCCCAAAACCGTGGGCTATATATAGCACACCGATTTGGCCCTTAAATGCCTCGTTTGTGTTGTTTTGCCCATTTGTCCACCCAAATGGATACGAAAAACTAAATGGACCATACTGGGACGATCGCCAACATCCCTGGCATGCCCCGGTCATTTTTTAGCACACAGCACGCCCGAACCCCAGGCCCACCTCTAAATCCGTGGGCTATAGCACACTAATTTTGCCTGAAAATGCCCCTTTCATGCCGATTCTCCCGTTTGTCCAGCCAAATGGCTACTAAAATTTAAACGGACCACACGGGGATGATCCACTACCTCTCTGGCATGCCTCGGTCGATTTTTGGCCCACAGTACGCCCGAAACCCAGGACCACTCCTAAAATCGTGGGCTATAGCACACCGATTTGGCCTGAAAATGCCTCGTTCGCATCATTTCCCCCATTTGTCCACCCAAACAGCCACAAAATTAAAATGGACCACACTGGGATGATCCACAACCTACCTGGCATACATAAGTCGATTTACGGCGTACAACACACCCATACCCCAGGCCCACCCCTAAAACCATAGGCTATAGCACACCAATTTGGCCTGAAAAGAGCCCATTCGCGCCGATTCGCCCGTTTGTCCACCCAAATGGCCATAAAAATTTAAACAGACCACACTGGAATGATCCCCAACCTCCCTGGCATACCCCACTGATTTTATTCCCATAGCACACCTGGAACCCATGCCCACCCCTAAAACCACGGGCTATAGCACACCGATTTGCCTAAAAATGCACCGTTCGCGTCGTTTCGCCTGTTTGTCCTCCCAAATGGCCACAAAAATTTAAACGAACACTGGGACGATCCCAAACCTCCCTATCATTCCCCAGCTGATTTTTGTCCCACAGCATGCCTAGACCTCGGGCCCACTCCCAAAACCATGGGCTATAGCACTACGATTTGGCTAGAAAATTCCCCGTTAGCACCGTTTCGCCCGTTTATCCACCTAAATGGCCAAAAATATTAAACGGTCAATACTGGGACAATCCCTAAATTCCCTGTCATGCCCCAGTTGATTTTTATCCCATAGCACGCCCGTACCCCGTTCCCACTCCCAAAAATGCCCCGTTCACGCCATTTCACCTATTTGTGCACCCAAATGGTCACAAAAATGTAAACGGACCACACTGGCACTATCCTCAACCCCCTTGGCATATCTTGATCTATTTTCGTCCTATAAAACACCCGAACCCCGGGTCCAACCCCAAAATTGTGGGCTATCGCACATCGATTTGTCCCGAAAAAGCCTCGTTTGCGTTGTTTTACCCTTTTGTCTACCCAAATGGCCTCAAAAATTTAAAAGGAACACACAGGGATGTTCCCCAACCTCTCTGTCAAGCCCCGATCAATTTTTAACCCATAGCACACTCGGACCCCGGGCCCACCCTCGAAATCGTGGGCTATAGCACACCGATTTTGCCTAAAAAATCCCCATTCGCATCTTTTCTGGCGTTTGTCCACCCAAATGGCCAGAAAAATTTAAACGAACCAAAATGGGATGATCCCCAACCTCCCTGTAACACCCTGGTCAATTTTATACCCTCAACACGCTGGTACCCCGGGCCCACCTCTAAAATCGTAGGCTATAGCACACAACTTTAGCCTGAAAATGCCCCGTTCGCACCGTTTTTCCCGTTTGTCCATCCAAATGGCCACGAAAATTTAAACGGACCAAACTAGGATGATCCTCAACTTCCCTGGCATGCCCCAATAGATTTTTGGCCTACAGAACACCCGGACCCCAGGCCCACCCCCAAAACCATGGGCTATAGCACACCGATTTTGCCCCAAAAACTCCTGTTCACGCCGTTTCACTTGTTTATCCACCCAAATGACCACGAAAATTTAAAGGGACCACACTGGGATGATCCCCAATCTCCCTGCCTTGCCCCGGTCTATTTTTGGCCCACATCGCGCTTGGAACCCGGCCCACCCCCAAAACCGTGGGCTATGGAACACCGATTTGGGCTGAAAATGCCCCGTTCGCATCGTTTTTCCCGTTTGTCCAACCAAATAGTCGGAAACATTTGAACGGACCACACTGAGAGGATCCCTAATCTACCTGGCTCACCTCGGTCTATTTTTGGCCCACATCACGCACGGAGCCCTGGCCCACCCCCAAAACCGTAGGCTATAGCACACCAATTTGGCTCGAAAATGCACCATTCGCGTCGTTTCGCATGTTTGTCCACCTAAATGGCCACGAAAATTTTAATGGACTATACTGGGATGATCCCTAACCTCCTTGGCATGCCTCGATCAATTTTCGATGCACAGTACGCTTGAAACTCGGGGCCACCCCTAAAACCGTGGTTTATAGCACATAGATTTGGCCTGAAAATGCCCCATTCGCGCTGTTTCGCCCGTTTGTCCACCCAAATGGCTGCAAAAATTTAAACGGACCATACTCGGATGATCCCTAATTTCCTTGGTACGCCTCGATCAATTTTCAGCCCACAGCACGCCCGGAAACCTGGCCCACCCCCAAATCCATAAGCCATACCATACCGATTTGGCTCGTAAATTCCCAGTTCGCGTCGTTTTACCCGTTTGTCCACCCAAATGGACACAAATTTAAATAGAGCATATTGGGAAGATCCTCAACCTTCCTGGAACACCCCGATTGATTTTCGGGCCACAGCAGGCCCGGACCCCAAGCCTACCCCCAAAATTGTGGGTTATAGCACACCGATTTAGCTCGAAAATGCCCCGTTCGCGCCGTTTCACCCATTTTTTCACCCAAATAGCCACAAAAATTTAAACGAACCACACTGTGATGATCCCCAACCTCCTTAGAATATCCCGATCATTTTTTAAACTACAGCACGTACGAATTCTGGGCCCACCCTCAAAACCGTGGGATATAGCACACCAATTTGTCCTGAAAATGCCCCGTTCGCGTCGTTTTTCCCATTTCTCCACCCAAATTGACACGAAAATTTAAACGGACCACACTGGAATGATCCCCAACCTCCCTGGTACGCTCTAGTTGAATTTTGTCCAACAACACACCCAGACCTTGGGCCCACCCCCAAAACCCTAGGCTATAGCACATCGATTTGGCTCGAAAATACCCCGTTCGTGCCGGTTCGCCTGTTTGTCCAGTCAAATAGCCAAAAAAATTTAAATAGACAAAACTGGGATGATCACCAACATCCCTGGCATGCCCCAGTTGATTTTCGGCCCACAGCACGCCCGGACCCCGGGCCCACCTCCAAAATCGTAGGCTATAGCACATCGATATAGCTTGAAAATGCCCCGTTTGAGCCGTTTCGCCTGTTGGTCCACCCAAATGTCCATAGAAATTTAAACATACCATACTGGGACGATCCCTAATCTCCCTGCCTCGCCCCGATCTATTATTAGCCCACATCACGCACGGACTTGGGCCAACCCCTGAAACCGTGGGCTATAGAACACCGATTTGGGTTGAAAATGCCCCGTTCGCGTCGTTTTACCCGTTTGTCCACCCAAATGGCTATGAAAATTTAAATGAACTATAGTGGGACGATCCCCAATCACCCTAGATCTCCCCGATCTATTTTTGGCCCACATCACGCACGGACCCCGGGCCCACCCCTTAAATCGTAGGCTATAGCACCTCGATTTAGCCCGAAAATACTCCATTCGCATTGTTTAGCACGTTTGTCCACCCAAATGGCTACAAAAATTTAAACGGACTATACTGGGATGATCCCCAAACTCCCTGCCATACCTCGATCGATTTTTGACGCACAGTACGCCCAAAAATTGGGGCCACCCTAAAAAATGTGAGCTATAGCACATCGATTTGGCCCAAAAATGTCCCGTTCGCGCCGTTACGCCCGTTTTTCCTCCCAAATGGCCATAAAAATTTAAACGGACCACACTGAGATGATCGCCAACCTCTCTGGAACTCCCCAATCGATTTTTGGCCCACAGCATACCCGGATCCCGAGCCCACCCCTGAAACCGTGGGCCATAAAACACCGATTTGGCCAAAAAATGCCCCATTTATGCCGTTTCACCTGTTTGTCCACCCAAAAATCCACGAAAATTTAAACATAAGATACTGAGATGATCTCGACCTCCCTGGCACACCCCAATCAATTTTTGTCCCACAATATGCCCAAACCCCGGGCCCACCCTCAAAACTGTGGGCTATAACACACCGATTTGACCCAAAAACACATTGGCTCTGTTTCGCCCGTTTGTCCTCCTAAAGGGTCACGGAAATTTATACGGTCCACACTGGGACGATCCCTAACCTCCCTGGCATGCCTCGGATGATTTTCAGACAATAGCACGCCCGAACCCCGGGCCCAACCCCAAAACCGTGGGCTATAGCTCATCGATTTGGCTAAAAAATGCCCCGTTCGAGCCGTTTCATCCGTTTGTCCACCCAACTTTCCACAAAAATTTAAACGGACCATATTGGGATGATCCCCAAACTCTCTGGCATGTCTCGGTCTATTTTTGGCCCACATCACGCACGGACCCAGGCCCAACACCGACACCGCGGGCTATAGCACACTAATTTGGCTCAAAAATGCCCCATTCGCGCTAGTTTGCTCGTTTGTCCACCCAAATGGCCACAAAAATTTAAAAAGACCATACTGGGACGATCCCAAACCTTCCTGGCATGCCCCAATAGATTTTTGGCCCACATAATGCTCGGACCCACCCACCCCCGAAATCGTGGGTTATAGCACACTATTTTTGCACAAAAATGCCTTGTTCGTGCCATTTCGCACGTTTGTCCGCCCAAATGGCTACGAAAATTTAAACGGACCATACTGGGACGATCCCCAACCTCCCTAGAACATCTTGGTCAATTTTTAGCCCACTGCACGCCCAGACCCTGGGCCCACCCCAAAAACCATGGGCTATAGCACACCGATGTGGCTTAAAAATTCCATGTTTGCGCCGTTTCGCCCGTTTGCCAACCAAAATGGCCACAAAAATTTAAACAGATAACAATGGGATTATTCCCAACTTCCCTGGCATGCCCTGGTCTATTTTTGTCCCATAGAACGCCTGGAACCCAGGCCCACCCCCAAAACCATGGGCTATAGCACATCGATTTAGTTCAAAAATGCCCTGTTTGCGTCGTTTCACCCGTTTATCCACCCAAATGGCCATAAAAAATTTAAACGGACCATATTTAGATGACCCCCAACCTCCCTGGAACATCCCGATCGATTTTCGACCCACAGCATGCCCAAATCCCGGGCCCACCCTAAAACCGAGGGCTATAGAACACTGATTTTGCCTGAAATGCCCCACTCGCGCTGTTTTGCCCGTTTGTCAACCAAAATTGCCACAAAAATTTAAACGAACCATACTGAGATGATGCCCAACCTCCCTGGAATTTCTCGATCGATTTTTGGCCTGCAAAACGCCTGGACTCACGGCCCACCCCCAAAACCGCAGGCTATAGCACACCGATTTGGCCCGAAAATGCACTGTTCGCGCCGTTTCTCCCGTTTGTCCACCCAAATGTCCATAAAATTTAAATGGACTACACTGGGATGAACCCTAACTTCCCTGCCAAGCCTCTATCATTTTTTGGCTCATAGCACGCACGGACCCCTGGTCCACCCCCGAAATCATGGGCTATAGCACACCAATTTGGCCTTAAAATGCCCCGTTCGCACCGTTTTTCCCGTTTGTCCACCCAAATGGTGACAAAAATTTAGAAGAGCCATACTGAGATAATCCCCAACCTCCCTGGCACGCCTCGGTCGATTTTCAGCCCACTGCACGCCCGGACCCCGGGTCCACCCCCAAAACCGTGGGCTATAGCACACCGATTTGGCCCAAAAATGCCTCGTTCGTGCTGTTTCACCCGTTTGTCCACCAAATGGCCACGAAAATTTAAATGGACCAAACTGGGATGATCCCCAACCTCTTTGGAATGCCTAGGTCGATTTTTGGCCCACAGCACACTTGAAGCCCCAGCCCATCCCTGAAACCGTGGGCTATACCACGTCGATATAGCCCGAAAATCCCCAGTTCATGATGTTTCACTCATTTGTCCACCCAAATGACCAAAAAAATTTAAACGGACCACACTGGGATGATCACTAACCTCCCTGTCAAGCCCCGATCGATTTTTGGCCCACAACACGCCTGAACCACGGGCCTACCCCCAAAACCGTGCGCTATAGCACACCAATTAGGCCCAAAAATGCCCCGTTCGCACCGTTTCGCCCATTTTTCCACCCAAATTGCCAAGAAAATTTAAACGGACCACATTGGGATGATCCGTAACCTCCCTGGTACGCCCCGGTCGAATTTCGGTCCCCAGCACGCCCGGACCCCGGGCCCACCCTCGAAACCATGGGCTATAGAACACCGATTTGGCCTGAAAATGCCCCATTCGCGCCGTTTCGCCTGTTTGTCCACCCAAATAGCAACAAAAATTTAAATGGACAACATTAGGATGATCCCCAACCTCCCTGGCATGCCCCGGTCGATTTTTGGCCCACAACACGCCCGGAACCAGGGTCCACCTCCAAAACTATGGGCTATGACACACTGATTTGGCCAAAGAACTCTGCGTTCACACCGTTTTGCACATTTTCCCTCCAAAATGGCCACGAAAATTTATACGGACCATACTGGGATGATCCTCGACTTCCCTGCTATGCCCCGTTTGATTTTCAGCCTACTTTGCGCCCGGACCCCGGTTCCACCCCCAAAACTGTGGGCTATAACACAAATTTTGCCCGAAAATGCTCCGTTCACTCTGTTTCGCCCGTTTATCCACCAAAATGGCCACAAAAATCTAAACGGACCACACTAGGACTATCCCCAACCTCCTTGGCATGCCTCAGTAAATTTTCCATCCACAGCACGCCTGAAGCCCGTCCCACCCCCGAAACCGTGGGCTATAGAACACCTATTTTGATCGATAATTCCCCGTTCGTACCGTTTCGCCCGTTTGTCCACCCAAATGGCCACAAAAATTTCAACGGAACACACAGGGATGATCCCAAACCTCCATGGCATGCCCCAGACAATTTTATTCCCACGGCACGCTCGAACCCCAGGCCCACCCCAGAACTGTGGGCTATAACACTCCAATTTGGCTCGAAAATGCCCCGTTCGCGCCGTTTTGCCCGTTTGTCCACCAAAATTGCCACGAAAACTTAAACGAACCATACTGGGATGATCCCCAACCTCCCTGGCATGCCCCAGTCATTTTTTATCCCACAACATATTTGAACCCCTTACCCACCCCCAAAACCGTGGGCTATAGCACACCGATTTGGCCCAAAAATGTCCCATTCGTGTCGGTTTGCCCATTTGTCCACCTAAATGGCCACGAAAAAATTAAATAAATCACACTGGGATGATCCCCAACCTCCCTGGCGTGCCTCAATCATTCTTTAGCACACAGCACACCCAAATCCCGGGCCCATCCCCAAAACCGTGGGCTATAGCACACCGATTTGGCCCAAAAATGCCCTTTTTGCGCTGTTTGTCCACCCAAATGGCCATAAAAATTTAAATGGAACACACTGGGACGATCCCTAACTTCCCTGGCAAGCCTCTGTCGATTTTCGGCCCACAGCACGCCCGGACCCCAGGCCCACCCCCGAAACCGTGGGCTATAGCACACCAATTTGGCCTGAAAATGCTTCGTTTGCATCATTTCGCCCGTTTGTCCACCCAAATGGCCATAATAATTTAAACGGGCCATGTTGGGATTATCCCCACCCTCCTGAAACACCTCGGTTAATTTTCATCCCACAGCATACCCGTACCTCGAGTCCACCCCTAAAATCGTGGGCAATAGCACACCGATTTGGCCCAAAAATGCCCTGTTTATGCCATTTCACCCATTTGTCCACTCAAATGGCCACAAAAATTTAAACGGAACACACTGGGATGATCCTCAACCTCTATGGTACGCCCCAGTCAATTTTTGGCCGACAACATGCCTGTACCCTGGGCCCACCCTCGAAACCGTGGGTTATATCACATTGATTTGACCCAAAAACCCATTCAGACAGTTTCACCCGTTTGTCCTCCCAAATGGAAATAAAAATTTAAAAGGTACACACTAGGATGATCCCCAACCTCCCTGGAACATCCCGATAAATTTTTGACCCACAGCAAACCCAAACCCTGGGCCCACCCCTAAAACCGTTGGCTATAACACACCAATTTTTCCTGAAAATACCCCGTTCGTACCGTTTCGCCCGTTTGTCCACCAAAATTGCCACGAAAATTTAAAAGGACCATACTAGAATGATCCCCAACCTCTTTGTCATGCCCCGATCGATTTTTTGCCTGCAGCACGCCAGGACTAAGGGTCCACCCCCAAAACCGTGGGCTATAGCACATCGATTTGGCCCGAAAATGTACCGTTCGCGCCGTTTCGCCCGTTTGTCCACCCAAATGGACATATAAATTTAAATAGACTACACTGAGATGATCCCCAACTTCCCTGGAAAGCCTCTGTTATTTTTTGGCCCACACCACGCCGGACTCCAGGCCCACCCCCAAAACCGTGGTCTATAGCACACCAATTAGGCCTGAAAATGCCCCATTCGCACCATTTTTCCTGTTTGTCCACCCAAATAGCCACAAAAATTCAAAAGAACCATATTGGGAAGATCCCTAACCTCCCTGGCATGCCTCGGTCTATTTTCAGCACACTGCACGCTCGGACCCCGGGCCCACCACAAAAATCGTGGGCTATAGCACATCGATTTTCCCCGAAAAAGCCCCGTTCGTGTTGTTTAACCCGTTTGTCCACCAAATGGCCACAAAAATTTAAACGGACCAAACTGGGATGATCCCCAACCTCCTTGTCATGCCTCGGTCAATTTTTAGCCCACAACACGCCTAAATCCCCAGCCCAGCCCCGAAACCGTGGTATATACCTCGTTGATATAGCCCAAAAATGCCCAGTTCATGACGTTTCACTCGTTTGTCAACCCAAATGGGCACAAAAATATAAATGTACAACACTGGGATGATAACCAACCTCCCTGGCAAGCCCAACCGATTTTCAGCCCACAGCACGCCCGTACCACAGGCCTACCCCCAAAACCGTGCGCTATAGCACACCGATTAGGCTAAAAAATGCCCCGTTTGCGCCTTTTCGCCAATTTTTCCACCCAAATTGCCAAGAAAATTTAAACAGATCACATTGGGATGATCCCCAACCTCCCTGGTACACCCCGACCAAATTTCGGTCCACAGCACGCCCGGACCCCGGGTCCACTCTCGAAACCATGGGCTATAACACACCGATTTGGCCCGAAAATTTCCCATTCGCGCCGTTTCGCCTGTTTGTCCACCCAAATGGAAACAAAAATTTAAATGAACAATACTGGGATGATCCCCAACCTCCTTGGCATGCCCCGATCGATTATTGGCCCACAGCACGCCCAAACCCAAGGCCCACCCCCAAAACTGTGGTCTATACCACACCAATTTATCCCAAAAATTCCCCGTTTGCACCGTATCGCCCGTTTGTCCAGCCAAATGGCCATAAAAATTTAAATGGACCACACTGGGATGATCCCAACTTCCCTGGAAAGCCCCTGTCGATTTTCGGCCCACAGCACGCTCGAACCCCGCCTAAAAATGCCCCGTTTGCACCGTTTCACCCGTTTGTCCACCCAAATGGCCATAAAATTTTAAACGGACCATACTAGGATGATCCCCACCCTCTCTGGCATACCCGATCAATTTTTAGAACACAACATGCCCGAACCCCGGGCCCACCCCTAAAACCATGGGCAATAGCACACCGATTTGGCCCAAAAATGCCCTGTTTGTGCCGTTTCGCCCGTTTATCCAGCCACATGGCCACGAAAATTTAAACGGAATACACTGGGATAATCCCCAACCTCCCTGGCATGCCTTGGTCGATTTTTGGCCCACAACACACCTGGGCCCTAGGCCCACTCTCAAAACCGTGGGCTATATCACACTAATTTGACCCGAAAACCTATTCGTGCAATTTCACCCGTTTGTCCTCCTAAATGGCAATGAAAATTTAAAAAGTCCACACTGGGATGATCCAAAACCTCCCTGGCATACCCCAATCGATTTTTGGCCAACGAAACGCCCGAACCCCAAGCCCACCCCCAAAACCGTGAGCTATCGCATATTGATTTGGCTCGAAAATGCCCCGTTCGAGCCGTTTTGCCCGTTTGTCCACCCAAAAGGCCACAAAAATTTAAACGAACCATATTGGGATGACCCCCAACCTCTCTGGCAGTCCCCGATCTATTTTTGGCCCACATCACGCATAGACCCTGGGCCCACCCCTAAAATCGTGGGCTATAGCACACCGATTTGGCACGAAAATGCCCCGTTCACGCTGTTTCGCCCGTTTTTCCACCCAAATGGCCACAAAAATTTAAACGGACCATACTGGGATGATCTTTAACCTCACTGGCATGCAGAAGTTGATTTTCGACCCACGACACGCTCGGAACCTGGGCCCACCCCCAAAACCGTAGGCTATAGCACACTGACTTGTCCTGAAAATACCTCGTTTGTGCCGTTTTGCTCGTTTGTCCACCCAAATGGCCATAAATATTTAAATAGACCACACTGGGATGATCCAAAACTCTCTGGCATGACCCGGTTGATTTTTGGTCCACAGAACGCCCGAACCCTCCCACCCCTAAAACCGTGGGCTATAGTACATCAATTTTGCCCTAAAATGCCTCATTTGCGCCATTTCGCCCGTTTGTCCTACCAAATGACTACGAAAATTAAAATGGACCTTACTGGGATGATCTCCAACCTCCTTGACACGCCTCGATCGATTTTCAGCCCATTGCGCGCCCGGTCCCTAGGCCCACCCCCGAAACCGTGGGCTATAGCACACTGATTTGGCTAGAAAATGCCCCGTTCGTGCCGTTTCACCCGTCTGTCCACCCAAATGGCAACAAAAATGTAAACAGACCATACAGGGATGATCCCCAACTTCCCTGGAACGCCCCAGTCAATTTTTGTCCCACAGCACGCCCCGACACCAGGTCCATCCCCAAAACCATGGGCTATTGCACACCAATTTCGCCCGAAAATGACCCATACATGCCGTTTTGCTCGTTTGTCCATCCAAATGGCCACGAAAATTTAAATGGATCACACTGGGATGATCCCCAACCTCTCTGAATGCCCCGGTCAATTTTTTTCCCACAGAATGCTCGGACCCCGGGTCCACCCTCAAAACTGTGGGCGATAGCACACCAATTTGGCCCGAAAATGCCCCGTTCACAATGTTTCTCCCGTTTATCCACCCAAATGGCAACTAAAATTTAAACAGACCACACTGGGGCGATTCCAAACCTCCCTGGCATGTAACCAAATGATTTTCGACCCACAGCACACCCGTACTCCGGGCCCACCCCCAAAACCGTGGGCTATAGTACACCGATTTAGCCTGAAAATGCCTCGTTCGCGCCATTTTTCCCGTTTGTCCACCCAAATTGCCACAAAAATTTAAACGGACCACACTGGGATGATCCTCGACCTCCCTGGTATGTCTTGGTTGAATTTCGGCCCACACCATTCTCATACCCTGAGCCCACCCCCAAAACCGTGGGCTATAGTACACCGATTTGGCCCAAAAATGCCCAATTTGCAGCGTTTCGCCTGTTTGTCCACCCAACTGGCCACAAAAATTTAAACAGACAACACTAAGATGATTCCCAACTTATATGGCATGCCTCGGTCAATATTCGGCCCACAGAACGCTAGGAACCTAGGCTCACCCCCGAAGTCGTGGGCTATAGCACACCAATTTTGCACGAAAATACCCCATTCGTGCCGTTTCGCCCGTCTGTCCACCCAAATGGCCACAAAAATTTAAACAGACCACACTGGAATGATCCCCAACTTCCCTGGCAAGCCCCGGTCGATTGTTGGCCCAAAGCACTCTTGGACCCCAGTCCCACCCCCGAAACCGTGGGCTATAGCACATCGATTTGGCCCGAAAATGCCCCGTCTGCGCTGTTTCGCCCATTTGTCCACCCAAATGGAAACAAAAATTTAAAGGGATCATACTTGGATGATCCCCAACCTCCCTGGCATGCCTCAGTCAATTTTTGACCCATAACACGCCCGAAACCCGGGCCCACCCCCAAAATTGTGGGCTATAGCACACCGATTTGGCCTGAAAATGCCCCGTTCGCACCGTTTTGCCCGTTTGTCCACACAAATAGCCACTAAAATTTAAACAGACCACACTGGGATGATCCCCGACCTCCCTGGTATGCCCCAGCCAAAATTTAGCCATCAACACGCCCGGACCCCGGGCGCACCCCCAAAACCATGGGCTATAACACATCGATTTGGCCCGAAAATGCCCCGTTAGCGCCGTTTTGCCTGTTTGTCCAATCGAATGGCCAAAAAAATTTAAACGGACAACATTGGGACATCCCCAACCTCCCTGGGCCACCCAAATCAATTTTTGGGCCACAGCACACCCGGAACCCGAGCCTACCCACAAAACTGTGGGCTACAACACACCAATTTTGCTCGAAAATACCCCGTTCATGCCGTTTCACCCATTTGTCCACCCAAATGGACAAAAAAATTTAAACGAACCACACTGGGACAATCCTTAAATTCTCTAGGAAGCCCCGGTCTATTTTCGGCCCACAGCACGCCTGTAACCCAGGACCACCCCGAAAATCGTGTTCTATAGCACACCAATTTGGCTGGAAAACACCCCGTTCACGCCGTTTCACCCGTTTGTCCTCCCAAATGGACATAAAAATTTAAACGGACCATACTAGGATGATCCTAACCTCCCTGGCATGCCCCGGTCAATTTTTGGCCCACATCATGCACGGACACCGGGTCCACCCCTGAAACCATGGGCTATAGCTCACCGATTTGGCCCAAAAATACCGCGTTCGTGCCGTTTTGCCCGTTTATCCACCCAAGTGCCCACAAAAATTTAAACGGAACACACTGGGACGATCCCAGACCTACCTAGCATACCCCGGTAAATTTTTGACCTACAGTACGCACGAACCCCAGGCCCACCCTCGACACAGTGGGCTATAGCACACCGATTTGACCCGTTTCGCCTATTTGTCCTCCCAAATAACCACGAAAATTTAAAAAGTCCACACTGGGATGATTCTCAACCTTCCTGGCATGCCCTGGTCAATTTTCGGCCAACAGCACGCTCGGACCCTGGGCCCTCCCTCAAAATCGTGGGTTATAGCACATTGATTTTGCTCGAAAATGCCCTGTTCGAGCCGTTTCACACGTTTGTCCACGCAAATAGTCACAAAAATTTAAACAGACCACACTGGGATAATCCACAACCTCCCTGGCACGCCCCGGTTAATTTTTGGTCCACAGAACGCCCGTACCCTCCCACCCCTAAAACCGTGGGCTATAGCACATCGATTTGGCCTAAAAACTCTGCGTTCGCACCATTTTGCACGTTTTCCCTCCCAAATGGCCACAAAAATTTAAACGGACCACACTGGGACAATCCTCAACCTCTCTGCCATGCCTTGTTCAATTTTCAGCCCACTGTGCACCCGGACCCAAGACCATCCCCAAAACTGTGGGCTATAGCAACCCGATTTTACCCAAAAATGCCCCGTTCACGCCGTTTCGACCGTTTGTCCACTCAAATGGCCACAAAAATTTTAACGGACCATACTGGGATGATCCCCAACCTCCTTTGCATGCCTCAGTTGATTTTTGATCCACAGCAGGCCCGAAGCCCGGCCTACCCCCGAAACCGTGGGCTATAGAACACTTATTTAGCCCGATAATTCCCCATTCTCGCCGTTATACCCGTTTGTCCACCCAAATGGCCACGAAAATTTGAATGGAACACATTGGGATGATCCCAAACCTTATTGGAACACCCCGGTCAATTTTTTGCCCACAGCACGCTCGGACCCCGAACCCACCCTCAAAACCGTGGGCTATAGCACACTGATTTGGCCCGAAAATGCCCCGTTAGCGCTATTTCGCCCGTTTGTCCACCCAAATTGCCAACATAATTTAAATGGACCACTCTAGGACGATACCCAACCTCCCTGGCATGCCTCGGTAAGTTTTCGGGCCACAAAACATTCGAACCCCTTGGCCACCCCAAAAACCGTGGTCTATAGCACACCGATTTGGCCCGTAAATGCCCCATTCGCGTTGTTTCGCCCGTTTATCCACCAAAATAGCCACAAAAAATTAAACAAACTATATTGGGATGATCCCCAACCTCCCTGTCATGCCCCGTTCATTTTTTAGCACACAGGACTCCCGAACCCCGGGTACACCCCCAAAACCGTGGGCTATGGCACACCGATTTATCCCTTAAATGCCCCGTTCGCATCGTTACGCCCGTTTGTCCACCCAAATGGCCACGGAAAATTAAATGGACCATATTAGGATAATCGCCAACCTCCCTGTCATGCCCCGGTTATTTTTTAGTACGCAGCACGCTCGAACCCCAATCCCACCCTAAAAACCGTGGGCTATAGCACACCAATTTGGCTAAAAAATACCCCTTTCATGCCGATTCACCCGTTTGTCCTGCCAAATGGCAACAAAAATTTAAATGGACCATACTGGGATGATCCCCTACCTTTCTGGCATACCTCGGTCAATTTTTGGCCCACAGTACGCCCGGACCCTGGGCCACCCCTGTAACCGTGGGCTATAGCACACCGATTTGGCCTGAAAATGCCTCGTTCGTGTCGTTTTGCCTGTTTGTCCACCCAAACAGCCACAAAAATTTAAACAGACCACACTGGGATGATCCCCAACCTACCTGGCATGCCCCGATTGATTTTAGTTTCACAGAACGCCCGGACCCCAGGCCCATTCCTAAAACCATAGGCATAGCACACCGATTTAGCCTGAAAAGGCCCCGTTCGCACTGATTCGCACGTTTGTCCACCCAAATCGCCACGAAAATTTAAACAGACCACACTGGGATGATCCCCAACCTCCCTAGACTTCGCCGGTGATTTTCTACCCACAGCACGATGGAACCCGGGCCCAACCCCTAAACTACGAGCTACAACATACCGATTTGCCTTAAAATGCACCATTCGGGACGTTTCGCCTGTTTGTCCTCGTAAATGGCCACAAAAATTAAAACGGACCATACTGAGATGATCCCCAACCTCCCTGGCTTGCCCCGATTGATTTTTGGCCAACATCATGCCTGAACCCCAGGCCCACTCCCAAAATCGTGGGCTATAACACTCCGATTTGACCAGAAAATGCCCCGTTAGCGCCCTTTTACCTGTTTGTCCACCTAAATGGCCACAAAAATTAAACGGACCACACTGGGATGATTCCCAACGTCCATGGAACGCCCCGGTTGATTTTATACCCACAACACGCTCAAACACCGGGCCCACCTTCAAAATCATGGGCTATAGCACACTAATTTACCTTGAAAATACCCCGTTCGCACCGTTTTGCCTGTTTGTCCACACAAATGACCATGAAAATTTAAACAGACCACATTGGGATGATCCCCAACTTCCCTGGAACGCCCCGATTGATTTTTATCCCACAGAACGCCCGAACCCAGGCCCATCATCAAAACCATGGGCTATAGCACACCGATTTGGTTTGAAAATGCCCTGTTCACGCCGTTTCACCCGTTTATCCACCCAAATGGACACAAAAATTTAAACGGACCACACTTGGATGATCCCCAACCTCCCTGAAATGTTCCGATCAATTTTTAACCCACAACACGCCTAAACCCCGGGCCCACCCCTAAAATCATGGGCTATAATACACCGATTTTGCCTGAAAATTCCCCGTTCGCGCCGTTTCGCCCGTTTGTCCAATGAAATTGCCACGAAAATTTAAACGAACCATACTGAGGTGATCCCCAACCTCCTTGGTATGCCCCGGTCAAATTTTGGTCCACAGCACGCCCGGACCCCGGGTCCACCCCAAAACCATGGGCTTGTAACACACTGATTTGGCCCGAAAATGCCCCGTTCGCACTGTTTTGCCTTTTTGTCTACCCAAATGGCCACAAAAATTTAAATGGACAATACAGGGATGATCCCCAACCTCCCTGGTACGCCCCGGTCAATTTTTAGCCCACTGAGTGCCCGGATTCGGGCCCACCCCAAAAACCGTGGGCTATAGCACATCGATTTGGCCCAAAAATGCCCCGTTCGCGCCGTTTTGCCTGTTTGTACACCTAAATAGCCACAAAATTTAAACGGACTGTACTAGGATGATCCCCAACCTCCCTAGCATGCCTCGGTCAATTTTCAGCACACTGCACACCCGAACCTCGGGCCCAATCCCAAAACTGTGGGCTAAAACACACTGATTTAGCCCGAAAATGCCCTGTTTCGCCCGTATGTCCACCCAAATGGCCAAGAAAATTTAAACGGACCATACTAGGACGATTACAACCTCCTTGGTATGCCTCGGTTGATTTTTTGCCCGCACCACGCTCGGAGCCCCGGCCCATCTCCAAAACCGTGGGCTATACCACGCCAATTTGGCTCGAAAATGCCTAATTCATGCCATTTCACACAAATGGCCACCAAAATTTAAACGTACCACACTGGGACAATCACCAACCTCCCTGGAACACCTCGGCCGATTTTTGTCCCATAGTATACCCCGACCACAGACCTATCCACAAAACCGTGCGTTATAGCACACCGATTTAGCCCAAAAATGCCTCGTTCGCGCTGTTTCTCCCGTTTGTCCACCCAAATTGCCACAAAAATTTAAACGGAATACATTGGGTTGATCCCCATCCTGCCTGGTATACCCCGGTCGAATTTTGGTCTATAGCACACCCGGCCCCCGGGCCCACCCCCGAAACCATGGGCTATAGCACAATGATTTGGCCAAAAAATGTCCCGTTCAGGCCGTTTTGCCTGTTTGTCCACCCAAATAGCGACGAAAATTTAAATGGACTACACTGGGATTATCCCCAACCTCCCTGGCATGCCCCGATCAATTTTTGGCCCACAGCATGCCCGGACCCAGGGCCCGCCCCCAAAACCATGGGCTATAGCACATCGATTTGGCCTGAAAATGCCCCATTTGCGCCGTTTCTCCCGTTTGTCCACCTAAATGGCCATAAAAATTTAAATGGACCACACTAGGATGATCCCCAACTTCCATGCCAAGCCTCTGTCGATTTTTGGCCCACATCACGCCCGGACCCCAGGCCCACCCCCGAAATCGTAGGCTATAGCACACCAATTTGGCCTGAAAATGCCCCGTTCGCACCATTTTGTCCGTTTGTCAACCCAAATGGCCATAAAAATTTAAACGGACCATACTAGGATGATCCCCAACCTCCCTAGCATTCCCCGATTAATTTTTGGCCCACAAAACGCCCGGACCCCGAGCCCACCCTCGAAACCGTGGGCTATATCACACTGATTTGACCCGAAAACCCATTCGCTCCGTTTCTCCCTTTTCCCCTCCCACATAGCCACGAAAATTTAAACTGTCCATACTGGGAAGATCCCCAACCTCACTGGCATGTCTTGATTGATTTTCAGCCAACATAACGCCAAGAACCCGGTCCCACCCCCAAAACCGTGAGCTATAGCACATCAATTTGGCTCGAAAATTCCCCGTTTGAGCCGTTTTGCCCGTTTGACAACCCAAAAGGCCACAAAAATTTAAACAGACCATATTGGAACGATCCCCAACTTCCCTGGCATGCCTCAGTCGATTTTTCTCCCACAGCATGATCGTACCCCAGTCCCACCCCCAAAACCGTGGGCTATAGCACACCGATTTGGCCCGAAAATGCCCCGTTCACACCGTTTCGCTCGTTTGTCAACCAAAATGGCCACAAAAATTTAAACAAACCATACTCGGATGATCTTCAATCAAACTGGCATACCACAGTTGATTTTCGACCCACAACACGCTCGGAACCCAGGCCCACCCCCAAATTCGTGGTCTATAGCACACCAATTTGGCCCCAAAATACCCCATTTGCGCCGTTTTTCTCGTTTGTCCAACCAAATGGACAAAAAAATTTAAACAGACCAAACTGGGATGATCCCTAACCTCCCTGGAACTCCCTAGTCAATTTTTGGCCCACGGAACGCCCAGACCCTCCCACCACCAAAACCGTGGGCTATAGCACATTGATTTGGCCTAAAAACTCTGCCTTCGCGCCGTTTTCATGTTTACCCTCTCAAATGGCCATGAAAATTTAAACGGACCACACTGGGATAATACTCAAGCTCCCTTCCATGCCCCATTCAATTTTTAACCCACTGTGCTCCCGAATCCCGGGCCCACTCCCAAAACTGTGGGCTATAAACACCTATTTTGCACGAAAATACCCCGTTCACGCCATTTCGCCCGTTTGTCCACCCAAATGGCCACAAAAATTTAAACGAACCACACTTTGACAATACTAAACCTTCTTGGCATGCATTGGTCAATTTTCGATCCACAGAACGCCCGAAGCCCGGCCCACCCCCGTAATCGTGGGCTATAGAACACCTATTTAGCACGATAATTCCCCATTCGCGCCATTTCGCCCGTTTGTCCACCCAAATAGCCACAAAAATTTAAACGGAACACACTGGGATGATTCCCAACCTCCCTAGCACGCCTCGGTCAATTTTCCACCCACAGCATGACCCCGGGCCCACCCCAAAACCGTGGGCTATAGCACACCGATTTGGCCCGAAAATGCCCCATTCTCGCTGTTTCACCCGTTTGTCCACTTAAATTGCCACAAAATCATAAACGGACCACACTGGGATGATCCCTAACCTCTCTGGCATGCCAAGATCATTTTTTGGCCCACAACACATTCGAAACCCTAGCCCACCTCCAAAACCGTGGGCTATAGCACACCGATTTGGCCAGAAAATGCCCGTTCTCATCGTTTCGCCCATTTGTCCACCCAAATGGCCACAAAAAATTAAAAGAACCACACTGGGATGATCCCCAATCTACCTAGTATGCCCCAGTCATTTTTTAGCACATAGCACGCCCGAACACCGGCCCCACCCCCAAAGCTGTGGGCTATAGCACACCGATTTGGTCCAAAAATGCACCGTTCGCATCGTTTCGCCCGTTTGTCCACCCAAATGGCCACGAAAAATTAAACGGACCACACTGGGACAATCACCAACCTCCCTTTTATGTCTTGGCCATTTTTTAGTATACATTACACCCGGAACCCAGGTCCACCCCCAAAACCGTGGGCTATAGCACACCAATTTAGCCCAAAAATGGCCCATTCATGCCGAGTCGCCCGTTTGTCCAGCCAAATGGCCACGAATATTTAAATGGACCAAACTGGGATGATCCCCTATATCTCTGGCATACCTCGATTGATTTTTGTCCCCCAGTATGCCCGGACCCCCGGCCCACCCCCAAAACCGTGGGCTCTAGTACACCGATTTGGCCTGAAAATGCCACGTTCACGCCAATTTGCTCGTTTGTCATCCCAAATGGCCACAAAATTTTAAACAGATCACACTGGGATGATTATCAACCTCCCTGGCATGCCCCGGCGATTTTCTACCCACAACACGACTGGAACCCGGGCCCACCACCGAAACTACGGGCTACAGCATACTGATTTGCCTGAAAATGCGTCGTTCGTGCCATTTCGCCTGCTTGTTCTCCCAAATGGCCATAAAAATTTAAATAGACCATACTAGGATGATCCCCAGCCTCCCTAGCATGCCCCAGTTGATTTTTATCCCACAGCATGCTTGGATCCCAGGCCCAATCCAAAAACTGTGGGCTATAGCACTCCGATTTGGCCAGAAAATGCCCTGTTAGCGCCGTTTCGCCCGTTTGTCTACCTAAATATGCACAAATATTAAATTGACAACACTGGGATGATCCACAACTACCCTGTCATGCCCCGATTGATTTTTGGCCCATAGCACGCCCGTACCCCTGTCCCACTCCAGAAAATGCCCCATTCTCGTTGTTTTGCCCTTTAGTGCACCCAAATGGCCACAAAAATTTAAACGGACCACACTGGTACGATACCCAACCTCCCTGGCATGCCCCGATCAATTTTTGGCCCATAACACGCCCGAACCTCGAGCCCACTCCCAAATTATGTGCTATCGCGCATCGATTCGACCCAAAAAAGCCTCGTTCACACTGTTTTACCCGTTTGTCTACCTAAATAGCCATGAAAATTTAAATAGAACTCACAAGGATGATCCCTAACCTCCCTGGCATGCGCCGATCAATTTTTGACCCATATCACACCCGCACCCCGAGCCCACCCTCAAAATCGTGGCCTATAGCACACCGATTTTGCCCGAAAATACCCCATTCGCATCGTTTCTCCCATTTGTCCACTCAAATGGCCACAAAAATTTAAACGAACCATACTAGGATGATCCCTAACCTCCCTGGCACGTCCCGGTCAATTTTTTACCCACAACACGCCCGAACACTGGGCCCACCTCCAAAATCGTGTGCTATAGCTCACCGATTTAGCCTGAAAATGCCCCGTTCATATCGTTTTGCCTGTTTGTCCACCCAAATGGCCACAAAAATTTAAATGGACCATACTGGGATGATCCCTAACTTCCCTGCCATGCCCGGGTCGATTTCTGGCCCAAAGAATGCCCGGACCCCAGGCCCACCCCAAAAACCATGGGCTACAGCACACCGGTTTGGCCTGAAAATGCCCTATTTAGGCCGTTTCACCCGTTTATCCACCCAAATGGCCACAAAAATTTAAACGGACCATACTTGGATGATCCCCAACCTCCCTAGAATGTCCTAATCATTTTTCGACCTACAGAACGCCCAAACCCTGAGCCCATCCTCAAAACCGTGGGCTATAGCACACCGATTTTTCCTGAAAATGCCCCATTCGTGCCGTTTCGCCCGTTTATCCACCAAAATAGCCACAGAAATTTAAACGAAACACACTGGGATGATCCTAACCTCCCTGGTAGGCATCAATCAAATTTTGGTCCACAGCACGCCCGGACCCCGGTCCCACCCCCAAAACCATAGGCTATAACGCACTGATTTTGCCCGAAAATGCCCCATTATCGCTGTTTTGCCTGTTTGTCTACCCAAATAGCAGAAAAAATTTAAATGGACAGTACAGGGATGATCCCCAACCTCCCTGGCATGCCCCAGTCAATTTTCAGCCCACTGCGTGCCCGGATCCTGGGCCCACCCCAAAACCGTGGGCTATAGCACAACGATTTAGCCCAAAAATGCTGTATTCGCGCTATTTTGCCCATTTGTCCACCCCAAATGGCCACAAAAATTTAAATGGACTATACTGGGACGATCCCCAACCTCCCCGGCACGCCTCGGTCGATTTTCAGCACACTGCACACCCGGACCCTTGGCCCACCCCCAAAATCGTGAGCAATAGCACATCGATTTGGCTCGAAAATGACCCGTTCAAGCCGTTTTGACATCACGCATGGACTCTGGGCTCACCCCTAAAACCGTGGGCTATAGCAGACCTATTTGGCCCGAAAATGCCCCGTTCACACCATTTCGCCCGTTTGTCCACCCAAATGGCCCCGAAAATTTAAACGAACCATACTGGGATGATTTTTTACCTAACTGGCATGCCTTGTTTGATTTTTGACCCACAGAATGCTCAGAACCCGGGCCCACCCCCAAATCCGTAGGCTATAGCACACCGATTTGGCCCGAAAATGCCCTATTTGCGCCGTTTTGTTCGTTTGTCCACCCAAATGGACACAAAAATTTAAACGGACCACACTGGGATGATCCCAGACCTCCTTATCATGCCCCAGTCAATTTTTGGCCCACAAAACGCCCAGACCCACCAACCCCCAAAACCGTAGGCTATAGCACATCGATTTGGCATAAAAACTCTGCGTTCGCACCGTTTTCCACGTTTTCCCTCCCAAATGGCCACAAAAATTTAAACGGACCCCACTGGGATGATCCTTAACCCCTCTTCCATGCCTCATTCAATTTTCAACCCACTGTGCGCCCATACCCCAGGCCCACCCCAAAACTGTGGGCTTATTATAACACACCGATTTTGCCCGAAAATACCCCGTTCACGCCGTTTCGCCCGTTTGTCCACCCAAATGGCCAAAAAATTTAAACGGGCCATACTGGGACAATCCCAAACCTTCTTGGCGCGCCTTGGTCAATTTTCAATCCACAGCACGCCCGAAGCCTGGCCCACCCCCGAAACCATGGGCTATAGTACACCTATTTAGCCCGATAATTCCCCGTTCGCGCCGTTTCACCCGTTTGTCCACCCAAATGGCCACAAAAATTTCAAAGGAACACACTGGGATAATCCCCAACTTCCCTGGCATGCCCTGGTCAATATTATGCCTACAGTACGCTCGGACCTCGGGACTACCCCCAAAACCGTGGGCTATAGCACACCAATTTGGCCCGAAAAAGCCCCGTTCTCGCTGTTTCGCCCGTTTGTCCACCCAAATTGCCATGATAACATAAATGGACTATACTGGTATGATCCAAAACCTCCATGGCATGCCCCAGTCAATTTTTGGCACACAACACATTTGAACCCCTTGCCCACCCCCAAAACCGTGGGCTATAGCACACCGATTTATCCCGAAAATGCCCCATTCACGCCGTTTCGCCCATTTGTCCACCCAAATGGCCACAAAAAATTAAAAGAACCACATTGGGATGATACCCAACCTCTCTGGCCTACCCCGGTCATATTTTAGAAAACAACATTCCCGAACTCTATGGCCACCCCCAAAACTGTGTGCTATAGCACACCGATTTGGCCTAAAAATGCCCCGTTCACGTTGTTTTGCCCGTTTGTCAACCCAAATGGCCACAAAAAATTAAACGGACCATACTGGGAGGATCGAAAACATCTCTGTCATGCCCCGGTTATTTTTTAGCACACAACACGACCGAACCCCAGGCCCATCCCTAAAACCGTGGGGTATAGCACACTAATTTGGCCCAAAAATACCCCGTTCACGCCGATTCGCCTGTTTGTCCAACCAAATGGCCACAAAAATTTAAATGGACCACACTGGGATGATCCCCTACCTCTCTACCAAGCCTCGTTCTATTTTTGTCACACCGTATGCCCGGACCTCAGGCCCACCCCCTAAACCGTGGGCTATAGCATACAGATTTGCCCTAAAAATGCCTCGTTCGTGCCGTTTCGCCCGTTTGTCGACCGAAACAGCCACAAAAATTTAAACGGACCACACTGGGATGATCCCCAACCTACCTGGCATGCCCCGATCAATTTTTGGCCCACAGCACTCCCGGACCCCGGGTCCACTCCCGAAACCATGGGCTATAGCACACCGATTTGGCCTGAAAAGGCCCCGTTCGCGTCGATTCGCCCGTTTGTCCACCCAAATTGCCACAAAAATTTAAAATGACCACTGGGACAATTCTTAACATCCCTTTCATACCCCGGTGATTTTATACCCAAAGCACGCCTGGGACTCGGTCCTACCCCCGAAACCATGGGCTATAGCATATCGATTTGCCTGAAAATGCACCATTCGCGCCGGTTTGCCTGTTTATCCTCCCAAATGGCGACAAAAATTTAAATAGACCACACTGGGATGATCCCCAATATCCCTAGCATGCACCAGTTGATTTTTGGCCCACAGCACGCCCGTACCTCGGTCCCACTCCTAAAAATGCCCCGTTTATGCCGTTTTGACCGTTTGTGCACCCAACTGGCCATGATAATTTAAACGGACTACACTGGTATAATCCCCAACCTCCCTGGCATGCCACAATCTATTTTTGGTCCATAACACACCCGAACCCCGAGGCCACCCCCAAATTGTGGGCTATCGCACACTGATTTGGCCCAAAAAAGCCTCGTTTGCGCTGTTTCACCCGTTGTCTACCCAAATAGCCATGAAAATTTAAACGGAACACACAGGGATGATACTTAACCTCCCTGGCATGCTCCAGTCAATTTTTGACCCACAACACACCCGAACCCCGGCCCACCCTCAAAATCGTGGGCTATAGCACATCGATTTAGCCTGAAAATGCCTCGTTCGCACTATTTTGCCCGTTTGTCCACCTAAACGGCCACAAAAATTTAAACGGACCATACTGGGATGATACCTAACTTCCCAAACATGTCCCGATCGATTTCTGTCCCACAGAACGCCCATACCCCAGACCCACCCCCAAAACCATGGGCTATAGCACCCCGATTTGGCCTAAAAATGCCCTGTTCACGCTGTTTCACCCGTTTATCCACTCAAATTGCCACGAAAATTTAAACGAACCACACTTGGATGATCCCCAACCTCCCTAGAATGTTCCTATCATTTTTTGACCCACAGCACGCCCAAACCCCGAGCCTACCCCCAAAATCGTGGGCTATAGCAAACCAATTTTGCCTGAAAATGCCCCATTCGTGCCATTTCGCTCGTTTGTCCACCAAAATTGCCACAAAATTTAAACAAAACACACTGGAATGATCCCAACCTCTCTGGTACACCCCAATCATATTTTGGTCCACAGCACGCCTGGACTCTAGGCCCACCCCCGAAACCATGGGCTATAACACACTCATTTGGTCAAAAAATGCCCCATTGGCGCCGTTTTGCCTGTTTGTCTACCCAAATAGCTACAAAAATTTAAATGGAAAATACAGGGATGATCCCCAACCACCCTGGCACACCCCATTCAATTTTTAGCCCACTTCATGCCCGGATCCTGGGCCCACCCCCAAAACCGTTGGCTATAGCACATCGATTTGGCCCAAAAATGCCCCGTTCGCGCCGTTTTGCCTGTTTGTCCACCCAAATGGCAATAAAAATTTAAACGGACTATACTGGGATGATCCCCAACCTCCCTGCCATGCCTCGGTTAATTTTTAGCACACTGCACGCCCGGACACCGGGCCCACTCCTAAAACCGTGGGCTATAACTCACCGATTTGAGCCGAAAATGCCCCGTTCGCGCTGTTTTGACCATTTGTCCACCCAAATGGCCACAAAAATTTAAACGGACCACATTGGGATGATCCCAAACCTCCTTGGCATGCCTCGATCGATTTTTGACCCACAGCATACTCGGAACCCCGACCCACCCCCAAAACCGTGGGCTATACCACACCGATTAGGCTCAAAAATGCCCAGTTCGAGCCGTTTTACTCATTTGTCCACCCAAATGGCCACAAAAATTTAAACGAACCATACTGGGACAATCACCAACCTCCCTGGCACACCTCGTCTAATTTATGTCCCATAGCACGCCCGGACCACGGGCCTACCCTCAAAACCGTGCGCTATAGCACACCAATTTAGCCCTAAAATACCCCGTTTGCACCGTTTCTTCTGTTTGTCCACCCAAATTGCCACGAAAATTTAAACGGACCACATTAGGATGATCCCTTACCTCCCTGGTACACCCCGATCGAATTTCGGTCCATTGCACGCTCGGACCCCGTGCCCACCCCCGAAACCATAGGCTATAGCACAATGATTTGGCCTAAAAATATCCAATTCATATCGTTTTGCCTGTTTGTCCACCCAAATGGCGAAGAAAATTTAAATGGATAACACTGGGATAATACTCAACCTCCCTGGCGTGCCCCGGTCGATTTTCGGCCCACAGCACACCCGAACCCACAGTCTACCCCCAAAACCGTAGGCTATAGCACACCGATTTAGCCCGAAAATGCCCCATTCGCGCCGTTTCGCCCGTTTGTCCACCTAAATAGCCATAAAAAATTAAATGGACCACACTGGGACAATCCCCAACTTCCCTGGCAAGCCTCTGTCAATTTTCGGCGAACAGCATGCCTGGACCCCAAGCTCACCCCCAAAACCGTGGGCTATAACACACCAATTTGTCCTGAAAATGCCCCGTTCGCACCATTTCGCCCGTTTGTCCCCCCAAATGGACATAAAATTTAAAAAGAACACACTGGGATGATCCCCAACCTCCCTGGCATACCTCAGTCAATTTTCAGCCCATAGTATGCCCGAAACCCGAGCCCACCCCTGATACTGTGGGCTATAGCACACCGATTTGGCCTAAAAATGCCCTATTTGTGCCGTTTCGCCCGTTTGTCCACCCAAATGGCCAGAAAAATTTAAACGGAACACACTGGGATTATCCTCGACCCCCTGGCATGCCCCGGTCAATTTTAGGCCCACAACACACCCAGACCTGGGCCCACCCTCTAAGCTGTGGTCTATATAACACCGATTTGACCCAAAAACCCATTCGCGCCGTTTCGCCCTTTTGTTCTCCCAAATGGCCACAAAAATTTAAACGGTCCACACTAGGATGATCCCCAACCTCCATGTCACGTCCCGATTGATTTTCAGCAAACATCATGCCCGGACCCGGGCCCACCCCCAAAACTGTGAACTATAGCTCATCTTTATGGCTCGAAAATGCCCCGTTCGAGCCGTTTTGCCCGTTTGACCACCCAAAGGCCATGAAAATTTAAACGGACCATATTGGGAAAATACCCAACCTCCCTGGCATGCCCCGGTCTATTTTTCTCCCACATCACGCATGGACCTTGGGCCCACCCCTAAAATCGTGGGCTATATCACACAGATTTGATCCGAAAACCCATTCGCGTCGTTTTGCCCTTTTGTCCTCTCAAATGGCCACAAAAATTTAAACGGTCCATATTAGGATGATCCCAAACATCCATGTCACTCCCTAATTGATTTTCAGCCAAAATCACGCCTGGACCGGGCCCACCCCCAAAACTGTAGGCTATAGCACACCGATTTGGCCCAAAAATGCCCCGTTTGTGCTTTTTCGCCCGTTTGTCCACCCAAATAGCCACGAAAATTTAAATAGAACACACTAGGATGGTACCCAACCTCCCTGGCTTATCCCAAATGATTTTTGACCCACAGCACGCCCGAACCCCGAGTCGACCCCCAAAACCGTGGGCTATAGCACATCGATTTAGCCTAAAAATGCCCTGTACGCGCTGTTTTGACCGTTTGTCCATCCAAATGGCCACAAAAATTTAAATTGACCATACTAGAATGATCCCCAACCTCCCTGGTATGCCCTGGTTGAATTTCGGCCCACACAAAGGATGATCCCCTACCTCCCTGGCATGCCCAGGTCAATTTTTAGCCCACAGCACGCCCGATCCTTAGGCCCACCCCTAAACCGTGGGCTATAGTACATCGATTTTGCCTGAAAATACCCTGTTCGCATCGTTTTGCCCGTTTATCAACCCAAATGGCCATGAAAATTTAAACTGACCACATTGAGAAGATCCCCAACCTTTCAGGCATGCCCCAGTCAATTTTTGTCCCACAGCACACCCGGACGCCAGACGCACCCCCAAAACCGCGGGTTATAGTACACCAATTTAGCCCGAAAACACTCCGTTTGGGCCATTTTGCCCGTTTGTCCACCCAAATGGCCATAAAAATTTAAACGGATCACACTGGGATGATCCCCAACCTCCCTGTCAAGCCCCGGTCAATTTTTGACCCACAGCATGCCCGAACCCCAGGCCCACCCCCGAAATCGTGGACAATAGCTCACCTATTTGGCCTAAAAATATCCCGTTCACATTTTTTCGCCCGTTTGCCATTCAAATGGCCACAAAAATTTAAATAGACCACACTGGAATGATTCCCAACCTCCCTGGCACGTCTCGGTTGATTTTTGGCCCACAACACACCCGTACTCCGGGCCCACCCCCGAAACCTTGGGCTATAGCACACCGATTTAGCCTGAAAATGCCCCGTATGCTCTGTTTCACTTGTTTGTCCACCCAAATGGTAAAAAAAAATTAAATGGACTACACTGGGATGATCCACAACCTCACTGGCATGTCTCGGTTGATGTTTGGCACACATCACACCCGAACCCCGGGCCCACCCCTAAAACCATGATCTATAGCACACCGATTTGACCCAAAAATACCTCGTTCGCGGCACTTTGCCCGTTTGTCTACCCAAAGAGCCATGAAAATTTAAACGGACCATACTGGGATGATCCCCAACCTCCCTGGAACGTCCCAATCAATTTTCGGCCCACAAAATGCTCGAACAACGGACCCACCTCCAAAACTGTGGTCTATAGCACACTGATTTGGCCCAAAAATGCCTCGTTTGCACCATTTTGCCCGTTTGTCTACCCAAATGGCTATAAAAATTTAAACGGACCACACTCAGATGATCCCCAACCTCCCTCGCACACCTCGGTTGATTTTCAATTAATAGTACGCCTGAAGCCCAGCCCACCCCCAAAATCGTGGGCTATAGAACACCTATTTAGCCCGATAATTCCCCGTTTATGCTGTTTCGCCCGTTTGTCAACCCAAATGGCCACGAATATTTCAACGAAACACACTGGGATGATTCCCAACCTCCTTGGCATGCCTCGGTCGATTTTCTTCCCAAAGCACGCCTGAACCCCGGGCCCACCCCCAAAACCGTGGGCTATAGCACACCGATTTGGCCTGAAAATGCCCCGTTTCGCTCGTTTGTCCACCTAAATTGCCACGAAAACTTAAACGGACCACACTGGGATGATCCCCAACCTCCCTGGCACACCTCAGTCATTTTTCGGCCCACAACACATTCGAACCCCTTGCCCATCCCCGAAATCGTGGGCTATAGCACACCGATTTAGCCCAAAAATGCCCCGTTCGCATCGTTTCACCCGTTTGTCTACCCAAATGGCCATAAAAAAATAAACGGACCATGATGGGATGATCCCTGACCTCCCTGGCATGCTCTGGTCATTTTTTAGCACACAACACTCCCAAACCCCGAGCCCACCCTTAAAACCGTTGACGATAGCACACCGATTTGGCCCAATAATGCCTCGTTCGTACCTTTTCTCCCGTTTGTCCCTCCATATGGCCAAGAAAATTTAAACAAACCATAATGGAATGATCCTCAACCTCCCTGGCACAACCTGGTCGATTTTTGGCCCACATCATGCCCGAACCCCGAGCCCACCCCCAAAACCGTGGGCTATAACACCCTGGTTTGGTCCAAAAATGCCCCATTCGCGTCGTTTCTCCCGTTTGTCTACCCAAATAGCCACGAAAATTTAAATGTTCCATACTGTGATGATGTCCAACCTCCCTGGTACGTATCAGTCGATTTTCAGCACATAGCACGCCCGGACCCCGAGTCCACCCCCAAAACCGTGGGTTATAGCAAACCGATTTGGCCCGAAAATTCATAGTTCGAGCCGTTTCGCCCGTTTGTCCATCTAAATAGCCACGAAAATTTAAACGGACCATACTGGGATGATCTCCAACCTTCCTGGCATGCCCAAATAGATTTTTTGGCCCACAGCATGCCCAAACCCTGGGCCTACCCTCAAAATTGTGGGTTATAGCACACCGATTTGGCCCAAAAATACCCCATTCGCTCCGTTTCATCTGTTTGTCCACCCTAATGCCACAAAAATTTAAATGAACCATACTGGGATGATTCCAAACCTCCCTGGAATGCCCCGATCAATTTTCGGCCCATATCACGCCCGGACCCCTGGCCTACCCCCAAAACTGTGGGCTATAACACACCGATTTGGACTGAAAAAATTTTGTTCGTTCTGTTTTGCCTGTTTGTCCACCTAAATGGCCACTATAATTTAAACGGACCACACTAGAATGATTCCCAACCTCCCTGGCATGCCCCAGTCAATTTTCGACCCACAACATGCCCGAACCTCAGGCCCACCCCCAAAACCGTAGGCTATAGCACACTGATTTTGCTCGAAAAAGCCCCATTCCCGCAGTTTCATCCGTTTGTCCACCCTAATGCCACAAAAATTTAAATGGAGCATACTAGGACAATCCCCAACCTTCCTTACATGCTGCGGTCGATTTTTGACCCACAATACGCTCGGACCCTGATGATAGGCGAATTTACACGCCTATATCAATATATTTTGCCCATATTTTAGCCTAGTTTTGAGAACAAAGTATATATTTCATGCACTTTTAGTCCTTTTTCCTGTAAATGAGCTAACGAACATGATTAGTAAAGTTTCAGGTATAAATGATGCAGAATTCAGCATTTTATGGCTTACTTGACGCAAAAGAAAGCTCACGAAGGAAGGGAAGGGAGTTTACACGCCTAAGGACCAAAACTGCTGCATGGAAAATCTATCCCGGGCTAAAACAACATTTCTGAAGACTTTGGGGATTTGCAGTAACTTAGTTGGATTTGGACAATGATACATAAACCTAGTAAAATTGGGTTATGTATTTCATTAGTTTATTTGGATTATGATAATGTTACATTAACCTAGTACAATTGGGTTAAGTATTACATTAGCCTAGTAGGATTTGGTTAGATATTTTATTTATCTAGTAGGATTAGGATATGGGTATTATAAATACCCTATCATGCTAGAGATTTTGAAGAATCAGGGGGGAGACCACAATACTTCCTTCCATCCCTCTCATCTTCCACTACAAACAATTCTACAACTCTTCTAATCTTTCCATTAATTCTATTTTTCTTCTTCTACTCTTCTATTCTTAAATTCCACAACAAGAGAATCGTTACTTTGCCTAGGAATTCATGCCTCACGCCTACCACCTAAGCTACACGAAATTACTCAATCTTGTGGTATAACAATAATGTCAATCGTGATCTCCTTCGCATTCATGGGTAACTAAACTTCTCTGTTGGGGTTATGGAAGCCGTATGAGATACTATCTATTGCTGTGAGTTTGTGAGTTCGCGACACGTATACTGCTTATATCATTATTCTCTTCATCTTAGTCTACATTCTTTGTGGTTGCAAACGCAAGAATATGCCAGTATAACATTTAACTTGTTCGAAAGAAAGGTTATCTGTCTGGAAAAGAGATAATGTCAAGGTAGTAGGGTCACCCCTTAAAATTCCCTACTAAAAAGCTAGTGCCGTAACTGGACTAACCTCTTGGAGAATTCTTACCGTTAGAAACGCTTTAAGCTCGAAAGAGTTAAAGTGAAATAATCCTCGAATAGGTCGAAAGACGCCTGGATTTACCATCGAATACAATTCTCTATAAGCAGTTGCATGTCAGAATTCTACACACTCATAGCCAATAGAGACGTATACCTCAGAAGGTGGACATAACCCCAACGCCTCAATTCTCATTGTTTACAACTTACGTAACAATCTTTCTCTTTTACTTTGCTATTTTCAGCTTTTATTTAATTATTTTGGTGACACATTACAAATCCCCCCTTTTTACGAGACTTGCACCAAAAGTTTAGTAATTTTGCTTACTTGTTGGCCAAGCTATTCCCTGTGGGATCGACACCTAACCCTGTTGGGTTCTATATTTGCTAACGACCGCTTTACACTCCTACGAGAGCTGTAGATTGAGCGTTATCAAAAATTGGCGCCGCTGCCGGGGAATACAAGTGTCAATCAAGTTCGTGATAATTACTAGACCCTTTGGTCAAAGATTCTCGTACTTTTACATTTAGTTTGTGTTTTTGTCTACTGCAGGTTTTTATTTTAGTGCATGCCCCATTCTCGAAGTTCTGGTCAACCGTTATTACCAATCAATCCTGAACCACAATGCATTGGTAGAATGGAAGCACAAACTGAAATCGCAAGGATGGCTGCTCAACAGGAACAAGCAAGAGCGGCTGCCCTTGCCACAGCCCAGGTTCAACAGCAGAACATTGATAACCCTGCACGAGCAACAAATCCTGACGATGAGGATTTAGGTGATGATGAATTACTAAACCCAAGGCATGATGCTGAAATCACAACACCTGCCAACAGAAGAGGTCGACAAGCTCGGTATAGACATGATCGCCAACCTATGCAGCCAGCTTTCAACGATGATTATGATGATCTTGATGGTGCCGGAGCCACTGGAGCTATAATTCCACCACCATTAGCGCCCGGAGCCAAGTTCAACATCACAAGCACCATGATTCAGTTATTGCAACTCAAGGGATTGTTTGGTGGACTAGCAGGCGATGATCCGAATATGTATCTCATCAACTTTATTTCTACATGCAAGTCTTTTGACAATCCTGGTGTTGGTCAAAATGCAATTCGATTACGTCTATTTCCATTGTCTCTGTCTGGGGAGGCAACACTATGGTTGAATGGGCTGACTCCTGATTCAATTACAAATTGGAGGCAATTGAGAGACGCTTTCCTAGAAAGATTCTTTCCGCCTTCCAAAAGGGCACAATTGAGAGATGAAATCAGCAACTTTCGTTAGCTTCCCACTAAAGCTCTTCATGAAACATGGGAGAGGTTCAAGAAAAAGCTAGCGAGATGCCCAAACCATCACATGACTAATGTCCACCTCATGGAGATATTGTATAGAGCCTTGAATTCAATAACTAAGCCAGTGGTGGATAACGCAGTCGGAGGATCTTTTAGGGACCTGACCTTTGGTCAAGCAAGCAATATGTTAGATCGCATGACGAAACAAAGTAGAGCTTGGCATACCAGGGATTCCGAGGTAGCAAGCCCCACTTTATCTATAGGCATGACTGCAGACCAAAGAAGAAGACAAGAAGAACGTGATCAAGATTTAGCGCACATGAAAACGCAAGTGGATCTTCTGACAAAGCATTTATTATCAGGGAAGACCGAAAAAGTGAAAGCTGTGGCGCTAAAAGAAAGAGACGAATCTGATTCAGAAGAGGAGGCCAACTACTTGAACAATCAGGGGGGTTTCCGTGGGAATACCCAAGGAAACCAAGGTCGGAACTATTATGATAAATCTGGAAGCAAAGACCAAGGTAGTTGGAAGAAAAAACAATGAAAAGAGTGGTTTGTACGTTCCCCCTGGTAGACGTGATACCACCACATCTAATTCTGGAAGTATGGAAGACATGATGGCTAAATTATTGAAAGGAGTGGAAGCAACGAGCACGGGAGTTACTGAGGTAATTAATGATTTGTCCTCCATGAAACAACTAGTTGATTCTCATTCCACTTCAATCAAGAAAATAGAGCAGCAATTGAGCCAACTTTCAGCAGCACTCAATCAAAGAAAGGCTGGCACTTTACCTAGCGATACTGTGCAAAACCCAAGGAATGATGGGTCATGCATGGCCATCACTACCAGAAGTGGTAAGGTGATGGAACCTTCAGAAAAAGGCAAGCAAGTGGTTGACGAAGTTGCGGACATGGATGATAACGCAAAAGGAGAAGATGCCGCAACAACCAGTCCTGACGTCAAGGACGTCACGCCCAGTGACGTGCAGCCTGAAAAAATGGAAAAATGGAAGCAAGAGGAGAAGAAAACCGTGGAGAGAACACTTCCATACCCACCACCACCTTTTCCCCAAAGACTGAAGAAGGTGGTGGATGACACTAAGTTCAGCAAATTCATGACTATGTTAAAGCAACTGACCATTAATGTTCCATTGGTGGAGGCACTTGAACAAATGTCTGGGTATGCGAATTTTATGAAGGATCTTTTGACAAAGAAGAAGGCAGCAAGTTATGAGCTGAAAGACGATGTGCATCATTGTAGTGCAATTGCTACCCGATCGATAGTTCAGAAGAAGGCCGACCCCGGAGCTTTCACTATTCCTTGCACCGTCGGATCTTTGAACTTTGCCAAAGAATTATGTGACTTAGGAGCCAGCATCAATTTGATGCCATTATCTATCTACAAGAAGTTGGGGTTAGGAGATCCTACTCCAACCAATATGAGGCTCGTCATGGCAGATAGGTCGGTAAAACGACCTGTTGGTATTCTATGCGACGTCTTGGTAAAAGTTTCTTCATTTATCTTTCCAGCAGACTTTGTCATCTTGGATTGTGAAGCAGATTCTGAGGTTCCCATAATCTTGGGGAGCCCTTTCCTTGCTACAGGAAGTGTGCTCATTGATTTGAGAGCTAATGAACTTTCATTCCAAATAAATGACTAAGTGGTTCGTTTTGATGTTTGCAAATCAATGAAGCAACCCAAAGATCTTAGTGTATTTTCGGTGGCTGATGTTTTCTTTGATGATGAGAAAGAACTACTTAAAGAAGAGCAAATTATTGATGATCCCTTGGAGGTTGTGCTCATGAATGGAGAGAGTGAAGATGCTGAAAATTCTGAAGAAGCCATTTGTGCTCTATCGGGATTAGGAACATATCGCTATACTCCCAAGAAGCTGGATCTTGATCTCAAGAATCGGCCTACACCACCAGCTAAGCCATCTATTGAAGAGCCACCCACGTTAGAATTGAAGGAGCTGCCAAGTCATTTGAAGTACGCATTCTTAGGAAGCGGAAACACTCTTCCAGTCATTGTGGCAGCCGATTTGGGTGAGCGACAAGTTGCAGCTCTTATTGCTATTCTACGCAAGTATATTAGAGCTATTGGATGGACCATTGCGGATATTATTGGTATTCCACCTGGGATTTGTACACATAAAATTCAGCTTCAAGAAAATTGCACACCCACCATTGAGCATCAAAGGCGTCTAAACCCACCTATACAAGAAGTGGTGAAGAAAGAGATCATCAAGTGGTTAGACGCAGGAGTTGTGTATCCTATTTCTGATAGTACATGGGTAAGCCCTGTACAATGTATTCCCAAGAAAGGAGGTATGACGGTGGTTGCGAATGCAAAGAATGAACTTATTCCACTCAGGCCCGTCACTGGATGGAGAGTATGCATGGACTACCGCAAGCTGAATTCTTGGACACTCAAGGATCACTTCCCAATGCCATTTATGGACCAAATGCTAGATCGATTAGCGGGGAAAGGATGGTTTTGCTTCTTGGATGTTTATTCAGGCTATAATCAGATTTGTATTGCACCCGAAGACCAAGAGAAGACAACGTTTACATGCCCATATGGTACGTTTTCCTTCAAACGTATGCCATTCGGGTTATGTAACGCACCAGCCACCTTTCAACGTTGTATGATGTCTATTTTCTCTTATATGGTTGAAGACACTTTGGAGGTATTTATGGATGACTTTTCAGTTGTTGGTGAGTCTTTTGAAGCATGCCTGGCAAACTTGAGCATGGCATTACAAAGATGTGTAGAGTTCAACCTTGTGCTGAATTGGGAGAAGTGCCACTTCATGGTAAAAGAAGGAATCGTTCTTGGGCACAAGATCTCTGAAAGAGGAATAGAGGTTGACCGAGCAAAAATTGAGGTTATTGAGAAGCTACTTCCTCCAATTTCGGTGAAGGGAGTTCATAGTTTTCTTGGCCATGCTGGTTTCTATCGTAGGTTCATCAAAGACTTCTCCAAAATTGCGAGTCCATTGTGCAAACTATTGGAGAAAGATGCAAAGTTTGACTTCAATGACGATTGCTTAAAGGCATTCGAATGCCTTAAAGGAAAACTCATTGAAGCCCCTATTATGGTAGCACAAGATTGGACTCTCCCGTTTGAAGTCATGTGTGATGCTAGTGGTGTAGCCATTGGTGCTGTTCTTGGTCAGAGAAAGGAGAAATTATTTCATCCTATCTACTATGCGAGTAAGGTCCTAAATGAAGCCCTAAGGAACTACACTGTTACTGAACAAGAGCTCCTAGCGGTTGTGTATGCATTTGAGAAGTTTCGTGCCTATCTATTGGGTACTAAGGTGATCGTTCATACAGACCATGCATCTCTTAGGTATTTAATGACAAAGAAGGATGCAAAACCAAGGTTGATTAGATGGGTATTTCTGCTGCAAGAGTTTGATTTCGAAGTCAAAGATAGACGAGGTTGCGAGAACCAAGTGGCTGATCACCTATCTCGACTTGAGAATGAGCATGTGGCGCAACCTGAAATTCATATTGATGATGCATTCCCGGATGAAAAGATATTAGCGACAACAATGGAGAAATTACCATGGTATGCCGACTTTGCAAATTTCGTGGTGAGTAATGTGATACCTGCCAATTTATCTTACCACCAAAGGAAGAAGTTTATGCATGACGTACAACACTACTATTGGGATGAGCCTTATTTGTTTCGACGATGTGCGGATGGTATCATTCGACGATGTATATCCCATGAAGAGGTGCCTACTATCTTGGAAGCATGCCACACTTCGCAAGTTGGAGGACATCACACAGGCAATCGAACGGCCAGAAAAGTATTGCAAAGTGGTTATTATTGGCCTTCGATATTCAGAGATGCCTACGACTATGTTAGAAGGTGTGACCAATGCCAGCGTCAAGGTGCGATTTAAAAACACCATGAAATGCCCATGACCAAAATTCTTGAGGTAGAACTCTTTGATGTGTGGGGTATTGATTTCATGGGTCCATTCGTGAATTAGTTTGGAATGAAGTACATCTTGGTTGCTGTGGATTATGTTTTGAAATGGGTAGAAGCTGTAGCATTGGACGACAACGAAGGAAAGCGTGTTGTAGCGTTCTTAAAGAAGAATATCTTCTCTCGCTTTGGAGTACCACGTACTATCATAAGTGATGGAGGATCTCACTTCTGCAACAAGCTATTCAAATCAGTTTTGGCCAAGTATGGTGTCAAGCAACATAAGGTAGCTACGCCTTATCATCCCCAAACTAGTGGACAAGTAGAAGTTTCCAATCACGAGATCAAGAAAATCCTTTCAAAGACGGTTAATGCGAATAGGAAGGATTGGTCTCGAAAGCTAGATGAGGCACTATGGGTGTATAGGACTGCATTCAAGACACCCATTGGCATGTCTCCTTATCAACTAGTCTATGGGAAGGCTTGTCATCTACCCATCGAGCTCGAACACAAGGCATTGTGGGAATTGAAGCAATTAAATTTGAATTGGGATGATGTGAAGAATCTGAGGTTGGAGCAGCTGAACGAACTAGATGAATTCCGTCTCCATGCATATGAAAGGTCAGACCTATACAAGGAGCAGATGAAAAAGTATCATGATCAGCGGATTGTTCGACGAAACTTCCAAAGGGGTGATATGGTACTTCTCTTCAACTCCAGATTGAAGCTCTTCCCAGGTAAGTTAAAGTCTAAGTGGTCTGGTCCATACAAAGTTATCCAAGTCTACTCGTCTGGAGTAGTCGAATTGGAAGACAATAATGGTGTTGTCTTCAAGGTGAATGGCCAACGTGTTAAGCCTTATATCGGTCCTCTTGACTTGATGAATTCTATGGACATCACTTATCTCAACGAAGTCTAAGTACTCGAGGTAACTATGTCGAGCCACGACAATAAAAAAGGCGCTAGATGGGAGGCAACCCATCGTTTCATCGTTTTATCGTTTTTCATTTTTTCTTTCGTTCTAATACGTGTTTTGTGTTTGATAAATAAAAATCCAAAAATAAGAGTCGTGCCACGACCAAAACTAAGGCGCTTGGTGGGAGGCAACCCATCGTACTAATCGTTTTTATTTGGTTTTAAGGAAAAATAGGTGCAAGAGGTATTCAACGAGGAGATTGATTTCAATTGACGATTTGGACGCATTGTATGGTAAAGTTGGTAAGTTAGGAATAGTGATGCATAAGGCTATGGATTGAGCATTGCTCATGACAAACTAGGCATCGAGGAAGGCTAGGCCTAGGTAAAACTAGGCCACGAACGATGCACAACCTATCCTATAGCCTAAGGTCTCGGAATCTAGTGTGCTATACACTATGCGCCGCCCATTCCTAAGTGTGCTTTTGACTATGCGCCGCCTATGATATAGCATTAGGTCTCAGGATCTCATATGCCATAGACTATGCGGCGCATATGTCCCTAAATGCCATAGACTATGCGCCGCATATACCATGACTATGCCGAGCATTATGCGCCGCATATGTAGCATTTTTGTCTCCAAAACCGATTGTAAATGGGTCAAAACCCGACCCATTCTCTTCCTATATAAAGGGGACTTAATCTTGAAACATAAACACACTAGAAATTAACCTAAAGGCGCCGCATTCCCTCTCCAAACCATCCCAAAATTTTTCTTTTTGCTCTTCCAATTCACAAAACCATCTCCAAAAGCTTCAAGCAAGTAAGTACTCTCTTATTCTTCATTTATTTCTCGTAAGTACTACGTTTCTATGTCTATTATAAATTGCTACATCGTATAAGATTGATTGGTGATGTTCATGTGTTTTGATCGTTGATACAAAATCATGTGAGTAAACATACACGTAGGAAAATCTTGACTTGTTTCCAACTTGAATTTGGTTTTAATAGCATTGTTATACGATTTGCGGAATTGCTATGGTGACAAACATTGAATATCATGTTATGATCTTGTTACTTGGATACTTACATGCTAGACTATCCCGTTCATCGGGATAAGCCTTATAGTTGCCTACTGACTTAGGAGGTTGCGATTGTTGAAAACATCCATACCATGTTACAACCCCTATGTAGTAGTGTTGTTATACCTAACATGAAAGTAGTGCAATGGCTGCAAGTAGTAATACATTACTGATTTTCTTGTCGAAATATAATCCTAAAACGTATGTCGACGAAATCTGAGTAATCGACCACTTTCACTTCACTGATTTGTGTCAACAAAACTAAGTGTGGGGTGGTACCCCTACTGCTTGTTTATAGATTGTATCGACTGAGATTGTGCTGCAATTAACACTATTTCTAGTCTCAGGTACAATGGCACCTAAAGCGAGGCAAGGCAAAGAGAAGGCTACCACTTCCCAAAAGGGCAAGAAGAGAGGTAGAAAGGACCAAGGAGAATCATCCTCAACACAACTACCCCGCAGAATGTTTGGAATAAAATAGGTTCTTGAGGAGAAAGCCAAAGAATGGTACAGGAACAACAAAGAAAGAAGATATGTTCACGTCGACCTGATCAACAAGGACACCTTAGCGAAGAAGGAGCCGCGCAAGTTGGCGAAAATCATGCCATTGAAGCTGGATTTCATCTTCTGCGATATGGAAGAATGTAATCTTGATTTGACAAGAGAGTTTTACGCCAACTGGTCACCGAAAACAACAGGCAACGAAGTCAAAATTCGGGGCCAAGTGTTATAGCTCAACGCGGACTGGATCAACTTTTTTCTTGGCTTACCTTCGGTCGACCCAACACCATTCAAAGAGCTGTACATCAGGCCTCCTTATAGAGCAATTAGACACACACTTTGTGGAAGTAGATCGATGGAAAGGTGGGGCAGACATAAAGACACAGGACGACACAACACCTTCCCCTATGCTTCACTGAATAGGGAACCAAGAATCTGGATGCGTATTGTCAACTCATGCCTTATTCCTGGGACTCAATACACCAAGATATCAAGAGATAGAGTGTGTTTGGTCTATGCTTTGATGAAGAATGTCCCTATCAACTTTGGTGAAATCATTCGCTCTACCATGAGGAAGGCCAGACTCCACAAAAGGTCCCACTTCACGTTTGGAAATCTGTTGACAGCAATCTTGCGGAAGGAGGATATCGAAGAGGAACCAGCTGACCACAAACTCCCACATAACCCAAAGAAGTTTGACCTTACTAAGGTCAAATATGCTGAAACAACTCATGGTGTCTACCTTACTACTGCGGAAAGACATGCTCGTGATGAGAGTTTCTTCCGTCATCTTTATGGCATGACACGATTTACTATGATGAGTGGTGGACGTGTTCCAACTGCTGCAGAGCTCCAACAGCTGGACCACGACTATCCCATGAACATGCATGCACGGGATATGTGTGGAGTGGGCGTATACTTTGAGGAACCTCTAAATGATGATGTGCCGACTGATGACGATCGACGCTTGCCAGACTCTGACGAGGAGGAGAACTCTGACGACGACTCTTATGATGATTCCGACGAAGGGGGGATGACCCCCGACATTGAGGAAGAGTCCGACTAACCAGGTTCCTCGTATTTATTTTCCACTGAGGGCAGTGTCCCGTTTAAGTGTGGGGTGGCGGTATCGTATGCTATACTTCTCTATCGCATCTATGTTTGTTTATTTTGTTGTTTTTTTGTTGTTGTTTTTTGTGTTTTAGTTTTTTTGTTTTTGTTGTTTTTTCTAGCTTCGCATAAAATTATTTTGATAGGCAGCATGAGATTATAACAAGAGTATGTGCTACAATTGTGACTATTAAGACGTTTAGGCTCTAGTTGTGACTCATTATGTGATATTGTGTGGTTCAATTCCTTCACTTGTTGGGTCGAGAGTCTATATTACTTCCAAGAAAGTCGACCATGTGCCTTGTGCGTGTGAGATAATCATATATTCTATGTGTGTGGCTGATGCTAGAACTTGCCTGGTATGTATGCAAAGCGAAAATAAGGAGTGTAAGTTTAGGATATGATTTAGGCATTTCTTTGGCAACCTATATTTGTTTACCTTCAGTTTTACCTACCCATGGACATCATCCTAGTTAAACACTTTTGAGCCGTTAGCCTATTTTCTTTGACAACCTTGTATGTAAGCCTAATCCATTTTATTTTCAAGACCGTAATTTGATCCAAATTCCTAAGTGCTTTAAAGTGAAAAAATCATGTGACAACATAAGAGGAAATTGGGTGAGTATGATGCTATAAATTGTAATGGTGCTTGAATGTGTTGTGAAAAAGAAAGTGATATCATAAGAAGTATGTTGTGAAAAGAAAAAGGAAAAGAAAGCTGAAAAGCGAGTTGTGCTTAAAATTGAAAAACAAAAGAGGAGAACAAGGGTGGTAGAATAAAAGAAAGAAAGGTTGAAAGAAAAAAAAAGTGTCAATGATACAAAGTGATGTATTAAAGCGCTTAGGAACTTAGTCACTATTCCTGGCCAAAATAGTCCTACCCGTCCCTTAGCCTACATTACAACAATAAAAAGACCTACTTGATCCTAATCTTAGCATTCTGACATTTAGTAGAGTATTACATTAAGGGAAAGCCTATGGTCATCAGTTGCTACATATGAATTCTTTGTGAGAGTGAGAGCAAGGACATTTTGATACCCATGTTTGAAAAATATGCTATACTTGTAAGTGATTATGGGTACAATAGTGTGAGACACACATGGTTGATGAATTTTGGGTAGTTATATATGATTCCTTGTACCTTAACGTTTGCATACGAGTTGATCACCATCACGAGTCTATGCTAGAGGTTAAATTGTTTCTACCTATAATCGAAAAGCTACTCTTTGTTGATAAATGTTGTGCTTGTCTTGACAAATGTTTTGTGTTGTTGCTGTGAAACCCTAAGTTGATGTTTAGAAGGACATGGTATTTCGTTCGAGGACGAACAAAGCTTCAAGTGTGGGGTGTTGATGATAGGCGAATTTACATGCCTATATCAATATATTTTGCCCATATTTTAGCCTAGTTTTGAGAACAAAGTATATATTTCATGCACTTTTAGTCCTTTTTCCTGTAAATGAGCTAACGAACATGATTAGTAAAGTTTCAGGTATAAATGATGCAGAATTCAGCATTTTATGGCTTATTTGACGCAAAAGAAAGCTCACGAAGGAAGGGAAGGGAGTTTACACGCCTAAGGACCAAAACTGCTGTATGGAAAATCTATCCCGGGCTAAAACAACATTTCTGAAGACTTTGGGGATTTGCAGTAACTTAGTTGGATTTGGACAATGATACATTAACCTAGTACAATTGGGTTATGTATTTCATTAGTTTATTTGGATTATGATAATGTTACATTAACCTAGTACAATTGGGTTAAGTATTACATTAGCCTAGTAGGATTTGGTTAGATATTTTATTTATCTAGTAGGATTAGGATATGGGTATTATAAATACCCTATCATGCTAGAGATTTTGAAGAATCAGGGGGGAGACCACAATACTTCCTTCCATCCCTCTCATCTTCCACTACAAACAATTCTACAACTCTTCTAATCTTTCCATTAATTCTATTTTTCTTCTTCTACTCTTCTATTCTTAAATTCCACAACAAGAGAATCGTTACTTTGCCTAGGAATTCACGCCTCACGCCTACCACCTAAGCTACACGAAATTACTCAATCTTGTGGTATAACAACAATGTCAATCGTGATCTCCTTCGCATTCATGGGTAACTAAACTTCTCTGTTGGGGTTATGGAAGCCGTATGAGATACTGTCTATTGCTGTGAGTTTGTGAGTTCGCGACACGTATACTGCTTATATCATTATTCTCTTCATCTTAGTCTACATTCTTTGTGGTTGCAAACGCAAGAATACGCCAGTATAACATTTAACTTGTTCGAAAGAAAGGTTATCTGTCTGGAAAAGAGATAATGTCAAGGTAGTAGGGTCACCCCCTAAAATTCCCTACTAAAAAGCTAGTGCCATAACTGGACTAACCTCTTGGAGAATTCGTACCGTTAGACACGCTTTAAGCTCGAAAGATTTAAAGTGAAATAATCCTCGAATAGGTCGAAAGACGCCTGGATTTACCATCGAATACAATTCTCTATAAGCAGTTGCATGTCAGAATTCTACACACTCATAGCCAATAGAGACGTATACCTCAGAAGGTGGACATAACCCCAACGCCTCAATTCTCATTGTTTACAACTTACGTAACAATCTTTCTCTTTTACTTTGCTATTTTCAGCTTTTATTTAATTATTTTGGTGACACATTACAAATCCCCCCTTTTTACGAGACTTGCACCAAAAGTTTAGTAATTTTGCTTACTTGTTGGCCAAGCTATTCCCTGTGGAATCGACACCCAACCCTGTTGGGTTCTATATTTGCTAAAGACCTGTTTACACTCCTACGAGAGCTGTAGATTGAGCATTATCATACCCCGAGCCCACCCCTAAAATCGTAGGCTATAGCACATCAATTTAGCCCAAAAATGCCCCCTTCACGCCGTTTTGCCCGTTTGTCCACCAGAATGGCCACGAAAATTTAAACGCACTACAATGCTATGATCGCCAACCACCCTGGCATGCCCCGGTCAATTTTCAACCCATAGCATGCTCGAACCCCAAGCCCACCCATGAAACCGTGGACTATAGCATACCGATTTGGCCTGAAAATGCCTCGTTCGCACTGTATCGCCCGTTTGTACACCAAATGGCCACAAAAATATAAATAGGCCACATCGGGATGATTCCCAACCTCATTGGCATGCCCCGATCAATTTTTGGCCCACAACACGCCCAGACCCCGGGACCACCCCCTAAACCGTGGGCTATAGCACCTCGATTTGGCACGAAAATGCCTCGTTCGTGCTGTTTAGCCGGCTTGTCCACCCAAATATCCACGAATATTTAAATGGACCACACTGGGATGATCCCCAACCTCCCTGGCATGCCTCGGTCGATTTTTGGCCCACAGAACGCTCGGACCCCAGGCCCACCCCCAAAAACGTGTGCTATAGCACACCAATTTGTCCCAAAAATATCTCGTCCTTATCGTTTAGCCCGTTTGTCCACCCAAATGGCCACAAAAATTTAAACAGACCATACTGGGACGATCCCCAACCTCCCTGGCACGCCTCAATCCATTTTTGACCCACAACACCCTCAAACCCCGGGCCCACCCCTAAAATCGTGGTTTATAGCACACCGATTTGGCTCGAAAATGCCCTGTTTGTGACGTTACGCCCGTTTGTCCACCCAAATAGCCATAAAAATTTAAACGGACCACACTCAGACAATCTTCAACCTCCCTAGCATACGCCGATCGATTTTTGGCCCACAGCACGCCTGGACCCCAAGCCCACCCCTAAAACCATGGGTAATAGCTCACTAATTTGGCCCAAAAAAGCCCCATTCGCGCCGATTTGCCCGTTTCTCCACCCAAATGGCCAAAAAAATTTGAAAGGACCACACTAGGATGATCCCGAACCTCCCAGGAAAGCCTCAGTCAATTTTTGGCCCACAGTATGGCCAGACCCTGGGCCCGCCCCCAAAATCATGGCTATTGCGCATCGATTTGGCACGAAAATGCCCCGTTTGTGCTGTTTCGCCCGTTTGTCCACCCAAATGGCCACGAAAAATTAAACAGACCATACTGGGATGATCCTCAACATCATAGGCATGCCCCGACCGATTTTTGTCCCACAACACGCCCGAACCCCGGGCCCACCCCTGAAACCGTGGTCTATAGCTCACCAATTTGGACCGAAAATACCTCATTCGTGCCGTTTTGCCCATTTGTCCACCCAAATAGCCAGGAAAATATAAACAGACCATACTGGGATGATCCCTAACCTACCAAGCATGCCCCGGTCGATTTTTGACCCACAGTACGCCCGGACCCCGGGCCTACCCCCAAAACCGTGGGTTATCGCACATCGATTTGGCCCAAAAATGCCCCGTTCGCACCGTTTTACCTATTTTTCCTCTCAAATAGCCACAAAAATTTAAACGAACCACACTAGGACGATCCCCAAACTCACTGGCATGCGCCGGTTGATTTTTGGCCCACTACACGCCCGGACCTCGGGCCCACCTCTGAAACCATGAGCTATAACTCACCGATTTGGCCCGAAAAAGCACCGTTCATGCCGATTCGCCCAGTTTTCCACTTGAATGGCCAAAAAAAAATTGAAAAGACCATACTAGGACGATCTCGAACCTCCCAGGCATGCCCTGGTCGATATTCGGCCCACAGTACGCCCATACCCTGTGCCCACCCCCAAAACTGTGGGCTATAGCGCATCGATTTGGCCCGAAAATTCTCCGTTTACGCCGTTTTTCCCATTTGTCCACCCAAATGGCCACAAAAATTTAAACGGACTACACTGGGATGATCCTCAACCCCACAGGCATGCCCCGATCAATTTTTGGCCCACAACACGCCCATACCCTGAGCCTACCCCTGAAACCGTGGTCTATAGCACACTAATTTGGACCGAAAATACCTCGTTCCTGCCGTTTTGCTCGTTTGTCCACACAAATATCCAGGAAAATATAAACAAATGACAATGGGACGATCCCCAACTTCCCTGGCATGCCCCGATCGATTTTTGACCCACAGTACGCCCGGACCCCGGGCCCACCCCCAAAATTGTGCGCTATCGCACACCAATTTGACCCGAAAATGCCCCGTTCGCACCGTTTTACCCATTTTACACCCAAATAGCCACGAAAATTTAAACGGACCACACTAGGACGATCCCCTACCTCACTGGCATGCACCGGTTGATATTTGGCCCACTACACGTAGGGACCCCGGGCCCACCCATGAAACCATGAGCTATAGCTCACCGATTTGGCATGAAAATGCCTCGTTCTTGCCATTTTGCCCATTTGTCCACCCAAATAGCCACGAAAATTTAAATAGGCCACAGTGAGACGATCCCTAACCTCTTTGGCATACCCCAATCAATTTTTGACCTACAGTACGCCCGAACCCCGAGCCCACCCCAAAACCGTGGGCTATAGTACACCGATTTGACCCAAAAATGCCTTTTTGCACCGGTTTTCTAGTTTGTCCACCTAAATAGCCACAAAAATTTAAACAGACCACACGGGGATGATCCCCAACCTCCCTGCATTCCCTATTCGATTCTCAGCCGACAGCACGCCCTGACCCCAGGCCCACCCCCAAAACTGTGGGCTATAGCACACCAATTTGGACCGAAAATACCTGGTTCGCGCTGTTTTGCTCGTTTGTCCACCCAAATAACTAGGAAAATATAAACAGACCACACTGGGACGATCCCCAACCTCCCTGGCATGCCCCAATCAATTTTCAACCCACAGTATGCCCGAACCCCAGACCCACCCCAAAAACCGTGAGCTATCGCACACCAATTTGGCCCAAAAATGCCCCATTCGCATCGTTTTACACATTTTTCCACCCAAATTGCCACAAAAATTTAAACGGACAACACTAGGACGATCCCCAACCTCATTGGCATGCGCCGGTTGATTTTTGGCCCACTACACGCCTAGACCATGGGCCCACCCCTGAAACCATGAGCTATAGCTCACCGATTTGGCCCGAAAATGCCTCGTTCTAGCCGTTTCGCCAGTTTGTCCACCCAAATAGCCACAAAAATTTAAATAGGCCACACTGGGATGATCCCCAACCTCCTTGGCATGCCCCGATCAATTTTTGACCTACATCACGCTGAAACCTCGAGCCCACCCCCAAAACATTAGGCTATATCACACCAATTTGACCCGAAAATGCCTCTTTCTCGCCGTTTTGCCAGTTTGTCCACCTAAATATCCACAGAAATTTAAACAGACCACACTGGGATGATCCACAACCTCCCTGGCATGCCCTGATCAATTTTTGACTGATAGCATGCCCTGATCCCAGTCCCACCCCCAAAATCGTGGGCTATAGCGTACCGATTTCACCCAAAAATGCCCTATTCGCGTCGTTTTGCCTGAATGTCCACCCAAATGGACAAAAAAATTTGAAAGGACCACACTAGGATGATCCATTTCCTCCCTAGCATGCTCAGGTCAATTTCTGGGCCACAGCACGCCTGATCCCTAGGCCCACCCCTGAAACCGAGGGCTATAGTACACCGATTTAGCCCAAAAATGCGTTGTTCGCGTCGTTTTGCCCGTTTATCAACCCAAATGGCCACAAAAATTTAAACTTACCACATTGAGATGATCCTCATCCTTCCTGGCACGCCGCGGTCAATTTTGGTCCCACAGCACACCCAAACCCTGGACCGACCCCCAAAACTGTAGGCTATAGTACACCGATTTGGCCCGAAAACACCCCATTCGCGCAATTTGGCCCGTTTGTCAACCCAAATGGCCACAAAAATTTAAATGGATCACACTAGACGATCCCCATTCTCTTTGGCAAGCCCCGGTCAATTTTTCGCCCACAGCATGCCCGAACCCCGGGACCAACCCAGAAATCGATGATAATAGCTCACCGATTTAGCCCAAAAATGCCCCGTTCATGTTGTTTCGCTCGTTTGTCCACTCAAATGGCCACGAAAATTTAAACGGACCACACTGGAATGATCCCCTACCTCCCTGTCATGCCTCAGTTAATTTTGGCCCACAGCACACCCAAAATCTGGACCCAGGGCATGCTATCAGCACACCGATTTAACCCAAAATTGCCTTGTTCGAACTGATTCGCTTGTTTATCCACCCAAATAGCCATAAAAATTTAAATGGACCACACTGGGAGAATCCCCAACCTCCCTGGCATACCCAGGTAAATTTTTGGCCCACAACATGCCCGAACACCGGGCCCACCCCCGAAACCGTGGGCTATAGCACACTGAATTGGCCCAAAAATGCGTCGTTAGCGCCGTTTTGCCTGTTTGTCCACCTAAATGGCCACGAAAATTTATACGGACCACACTGGGACGATCCCCAACCTCCCTGGAATGCACCGATCGATTTTGGGCTCAGAACACGCCTAGACCCCGGGCTCTCCCCCAAATCCGTGGGCTATAGCACACCGATTTGGCCCAAAAATGCCCCGTTCACGTTGTTTCGCCTGTTTGTCCACTCAAATAGCCATAAAAATTTAAACGGACCACAACACGCTGAACTCCAGGCCCACTCCCGAAACCGTGGGCTATAACACCCCGATTTAGCTCAAAAATGCCCCGTTCGTACCGTTTCGCCCATTTGTCAACCCAAATGGCCACAAAAAATTAAACGGACCAAACTGGGATGATCTCCAACCTCCCTGGCACACCCCAATATATTTTCGGCCTACAGCATACCCGGAACCCGAGCCCACCTCCAAATCGTGGGCTATAACACACCGATTTGGCCCGAAAATGCCCCGTTCCAGCCGTTTCACCTGTTTGTTCACCCAAATGGCCACAAAAATTTAAATGGACCATACTGGGATGATCCCCAACCTCCCTGGCATGACTCGTTCAATTTTCGGCAAACAACACGGCCGTACCCTTGGCCCACCCCCAAAACCGTGGGCTATAGCACACCGATTTGGCTCGAAAATGCCCCGTTCGTGCCATTTAGCTCATTTGTCCACCCAAATAGCCACAAAAATTTAAAGAGATCATACTGGGATGATCCACAACATCCATGGAATTCCTCGGTCAATTTTTGTCCCACAACACGTCCAAACACCAGGCCCACCATCGAAACCGTGGCCTATAGCACACAGATTTGGCCCAAAAATGCCCCCTTCATGCCGTTTTACCCGTTTGTCAACCCAAATGGCCACGAAGATTTAAACGGACCATACTGGGGTGATCCCCAACTTCCCTGGCATGCCTCGGTTTAGTTTAGGCCCACAACACGCTCGGACCTCGGGCACACCCCTAAAACCGTGGGCTATAGCACACCGATTTGGCCCAAAAATGCCCCGTTCGCGTTAATTCACCCGTTTGTCAACTCAAATGGCCATAAAAATTTAAACGGACCATACTGGAATGATCCCTAACCCTCCTGGCATGTCCTGTTCAATTTTTGGCCCACAGCATGCCCAGACTCCGGACCCACCCCCAAAACCGTGGGCTATAGCACCCCAATTTAGCTCGAAAATTCCTCGTTCGCACCGTTTTGCCCGTTTGTCAACCCAAATGGTCACAAAAATTTAAAAGGATCAAACTGGGATGATTCCCAACCTCCCTGGCATTCCTCGGTTGATTTTTGGCCCACAGCACGCCCGGACCCCGGGCCAACCCCCAAACCGTGGGCTATAGCACACCGATTTGGCCTAAAAATGCCTCGTTCGTTCCATTTCGCCCGTTTGTTCACACAAATAGCCACTAAAATCTAAAAAAGACCATACTATGATGATCCCCAACCTCCCTGGCATTCCCCGATCAATTGTCGGCCTACAACATGCCCGTACCCTGGGCCCACCCCAAAAATCGTGGGCTATAACACACCGATTTGGCTAAAAAGTGCCCCGTTCGTGCCATTTCGCTCATTTGCCCTCACAAATAGCCACAAAAATTTAAACGGACTATACTGGGATGTTCCCAAACATCCCTGGCATTCCTCGGTCAATTTTTGGCCCGCAGAATGATTGAACCTCGGGCCCACCCTAAAAAACATGGGCTATAGCACACCGATTTAGCCCGAAAATGCCTCGTTCGTGCGGTTTCTCCCATTTGCCCACCTAAATGGCCACGAAAATTTAAACGGACCATACTGAGATGACCCCCAACCTCCTTGTCATACCCCGATCAATTTTTGGCCCACAACATGCTCGGACCCCGGGCCCACCCCCAAAATCGTGGGCTACAGCATACTAATTTGGCCGGAAAATGCCCTTTTTGCATTGTTTTGCCCGTTTGTCCACCTAAACAACCACAAAAATTTAAAAGGACCACACTGGGATGATCCCCAACCGCCCTAGCACGCCTCGGTCGATATTTTGCCGATAGAACGCCCGAACCCCAGGCCCACCCCCAATACCGTGGGTTATGGCACACCAATTTATCCTAAAAATGCCCCGTTGTCGTCGTTTCGCCTATTTGTCCACCCAAATGGCCACAAAAATTTAAACGGACCATACTGGAATGATCCCCAATGTCCCTGGCATGCCCCGGTGTATTTTTGGCCGACAGCATCCTCGAACCCCGAACCCACCCCCAAAACCGTGGGCTATATCACAATGATTTTGCTCGAAAATGCTCCGTTCATGCCGTTTCTCCTGTTTGTCCACCCAAATGTCCCTAAAAATTTAAACGGACCATATTGGGACAATACCCAACCTCCCTGGTATGCCCCGGTCAATTTTTGGCCCACAGATTGCCCGTACCCCGGGCCCATTCCCAAAATCGAAGACTATAGCACACCGATTTTGCCCTAAAATCCCTGTTCGCACCGTTTCGCCCATTTGTCCTCCCAAATGGCCACGAAAATTTAAATGGACTACATTGGGATGATCCCCAACCTCCCTGACACGCCTTGGTCCATTTTTGGCCTACAGCATGCCCGAACCTCGGGCCCACCCCAAAAATCGTGGGCTATAGCACACCGATTTAGCCTGAAAATTCCCCATTCACGCCGTTTTGCCCGTTTGTCCACCTAAATGGCCATGAAAGTTTAAACGGTCCACACTGAGATGATCCCCAACCTCCTTCGCACGCCCCAATCAATTTTCGACCTACAGCACGCCCGAAACCCTGGCGCTCCCCCAAAACCATGGTCTATAGCACACCGATTTATCTAAAAATGCCTCTTTCGCGCCGTTTCACCCGTTTATCCACCTTAATAGCCACGAAAATTTAATCAGACCACACTGGGAAGATAACCAACCTCCCTGGCATGTCCCGATCGATTTTTGGCCGTCAGTACGCCCGGGCCCTATGCCCACCCCCAAAACCGTGGGCTATAGCACACCGATTTGGTCCAAAAATGCCCATTCTTGTCGTTTCGCCCGTTTGTCCATCCAAATGGCCACCAAAATTTAAAAGGATTATACTGGTATGATCCCCAACCTACCTGGCATACCCCGGTAAATTTTTATCCCACAGCACTCTTGGACCCCGGGCCCACCCCCAAAACCGTGGACTATAGCACACCGATTTGGCCCAAATATGCTCCGTTCGTGCCGATTTGCCTGTTTGTCAATCAAAATAGCCATGAAAATTTAAATGAACCATATTGAGATAATACCTAACCTCCTTGGCATGTCCCGATCGATTTTTGGCCCTCAGAATTCCCGAACCCTGGGCCCACCCCACAAATAGTGGGCAATAGTATACTGATTTGGCCCAAAAATGCCCTGTTAGCGCAATTTCACCCGTTTATCCACCCAAATGGCCACAAAAATTTAAACGGACTATACTGGGATGATCCCTAACCTCCCTGGCATGCCCAGCATGCCCGGATCCTAGGCCCACCCGCGAAGCTGTGGGCTATAGTACACCGATTTGTCCCAAAAATGCCCCGTTCACGCCGTTTTGCCCATTTATCCACCCAAATGTCCACAAAAATTTAAATGGACCATAATGGGATGATTCCCAACCTCTCTAGCTTTCCCCGGTCGATTTTTAGCCCACAACACGCCCGGACCCACCCCCAAAACCGTGGGCTATAGCACATCGATTTGGCCTAAAAATAACCCATTCGCGTTATTTCGCCCATTTGTCCACACAAATTGCCATAAAAATTTAAACGGACCACACTGAAAAGATCCCAACCTCCCTGGCATGCCCCGACCAATTTTTGGCCCACAGTGCGCCCAGACTATAGGGCCATCGCCGAAACCGTGGGCTATAGCACACCGATCTAGCCCGAAAATTCTCTGTTAGCACTGTTTCGCCCGTTTGTCCACCCAAATGGCCACAAAAATTTAAACGAACGACATTGGGATGATCCCCAACCTCCCTGGAACGCCCTGGTTGATTTGCAGCCTATAGCACGCTCGGACCCCAGGCCCACCCCCAAAATCATGGGCTATAACACACCGATTTAGCCCATAAATGCCCCGTTCGAGCTGTTTTGCCCGTTTGTTCACCCAAATGGGCACAAAAATTTAAACAGACCACACTGGGATGATCCCCAACCTCACTGGCATACCCGGTCAATTTTTTCCCTACAGCACTCCCGAACCCTTGGCCCACCCCAAAAATCATGAGCTATAGCACACTGATTTGACCTAAAAATGCCTCGTTCGCGCCGTTTCATCTGTTTGTCCACCCAAATAGCCACAAAAATTTAAACAAACCAAACTGGGACTATCCCCAACCTTCCTGGCATGCCCCGGTCAATATTCGGCCAGGAGAACGCCCGATCCCCGGGCCTACCCCAAAACCGTGGGCTATAGCACACCGATGTGGCTAGAAAATGTCCCGTTCACACCGTTTCACCCGTTTGTCCACCCAAATAGCCACAAAAATTTAAACAGACCACACTGGAACAATCTCCAACCTCCCAGTCATGCCTCGATTAATTTTTGGTGCACAGCACGCTCGGACCCCGGGCTCACCCCTAAAACCGTGGGCTATAGCACACTGATTTGGCCCAAAAATGCCCCGTTTGCACCGTTTTGCTCGTTTGTCCACCCAAATGGACACACAAATTTAAACGGACCACACTGGGACGATTCCCAACCTCTTTATCATGCCCTGGTAAATTTTTGGCCAACAGAATGCCCAGACCCGCCCACCCCCAAAACTGTTGGCTATAGCACATTGATTTGGCCTAAAAACTCTGCGTTCGCGCCGTTTTCCACGTTTTCCCTCCCAAATGGACATGAAAATTTAAACGGACCATACTGGGATGATCCTCAACCCCTTTTTTATGCCCCATTCAATTTTCAACTCACTGTGCGCCTGGACCCCGGGCCCACCCCCAAAACTTTGGGCTATAACACACTGATTTTGCCCAAAAATACCCCGTTCACGCCATTTCGCCCGTTTGTCCACCCAAATGGCCACAAAAAATTAAACAGACTACACTGGGACAATCCCGAACCTACTTGGCATGCCTTGGTCAATTTTTGATCCACAGCACGCACGAAGACCGACCCACCCCCAAAATCGTGGGCTATAGAACACCTATTTAGCCCGATAATTCCCCGTTCACACCATTTCACATGTTTGTCCACCCAAATGGCCATGAAAATTTCAAAAAGAAACACTGGGATAGTGCCCAACCTCCCTGGCATGCCCCGATCGATTTTATGCCCACAGCACGCTCGGACCCCGAGCCCACCCCTAAAACCGTGGGTTATAGCACACTGATTTGGCTCGAAAATGCCCCGTTCTCGCTGTTTGGCCCGTTTGTCCACCCAAATTGCCACGAAAACATAAACGGACAATACTGGGACAATCCAAAACCTCCCTGGCCTGCCCCGTTCATTTTTCGGCCCACAACACATTCGAACCCCTTTCCCACTCCCAAAACTGTGGGCTATAGCACACCGATTTAGCCCGAAAATGCCCCGTTCACGTCGTTTCGCCCATTTATCCACCCAAATGGCCACAAAAAATTAAATAAACCACACTGCGATGATCCCCAACCTCCCTTGCATTCCCCGGTCATTTTTTAGCACACAGAAAGCCCGAACACTGGGGCCACCCCCAAAACAGTGGGCTATAGCACATCGATTTGGCCTAAAAATGCCCCGTTCGCATCGTTTCGCCCGTTTGTCCACCCATATGGCCACGAAAAATTAAACGGACCATACTTGGACGATCGTAAACCTCCCTGGCATGCTCCAGTCATTTTTTAGCACACAGCACGCCCGGACCCCAGGCCCATCCCCAAAACCGTGGACTATAGCACACTAATTTGGCCCGAAAATGCCCCGTTCACGCCGATTCGCCCGTTTGTCCAGCAAATGGCCACAAAAATTTAAATGGACCACACTGAGATAATCCCCTACCTCTCTGGCATGCCTCAGTCTATTTTCATCCCACAGTACACCCGGACCTCATGCCCACCTCCAAAACCGTGGGCTATAGCACACTGATTTGGCCTGAAAATGCCTCGTTCGCGCCGTTTCGCCGGTTTGTCCACCGAAACAGCCACGAAAATTTAGACGGACCACACTAGGATGATCCCCAACCTACCTGGCATGCCCCGATCTATTTTCAGCCAACAACACGCCCGAACCCCGGGCTCACTCCCAAAACCATGGGCTAGCACACCGATTTGGCCTGAAAAGGCCCCGTTTGTGCCGATTCGCCCGTTTGTCCACCCAAATGGCCACGAAAATTTAAACATACCACACTGGGATGATTCCTGACCTCCGTAGCATTCCCTGGAGATTTTATACCTACAGAACGCCTTGAACCCGGTCCCACCACCGAAACCACGGGTTATAGCACATCGATTTGCCTGAAAATGCACCATTCGGGTCGTTTTGTCTGTTTGTCCTCACAAATGGCCATGAAAATTTAAACAGACTACACTGGGACAATACCCAACATCCCTAGCATGCCCCAGTTGATTTTTGGCCCACATCACGCCCGTACCCCGGTCCTACTCCCAAAAATGCCCTGTTCATGTTGTTTTGCCCGTTTGTGCACCCAAATGGACATGAAAATTTAAATGGGCCATACTGGTATGATCCCCAACCTCCCTGGCACGCCAGTCTATTTTTGGCCCATAACACGCCCGGACCCCGAGCCCACCCCCAAATTGTGGGCTATCGCACACTAATTTGGCCCAAAAAAGCCTCGTTCGCGCTGTTTCACCCGTTTGTCTACCCAAATAGCCATAAAAACTTAAATGGAACGCACAGGAATGCTCCCCAACCTTCCTGGCATGCGTCGGTCAATTTTTGACCCACATCACACCCGAACCCCGAGCCCACCCTCAAAATCGTGGGCTATAGCACATCGATTTTGCATGAAAATGCCCCATTCGCATCGTTTCTCCTGTTTGTTCGCCCAAATGGCCACAAAAATTTAAACGAACCATACTGAGATGATCCCTAACATCCCTGGCATGTCCCAGTCTATTTTCTAGCCACAAAACGCCCGAACCCTGGGCCCACCTTCAAAATCGTGTGCTATAGCACACCGATTTAGCCTGAAAATGCCTCGTTTGCACCATTTTGCCCATTTGTACACCCAAATGGCCACAAAAATTTAAACGAACCATACTGGGATGATCCCTAACTTCCCTGACATGTTCTGATTGATTTCTGGCTCACATAACGCCTGGACCCCAGACCCATCCCGAAAACCATGGGCTATAGCACACCGATTCGACTCGAAAATGCCCTGTCCCGTTTATCCACCCAAATGGCCACGAAAATTTAAATGGACCATACTTGGATAATCCCCAACCTCCCTGTAATGTCCCGATAGTTTTTCAACACACAGCATGCCCAAAACCCGAGCCTACCACCAAAACTGTGGGCTATAGCACACCGAGTTTGCTTGAAAAAGCCCCATTCGTGTCGTTTCGCCCGTTTGTCCACAAAAATTTAAACAACACACTGGGATGATCCCAACCTGCCTGGTATGCCCCGATTGAATTTTGGTCCACAGCACGCCTGGACCCTGGGCCCACCCCCGAAACCATGGGCTATAACACTCTTTTGGCCCGAAAATGCCCCGTTCGCGCTGTTTCGCCTGTTTGGCTACCCAAATGGCCACAAAAATTTAAATGGACAATACAGGGATGATCCCCAACCTCCCTTCCATGCCCCAGTCAATTTTTATCCTACTGCGTGCCCGGATCCCGGGCCCACCCCTAAAATCGTGGGCTATAGCACACCGAATTGGCCCAAAAATGCCCCGTTCGCGCCGTTTTGCCTGTTTGTCCACCCACATGGTAACAAAAATTTAAGCAGACTATACTGGGATGATCCCCAACCTCCTTGACACGCCTCAGTCGATTTTTATCATACTGCACGCCTGGACCCCGGGCCCACCCCCAAAACCGTGGGCTATAACTCACCAATTTGGACCGAAAATGCCCCGTCCGCGCTGTTTCGCCCGTTTGTCCACACAAATGGCCACGAAAATTAAAACGGACCACACTGGTACCATCCCCAACCTCCTTGGCATGCTTCGATTGATTTTTGGCCCACAGCATGCTTGGAGCCCAGACCCACCCCCAAAACCGTGGGCTATACCACACCGATTTGGCTCGTAAATGCCCAGTTCGTTACGTTTCACTCATTTGTCCACCCAAATGGCCACTAAAATTTAAACAGACCATACTGGGACAATCACTAACCTCCCAGGCATGCCCCAACCAATTTTCGGCCCATAACACTCCCGGACCACGGGCCTACCCGTAAAACCGTGTGCTATAGCACACTGATTTAGCCCAAAAATGCCCCGTTCGCACCGTTTCTCCCATTTGTCCACCCAAATTGCCACGAAAATTTAAACGGACCATATTGGGATGATCCCCAACCTCCCTTGTACACCCCGATCGAATTTTGGTCCACAGCACGCCCGAACCCCGGGCCCACCCCCAAAACCATAGGCTATAGCACAATGATTTGGCCTGAAAATATCCCGTTCACGTCGTTTTGCCTGTTTGACCACCCAAATGGCGATGAAAATTTAAATGGACAACAATGGATGATACCCAACCTCCCTGGCCCGCCCCGGTCGATTTTTGGCCCACAACACGTCGGATCCCAGGGCCCACCCCCAAAAACGTGGGCTATAGCACACCAATTCAACCTGAAAATGCCTCATTCACGCGGTTTCGCCCGTTTGTCCACCTAAATAGCCATACAAATTTAAATGGACCATACTGGGACAATCCCCAACTTCCTTGGCAAGCCTCTGTCGATTTTTGGCCAACAGCACGCCCGGACCCCAGGCTAACCCCCGAAAACGTGGGCTATAGCACAACAATTTGTCCTAAAAATGCCTCGTTCGCACCGTTTCGCCTGATTGTCAACCCAAATGGCCATAAAAATTTAAACAGACAATACTGGGATGATTCCCAACCTCCCTCGCACGCCCCAGTCGATTTTCAGCCTATAGTATGCCCAGAACCCGAGCCCACCACTGATACCGTGGGCTATTGCACACCGATTTGACCCAAAAATGCCCTGTTTGTGCCGTTTCGCCCGTTTGTCCACCCAAATGGCCACAAAAATTTAAATGAAACACACTGGGATGATCCTCAACCCCGCTGGCATGCCCCAGTCAATTTTAGGCCCACAAAACACCCGGACCCCGGGCCCACCCTTGAAACCGTGGGTTATATCGCACCGATTTGACCTGAAAACTCATTCGCGCCGTTTCGCCCTTTTGTCCTCCCAAATGGCCACAAAAATTTAAACGGTCCACACTAGGATGATCCCCAACCTCCATGGAACGCCCCGATTGATTTTCAGCCAACATCACGCCAGGACCCGGGCCCACCCCCAAAACTGTGAGTAATAGCACATAGATTTGGCTCAAAAATGCCTCGTTCGAGCCGTTTTGCCCGTTTGACCACCCAAAAGGACATAAAAATTTAAGCGGACCATATTGGGATAATCCCCAACCTCCCTAGCATACCCTGGTCTATTTTTGTCCCACATCACGCATGGACCCTGGGCCCACCCCTAAAACCGTGGGCTATATCACACCGATTTAACCCGAAAACCCATTTGCGTCGTTTGGCCCTTTTGTCCTCCCAAATGGCCACGAAAATTTAAACGGTCCACACTAGGATGATCCCCAACCTCCATGTCACTCCCCGATTGATTTTTATCCAACATCACGCCTGGACCGAGCCCACCCCCAAAACTATAGGCTATAGCACACCGATTTGGCCCAAAAATACCCCGTTTTTGCTGTTTCGCCCGTTTGTCTACCCAAATGGACACGAAAATCTAAATAGAACATAATGGGATGATCCCAACCTCCCTGGCATGTCCCAAATGATTTTCGACCCACAGCACGCCTGAACCCCGGCCTAAAAATGCCCTGTTCGCGCAGTTTTGCCCGTTTGTCCATCCAAATGGCCACAAAAATTTAAATGGACCATACTGGGATGATCCCCAACCTTCCTGGTATGCCCTAGTTAAATTTTGGCCCACACCAAGCCCAAACCCTGAGCCCACCCTTGAAATCGTGGGCTATAGATCGTGGGCTATATCACACCGATTTAGCTAAAAAATGCCCTGTTCGCGCCGTTTCGCTTGTTTGTCCACCCAACTAGCCTCAAAAATTTAAACGAACAACAATGGGATGATCCTCAACCTATATAGCATGATCCGATCAATTTTCGGCCAACATCACGCTCGGAGCCCAGGCTCACCCCCGAAGCCGTGGGCTATAGCACACTGATTTGGCCTAAAAATGCCCCGTTCACGCCGTTTCGCCCGTTTGTCCACCCAAATGGCCACAAAAATTTAAACAGACCACACTGGGACGATCCCCAACTTCCCTGGAAAGCCCCGGTCGATTTTTGGCCCACAGCACGCCCGGACCCCAGGCCCACCCCCGAAACCTTGGGCTATAGCACACCGATTTGGCCCAAAAATGCACCGTTCACGCCATTTTTCTTGTTTATCCCTGACATCCCTGGCATTCCCCGGTTGATTTTTAGCCCACAGCACGCTCGGAACTCAGGCCCACCACCAAAACCGTGGTCTATAGCACATCGATTTGGCTCGAAAATGCCCCGTTCGAGCCGTTTCGCCCGTTTGTCCACTCAAATGGACACGAAAATTTAAATGGACCACACTGGGACGATCCCCAACCTACCTGGCACACCCCAGTCAATTTTTGGCCCACAGAACACCCGGATCCATCCATCCCCCAAAACCGTGGGTTATAGCACACCGATTTGGCCTAAAAACTCTGCGTTCGCGCCGTTTTGCATGTTTGCCCTCCCAAATGGCCACGAAAATTTAAACGGACCACAATAGGACGATCCCCAACTTCCCTGATAGGCCCGTTCGATTTTCAGCCCACTTTTCTCCCGGACACTTGGCCCACCCCCAAAACTATGGGCTATAGCACACCGATTTTACCAGAAAAAGCCTTGTTCACGCTGTTTTGCCCGTTTGTCCACCCAAATGACCACAAAAATTTAAATGGACCACACTGGGACGATCCCCAACCTCTTGGCACTCCTCGGTCGATTTTTGATCCACAGCACGCCCGAAGCCCCGACCCATCCCCAAAACTGTGGGCTATAGAACACCTATTTAACCCGATAATTACCCGTTCGCGTTGTTTCTCCCGTTTGTCCACCCAATTGGCCACAAAAATTTAAACGGAACACACTGGGATGATCCTAACCTCCCTGGCAGGCCTCTGTCAATTTTTTCCCACAGCACGCCCGAACCCCGTGCCCACCCCCAAAACCGTGGACTATAGTACACCGATTTGGCCTGAAAATACCCCGTTCGTGCCGTTTCGCCCGTTTGTCCACCCAAATTGCCACGAAAACTTAAACGGACCATCCTGGGATGATCCCCAACCTCCTTGGCATTCCCCGGTCATTTTTCAGCCCACAACACATTCGAACCCCTTGCCCACCTCCAAAACCATAGGTTATAGCACACCTATTTGGCCCGAAAATGCCCCGTTTGCATCGTTTCGCCCGTTTGTGCACCCAAATGGCCACGAAAAATTAAATAAACCATGATGGGGTGATACCCAACCTCCCTGGCATATCCCGGTCATTTTTTAAAACACAGCACGCCCAAACCCTGGGCCCACCCTCAAAATCGTGGGCTATAGCACACCGATTTGGCCCAAAAATGCCCCTTTCGCACCATTTCACCCGTTTGTCCATCCAAATGGCCACAAAAATTTAAATGGACCATACTGGGATGATTCCCAACCTCCCTGGCATGCCCTGGTCGATTTTCGTCCCATAGCATGCACGGACCCCGGGTCCACCCCTAAAACCGTGGGCTATAGCTCCCCGATTTGGCCAAAAAATGCCACGTTCACGTCATTTTGCCTGTTTGTTCACCCAAATGGCCACAAAAATTTAAACATACCATACTTTGATGATCCACAACCTCCCTGGTACGTCTCAGTCGATTTTCAAACCATAGCACGCTCAGAACCCGGGCCCACCCTTGAAACCGTGGGCTATAGCAAACCAATTTGGCCCAAAGATTCATAGTTCGCTCCATTTCGCCCGTTTATCCACCCAAATGGCCACAAAAATTTAAAAGAACCACACTGGGAAGATCCCCAACCTCACTGGCATGCCCCGATCGATTTTCGGCCCACGGCACGCCCGAAATCCTAGTCCACCCTAGAAACCGTGGGCTATAACACATCAATTTGTCTCAAAAATCCCCAACCTTCTTTATACTCCCCAGTTGATTTTTCTCTCATAGAACGCCCTGACCTCGGGCTCACCCCCAAAATCGTGGGCCATAGTACACCGATTTGGCCCAAAAATGGACCGTTCATGCTTTTTCGCCAGTTTGTCCACCAAAATGGCCACAAAAATTTAAGAAGACCATACTAGGATGATCCCCAACGTCCCTGGCACGCCCCGGTCGATTTTATTCCCACAGCACGCCTGGACCCCGAGCCCACCCCCAAAACCGAGGCCTATAGCATATCGATTTAGCTCGAAAATGCCCCTTTTGCGCGGTTTCACCCGTTTGTCCACCTAAATAGCCATGAAAATTTAAACGGACCACACTGGGATGATCCCCAACCTCCCTGGCATGCCCCAATTGATATATGGATGACAGAACGCCCGGACCCAAGGACCACCCCCAAACCCGTGGGCTATAGCACACTAATTTGGCTCGAAAATGCCTCGTTCATGTCGATTCGCCCGTTTGTCCACCCAAATGGCCACGAAAATTTAAACGGACTACACTAGGATTATCCCCTACCTCTCTAGCATGCCTCAGTTGATTTTTGGCCCACAGTACGCCCGTACCCCAGGCCCAGCCCTAAAACCGTGGGCTATAGAACACCATTTGGCCTGAAAATGCCTCGTTCGTGCCGTTTCACCCGTTTGTCCACCCAAATAGCCACGAAAATTTAAATAGACCACACTAGGATGATCCCCAACCTACCTGACATGCCCCGGTCGATTTTCGTCCCACATCACACCCGGACCCCGAGCCTACCCCCAAAACCATGGGCTATAGCACATCGATTTGGCCTGAAAATTTCAAGTTCGCACCGATTCGCCCGTTTGTCCACCCAAATGGCCACAAAAACTTAAACAGACCACACTGGGATGATCCTCAACCCTCTTGGCATGCCCTGGTCAATTTTCTACCCACAGCACGGCAGGACCCCGGGCCTATCCCCGAAACCATGGGCTATAGCACACCGATTTGGCCCCAAAATGCCCCGTTCGCGTCGTTTTGCCCGTTAGTCCACCCAAATGACCACAAAAGTTTAAACAGACCATTCTAAGATGATCCTGACCCCCCTGGCTTGCGCCAATTGATTTTTTTTCCCACAGCATGCTCGAACCCTGGGACCATCCCCAAAATCGTGGGCTATAACACACCAATTTGGCTTGAAAACGCCCTGTTTGTGTCGTTTCGCCCATTTGTCTATCTAAATGGCCACGAAAATTTAAACAGACCATACTGGGATGATCTCCAACCTCCTGGCATGACTCAATCGATTTTTTGGACAACAGCACGCCCGGACCCGGGGCTCACCCTCAAAACTGTGGGTTATAGCACAGCGATTTGGACTGAAAATGCCCTATTCACGCCGTTTCATCCGTTTGTCCACCCTAATGACACAAAAAATTAAGCGAACCATACTGGGATGATCCCAAACCGCCCTAGAATGTCCCGATCGATTTTTGTCCCCCAGCACGCCCGGACCCCTAGCCCACCCCCAAAACCGTGGGCTATAACACACCAATTTGGCCTAAAAATGTTTTGTTAGTTCTGTTTTGCCTGTTTGTCCAACCAAATGACCACGAAAATTTAAACGGACCACACTGGGATGATCCCCAACCTCCCTAGCACGTTCGGTCAATTTTTGACCCACCACATGCCCGAACATCAGGCCCACCCCCAAAACCGTAGGCAATAGCAAACTGATTTTCCTATATAATGCCTCATTCGCACCGTTTCATCCGTTTGTCCACCCTAATGCCACAAAAATTTAAACGAACCATACTGGGATGATCCCCAACCTTCCTGGCATGCTGCGTTCGATTTTTGGCCCACAACATGCTCGGACCCCGATCCCACCCCCAAAACCGTTGTCTATAGCACATCAATTTAGCCCAAAAATGCCTCTTTCACGCCGTTTTACCCGTTTGTCCAACAGAATGGCCACGAAAATTTAAACAGACTACACTGCTATGATCGTGAACCTACCAAGCATGCCCCAGTTGATTTTCAGCCCACAGCACGCTCGTACCTCCGGCCCATCCATGAAACCGTGGACTATAACACACCGATTTGTCCTGAAAATGCCCCGTTCACGCTGTATCGCCCGTTTGTCTACTAAATGTCCACAAAAATTTAAACGAGCCACATTGGGATGATTCCCAACCTCCTTGGCATGCCCCGATCAATTTTTGGCCCACAGCACGTTGAGATCCCGGGCCCACCCCCAAAACCGTGGGCTAAGCACCCCGATTTGGCCTAAAAATGCCTCATTCGCGTTGTTTTGCCCTTTTGTCCACCTAAATAGCCACGAAAACTTAAATAGACCATACTAGGACGATCCTCAACCGCCCTGGCATGCCCCGGATGATTTTCGGCCTACAGCACGCCCGTACCCCAGGCCCACCCTAAAAATCATGGCCTATAGCACACCAATTTGTCCCGAAAATGTCCCATCCTCATCATTTCATCCGTTTGTCCACCCAAATGGCCACGAAAATTTAAACGGACCATACTGGGATGATCCCCAACCTCCCTAGCATGCCTCGGTCAATTTTTGACCTACAGCACCCTCGAACCCTGAGCCCACCCCCAAAATCGTGGGCTATAGCACACCAATTTGGCCCAAAAATGCCCCGTTTACACCGTTTTGCCCGTTTGTCCACCCAAATGGCCTCGAAAATTTAAACGGACCACACTCGGACAATCTTAAACCTCCCTGGCATGCGTCGGTCAATTTTTGGCCCATAGCACGCCCGGACCTCGAGTCCACCCCTAAAAATGTGGGCTATAGCACACCGATTTGGCCCAAAAAAGCCCCGTTCGCGCCGATTCCCCTGTTTCTCCACCCAAATGGCCAAAAAAATTGTAAGGACCACACTGGGACGATCCCGAACCTCCCAGGCATGCCCAGGTCGATTTTCGTCCCACAGCACGCCCAGACCCTAGGTCCGCCCCCAAAACCATGGGCTATAGCGCATCGATTTGGCCTGAAAATGCCCCATTTGCGCCGTTTCGCACGTTTGTCCACCCAAATGGCCACAAAAATTTAAACGGACCACACTAGGATGATCCCCAACCTCACAGGTATGCCCCGATTGATTTTTGGCTCACAACACACTCGGACCCCGGGCCCACCCCTGAAACCGTGGTCTATAGCATACCAATTTAGACCGAAAATGCCTCGTTCGCTCTGTTTTGCCCGTTTGTCCACCCAAATAGCTGGAAAAATATAAATAGACCACACTAACACGATCCCCAACCTCCCTGGCATGCCCCGGTCAATTTTGACCCACAGTAAGCCCGGACCCCGGACCCACCCCCAAAACCGTGGGCTATCAAACACCGATTTGGCCCGAAAACACCCCATTCGTATCGTTTTACCCATTTTGCACCCAAACTTCCATGAAAATTTAAATGAAACACACTAGGATGATCCTCAACCTCACTGGCATATCCCGATTAATTTTTGGCCCACTACATGCTCGAACCCCGGGCCCACCCCCAAAACCTTGAGCTATAGAACACCGATTTGACCCAAAAATGTCCTTTTCATGCCGTTTTGCCCGTTTGTCCACCTAAATAGCCACAAAAATTTAAACGGACCACACTGAAATGATCCCAAACCTCTCTGGCATGCCCTGATCGATTTTTGGCCGACAGCAAGACCTGACCCCGGGCCCACCCTCAAAACCGTGGGCTATATAGAACACCGATTTGGCCCAATAATGCCCCATTAGCGCCGTTTTGCCTGTTTGTCCACCTAAATGGCCACGAAAAGTTAATCGGACCATACTGGGATGATCCCCTACCTCCCTGTCATGCCCAGGTCAATTTTTGCCTCACAGCACACCCGATCCCTGGGCCTACCCCAGAACCGTGGGCTATAGTACACCTATTTGGCTCGAAAATGCCTTGTTCGCGTCGTTTTGCCGTTTATCCACCCAAATGGCCACAGAAATTTAAACTGACCACATTAAGAAGATACCCAACCTTCCTGGCATGCCTCGGTCAATTTTTATCCCACAGCACACCCGAACCCCAGATGCACCCCCAAAACCGCGGGCTAGTACACCGATTTGGCCCGAAAACACTCTGTTCGTGCCATTTTGCCAGTTTGTCCACCCAAATGGCCACAAAAAATTAAACGGATCATACTGGGATAATCCCCAACCTCCCTGGCAATCCCCAGTTGATTTTTGGCCCACAGCACACTCGAACCCTGGGCCCACCCCCGAAATTGTGGACAATAGCTCACCTATTTGGCCCAAAAATGTCCCGTTCTCATTGTTTTGCCCGTTTGCCACTCAAATGGCCACAAAAATTTAAACGGACCACACTGGAAGGATCCCAACCTCCCTGGCACGCCTCGGTTGATTTTTGGCCGATAGCACGCCCGAACTCCGGGCCCACCCCCGAAACCCTGGGCTATAGCATACCGATTTGGCTTGAAAATGCCTCGTTCGCTCTGTTTCGCTCGTTTGTCCACCCAAATGGCCACAAAAATTTAATGGACCACACTGGGACGAACCACAACATCACTGGCATACCCCGGTTGATTTTTGGCACACAGCACACCCGGACCCTGGGCCCACCCCTAAAACCGTGGGCTATAGCACACCGATTTGACCCAAAAATGCCTCATTCGTGCCGCTTCGCCCGTTTGACTACCCAAAGATCCACGAAAATTGAAACGGACCACACTGGGATGATCCTCAACCTCCCTGGCACGCCCCTGTAAATTTTTGACCCACAACACGCCCGAAAATAGGCCCACCTCCAAAATTGTGGGCTATAGCACACTGATTCAGCCCAAAAATGCCCCGTTTGTGCCATTTTGCCCGTTTCTCTACCCAAATGGCCACAAAAATTTAAACGGACCACACTGGGACAATCCTCAACCTCCCTGTCATACCTCGGTTGACTTTTGATCCACAGTATGCTCGAAGCCTGGCCCTCCCCCGAAAACGTGGGCTATAGAACATCTATTTAGCCCGATAATTCCCTGTTCGCGCTGTTTCGCCTGTTTGTCCACCCAAATGGCCACGAATATTTAAACGAAACATACTGGGATAATCCCCAACCTCCCTGGAATGCCCCAGTCGATTTTCTGCACACAACACGCCCGAACCCCAGGCCCACCCCCAAAACCGTGGGCTATAGCACACCGATTTGGCCTGAAAAAGCCCCATTTACACCGTTTCACCCGTTTAACCACCCAAATTGCAATGAAAACTTAAACGGACCACACTGGGATGATCCCCAACCTCCCTGGCATGCCCCGGTCATTTTTTGGCCCACAACACATTCGAAGCCCTTGCCCACCCCCGAAACTGTGGGCTATAGCACACCGATTTAGCCCGAAAATGCCCCGTTCGCATCGTTTTGCCCGTTTGTCCACCCAAATGGCCACGAAAAATTAAACAGACCATGCTACGATGATCCCCGACCTCCCTGGCATGCCCCGTTCATTTTTTAGCACACAACACGCCTGAACCCCAGTCCCACCTAAAAACCTTGGACTATAGCACACCGATTTGGACCAAAAATGCCCCGTTCACGCCTTTTTGCCCGTTTGTCCCTCCAAATGGCCAAGAAAATTTAAACGTACCATACTGTACGTTTAAATTTTTGTGGCCATTTTGATGGACAAAAGTGAGAAACGACGTGAATGGGGCATTTTTGGACCAAACCAGGGTGCTATAGCCCACGGTTTTGGGGGTGGGCTCGGGGTTCAGGCATGCTGTGGGCCAAAAATCGACCATACTGGGATGATCCCAACCTCCCTGGCACCCCCTGGTCGATTTTTGGCCCACAGCATGCCTGAACCCCGAGCCCACCCCCAAAACCGTGGGCTATAGCACCCTGGTTTGGTCCAAAAATGCCCCATTCACGTCGTTTCTCACTTTTGTCCATCAAAATGGCCACAAAAATTTAAACGTATCATACTGTGACGATCCCCAACCTCCCTGGTGTGCCTCAGTCGATTTTCAGCATATAACACGCCCGGACCCTGAGCCCACCCCCGAAACCGTGGGTTATAGCAAACCGATTTGGCCTGAAAATTCATAGTTCGCGTCATTTCGCCCGTTTGTCCATCTAAATGGCCACAAAAATTTAAACGGACCATACTGGGATGAACTCCAACCTTCCTGGCATGCCCCGATAGATTTTTTGGCCTACAGCACGCCTAAACCTTGGGCCCACCCTTAAAATTGTGGGTTATAGCACACCAATTTGGCCTAAAAAGACCCCATTCGCGCCGTTTCATCCGTTTATCCACCCTAATGCAACAAAAATTTAAACAAACCATACTGAGATGATCCCAAACCTCCTTGGAATGCCCCGATCAATTTTCAGCCCACAGCACGCTCGGACACCTGGACTACCCCCAAAACCGTAGTCTATAACACACCGATTTGGCCTAAAAATATTTCGTTCGTTCTGTTTCGCCCGTTTGTCCACCCAAATGGCCAAGATAATTTAAATGGACCACACTGGAATAATCTCCAACCTCCCTGGCATGCCCCAGTTAATTTCTAACCCACAACATGCCCGAACCTCAGGCCCACCCCCAAAACCGTGAGCTATAGCACATTGATTTTGCTCGAAAAAGCCCCATTCGCGCAGTTTAATCCGTTTGTCCACCCTAATGCCACAAAAATTTAAATGGATCATAATGGGAGAATCCCCAACCTTCCTAGCATGTCGCGGTCAATTTTTGGCCCACAATATGGTCGTACCCCGAGCCCACCCTCAAAATCATAGGCTATAGAACATCGATTTAGCCCAAAAATGCCCCGTTCACGCCGTATTGCTCGTATGTCCACTAGAATAGCCACGAAAATTTAAACGGACTACACTGCTATGATTTCCAACCTCCCTGGCATGCCCCGTTCGATTTTTGACCCATAGCACGCTCGAACCCCGGGCCCACCCATGAAACCGTGGACTATAGCACATCGATTTGGCCTAAAAATGCCCCGTTCGCGCTGTATCGCCTGTTTGTCCACCAAATGGCCACGATAATTTAAACGGTCGATATCGGGATGATTCCCAACCTAATTAGCGTGCCCTGATCAATTTTTGGACCACAACACGCCCAAACCCGGGCCCACCCCCCAAATCGTGGGCTACAGCACATCGATTTGGTACGAAAATGCTTCGTTCATCCTATTTCACCCGCTTGTCCACCCAAATAGCCACAACAATTTAAACGGACCACACTGGGACGATTCCCAATCTCCCTGGCATGCCTCAGTCGATTTTCGGCCAATAGCACGCCCGGACCCCAGGCCCACCCCCGAAACCGTGTACTATAGCACATCGATTTGTACCAAAAATATGTCATCCTCATCATTTCGCCCGTTTGTCCACCCAAATGGCCACAAAAATTTAAACGAACCATACTGGGATGATCCCCAACCTCCCTGGCACGCGTCAATTGATTTTTGACCCCCAGCACCCTCGAACCCCAGGCCCACCCCCAAAACCGTGGTCTATAGCACACCGATTTAGCCCGAAAATGCCCCGTTTGCGTCGTTTTGCCCGTTTGTCCACCCAAATGGCCACGAAAATTTAAACGGACCACACTCGGACAATCCTCAACCTCCCTCGCATACGGCGGTCGATTTTTGGCCCACAGCACGCCCGGACCCCAATCCCACCCCTAAAACTGTGGGCTATAGCTCACCAATTTGGCTCGAAAAAGCCCCGTTCGCGTCGATTCGCCCGTTTCTCCACCCAAATGGCCAAAAAAATTTGAAAGGACCACACTAGGACGATCCCGAACCTCCCAGGCATGCCTCGGTTGATTTTTGGCCCACAGTACGCCTAGACCCTGGGCCCGCCCCCAAAATCGTGGCTATTGTGCATCGATTTGGCTCGAAAATGCGCCGTTTACGCCATTTCACCAGTTTGTCCACCTAAATGGCCACGAAAATTTAAACGGACCATACTGGGATGATCCTTAACCTCACAGGCATGCCCCGGTCGATTTTTAACCCACAACACGCCCGAACCCCGGGCCCACCCCTAAAACTGTGGTCTATATCTCACTAATTTGGACCGAAAATACCTCGTTCGTGCCGTTTTGCCCATTTGTCCACCCAAAATAGCCAGGAAAATATAAACAGACCACACCGAGACGATCCCTAACCACCCTGGAATGCCCCGATTGATTTTTGACCCGTAGTACGCCCTGACCCCCCGGGCCCACCCCCAAAACCGTGTGCTATTGCACACCAATTTGGCCCAAAAATGCCCCATTCGCACCGTTTTACCCATTTCTCCATCCAAATAGCCACGAAAACTTAAACGGACCACACTAGGACGATCCCCAAACTCACTGGCATGCGCCGGTTGATTTTTGGCCCACTACACGCTCGGACCTCGGGCCCACCCCTAAAACCATGAGCTATGGCTCACTGATTTAGCCTGAAAAAGCCCCGTTCACACCGATTCGCCCGTTTCTCCACCCAAATGGCCAAAAAAATTTGAAAGGACCACACTACAACGGTCCGAACCTCCCAGGCATGCCTCGGTAGATTTTCAGCCCACAGTACGCCCAGACCCTGCGCCCACCTCCAAAACCGTGGGCTATAACGCATCGATTTGGCCCAAAAATTCCCCGTTTACGCCGATTTTCCCATTTGTCCACCCAAATGGCCACGAAAATTTAAACGGACCACACTGGGATGATCCTCAACCCCACAGGCATGCCTCGGATGATTTTTGGACCACAACACACCAGGACCCCAGGCCCACCCCTAAAACCGTGGTCTATAGCATACTAATTTGGACTGAAAATACCTCGTTCGCGCCGTTTTGCCCGTTTGTCCACCCAAATAGCCAGGAAAATTTAAGCAGATGACACTAGAATGATCCCCAACCTCTCTGGCATGCCCCGGTCAATTTTTGACCCACAGTACACCCAGACCCCGTGCCCTCCCCCAAAACCGTGGGCTATCGCACACTGACTTGGCCCGAAAATGGCCCGTTTGCACCGTTTTACCCATTTTCCACCCAAATAGCCACGAATATTTAAACGAACCACACTAAGATGATCCCCAACCTCACTGGAATGCGCCGGTTGATATTTGGCCCACTACACGCTGGGACCTCGAGCCCACCCGTGAAACCATGAGCTATAGCTCACCAATTTGTCCTGAAAATACCTCGTTCTTGCTGTTTTGCCCGTTTGTCCACCCAAATAGCCACGAAAATTTAAATAGTCCAAAGTGAGACGATCCCCAACCTCCTTGGCACGTTCCGATTAATTTTTCACCAACAGCACGCCCGAACCCCGGGGCCAACCCCAAAACCGTGGGCTATAGCACACTAATTTGACCCGAAAATGCCTCTTTCGTGTCGTTTTGCTAGTTTGTCCACCAAAATAGCCACAAAAATTTAAACGGACCACACTGGGATGATCCCCAATAACCCTGGCATGCCCTAATCGATTTTTGACCGACAGTACGCCCTGACCCCAGGCCCACCCCCAAAACCATGGGCTATAACACCAATTTGGACCGAAAATATCTCGTTCGCGCCATTTTGCTCGTTTGTCCACCCAAATAACTAGGAAAATATAAACAGACGACACAGGGACGATCCCCAATCTCCCTGGAATACCCCGATCTATTTTCAGCCCCCAGAACGCCCGGGCCTCTTGCCTACCCCCAAAACCGTAGGCTATAACACACCGATTTGTCCTGAAAATATTTTGTTTGTTCTGTTTTGCCCGTTTGTCCACCCAAATGGCCACGATAATTTAAACGGACCACACTGGAATGATCCCCAACCTAACTAGCACTCCCCAATCAATTTTGGACCCACAACATGCTCGAACCTCGGGCCCACCCTCAAAACTGTGGGCTATAGCACACTGATTTATCTCGAAAAAGCCCCATTCGCGCAGTTTTATCCTTTTGTCCACCCTAATGCCACAAAAATTTAAACGGACCATACTGGGACAATCCCCAACCTTCCTTGCATGCCGCGGACGATTTTTAGCCCACAATATGCTCGGACCCCGAGCCCACCCCCGAAATCGTAGGCTATAGCACATCGATTTAGCCCAAAAATACCCCCTTCACGCTGTCTTGCTCGTATGTCCACCAGAATAGCGATGAAAATTTAAACGAACTACACTGCTATGATCGCCAACCTCCTTGACATGCCTCGGTTGATTTTCGACCCATAGCACGCTCGGACCCCGAGCCCATCCATGAAACCGTGGACTATAGCACACCGATTTGGCCTAAAAATGCCCCGTTCGTGCTGTATCACCCGTTTGTCCACCAAATAGACACGTAAATTTAAACGGGACACATAGAGATGATTCGAATCCTCCTTGGCATGCCCCGATCTATTTTTGACCCACATCATGCCCAGACCCCGAGACCACCCCCCAAATCGTGGGTTATAGCACACTGATTTGGCACGAAAATGCCTCATTCGTCTTGTTTTGCCCGCTTGTCCATCCAAATAGCCATGAAAATTTAAATGAACCACACTGGGATGATCCTCAACCTCCCTGGAATACCTCGGTCGATTTTCGGCACACAGCACGCCCGGACCCCAGGCCCACCCCCGAAACCGTGTGTTATAGCACACCGATTTGGCCCAAAAAGGCCCCGTTCGTGCCAATTCGCCCGTTTCTCCACCCAAATGGCCCAAAAAATTTGAAAGGACCACACTAGGATGATCCCGAATCTCCCAGGCATGCCCCGGTCAATTTTTGGTCCACAGTACGCCCAAACCCTGGGCCCGCCCCTGAAATCGTGGCTATTGCGCATCGATTTGGCCAAAAAATGCCCCATTTGTGTCGTTTCGCCCGTTTTTCCACCCAAATGGCCACGATAATTTATACGAACCACACTGGGATGATCCTAACCTCACAGGCATGCCCCAGTCGATTTTTGGCCCACAATACGCCCGAACCCCGAGCCCACCCCTAAAACCGTGGTCTATAGCTCACCACCAATTTGGACTGAAAATACCTCATTCGTGCCGTTTTGCCCATTTGTCCACCCAAATAGCCAGAAAAATATAAACAGACCACACTGGGACGATGCCCAACCACCCTGGCATGCCCCGGTTGATTTTTGACCCACAGTACGCCCTGACCCCGGGCACACCCCCAAAACTGTGTGCTATCGCACACCAATTTGACCCAAAAACCATGTGCTATTGCACACCGATTTGGCCTAAAAATGCCCCATTCGCACCGTGTTACCCATTTTTCCATCAAAATAGCCATGAAAATTTAAACAGACCACACTAGGATGATCCCCAAACTCACTGGCATGCGCCGGTTGATTTTTGACCCACTACACACCCGAACCCCGGGCCCACCCCTGAAACCATGAGCTATAGCGCACCGATTTAGCTCGAAAAAGCCCCATTCTTGCCGATTCGCCCATTTCTCCACTCAAATGGCCAAAAAAATTTGAAAGGACCACACTAGGACGATCCCGAACCTCCCAGGCATTCCCTGGTTGATTTTTGGCTCACAGTACGCCCAGAACCTGCGTCCACCCCCAAAACCGTAGGCTATAGCTCATTGATTTGGCCCAAAAATTCCCCGTTTGCGCCGTTTTTCTCGTTTGTCCACCCAAATGGCCACGAAAATTTAAACGGACCACACTGGGATGATCCCCAACCTCCATGGTATGCCCCAGTCAACTTTTGGCCCACAGCACGCCCGAACACCGGGCCCTCCCCCGAAACCGTGGGCAATAGCACACCGAATTGGCCTAAAAATGCCCCGTTCACGCCGTTTCGCCCGTTTGTCCACCTAAATGGCCACGAAAATTTTTACGGACCACACTGGGACGATCCCCAAACTCCCTGGAATGTACCGGTCGATTTTGGGCTCACAAAATGCCTAGACCCCAGGCTCGCCCCCAAAACCGTGGGCTATAGCACACCTATTTGGCCCAAAAATGCCTCGTTCGTGTTGTTTCGCCCGTTTGTCCACTCAAATGGCCACAAAAATTTAAACAGACTACACTGAAATGATCCCTAACCTCCTTCGCATGCCCCGGTCGATATTTGGCCCACAACACACCCGAACTCTAGGCCCACCCCTGAAACTGTGGGCTATAGCACCCCGATTTAGCTCAAAAATGCCCCGTTCGCGCTGTTTCGCCCATTTGTCAACCCAAATGGCCACAAAAATTTAAACGGACCAAACTGGGATGATCCCAAACCTCCCTGGCATGCCCCGATCAATTTTAGGCCCACAATGCGCCCGGAAGTCGGGCCCACCCCCAAATCATGGGCTACTACACACAGATTTAGCCCAAAAATGCCCCGTTCCCGCCTTTTCACCTGTTTGTTCAACCAAATAGCCACGAAAATTTAAATGGACCTTACTGGGATGATCCCCAATCTCCCTGGCATGCCTCGGTCAATTTTCGGCAAACAACACGCCCGTACCCTAGGCCCACCCCCAAAACCGTGGGCTATAGCACACCGATTTAGCTCAAAAATGCCCTGTTCATGCCATTTCGCTCATTTGTCCACCCAAATAGACACAAAAGTTTAAACGGATCATACTGGGAAGATCCCCAACATACATGGCATTCCTCGGTCAATTTTTTTCCTACAAAATGCCCGAGCACCGGGCCCACCGCTGAAACCGTGGGCTATAGCACACCGATTTGGCCCGAAAATGCCCCGTTCACGCCGTTTTGCCCGTTTGTCAACCCAAATGGCCATAAAAATTTGAACTTCCTTGGCATGCCCCGGTTGAGTTTTGGCCAACAACATGCCCGGACCTCGGGCGCACCCCCGAAACCGTGGGCTATATAATATTGATTTGGCCCAAAAATGCTCCGTTCGCGTTGTTTCGCCCGTTTGTCCACTCAAATGGCCATAAAAATTTAAACGAACGACACTGGAATGATCCCCAACCTCCCTGACACGTCCTAGTCAATTTTTGGCCCACAGCATGCCCGGACTCCGGGCCCACCCCCAAAACTGTGGGCTATAGCACCCCGATTTGGCTCGAAAATTCCTTGCTCACGCCGTTTTGCACGTTTGTCAACCTAAATGGTCACAAAAATTTAAACGGACCAAACTGGGACGATCCCCAACCTCCCTGGCATACCTTGGTCAATTTTTGTCCCACAACACGCTCGGACCCCGGGCTATAGCACACCGATATGGCCTGAAAATGCCTCGTTCGTGCCGTTTTGACCGTTTGTTCACCCAAATGACCACGAAAATTTAAACGAACCATACTAGGATGATCCCCAACCTCCCTAGCATGACCCGGTCAATTTTTGGCCCATAACACGCCCGTACCCTGGGCCCACCCCCAAAACCGTGGGCTATAACACACCAATTTGGCTTGAAAATTCTCCGTTCGTGCCATTTCGCTCGTTTGTCCTCCCAAATAGCCACAAAAATTTAAACAGACTATACAGGGATGTTCCCCAACATTCCTCGGTCGATTTTTGTCCCACGAAATGATTGGACCTCGGGCCCACCCTAAAAAACATGGGCTATAGCACACCGATTTTGCCCGAAAATGCCTCGTTCGCGCGATTTCGCCCGTTTGCCCACCCAAATGGCCATGAAAATTTAAACAGACCACACTGAGATGATCCCCAACCTTTTTGGCACACCCCAATTAATTTTTGGTCCACAGCACACTCATACCCTGGGCCCACACCCAAAATTGTGGGCTACAACATACTGATTTGGCCCAAAAATGCCCCTTTCGCATCGTTTTGCCCGTTTGTCCACCTAAATAGCCAAAAAATTTAACGGACAATACTGGGATGATCCCCAATCTCCCTAGAACACCTCGGTAAATTTTTGGCCATAGAACGCCCAGACCTCAGGCCCACCCCCAAAACCGTGGGCTATGGCACACTAATTTAGCCTGAAAATGCCCCGTTGTCTTCATTTCAACCGTTTGTCCACCCAAATGGCCACGAAATTTAAACGGGCCGTACTGGGATGATACCCAATGTCCCTGGAATGCCCCGGTCAATTTTCAGCCCACATCACCCTCGAACCTTGAGCCCACCCCCAAAACTGTGGGCTATAGCACACCGATTTGGCCAGAAAATGCCCCGCTCGCGCTGTTTCGTCGGTTTATCCACCCAAATAGCTACGAAAATTTAAACGAACCACACTGGGATGATCCCCAACCTCCTTGGCACGCCTCGGTCAATTTTTGGCCCACAAGATGACCGGACCCTGGCCCACCCCCAAAGCCGTGGTCTATAGCACAATGATTTTGCTTGAAAATGCCCGTTCGTGCCGTTTCGCTTGTTTGTCCACCCAAATGTCCACAAAAATTTAAAAGGACTATATTGGGATGATACCCAACCTCCCTGGTATGCCTCAATTAATTTTTGGCCCACAATATGCTCGTACCCCGGGCCCACTCCCAAAATCGAAGATTATAGCTCACCGATTTAGCCCTAAAATCCCCGTTCGCGCCGTTTCGCCTGTTTGTCCTCCTAAATGGCCACGAAATTTAACGGACTATACTGGGATAATCCCCAACCTCCCTGACACACCTCGGTCCATTTTTGGCCCACAGCACGCTCGGACCTCGAGCCCACCCCAAAACCGTGGGCTATAGCACATCGATTTGGCTTGAAAATTCCCTATTCACGTTGTTTCGCCCGTTTGTCCACCTAAATAGCCACGAAAGTTTAAACGGGCCACATTGGGATGATCCCCAACCTCTTTCGCACGCCCCCGATCAATTTTCAACCTACAGCACGCCCGGACCCCTGGCGCTCCCCCAAAACCGTGGTCTATACCACACCGATTAGTCTAAAAATGACCCTTTTGCGCCGTTTCGCCCATTTGTGTACCTAAATAGCCATGAAAATTTAATCAGACCACACTGGGAAGATCCCCAACCTCCCTGGCATGCCCCGATCGATTTTTGGCCGTCAGCACGCCCGGACCAAATGCCCACCCCCAAAACCGTGGGCTATAGCACACCGATTTGGCCCAAAAATGCCCATTCTCGTCGTTTCGCCCGTTTATCCATCCAAATGGCCATCAAAATTTAAAAGGACCATACTAGGATGATCCACAACCTACCTGGCATACCCCGGCCGATTTTCAGCCCACAGCACCCTCGGACCCCGGGCCCACCCCCGAAACCGTGGGCTGGCCCAAATATGCTCTGTTCGTGCCGTTTTGCTTGTTTATCAACAGAAATGGCCATGAAAATTTAAACGAACCACACTAAGTTGATCCCCAACCTCCCTGGCATGCTCCAATCTATTTTTGGACCGCAGCACGCCCGGACCCTGGGCCCACCCCCGAAATAGTGTGCAATAGCACATCGATTTGGCATAAAAATACCCTGTTCGTGCTATTTCAGCCGTTTGTCCACCCAAATGGTCACAAAAATTTAAACAGACCACCCTGGGATGATACCCAATCTTCCTGGTACGTCCCAGTCAACTTTTGGCCCACAGCACACCCGGACCCCAGGCCCACCTGCGAAGCCGTGGGCTATAGTACACCGATTTATCCCAAAAATGCCCCGTTCACGCCGTTTTGCCTATTTATCCACCCAAATGGGCACGAAAATTTAAACATACCACACTAGGACGATTCCCAACCTCTCTAGCTTGCCCCGGTCGATTGTTAGCCCACAGCACGCCCAGACCCCGGACCCACCCCCGTAATCGTGGGCTATAGCATACCGATTTGGCCTAAAAATATCCAGTTCGCGTTGTTTCGCCCGTTTATCCACCCAAATCAACATAAAAATTTAAAAGAACCACACTGAAAAGATCCCCAACCTCCCTGGCATGCCCCGACCAATTTTTGGCCCACAGTGCGCCCAGACTCTGGGACCATCGCCAAAACTGTGGGCTATAGCACACCGATTTAGTTCAAAAATTCCCCGTTCGTACTGTTTTGCCCGTTTGTCTACCCAAATGGCCATAAAAATTTAAACGGACCACACTGGGACGATCCCAAACCTCCCTGGCACGCCCTGGTCGATTTGCGGCCTATAGCACGCTCGGACCCCGGGCCCACCCCCAAAATCCTAGGCTATAGCACACTGATTTAGCCCATAAATGCCCCGTTCGAGTCGTTTTGCTCGTTTGTTCACCCAAATGGCCACTAAATTTTAAACGGACTACACTAGGACAATCCTCAACCTCACTGGCATACCCGATCGATTTTTGTCCCACAGCACACCCGAACCCCTGGCCCACCCCCGAAATCGTGGGCTATAGCACACCGATTTGACCCAAAAATGCCTCGTTCGCGCCGTTTCGCCCGTTTGTCCACCCAAATAGCCACAAAAATTTAAACGAACCAAACTGTGACTATCCCCAACCTTCCTGGCATGCCTCGAACATTTTTTGGCCCACAGAACGCCCGATCCCCAGGCCCACCCCGAAACCATAGGCTATAGCACACCGATTTGGCCAAAAAATGTTCCGTTCGCACCGTTTCACCCGTTTGTCCACCCAATAGCCACAAAAATTTAAACAAACCACACTGGGATGATCCCCAACCTCCCAGGCACGCCCGAATTAATTTTTGATGCACAACACGCTAATCGAGGCATCAAAACTGTGGGCTATAGCACACTGATTTAGCCCAAAAATTCCCTGTTCGCACCATTTCGCCTGTTTTTCCATTTAAATGGCCACTAAAATTTAAACAGACCATACTGAGATGATCCCCGACCTCCTTAGCACACCCCGATCGATTTTAGGCACACAACAAGCTCGGACACCAAGCCCACCCCAAAAACCGTGGGCTATAGCACACCGATTTGGCCCAAAAATGCCCCATTCACGCCGTTTCGCCCGTTTGTCCACCCAAATGGCAACAAAAATTTAAACGGTCCATACTGGGACGATCCCAAACCTCCATGGCACGCCTCGGATAATGTTCAGCCCACAGCACGCCCGAATCCCGGGCCCACCCCCCAAACCGTGGGTTATAGCACACCAATTTGGCTTGAAAATGCCACGTTCGCGCTGTTTCATCAGTTTGTCCACCCAAATGGCCACAAAAATTTAAACGGACCATACTGGGATGGTCCATCACCTCCCTGGCATGCCCCGATCGATGTTCGGTACACAGCACGCCCAGACCCCGGTCCTACCCCCCAAACCGTGGGTTGTAGCACACCGATTTAGCGCAAAAATGCCTCATTCGCGCCCTTTCACCAGTTTGTCCACCCAAATGGCCATAAAAATTTAAACGTACCATACTAGGATGATCCCTAACCTCCCTGGCATGCCTTGGTTGATTTTCGACCCACAACACGCCCGCACCCCAAGCCCACCCCCAAAATCGTAGGCTATAGCACACCGATTTGGCCTAAAAATGCCTCGATCACGACGGTTTGTCTGTTTGTCCACCCAAATGGCCACAAAAATTTAAACGGACCACAACGGGACCATCCCCAACCTCCCTGGCACTCCTCGGTTGATTTTTGGCCCACAGCAAGCTCGGACCCCAGGCCCACCTCCAAAGTTGTGGGCTATATATAGCACACTGATTTGTACTGAAACTGCCCCGTTCATGCCGTTTCGTCCGTTTGTCCACCCAAATGGCCATGAAAATTTAAACGGACCACACTGGAATAATCCCAAACCTCCCTGGCAAGCCCCGGTTGACTTTCGGCCCAGAATACGCCTGGACCCCAGGCCCACCCCCGAAACCGTGGTCTATAGCACACCTATTTAGCCCAAAAATGCGCCGCTCGCACCGTTTTGCCCGTTTGTCCACCCAAATAGCCACAAAAATTTAAATGGTCCATACAGGGACGATCCCCAACCTCCCTAGCATGCCCCGCTCAATTTTTGGCCTAAAGCGCACCCGAACCCCGGGCCCTCCCCCAAAATCGTGCGTTATAGCACACCGATTTGGCCTAAAAATGCCCTGTTCGCGCCGTTTCACCCATTTGTCCACCCAAATGGCCACGAAAATTTGACCAGACCACACTGAGATGATCCCCGACCTCCCTGGCATGCCTCGGTCCATTTTCAGCCAAAAGTACGCCCAGAACCCTGGCCCACCCCTGAAACCGTGGGCTATAGCACACCGATTTGGCACAAAAATGCCTCGTTCGTGTTGTTTCTCCTGTTTGTCCACCCAAATGGCCACAAAAATTTAAACGGACCACACTGGGATGATTCCTAACTTACCTGGCACGCCACGATCGATTTTTAGCCCACAGCACGATCGAACCCCGGGCCCACCCCCGAAACCCTTGGCTCTAGCATACCGATTTAACCTGAAAATGCCTCGTTCGCGTCGTTTTGCCCGTTTGTCCACGAAAATTTAAATATACCATACTGAGATGATCCCCAACCTCCCTGGCATGCCCCGATCAGTTTTTGGCCCACAGCACACCCGGACCCCAGGCCCACCCCCAAAACCGTAGGCTATTAGCACACTGATTTGGCCCAAAAATGCCCCGTTCGTGCTGTTTCTCCCGTTTGTCCACCCAAATAGCCATGAAAATTTAAACAGACCATACTAGGAAGATCCTCAACCTCCCTGGCAAGCCCCTGTCGATTTTTGGCCCATAGCACGCCCGGACCCCTAGCTCACCCCCAAAACCGTGAGCTATAGCACACCGATTTGGCCCAAAAATGCCCCATTCGTGCCATTTTGCCCGTTTGTCGACCCAAATAGCCATGAAAATTTAAACGGACCACACTGAGATAATCTCCAACCTCCCTGGCATGCCCTGGTCGATTTTTGGCCCACAGCACACCCGAACCCTAGGCCCACCCCCGAAATAGTGAGCTATGGCACATCGATTTGGACCGAAAATGCCCCGTTCGCGCAGTTTTGCCCGTTTGTCCACCCAAATAGCCACAAAAATATAAAAGGACCACACTGGTACGATCCCCAACCTCCCTAACATGTCCCGATCGATTTTTGGCCCACAGCACGCTCGAATCCCGGGCCTACCCCTGAAATAGTGGGCTATAGCACACCGATTTAGCCCAAAAACTCCCTGTTCACGCTGTTTCGCCCGTTTATCCACCCAAATGGCCTCAAAAATTAAAATGGACCACACTGGGATGATCCCCAACCTCCTTGGCAAGCCCCGATCGATTTTTGGGCCACAGCACACCAGAGCTTGGGTCCACCCCCAAAATGGTGGGCTATAACACACCTATTTGGCTCGAAAATACCCCGTACGCGCCGTTTTTCTCGTTTGTCCACCCAAATAGCTGAAAAAATTAAAACGGACCACACTAGGACGATTCCTAAACTCCTCGACATGCCCCAGTTGATTTTTGGCCCACAGCACGCCCGAACCTCGATCCCACCCTAAAATCGTAGGCTATAGCACACTGATTTGGATTGAAAATGCTCCGTTCGCGCTGTTTCACTTGTTTGTCCACCCAAATGGCCACAAAAAAATTTAAACGGACAGCAATGGGACGATCCACAACCTCCCTGGCACACCCCGGTCAATTTCCAGCCCACAGCACGCCCGAACCTCGGGCCCACCCTCGAAACCGTGGGCAATAGCTAATCGATTTCGTCCAAAAATGCCTCATTTGCGTTGTTTTGCCCATTTATCCAACCAAATGGCCACGAAAATTTAAACGGACCACACTAGGATGATTCCCAACCTCTCTGGCACGCACCGGTAGATTTTAAGACCATATCACTCTTGAACCCCGGGTCCACCCCCAAAACTATGGAATATAGCACACCGATTTGTCCTGAAAATGCCCCGTTTGCGCCGTTTCGCCCGCTTGTCCACCCAAATGGCCACAAAAAATCAAACGGAACACACTAAGATGATCCCTAACCTCCCTAGCATGCCTCGATCAATTTTTGGCCCACAGCACGCCCGGACCCCAGACCCACCCCCAAAAACATGGGCTATAGCACATCAATTTGGCCCAAAAATGCCCTATCCGCGCTGTTTAGCCTGTTTGTCCTCCCAAATGGCCACAAAAATTTAAACGGACCACACTGGGATGATTCCCAACCTCCCTGGCACACCCCAATTATTTTTGGCCTACAACACGTCTGGATCCCAGGCCCACCCCCGAAACCGTGGGCTATAACACACCAATTTGGCCCATAAATGCCACGTTCGTGCCATTTCGCCCATTTGTCTATCTAAATGGCCACGAAAATTTAAACGGACCATATTGGAATGATCGTGACATCCCTAGAATGCTCTGGTCAATTTTTTGACCCACAGCACGCACGGAACCTGGGCCCACCCTTGAAACTTTGGGCTATAGCACACTGATTTTGCCCAAAAATGCATCATTCGCACCGTTTCATCCGTTTTTCCACCCAAATGGCCACAAAAATTTAAACGGACCACACTGGGATGATCCCCAACCTCCCTGGAATGCCCCAGTCAATTTTTGGCCCCCAACAAGCCCAAAACCCGGGCCCACCCCTGAAACCATGGGCTATAGCACACCGATTTGACCCAAAAAGGCCCCGTTCACGTCATTTTGCCTGTTTATCCACTCAAATGGCCACGAAAATTAAAACAGACCCCACTGGGACGATCCCCAACATCCTTGGCATGCCTCGATCGATTTTTGGCCCACAGCACGCCCGGACCCTGGGCCCTCCCCCAAAACCATGGGCTATAGCACACCGATTTGGCCAAAAAATGCCCCGTTTGCGTCATTTCACTCGTTTGTCCACCCAAATGGCCGTAAAAATTAAAATGGACCACAATGGGATGATCCCTAACCTCCTTGCATGCCCCGGTCGATTTTGAGCCCACGGCACGCCCGGACCCTTGGCCGAATCCAAAACCGTGGTCTATAGCACACAGATTTGGACATAAAATGTCCCGTTCGCGCTGTTTCACCAGTTTGTCCACCCAAATTGCCACGAAAGTTTAAACGAGCCACAATTGAATGATCCCTAACATCCCTAGCACACGCCGGTCAATTTTCGGTCTACAGCACGCCTGGACCCCGGGCCCACCCCAAAAACCGTGGACTATAGCACATCGATTTGGCCTGAAAATGCTCCAATCGCACCGTTTCGCCCGTTTGTCCACCCAAATGGCCACAAAAATTCAAACGGACCACACTGGGACAATCCCCAACCTCCTGGCATGCCTGATTGATTTTTCGTCCCACAGAAAGCTCGGACCCCGAGCCCACCCCCAAAATCGTGGGCTATAGCACACCGATTTGGCTAAAAAATGCCCCGTTCACTCGTTTGTCCACCCAATTAGCCACGAACATTTAAACAGACTATACTGGGACGATCCCCAACCTCCCTAGCATGCCCCGATCAATTTTTGGCCTACAGCATGCCCGAACCTCGAGCACGTCCCCGAAATCGTGGGCTATAGCACACCGATTTGGCCCAAAAATGACCCGTTCATGCAGTTTTGCCCGTTTATCCACCCAAATGGCCACGAAAATTTAAATGGACCACACTGGGACGATCCCCAACCTCCCTGGCACTCCTCGGTCTATTTTTGGCCCACAACACACCCGGACACCGAGCCCACCCTTGAAACAATGGGCTATAGCACATCGATTTGGCCCAAAAATACTCCGTTCGCGCTGTTTCGCCTGTTTGTCCACACAAATGGCGACGAAAAATTAAACGGACCACACTGGGATGATCCCCAACCTCCTTGGCATGCCCCGGTCGATTTTTCGCCCACAGCATGCCCGAACCTCGGGCCTAACCCTTAAAACCGTGGGCTATAGCACACTGATTTGGCCCAAAATTGCTCTGTTCATATCGTTTTGCCAGTTAGTCCACCAAAAAGGCCATGAAAATTTAAACGGACCATACTGGGACGATCCCCAACTTCCCTGGCACACCCCAGTCGATTTTCGGCCCACAACACGCTCGGACCCTGAGCCCACCCCCGAAATGATGGGCTATAGCTCACCGATTTGGCCCGAAAATGTGTTGGTCGTACCGTTTCTCCCGTTTGTCCACCCAAATGGCCACAAAAATTGAAACGGACAATACTGGGTCGATCCCCAACCTCCCTGGAATGCCCCGGTCTATTTTTGTCCCACATCACACCAGGACCACGGGCCCACACCCGAAACCATGGGCTATAGCACACTAATTTAGCCCGAAAATGCCCCATTCTTGCCGTTTCGCCCGTTTGTACACCCAAATGGCCAAGAAAATTTAAACGGACTACATTTGGGTGATCCCAACCTCACTGGCATGCCCCGGTCGATTTTTGGCCCATAGAACGCTCGGAGCCCGAGCCCACCACCGAAACCATGGGCTATAGCACACTGATTTGGCTTGAAAATGCCCCGTTCGTGCTGTTTTGCCCGTTTGTCCATCCAAATTGCCACAAAAATTTAAACGGGCCATACTGGGATGATCCCAACCTCCTTGGGACGCCCCGATCAATTTTCGGCCCAAAGCACTCCTGTACCCCTTGCCTAGCCCCAAAACCGTGGGCTATAGCACACCGATTTGGCCCGAAAACACCCCTTTCGTGTCGTTTCACCCGTTCATCCACCTAAATAGCCACAAAAATTTAAACGGACCACACTGAGATGACCCCCCAACCTCCCTGGCACGCGCCGATCAATTTTTGGCCGGCAGCACGCCCGGACCCCAGGCCCACCCCCGAAACCGTGGACTATGGCATACCAATTTAGCCCAAAAATGCCCCGTTCTTATCGTTTCGCCCATTTGTCCACCCAAATAGCCACAAAAATTTAAACGAACCATACTGGGATGATCCCCAACCTCCCTGTCACGCCCCGCTCAATTTTTGGCCCAAAGCACGCCCGGGCCCTGGGCCCACCCCCGAAATCGTTGGCTTTAGCACACTGATTTGGCCCGAAAACACCCCATTCGCGCCTTTTCGCCAGTTTGTCCACCCAAATGGCCACAAAAATTTAAACGGACCATATTGGGATGATCCCCAACCTCCCTGGCACGCCCCAGTCGATTTTCCACCAACTGCATGCTCGAACCCTGGGCCCACCCCCAAAACTGTGGGCTATAGCACACCGATTTAGCCCAAAAATGCCCCGTTCGCGCCGTTTCACCCATTTGATCACCCAAATGACCACGGAAATTTAAACATGCCACACCGAGATGAACCCCAACCTCCCTAGCATGCCTCTGTCGATTTTTAGCCCACACCACGCCCGGACCCCGGGTTTACCCCGAACCCATGTGCTATAGCACACCAATTTAGCCCAAAAATGCCCCGTTTGGACCGTTTTGCCCGTTTGTCCACCCAAATGACCATTAAAATTTAAACGGACCACACTGGAAAGATCCTCAACCCCCCTGGCACGCCCCGGTCGATTTTCGGCCCATAGCACGCCCGGACCCCGGGCCCACCCCCAAAATCCTGGTCTATTACATACTGATTTTGCCCGAAAATGCCCCATTTGTGCCGTTTCGCCCATTTGTCCACCCAAATGACCATGGAAATTTAAATGGACCACACTGGGACGATCCCCAAACTCCCTAGCACGCCTCGGTCAATTTTTGGCCTACAGCACGCCCGAACCCCGATCCCACACCCAAAAACGTGGACTATAGCACATCGATTTGGCCCAAAAATGCCTCGTTCACGCCGTTTTGCCTGTTTGTCCACCCAAATGGCCACGAAAATTAAAACGGACCACACTGGGATAATCCCCAAACTCCCTGGCAAGCCCCGATCGATTTTCGGCCCACAGCACACCTAAACCCCGGGCCCACCCCAGAAACCGTGGGCTTATAGTACACCGATTTGGCCCGAAAATGCCTCATTCGCGCTGTTTTTCCCGTTTTTCCACCAAAATGGCCACAAAAATTTAAACGGACCACACTGTGACGATCCCTAACCTCCCTGGAACGCCCCGGTCGATTTTCAGCCCACAGCACGCCCGGACCCCGAGCCTTCCACCGAAACCATAGGCTATATAGCACACCGATTTGGCACGAAAATGCATCGTTCGCGCCGTTTTGCAAATTTGACAACCCAAATGACCACGAAAATTTAAAAAGACCACACTGAGATGATCCCCAACCTCCCTAGCACGCCCCGATCAATTTTCATCCAACAGCACACCCGGACCCCAGTCTCACCCCCAAAATCGTGGGATATCACACACCGATTTTGCCCAAAAATGTCCCATTCGCGTTGTTTTACCCATTTGCCCACCCAAATAGCCACAAAAATTTAAACGGACCATACTGGGATGATCCCCAACCTCCTTGGCACGCCCCGGTCGATTTTAAGCTCACAGCACGCTCGGACCCCGAGCCGACCCCCAAAACCGTGGGCTATAGCACACTGATTTGTCCTAAAATGTCCTGTTTGTTTCGTTTTGCCCGTTTGTCCACCCAAATGGCAACAAAAATTTAAACGGACCATATTGGGATGATCTCCAACCTCCCTAGCATGCCCCGATCAATGTTTGGCCCACAGCACACCCGAACCCCGGGTCCACCCCCAAAACAGTGGGCTATAGCACACTGATTTGGCCCAAAAATACATCCTTTGTGCCGTTTTGCCTATTTGTCAACCCAAATGGCCACGAAAATTTAAACGGACCACACTAGACGATCCCCAACCTCCCTGGCATGTACCGGTCAATTTTTAGCCCACAGCACACTTGGACGCCGGTCCCACCCAAAAAAACATGGGCTATAGCACACCGATTAGGCCAAAAAACATCCCGTTCGCGCTGTTTTGCACGTTTGTCCGCCCAAATGGCCACGAAAATTAAAACGGACCATACTGTGCTGATCCCCAACCTCCTTGGCATGTCCCGGTCAGTTTTTGGCCCATAGTACGCTCGTACCCGGGCCCACCCCCGAAACCGTGGGCTATAGCACATCGATTTGGCTCATAAATGCCTCTTTCGCGCCGTTTCGCTCGTTTGTCCACCCAAATGGCTGCGAAAATTAAAACGAACCATACTGGGACGATCCCCAACCTCCTTGGCACGCCCCGGTTAATTTTTGGCCCCCAGCACACTCGGACCCTAGGCCCACCCCCAAAATCGTGGGCTATAGCTCACCAATTTAGCTCGAAAATGCCCCGTTCGCACCGTTTCACCTGATTATCCACCCAAATGGCCACAAAAATTTAAAAGGACCACAATGGAATGATCCCCAACCTCCTTGGAATGCCTCGATCAATTTTTATCCCACAAAATTCTCCAACCTCGGGCCCACCCCCAAAACCGTGGGCTATAGCACATCGATTTGGCCTGAAAAGCCTCGTTCACGCCGTTTTGCTCGCTTATCCACCCAAATGGACATGAAAATTTAAACGGACCACACTGAGACGATGCCCAACCTCCCTGGCATGCCCCGGTCGATTTTCAGCCTACAGCACGCCCGGACCCCGGGCCCACCCTCGAAACTTTGGGCTATAGCATATCGATTTGGTCCGAAAATGCCCCGTTCACGTTGTTTCGCCCGTTTGTCCACCCAAATGGCCACGAAAATTAAAACAAACCACACTGGGATGATCCCCAACCTCTCTGGCATGCCTCAATTAATTTTCAACCCACAGCACGCGCAGACCCCAGGCCCACCCCCAAAACCACCGAAAATGCCCCATTCACGCCGTTTCGCCCGTTTGTCTACCCAAATGGCCACAAAAAATTAAATGGACCATACTGGGAAGATCCCCAAACTCCTTGGCATGCCCCAGTACATTTTCGATCGACAGAACGCCCGGACCCCGAATCCACCCTCAAAACCGTGGGCTTATAGCACACCGATTTGGCCAAAAAATGCCTCGTTCGTGTCGTTTTGCCCGTTTGTCCACCCTAATGGCCACGAAAATTTAAACGGACCATACTGGGACGATCCCCAACCTCCCTGGCACGCCCCAGTCCATTTTCAGCCCACAGCACACCCAGACCCTGGGCCCACCCCCGAAATAGTGGACTATATCACACCAATTTGGCCCGAAAAGCCCTATTTGCGCTGTTTCGCCTGTTTATCCACCTAAATGGCCACGAAAATTTAAACGGACCATACTGGGACTATCCCCAACCTCACTGGCACGCCCCGATTGATTTTTGTCCCACAGCACTCCCGTACCCCGGGCCCACCCCTTAAATCGTAGACTATAGCACACCGATTTGGCCCGAAAATGCCCCGTTCACACCGTTTCGGCCGTTTGTCCACCCAAATGGCCACGAAAATTAAAAGGGACCATACTGGTACGATCCCCAACCTCCTTGGCACGCCCCGGATGATTGTTGGCCCACAATACGCCTGAACCCCGGGCCCATCCCCAAAACTGTGGGCTATAGCATACTGATTTGGCCCAAAAATGCCCCGTTCACCCGTTTGTCCACCCAAATGGCCATGAAAATTTAAATGGACCACACTGGATGATCCCCAACCTCCTTGGCACGCCCCGGTCGATTTTCGGCCCACAACACGCTTTTACCCCAGGCCCACCCCTAAAACCCTTGGCTATATAGCACACCGATTTGACCCGAAAATGCCCCGTTCGCACTGTTTCGCCTGTTTGTCTGCCCAAATGGCCACGAAAATTTAAACGGACCACACTGGAACGATCCCTAACCTCCCTGGCATGCCCTGGTCAATTTTCGGCCCACAACACTCCCAGACCCCAAGCCCATCCCTAAAACTGTGGTCTATAGCACACCGATTTTGCCCGAAAACACCCCGTTCACCCATTTTTCCACCTAAATGGCCACGAACATTTAAACGGACTACATTGGGACAATCCCTAACCTCCCTGGCACACCCCAATCAATTTTTGGCCCACAACACGCCCGAACCCTGGGACCACCCCCAAAACCGTGGGCTATAGCACACCGATTAGGCCTGAAAATGACCCATTCGCACCGTTTTGCCCATTTTTCCTCCCAAATAGACACTAAAATTTAAACGAACCATACTAGGACGATCCCCAACCTACCTGGCACGCCCTAGTCAATTTTTGGCCCATAGCACGCCCAGACCCTTGGCCCACCCCCGAAATTGTGGGCTATAGCACACCGATTTGGATCGAAATTGCCCCGTTCGCGCCTTTTCGCTCGTTTGTCCACCCAAATAACCACAAAAATTTAAACGAACCACACTGGGGTGATCCCCAAACTCCCTTGCATGCCCCGGTCGATTTTTTGGCCACAGCACACCCGGACCCCGGGTCAACCCCCAAAATCGTGGGCTATAGCACACCGATTTGGCCCGAAAATTCCTTATTCGCGCTATTTTGCCCGTTTGTCCACCCAAATGGCCACAAAAATTTAAACGAACCACACTGGGATGATCCCCAATCTCCCTGGCATGCCCCGATTGATTTTCAGCTGTCGCGCCCCTTATTCCTCGCGAAAGGCGAGATTCAACTTGACAAACTCTTTCCGAAATTACATTTAAAGGAAGGGTGTGAGAGTCTCCACCTAACGTATTAAGGTGCGTTAGAGAACCGATCTAGGATACTACGAACCTACTTTGTCAATTTAGTCTTAGTTCATCAGAGTTCGGGCAAGGGTTCAAATTACCTCAAAAGGAAGGTGTTAGGCACCTTTCGAGGTCCACAAAGGTGGTTTTTGACCGAATTCGTACTTTACATAGGGATTTTATGTGATCAAATAAAGGTCTCTTCTTTTATTATTAATTTACTGTTTAGGTAAGCGATAAGATAATTAATAAGCAAACACATGTCATTTGTTAATGCTAATTGTCGATTATCTAGGTGATAAAAAAAAACATAGAAATAAGATAAGCAAGGAGAAAGAAACGACATAATTTATAATAAAAAGGGGGCTGCTTTATAATAAACTAGCTACCCCAGTTAAACATGTAAAATAAATAAAAAGGCTAAAAAAAATCGTTCGAGTCAAACAAAGAGATGTTTTTGTTCTGTTCGAATCAGAAACCCAACTTGTTCATCATCATCCAACCCAAGGGACGAACTCTTAGACAAGTAATTATGTCATTAGCCTCGTCGTTAATATTTTGTTGCGATCATCATTTTCGAAAAGGGCCTACCCGTGCCACCCCACCTAAAATGGATGTCATGTCTAAGGTCGTTCTATGACAAGGACAAAACTAACATTTTTAGTAATATTTAACGTCCCGACTATTGTCCAAGAGGCATTGGACTTTGCTATTTTGGATTTGTGTTCTAGACTAAAAGAAAGCTATGTTGCCTAAGACTCGAAGCGCAAACATAATGGACAACAAGTAGCACGTAAAATCCCAAGTTAGCCTCTTGATTAGATTAAAGTTGATCAATGATAACATGCGAAGACATAATTATTCGTTACGTCATTAACCTATAGGCATGGTGTCTAAATGATCAACGAATAGTGATAAAGGACGACTGTGACTCGTGTATGCAACAATGTAATATGTGTCTAAAAGGGGTGTCAAAAGTGTGGTAAATGTGTCAAACAAAAATGCTTGTGAATTATCGTAAAATATAGATGAGAACATAGGAAATCAACAAGAATATTTAAAGACATTAACATGTTAAGAGTGCCATAATATACTTACTCTAGTGTTAAGCATATCGAAAAGTGCTCAAAATATGTATTTTAATAAACCAGCAGTTGCACTATTGCAGAATTTCATAAAGACAAGTTGAAAATGTACCAACATATTAAAAATGTCTAAAAGCTAACATTTTGACATGCTAACATTTTATTTAAACATGGAGATATGCCAATATACAGAAACTTTTATAGACTAAAAGTAGTTATGACATGCTGAAATTTATTAGATGCGCAGATTATACAAAAACATGATTTAAACATGATGGAATTTATTTAAACATGCTGGAAATTGTATTAAACATGTCGAAAATTGTATTAACATATTAGAAAATGCGATAGACGTAAATGTAATATTTAACATGCATGAGATTAATTGTTAACATATTCATGGATAGACGTGCTTAAAATCATGATCATGCTAAGAATATATTAACTCGTTAAAACCCACCGTTTAACATGTTTACAATACATTCGTATGTTTGAACTCAACATACTAATGTTCTAAGATGCATTATGATGTTTTAGAGTCTAAGATTCCAAAGTATGTTGGTATGCTACATGTCAAATTAATACGCCCAATATGTTATAGTACATAATGTCAAGATAATATGCTTATATTCGTGTTAACATGTAGGCATATTTACACTTAATGCTAAGATTCGTTAATAAACAAAATTAAGCGTTGCATATGTTAATGAATCCTAGATTCATTGTACCTAGATGACCCACGTAATACATATTGCACGTAATTCTAGGTTGTGCCTACTTATATTATTCACAGAGCACATAAGTCCCCGCCCCCGCGAAGCGGTCCCCAAAATTATTATTACAATAATAGTAACGTTTGTACAAGATTATTACAGGCCAAATAATAAGAAAATAAAACTAAATAGACTAATACAATTTATTGTAAACGCCCCGACGACTCTTGCATTCTCTAATACCTGTTAGATACAAAGCAAAAGAGCAAGGCAAGCACAAGACAAAACTACCCAGTTTGACACATCGAACAATTAAACAAGTAGTAAGCAATTATTAAACTACTCCAATGAGCATGCTTTCTAGATATATAAATGCATCGATGAGAGACTTACAAGTAGTCGGCGAAAATAATAATAAGAGAACCAAGAAGCACGAATTCTGAAAAACGGATTGCTACCCAAAGCTCAAGATTGATGCTCCCAAAATAAGTGTCAAAGTAATAAAGTGAAATTGCCTTATTGTTTTAAGCTTTTGTCAGAGAGAGAGAGTCTATATATTTGTTGTAACTTGTCCCCTTAAAATGAGGAGGGGTTGAAAGAAGTAAAAGGAAGAAATCGTATTAGAATCAATCAATGTCTATAAGAAAGGACAATAAAATATTCTAAGAAATCAATTAACAAACTGAATCAATTAAGTGGGAGAAAAATATGCTAATCAGTCAATTAAGGAAAAAATTTCTTTAAATAGGTGACCTAATCAATTAAGGGTAAAGTAAAAGAGGGAATAATAATTTAAGAAGATCAAATCAATAAAATAAATCAATATGATAAATCACCGTAAATACACCCTCACAAATTTTCTAATAGCATAGATAATCAATTAAGTAAATTAGGCAAATAGGGTGAGAAAAATCGCGTGGAATAATTCACCAAAAATAGAATACGCACTTAGCAAGGTCAGCCAAAAGATACTTCCATTTGTAATCAAAAGATTCGGATACCAAGTAATTAATCACGTAAAATACTACTTAATCACAGTAAATTGTACATGCCCGAGTCAACTCGAATCCTTAAAATGATATAGGCAATCAGTCTAAAAAATATTCAATCAAGAGTAAATATTTTGTCACTACGGTACCAGCTGACACAATCTGCATATGAGAGCAAACACGAATCGGCAACCTAACTAAAAATTTGAAGTTAAAGTTAAGCCTCATGATTTTTGGGGGTTTTAGCATTACAAACAAACATGAAACTAAAAGAATCGAATCACAAAATCAAAATTGAATGTCACTAATTCAAAAATTAATAAACTGTTAAAGATGATAGTGTTAATTTGAGACACGAGATTAAATGAGGGTACCAAACTAGACGGATTCATCACGAATCTATCGTAATTTGACAGTGACGAGCAGAGATTGTGGCGTGACTGAAAGGGGCTGGTTTCGTTGATGTTATTGCCGTTGGGGATGCGGATGGCGGGGATGGAAGGAGATCGGAGGAATGGGCTGTGGCGCTGGCGGCTCTGGTTGGAGCAGCGGCGTGACGGTTCGATGGCGGCGGCGTTGAGAGGATAATGGAGGTGGAGCAGCTGGTCGGCGCTGTTGTCGTTGTTTTCTCCGGAGATGATGGCGGGGGGGTCACCGGAGCGAGCTGGTTGCATGGCGGCGTGGGTAGCCGCTATTGGCTGCTTCGTCTTCGTCGAAGGCGTGCCGGAGTGGTGGACGACGGCGGAAAATGGAGAGGAGAAGGTGAAGGAGGCTTGAGGAGGGGGAGAAGAGAGGCAGAGAGAAAAAGTAGAGAGAGGGTGGTGGAGGCTGTTTTTGGAGAAGAATTGAGGGCTTAGGGTTTCTTGTTTGGTGTTATAAGGGAAGAGGTGAAGATTGACCTCAGCCGTTAGATCAATTTTGATCAACGACTGGGATTTAAGATTGATTAGAATTGTCATAGGTTAGGCTGAAATTGACATAAAATGGCTAAAATTGTCATAAATTAAATGTAAATTGACTAGATTGATAATAAATTAGGTAAGATTGTAATGGATTGAGTAGAATAGGCTAAGATTGTATTGGACTAAAAGGTAAATAAATTGTGCACGATAATTTTAATTTAGGCTATTATTTAAAGTAGGGATAATAATATATGATAATAATAATTAAAGAATAAATAATAATATTAAATAATAAATAACAAATAATAATAAATAAAAATAATAATTAAATAATAAATCATAATAAAAAGTAATAATATATATAATAACAAGGTCAATAAATAATAATAAATGAAGATAATAATATAGCATTAAATAATGGAAAATTAGTCAGTGTATGTACAAAAAAATGTGAGTGTGCACAATTACGTGAAAAAATAATTTAATTAATAGAATTATGTAAAATGTCATATTTAATTTTAAAAATTATAAAAAATGATTCTAAAAGATAATAAAATAATTTATACATTTTCCAAAATTATGAATGCGATATGTCAGAAATCTGTTTGATGCAAGAAAATGTGCAAAAAATACTAATATTTAAAAATTAATAACTTGTTAAAATAACAGCCTAAAATTGATATCGGGAGGTCAAAATTAGGTGTCAACATCAGCCCACAGCACGACTGGATCCAGGGCCCACCCTCGAAATCGTGGGCTAGCACACCGATTTGGCCCGAAAATGCCCCGTTCGCGCCATTTCTCCCGTTTGTCCACCTAAGTGGCCACGAAAATTAAAACGGACCACACTAGGACGATCCCCAACCTCCTTGGCATGCCCCCGATCGATTTTTGGCCCACAGCATGCCCGGACCTCGGGCCCACCCCCAAAATCGTGGCCTATAACACACCGATTTGGCCCAAAATAGCCCCGTTCGCGCTGTTTTGCCCGTTTGTCCACCCAAATGAACACAAAAATTTAAACGGATCAAACTGGGACGATCCCCAACCTCCCTGTCACGCCCCGATCGATTTTCAGCCCATAACATGCCCAGACCCCAGGCCCACCCCCCAAATTGTGCGCTATAGCACACCGATTTGGTCCAAAAATGTCTCGTTCGCACCATTTCTCCCATTTGTCCACCCAAATGTCCACAAAAATTTAAACACACCACACTGAGATGATCCCCAACCTCCCTGGCATGCCCCGGTCAATTTTTGGCCCATAGCACACCCGGACCACAGGCCTTCCCTCAAAATCGTGGGCTATAGCACACGGATTTGGCCCGAAAATGCCCCGTTCGCACCATTTAGCCTATTTGTCCACCCTAATAGCCACAAAATTTAAACGGACCACACTGGGATGATCCCCAACCTCCCTGGCATGCCCCGAGCGATATTCAGCCCACAGAACGCCCGGACCCCGAGCCCACCCTCGAAACCGTGGGCTATAGCACATCGATTTGACCCGAAAACGCCCTGTTCGTGCCGTTTCGCCCGTTTGTCCACCCAAATGTACATAAAAATTTAAACAGACCACACTGGGACAATCCCCAACCTCTCTGGCACGTCCCGATCGATTTTCGGCTCACAGCACGCTCGAACCCCTGGCCCACCCCCAAAACCGGGGGCTATAGCACACCGATATAGCCCGAAAATGCCCTGTTCGCGCCGTTTCGCCCGTTTGTCCACCCAAATGGCCACAAAAATTAAAACAAACCACACTGCGACGATTCCCAACCTCTTTGGCATGCCCCGGTTAATTTTCGGCACAGCACGCCCGAACCCTGGGCCCACCCCCGAAATTGTGGGCTATAGCACACTGATTAGGCCAGAAAATATCCCGTTCGCGCCGTTTTGCTCGTTTGTCCACCCAAATGGCCACGAAAATTAAAACGGACCACACTGGGATGATCCCCAACCTTCTTGTCACGTTTCAGTCAATTTTTAGCCCACAGCACGCTCGGACCCCGAGCCCACCCCCGAAACCGTGGGCTTCAGCTGTAACACCCCGTATTCAAGTATGTGTATTGGCGTATTCAAGTACGTGTATTGGTCTTATTTATATGGAATTATTTTTTTATTTTATTTATACTGGAATTTTCCCGTCGATGGTTCCATGCGAAGGTTATTGAATAAGCTTTCCAACGATATAAAGATTTCCAAAAATGGATAGGTTTCGGATATAATCGAGCACGTTCGAAACTATAAAATGGTGGCCGGGATATTTGGGAATAGTAAATGTGCAGGAAAATTTCCTGCACACAAACTATTGAGGCCAGCCAAATTTTTGGGTCAACTTCAAACGATCATAACTCCCTTAATATAATGAACTAGGAGATCTTCGACCTATGAAAAGAAATATCTTTGAGTCTTCTTTCCAATGAAATTGGTTTCATCCAAATCCAACGTTTGAGTAAGGAGTTATAATCGTTTTACTTCAGCCTATCAAAAAAGATTTTTAGGGTCAACTTCAAACGACCATAACTCCTTGTACAGGACGAACTGGGTGGCCTACTTTATATGAAATGAAATAGCTTTGAATTATCCTTCCAACGATACCAATTTCACCCAAATACGATATCGTAACAAAGAGTTATGGTCAATCTACTTTAGCTTATCAAAACAGTCCACCAAAGGACAGATTTGACATTATTTAAATTTTAAAGGCATTTTGGTCATTTCCTATTATATTATGGACGGGAATATGTGTATATATACATGTATATGAGTTCAAAATCTCATTTTCATCATCAATCATTGAGAAAGAACAAACCCTAGCCAAATTTGACCTTTAAATTACTTTTGATTCAACCGTAGAAATTCCAAAGTAATCCGATAACTGCGTTTGTCATCTCGAGAGCTACTAACGACACCTATTATTTGTGCAAACAGGATTTCACAATCAAGAGGTGAATTCTAAGGTATGAATATTGTTTGCCTTTGTTCTTTTCCATATGTATATGTGTGATAGAGGATTATATGTATTGGTTGTTATTGAAAGGTGATGGAAATAGGGTTATGGACTATTTTGCATGGTTTGGTTGTATTGAATTGTGGAAGGTGGATATGGTAATTGAGTTATGGAAGGTGGATATGGTGATATACTATTGAATCGATGATTATTCATGTCTATGGCTCAATTTGGTTTAATGGATTGGTTGGAAGGATAAATGAATCCAAACTTGATATTGGAGGATGTTGTATGAATATGCATGGCATGTGAATGTAATTGGAGTATAAGAGGGTTAAAGTGACACCCTTTATGGTGTAATTAAGGCTTAATACTTAACCACTAGTTTGGTGAATTCAAACAATTGAATTGTGACGTTTGGTTGCTAATACTAGATTGCTATATATGTTCATTGTAGATAAGTAATCCGAAAAGACGGGAGGTCCATTTGGGACTAGTATTGAAGGTTGACAGTCAGGTATGTAAATCATACTCTATACCATATCTTTGGCATGAAAGTGAACAATTGTTCTATTAAGAAAGTTTCCAAAGTTATTAAATAACATGTGATCCATAATGGTTTTGTATGATGTCCTACATTACCAATGAACTTGTTTCCACCCTACAAGATGTCAAGACATTCCAATACTTACTTTTTTTCCAAATCTTACATGTTTATTTCACTAATGAATGTCAGAAGGTATCCGGTTACTCAAACAAGATCCATGTGCTATTAATGACTCCAAAACGTTTCATTGATATACCAATAAGTTCCTACTTCATTGTTATGGCATTGATGACTCCAAAACACTTCATTGATGTGACAATGAGTTCTTACTTCATTATTATTGCATTGATGGTCTATTTATATGTCTCTTATTGATGTATCATAGTTTCAAAGTATCAAAAAATGCGGTGGCGACCGAAATAACAATCTCAAAGATTAATTGAACTAAGTGATGGAAGTTCTCTCTTATCGGGTGGTATCCCAGGGGCATAAGCCTATCATGGGTCGATCCCTATTTATGTGTTTATGGGTGGTATCCCAGGGGCATAAGCCTATCATGGGTCGATCCCAGTTGATATGTACTGGAGGCAGCCTAATGGTCACAGTACAGTACAGTAATGATTACAAAGGTGATAAGAACAAAGGTAAAGTGATTGAATAAATACAATGTACAGGTTGTCACAAGTTCTAGTAAGTATGGTCCACTTCTATTACGATTTATTCACTTGTTTCTGATTTCTATTGAGCTCCTATATCATATGTGATTATCTACAACTTTACATACTCAGTACATATTCCGTACTGACGTCCCCCACGGGGACCTGCATTTTATGCTGCAGGCACAGGTACCTCAGCTCATACACCGCACAAGTAGAAGACAGGATATCCAGCTGCTTTTTGTGAGCTCCAGTTTTCTTCGGGGATTTTTGTGTCATATCTAGTCACTTTTGGTATGAGCGTGAGGGAGTACAGTCTCCGATTTAATTCCTTGTTGGGATATGCTCCTAATATTGTAGCTACTATGGATGACAGAGTTCATCAATATATGGATAGGCTGGATCCATATCTAGTTAGAGATTGTACTATTGCCGCTTTGAACAGAGATATGGACATAGCGAGGATCCAAGCTTTTGCACAGAAAATGGAAGATCAGAGGCAGAGGAGAAGAACATAGGAATTAGAAAGAGGATATTCCAAGAGGTCCAGATCTACAGGGAAGTTCATGGCATCCCAAGGAGGGTTCAGACCACAGTTTTCTGCTAGACCACTTAGGCCATTATCTTTTTATTCTGCAGCTAGTGCCCCACCACAGTTCCAAGGGTCCAGAGGAAATTAATTTGGGCACAGAAGTGAGAGTCAGAGTTTGCAGACAGTATGGTACCAAGGGCAAGGGAATATGATCCAATTGAGACCTCCTCGAGAGCCATGCAATAAATGTGGAAGGTATCATTTGGGCGCATGTCGGCTGGGGACCAATGTTTACTTTTGGTGCGGTATTTCGGGGCATATGATAATAGAATGCCCACGAAGGGGCATAGGGGGTATGGTACGACCTACGGGGTCATTTGTTGCACCATCATCGATGCCTTATCAACCAATGGGTCGTGTTAGAGGTGATAGAGGAGCCACGAGTTCTAGCGGGGCTCAAAATCGTACGTATGCTCTAGCGGATCGACAGAATTTAGAGGCTTCCCCTGATGTGGTTACGGGTACGTTGTCTATCTTTTCATTCGATGTATATGCCTTAATTGATCCCGTTTCTACATTATCTTATGTTACTCCATTGGTTGCTAGAAAGTTCAAAAGAATACCCGAACTGTTAGTTAAGCCATTTGAAGTATCCACACCGGTTGGGGAATCTATTATAGCTAGAAGGGTTTACCGAAACTGTATAGTAACTGTTTGTGTTTGTGATACGATGAATGATCTTGTGGAGTTAGAAATGGTAGATTTTGATGTTATAATGGGTATGGACTGGTTGGCGTCTTGTTATGCCACAATTGATTGCTGCACGAAAAAAGGTATATTTCCATTTTCCAAATGAATCAGTCCTTGAATGGAAAGGTGAAATTGGCGTGCCAAGAGGTAGATTTATTTCTTATTTTAAGGCAAGAAGAATGATTTCCAAGGGATACATATATAATTTAGTTAGAGTAAGGGATACAGAAGCGGAGCCACCAACTCTTCACGTTGTTCTGGTGGTAAATGAATTTTCTGATGTATTTCCTGAAGATCTTCCAGGTTTGCCTCCTGAATGAGAAGTAGAGTTTGGTATTGATGTAATACCAGGCACCCAACCAATCTCCATTCCTTCGTATATAATGGCCCAAGCAGAATTACGAGAATTGAAAGAGCAATTGAAAGATTTGCTAGAGAAGGGATTCATAAGACTTAGTATGTCCCCCTGGGGAGCACCAGTGTTATTTGTGCGCAGAAAGGATGGTTCGTTGAGGATGTGTATTGATTATCGACAATTGAATAAGGTGACTATTAAGAATAAATATCCTCTCCCAAGAATTGATGATTTATTTGATCAGTTACAGAGCGCCAAGTGCTTTTCTAAGATTGATTTGAGGTCAGGTTACCACCAAGTGAGGGTCAAAGAGAAGGATATACCCAAGACAGCTTTCCGAACACGGTATGGTCATTATGAGTTTCTAGTTATGTCATTTGGGCTAACAAATGTACCCGCAACTTTTATGGATTTGATGAATAGGGTGTTTAAGCCATTCCTGGATGTATTTGTGATAGTTTTTATAGATGATATTCTAGTTATTCTAGATCAGAAGAGGACTATGACAATCACTTACGACCGGCATTGCAGACTCTTCGTGATTGTAAGCTTTATGCAAAGTTCTCTAAATGTGAGTTTTGGTTAAAGTCGGTGGCATTTTTAGGTCATATTGTATCTAGTAAAGGGATAAAGGTTGATTCTTAAAAAAACATGAAAACTAATATGAGTGTAGAACTTAGCTTTGAATACCTGTAAGTTTCTAGAAGCGATTATTTTTTCCTCTGTAATTCCTTTGCCTTCGCTGCTTCTTTCTCCTTGCCATCATAATTTTGTGTCCTAGCTCTTCCACGATTCTTTCAAGCCATTTCATATTTCCAGTTGAGATCAAGATATATATTATGGATAGTACAATACATAGTCCGGTTCCATACTCCAGAAGAGCGGCTTTCCAAAAATCATTCAGAAATTCATAGTTGCTTTCTTCATCAAGCTCAGATCCAGTATGAGTCTCCTCTGATGCTGAATCATGACCGTCATTACCACAACCTTTTGAAAGTGGGAATCCATGTAATCCATCATTACCTTCATATGAATTGTTCTCAAAGGTATGAAATTGATTTCCTTGAGGAATGCACCCTTTGAGATGAATGTAGGAGAGACTTAAGACTTCGAGAGCTGTAAGAGAAAAAAATTGTGCTGGTATCTCTCCTACAAGATGGTTACCTGATAGGTCCAATGATTCAACTGAAGATAAAATTCCAAGTGATCGCGGAATATGACCTCCCAATCCATTATGAGATAAATTTAGAACGCGAAGTGCAATGAGACCACCTATGATGCTTGTAATATGTCCTTCAAATTTGTTGTTTGAAAGGTCAATAGTGGTGTACAAAAACAAGATTCTCACAACTTCAAGCTCCAATCCCTTTGTTATGACTACTATGGAGTTCTGGTAATACCCATTTCTTCATTACGTGGTGCCTTCTTTGACGGATAAATTTTCCTCATGGCTTTCAAATATTGAAACATACTCGTTGGTACGTTTCCAGTGAAGGCATTAGAAGAGAGATCTAACATTCGAAGCTCAAGATACATGGTTCCACTCCCTAAAGATCTAATGGGTCCATGCAACTTATTTGATCTCAAGCTTAAAACTCGCAACTCAGGAAGAGTTCCCAACCACATTGGAAATGTATCATTGAGGAGATTGTCTCCTAAATCAAGAACTTCTAGTCCTTGGCAATTTTCCAAGGATAGTGGAATTGTTCCCTGTACCTTATTTCCATGCAAATTGAAGCTTTAGAGTGCACTTCCAATGCTAAAAGTTGTTGGAAGAGTACCGGAAAGATTGTTGTGCTGCATATCAAGAACCTCAAGATGACCACTCATGTTGCCAAAACATTGCGGAATTGCTCCAATTAGATTGTTTCTACCCAAATCTAGACTTTGTAGTGAAGTTAAATTGCAAATAGACAACGGGAGCTCTCCACTGAGATTATTGTGTGACATCATCAAAGACTGGAGGCCACTGATATTACCCAAGCATTGTAGAATTTTTCCCTTCAAGTTGTTTCTCAACAAATGCAGGAATTTTAGTGATGTCAAATTACAAAAAGATGAAGGACTTTCCTCTGTTAGATTGTTGTCACCGAGAAATAGGTATTGCAAGTTTCTCAAATTGCCAATGGAAGACGGAATTGAACCAATGAGTTGATTATTGGATAATAGCAGATCATTGAGGTTTTCAGTTTCCCCAATTCACTAGGAATTGGGCCAAAGAGTTGATTATCGGATAATTCCAGATGATTGAAGTTTTTCAGATTCCCCAACTCACTAGAAGTTGGGCTAGAGAGTTGATTATTGGATAATACCATATAATTGAGGTTTTTCAGATTCCACAACTCACTAGGAATTGGGCCAGAGAGTTGATTATAGTGTAATAACAGATGATTGAGGCTTTTTAGATTCCCCAACTCACTAGGAATTGGGCCAGAGAGTTGATTATTGTGTAATAACAGATCGTTGAGGTTTTTCAGATTCCCCAACTCACTTGGAATTGGGCCAGAGAGTTAATTATTGAATAATAACAGATCGTTGAGGTTTTTTAGATTTCTCAACTCACTAGGAATTGGGCCAGAGAGTTGATTATTGTGTAATAACAGACCATTGAGGTTTTTCAGATTCCCCAACTCACTAGGAATTGGGCCGGAGAGATTATTATTGAATAATACCAGCTCATTGAGTTTTTTCAGATTCCCCAACACGCTAGGAATTGGGCCAGAGAGTTGATTATTGTTTAATCCCAGATAATTGAGGATTATCAGATTCCCCAACACACTAGGAATTGGGCCAGAGAGATTATTATTTAATAATACCAGCTCATTGAGGTTTTTCAGATTCCCCAACACACTTGGAATTGGGACAAAGAGTTGATTATTGTATAATTCCAGATAATTGAGGTTTATCAGATTCCCCAACACACTAGGAATTGGGACAGAGAGATTATTATTTAATAATATCAACTCATTGAGGTTTTTTAGATTCCCCAACACACTTGGAATTGGGACAGAGAGTTGATTATTGTATAATTCCAGATAATTGAGGTTTATCAGAATCCCCAATACACTAGGAATTGGGCCAGAGAGATTATTATTGAATAATTCCAACTCATTGAGGCTTTTTAGATTCCCCAATTCACAAGTCATTCAAATTTCCCAATGAAGCAGGAATAGAGTCATTAAGGAAGTTCCTGCCCAAAGATATCTTAGTAAGAGACCTTAGGTAACCCATTTCTTCTAGAATAGGACTATTTAAATGGTTGTCAAATGTGCAGAGGATCTGAAGCTTTACTAGTGAACCGATTTGTGATGGGATTGTCCTCGAAATTTGATTGATTTTCAAGTCAAGATAGACAAGATTAGTGATATTACCAATATCAGGTGGGATGGTGCTAAACAAATTATTCATGCTAAGATTAAGATACTCAAGAAAAGGGAGAGATGAAAACAGGAAATCATAGAGTGTAGCAAAGACACTAGCATTTGTGAGATTCAACCTGTTTACCCTACCATTAGTGCATTGAACTCCATACCAGTCGCTACATGCATCAAAACTTGGTTTTCATGAAGCCAATAAGGAATTATTCTGGTTCTTGAAAGTTACTTTCCATTTAAGGAGGGCAGTTGCTTCCTCACCGGAAGCAAAAGTAACTGTAAAGAGATATAAAAGAGTGAAAAGACCAAGTAATAAAGAGAATATTTGGTTGGGAACCATCATCATATTTTGAGTTTATTATTTTTGTATTCTATGAATTAATTGTGGAGGGTTCACAGGATTTTATATTGTACGTAACTCATCATTAAATACCAAAAGGGAAACGTGTTTTCATCAAATGTTGGAAATTCGAATACTCCCTCTCATTCACACTTTGTCTCTTCATATTATATCAGAGAAAATGTTCTCATTCTCAAGTAAAATTTGGGTTGTTAGGATGAGCAAATTTGAAACTACCTGTCTTTGCTCTCTTATTCTGCTTCTCCCTCATCTTAATCTTTTGCTCCTCTATCTGCTGAGCATGGGTCATAAGTCTGGCTAAAGTCATGTCACTATTTAGCATGAGGAATCTACAGTCATTAACCATGCTATCATTCACCCCTGAGACACTCATCCTAGCCCTGCTATCTGCAACCACATGAGAGGCATATCTAGCTAATTGAGTAAACTTGAGAGAATACTCATTTTGAGTAAACTTGAGAGAATACTCATTCACTATAATATTTCCCTACCTGAGGTTGATGAATTCTAGAACCTCGGTTTCTCTAAGATCTAGGGGATAGAACCGATCAAGAAAAGCTGAAGCAAACTTCCCCACTCAACTGACCCTACATCATCTGCCCTTTCTGACTTCCACTGTTTGAACCAAGTATGAGTAACATCCTGCAACTGATATGCAACTAGTTCAGCACTCTCAACAGTAGTCACCCCTATGATGTATGTCACCTTTTTCACCTGATCTAGGAATTCCTGAGGGTCCTCATCTGTCTTAGACCCTTGAAATGTTGGAGGATTCATTTGGGTGAAGTCCCGAATCCTAGCTGCAACTGAATTGGCCATTGGATTGGACGGAACGACAGCTGGTCGTTCATTCTGGGCAGCTACTGACTGAGCAAGATTAGTAAATGTTGCCTGAATTCCGCATGGGAAACATGATCGCCCAAGGGATCTTCTTGGACAGGCTGGGTTCTTCTCTTGGGAGGCATGTTCTGAAATAAAGAGAAGTAGCGGATTAGACTAAGAGATTGACTTGAGTTTATGCTCACTGGCATGACATGAATACTGAAAGAAGGGAAACTGTTCCTAAACATCTTATAGCCTCCTGCACATAAATGTGGCATGCAACACACCCATGTACAAGATTCTACTAGATACAGAAAATATGTTCCTTCAGAAAGAAACAAGCTTAATTAAAAAGAGGTGGAAAATCTTCCATTATAGTTTTTTTTTCCTTAAAATATAGAGGTATTTTGTGTTACTTTCTTATTTTTTCCTCTTTCTCTTATACATTCACACTTGGTAGAGAAAAAATTGTCATTCACAAGTCAAATAGGTTGTTTTATTTTTGTCTTTTTTAACTTGTATCATTCTTAAGTCAAATTATATATGTTAACACATCTACAACTTTTCACGAAGTAAACAAAACTATCCATTAAAGGTTCATAATTGAGTGTCCGGATTGATCCATCTCATCATTGGGAAATAAGGTGGGAACTCACTTAAAAAGTGAATATAGAGATGAGTTAGAAGAGAAGAGATGAACACAAGTTTATTTTTCTTTTCTGGTAAAATTGCATATTTTATTGATCATCAACTCCTTCTTAAATAGTGTTATTAAACTTACCATAAAAGAAAACCTATTTGATACCAAAAATAATAACTAATCAGTTTCCTATCAAAAATAAAAATCCTAATTTGACTAGGAGTTGTATGTAAAAAAGTTGGAGAAAAATAAAAAATAAATCTCGTGCATTATTCCTTAAAGCAACTTTTAACACTCCTCCTTGCTTTAGAAACTGCAAAATTTTGGTCTTCTGTCTTGGGATTTTCACACCTAATGAGTTGATTGTTCACATCGCCAATCAACTTTTGATAATTATCTCAGAAAGCCACCGTTCTTTGTTTTATAACAGAAAAGTCACTCAACCAATTCAAGTGATATTTCCAAAAGTTATATTTGGTGGTTTGGGATGCCCATCACGGCTAGGGCTACGGTTCGGGTTGTGACAACAAACCAAACTTTTAATATCAGAGTCAATATATAAGAAAAAGGAAGTATTATGATTGTTGAAACCGTCGTCATATTTCGAGTTTGTTATTTCTGGTATGTAACTCATCATTCTCAAGTCAATGCATAAGTCAAGTTTGAGTTGTTGTATTTTTGTCTTTTGGTTGATTTATTCATGTGTTACACATCTATACTATTTTTTTCCAAGTAAACAAAACTATCATACACTAAATAATTAATTCTCTCAAAAAGAAAGAAAACAAACTTAAAAAAGAGTAGCGAATCATTTTTTCAATAAATTAAAACTTTAGAGCGTGTTAGAACCGAAAAACTCCCAACAGTTATTTCCCCATTTGAGAAGGGAGTTCTGTTTTGGAACCTGTTAGAGTTTGTGACTTGAATTTTGTTGATCCGGTCCTTAAAAGTTTGTGGTGCGACTCATGTTTGAGATTTTTGGGGCTTAGGATTTATTTGTACACACGTATTATATAAGTGTGATTTAGTGGGTCATTTTTGGATGGTTCATATACGCCATTGAGATTATTGTCTCCTCACTGTACTCTTATCCATTATAGCGAATTTCCTCTTCCTCTGCCCGTTGTTTTTTCCGTCAGGGTTTCCACGTAAAATCTGTGTGTTCTTGTTCTTTTTCATTTTCTGGTATTGCTTATTCCTATCCGTTTCTATAACAGAACCTTTATATCATCAAAAATTATATATTCTTTAAAGATCAACTCTTCAACTTCAATATAGCATCCTTTAGAATTAGTTTTATTTATAATTAAGGATCCAATAAATGTATACACTTCATTCAATACATTAAAATCCTACATTAATATTACATTTTCCTAAGTTGATAAAAAGAAGAAAGAAAAAGATAACTTATAAAAACAAACATAAACCAAAAATTATATATTAAAAAAAATTATATATTAAAACGAGTCCTTCTCGAATGTAGCAAATTGGGGACCTGTCGGAATGCATCCATGGAGCTGATTGTGGGACAGATTGAAGAATTCAAGAAATGTAAGAGATGTAAGTTGTTCAGGTATCTTTCCTTCAAGATGGTTTGATGATAGTCCAATGATTCAAAAGAAGGTAAATTTCCGAGTGATGTCGGAATATGATCTTGCAATTCATTATGAGATAAATTGGGTACACGAAGTGCAGTATTAATCTTCCATGATACCTGGAATGTTTCCTTCAAATCAGTTACTTGAGAAATCAACAGCGGTGTACAAAGACAAGATTGACACAACTTCATACTCTAGTCCCTTTGTTACGAGAGTTACGGAATCTTGGTAATAACCAACTCCTGTGTTACTTGATTCCATCCGAGTCTGATTAAATCTCTTCATGGCTTCTAAACTTTGAAAAATATTTACAGGTAACTCTGCCATAAATGCATTGGAAGTAAGGCCTTAGTTATTTGTGGGACCAAGTGGTGAACCGACATAAACCACCTATGCCTTCTCGATCAGTCAACTAACTCCCTTATGCTCATAATGTTATCTTATTTATTTATGTACAAAGTCTTAGCCTTATTAGAAATGTAGAATTGCTATCTTGATCCAGAACATGCATTGGGTCGTTTGTCTTGGGCAACTCGCTTCTTCCACAACCTTCCGAAACAGGGAATCCAAGTAACCCATCATTACCTGTATACGAGTTATTCTCGAATGTAGCAAACTGGCGTCCTGTCGGAATGCATCCTTGGAGCTGATTGTGGGAGAGATTCAAGAATTGAAGAAACGTAAGAGATGTAAGTTGTTCAGGTATCTTTACTACAAGATGGTTAGATGATAGGTCCAAAGATTCAACTAAAGGTAAATTTCCGAGTGATGGCGGAATATGACCTTGCAATTCATTATGAGATAAGTTGAGCACACGAAGTGCAATGAGATCTCCCATAATACCTGGAATGTGTCCTTAAAATCTGTTACTTGAAAAATCGACGGCGGTGTACAAAGACAAGATTGACACAACTTTATGCTCCAGTCCCTTTGTTACGAGAGTTACGGAATCTTGGTAATAACCAACTCCTGTGTTACTTGATTCCTCCAGAGTTTGATTAACTTTCTTCATGGCTTCTAAATTTTGAAAAAGATTTACAGGTAACTCTGCTGTAAATGCATTGGAAGCAAGGCCTTAGTTATTTGTGGGAGCAAGTGGTGAAACGACATAAACCACCATATGAACGCATGGAGTCTGATCTCGATCCGATCAGCTAAGACATCCTATACCTTGTCGGGCATAGGACATGACATTACATGATTTTCTAGCAAGGATCCATAATTACCCGCCGTTGGGACTCATGAAAAAAGAGTCATCCGACTTGCAGAATAATCTCTATCCTAAATCGGTAGTTTCGGATATTTGTCATTTAGACCTATTAGGCTCCCTTATGCTCATAATGTTATCTTATTTATTTATATTCAAAGTCTTAGCCTGATTAGGCTCAGGTGTATAATTTGGCCATTTTAAGCACAAAGTCATTAATCTACCACTTTAGGGATCATGCTCGAGAATTTTCATATTAGGTTCACAAATCATGAGTTCTTATCATTCTATAACATGTTTGGGGAATCATTAGAGGTAAATATCCTCATACATTATGTCATAGCTCATTGTCTGGCTTTTACATCATTTAGGAGAATTAAGGAGTAACTTGAAGTATTCTTGTTGAGGGTGAATCATATTCATATCAAAAGTGTGGAAATTCAAGTTATTATGCTATAGAAAAATAATTAAGAATTTACACGTTTTAGTTATGAGGAAACAAAAGGAGTTAACATTAGAGATTATGGAAAGTCCATCATTTATCAAATGTTCAAATTGGGGTTAATTCAAGAAAATATTTGTAACACCCCGCATTTCGGACGAGAACATAAATTGTCATTTCCTTCACGTAAAGATTCCAAAAGCCATAAATCGAATGCAAGTTTAGTGTGTTAATAAATTATGTAGTGTGAAAACCTATTTGAGCATGGATTGAGATCATAGAGGTCCCAAAGCTCAAGGAAAAGTTGAAAGTTTTCCTATCGTTCGAATTTTAGTGAGCGTTGAAACTTAGGTCAACTTCAATCGATCATTACTCTTTGTATATATTGAATTAGAGTACCTACTATATAACAAATGAAAGGTATTCGAATTATCTTTCCAACTATACTAATTTCGCAAAAATCCGTCACCCGAGGAAGAAGTTACGGCTTTGCAAAGTGGAGTGTGTCGTACAGCATAAGGTGTGCGATGCACACACTAACTTATGCCATAAGGTGTGCAACTCACAACCTAATGTGTGTGATAAAGAGTGCGCCGCACAACCTATATTATGCGATAAGGTGTGCGCCACATATATTATTACTCAAGTGACTTAAACACTCCGTTTTTGGGGCAAAATGGTCATTTTCCCACCCTTATTTAGCCATAAACATGAAATTCAGTTCCCAAATACCCCAAAATACACCTTCATTCATCAAAATTTCTCAAGAACTCTCCTTAGGGTTTCAAAATAAAAACCCAAGCAACTCAAGATTTAACCGTGGGTTTTTGAAACTAATTGCATATTTGGAATCCCCAGAATGTAGGCTTCAAGAAACACCTATCATCTTCACATATAGAGGTACATGGGGTTATCTCAAAAATCTCATGGGCTTAAAAATTCATGTTTTAAAAATGGGGGTTTTGAAATTATGAATATAATCCCGTTTTAAATGTTTTATGTTATTGATTCGGTCTTTAGGCCTATTCCCGAAGTGGTTTGATATATGATATATGTATATGCATGTATTCCGAAAAGATGTTAACTTGAGAGCATGAATTATATGAAATCCGTCCCCTTATATGATCTCGTTTTAAATTCTCATATGATGTGAAATGTTTGAAATCATCTTGACAAATGTGACATGAAATATTTTGAAAATGGCCATGGTTTTGACTTGCAATGAGAGGGTTGTTATGTTGAAATATGATGAATATAATGGTTGCATGAAATAATGATGAGATATTGATGGCTTGCAAGTCAGGTATGACGATACCCTATAGAATAAGATATGTGATTGAATTAAATGGATTTTGATGCATTCATTTTACATGAGATAGGTGGATGATCGAAAAAGGCGTTTGAGTGTAAGGGCCCATCGCTGGAAACCGTGTTTGCCGACTTGGAGATTTGGTACCAGGCTAAGTGATCTTGTGTACTTGACTTTATGTCATTCCCAAATTGGGACTATGGTTAGGAGCCCAAGCTAAGTGATCTTAGGAACTACTATACTTTATTGGGTTGAGACACCCTGATGTGTGATCTTGTGTGTCTTCCCCTCACTTATACTCTAATCTCGGCAGCAACCGAGATTTGACAGTTGGTGTAAATATTATATGTAGGGTATTCCACCTAGCTCAGTTGCATTACATTGTTGTTGAAAACTATTACATTATGCCTATGTGTTTTCAAATGATTTGATATAAAACTGCTTTATAATGGCTCTCACCTATATTTGGAAAATAATATTATATTTTGTTTTTGATTCCTCTATGTACTAGTACTTTTGTATTGACCCCCTTCCCTCCTAGGTTTGGAGGCACAATTTAGGGGTCCAGATAACCAGTAGATCTCTTCTGACAGATTTGCAGAATCAAGTGGTGAGCATTCTATATTTTGGAAGGCCTGATGTTTGTCAGTTCATTTATCATTTAGTAGTTTTGGGTCTACTGGGGGCCTTGTCCTAGTTTTCAGACAGTAAATTGTTTCAGTCATGTATTAGAGATTTCACAGACGGTTTTTCAGATGTCGATAGATGTTGTGGGACATTATTTCCTCTTTGTTGTTTTCATTTGATTTATGACCATTTTTTATGTAATATTGTGTATCTTCCGCATATCTTATTATCATGTGAATTATGTGCGTGATTACCAGATAGATAGGGTTTTTTTGGTCCTTCATGGTTTGGAATGCTCGTCACGGTTAGGGCCCCGGTTCGGGTCGTGAAAAACTTGGTATCAGAGCACGGTTCATGGTCTCAGGGTGTCTACGAAATTACGTCGGGTAGAGTCTTGTTTATGGGTGTGTAGCGCTCCACACTTATAAGAAGGAGGCTACTAGGCGTTTAGGAATGTCTCTCTTTCTTCATATTCTCGTTTGTGCAATAGAGTCAGAATGTTCCTCTTTCATACTCTAATTCGTGCTATTGTGTCGCCCTTACGAAAGTAAAAAAAGTCATCCCAAATTCTTTCCTTACTATAATGTCCTCAGATATGTCTCATTATTGAGGTGATTCAAGTGCAGAAGTTTAGAATCTAAATGGTATGGTCCTTTCTGATTGAACCATATAAGAGTTAAAATTTGTGCAGGGACTTGAGAAGAGTCCGTTAGTGCTTCAATGTGTATTGATTCTGATGTAAATATTGATCTTGATGGAATCGTGCTTTTCATCTTGAGGTATTAATTTCATTTAGTCCCCTTCAATATATGTTACAAATGTCTTGCTTAAGGGGGGATGATGTGTAGTAGAATGTTGGAACTGTATTTCCACCTGAATAGTAGTATGCGTTAAAGTGTTATTGTCATGACCTATTGGTAGTGAAATCAGACCAAGAAGTTGGTGATGTGAAGTCACAAAGTTAGAAGTCAGAGCAAGGGTGACTTTTGTGTAAATGAATATTTTAGTTGAATAACCGATGTTCGAGAATGATTTACGGCCCTTATGATGATAGACTAATGTGGTAACTAGTAGCATGTGTGGATGGTATGGTAGTTCGTGGAGGTAGTGTTTGACTCCGATTTTATTTGTACATAGTAAGATGTGTATTCTTAGTTCATTGGATATTGCATATTAAATTTCTATCTCATGTAATCTTGTCATCAAGGTGTTGTTGAAAAAAATAAAGTCTAGTAAAGCCGTGTGGGACTCTTTCGATTCACTAGCATAGTTGACTTGTCATTCATCTCATTTTCTTGTTCAAAATACAAAATCAAAGTCTAGTGAAGCCATGTGAGGTCTATTTTGATTCACTAGCAACTTGTTGTCCAACATGTTATTCTTGTGTTGGTTTAATCTATATATAGCTGAATCTATTTGCATGAGATTGAGTTGGTAAAGAGGTGATTCATCCTTGTGTGTTAGTTTAGTAGAAGGTAGAGAAGGAGTTGTTAGTTAGCATGATTTTTCGGTTGCTTGAAGTGTGAAAATGGCTATATTAGCCAGTAAGTTGTAAGTATAGACTAATGGTTGTTTGTGGAATTTGAAGGTAGTCTAAATGTGTTTGGGTAAGTAAGTATGAGGTGAGAAATCCGTATAAGTAGAAAAGATTGTATGGGGTTATAATATAAGATTAAGGTTGATCATGTCTATTATGTAACTTTACCCCTTGACCTACTTTTCCTTGGTAATTGTAAACTAGTACTACTTGTGAGAAGGTATGTATTAATTTTTGAGGCGTTTGTATAGTATGTCCCAAATTTTATGGACTAGCATATTATGTTGTATTTTTCAGTAGTGATAGATGATTGGTACAAAACTATATGCTTGAATTTAATGTAGAATGTGGTGGTAAAAATAGTGGCATGAGATTAATGATGTATGTTTTGTGGGAAAAAAATTAGTAGGCTTGATGTGTTAAAATAGTACGTGCTAATGAGTTATGATAAGGAAGACCGTAAGGTCAAGATCAATTATTTGTTGTTTGGAAGTTCTAGTGTACTAGTGTTTCTTGATGTCTATTTCATGGTATCCAAGTGAGAATCATGCATAAGGTTGGGTTGTAAAATCATGTTTAGCACCAGACATTAAGTTTTGACAATTGATGTCCATGAAGGTGGATGTGATGATTTCTTGGTTAATGATACTAGTTTTATGGAAGTAATCTAATTGGCTTGAACGGTATATGCAAGAGCTTAAGTTTATTTGATTCGTAGTGAAGTATGATGTTGCATATATAATGTAGAAGTATGCCCAAGGTGATCTGAGGTTGCGGTATTTTCTAAGACTATTACACGTTTTGTTTGATGAGTGGTACCGTTGAGTTGCTAGGTGGAGAAAGACTAGTTAGATGGTATATGATATTCTAAATAGCCAAGTTAAGAAGTTTTGATTGATAGTGTTGAGCCTTTTTATATGATCTTGATTGTCATAGTAGAGAGTTTTTGAAGGTTGAACTAATAGAAATAAGAGTTAAAGCACTAGAGGGTGTGCACTCCGACTATGGGGATACCCATGAAGACCCGAAGTTAGTAAGTGTGCAAGTATTATATGATGACTACTGGGTCTATAGAATGATAAAGTGTATCTCAGAAGGTAGTATTAACAGTGGGTTTTCCACTTTCAGGTGTAGTCATTCGGGTTAAGTGCCATGATATGCGTGTATAGTAGTTTTCAGAACTCCAGAGTGCAGTGAGTGTACTTCAGTTTAGAGTCTTGTAAGGGATCTCCCAAACTTAATATGATTGGTTGAAGCTAAGGGGGAGACGATAGAGCGAATAACCAAGTCAGGTTTTTAGATTCTAGTAGTGATGTAAGTATGACAGAGAACATCAGAAGGGAAGAGTAAGTCTTAACCCATTCCGGTCTCAGTATTTTTTAGTTATCCTAATACCTACTCATACCTCACGTTTCAGTTCCATGATCATAGTTCATGTTCATGTATATGATAGAAAATCACGTGCTCTTCCATATTCCTAAATGAGGAACTTCAGTTCATTCAGCCGTCGGAATCACATTCCATATGTTATGAACTCTAAATTGAGGTCATGCAGCTCATGACTCATGTATTCATGCTTTATAGTATGCTCAGTTCCCATAATTCATGCTATACTCTTTACGATAGGTGGAATATAGTTCATAGCCATGTATGCCCCAATTCAGATTTTTTTTTCTTTGATAAATCCCGGATGTTGATTTGCTATTCTCCAAGCCTCAGTTAAGTGTCAAGTTTCATATAACATCCTTCCATGCTTCAAGATCTTATGTTATAATCTTTAGTGACTCCTCTTTATGTGATGGTAGTGGTGATGAGTAAATGTTTCTAGTTGGTGGAAGATCATAGTATGCTTATTTTAGATAAGGCCATAAGTGCAAAGTAAGGTTGGGGCCAAGTCTTTGATGCATGTGATGGTTAGCTGAAAGGTGTGTGTGTGTGTATGTTCTTGGGGTAGAGTGTGGGAGCTATATCGATAAATGGTTAGTAGAATATGTGAAGTGTGTCTTTATGAGTGTTTACTTTGAAGTTCATATGTGGTTATAGAGATAGGCTTGAATGACATGTTGGAATTTTTGTTAAGGAACGCTATATGCGCTAGCGACTTCGTAGTAATAGTTTAGAGTTAGCCATTGAAGTGGTAAGGCATGATAGGCTTAGGGTGTGATCTTTTAAGAGATATAGAAGGTGGAATCTTATGGTTTAGACTTGTATCGTGGAGTGGCATGTAGTATTTTGCGAGTTGGAGTTAGGCCTGATCATGGTGAAGAGGATTTAAGTTACTATAGACATTAGTAGAAAGATTTATAAATGCAAATACGAGAACAAATAAGTTGGATCAAATAAATGTGGTATCTACGGGTAATAGTACAGTTAAGGGAGTATTCGAGGAGTGTGTTAATCTTTAAAGTAAGAAGTCGCATTGACTAAGGCCTGGAAATTCTATCCTAATTTATGAGTTATATGTCTATATTCCAGACTGCAGAGTAGTGTAAATGTTGTGATTTCCCTCAGTTGGATGTCTTATGTAATCCATACCCAAGATTGGTGGCTTCCTATTACTGCTAGAACTTCTTTAAAGAGAGTGTTGAAGAGACACTCCAGTTAAGTATAAGTTTCTGGTATAATTCAGTCTGTAATTCAGTTTAACAGTCGGGCAGACAAGTTACTATGGTTTTTCCACCTTTTCACCCAGTCCTACTATCCGAAGTCTCATGCGTATGGCCATTCCCAAGAGATAATCTATTCCATCCATATAAATTGTGAGTTCAGTTCATTCCAAGCATCATGTTTCAGATTCAGCTATCTATTCATGACTCGGTGCATAAGAGTTCAACGTTTAATCTCAAAAATTTTCAAGTATTTCAGCTCAGATAGTGTAATACCCTTGTACGATCTAAGTCTTGATGTCTTATGATTAGTAGTTGCATAAGTTATCACATCCTAATGTCAATATGTATGATTAGATCATGAATATTTCAAGGGAATCCTAAATTTTCAGCACGAATCAGCTTCTTGAAGCAAGAAAAGTCAAGTCAACTCAGAATTCAGTTTCATTATAGAAGTTTAAATATTTCAAATCAGTTATGTCCTTTCTTAGAAGGCACATCATGTCCGCATTATTCCATACCTTTAAGCTGCAACAAGTTCCTACCCATCATTCGGGGACGAATGATCCCAAGGGGAAGATAATGTAACACCCCGCATTTCGGACGAGAACGAAAATCGTCATTTCCTTCACGTAAAGGTTCCAAAAGCCATAAATCCAATGAAAGTTTAGTGTGTTAATAAATTATGTAGTGTGAAAACCTATTTGAGCATGAATTGAGATCATAGAGGTCCCCAAGCTCAAGGACAAGTTGAAAGTTTTCCTATCGTTCGAATTTTAATGAGCATTGAAACTTAGGACAACTTCAATCGACAATTACTCTTTTTATATATTGAATTAGAGTTCCTACTATATATCAAATGAAAGGTATTCGAATTATCTTTCCAACGATACCAATTTTTCAAAAATCCGACACCCGAGGAAGAAGTTATGGCTTTGCAAAGTGGAGTGTGTCGTGCAGCATAAGGTGTGCGACGCACACCCTAACTTATGCCATAAGGTGTGCGACAATCAACCTCATGTGTGCGATAAAGAGTGAGCCGCACAACCTATATTATGCAATAAGGTGTGCGCCGCATATATTATTACTCAAGTGACTTAAACACTCCGTTTTTGGGGCAAAATGGTCCTTTTCCCACCCTTATTTAGCCGTAAACACGAAATTCAGTTCCCAAATACCCCAAAATACACCTTCATTCATCAAAATTGCTCAAGAACTCTCCTTAGTGTTTCAAAATAAAAACCCAAGAAACTCAAGATTCAACCGTGGGTTTTTGAAACTAATTGCATATTTGGAATCCCCAGAACGTAGGCTTCAAGAAGCACCTATCATCTTCGCATATAGAGGTACGTGGGGTTATCTAAAAAATATCATGGGCTTAAAATTTCATGTTTTAAAAATGGGGGTTTTGAAATTATGAATATAATCCCGTTTTAAACGTTTTATGATATTGATTTGGTCTTTAGGCCTATTCCCGAAGTGGTTTGATATATGATATATGTATGTGCATGTATTCCGAAAAGATGTTAACTTGAGAGCATGAATTATATGAAATCCCTCTCTTTATATGATCTCATTTTAAATTCTCATATGATGTGAAATGTTTGAAATCATCTTGACAAGCGTGACATGAAATATTTTAAAAATGGTCATGGTTTTGACTTGCAATGAGAGGGTTGTTATGTTGAAATATGATGAATATAATGGTTGCATGAAATAATGATGTGATATTGATGGCTTGCAAGTCGGGTATGACGATACCCTACAGAATAAGATATGTGATTGAAATAAATGGAGTTTGATGCATTGATTTTACATGAGATAGGTGGATGCCCGAAGAAGGCGTTTGAGTGTAAGGGCTCCTGGAAACCGTGTTTGCCGACATGGGGATTTGGTACCAAGCTAAGTGATCTTGTGTACTTGACTTTATGTCATTCTCAAATTGGGACTATGGTTAGGAGCCCAGGCTAAGTGATCTTGGGAAATACTATACTTTATTGGGTCGAGATACCCTGCTGTGTGATCTTGTGTGTCTTCCCCTCACTTATACTCTAATCTCGGCGGCAAACGAGATTTGACAGTTGGTGTAAATGTTATATGTAGGGTATTCCACCTAGCTCAGCTGCATTACATTGTTGTTGAAAACTATTACATTATGCTCATGTGTTTTCAAATGATTTGATATGAAACTGCTTTATAATGGCTCTCACCTATATTTGGAAAAAAATATTATATTTTGTTTTTGATTTCTCTGCGTACCAGCACTTTTGCATTGACCCCCTTCCCTCCCAGGTTTGGAGGCATAGTTTAGGGGTCCAGATAACCAGTAGATCTCTTCCGACAGATTTGCAGAATCAAGTGGTGAGCCTTCTATATTTTGGAAGGCCTGATGTCTGTCAGTTCATTTATCATTTAGTAGTTTTGGGTCTACTGGGGGCCTTGTCCCAGTTTTCAGACAGTAATTTATTTCAGTCATGTATTAGAGATTTCGCAGACGGTTGTTCAGTTGTCGATAGATGTTGTGGGACATTATTTCCCCTTTGTTGATTTCATTTGATTTATGACCATGTTTTCCGTAATATTGTGTATCTTCCGCATATCTTATTATCATATGAATTATGTGCATGATTACAAGATAGATAGGGGTGTTTTGGGCCTTCATGGTTCGGAATGCTCGTCACATCCAGGACCCCGGTTCGGGCCGTGATAATATTATCGGGTTCATGGATCATATAAAATATTCAAATTTTATATCTTTTTGTTACAAGAAAAGAACAAGAGCAGTTCTTTTTCTACTCATTGGACTATGCACGTGCCCGTCTTGCAAATAATGCCAAAGCTTCAAAGAAAGGAGGCGAGAGACATTTCAATGGTATGATTGATGTCTACAGAAATACACTCGCTTCTGATGGAGTTGTTGGACTGTACCGTGGATTCAACATTTCATGTCTTGGTATCATTTTCTACTGTGGTTTGTACTTCGGGATGTATTGTTGAGATTAGGCTTAACAGATGATGTTTAGATAGTTTGTCTATGTGATCAATTACTTGTAGAATGTACAGCTAGCAAGGAATGTACAACTGTCAAGGTAGTTAGTTATAGTGTACAGCTGGAAGCAGTTAGTGGAGTTATTGTTTAGTGTGCATATATAATGTTGTGTAACAGAACCAACTAGAGAACTCATTCTTCTTTTCATCTAATAACAAAATATCTTCTCCAATATTTCTGTCTCTATTGATGAACTTATGGAAAAATTCATGAAGCTCTTAGCCTAGATTTCTACATAGTATCAGAGCCAGGTTAGATCTCGAGTGATCCACGCAAATTCCTTGTTTAAATTTCACAGAGAAGTAATCATTTTGAAGCTCCATAACCCGTACAACAATGGCGAGAACCAAAATTGATGCCAACCATCCTCTGTATCTAGGATCGACGGATACACCGAGTTCGGTTCTTGTTCCAGTGAAGCTTACTGGTTCAGCAAACTATGGTTTATGGATTCGATCAATGTGCATTGCACTGTTGGGGAAAAGAAAGTTTGGGTTTGTGAATGGAGTGTTCATGAAGGAATTGTTCGAACCTGAATTACATGATCACTGGGAAACTTGTAACGCGCTAGTGTTTTCGTGGATAGTGAATACGATTTCAGAAGATCTATTAAGCGGAGTTGTTTATAAATCAAATGCACACCTTGTGTGGGAAGATCTAAAGGAAAGTTTTGAAAAAGTCAATCGCGTGAGGATGTGGCAATTGCATCAAGAAATTACGACGTTGATGCAAGGTACTAACTCTGTTTCTACCTATTTCTCAAAGTTAAAGGAATTATGGCATGAGTATGATGTATTAGTTTCTTCACCTAATTGTGGCTGTGAGAGGTCAAAAGATTATGTTGAGCACTTGAGCCAGCAAAGGATTCTTCAGTTCCTTAGTGGTCTTAATGAATCATATGATCAAGCTCGTAGACAGATACTCATGAAATCAGTAGCTCCAACTTTATGACAAGCATATGCCATGATTATCCAAGATGAAACCCAGCAAGTAGCAGCAGCAAACATAGCAGATAAAGCAGCTGATAAAGTTGAAACCATGGCTATTCATACAAGTTCCATGAGTTCACAGGCAAGAAGAGGTAGAGGGTTTAGAGGAAGGCAGAAGCAGTGTGATTTTTGTAGAATGAAAGGCCAAACAAAGGAAAACTGCTACAAGCTTGTTGGATATCCACCTGGTTTTCAAAATAGGAAGTTTTCTGGAAGTGGAGGATTTGGTGTTGGTAATTCTAATGGATGGAGAAGAAATTCATCCACTTCTGATAACTGCAGAAAAGAGCAACCACCCACAATGAATAACACTGATGTAGCATCTGCATCTAGGATTAATGGAGAAGTTTCATCTTTTCGGTGCAACATCGGATTTCAGTCAGAAAAACAGTTTTACAACCCCTTTTCTGATGAACAATACAAACAGATCTTTAAGTTTGCTGAACAAGGATTTAGGAGAGCATCATGTCAACATGGAAGGTATTGTAACTTGCTTGATGCCTCATTTTCTTTCTAAAATTGAATGGGTCATTGATTTCGGAGCCACACATCATGTTACTACAAATCTGCAATTGTTGAAGGATAGGGTCAATCTAGATGCTTCTAAAAGTAACGCCCCGCAATTCAGGCAACAATATAGACCATGATTTCGATGCGTTGTTAATTCGGAAGCCATAAAATCCTACGCCAATACGGCATATTAATTATCGTGTAGCATGTGAAATCCACTCAAGCTTGAATTTAGACCATAGAGGTCCCTCAACTCAAGGACGAGTTGAAACTATTTGATCGACTACGTTTTAGTGGACGTTGTAAAGTGTGTCAGTTTCCTTCGACCATGACTCTCTGTATATGTCGAATTAGGGAACCTACTATGTTTCAAATGATAGGTATTCGAGTTAGCTTTCCGACGATACCAATTTGGCAAAAATCCAACACCCGAGTAAGAAGTTATGGCCTTTCAAAGTGATAAGCGACACCTAACCAATCGCCCATGGCCACTGGAAAGCATAGGCAATAGCCTAGGCGGCTCCTATGTGAAGATAGGCGATGGGATGGGCGGCGCCTATGTAAGGAATTCTAGTGATTTAAACACTCCGTGATGAGGACAAAGTGGTCCTTTTCCACCCTTACTTAGCCCTAAAACACAAGATTTAGTTCCAAGGACCCCAAAATACATATTGTTTCATCAAAAGTGCTCAAGTTTCTCCTTAGGGTTTCAAAATAAAAATAAACAAGCTACTCAAGATTCAACCGTGGGTTTTAGAAACAAATTGCATATTTGGAATCCTCTCAACGTAGGCTTCAAGAAGCACCTAATATTCATAGTAATCGAGGTACGTGGGGTTATCCAAAAACCTCATGGGTGTAGTGTTATGAACATGCATACTTTTAAATAGGGGTTTTCAATCAAATGTTAATATCTTGCTTTCAATATGATTTCTAAGTCGTTTTCTTTATGTCATGGGAATTGTTTGCCTATATACTTCAATGGTTGAAACCATGCATATGTGATTTGAGATTTTCCATGGAAGTTGATAAATATGAATGATAAATTGTTTTCAAATTCCCATGATAATGTTTCGATACTCCATATTATATTGTGATCAACAAAAGAGAGCATGAATTTGAAATAAATATTGTTCACCACTTGTAAATGATGAAGCACCTTGGTTTTTAAATGATTATGCATATGTGGATATGCTATTGATGACTTGCAAGTCGGGTATGATGATACCCTACAGAATACGATATGCGATTGAATAAGATGAAATTTGAATGCATTGATTTTACATGAGAAAGGAGGATGCCTGAAGAAGGCGTTTGAGATACAAGCGGCTTATCGCTGGAAGAACGTGTTTGCCGACACGGAATATCAGTACCATGCTTTGTGGTCTTACGTACCTGATATTATATTATCCCAAATTGGGATTATGGTTAGGAGCCATGCTTTGTGGTCTAATGCACTACCATATTTGATTTGGGTCGAGACACCATGCTTTGTGGTCTTGTGTGTCTCTCCCTCTCTTATACTCTAATCTCAGCGGCAACCGAGGTTTGACAGTTGGTGTAAATTATGTAGGGTATGCCACCTAGCTCAGTTGCATTTCATTATTGTTGAGAAAAACTATTGCATTACACCCATGTGTTTTCAAATGATTTGATACGAAATTGCTTTATAATTGCTCTCAACTATAAAAATATTATGTTTTGCTTTGATATCTCTGCGTGCCAGTACTTTTGTGCTGACCCCCTCCCCTTTCCAACCCATCAGGTTCAGAGGCCCAGTCTAGGGGTCAAGAGAATCAGTAGAACCTTCAGACAGAGCTGTAGAGACAAGTGGTGAGCCTTCTATGTTTCGGAAGGTCTTAAATCCTGCAGTCCTTTTTATCTTATATTCAGTTTTTGGGTCTACTGGGGGACTTATCCCAGTTTTCAGATAGTTGCTTGTTTCAGTCATGTAGTAGAGATTTCGCAGACGATTTTTGAAATGTTGATTGAGATTGTGGGACATTATTCCCCATTACTATTTTTATATGATTCTTGATCATGTTTCCATTATATTGTGTTTCTTCCGCATTACTTTGATCATATGAATTAGGTGCATGATTACCAGACAGATAGGGGTATTTTGGGCCTCAAAGGTTCGAAATGCTCGTCACGGCCAGGCCCTAGTTCGGGTCGTGACAAGCTTGGTATCAGAGCACGGTTTATGGTCCCAGGGTGTCTGCAAAATCGCGTCAGGTAGAGTCTTGTTTATGGGTGTGTAGCGTGCCATACTTATAAGTAGAAGGCTACTGGGAGTTTAGGAAAAGGTTCCCTTCTTTGTGATTTAGTTCGTGCTTCAGAGTCTGAACTCTCCCCTAATCAATGATCACTTATGTTTCAGAAAAACACAGTTATGCCTCCACATCGTATCGTTGATTAGAATGCTCAGGCAGATGAGGTCCGTCCCACCCATGGGATGCGGACCCGTAACAGGGCTCACACTCTAGAATTTTTCCCTACTCCGAGAGTCCCTCCAGTCCCAACCAGTCCACCTCGGGCTTCGCGGACTAATGTCAACAGTCCCCCAACTTCTCAGGGAGATATTTCAAATGCAAAATTTAGATGGTCTATTCATATGCTGACGCAGTTGGTAGCCAACCAAGCTCAACTATCAAAAGATGTTGGGTCTGCATCTGTTACATCTGAGGTTACTATTGTCGGATATTTGATGAAGATGAACCCACCTAAGTTCACTGGCACCAAGGTGGAGGAAGATCCACAGGAGTTTGTGGATGAGATGGAAAAGATCTTTAAGGTAATACATGTGGATGAGGTTGAAGGGGTGGATTTAGCAACCTATCAGGTCAAGGACATTGCGAGTCAATGGTATGCCGACTGGGAAGATGAAAATGGTGAAAGTGCTGAGCCCACAATTTGGGGCAAATTTGTGGAAGCCTTCCTTGATCGATTCTTTCCTCTGGAGTTAAGAGAGGCCAAAGCGGAAGAGTTTATGAATCTGAAGTAGGGCAGTATGAGTGTCCAGGAGTACACTTTGAAGTTTAATAAACTAGCCCGCTATGCACCAGAGTTGACTAGTAATATGAGGGCCCGGATGAGGAAATTTGCATCCGGCCTTACTGATGACCTGGTACTTGAGTGCCAGGGGGCTATGTTGAATAAGGAGTTAGACTTTGCTCGACTGACCGTTCATATGCATCAAGTGGAAGAGAAGAAGAAAAAGATTTCTGAATCTAAAGAGAAAGACAGACAAGCTAAAAGAGCTAGATCTGTGGATCAGCACCAGAGTCAGCCACAGAGTGGTAACTGGGGTAATAAGTGGTCGAAGAAGAAGAAGTTTTGGAATAATGCACAGTCAGTAGCTAGCACCCCAGCACCCAGACCACCGACAGACAGACAAACTCAGAGTTTTCAGACTCCTCATGGGTCCAAAGATCTAGGTACACAGTCTCAGGGCAGTGTGGCCCAGCAGCAGCGTACTCGTCCCCAGTGTGAGGTTTACGGAAGGAATCATCTAGGGAAGTGCTGGTTTGAGGGGAGAAACTGCTATACTTGTGGAAAAGTGGGTTACCTTCAGAGAGATTGTCCTTCTGCTGGAGTAAATATGGGGGGAAGGGGGGGCTAAGTCCCAAGCCGCCTCTACAGCTCCTTTTTCCTAAAGGTACCCCTTCAGCTGCCGAAAGCGGTCGCAACCGGTTATATTATTTGACTAACTGCCAGGAGGCGGAAGCTTCACCAGATGTTGTCACCGGTATGTTACGAATATTTTCTCTTGATGTTTATGTATTGCTTGATCCCGGGTACACTTTATCTTATGCGACCCCTTATGTGGCTATTGGTTTCGGGTTTGAGCCCGAAGTTATTGTAGAACCCTTCTCTGTTTCTACTCCTGTAGGTGATTCTGTTGTTGCTAAAAGGGTATATAGAAATTGTGTCGTGTCTATTCATGGTAGGGAAACTATGGCAGAACTTATAGAACTGGATATGATAGACTTTGATGTTATCCTTGGGATGGACTAGATCCATTCGTGTTATGCCACCCTTGATTACAGAACCCGAAAGATCACTTTTTCTTTCTCAAATGAGACACCAGTTGTTTGGGCAGGGAGTTTTGTGGAACCTAGAGGTCACTTTATCTCTTATCTTAGAGCCCGAAAGCTTATCTCCAAAGGTTGTATGTATCATCTAATCCAAGTAAAAGATTCAAAAGTTGGAAACCTTCCTCTGCAGTCAGTCCCTGTAGTGAATGAATTCCAAAAAGTCTTTCCCAAAGATCTCCCAGGGATACCCCCTGATAGGGAGATAAATTTTGGCATTGATGTGTTGCCAGACACTCGTCCTATTTCTATTCCGCCATATAGAATGGCTCCCGCGGAACTAAAGGAGTTAAGGGAACAACTTGCAGACCTCCTAGACAAAGGTTTTATTCATCCTAGTGTTTCCCCATGAGATGCACCCATGCTCTTTGTGCGAAAGAAGGATGGGTCCCTTCGGATGTGCATAGACTACCATCAACTGAATAAGGTCACAATTAAAAATAAATATCCTCTTCCTAGGATTGACGAACTTTTTGACCAGCTTCAGGGTGCCAAGTGCTTTTCAAAAATAGTCCTTCGTTTGGGTTATCATCAGTTGAAATTTAGGGAGTCAGACATACCCAAGACAACCTTCCGAACCCGATATGGTCACTACAAATTTCTAGTCATGTCCTTCGGGTTGACTAACGCCCCTGCAGCCTTCATGGATCTTATGAATAGAGTGTTCCATCAGTTTCTTGACTTGTTCGTCATTGTATTTATTGATGATATTCTGATCTATTCTAAGAGTAAAGAGGATCACGCCAATCACCTCCGAATTATCCTTCAGACCCTTAAGGATCATAAGTTGTATGCCAAATTTTTTAAGTGTGAATTCTGGTTAGACGTTATTTCCTTCCTGGGGCATATTGTGTCCAGTGACGGGATAAGAGTGGATCCCCAGAAAGTTGAAGCAGTGAGAAAATGGCCCAGACCCACGACTCCAACCGATATTCGGAGCTTCTTGGGTTTGGCGGGGTATTACAGAAGGTTCGTAGAGAGTTTTTCTTCCATAGATGCTCCGCTTACTAAATTGACTCAGAAAAAGATGAGGTTTGTGTGGTCTGACTTGTGTGAAAACAGTTTTGAGAAGTTAAAGGACAAGCTGACTACTGTTCTTGTTTTGACCCTTCCTGAGGGTGAAGATTATTTTGTGGTTTATTGTGATGCGTCCCGTGTGGGACTTGGTTGTGTATTGATGCAGCGTGGTAAGGTGATAGCTTATGCATCTAGGCAGTTAAAGGTGCATAAGCGCAATTACCCCACTCATGACTTGGAGTTAGCAGTCGTGGTGTTTGCACTTAGAATCTGGAGGCACTATCTCTATGGAGTGCATGTTGATATTTATACTGACCATAAGAGTTTATAGTATATTTTCTCACAGAAAGAATTGAACCTCAGGCAGAGGCGTTGGATGGAGCTTTTGAAAGACTATGATATGAGTCTGTATTACCATCCGGGCAAGGCAAATATTGTAGCCGACGCCCTCAGCAGGTTGTCTATGGGCAGCCTTTCTCATGTAGAAGAAGGAAAGAAAGAGATGGTAAAGGATATTCACCGCCTTGCAAATCTGTGAGTGCGACTCTTAGATTCCGAAGATGGAGGGGTGATTGTTCATGATTTAGCTAAGTCATCTCTTTGTGCTGAAGTTAAGGAGAAGCAGGTTGAAGATCCCATCTTGATGCAAATCAAGAAAGATATGGGTCAACAAAAGGTTATGTCGTTTGAAATGGGTGACGATGGTATTCTGAGATTTTAGGGTAGGTTGTGTGTTTTGAGTGTCAATGGGCTACGGGAAAGAATCCTTAATGAGGCTCACACTTCGAGGTATGTCATTCACCCAGGCTCTACTAACATGTATCATGATCTGAAAACCTTGTATTGGTGGAATAACATGAAACGTGATGTAGCTGATTTTTGTGTCCAAGTGTTTGAACTATCAACAAGTGAAGGTAGAACACATGAGGCCAGGTGGTACTTCCCAAGAGATAGCCCTGCCTTTATGGAAGTGGGAGATGATAAACATGGACTTCATTACAGGACTTCCGAGATCCCGAAACCAGTATGATTCTATATGGGTGATTGTAGATCGGTTGACCAATTCAGCACACTTTTTTACTGTGAGGACTAATTATTCGGGAGAGGTTTATGCTAAGATTTACATTAAGGAGATAGTTTGATTGCATAGGGAACCAGTGTCCATTAAATCCGATAGAGGTACGCAGTTTTCATCTCAGTTTTGGAGATCTTTTCAGAAGGGTTTAGGTACACAAGTAAATTTGAGCACAGCTTTCCACCCTCAGAAAGATGGGCAAGCTGAGCGTACCATTCAGACCCTCGAAGATATGTTGAGGGCATGCATCATTGATTTTAAAGGCAGTTTGGTAGATCACCTGCCACTGGTTGAATTTGCTTACAATAATAGTTACCATGCCAGCATCAAGATGGCCCCTTTTGAGGCTTTGTATGAGAGGAGATATAGGTCTCCGATAGGATGGTATGAAGTGGGTGAGACTCAGTTGTATGGGATTGATCTTGTTCATCAGGCGATAGAGAAAGTGAAGATCATTAGGGAATGACTCAAGACTGCTCAGAGTCGTCATAAGTCCTATGCCGATGTTCGGCGAAGAGAACTAGAGTTTGAAATTGGTGATTGGGTATTTCTCAAGGTTTTTCCTATGAAAGGAGTTATACGGTTTGGAAAAAGGGGTAAATTGAGCCCTCGTTATGTAGGGACATATCATATTTTGAAAAGGATTGGTACAGTTGCATATGAGTTAGAATTGCCTGCAAGTTTGGGTTCCATTCATCCGGTATTCCATGTATCCATATTGAAGAAATGCATTGGAGATCATTCTATGGTATTGCCAGTAGAGGGTATCAATGTGACAGACTCCTTGTCTTACGAAGAAGAGCCCGTTGAAATTTTAGAACGCCAAGTTCGAAAGTTGAGGATCAAAGAGATAGCCTCAGTAAAGGTACTGTAGAGGAACCATAAAGTCGAAGAAGCAACTTGGGAGTCAGAAGATGATATGAGAATTAGATATCCCAATTTGTTTGCTTCGATGGAGGAGGAGACAGAAGGTACTATTCCTATCTTATCTTTCCTGGACCTTTATTATGCTTAAAATCGTGTCTGTCTGTGTCCCGCATCATCATTCTGGGATGAATGATCCTAAGGGGGGGATAATGTAACGCCCCGCAATTCGGGCTACAATATAGACCATGATTTCGATGCGTTGTTAATCTGGAAGCCATAAAATCCTACGCCAATACGGCATGTTAATTATCGTGTAGCATGTGAAATCCACTCAAGCTTGAATTTAGACCATAGAGGTCCCTCAACTCAAGGACGAGTTGAAACTATTTGATCGACTAAGTTTTAGTGGACGTTGTAAAGTGTGTCAGTTTCATTCGACCATGACTCTCTATATATGTCGAATTAGGGAACCTACTATGTGTCAAATGATAGGTATTCGAGTTAGCTTTCCAACGATACCAATTTGGCAAAAATCCGACACCCGAGCAAGAAGTTATGGCCTTTCAAAGTGATAAGTGACGCCTAACCAATCGCCCATGGCCACTGGAAAGCATAGGCAATAGCCTAGGCGGCGCCTATGTGAACATAGGCGATAGCCTAGGCGGCGCCTATGTAAACATAGGCGGTAGCCTAGGCGGCGCCTATGTGAAGATAGACGATAGGATGGGCGGCGCCTATGTAAGGAATTCTAGTGATTTAAACACTCCGTGTTGAGGACAAAGTGGTCCTTTTCCACCCTTACTTAGCCCTAAAACACGAGATTTAGTTCGAAGGACCCCAAAATACATATTGTTTCATCAAAAGTGCTCAAGTTTCTTCTTAGGGTTTCAAAATAAAAAAAATCAAGCTACTCAAGATTCAACCGTGGGTTTTAGAAACAAATTGCATATTTGGAATCCTCTCAACGTAGGCTTCAAGAAGCACCTAATATTCATAGTAATCGAGGTACGTGGGGTTATCCAAATATCTCATGGGTGTAGTTTTATGAACATGCATGCTTTTAAATGGGGGTTTTCAATCAAACGCTAATATCTTGCTTTCAATATGATTTCTAAGTCGTTTTCTTTATGTCATGGGAATTGTTTGCCTATATACTTCAATGGTTGAAACCATGCATATGTGATTTGAGATTTTCCATGGAAGTTGATAAATATGAATGATAAATTGTTTTCAAATTCCCATGATAATGTTTCGATACTCCATTTTATATTGTGATCAACAAAAGAGAGCATGAATTTGAAATAAATATTGTTCACCACTTGTAAATGATGAAGCACCTTGGTTTTTACATGATTATGCATATGTGGATATGATATTGATGACTTGCAAGTCGGGTATGACGATACCCTATAGAATATGATATGCGACTGAATAAGATGAAATTTGAATGCATTGATTTTACATGAGAAAGGTGAATGCCCAAAGAAGGCGTTTGAGACACAAACGGCTCATCGCTGGAAGAACGTGTTTGCCGACACGGATTATTGGTACCATGCTTTGTGGTCTTGCGTACCTGATATTATATTATCCCAAATTGGGATTATGGTTAGGAGCCATGCTTTGTGGTCTTGTGCACTACCATATTTGATTTGGGTCGAGACACCATGCTTTGTGGTCTTGTGTGTCTCTCCCTCACTTATACTCTAATCTCGGCGACAACCGAGGTTTGACAGTTGGTGTAAATTATGTAGGGTATTCTACCTAGCTCAGTTGCATTTCATTATTGTTGAGAAAAACTATTGCATTACACCCATGTGTTTTCAAATAATTTGATACGAAATTGCTTTATAATTGCTCTCAACTATAAAAATATTATGTTTTGCTTTGATATCTCTGCGTGCCAGTACTTTTGTGCTGACCCCCTCCCCTCTCCAACCCATCAGGTTCAGAGGCCCAGTCTAGGGGTCAAGAGAATCAGTAGAACCTTCAGACAGAGCTGTAGAGACAAGTGGTGAGCCTTCTATGTTTCGGAAGGTCTTAAGTCCTGCAGTCCTTTTTATCTTATATTCAGTTTTTGGGTCTACTGGGGGCTTTGTCCCAGTTTTCAAATAGTTGCTTGTTTCAGTCATGTAGTAGAGATTTTGCAGACAATTTTCGAAATGTTGATTGAGATTGTGGGACATTATTCCCCATTATTGTTTTTATATGATTCTTGACCATGTTTCCGTTATATTGTGTTTCTTCCGCATTACTTTGATCATATGAATTAGGTGCATGATTACCAGACAGATAGGGGTGTTTCAGGCCTCAAAGGTTCGAAATGCTCGTCACGGCCAGGCCCTGGTTTGGGTCGTGACAAAAGTGCATTTACCTACAGGAGAGTAAACTGAAATTACTCACACAGGAAGTGCCAACTTATTTGGGAATGAAAAAATGAAGGGTGTGTTATTTGTTCCCGAGTTTAGATTTAACCTTTTATCAGTGTCAAAAGTGACTAAAGAGCTGTCTTGCTTTTTCACCTTTTTTCCTGATTTCTGTGTGTTTCAGTATCTCTGCAATGGCAGGGTAAAGGGGATTTTTAAAGAGCAAGGAGGCTTGTATGTGATTGATGGAGATTTAGCGGAATCTATGGTAACAAATAAGCTGAAAACAACATGTATGACCAACAGTGATGCTGATTACAGTTTATGGCATAAGAGATTGGGACATCCATAATCCATAATCCACAATCATGAATAAGATTCCAGAGTTAAATAAGTCTTCTAGCACTACTTTAGAAAAGGCTTGTCATATTTTCCCCTTGGCAAAACAAACTAGGCTACAATTTCCACTTAGTGAAACTAGAGCAGATTTTCCGTTCCAGCTTGTACATATGGATCTCTGGGGTCCATATAAGGTCTCGACTTATGATAAGAAATTCTATTTCTTAACTGTTGTGGATGATCATTCTAGATTTACTTGGATTTACTTGTTGAAATTAAAGTCTGAGGTGATTGTTGTGCTTAGACAGTTTTTAGCCATGATGAAAAATCAGTTTTGCATGATGATCAAGGTTTTGAGGTCTAATAATGGTGCGGAGTTCGTTAATTCTAAGTGAAAAGAATTGTTTTTTTCTCTTGGCATTGAGCATCAAAGTAGTTGCCCTTATACTCCCCAGCAAAATTGGATTGCGGAGAGAAAGCATAGGTAGATTTTAAACATTGCTAGAGCCTTGAGGTTTCAGGCTATGATACCTCTTAGATACTAGGGATTATGTGTCGAGGATGCAGTTTATTTGATGAACAGGCTGCCTTCAGTTACACTAGATGGACATACACCATATGAACTATTGTTTCATAAGAAACCTTCCATCACTCATTTAAAAGTCTTTGGTTGCCTTTGTTATGCAACAAATTTGTTGAAAGAGACAAGTTTGGACCAAGATCAAGATCTGCGGTGCTACTTGGTTTTTCAGAACTGCAGAAAGGTTACATATTGGTTGACTTAATTACTAAAGATATATTTGTCAGCGCGAGATGTGGTTTTCAGGGAAACTATATTCCCTTTCAGTTCACCAGAGTCACTACAACACTATCATCATGCCCTAAGGTTATGCATCCAGCTTGTCTTAGTGATACAGGTATGGATTCACTTCACACTTTGTCGTCTTCACCTTCGGATGATGCAAGTGATACTGATATGGTTCCTGAAGTGCAAGCACCAGCAAATCCTGCACCTCCAGTTAGTATTACCACTGATATTGCTCCTGATCCTAATGTTGATACTAGAAGAAGATCAACCAGGACCTCTAAATAACCCCTTTGGATGAAAGACTATGTTTACAGGCCCAAAGCACAATGCAGTAATGTTCTATATCCTTTATCTGACTATTTGTCTTATGCTAATACCTCCTCTACGTAACAGTGTTATCTAGCCGATTTCTCATCATTGGTAGAACCTCAAAGATTTAGTGAGGCCGTAAAGGATAAGAGATGGGTTGATTCCATGAAGGTTGAGATCAAAGCACTTGAAGATAACAAGACTTGGGAAATTGTAGACCTACCTGCTGGGAAGAATACAGTAGGCTCAAAATGGGTTTACAAGGTTAAATTTCAAGCAAATGGAGAAGTGGAGAGATTCAAGGCTAGATTGGTAGCCATAGGTTATAGTCAGAGGGAAGGTATAGATTATCATGAGAACTTTTCACCTATAGCCAAGATGGTCACAGTCAGGTCAGTTATCGCTCTTGCAGCATCAGAAGGTTGGAATCTCTTTCAAATGGATGTGTTTAATGTTCTTCAAGGCGACTTATGTGAAGAAGTATTCATGGAAATGCCTGAAGGTTTCATAAGGCAGGGGGAGACTAAAGTGTGCAGGATATTAAAATCTTTATATGGACTTAAACAAGCATCCAGGCAGTGGAATATTAAATTGACCGAAGCACTGATACAAGCTGGTTTTACTCAAAGCAATTATGACTATTCCTTATTTACTAAGAAGGAAGGAGAAGATATAGTAATAATCTTAGTTTATGTAGATGATTTACTAATCACCGGAAGTTGTAACAAGATGATAAACTCAGCGAAGGATGCAATACATCAACATTTCAAAGTAAAAGACTTAGGAGAACTGAAATTTTTCTTGGGAATTGAAGTGTTGAGATCCAAGACTGGAATATTGTTGAATCAAAGAAAGTACGTGTTAGAGTTAATTTCAGAGTTGGGGCTTGGTGGAGAAAAACCTGCAGCAACACCTTTAGAAACTAATATCAGACTCACTAGTGCAGAATTTGATGAAGCAACAGGAGAACAAAGTGATGCCTTATTGTCAGACATAGGAGCATATCAAAGGTTAATGGGAAAACTTTTGTATGTGACCATAACAAGACTATATATAAGCCACACTGTACAGACCTTGAGTCAATTCATGCAAAGTCCAAAACAATCTCATTGGGATTCAGCTATCAAAGTGGTGAAGTATTTGAAGTTAGCACCAGGACAAGGGATCCTTATGAGTGCATCACCTAGTCAAGAACTTACATGCTAGTGTGATTCAGATTGGGCATCTTGTCCAAATACCAGAAGGTCTGTGACAGGATACTTGATCAAATTTGGGGACTCACTAGTGTCATGGAAGTAAAAAAAGCAACAGACAGTCTCAAGAAGTTCTGCAAAGGCAGAGTATAGGAGCATGGAATCAGCAGTGGCTGAAGTTACATGGTTGCTAGGTTGATATCAAGAAATAGGTATCAAGGTGAAACAACCAGTGAAGATTATGAGTGATAGTAAGTCTGCAATACAGATTGCATCTAATCCAATCTTTCATGAAAGGACTAAACACATTGAAATTAATTGTCATTTCATTAGAGACAAAATCAAGGATGGACTCATTGAAGCTGTGTTTGTAAAGACTTAAGAACAACAGGTAGATCTATTAACCAAAGGGTTAAGTAAAGCACAACACTCATATTTGATGAGCAAGCTTGGAGTGTTCAATATCTTACACCCTCCAGCTTGAGGGGGAGTGTTGAGATTAGGCTTAATAGATGATGCTTAGATAGTTAGTCTATGTGATCAATTACTGGTAGAATGTACAGCTGACAAGGAATGTACAACTGTCAAGGTAGTTAGTTATAGTCTACAGCTGGAAGCAGTTAGTGGAGTTATTGTTTAGTGTGCATGTATAATGCTATGTAACAGAACCAACCGGAGAACTCATTCTTCTTTTCATCTAATAACAAAATATCTTCTCCAATATTTCTCTCTCTAGATTGATCTCCATTGATGAACTTATGGAAACATTCATGAAGCTCTTAGCCTAGATTTCTACATGTATGACTCCTTGAAGCCCGTTCTCTTGACTGGAGGACTATAGGTTAGCGTTTGTCTGTTTTAGTGCCTTTACTTTTTATTGGTTTACGTGGATTTTGATAATATCGTTGGCTCAACAATTTCACTTGGATTATTTTAATGTTTACGAGATAGTTTCTTTGCTAGCTTTGCTCTCGGGTGGCTGATTACCAACGGTGCCGGTCTTGCCTCATACCCAATTGACACAGTCCGAAGAAGAATGATGATGACCTCCGGTGAAGCTGTCAAGTACAAGAGCTCACTTGACGCATTCTCCCAGATTCTTAAGAACGAGGGTCCCAAATCTCTTTTCAAAGGTGCTGGTGCTGACATCCTTCGTGCCGTTGCTGGTGCTGATGTGTTGGCTGGATATGATAAAATTCAGATGATCGTTTCTGGAAAGAAATACAGCTCTGGCGCTGCCTAAATTCAGACCACATATAGCATCCTTTAGGATTAGATATTGATGAAAATCTATCTGCAGTGCAATATGAGGATTCTTTTGGAAAGGCGTTTTACGTTTTTTCCTCTTTTTCTTTTTTGAATAATTTGAAAAAAAATTGAGATCTTTATGCAGAGGTTATATATTGTCATACTCAAAACTTTTGATATAATTAAAAGAGACGGATTTGACTACATCTACTTGTACTTTTGCTGATGTGATTTCTTTTGACAACAACATTTTCTTTCCTTTTATATGTGAGTCCCTCTTAGATTCTTCGCATACTCTTGTGAAGACAGGATATTCAAGAGAGTTCATGTTTTGATTCGTAATTTTTCCCTGATCTAATTCGTAACATATCAGTTACTTGATGAGCTATAAGCGTATTTCTGTTTGCGAAACAAATATAGTTTGAAATTAGAATCATATTTGAGCATATGAACTTGAAAAATATATTAAGTTAATAAAGTTTAAGTAGATTAATACAAACTAAAGTAGAAAAAATGTAGAAGAAGACATCTCTCAAAATAAAGCTTAATAGTATGCAATTCCACTACGCCAATGTCTTCTTATCCTTGACATCTGAAAATTGAAAAATAAGATAGTGAGCGTTAAACACTTATCAATAAGAAAAATTTTCTTCGGAGAGAGTATCTATTAGTTGTTGTTATTAAAAAAACTTGAAAACTAATATATTAGTGTAGAACTTATCTTGAATACCTGTAAGTTCCTGAAATCAAATGTTTCTCCATTGCTAAATTGTCTAGAAGCGATTATTTCTTCTTCTGTAGTTCCTTTGCCTTCGCTGCTTTTTTCTCCTTGCAATCATAATTGTGTGTCCCATCTCTTCAACGACTCTTTCAAGCCATTTCATATTTCCAGTTGAGATCAAGATATATATTATGGATAGTCCAATACATAGTCCGGTTCCATACCCCATAAGAGCGCCTTTCCAAAAATCGTTGAGAAATTCAGAGTTGCTTTCATGATTATTTAGCATAGATGTAGTGTAATTTGTCTCTGATACTGTATCATTACCACAACCTTTTGAAAGTGGGAATCCACGTAACCATCATTATCTTTGTATGAATTGTTCTCAAATGTAGCAAATTGAGGTCCTCTAGGGATGCATCCTTCAAGATTATTGTGGAAGAGATTGAAAAATTCAAGAGTCATAAGAGAAGCAATTTGTTTTGGTATCTCTCCAGAGAGATGGTTAAATGAAAGGTCCAATGATTCAACCAAGGATAAATTTCCAAATGATGGTGGAATATGACCTTGCAATCCATTATGAGACAAATTCAAAACTCGGAGCGTGATGAGATCTCCCATAATACAAGGAATATGTCCTTCAAATTTGTTGTTTGAAAGATCGATAGTTGTGTACAAAGACAAGATTCTCGCAACTTCAAGCTCCAATCCCTTTGTTACGACATCTACCGAGTCTTGGTAATGTTGATGAAGCTCATAACTTGATGCATTTGTTTTTTTATCAATTGTCCTCATGGGTTTCAAATAATGAAACAAACTCATCGGCAAGTTTTTGGAAAAATCATTGCAAGAGAGATCTAAGATTTGAAGCTCAAGAAACATGTATTCACTTCCTGAAGTTCTAATGGGTCCATGCAACTTATTCGACTTCAAGATTAAAACTCGCAACTCGGGAAGAGTTCACAACCACATTGGAAATGTATCATTGAGGAGATTGTCTCCTAAATCAACAACTTGTAGCTCTTTGCAATTTTTCAAGGATCGTGGAATTTTTCCCTCTAGCTTATTGTCATGCAAATTGAAACTTTTGAGTGCACTTCCAATGCAAAAAGTTGTTGGAAGAGTACTGGAAAGATTGTTGTGCTGCAAATCAAGAACCTCAAGATGACGACTCATGTTGCCAAAACATTGCGGAATTGCTCCCATTAGATTGTTTCTACTCAAATCTAGAACTTGTAGTGATGTTAAATTGCAAATAGACGACGGGAGCTCTCCGTTGAGATTATTATGTGACATAATCACATACTGGAGGCCACTGATATTACCTAAGCATTGCAGAATGTTTCCCTTCAAGTTGTTTTTCAACAAATACAGGAGTGTCAGTGACGTCAAATTACAAAAAGATGAAGCAATTTCGTCAGTCAGATTGTTGTTGCCGAGAAACAGAGTTTGCAAGTTTCTCAAATTCCCAAAGGAAGACGGAATTGAACCAGTGAGTTGATTATTGGATAATTCTAGATCATTGAGATTTTTCAGCTTCCCCAACTCACTAGTAATTGGGCCAGAGAGTTGAGTAGCATATAGGTCTAGAAGTTTGAGCTCAGTTAAGTCACCTATAGTTTTTGGAATTGGGCCAGAAAGATTGTTTGAAAATAAGCTTATATTCTGAAGTGACCTCATCTTCCCTATTTCTGCAGGAATGGGACCAAACAATTCATTGGAGGGATGTGACCTGTTAATTGGTTTTTTTCAAGATAAGCTTCAACGAGATTGGCAAGTTTTCCTATTTCTGCAGGAATACAGCCAGAAAGGTGATTCTCGTAAAGATACAAATAGGACAAGTTGTTCAAATTCCCCAATGAAGCAGGAATAGAACCATTAAGAAAATTGGTACTCAAATCTAGTTCAGTAAGAGACCTTAGGTAACCTATTTCTTCCAGAACGGAGCCAGAAAGTTGATTCTCATAAAGATTCAAAAGGGTCAAGTTGTTCAATTTCCCCAATGAAGGAGGAATAGAACCATTTAGGAAGGTCCAGCCCAAAGAAAGCTTAGTAAGAGACCTTAGGTAACCTATTTCTTCCGGAATAGAACCATTTAAATAGTTGTCAAATATGCGGAGGATCTGAAGCTTGACTAGTGAGCCAATTTGTGATGGGATTGTGCCCGAAATTTGATTGGTATTCAAGTCAAGATAGACAAGATTAGTGAGATTACCAATCTCAGGTGGGATGGTGCCAGACAAAATTTTTCATGCTAAGATTAAGATACTCAAGAAAAGGGACAAAATTATTCTGGTTCTTGAAATTTGCTTTCCATTTTAGGAGAGCAGTTGCTTCCTCAGTGGAAGCAAAAGTAATTGTAAAGAGAGTGAAGAACTGAAGTAAATCTGGTTCTTCAAAGTTGATTTCCATTTAAGGAGCTCAGTTGCTTCCTCAGTGGAAGCAAAAGTAATTGTAAAGAGAGTGAAAAACTGAAGTAAAGAGAATATTTTCGAAACCATCATGTTAAACGATTTTGAGTTGATGATTTTTGTTGTTGATGAAATTGGTGCAGGGTACACTATTTATATTGTAATAAACCAATACAAGCCTTGCGTGTAAACTAAGGCGTAGAATCATAATGACTGTAAAGTTAATGAGTCTTCGTTTTGTTGAATAATCATCTCCATATGCTTGTTTCTATGTGTTTGAACTTTCTTCATATTAATCATTGTTGAATAATCATCTCCATATGCTTGTTTGTATGTGTTTGAACTTTCTTCATATTAATCAATTCCACTGTTACTGAAAGAACGCATTGTTAATGGGTTGTGTTCGGAAAATCGGGCAATTTTCCCACTAAAACAAAACAACAAAAGAATACCCGACAAATATTATTGAATAATGAAATAAAAAGACACCAGAAAATTTAATAACGAAGTTCAGCCAATTAGACTTAACCTCCGAGCACCCAACGTTTTTATTAATTATGGGAGAAGAGAACAAATTTGGGATTATACAAATGGGAGGAGGTAGAGTTTCTTTTATAGCTCTAAATCTCCTCCCTAAATTGTTAATTAGCGATGTGGGAGAAAAAAGGGAGCCAAAAACTAACAGGTTGTACCTCCCTCAAAAAAAAAAATTATAAAAAAAGATGGGAGGAAATTAAGTCAAGAAAGATAATGAATTGTAAGTGGTAAATGTAGTGTATTTTTCAAGTCTTCTTGTAGAAATTTCAAAGTTAGCTACATCACACAAATTAATTCAATTTGATGTAAAATTCTAAAGCTTGCATAAGAAAGTCCTTATGCTTGATTACACATCTATTTATGTGGACCTATTTTATTGAAAAAATTACTTTGTTGGACCAATAATTAATCTAGTCAAGCATATTTAAGTAGCCAAAAGAGTAGTAGAATGTCATTCTCAAACATTAGATACCACTAATTCATATAATCTGCATCTTTTACTCTCGAAAGAAAGAAAGAGTCCAACTGCAAATACTTAAATTTTGTCATTCTCGAGTCAATGTACAAGTCTCTTCCATGGAAATTTCATAAGACAATATTTTTCATGTCTTGATGAGAAAATTCAAACAAATCCCTTTCACTTCCAAATAAATAAAAAGATATAGTTCATTACCAATATAGTCTTGCCACTTTAACATTATCACAAAATAAAGTTCACTGATATTAAGTTTAATAGAAAAATGAGAAAGGGCATGGAATAATTTAATTTAATTCAGACAAAAATCATATGGTATATATGTGATGCAGATATGTTTGGTTATAATTTCTCATCTTTAAATATGGTGGAATGAATGATATCCCTTTACCTTAATAAGAAATTTTAGATTTGAGCTTCGAGAATTACAAAAAAAAACTTTGATATGAGAAGGACTTTCCATTTCAATGTGCCTTACGTCGTGAGTCAAACCTCTACGTAACAACATCCTTTGTCCGAACACCTTTTGGTTGCTACAACCAAATGTCATGGCGGAGCTAGGATTTTCACTAAAGTGTTCAAAATATGAAAACGTAAGCATGTTAAGAAGCCAAAGAGATTTAATATCTATCATTTATATATGTATATATAAAACTATTTTGACCGTACATAAATAATATAACTTTTTGCCTGGTTGAACCTACTTGGCTCTGCCCCTATCCATTGCTACACTAGAAAACATACAATATTACGGGAATTCAAGATAGAAATTGACCGTCACCAGTAAAGCGAAAGTTCGGATAGTTTGAGCTAGTAAGATTCGATAAATATAACATAAAAAATCAATTTCAATTAGAACTTGCTCGCTACAGAAAAATGTTGTTATAAAGAAATCTGAAGATAAAATGTACGTAATAATTTCACGTAAACTTTATAAATTTAATCACAAATGAGTTTATTTCTGTTTGCGAAACAAATATAGTTTGAAATTATGAATTAAATAGCTTGAACTATTGTCTTCCTTTTGGGATTATGTAACAAGACATTCAAAGTTGAGCATATGAACTTGAAAAATATATTAAGTTAATAAACCTTAAGTAGATAGTGAAAATGGGAGGAACCAACTCCACTGCGCCAAACACTTGACGTCTGAAATCTGAAAAATAAGATAGTACGCGTCAAACACTTATCAATAAGAAAAATATACTTCAGAGAGAGTATCGATTAGTTGATGTTATTGAAAAAAAACATGAAAACTAATATATTAGTGTAGAACTTAGCTTGAATACCTGTAAGTTCTAGAATCGATTATTTCTTCTTCTATAATTCCTTTGCCTTCGCTGCTTCTTTCTCCTTCCCATCATAATTTTGTGTTCCAGCTCTTCAATGATTCTTGCAAGCCATTTCATATTTCCAGTTGAGATCAAGATATATATTATGGATAGTCCGATACATAGTCCGGTTCCATACCCCATAAGAGCGCCTTTCCAAAAATCATTCAAAAATTCAGAGTTGCTTTCTTCATCAACCGCAGATCCAGCATATGTTTCCTCTGATACTGAATCATGACCGTCATTACTACAGCCTTCTGAAAGTGGGAATCCACGTAATCCGTCATTACCTTCGTATGAGTTGTTCTCAAAGGTATGAAATTGAGGCCCTTGAGGAATGCACCCTTCGAGATGTTTGTAGGAGAGATTTAAGAATGCAAGAAATGTAAGAGAAGCAAATTGTGCTGGTATCTCTCCTACAAGATGGTTACCTGACAGGTCCAATGATTCAACTGAAGATAAATTTCCAAGTGATTGCGGAATAAGACCTTGCAATCCATTATGAGATAAATTTAGTACGCGAAGGGCAATGAGGTCAACAATGATACTTGGAACATCTCCTTCAAATTTATTGTTTGAAAGATCAATAGTGGTGTACAAAAACAAGATTCTCACAACAAGCTCCATTCCCTTTGTTACGACAGCTATGGAGTTTTGGTAATACCCAACTTCGTCATCACTTGGTGCCTTCTTTGATGGATCAATTTTCCTCATGGCTCTAAAATGTTGAAACAGACTCGTCGGTAAGTTTCCCGTGAAGTCATTGCAAGAGACATCTAAAATTCGGAGCTCATGAAACATGTATTCACTTCCTGAAGTTCTAATGGGTCCATGCAACTTATTCGATCCCAAGCTTAAAACTCGCAGCTCGGGAAGAGTTCCCACCCACATTGGAAATGTATCATTACGGAGATTATCTCCTAAATCAAGAACTTCCAGTCGTTGGCAATTTTCCAAGGACCGTGGAATTTTTCCCTCTAGCCTATTTCCATGCAAATTGAAGCTTCTGAGTGCACTTCCAATGCTAAAAGCTGTTGGAAGAGTACCAGAAAGATTGTTGTGCTGCATATCAAGAACCTCAAGATGACCACTCGTGTTTCCAAAACATTGCGGAATTGCTCCTTTTAGATTGTTTCTACCCAAATCTAGAACTTTTAGGGATGTTAAATTGCAATTAGACGGAGGGAGCTCTCCACTGAGATTATTATGTGACATCATCACATACTGGAGGCTACTGATATTACCCAAGCATTGCTGAATTTTTCCCTTCAAGATGTTTCTCAACAAATCTAGACCTATCAGTGACGTCAAATTGCAAATAAATGAAGGAATTTCCTCTGTCAGATTGTTGTCGGCGAGAATTAGATTTTTCAAGTTTCTCAAATTGACAAAGGAAGACGGAATTGAACCAGTTAGTTGATTATTGGATAATTCTAGAAGACTGAGGTTTTTTAGATTCCCCAACTCACTAGGAATTGGGTCAGTGAGTTGGTTATTGGATAATATTAGATACTTGAGGTTTTTCAGATTCCCCAACACACTAGGAATTGGGCCAGAGAGTTGATTATTGGATAACGCCAGATAATTGAGGTTTTTCAGATTCCCAACTCTCTAGGAATTGGGCCAGAGAGTTGATTATAAAATAATCCCAGATCACTGAGGTTTTTCAGATTCCCCAACTCACTAGGAATTGGGCCAGAGAGTTTACCATAAAGATACAAAAGGGACAAGTTGTTCAAATTCCCCAATGAAGCTGGAATAGAGATAAGGAAGTTCCCGCCCAAAGATAGCTTAGTAAGAGACCTTAGCGGACCTATTTATCCTGGAATGGGACCATTTAAATGGTTGTCAAATATGAAGAGGATCTGAAGCATGACTAGTGAGCCGATCTGTGATGGGATTGTGCCCGAAATTTGATTGATTCTCAAGTCAAGATAGATAAGATTAGTGAGATTACCAATCTCAGGTGGGATGGTGCCAGACAAATTGTTCATGCTAAGATCAACATATTAAAGAGAAGGGAGGGATGTAAATGGAAAAGCGTAGAGTGTACCAAAGACACTAGCATTTGTAATATTCAACGTGTTTACCGTACCATGAATGCATGTAACTCCATACCAGTAGTTGCATGCACCAGAACTTGGTTTCCATGAAGCCAAAAAGGAATTATTCTGGTTCTTGAAAGTTGATTTCCATTTAAGAAGAGCAGTTGCTTCCTCAGTGGAAGCAAAAGTAATTGTAAAGAGAGTGAAAAACTGAAGCAAAGAGAATATTTTTGAAACCATCATCATGTACTGTTAAACTATTTTGAGTTGATAATATTTGTTTTTGATGGATATATTGATGCAGGGTACACTATTTATATTGTAATAAACCAATACAAGCCTTGTTTGTAAACTAAGGCGTAGAATCAGAATTACTTTAAAGTCAATGAGTCTTCGTTTTGTTGCTAATCATCTTAGTTTGGTTAATGATGTCATTATTTTATTCATATGAGAAAATATATCTCAAAAACTAAGCAATAATGCCCGGAACATGGATAATTAAACATCGAATAACTTAGTTTGAAAGTTCCGTTAACCCATTTCAAATTATTGAATCAAATTAAACTTTGAACAATTAAACACATTTCGTTGGTTCCAAAAGAAAAGGAAAAAAGAGCGTGAAAAATGAAGTCAAGAAAGACTTTGTAAGTCTTGCTGTGGAAATTTCATTGAAATCATATCTTTGAATTTTCGTTTGATGTTACTACTCATTAAAAACACATATTCTTTACTCTTATCATCAAGCATCATGTGTAGTTAGTTTCAACTATAAGAAAATATCCTTTTTTTTTCTTATTCGTTCATAGATAATAGCGCAATTGGTGATCTCAATTTATTTTATGAAATCTTTTTATCAATTACTTTTCAAATAGTGGAAATCTTTATATCCATGCAAAAGTTCATTAATAATTCAAAAGTGTTTAGCAATTACTTTTCAAATTGTGGAAATCTTTATATCCATGCAAAAGTACATTAATAATTCAAAAGTGTTTAGCAATTACTTTGCAAATAGTGGAAATCTTTATATCCATGCAAAAGTACATTAATAATTCAAAAGTGTTTAGCAATTACTTTGCAAATACTGGAAATCTTTATATCCATGGAAAAGAATAGTGGAAGGAAAAATCAAGCATTTTCAGAAACAATGTTAATATAAAGGCAGTTTAGGTTACCTCATTAAAAACAATTGATAAGTATTCAAATGTTGAAAAACATATTTAGATGCTAAAATTGATGTTTATAAATAAGTAGTTACATATTTGAATAGAGCGTTGAAACTGATAATTAATAGTTAATCTATTTCGCTATGTATAGGTGCATCTTAAGGTCCATCTTAGAGGCTCTGCATCTGACTAGAAAATCAAATTTCCAGTAGCAACAGAAAATGACATGTCATCTTCACATCATCGTTTTTATTTCTTCAGACCCTGCATATAGCGGGAGCTTTAGTGCAAAAAACTATCCTTTTCTATTTCACGAGAATCACGAAAAGCTGTACTTATAATTAGTCATCGAGGTCCACTATCATATTTTGAAAAAAAAGAGCGGAGGCTTAAATAAAGGGATAACAGATAAACGTTCCCTTTAACTTGGCTTCAACTTGTATCTATGCCCTCCAACTTTGGGTGTGCACAAGTAGGCGTTTGAACTCGTATAATCTGAAGAAGTAGACATATGCATTCTACAAGGCCAATTTTCATCCTACGTGGTGTTCTACATCTATTATGCTACATAGAACGTGTGTGTCTATTTAGTGTTTGGGTCTTTTGGATACCTAATAAGGAATCTTCAGTTTGATGTTAGCTCTAAATGGAGAAGATCCTCCCTAATCTATTGCATGATGAACTCAACAAAACAGAAAATTCAAGTTGTCATGCTATAGAAAAATAATTAAGAATTTACACGTTTTAATTGTGAGGAAATGAAAGGAGTTCACATTAGGGAGTTTGGAAGGTCCATCATTTATCAAATGTTCAAATTGGGGTTAATTCAAGAAAATATTATAGGGTTCATGGCTCATATAAAAATATTCAAATTTTATATGTTTTTGTTACAACAAAAGAACAAGAGCAGTTCTTTGTCTACTCATTGGACTATGCACGTGCCCGTCTGGCAAATGATGCCAAGGCTGCAAAGAAAGGAGGCGAGAGACAGTTCAATGGTATGATTGATGTCTATAGAAGACACTCGCTTCTGATGGAGTTGCTGGACTGTACCGTGGATTCAACATTTCATGTCTTGGTATCATTGTCTACCGTGGTTTTGTACTTGAAATTGAGGCCCTTGAGGAATGCATCCTTCAAGATGATTATAGGAGAGATTTAAGACTTCAAGAAATGTAAGAGAAGCAAATTGTGGTGGTATCTCTCCTACAGGTCCAATGGTTCAACTGAAGATAAACTTCCAAGTGATGGTGGAATATGACCTTACAATCCATTATGAGACAAATTCAAAACTTGGAGCACAATGAGATCTCCCAAAATACAAGGAATATATCCTTCAAATTTGTTGTTTGAAAGATCGATAGTTGTGTACAAAGACAAGATTCTCACAACTTCAAGCTTCAATCCCTTTGTTACAACATCTACCGAGTCTTGCTAATATCGATGAAATTCATATCTTGATGCATTTGTTTTTTTATCAATTGTCCTCATGTCTTTCAAATGTTGAAACAAACTCATCGGCAAGTTTTTGGAAAAATCATTGCAAGAGAGATCTAAGATTTGAAGCTCAAGAAACATGTATACACTTCCCGATGTTCTAATGGGTCCTTGCAACTTATTCGATCTCAAGCTTAAAACTCGTAACTCGGGAAGAGTTCCAAACCACATTGGAAATGTATCGTTGAGGAGATTGTCTCCTAAATCAAGAACTTCCAGTAGTTTGCAATTTTCCAAGGATCGTGGAATTCCCCCCTCTAGCTTATTGCCATGCAAATTGAAGCTTCTGAGTGCACTTCCAATGCTAAAAGTTGTTGGAAGAGTACCAGAAAGATTGTTGTGCTGCATATCAAGAACCTCAAGATGACCGCTCATGTTGCCAAAACATTGCGGAATTGCTCCCATTAGATTATTTCTACCCAAATCTAGAACATGTAGTGATGTTAAATTGCAAATAGATGACGGGAGCTCTCCTCTGAGATTATTATGGGACATCATCACATACCAGAGGCCATTGATATTACCCAAGCATTGCAGAATTTTTCCCTTCAAGTTGTTTTTCTACAAATGCAGGACTGTCAGTGACGTCAAATTGTAAATAGATGAAGGAATTACCTCAATCAGATTGTTGTCGTCGAGAAACAGAGTGTACAAGTTTCTCAAATTGCCAATGGAAGACGGAATTGGGACAGAGAGTTGATTATTGGATAATAGATCATTGAGGTTTTGCAGATTCCGCAACTCACTAGGAATTGGGCTAGAGAGTTGATTATAGGATAATCCTAAATCACTGAGGTTTGTCAGATTCCCCAACTCACTAGGAATTGGGCCAGTGAGGTGATTATTGGATAATTCTAGATAATTGAGGTTTTTCAGATTCCCCAACTCACTAGGAATTGGGCTAGAGAGTTGATTCAAATAAAGATACAAAAAGGACAAGTTGTACAAATTCCCCAATGAAGCGGGAATAGAGACATTAAGGAAGTTCTCGCCCAAAGATAGCTTAGTAAGAGACCTTAGGTAACCTATTTCTTCTGGAATGGGACCATTTAAATGGTTGTCAAATATGTGGAGGATTTGAAGCTTGACTAGTGAGCCGATTTGTGATGGGATTGTGCCCGAAATTTGATTGGCATGCAAGTCAAGACAGATAAGATTAGTGAGATTACCAATCTCAGGTGGGATGGTTCCATAAAAATTGTTCATGCTAAGTTTAAAATATTCAATAAAAGGGAGGGATGAAAATGGAAAATCATGGAGGGTACCAATGACTCTAGAATTATTAATATTCAACCTGTTTACCCTACCATTAAAGCAAATTACTCCGTACCAGCCACTGCATGCATCAGAACTTGGTTGCCATGAAGCCAATAAGGAATTATTCTGGTTCTTGAAAGTTGATTTCCATTTTAGGAGAGCAGTTGCTTCCTCAGTGGAAGCAAAAGTATTTGCAAAGAGGTACAAGAGAGTGAAAAACTGAAGTAATAACAAGAATATTTTGTTGGAAACCATCATCATATACTGCTAGTAATTAAGTGATTGTGAGTTGATTATTTTGTTTGTTGATGGATGAAATTGGTTCAGGGTACACTTTTTATATTGCAGTAAACAAGTACAAGTCTTGCATCTCAAATAAGGCGTTGCATCAGAAAGACTGACTTAAAAGTCTTCTAATAATCAAATGCATTTCTTTGTAAGTCTTCAAATAATTAACTGCGTTTATTTATAAGTCTTCAAATAATTAAATGCATTTCTTTGTAAGTCTTCAAATAATTTACAGAATTTCTTTATAAGTCTTCAAATAATTAAATGCATTTCTTTGCAAGTCTTCAAATAATTAAATGCATTTCATTGTATTAAATGCATTTGAAAACTACAACACACAAAAATGAAGTCAAGAGTGACTCTGTAAGTCTTGCTGTGGAAATTTCATATGAAAACTACAACAAGCAAATCCATGTCTCTTTGAATTTTCATTTGATGTTACTACTCATCAACAGAATGTATTCCTTACTCTAATCATCAAGCATCATGTGTAGTTAGTAGTTTGAACTTTAAAAAAAAATCCTTTTGTCTTATTCGTTCATAGGTAATAGTGAAAATGATGACCTCAATTTATTTTTTGGAAACAGAAATTATTCATAGACTAATAATGAGTATTATGGGTGCCGAGAATTGTGTGTGGCTTAATGATCAATAAGTGGCCTAATTGTCCAAGAAATGAGGGAAAAGCACAGGAGTATAAGGCTTAAATCTCACCAATAAAAGTCAGATGATTTTTCAATCAACCATAGTTATGGTGGTGGCTGAGTTATGTAGCACGTATTCAATACACAAGTTAGCCTGAATACCACTGTTATTGAAAAAATGGAGATCAAAGAAGAGAAATTAAGGAGGAAATTATCTCCATATGCTTGTTTATATGCGTTTAGAAGATGTCATTCTCTAAGTCAATGCACAAGTCTTTAGTCTTGACGAGGAAAATGCCAGTTTGGCCTATTGTTATTAAGAAACTAAATTGGCACCATATCCTCAAAAGAAAGAAAGTGTCCAAATGCACATACTTAAATTTTGTCATTCTCAAGTCAATGTACAAGTCTCTTTCACGAAAATTTCATATGATGTGGTCATTTGCTTAGAGAAAATAATTTCTTCACTATATTTTCTATGGTAGAAGTCCTTTTAATTTGAATTGTCAATTCAAGTGAAAGTATTTTTCACTCTAATAGCTATGAATTATTAAACTTCCATTCTCTTCACTTTAATTTTGATTTTTCATTCTGATTTGACAACTTAAATGTACTCGAGACTTAGTTTACATTTATGTCTTCCTCTACTTTTTTAAATTTAAAAAGAAAAACTTTTGTGTTGCTCCCCAAAGTAGAAAAGGAAAATAAAACTTCAAGTCTTTAGTATAAATGAATGTTGAACTAATGAGTTTATACTGAATATTACTTTTGAGATTATGTGACAAGACATTCAAAGTTGAGCATATGAACTTGAAAAATATATTAAGTTAATAAAGCTTAATTAGATTAATACAAATTAAAGAAGAATAAGTGTAGATGCGGACATCTCTCAAAATAAAGCGTAATAGTGAACATAGGAGTAACCAACTCCACTGCGCCAACGTCTTCTTATCCTTGACATCTGAAAATTGAAAAATAAAATTGTGAGCGTCAAACACTTATCAATAAGAAAAATATGTTTCGTATAGAGTATCACTTAGTTATTGTTATTAAAGAAAACATGTAGACTAGTATATCAGAATCAAACTTCAAATAATTATACACATTTCTTTGGTCCCAAACGTAAAGGAAAAAAGAGCAGAGAAAAATGAAATAAAGAAAGACTTTGTACGTCTTTCTGTGGAAATTTTATATGAAAACTACGACACACAAATCCATGTCTCTTTGAATTTTCATTTGATGTTACTACTCATTAATTGAACGTATTCTTTACTCTAATCATCAAGTATCATGTGTAGTTAGTTTGAACTATAAAGAAATATCCTTTTCTCTTATTCGTTCATAGATAGTGGCGCAAATGATGATCTCAATTTATTTTATTGAAACACAAATTATTCATAGACTAATAATGAGTCTTTTTTGGTATAATAAGACAATATTTTCCATGTCTTGATGAGAAATTTCAAACAAATCCCTTTCACTTTCAAATAAACAAAAAGATATAGTTCATTACCAATATAGTCTTGCCACTTTAACATTATCATAAAATAAAGTTCACTGATATTAAATTTAATAGCAAAATGAAAAAAGGCAAGGAATAATTCAATTTAATTCAGACAAAAGTCATATGGTATATATGTGATGCAGATATGTTTGGTTATCATTTCTCATCTTTAAACTAGTGGAGCATATCCAGTCTTAGTCTAATAAATTTTCTAAATTTCCAGTCACAAAATTCTCCAAGTCAATGCACAAAATTCTTGCTATAGAAATTTCAAAGAAAGCTGCATCACAAAAAATCATTCAATTTGATGTAAAATCCCAAAGCTTGCAAAAGAAAAAAAAACTAATGGTAAATCCTTATACTTGATTAGAAATTAATTTATTTATGCGGACTGATTTTATTAAAAAGAGAATACTTTATTATGATCTAATCAAGCATATTTAAGTAGCTGAAAGAGTAGGAAAGTGTCATTCTCAAACATTAGATATGACTAAGTCACATAATAAAGTGTCTTTTTTGGTATAATAAGACAATATTGAGGGACCTGATATTTATGATGATACGTGGTCTTTTCGTATTCCTTTTTGATTTCTCATTCGATATTCATTATGGTCTCGATTAATTTGAATTTGCACCATGTCTGCCTACTAACGGAGGAAGCACCAAGTTTTTTTGCGCGGAGTGTCCCTCCAAATATCTTTTATCTTGCAACTAAAAGTATAAATGCAGTTCTTTGAATTTTCAAGTAACTTAGTAATTGTTTCTTTTCCCTCATGAACAATTGCAAGATTTGATAAGACAGCAACAGCCTTGTCGATGGCTGGTTCAAGCTCAGACATTTCATCGGATCAAGTAGCTTTACGTTGTTTGATTCACACCAATTTGCTTAAGTGTAGGTCTGAGACTGTTTCATCGTGACGAATCAGTCATGCATACAGGAAGCAAGAGATAGAATTTGCTCAATAAATTCAACTTCCTCAGTGTTTTCAGCTTGTTCATTGTTTGTCACGACCCAAGCCGAGGCCCTAGTCACGACAGGCCTGAGAGACCCCTTCTATCCTAGCCCACTAGTGATATTGTCCAGCTTGTTCATTGTTTGTCACGACGGTCCTGAGAGACCCTTTATATCCTATCCCACTAGTGATATTGTCCGCTCTAGGTCTAGACCCGCATGGCTGTAAAACACGTCTCTAGGGAGTAAGGCTTGCTTACTTATATACCCATCATCCCTCCTGTGTTTTTCCAATGTGGGACTCCTTATCCTAAGTTGGGGTGTTACATTGTTCTCCTTTAATTTTGTAAAAGCTCTTGGTTCGACTTCAATCTTGGGGCAATCCGCAATATTTGCAAAGCTGTCTACATAAGGTGCTCTGCATACTTATGCTGCTATGATTTTATTTTTGATAGAACATAATTACCTTCTTTGATTCTGTTTAAGTGAGTAAATAAAGAAAAAGGTCAACCCGGTACACTAAAGCTACCGCTATGCGCGGTGTCCGAGGAACGGCCCTACCACAAGGGTGTATCGTACGCAGCCTTACCTTGCATTTCTGCTAGAGGCTGTTTCCAAGGCTTGAACCTGTGACCTCCTGGTCACATGGCAGTAACTTTACCAGTTACTTCAACTCCCCTTCTGTTTAAGTGAGTATTGGTCCAAATATCTTGTTTTCATTCGCAAAGTCATTAATATCTTCCTCCGTCGATTCAACTCTTCTCAATGCTCTTTCCAATACTAAAAGTCATTGGAAGAGTCCCTGAAAGACTGTTGTGGTGTATATCTAGAACACTGCAGAATTGCTCCCTTCAAGTTAGTTTCTTGCCAAATCTAGCATTACCAGAGATGCCAAATTGCAAATTGATGACGGAATTTCTTAATTGAGATTATTTTGGTTGCGGGAATTAAGGAAATGCCTCCGCAAATTCGTTATATTTGGCCATGGAAATGTAAAATGAAAGGGAAAAATGTTTTCTTCAAATGTTGCAAATTCGGCTGCCATCTCTAATTCACACTTTGTCTCTGTTCATATCTCGTCACAGAAATTGTTATCATTATCAAGTCAAATTTGGATAGTTCTGTTTATTTTTTTTAAAAGAATTTGTTGCATATCTACATTTTTTCCCAAGTTAACAAAACTATCATACACAAAATAATTACTTTTCTCAAAAATAAAAAAGTAGAGAATCATATGTTGTGCTACTATTATATTTTCTATGACAGACGTCCTTTAATTTTGAATTGTCAGTTCAAGTGAAAGTATTTTTCACTCTAATAGCTAAAGATCATTCAACTTCTATTCTCTTCACTTTAATTTTGATTTTTCATTCTGACGTGACAACTTAAATGTACTCGAGACTTAGTTTACATTTAAGTCTTCCTCTATCTCTTTAACTTTTTAGAAAAAATTAGTGCTACAGTTTCAATGAATGAGGGATTTTTCCAAGTTACATCTATTTGTTCTTTTGCTGATGTGATTTCTTTTGTCGAAACCATTTTCTTTCCCTTTGTAAGGGACTCCCACTTGGATTCTTCACCAACTCTTTTGAAGACGGAATACTGAAGAGAAGACAAGTTTTGATTCATAATATTTTCTTGGTGTAATTCGTAACGGATCAGTTACTTAGTGAGCTATAAGCTTATTTCTGATTGCGAAACAAATATGGTTTGAAATTATGTATTAAATAGCTTGAGCTATTGTCTTCCTTTTGGGATTATGTCACAAGACATTAAAAGTTGAGCATATGAACTTGAAAAATATATTAAGTTAATAAACCTTAAGCTGATTAATACAAACTAAAGAAGAACAAATGTAGATGCATTCATCTCTCAAAATAAATTTTATTAGTGAACATAACAGTAACCAACTCCACTGTGCCAACGTCTTCTTATCATTGACATCTGAAAATTGAAAAATAAGATAGTGAGTGTCAAACACTTATCAATAAGAAATACTAATATATTAGCGTAGAACTTAGCTTGAATACCTGTAAGTTCCCGAACTTAAATCTTGGTCCAATGACAAATTTTCTAGAAGAAATTATTGCTTCTTCTGTAATTCCTTTGCCTTCGCTGCTTCTTTCTCCTCGCCATCATAATTTTGTGTCCCAGATCTTCAACGATTCTTCCGGAAACCATGCAAGTACTAAAACAAATACTCCCACACACAAGCACATGAGTTACACTTATTCTACTAACTTCTGGGATTATTTACATCAGATAGTCATGCACACTTTTCATCCGAATGCCAATTACAGAATCACCAAAGGTTGTTCAACATATGCTAAACGACAAGAGAAAATAGTTATACAAAAATGCTCATAGCCTTATCCCAAAGTCATTCGTCATCTACATATACAACAAGATGCTAAAAAAAAAGACACTTCATCAATAAACAGTAACAAATGGATATTTACATCACAACCTAAGAAAAGAAAATGCAATCCTAGGCATACCGGTTCTACTAGATAGCACACAGGAGGAAAAGAACACAGGTAGCAAAAAACACCATGGTACAAGTACACCCACCCACACATAAAATAAATGTGCTGTCCTTAATGCATATAAAGATAGTACAGAGGAGGAGAGTACTTGTAAAGCCTCTTATTCAGAAGAGACATCAGTGAAATGTGGTGAGGCTCCAGTGGCCTCACATGCAGCAACATTGACCCCTATGGTGGTAGGGGTACTCACAATCTCTTCCTCCAGAATCAGAGGTATCACATCTCGGGTTGGGTCTGAACTGGGCCCTCTTGCTAAGGCTGAACTAGTAGAAACTCCTGTAGCTTCATCTCCTGCCTTCTTCCTTCTCTTCTCTTCATCTCCCCTTGATCTTTTTGAAGCTTTCCTCATATCATAATCTTCTTTCTATTTCAGTGTCATTGCTTCTCGCCTTCTTCTTCTAGCGGCTTTTCTATCCGTACTTTTATCTGCACTTTTATTTACCTTCTTTCCTTTGTCTTATAATGGCTTCCCCAACAAGTCAACAATACCTTCATCTTCATCGCTTATCACCAAAGCGAGGTAAAAAATAGGCTTCTGTGGCTGCTTGCTCTTCAACTCTGCTATGTTCGTTTGTGTTTGTTTAAATTCAGCCATGAACTTAGCAAGATCTAGAATGGACATCGCATCCAGCCTTTTGTCGATTCTCTTTTCCATATGGTCCATCCAAATTTGAAAGTTTTTAAATAGACAGATTGCCTCAGCTACAATTTGATCAACAAAAGGCTTGAATTATGAAGCCAATATGTCTAGCTGCTTCTTAAACTTCTTCTGCAGCTTAACTAACTTGACAAAATTTTCCTGCATCAACCTGTACCCCGAATAATCTGTCCCACCCATTGGTGGCATACACTCTGATCCTGCAGATGTACTAGACAACACATAATTAGGCGGCACATAAGTAGTGATGGGCAATGGAATACCTGTTGGATATTCGGAAGTATCGGGGGCTGGCACTGACTGTGTCTGGTAGGCTGGAGGTTTGGTGACTCTCATCTCAAACTTTGAGTCATCTTTTGATTTCTCAATGTCTTGCCTATGTGTAGCCCGAATTGTATTATCACCTCCTCGAATCTTCCAAGTGATGGTGTAATATGACCTTGCAATCCATTATTAGATAAATTTAGCATGCAAAGTGCAATGAGGTCACCTATGATACTTGGAATATGTACTTCAAATTTATTGTTTGAAAGATCAATAGTGATGTACAAAAATAAGATTCTCACAACTTGAAGCTCCAATCCCTTTGTTACAACAGCTATGGAGTTCTTATAATAATACCCATATCTTTCATTGCTCCGTGTCTTCTTTGATGGATCAATTTTCCTCATGGCTCTGAAATGTTGAAAAAAAATCGTCGGTAAGTTTCCCGTGAAGGCATTGGAAGAGAGGTCTAACAATCGAAGCACAGGATACATGCTTTCACTTCCTAAAGTTCTAATGGGTCCATGCAACTTATTCAATCTCAAGCTTAAAACTCGCAACTCAGGAAGAGTTCCCAACCACATTGGAAATGTATCATTGATGAGATTGTCTCCTAAATCAAGAACTTCCACTCGTTTGCAATTTTCTAAGGATCGTGGAAGTTTTCCCTCTAGCTTATTGACATGCAAATTGAAGCTTCCGAGTGCACTTCCAATGCAAAAAGTTGTTGGAAGAGTACCGGAAAGATTGTTTTTCTCCATATCAAGAACCTTAAGATGACCACTCATGTTGCCAAAACATTGCGGAATTGCTCCAATTAGATTGTTTCTACCCAAATCTAGAACTTGTAGTGATGTTAAATTGCAAATAGATGATGGGAGCTCTCCATTGAGATTATTATGTGACATCATCACATACTGGAGGCCAATGATATTACCCAAGCATTGCAGAATTTTTCCCTTCAAGTTGTTTCTAGACAAATACAGGACTGTCAGTGAGGTTAAATTACAAATAGATGAAGGAATTTCCTCAATCAAATTGTTGTTGCCGAGAAATAGAGTTTGCAAGTTTCTCAAATTTCTAAAGGAAGACGGAATTGAACCAGTAAGTTGATTATTTGATAATGTCAGATTATTTAGATTTTTCAGATTTCCTAACACACTAGGAATTGGGCCAGAGAGTTGATTATCGGATAATTCCAGATTATTGAGTTTTTTCAGATTCCCCAACTCACTAGGAATTGGGCCAAAGAGGTTTTTATTATTGGATAATACCAGATGATTGAGGGTTTTCAGATTCCGCAACTCACTAGGAATTGGGCCAGAGAATTGATTATTGTGTAATAACAGATAATTGAGGCTTTTCAGATTCCCCAACTCACTAGGAATTGGGCCAGAGAGTTGATTATTGTATAATGCTAGAGTATTGAGGTTTTTCAGATTCCCCAACTCACTAGGAATTGGGCGAGAGAGAGTTGATTATTGGGTAATTCCAGAAAAATGAGGTTTTTCAGATTCCCCAACACATTAGGAATTGGGCCAGAGAGATTATTATTGTATAATTCCAGCTCAATGAGGTTTTTCAGATTCCCCAACTCACTAGGAATTGGGCCAGAGAGCTGATTATCATAAATATACAGATAGGACAAGTTGTTCAAATTCCCCAATGAAGCAGGAATAGAGCCAATAAGGAAGTTCCTGCCCAAAGATAGCTTAGTAAGAGACCTTAGGTAACCTACTTCTCCTGGAACGGGAGCATTTAAATGGATGTCAAAAATGCGGAGGATCTGAAGCTTGGCTAGTGAGTCGATTTGTGATGGGATTGTGTCCGAAATTTGATTTCTATTCAAGTCAAGATAGACAAGATTAGTGAGATTACCAATCTCAGGTGGGATGGTGCCAGAAAAATTGTTCATGGTAAGATCAAGATACTCAAGAAAAGGGAGAGATGAAAACAGGAAATCATAGAGTGTAGCAAAGACACTAGCATTTGTGATATTTAACAAGATCTACGGTGACTGCATTGAGTATTTCAAGTGAGGTGTACACAGAGATACCGTTGCCAGATAAAATGCTCTCGATTTACGACCACAAGTGCGGGCGTCTTGTTTCAGTTTGACAGAAAAGCTCTGTGTTTATGTTAATTATACATCTCAAGTGGGGAACACTTTTAGGTTTTGGGTGATGAAAGACTATGGCGTTACAGAATCTTGGGCTGAATTGTTTACTATTCCAGTCCTGGATTTCTTTCAGTCATACCGAAATATAGGTTTTCGGATGGTGTAGTGCTACTTTGCTACAGAAATAGGGGTCTTCGCACTGTCTTAAGGACATCCAAAGCACCACTTGAATTACGTCCTCAATCTGATTTCTCTCAGACAGGTTTTGTGTATACAGAAAGTTTGTTCTTCCCAAAATTATTTCGTTAGTACTATTTCCTTATGTACGAACAAGTCAGTTTCCCAAAATTACAACCTCTTTATGTGTCTTCATATCATAAATTGAACTGTCTGGTGTGCTTTAGCTGGTCTGTAAACCAACCAGATTAACCAGCACACGAGTTCATGGTACTGTTTCAAGCACGATTTAGATGTCATTGATCTCCGAGCCTTACTTTGCGATGAACCATGTCAATGATGTGAAGAATAATCCATGCATGGTACTGTTTTAAGCGCATTTTTCCCCTGTATTCTTCTTCTATATCATCTGTGTTATGAGGGATTGTCTCTTATCAAGGTTTGTAATTTATTCTGATTGTAAGTATCTCATACTTTTGCTATGGAATCCCTCTCCAAGAGAATCAATAGTACTTCTGCATCCAAAATCTTCATCGCAGAAAATTTATACTTGCGGATTGGGATATGGCTCAACTAGTGATGACTATAAGATCCTCAAGATTGCTTATATCACGGATTGAGCATTGAGAAACTATTGTAACTTATCATTGCTTGTATTGGAAGAGTGATAGGAGGCCTGGCCAAACACCACGGTTATTCAAGAAACTGTCTCAGACTCGTCGGAATCATGTTACTATATTGAGTTGTATCGACTTAGATGTTGGTATTTTTGCGAATTGACCGTATGCTGGATGTATCTTGTTCCTTATGTCAAAAAACAGTGATTGTGTAGTAAATTTTTTTAGTTTATATAGCAAAGCTTATGGATGGGGAATCTAATCTATGCCTATTGTACCAGAGTGATCGGTCTTGAATTTCCCCCCCTCAAATGTCTTGGATTGAAGTGTGTCTTGAAATGTAATAAACGTTTGCATTATGGACAAGAGTTAAAGTATTTGCCTTATGAAAACATATCTAAGTTCTAACGTTTGCCTGTAACACAACTTCTGATAGTTTTGTAGGTCCATTGTCTTGAAATATCATTAACGACTACCGTATGAGTAACAGTTAAAACGTCTATTTTATAGACAAAATAATACGTAGATTTTCTCATATTTTACACTCCCTATGTCCCATTTTATGTGGCACTCTTTGACTTGACATAATATTTAAGAGGAAAAAAAATACTTTTGAAACTTGTGGTTAAACAATCCTTAGGTATTTGTATGGTTATAAATTATTTCATTAAAAGTAAAATTGAAATTTTAAAGTTAAATTGTTTCTAATTATAGTTAGATGACATTTTTCTTGGGACAAACTAAAAAGGAGTGCCACATAAAATGATATAGAGAGAGTACACGTACTAGCTATGTGAGTTTTTAAATTGCAAATCAAACACCATGTTACTTTTATAGATAAATAATTTACCTTCAAACTAGATACCAAACGTGAAATTACTGGTGCAGAATTTAATACCTGTATAACTTACCTCCAAATTTGGTGTTGGTCCCCAAAGTAAAAAAGGAAAATAAAAATTCAAGTTTTAGTACTGCTACAGTATCAATTAATGAGTGATTTTTCCAATTTACATCTATTTGTTCTTTTGCTGATGCGATTTCTTTTGTCGAAACCATTTTCTTTCCCTTTGTAAGGGACTCCCACTTGGATTCTTCACCAACTCTTTTGAAGACGGAATACTGAAGAGAAGACAAGTTTTGATTCATAATATTTTCTTGTTGTAATTCGTAACGGATCAGTTACTTAGTGAGCTATAAGCTTATTTCTGATTGCGAAACAAATATGGTTTGAAATTATGTATTAAATAGCTTGAGCTATTGTCTTCCTTTTGGGATTATGTCACAAGACATTCAAAGTTGAGCATATGAACTTGAAAAATATATTAAGTTAATAAACCTTAAGCTGATTAATACAAACCAAAGAAGAACAAATGTAGATGCATACATCTCTCAAAATAAAGCTTATTAGTGAACATGACAGTAACCAACTCCACTGTGCCAACGTCTTCTTATCTTTGACATCTGAAAATTGAAAAATAAGATAGTGAGTGTCAAACACTTATCAATAAGAAATAATAATATATCAGCGTAGAACTTAGCTTGAATACCTGTAAGTTCCCGAACTTAAATCTTGGTCCAATGACAAATTTTCTAGAAGCGATTATTGCTTCTTCTGTAATTCCTTTGCCTTCGCTGCTTCTTTCTCCTCGCCATCATAATTTTGTGTCCCAGATCTTCAACGATTCTTCCGGAAACCATGCAAGAACTAAAACAAATGCTCCCACACACAAGCACATGAGTTACACTTATTCCACTAATTTCTGGGATTATTTACATCAGATAGTCATGCACACTTTTCATCCGAATGCCAATTACAGAATCACCAAAGGTTGTTCAACATATGCTAAACGACAAGAGAAAATAGTTATACAAAAATGCTCATAGCCTTATCCCAAAGTCATTCGTTATCTACATATACAACAAGATGCTAAAAAAAAAAGACACTTCATCAATAAACATTAACAAATGGATATTTACATCACAACCTAAGAAAAGAAAATGCAATCCTAGACATGCCGGTTCTACTAGATAGCACACAGGAGGAAAAGAACACAGGTAGCAAAAAACCCCATGGTACAAGTACACCCACCCACACATAAAATAAATGTGCTGTCCTTAATGCATGTAAAGATAGTACAGAGGAGGAGAGTACTTGTAAAGCCTCTTATTCAGAAGAGGCATCAGTGAAATGTGGTGAGGCTCCAGTGGCCTCACATGCAGCAACATTGACCCCTATGGTGGTAGGGGTACTCACAATCAATTCCTCCAGAATCAGAGGTATCGCATCTCGGGCTGGGTCTGAACTGGGCCCTCTTGCTAGGGCTGAACTAGTAGAAACTCCTGCAGCTTCATCTCCTGCCTTCTTCCTTCTCTTCTCTTCATCTCCCCTTGATATTTTTGAAGCTTTCCTCATATCATAATCTTCTTTCTATTTCAGTGTCATTGCTTCTCGCCTTCTTCTTCTAGCGGCTTTTCTATCCGTACTTTTATCTGCACTTTCATTTACCTTCTTTCCTTTGTCTTTTAATGGCTTCCCCAACAAGTCAACAATACCTTCATCTTCATCGCTTATCACCAAAGCGAGGTAAAAAATAGGCTTCTGTGGCTGCTTGCTCTTCAACTCTGCTATGTTCGTTTGTGTTTGTTTAAATTCTGCCATGAACTTAGCAAGATCTAGAATGGACATCGCATCCAGCCTTTTGTAGATTCTCTTTTCCATATGGTCCATCCAAATTTGAAAGTTTTTAAATAGACAGATTGCCTCAGCTACAATTTGATCAACAAAAGGCTTGAATTATGAAGCCAATATGTCTAGCTGCTTCTTAAACTTCTTCAGCAGCTTAACTAACTTGGCAAAATTTTCCTGCATCAACCTGTACTCTGAATAATCTGTCCCACCCATTGGTGGCATACACTCTGATCCTGCAGATGTACTAGACAACACATAATCAGGCGGCACATAAGTAGTGATGGGCAATGGAATACCTGTTGGATATTCGGAAGTACCGGGGGCTGGCACTGACTGTGTCTGGTAGGCTGTAGGTTTGGTGACTCGCATCTCAAACTTTGAGTCATCTTTTGATTACTCAATGTCTTGCCTATGTGTAGCCCGAATTGTATTATCACCTCCTCGAATCTTCCAAGTGATGGCGGAATATGACCTTGCAATCCATTATTAGATAAATTTAGCATGCAAAGTGCAATGAGGTCACCTATGATACTTGGAATATGTCCTTCAAATTTATTGTTTGAAAGATCAATAGTGATGTACAAAAACAAGATTCTCACAACTTGAAGCTCCAATCCCTTTGTTACGACAGCTATGGAGTTCTCATAATAATACCCATATCTTTCATCGCGCCGTGTCTTCTTTTAAGATTTTCAAATTTTATTTGTTCAATCATATATAACAATATAGCACGGAAACAGTGTATCATATCAGAAGTAGAATAATTACATGTTACATGACTCGGAATACATGTGCAACACACGTGCCGAAGAACTAGTATATAAAGAAAAGGAAGATCAATAAGGAGAAACCCTAAGCATTCAAATCAAAGCAATAGAGAAGAGGAAGCTGTAAAGATGACTCGAAAGGCAAATCGTATCAAAGGTATCTGTTTCTTTCTGCTTGATCTCTGTGTATTTTCTGCTTGTTTCTATTTTTTTTTCGTGTTCTTGTTACCCCTTGTGACCAAGAGTGTCACGACCCGAACCGGGGCCCTGGCCGTGACGAGCATTCCGAACCATGAAGGCCTGAAACACCCCTATCTATCTGGTAATCATGCACATAATTCATATGATAATAAGATATGCGGAATATACACAATATTACGGAAAACATGGTCATAAATAAAATGAAATCAACAAAGTGGAAATAATGTCCCACAACATCTATCGACGTCTGAACAACCGTCTGTGAAATCTCTAATACATGACTGAAACAAATTACTGTCTGAAAATTGGGACAAGGCCCCCAGTAGACCCAAAACTACTAAATGATAAATGAACTGACAGACATCAGGCCTTCCGAAATATAGAAGGCTCACCACTTGATTCTGCAAATCTGTCGGAAGAGATCTACTGGTTATCTGGACCCCTAAACTGCGCCTCCAAACTTGGGAGGAAAGGGGGTCAATACAAAAGTACTGGTACGCAGAGAAATCAAAAACAAAATATAATATTTTTTTCCAAATATAGGTGAGAGCCATTATAAAGTAGTTTCATATCAAATCATTTGAAAACACATGGGCATAATGTAATAGTTTTCAACAACAATGTAATGCAGCTGAGCTAGGTGGAATACCCTACATATAACATTTACACCAACTTTCAAATCTCGGTTGCCGCCGAGATTAGAGTATAAGTGAGGGAAAGACACACAAGATCACACAGCAGGGTGTCTCGACCCAATAAAGTATAGTAGTTCCCAAGATCACTTAGCCTGGGCTCCTAACCATAGTCCTAATTTGGGAATGACATAAAGTCAAGTACACAAGATCACTTAGCCTGGTACCAAATCCCCATGTCGGTAAACACGATTTCCAGCGATGAGCCCTTACACTCAAACGCCTTCTTCGGGCATCCACCTATCTCATGTAAAATCAATGCATCAAACTCCATTTAATTCAATCACTTATCTTATTCTATAGGGTATCGTCATACCCGACTTGCAAGCCATCAATATCACATCATTCTTTCATGCAACCATTATATTCATCATACTTCAACATAACAACCCTCTCATTGCAAGTCAAAACCATGACCATTTTCAAAATATTTCATGTCACGCTTGTCAAGATGATTACAAACATTTCACATCATATGAGAATTTAAAACGAGATCATATAAAGAGAGGTATTTCATATAATTCATGCTCTCAAGTTAACATCTTTTCGGAATACATGCATATACATATATCATATATCAAACCACTTCGGGAATAGGCCTAAAGACCAAATCAATATCATAAAACGTTTAAAACGGGATTATATTCATAATTTCAAAACCCCCATTTTTAAAACATGAATTTTTAAGCCCATGAGATTTTTGAGATAACCCCACGTACCTCTATATGCGAAGATGATAGGTGCTTCTTGAAGCCTACATTCTGGGGATTCCAAATATGCAATTAGTTTCAAAAACCCACTGTTGAATCTTGAGTTTCTTGAGTTTTTATTTTGAAACCCTAAGGAGAGTTCTTGAGCAATTTTGATGAATGACGGTGTATTTTGGGTATTTGGAAACTGAATTTCGTGTTTATGGATAAATAAGGGTGGGAAAAGGACCATTTTACCCCAAAAACGGAGTGTTTAAGTCACTTGAGTAATAATATATGCGGCGCAAACCTTATCGCATAATATAGGTTGTACGGATCACTCTTTATCGCACACATTAGGTTGTGCGTCGCACACCTTATGGCATAAGTTAGGGTGTGCGTCGCACACCTTATGCTGCACGATACACTCCACTTTGCAAATCCATAACTTTTTCCTCGGGTGTCGGATTTTTGTGAAATTGGTATCGTTGGAAATATAATTCGAATACCTTTCATTTGATATATAGTAGGCACTATAATTCAATATATACAAAGAGTAATGGTCGATTGAAGTTGACCTAAGTTTCAATGCTCACTAAAATTCGAACGATAGGAAAACTTTCAACTTGTCCTTGAGCTTGGGGACCTCTATGATCTTAATTCATGCTCAGATAGGTTTCCACATTATATAATTTATTAACACACTAAACTTGCATTGGATTTATGGCTATTGGAACCTTTACGTGAAGGAAATGACGATTTTCATTCTCGTCCGAAATGCCGGGTGTTACATTATCTTCCCCTTGGGATCATTCGTCCCCGAATGATGGGTAGGAACTTGTTGAAGCTTAAAGGTATGGACTAACGCAGACATGATGTGCCTTCTAAGAAAGGTCATAACTGATCTGAAATATTTAAACTTCTATAATGAAACTGAATTCTGAGCTGACTTGAGTTTTCTTGCTTTAAGAAGCTGATTCGTGCTGAAAATTTAGGATTCCCTTGAAATATTTATGATCCAATCATACATGTTGACATTAGGAAGTGATAAATTATGCAAGTACGAATCATAAGACATCAAGACTTACATCGTACAAGGGTATTACACTATCTGAGCTGAAATACTTGAAAAATTTTGAGATTATACGCTGAACTCTTATGCACCGAGTCATGAATAGATAGTTGAATCTGAAACATGATGCTTGGAATGAACTAAACTCACAATTTATATGGATGGAATAGATTATCTCTTGGGAATGGCCATACGCATGAGACTTCGGATAGTAGGACTGGGTGAAAAGGTGGAAAAACCATAATAACTTGTCTGCCCGACTGTTAAACTGAATTACAGACTGAATTATACCAGACACTTATACTCAACTGGAGTATCTCCTCAACACTCTCTCTAAAGAAGTTCTAGCAGTAATAGGAAGCCACGAATCTTGGGTATGGATTACATAAGACATCCAACTGAGGGAAATCACAACATTTACACTACTCTGTAGTCTGGAATATAGACATATAACTCATAAATTAGGATAGAATTTCCAGGCCTTAGTCAATGCGACTTCTTACTTTAAAGATTAGCACACTCCTCGAATACTCCCTTAACTGTACTATTACCCGTAGATACCACATTCATTCGATCCAACTTATTTGTTCTCGTATTTGTATTTATAAATCTTTCTACTAATGTCTATAGTAACTTAAATCCTCTTCACCATGATCAGGCCTAACTCCAACTCACAAAATACTACATGCCACTCCACGATACAAGTCTAAACCATAAGATTCCACCTTTTATATCTCTTAAAAGATCACACCCTAAGCCTATCATGCCTTACCACTTCAATGGCTAACTCTGAACTATTACTACAAAGTCGCTAGCGCATATAGCGTTCCTTAACAAAAATTCCAACATGTCATTCAAGCCTATCTCTATAACCACATATGAACTTCAAAGTAAACACTCATAAAGACACACTTCACATATTCTACTAACCATCTATCGATATAGCTCCCACACTCTACCCCAAGAACATACACACACACACCTTTCAGCTAACCATCATATGCATTAAAGACTTGGCCCCAACCTTACTTCGCACTTATGGCCTTATCTAAAATAAGCATACTATGATCTTCCACCAACTAGAAACATTTACTCATCATCACTACCATAACATAAAGAGGAGTCACTAAAGATTAGAACATAAGATCTTGAAGCATGGAAGGATGTTATATGAAACTTGACACTTAACTGAGGCCTGGGGAATAGTAAATCAACATCCAGGATTTATCAAAGAAAAAAAAATCTGAATTAGGGCATACATGGCTATGAACTATATCCCACCTATCGTAAAGAGTATAGCATGAATTATGGGAACTGAGCACACTATAAAGTGTGAATGCATGAGTCATGAGCTGCATGACCTTAATTTAGAGTTCATAACATATGGAATGTGATTCCGACGGCTGAATGAACTGAAGTTCCTCATTTAGGAATCTAGAAGAGCACGTGATTTTCTATCATATACATGAACATGAACTATGATCATGGAACTGAAACGTGAGGTATGAGTAGGTATTAGGATAACTGAAAAAAACTGAGACCGGAATGGGTTAATCCTCACTCTTCCCTTCTAATGTTCTATGTCATACTGACATCACTACTAGAATCTAAAAGCCTGACTTGGTTATTCGCTCTATCATCTCCCCCTTAGCTTCAAGCCATCATATTAAGTTTGGGAGATCCCTTACTAGACTCTAAACTGAAGTACACTCACTGCACTCTGGGGTCTGGAAAACTACTATACACGCATATCATGGCACTTAACCCGAATGACTGCACCTGAAAGTGGAAAACCCACTGTTAATACTACCTTATGAGATACACTTTATCTTTCTATAGACCCAGTAGTCATCATATAATACTTGCACACTTACTAACTTTGGGTTTTCATGGGTATCCCCATAGTCGGAGTGCACACCCTCTAGTGCTTTAACTCTTATTTCTATTAGTTCAACCTTCAAAAACTCAAACTTAGAATCTAGCACTCAACATGGATATCACCAAGCCTTCAATGAATCATACTACTTCCGACATAGCCTACCAATATCGCGACTCCAAACGTACATCTCTCTACTATGAGAATCAAGATCATATAAAAAGGCTCAACACTATCAATCAAAATTTCTTAACTTGGCTATTTAGAACACCATATACCATCTAACTAGTCTTTCTCCACCTAGCAACTCAACGGTACCACTCGTCACACAAAACGTGTAATAGTCTTAGAAAATCCGCAACCTCAGATCACCTTGGGCATACTTCTACATTATATATGCAACATCATACTTCACTACGAATCAAATAAACTTAAGGTCTTGCATATACCGTTCAAGCCTATTAGATTACTTCCATAAAACTAGTATCATTAACCAAGAAATCATCACATCCACCTTCATGGACATTAATTGTTCAAAACTTAATGTCTAGTGCTAAACATGATTTTACAACCCAACCTTAGGCATGATTCTAACTTGGATACCATGAAATAGACATCAAGAAACACTAATACACTAGAACTTCCAAACAACAAATAATTGATCTTGACCTTACGGTCTTCCTTATCATAACTCATTAGCACGTACTATTTTAACACATCAAGCCTACTAATTTTTTTCCCACAAAACATACATCATTAATCTCATGCCACTATTTTTACCACCACATTCTATATTAAATTCAAGCATATAGTCCTGTACCAATCATCTATCACTACTGAAAAATGCAACAAAATATGCTAGTCCATAAAATTTGGGACATACTATACAAACGCCTCAAAAACCACTACATACCTTCTCACAAGTAGTACTAGTTTACAATTACCAACGAAAAGAAGGTCAAGGGGTAAAGTTACATAATAGACATGATCAACCTTAATCTTATATTATAACCCCATACAATCTTTTCTACTTATACGGATTTCTCACCTCATACTTACTTACCCAAACATACATTTAGACTACCTTCAAATTCCACAAACAACCATGAGTCTATACTTACAACTTACTGGCTAATATAGCCATTTTCACACTTCAAGCAACCGAAAAATCACCCTAACTAACAACTCCTTCTCTACCTTCTACTAAACTAACACACAAGGACGAATCACTTCTTTACCAACTCAATCTCATGCAAACAGATTCAGCTATATATATATTAAACCAACACAAGAACAACAAGTTGCTAGTGAATCGAAATAGACCTCACACGGCTTCACTAGACTTTGATTTTGTATTTTGAACAAGAAAATGAGATAAATGACAAGTCAACTATGCTAGTGAATCGAAAGAGAGCCACACGGCTTCACTAGATTTTATTTTTTTCAACAACACCTTGATGACAAGATTACATGAGATAGAAATTTAATATGCAATATCCAATTAACTAAGAATACACATCTTACTCTGTATAAATAAAATCAGAGTCAAACACTTCCTCCACGGACTACCATACCATCCACACATGCTACTAGTTACCACATTAGTCTATCATCATAAGGGGGTAAATCATTCTCGAACATCGGTTATTCAACTAAAATATTCATTTACACAAAAGTCACCCTCGCTCTGACTTCTAACTTTGTGACTTCACATCACCAACTTCTTGGTCTAATTTCACTACCAATAGGTCATGACAACAACACTTTAACGCATACTACTATTCGGGTGGAAATACAGTTCCAACATTCTACTACACATCATCCCCCCTTAAGCAAAACATTTGTAATATAAATTTGAAGGGGACTAAATGCAATTAATACCTCTAGCTGAAAAGCACGATTCCATCAGGATCAATGCTTACATCGGAATCAATACACATTGAAGCACTAACAGACTCTTCTCAAGTCCTTGCACAAATTTTAACTCTTATATGGTTCAATCAGAAAGGACCATACCATTTAGATTCTAAACTTCTGCACTTGAATCACCTCAATAATGAGACATATCTGAGGACATTAGAGTAAGGAAAAATTTTGGGATGACTTTTTTTACTTTAGTATGGGCGACACCACAGCACGAATTAGAGTATGAAAGAGGAACATTCTGACTCTATTGCACGAACTAGAACACGAAGAAAGAGAGACATTTCTAAACGCCTAGTAGCCTCCTGCTTATAAGTATGGCGCGCTACACACCCATAAACAAGACTCTACCCGACGCAATTTCGCAGACACCCTGGGACCATGAACCATGCTTTGATACCAAGTTTGTCACGAACCAAATCGGGGCCCTGGCCATGACGAGCATTCCAAACCATGAAGGCCTGAAACACCCCTATCTATCTGATAATCATGCACATAATTCATATGATAATAAGATATGCGAAAGATACACAATATTACAGAAAACATGGTCATAAATCAAATGAAATCAACAAAGGAGAAATAATGTCCCACAACATCTATCGACATCTGAACAACCGTCTGTGAAATCTCTAATACATGACTAAAACAAATTACCGTATGAAAACTGGGACAAGGCCCCCAGTTGACCCAAAACTACTAAATCATAAATGAACTGACAGACATCAGGCCTTTCGAAATATAGAAGGCTCACCACTTGATTCTACAAATCAGTCGAAAGAGATCTACTGGTTATCTGGACCCCTAAACTATGCCTCCAAACCTGGGAGGGAAGGGGGTAAATACAAAAGTACTGGTACACAGAGAAATAAAAAACAAAATATAATATTTTTTTTTCAAATATAGGTGAGAGCCATTATAAAGCAGTTTCATATCAAATCTTTTGAAAACACATGGGCATGATGTAATAGTTTTCAATAACAATGTAATGCAGCTGAGCTAGGTGGAATACCCTACATATAACATTTACACCAACTGTCAAATCTCGGTTGCCGCCGAGATTAGAGTATAAGTGAGGGGAAGACACACAAGATCACACAACAGGGTGTCTCGACCCAATAAAGTATAGTAGTGCCCAAGATCACTTAGCCTGGGCTCCTAACCGTAGTCCCAATTTGGGAATGACATAAAGTCAAGTACACAAGATCACTTAGCCTGGTACCAAATCCCCATGTCGGCAAACACGGTTTCCAGCGATGTGCCCTTACACTTAAATGACTTCTTCGGGCATCCACCTATCCCATGTAACATCAATACATCAAACTCCATTTAATAAAATCACATATCTTATTCTATAGGGTATCGTCATACCCGACTTGCAAGCCATCAATATCACATCATTCTTTCATGCAACCATTATATTCATCATATTTCAACATAACAAATCTCTCATTGCAAGACAAAATCATGACAATTTTCAAAATATTTCATGTCACGCTTGTCAAGATGATTTCAAACATTTTACATCATATGAGAACTTAAAACGAGATCATATAAAGAGAGGGGTTTCATATAATTCATGCTCTCAAGTTAATATCTTTTCAGAATACATGCATATACATATATCATATATCAACCCACTTCGGGAATAGGCCTAAAGACCAAATCAATATCATAAAATGTTTAAAACAGGATTATATTCATAATTTCAAAACCCCCATTTTTTAAAACATGAATTTTTAAGCCCATGATATTTTTGAGATAAGCCCACGTACCTCTATATGCGAAGATGATAGGTTCTTCTTGAAGCCTACGTTCTGGGGATTCCAAATATGCAATTAGTTTAAAAAACCCACGGTTGAATCTTGAGTTGCTTGAGTTTTTATTTTGAAACCTAAGGACAGTTCTTGAGCAATTTTGATGAATGAAGGTGTATTTTGGGCTATTTGGGAACTGAATTTCGTGTTTATGGCTAAATAAGGGTGGGAAAAGGACCATTTTGCCCCAAAAATGGAGTGTTTAAGTCACTTGAGTAATAATATATGTGGCGCACACCTTATCTCATAATATAGGTTGTGCGGCACACTATTTATCACACACTTGAGGTTGTACGTCGCACACCTTATGGCATAAGTTAGGTTGTGCGTCGCAGACCTTATGCTGCATGACACACTCCACTTTGGAAAGCCATAACTTCTTCCTCAGGTGTTGGATTTTTTGCGAAATTGATATCGTTGGAAAGATAATTCGCATACCTTTCATTTGATATCTAGAAGGCACTCTAATTCACTATATACAAAGAGTAATAGTCGATTGAAGTTGACCTAAGTTTCAACGCTCACTAAAATACGAACGATAGGAAAACTTTCAACTTGTCCTTGAGCTTGGGGACCTCTATGATCTCAATTCATGCTCAAATATGTTTCCACACTACATTATTTATTAACACACTAAACTTACATTGGATTTATAGCTTTTGGAACCTTTACGTGAAGGAAATGACGATTTTCATTCTCGTCCGAAATGCGGGGTGTTACAAAGTGGTCATGGTTCAAGCCTTGGAAATAGCCTCTGGCAGAAATGCAAGGTAAGGCTTCGTACAATACACCCTTGTGGTGGGGCTCTTCCCCGGACACTGCGCATAGCGGTAGCGTAGTGCATCGGGCTGCCCTTTTCCTCTTTTTACCCCTTGTAAAGGTGGTACTTGAGTTATCTTTGACGTACTAACTCCATAGGCAGGCGAGCTAGATTATTAGTTACTAAATCGGCAAAATTCAGTAATTTTGGCAAAAATCCTATATTTGTGTTGAGAATCTATTTAATATGTATAAGAATTTTACCAAAACCCAACAAGTAAACTTTTCTAGCATCGAGAACTCATAAATTTATGACTCTAGATCCGCCTCTGCGCGGCGCTGTTGATGTCTTATGGTCTATATGAAATTGATAAGCACAATCTTTAATTGAAGGGAAAAGAGCTACGAAGCATTTTGAGGAAAAAATTAAGATGGATGTTGATGGTGCTAGGGGAATCCACTTCAATGAAGAAATAGTTGTGGACATCCTCAATAGGCTACCTGTGCGATCTCTTCTTCGATTCAAATGTGTTTTGAAGTTTTGGATGGCATTGATCTCCGAGCCTTGCTTTACGTTGAAGCATCTCAAGCTTTCCAATAATAACCAAAATTCCCCAAAAATTCTTTTTTCTTAAGAACATGTTTTCCTTGCATCCTTCCTCTTTAACACCAGCTTCTTTGTCGTTTACTCAATTTACTGAGAATGTACAAAAACTTGATTGGCTTTATGGCGGTAAACCATGGAGTTGCAATATATATTGTTGCTACGATGGCTTGGTTCTTGTGGGGGTTCGTAGATATGATAATACTAACCATCTCATACTTTTTCTATGGAACCCTTCCACAAGAGAATCGGTAGTACTTCCTAGTACAGAATTTTTACCGCAAGAAGATTATACTTGCGGATTGGGATATGACTCAACTAGTGGTGACTATATGATCCTTAAGATCAGTTACAAATCATGCAGTGAAATTCTTGCATTGAAAAGTGGTATGTGGAGAATAATTGGTAAGCCTACTGGCATTTACTCCTCGTGGTTGTCTGATATGGACTCTTTGACTTTTGTACATGGAACATTTCATTGGCTTGGTTTGTCACGGAATGAGTCTGTGACTTCATATGATATTTCATATGAGGTATTCAAAGAAATACCATTGCCAGATCGAATGTTTGTGGTCCCCGACATGAAATACGTCAAACATGGCTTTTCTGTTTTGGGAGAAATGATTTGTATTTGTTCTACTCATCGTGATCAGTGGAAGTACACTTTCAACGTATGGATAATGAAAGACTATGGTGTGAAGGAATCTTGGAATCGATTTTTCACTATACAAAGTGCTGATCTTTATTCTTTGATACCAGAATACAGGTTTTCAGATGGTGAAGTGTTACTCCGTTGCAAGCATTTTGACCGTTGTGGTTATCTTTTTAATACAACCAAAGAATCATCTGGTTTTTGGCCTCAATATCGTTCAGAATGTATTCAGAATGGATTTTTTTATACAGAAAGCTTGATCTCTCCAAAATTCCTTACATAGTATTTACTCATTTACGATCAAGACAACATTTTTTCGAGGTAATCATACTACAACCTCTTTTTCATTTTAATGTTAGTAGTATTTCTCTTTTTCGTTGAAATATTATGAGGTTCTGTTAAGAGAAGTTGTTGTAGCTCATCATTTGCTTATATTGTAGGAATCGCAGAACTGGCAGTGGTCATACAACTTCACGTACGTTCTTAAGCTGCTCGACCTGTTGGGAACATACATTAGGATGTCAAACTGGGAAATTTACAGAGTTGTAACAAGTTAGATTTTGTTATTTTTCGGGGATTAACCTTGCGTTGCATATGACTTTTTTCAAAAACAAAAAGTGATTGTATGAACTATCTTCCTTGTTGAACTGATCACATTATATCAGTTTCATTGTGTTTTTATTATTTAGATGGCATGCTGAAGCACATTAATGATCTGCTTTGCATCCTTTTCAAAATACATTTTTTCAGTACTGAACTTTGAAGTTCTCTCATTCTGAAAAAAATCCATATTTGTTTTGCTTCCATCTGTTTTCTGCTACTGTTGTGCCTGAAAATATTTCGTATTTTCACCAAGCACAGACCTCTGACAAGTCTTGGAAGACTGAGCTCACGTATGTGGCAAAGTACAAGATTGTCTCTCGTGGCTAGGGGTGACAATTCAACCAGATGAGATGTTGTTTGATTTCTTTTCAAATCTTTTCAGCGGAGCGTATCTTGTTGATAGCTCATGTTAGAGCTCCGAGTAGGCTAGGGTGATCTCTTTTCGCCTTACTAATCACGGAGAAACATCAAATACATGCCTAGATTGTATAAACATACTTTTTAGGTGCTTAGCTACTCTTGCATTTCGTTTTTCAAAATTGTTCTAAAAAATGATTTTTCTTGTCCATGATAATCTCTCGATATTCTATTTCCTTTGTTTGGGCAGCTTTATTTCTTCCTCTTTGCACTTTTGTAGCTTTGGTGTTCTGCCTTGTCACTCTGCCATTTTCTGTGGTTTTCTTAAAGTTGTGGCCTTTTTTCTTCCAGCCGCCATACGGTTCGTCTTAAAGCCTTAAGGAGAAGGGGAGGAGTAGTTATCTATGTAATTACGGTCTTTGTTAGCCGTTGTTCCGGTTGAGCACTCTCTTTTCTTTGTTCGATTCCGCCTTACCAAACAAGACTGACTTATTACCCACCTGCAAAGGGTTGTGAGGGTAGACCAGGTACGAGGAATGAATCTATATTTGTGCACGGAAGTTTCTGGCCGGCGGCCGTTCAACTGTTTGAATGCAATGCAGTGTGTTGGTTCCGACTCGGTAAAGGTAGAATGCCTGGTCGAAGGTCCAGTACAGTAGGTAGCAGGCGTCTTCGTTTTGGCTCACAACTGAAGTATTGGGGTTCTTTCTACTTTCTTGCTGACATTGTTTTGTTGCATCCATCGTCTCCATGTTGGCATTTGTCTTGTGCGGTAAGGGGGTTTTCTTTGAATTTCTCTCGTGTTGCCTGTATTCGCTAATCTTCTTTCTGATGTTGTTGTTGTTTCCTGTTTTATATCCTTTCTGAGATATCCTGGTTTCCTTAGTGTCAGCCTTCTTCATTTTCTGTTTCCGTAGCATTCTTATCTTTTTCTGTAGCCATGGCCATCTGGATGATGGCGCTTTGTTGAGAATTGCTACATTTCCGAACTCTTTGTGAACTTGACCTTGAGTTCTCCTTCTGCGTCATCTACATTTCTCATCACCATTCCCTTGCATCCTGCAACGGGAGCAGTATATGCTGGTATAGTTTCATATTCCACGACTTGTGTGATCACTATCATGTGGCCGCCTTTGTTTCTGATTTCAAGTAAGATTTCATTGACTAGGGGTTTGGTTAAGTCAATCTCTACCTTGATTTTCGCTGCCTTAGGTCTAGTTTGTGTGCTAGTGGCCTTATCCATACCAAGACGGGTACCAATTGGCTCCACAATGCGGCATTGAGCATCCCAAACGTAGTAATCCCATGGGAGGTTAATCCAACCTTTGGCAGCCATAACCTTGCCAAATTCTCTCCTAATGATGTCAATCAAGGGACGTACGTGGGAGAGGTTACCAATTATTATCCATTTGCAGGTTTGAGCTAGAATCTCTTTTTCATCTTTTGTAAACACAACCACTGGTTTACCATTCGCTAAATAAAAAGAGCTAGTGAGTGTAGAGTTCGATTCTTTGCTGCTGTTAAGATCTGTTGTCTACGGTGTTGATGTAGGAGGTTTGTGAGTTCCCTCTATTCCAGGGGTTGTCGGAAGTAGCTTGGTTATCAATCTCTCCAAAATCACTACTTTGTTAATATTGCTTGTGTATGATCGGGACACTTTTTTTTTTGGTAATCATGATACTACCACTTATTTGTTTTGATGTCATAAATTCAGCTATCTTATGCAATATAGTTGAAAGTAGTACCTACTATTTTGATTGGAATAGTTATAAAAATGATGAAATCAAAGATAATGATTCATATAGTCGATCTCAGCGTGTTTGGTAGTGAGGTGTTGCTGTTATTGCTAATAGATTATAAGCAACTTCAGGAAGACCCGGCAACAGTTTGCTGGCTCAACGGGGATAGCTTATAGAGGCATTAACCTCAAAATGACGCTTTGCAAATTGGTGAAATGGTTAAGACCACCCCTGTTGCTGGTTAAATTTAGTAGCGATGGGAGTTGCATACAAGGTATGTACATAACCAGGCGATATAATAAAGTAATTTAATGTGGTTTGATCAATTGACCTTCATTTATACGGGATAGATGAACAACTGTACTATATAGAAGAGTATAAATATCGAGATAATAAATTCTCCCCTTTAAAAGACTCTCCAATCCCTAATTACAGTACTACATTAATGTGGACATCGTCTCATAGTGTGAAGTAATTATCTTCAATTTTTGTGTAACACACTTTTATTCTTTTAAGAGCTGTACTATTCTTCTTTCATTTTTATTTTCAAATTTTATTTGTTCTATTAGGTATATCAAGGGAACAATGTTACATGAAGTTGAAAAATTACATGCTACATGACTCGGAATACACGTGCAACACACGTGTCGAAGAACTACTATGACTCGAAATACACGTGCAACACACGTGTCAAAGAACTTGTATATAAAGAAGAGGAAGCTCCAAAAGGAGAAACCCTAAGCATTCAAATCAAAGCAGTAGAGAAGAGGAAGTTCTAAAGATGACACGAAAGGCAAATCGTTTCAAAGGTATCTGTTTCTTTCTTCTTGATCTCCGCGTATTTTCTGCTTGTTTTTTTGTGCGTTCTTATTTCCCCTTTTAAAGGCGGTATTTGACTTAGCTATGACGTCCTAACTCCATAGGCGGGCGAGCTAGAGTACTAGTTACGAGTTAGGCAAAATCCGGTAATTTTGGTAAAAATCCTGTATTTGTGTTAAGAATCTATTTAATATGTATTATAATTTTGCTATAACTCAACAAGTTACCTTTTCTAGCATCTAGAGCTTATAAACTTGAGATTCTAGATCCGCCTTTATGCGGTGCTGCTTATGTCTTATGGTCTATATGGGATTAATAAGCACCATTTTTAATTGAAGGGAAGAGAGTTGTGAAGCATTTTGAGGAAAAAATTATGATGAATGTTGATGGTGCTATGGGAATCCACTTCAACGAAGAAATAGTTGTGGACATCCTCAGCAGGCTACCTATGCGATCTCTTCTTCGATTCAAATGTGTTTCGAAGATTTGGATGGCATTGATCTCCGATCCTTACTTTACGATGAAGCACCTCAAGCTTGCCAAGAATAACCAAAATTCCCCAAAAATTCTTTTTCTTAAGGACATGTTTACCTCGCATCTCTCCTCTTTAACGCCAGCTTCTTTACCGTTGGCTCAATTTACTGAGAATGTACAAAAACTTGATTGGCTTTATGGTAGTAAACCAAGGAATTGCAAGATATATTGTTGCTACGATGGCTTGGTTCTTGTAGGGGTTCGTAAATATGATAATATTAAACATCTCATGCTTTTGCTATAGAACCCTTCCACAGGAGAATCAACAGTACTTCGTAGTACAGAATTTTTACCGTCAGAGGATTATATTTGCGGATTGGGGTATGATGCAACTAGTGGTGACTATATGATCCTTAAGATCGGTTACCAATCATGTAGTGAAATTCTTGCACTGAAAAGTGGTTCGGGGAGAATAATAGGTAAGCCTACTGGCATTTACCGCTCGTGGTTTTCTGATATGGACTCTCTAACTTTTATACATGGAGCGTTTCATTGTCTTGGTTTTTCATGGGATGAGTTTGTGACTTCATACGATATTTCAAATGAGGTATTCAAAGAAGAAACAATTTCCAAATGGAAAGTTTGTGGTTCCGGGCATGAATTGCGTCAAACATGGCCTTTCAGTATTGGGAGAGATGATTTGTATTTGTACTACTCATTATGATCAGTGGAAGTACACTTTTAACTTATGGATAATGAAAGACTATGGTATTAAGGAATCTTGGACTCGATTTTTTACTATCCAAAGTACCGATCTTTATTCTTTGGTACCAGAATACAGGTTTTCAGATGGTGAAGTGTTACTCCGTTGCAAGCATTTTGACCGTTGTGGTTATATATTTATGACAACCAAAGAATCATCTGGTTTATGGCCTCAATCTCGTTCAGAATGTATTCGGAATGGATTTGTTTATACAGAAAGCTTGATCTCTCCAAAATTACTTACTTAGTATTTACTCATGTACGATCAAGACAACATCTTTTTGAGGTAATCATACTACAACCTCTTTTTCATTTTAATGTTAGTAGTAGTTTTCTTTTTCCTTGAAATATTACGAGGTTCTGTTAAGAGAAGCTGTTGTAGCTCATCATTTGCTTATATTGTAGGAGTCGGAGAACTGGCAATGGTCATACAACTTCACGTCCGTGCTTAAGCTGCTCGACCTGTTGGGAACATATATCAGGATGTCAAACTGGGCAATTTACAGCGTTGTAACGAGTTAGATTTTGTCATTTTTCGGGGCTTAACCTTGCGTTGCATATGACTTTTGTCAAAAACTAAAAGTGATTGTATGAACTATCTGCCTAGTTGAACTAATCACTTTGTATTAGTTCCATTGTATTTTTATTATTTAGACAGCATGCTGAAGAACATTAATGTTCAGTTCCAATGTGTCAGCTAGCATTCGAGGATTTCTCGATTATCAAAAATATATTTTCATCAGTGTCATCTTCAAGTATGGAACTTTGAAGTTCTCTCATTCTGAAAAAAATCCATATTTGTTTTGCTTCATCTAGTTTTCTGCTACCGTTGTGCCTGAAAATATTTTGTATTTTCACCAAGCACAGAACTCTGGTAGGTCTTGGAAGACTGAACTCAAGTATGTGGCAAAGTACAAGATTGTCTCGTGTGGCTAGGGGTGACAGTTCAACCAGATGCGATGTGGTTTGTTTCCTTTTAAAATCTTTTCAGCAGAGCGTATCTTATCGATAGCTCATGTTAGAGCTCCCAGTAGGCTGGGGTGATCTCTTTTCGCCTTACTAATCCCGGAGAAACTTCAAATACGTGCCTAGATCGTATAAACATACTTTTTAGGTGCTTCGCTACTTTTGCATTTTGTTTTTTTCAAAATTGTTCTAAAAATTGCTTTTTCTTGTTCATGATAATCTCTGGATATTCTATTTCCTTCATTTTGGCAGCTTTATTTCTTCCTCTGCGCGCTTTTAAAGTGGTTCACAATTGAAGTATTGGGATTCTTTCAACTTTGTTATTGACATTGTTTTTTTGCATCCATCGTTTCCATGTCGGCATTTGTCTTGTGGGGTAAGGGGGTGTTCTTTGAACTATCCTCGTGTTGCCTGTATTCGCTAGTCTCCTTTCTGATGTTGTTGCTTTTTCCTGTTTTATATCCTTCCTTAGTGTTAGCCTTCTTCATTTTTTGTTTCCCATAGCATTCTGATCTTTTTCCGTAGTCATGGCCATCTGGATGGTGGCGCTATGTTCAGGATTATTACATTACCGACCTCTTTGCTGTCGTAGGTCTAGTTTGTGTGCTAGTGGCCTTATCGATAGCAAGAGGGGTACCAGTTGGCTCGACAATGTGACATAGAGCATCCCAAACGTAGTGATGCCATGGGAGGTTAATCCAAATTGGGACTAGATTTACAGGAGGTCCATTTGATGATTTCATATTGTTATTATTTCCCGGGGAGCCTTGGGGTAACTGGTAAAGTTGCTAAGCCTCTAGCAGAAATGCAAGATAAGGCTGTGTATTCACCCTTATGGTGGGGCCCTTCCCCGGACACTGCGCATAGCGGGAGCTTTAGTGCACCGAGTTGCCCTTTTATTACTTCCCAGAGCTATGAAGTTCCTAGATGCCACATTAAGGTTGTCCTCAATGTTATCGAAATCTAGGAAGACATAATGCAAACGTTGCATTTCTTTTTTCGAAACTGTTCTAAAACATAATTTTTCTTGAGCCGAGGGTCTTTAGGAAACGTGGTTTGATATATTTCCTTACATTTATATCTGACAAATGAACAATCTACTAATATAAGAGTACAAAAATATCGAGAGATAAAACTCTCCTCGTAAACAAGACTCTCCAATCATCGAAGTAATACATTATTTTATACGTCGTATAGTGTGAAATAACTGTTGGAGTTAAGTATTGGCGTGAATGATAAATAGAAAAGAAAATAAAAAATTGAGTAAAGCTTCTAGTACGTCCTGAACTATGACGAAATTTTCTATGACGCACTCCAATTTCACGAGGGTCCTAGTACCACTAGAACTAAATTTTAGCGTATTTTTGTCATCCTTTTTAGTGTATTTTCCAAACCGGCACTAAACTTATTTCAGAATAGATGTTTTGGCTATAAATAGAGACGCATACAAATTTTTAACAAACAAAAAAATCGACGCTGCCCTTGAGTGCGACCAGTCGTAGGTGTTTGAGGTACCGCTACACTTAAGACAGGTATATTTGTTTATCCTTGGAGAAAGTGATCCAACACCACGAGTACGATGACGGGAATAAATTCCTTAAAGATCCTCAATTTTTTATTTTACATTGTCATAATTCATGTCATAATATTTTACTATTTTTAAACATTAATCCATTTTTTAAAATTTTGATCTAAACGTTTTTTTTTGTTTAATTAAATATAATAACTAAGCAATCCCGATTTTGATCTTATCATATATTTGAACAACCAAGTTTAATTAATACCTTATCATACCAAAATTGGGAAAATAAAAAAGAAAGAAGAAAATACCTTATCATATTAAAAGTAGGAAAGACTAAAATCTTTAAAAGGAGAAATTCTACGCATTCAAATCAAAGCAATTAGAGAAAAATAAGCTCTAAAGATGACACAAAAGCCAAATCTTTTCAAAGGTATCTTTTTCTTTTGTATTATTATTATTATTATTATTATTATTATTATTATTGTGTGTGTTGTTGTAATGTCATTATATGCGTTAGCTCATATACACCTCGACTATTACACCTCGACTATTCCCTGATTTAAATGCCAAAAATTTTAGTTGACAAAGAATGTGCACCAGGCCACCTTTCGCCTTCCGTCCATGCAAGACGTAGATGGAGGAGCTGAAAATCGTACTACATAAAGAAGGTCGATTGTTTTTATATATGTATATACGGTAGATGTTGAATCTAGCGTCTCTGTATGTTTACTTTCTTTATATTTTGAATTTTCTTGATGAAAATTCTGGCTTCACAATAAATTTGAATTGCAGGGCAGAAAGTTGAGAAACATTCAAAGAAAACAAAGCATATGGATGTTGACTCTTCACCTAACTTAAACTCTGCATACCAAGATCGAAATTTATACATATCTTACGTCAACTTTTTAAATTTTTTCGTTTATGTATATATATGTAGATGTTGAGAAGGGGAGCCTTGGAGTAACCGGTAAAGTTGCCGCCATGTGACCAGGAGGTCACTGGTTCTCTGGCAGAAATGCAAGGTAAGGCTGCGTATAGTATACCTCTATGGTGCGCATAGCGGGAACTTTAGTGCACCGGACTGCCCTTTATATATATGTAGATGTTGAGTTCGCTTAGTTTCTTTGTATGTTTAGCCCTTGCTGAAAATCCTGGCTGCACCACTAGCTAGCTGCATAGCGCTAACCAAATCTTTTGAATTGCAGGGAAGAGAGTTGTGAAGCGTTCAAAGAAGATGGATGTTGATGGAACGAAGGAAGTTCACTTGCAAGAAGAAATAATTATGGATATTCTCAGCAGGCTACCGGTACTGTCTCTTCTACGATTTAAATGTGTTTCGAAGTGTTGGATGACATTGATATCCGAGCCTTACTTTACACTGAAGCATCTCAATCGTGCCAAGAATAACGAACATTCCCAAAAAATTCTTGTTCTTCATGGTGAGTTTCCCTTGCATTGTTCTTCTTTATCATCGGCTTCTTTATCTTCGGTTCAACTAGCTGAGGATGTACGAAAACTTGATTGTCCTTCTAAACCGAGACCATGGAGGTTCAGAATGTATTGTTGTTACGATGGCTTGGTTCTTATCAAGTTACGTGATTATCCTCAGTACGCACGTGCCATACTTTTGCCATGGAACCCCTCCATGAGAGAATCAACAGTACTTCCTCGTACAGAATTTTCACTGAAAAAAGATTATTCTTTCGGACTGGGATATGACTCGACTAGTGACGACTATAAGATCCTTAAGATTGACGATGCAGCACGCTGTGAAATTCTCGCGCTGAAAAGTGGTTCCTGGAGGAAAATTGATAAACGTCCTACTGTTTTTTTCCCTGTGTTGTCTGATACCGAAGATTCTCTGGAATTTGTACATGGCGCATTTCATTGGCTTGATTCATCACTCGAAAAAACGTTGATTTCATTTAGTATTTCAAATGAGGTGTACGGAGAGATACCGTTGCCTGAAGGAATGTCCCTGGTTTTCAACATGAATTGCATAAATGGTGTTTCGGCATTGGAAGGAATGCTTTGTGTATATTCTACTCATATTCGTCTAGGGATCCACACATTCAAGTTATGGATACTGAAAGACTACGATGTCAAGGAATCTTGGAATCGATTGTTTACTATACAAGATACCGATCTTTATTCAATACGGAAATACAAGTTTTCAGATGGTGAACTGTTACTCCGTTGCAGAGATTTGGAATTTGGTTCTGTATTTAAGGCATCGAAAGAATCATCTCGCTTATGACCTCAATCTGTTTCGGAACCTATTCAGGACGGCTTTATTTATACAGAAAGTATGATCTCTCCGAAATTACTTGCTTAGTATTTACTCATCAATTCTTCAACTTTCTGGTGCAGAGAGTAATTGGAAGTTGTAGTATTCTTTTTCTTGAAATGTTACATGCTTAAGCTGGCCCGAACATTATGGTTATTCAAACAACTGTCTATGATCCATGGGGATCGTATATTAGTATGTCAAACTTGGTGATTTACGGATTATGTTTCGGTAGAGCGTATGATGTCAATAGCCCGAGGTAGATCACTCAATGGGCTAGGGTGGCCGAGGGTTTTCACCCGAAACCCCATCGGCAAATACTATTATATATAAGTTATTTTTTTACTTTTTTACGTATAAGTATAGATCTTGAATCCCCTGAGCACAAGACGAGAGATTGACTCAGCAATTTAGGGGGTCAAAAATTCATCTCGAGATTCCAAGTTCAAATATATTAGACACTTGCTAGATTGTTTGTACTAATAAATATATGCACTCGAGTAACTATCCTTCTTTTACTATTATTTCACAATTTTATGTTCAATTTTAAAATAAAAAATAATTAAGTGATATATATCAATGCAAATATAAATATTAAGTTGTTGTAGTGTTGTAATAGGAATATAAAAAGTGGAAAAATTGAGGAAAAATATTATAAAAGAAGAGAAATCCTAATATTTTCAAAGGCCAAAAGATGAAGAAAAAAAGAATTCCCAATAACAAAGGTATTGTCTGTTTGTTTGTGTGTTAGCTTTTGCACATCTCGATTATCTACTAATTCAGACTTGATATACCAGGGCGGAGCTAGAGTACTAGTTACGGTTTCCGTAGAATGAGTAACTTTGAAAAAAATGATGTATTTGTATAAGAAATCTATATAATATGTATAATATAACTTTTTCAGAACCCAATAAGTTATCAAAACTAGGCAGAAGGATTTCTCTTTTTTTGATAACTGTGATGTTCGGTCCAGCTTGCGTGCACCTCGACAAATTCTACGGGATACCTGTCACCTCCCACTAACAACATGTATGCGGTCATTGACCACTAGACCTAGCTTGCGCGCACCTCGACAAATTCCATGGGATACCTGTCACCTCCACTAACAACATGTATGCCGTCATTGACCACTAGGTCTCACCCTTGGGTGCTAGGAAGATGGAGTTATTATTATTATTTTTATGCACGTATCGGAGCGTTAATTATTCAATTTTTAATTGCTGGGAAGAGAGTTATGAAGCACTCTGAAATAAATAAGATGGATGTTGATGGCACTATGGAAATCCTCAGCAGGCTACCTGTGCGGTCTCTTCTATGATTCAAATGTGTTTTGAAGTTTTGGATGGCATTGATATCCAAGCCTTACTTTACATTGAAGCATCTCAATCGTGCCAAGAATGATCAAAATTCTCAAAGATTTCTTGTTAGCCAGTGGTCTTCGTTGTATTGTTCTTCATTATCGTCAGTTCAACTAGTTGAGGAAGTACCAAAACTTGATTGTCCTTCAAACGCTGAACTATGGCGTTGCTTCTTATGTTGTTGTTATGATAGCTTGGCGCTTATCGGGGTTTATAATTATCGTGATCATACCCATCAACTTTGGCTATGGAACCCATCCACCAGAGAATCAATAGTACTTCCCGGTCCTAAATTTCCACCGGAGCTTTTTTGCACCTGGGGATTGGGATATGACTCAGTTAGCAATGACTATAAGATCCTTAAGATTGATCTAAAATCACGCAGTGAAATTCTCACGTTGAAAAGTGGATCCTGGAGATTAACAAATAAATATCCTACTGATATTCTCCCTGCATTATTTTGTACCGACTCTTTGGTATTTGTGCACGGAGCATTTCATTGGATCGATGATATAACAAGATTTACGGTGACTGCATTAAGTATTTCAAGTGAGGTGTACACAGAGATACCGTTGCCAGAGCAAATGCTCTTGATTTACAACCAGACGTGGGGTGTTTCAGTTTTGACAGAAAAGCTTTGTGCTTATGCTCATTATACGTCTCAACTTTTAGGTTTTGGGTAATGGAAGACTATGGCGTCAAAGAATCTTGGACTGAATTGTTTACTATACAAGTTACTGGTTTTCTTTTAGTCATACCGAAATATAGGTTTTCGGATGGTGAATTGCTACTCTGCTGCAGAGATTTGGCTTTTCGTCCTGTCTTTAGGACATCCAAAGGACCACTTGGATTATGTCCTCAATCTAATTCCTCTCAGAAAGGTTTTGTTTATACAGAAAGTTTGTTCTTCCCAAAATTAGTTCGTTAGTACTATTTCCTAAGGTACGAACAAGTCAGTTTTCTTTTTAGTCTACTTGTACGGTAATCATGTTGCAACCTCTTTATGTGTTTGCATATCATAAATTGAACTGTTTGGTTTACTTTAGCTGGTCTTTAAACAAACCAGATTAACCAGCACACGAGTTCATGGTACTGTTTCAAAGGCGAGTTAGATGTCATTGATCTCTGAGCTTTACTTTAAGCGTGAGTTTTCCTTGTATTCTTCTTCTATATCGTCTGTTCTATGATGAATTGTTATGATGGATAATTATTATGACTGCAAGTATCTCATACTTTTGTTGTGGAATCCCTCCGCGAGAGAATCAATAGCACCTCCGCATCCAAAATCTTCATCGCAGAAAATTTATACTTGCGGATTGGGATGTGGCTCAACTATTGACTATAACATCCTCAAGATCTTATTGTTGCTTATATTGTGGATCGATTACTCTATTTGTGTCGAGGGTTCTGGATATGCAACTGCTCAAGATATCATCTTGCCTGCTTCCTAACAGGGTAATTTACAAGAGTTGTATCGACTTAGATTTTGGTCTTTTCGAGAATTAACCGCATGCTGGATGTATCTTGTTCCTTATGTCAAATAAACAGTGATTGAATGAAGTATCTACATGTTGAATTAATCACTTTGTATCAGTTGTCTTACGACAACATATTTAAGTTCTAACTTTTGCCTATTTTTGTCTTGAAAATGCCATTAACATCTGTCGTATAGGCAAGAGTCAGAACGTCTGCTTTATGAACTAAATTTATCAAGTGGGGCCGGCCAGAAAATTAAGATCACCTCTTTTGTAAGAAATTTATGTATATGCAGTGATTAGTTATACAAGTTTTCAGATGGTGAAGTGTTACTCCGTTGTAGAGATTAGTTATACAAGTTTTCTGGTGCATAGTAGTTGGAAGTAGTAGTTGTATTCTTTTTCTAGAAATGTTACGTGCTTAAGTTGGCACGAACATTATGGTTATTCAAACATTATGGGAATCGTATATTAGTATGTCAAACATGGTGATTTACAGACAGTAGAGCGTATGATATCAATAGCCCGAGGTAGATCACTCAATGGACTAGGGACAACAGCAAATCTAGGGTGTTCACCCGAACCCCATTGGCAAATACTGTTATATATAAGATATATTTTTTTTACTTTTTTATGTATACGTATAGATCTTGAATCCCCTGAGCACAAGACTAGATATTGACTCAGTAATTTAGGGGTTCAAAAATCATCTTGAGATTCCAAATCTTAGACATTTGCTTGAGTAACTATCCTTCTTTTACTATTATTTCACAATTTTATGTTCAATTAAACGTATTAATTAAGCAAGCCCTTTTTTAAAATAAAAAATAACTAAGTGATATATATATATATATATAGCAATGCAAATATAAATATCAATGAAATATTAATGTAGTAAAAAAGAGCAACATATAAAAGAAGAGAAAACCCTAGCTAATTATTCAATTCAAAGGCCAAAGATGAAGAAATCACTACCTCCCAATCACAAAGATGAGTTCGCTTTCATGCTCCTCGACAATTCCGTTGAATACGTACTATCTGCTAGCAGTGGTCGTTACAGGTTCGGTTGAATCAGTAACTTAGGCAAATATCATGTATTTATATAGAGAAATCTACTCAATATGTATAATAATATATCAACGCAAATATTAAGTAGTCGTAGCGTTGTAATGGGAATATGAATATAAAAAGTAGAAAAGAAGAGAAACCCTAAGCAAAGAGGCAAATATTTTCAAAGGTATTGTCTGCTTGTTTGTGTGTGTTAGCTTTTGCGCATCTCGACTATTCCATTGAATACACACTAGGTCAGAACCTTGGGTACTAGGCCGATGGAGTTATTATTATTTTTAGTTGGGAATCGGAGGCAGTGGCAGAGCCAGGATTTAAGGGGTTCATAAGTGAACATACTAACTAATCGAGGAGGTTCGACATTTATTATATATACATAAAAAATAATTTTAATCATGTGTATATAACATAATTTTTTTCCGAAGGGATTTTGGATGAAACCCCTATCTGAAGGGTAGCCCCGCCCCTGATCTGAGGGCTTTTTCGGTTTATTATTCATTTTTTTAAATTGCTATGAAGAGAGTTATGAAGCATTCAGTTCCATTGCAAGAAGAAATAATTATGGAAATCCTCAGCAGGCTACCTGTGCGGGCTCTTCTACGATTCAAATGTGTATCGAAGTGTTGGATGACACTGATATCCGAGCCTTACTTTACGTTGAAGCATCGCAATCACGCCAAGAATGATCAAAATTCTCAAAAATTTCTTGTTAGCCGGAAGGACCTTCTTGAGGACGAGTTTTCGTTGTATTGTTCTTCTTTATTATCAGTTCAACACATTGAGGAAGTACAAAAACTTGATTGTCCTTCTAACGGTAAACCATGGAGGCGTTGCAAATTATATTGTTGTTACGATAGCTTGGTTCTTATCGGGGTTTTTAACTATCGTGATAAAACCAATCGACTTAAGCTATGGAACCCCTCCACAAGAGAATCAATAGTACTTCCGGATCAAAAAATTTCACTGGAGCGGCGTTGGTGCACTTGGGGATTGGGATATGACTCAGTTAGCGACGACTATAAGATCCTTAAGATTGATCTAGAGTCATGCAGTGAAATTCTCGCATTGAAAAGTGGCTCCTGGAGATTAACGAATAACTATCCTATCGGTAATCGCCCTGATTTATTATGTACAGAATCTTTGGTATTTGTGCATGGAGCATTTCATTGGATCGATAATATAACAAGATCTACGGTGACTGCATTGAGTATTTCAAGTGAGGTGTATACAGAGATACCGTTGCCAGAGAAAATGCTCTCGATTTACGACCACAAGTGCGGGCGGCTTGTTTCAGTTTGACAGAAAAGCTCTGTGTTTATGTTAATTATACGTCTCAAGTGGGGAACACTTTTGGGTTTTAGGTGATGAAAGACTATGGCGTTACAGAATCTTGGGCTGAATTGTTTACTATTCCAGGTCCTGGTTTTCTTTCAGTCATACCGAAATATAGGTTTTCGGATGGTGTAGTGCTACTCTGCTACAGAAATAGGGCTCTTCGCACTGTCTTAAGGACATCCAAAGCACCACTTGAATTACGTCCTCAATCTGATTTCTCTCAGACAGGTTTTGTGTATACAGAAAGTTTGTTCTTCCCAAAATTAGTTCGTTAGTACTATTTCCTTATGTACGAACAAGTCAGTTTCCCAAAATTACAACCTCTTTATGTGTCTTCATATCATAAATTGAACTGTCTGGTGTGCTTTAGCTGGTCTGTAAACCAACCAGATTAACCAGAACACGAGTTCATGGTACTGTTTCAAGCGCGAGTTAGATGTCATTGATCTCCGAGCCTTACTTTGCGATGAACCATGTCAATGATGTGAAGAATAATCCATGCATGGTACTATTTTAAGCGCGTTTTTCCCTTGTATTCTTCTTCTATATCGTCTGTGTTATGATGGATTGTCTCTTATCAAGGTTTGTAATTTATCCTGATTGTAAGTATCTCATACTTTTGCTATGGAATCCCTCTCCAAGAGAATCAATAGTACTTCCGCATCCAAAATCTTCATCGCAGAAAATTTATACTTGCGGATTGGGATATGGCTCAACTAGTGATGACTATAAGATCCTCAAGATTGCTTATATCGCGGATTGAGCATTGAGAAACTATTGTAACTTATCATTGCTTGTATTGGAAGAGTTACAGGAGGCCTGGCCGAACACCACGGTTATTCAAGAAACTGTCTCAGACTCGTCGGAATCATGTTACTATATTGAGTTGTATCGACTTAGATGTTGGTATTTTTGCGAATTGACCGTATGCTGGATGTATCTTGTTCCTTATGTCAAAAAACAGTGATTGTGTAGTAAATTTTTTTAGTTTATATAGCAAAGCTTATGGATGGAGAATCTAATCTATGCCTATTGTCCCAAAGTGATCGGTCTTGAATTTTCCCCCCTCAAATGTCTTGGCTTGAAGTGTGTCTTGAAATGTAATAAACGTTTGCATTATGGACAAGAGTTAAAGTATTTGCCTTATGAAAACATATCTAAGTTCTAACGTTTGCCTGTAACACAACTTCTGATAGTTTTGTAGGTCCATTGTCTTGAAATATCATTAACGTCTACCGCATGAGTAACAGTTAAAACGTCTATTTTATAGACAAAATAATACGTAGATTTTCTCATATTTTACACTCCCTATGTCCCATTTTATGTGGCACTCTTTGACTTGACATAATATTTAAGAGGAAAAAAAATACTTTTGAAACTTGTGGTTAAACAATCCTTAGGTATTTGTATGGTTATAAATTATTTCATTAAAAGTAAAATTGAAATTTTAAAGTTAAATTGCTTCTAATTATAGTTAGATGACATTTTTCTTGGGACAAACTAAAAAGGAGTGCCACATAAAATGATATGGAGAGAGTACACGTAATAGCTATGTGAGTTTTTAAATTGCAAATCAAACACCATGTTACTTTTATAGATAAATAATTTACCTTCAAACTAGCTACCAAACGTGAAATTACTGGTGAAGAATTTAATACCTGTATAACTTACCTCCAAACTAGTCCACTCATACTCCATCTATTCCAATTTATGTGACGTACTTTTTTTTTTTTTGTCTTTCAAAAAAATATCACCCTTCCATATTGGGGAATAATTTTACCTTTAAATTGTCTATTTACCCTTAATAAATTAATTTATATAATTAAATAAATTTCAAAAAAAAAATTTCAAGTCAAATAATATCACATAAATTGAAACGGACAGAAAATTGCAGTATGTTTTAACCTATTCACTCAAAACAAAATTAAAAATGAAAATTGAAATAACTTTATCATATAAAAAGTAGAAAGAAAAACATAACAAAATATTAAAAGCAGAGAAACCTTAACCACAAAGCAAAGAGAGAAAGAGAGAAATATTTTCAAAGGCCAAAAATGAAGGAATCAATACCTTCCAATTGCCAGGCAAATCTCTGCAAAGGTATATGTTGCATTTCTCTCTATTTTCTGTTTCTATTTATGTGTGTATATCTAAGTCAACTTTTACACGCGTCGACTATTTTATTGAATATCTATTAGAGATAGCAACTAATGACGCCTGAACTATGGCCAAAGTTGCTACGATACACACCAACTTCACGGCGGTCCTATTTCCTCCTGAACTCAATTTTAGCGTATTTTTGTCACCTTTTTATGTTTGTATGACACCTTTATTACATAAAATGGGGTGCACATCAAAGGTTCCACGTCAGCTAAAAAGAATGACAAAAATATGCTAAAATTTAGTTCTGGTGGTAATAGGGACCCCGTGAAGTTGGAGTGTGTCGTAGAAAATTTGATCATAGTTCGGGGTACTAGATGCTTTACTCTATCTATTATATATCCTAACTTAAATTCAGCATATGGGCGAAGCTAGAGTATTAGTTACGGATTTGGTGTAACAAGTATAGATCTTATATTATGTTAAAATAAAAAAGTCATTTATAACGTATACTCGTTCAATTTGTTTATCTTGCTTTCTTATTTCGTCAAATATTTAGTCTAAACTTCTCACAGGTGCATGTTTAAGACCACAAAATAAAAGATAGTTTGATTATTACGTTATCTTTAGTTTAAGACCAACGGACAACCCCATGCACTAAAGCTCCCGGTGTGTGCGGGGCCCAAGGAAGTACCGAACCACAAGGGTCAATTGTACGCAACCTTACCTTGCGTTACATGACAACAAATTTACCAGTTACTCCAAGGCTTTCTTTTAGTTTAACACGGCAAGATTCAAAAGTCTATCCCAAGTCAAACCAGATAAACAGATTGAAACGGAGGAAGTAGTAAATGTTTTATTACCCGATAAGCCGTCTTTTCTAAAATGTAGAACTCATAAACTCAAAATTCGAGATTCCTTTTTGTCAGCATAATGTAACTTAGTCATGTGGAACAAAAATGTTTTGCCTTACCTGCAATTTTTAATTGCAGGGAAGAAAGTTGTGAAGCATTTAGAGAAAATAAAGCAGATGGATTTGGAAGAAGAAATAATTATGGGCATCCTCAGCACCTGTGCAGTCTCTTCTTCGATTTAAATGTGTTTCAAAGTTTGGGATGACATTGATCTCTCAGCCTTACTTTACGACAAAGTATTTCAATCATGCGAAACATAACCAAAGTTTCGAAAAAATGCTTCTTCTTAACAAAGAGTATTCATTCCATTGTTCTTCCTTATCATCGGATCAACTGTTTGAGGATGTACGAGGAATCAATAGGCCTTGTAGTGGTAAACTATGGGGTTGGAATATACATTGTTGTTACGATGGCTTGGTTCTTGTAGGGGTTCATAATTATCCTGATAAAGACTTCATGCTTTTGTTATGGAACCCGTCTACAAGAGAATCAGTAGTACTTTCCAATCCAAAGTTTTCACAGGAGGTTACGTGTACTTGGGGATTGGGTTATGACTCGACTAGTGATGACTATAAGATCCTCAAGATCGATGGTAAAGAACGTAATGAAATTCTTGCGCTGAAAGTGGCTCCTGGAGAAAGATTGATGATCATCCTGCTACCGATAACCCTGTGTTATCTGATATGGATTATTTGGCATTTCAACATGGAGCTTTAGATTGCGTTGATACGCCATCTAATATGGGCTATCTGGCGTTTGTACATGGAGCGTTTCATTGGGTTGATTCGTTACTGAATCAGTCTGTGGTTACGTTTAGTATTTCAGATGAGGTGTATCGAGAGATACCATTGCCAGAGGGACTGGATTTGGTTTTTGATATAATGCATAGCAAACAAGGTGTTTCAGTATTGGGAGGCATGCTTTGTGTTTATTCTACGCGTATTCATCACCGGGAGTACACTTTTAAGTGATGGGTAATGAACGAGTATGGTATCAAGGAATCGTGGAATCAGTTGTTTACTATACAAAGTACCGATCTTTATTCAATCACTGTTTTCAGATGGTGAAGTGTTACTCCGTTGCAGCCAGGTGAGATGTAGTGGTTCTGTATTTAAGACATCCAATGAATCACCTGGCGTATGGCCTCGATCTGATTCGGAATGTATTCAGGATGGTTTCATTTATACAGAAAGCTTGATCTCTCCGAAGTTGCTTACTTGTTATTGAGAAGCTATTTTATGTGCTTAAGCTGGCCTCAACATCACGGTTATTCTATAAAATCTGTAACGAGTTAGATTTAGTTATTTTCGCGGATTGATCGTATGCTGGATTAATCTTGTTCGTTATGTAAAAGAACAGTGGTTGTATGAACTATCTGCATAGTTGAATTAATCGATTTGTATCAATTCCATTGAGTTTTGTGTAGAACATATGTACACGCTTGACCGCTGCTGGGAAGTAAGCACTTCAACTCTGAGTATGTACATCTAGACACCTCAACTCGTCTCGACTGTGTCAGTTGAACACTCGAACTTACAAAATGATCATCTAGAAACCTCGAGAATTTATGTGTCATGTCAGCATAGGGGGTGTCTATGAGACAGTGAGGACGAATTGGAGTGTTTAATTGTCAGTCGAGACCAAGTCGAGGTCTCTAGATGTGCATTCTCGTAGTTGGAGTTCTTACTTGCCGACTGATGTCAAGTTTGAGTATTTGTTTATGTATTATACCTTTTCTCACCGGAGGTGTTAGACATGTCAAACTTCTGAGACGTGTTGGGAATGTAGAATGACTTCATTGACTGAGCACCGAGCAAGAAAGACACTTTACGCAGCATTTCAGAATGACTTCACTGACTGACCACCGAGCAAGAAAGACACTTTACGCAGCATATCACAATGACTTCATTGACTGACCACTGAGTAAGAAAGACACTATACGTGGCATTTCAGGTTGGCAAGCCGAGATAAAGAAAGCACCTGGTCCTATTTGTAAAACCTTGCCGCTAACTTAGATGAAGAAATAAGTAAGCAAGACGTTCTACCATGGTTTTCTAATTTCAAATTACACAGAATTGTGCCTTTAACCAAACCTTTCTGTTCCAAAATCGAGAAAGATCACTCTGAAAAGTCGTAAAAGGAGTGCTACAAAGTGAATAGAATTAATAGTTACATCAATGCTATAGTACATTCTTCTCTTCCCCATGTAAATGAAGGGAGCACATATGTAGGATATGCATTGTTTTTCGAGGCAAGAGCATGTACCGAATCATCATCCGCGACCTCCCCAAATTTGGTAAGTCCAAGTTCAGTAGCGTGTATTCCGCCTGTGATAAATGCTGACGCAAATTCAGCTGCATTTGCACCTTTGATATCATAGTGGAGGGAGTCTCCTACGGCAATACAGTCTGAGGCATCGACAACAGTCATTTCCATAGCGGACTTGTATATAATCTTGTCAGGTTTGCCCATCCATTATACTTCACCACCAAGTTTTTCATATGTAGCTGCTAGTGTTCCAGGCATAACACGCAGAGCCCGAGCTTCAACAGTTACAAAATCAGGATTTGCTACTTCCATCGGGATTTTCTTAGCAGAACATTGATCTAGTATCTTCTCAAGTTCATCAAGATTCATCGGAAGTGCAGAACCAGTTGAAAGCCCCAACGCTTCAGTTTCGTGGGCCAAAATAAAATCAGTTTCCTCAACATTTTCCACAACTTGTAGTCCGAGCCCCTCGAGAGATATAGCACCCCGGTCATTCCACGTCATGTGAATAAACGATCTTCCTAGAGAGGCAAATGAAGCGTCGTCTCTCCTATGAAGATACTGATGCGTTAATTCCCCACTCGTGATGACACCAGTAAAGAGTGATGGATCAAATCCAAGGCTTCTTAATTTTTCCAGGGTTATCGATGCTCTTCTTGAAGAATTACTAATGATTACCATCTTCGCAACACAAGTTGCCAACTTTTCCAAGGCCGAAATGGCACCAGGATAAGGTAGTTTCCCATCGTGAAGCACGCCAAACTGATCTAGAAACCATGCCTTGAATCGACGACTTTCAGCTAGATGTTGAATTCCACTCAAAGTTTGAAACTTTAGCTCGTTCGGGCTTGATGATTGAACTGATAAGCATCTTCCAATCATGGTTTAACCCTTCCAATAGTTCCTTTCGCTTATCTCATGTGTTATCTAACTGCACAAAGACGATTCCATTATCATAAACAAAATTCGCACGCGTGTATCAAACTTCTCTTCCCAGAAACAAATCAAGTGGCTACTGGAAAGTAAAGAAACAAAGCCATATCGCTAATGCATTCAATTTTCAATACACTCAGATACTACTATAGCAGAACTGAGGTAAACGAACTCCGTTCTCATATAGCACAAATATCATTCATGAACGAACTTAATACATAGTATTGGACTATTTTCAAACCAAGGATTAAAGGAGAAAAACATAATGAATTCCCTCCCAACAAAATAGACATAGCATTCCAACAACAACACAACAAGAAGCGTAATCTCACAAGTAGAGTCTGGGGAGGAAGAAGACTTTACCTCTACCTCGGGAGGTAAAGAGGTAGTTTCTAATAGACGTAGCATTCTAGCAAACTGGATTTTTAGTGTACGTGCTTGAGAGAGCATGGCTAAGCATCAATAATGTCAATAGATACACTTTTAAAAAGAGTAAATACTCTCTCAATTTTATCATACAGCGAAAGAAACCTAGAATTCCAAATCTGGTGGACTTGAAGTGAGAAAACTACCCGGAAACAACAGATTTTTGAGCAATCAAAATATCTCCGCTTCTCAATATCTCTTTACCTCTAAGTCTTTTCTCCAATTTAACTTGTCACACCAAAGCCCGGTGCACTAAGCTCCCGCAATGCACGGAGTCTAGAAAGGGTCAGATCACAAGAGTCTATTGTATGTAGTCTTATCCTGCATTTCTGTAAGACAGTCCGGTGCTGTAAGCTCCCGTAATGAGCCAGGTCCAGCGAAGGGACGGACCACAAGAGTCTATTGTATGAAGTCTTATCCAGCATTTCTGCAAGACAGCCCGACACTAAGCTCTCGCGATGCATGGAGTCCAGAAAGGACCAGACTACGAGAGTCTATTGTATGTAGTCTTATCCTGCATTTCTGCAAGAGCCCGACACTAAGCTTTTGCAATGCATGGAGTCCAGAAAGGACCAAACTACAAGAGTCTATTGTATGTAGTCTTATCCGGCATTTTTGTAAGACAGTCCGGTGCATTAAGCTCCCGCAATGAGCAGGGTTCGTAGAAAGGCCGGTCCACAAGAGTCTATTGTAAGTAGCCTTTATCTTACATTTCTGCAAGATAGTCCAGTGCACTAAGCTCCCGCAATGCACGTTATCCAGAAAGGACCAAACCACAAGAGTCTATTGTACGTAGTCTTATCCTGCATTTCTGCAAGACAATCCGGTGCTGTAAGCTCCCGTTATGTGCAGGGTCTCATCTGCAGGGTCCAAGGACAAGGCCGGACCACAAGAGTCTATTATATGTAGCCTTATCCCCACATTTCTGCCTGACAGTCCGGTGCACTAAGCTCCGGCAATGAGCAAGGTGCCGGACCACAAGAGTATATTGTATGTAGCCTTATCTTGCATGCATGCAAGATAGTCCGGTGCACTAAGCTCCTATTAAGCACAAGGTTTAATGGAAGGACTGGACCACAAAGGTCTATCAAGACAATATTTTCACAGTTAGAACACGTGATGGTCACATAAAGACAACTTTACTAGTTACGCCAATAACATAAATGTAGAAATCTACATATCTTAACAATTTAAATCTTAAACAAATATAACTACAGTATCGTAAGAAAATTGAAGCACAAAGAAAAGGGAATCAAGAGGGTAAAAAAAAGTAAAAACAAAAACTAATTCAATCTTTCCTTCAAAATTGGGAAATTTGAATAAAACTGAAAGGGCAAAATGGATAGAAAATTTAGACAAAACTAAAAGAGAAACATACATGAATTTGTAACACCCAGCTAAAAAAAAGAATCAAAAAATGATACCCACTTAATTTTTCTGGATTAATTGGTAGAAAATCCATTTCTAGATTTATAAGGTGAAATGACCAAAATGCCCTCATTGCTAGTTTTTTGGAAAAAAAAAACACATTAACTAGGGGTGGACGTAGTTTGGACCAACTTCAAATTCAAACTTCTTGGATTATGGATTGAAATTTGAATTTATTTTTAAAATTTATGAATTGCTAATTGGATAACTAGGGGTGCATGTTCAAGTTGTTTAACATATATTTTTTTAATAATCGTACTGTTTGGGTCAGCTTTCGTGCACCTCAACTTAATCCACAGATATCTGTCACCTGCCACCTCCGACCAGCGACAGTTCTTGATATCAAATCTATCCACTAAGATTAGAACAGATAGAAAAATTGAAAGTTACATTGTGCTTCTATGAGACATTTGGCCATATTGAATGGTCATTCCATGAGACATATTTGGTTAAAACATTATTTTTTTGACATTTTTGTCATCTGATAAAGTTACTTACTGTCATGTGACCAGGAGGTCACGAGTTAAAGCCTTAGAAACAGCCTCTGGAAGAAATGCAAGGTAAGTCTATGTACGATACACCCTTGTGGTGGAGCCCTTCCTCGGATACCGTGCATAGCTATAACTTTAGTGCACCGGGCTACCCTTTTTTTTGGTGGGGTTCAAAACATGGAGCTTTTGAAGTGTTTAATATCTGTCGTGGATGTATCGCGAATTCACAACTTGATCCGATGACTCATACATGTAAATGAACAGTGACGGATGCCGGATTTTATCTAAAATACGCACAATGGAGGAGATTTTTCATTTACAAATAGAAAATCGTCAAACTAATTTAGTTGAATACATAGACAGTTCCCTAAATTTGTCACGTCTTTTCACTTAGACACCTCAACTAAGATTGTCGCGCTTATAACTTGGAGCAAGGTCTAGAGTATAATGGCCAAGTCTTCCAGTACGATACAAATTGAGCAACTTAGCAGCAACTTTACGAACACAATCATCCGACTCAGGAGGTAAATTAAAAGAATCGCGAAGAACAGCAAACTCTGCTTTAATGATCCGCGACATAGTTTCCTCATCCTTTAGATCGCCATTGAAAGATGAAACTGCTTCGTAGAGCATTCTTCGGACTTTATTCACAATGAAATCCTGTATGAATAATCGGAGATGTCATATCCAGCTATTCTAATGGAAAAAGAAAGAGAACTTAATACAAGTCGAGCTAAAAAACCGAGAACAACCATGTTCCGGTACTCATAGTTGCTGATTAACATGAATGCGATGAATACAGCATCTACTGAACATGTTTTTCTAAACTATTCGTGATGTGGGAATTTTGAAAATCGTATTTTTTTCCTGATATATAAGGCGAGGAACCACACTGAACGTGTTATGATTCAATATAGAAAGTAAAATAAGAATGTATACGCGTGAATCCTTTGCAAGAAATGTCATACCCCTCGTATTAGATTGAGGTAAAAAAGAGGATTGATGCAACAACAACAACAACAACTACGCCTCAGTCCCAAATAAGTTGAGATCAGCTATATGATTCCTTATTTCGTCATGTAAGCTCATATCATATCATCATCGATAAAAGTGAAAAGTATGTCAATGATCTATCACTCTTTCCCGAAGTTTCATTGTATGACTCATGAGTTTAATGCAACGATAGTTTGCATAGCTTTGAATATCTCCTTTATTCTTGTAAATCTTAAACAGAGTATTGTTCCTCCACTCATCGGGCATGCCACCACTTCTTAGTATAGAATTGAATAGCTTGGTGAGCCATTCCACTGCTAAATCTCCACGACACTTCTGAACCTCTATAGGGATACTATTTGGGCCACAATCTTTTCTAATCCACATATTTTTCATGACATCATTCACCTATGGCATCCTAATACCCTTCGGACTCTATATATCTTTCGACTCTATATATGTGGGAACCTGATATCTATGAGGGTGAGCATGCCTAAAGTTTCTATCATTGACATACAGTAGATCTAAAAATGTTATACTCCTTGTTCAAGTCGAACAATTTAGCAAAGTAATCTCTGTCTCTCCTTGATTTTGTCTCTCCCATCAACACTAGCTGAGCATTGTCATCTGGTTTAAGTCCTTGCTTTTCTTCTCTCTTAGTCATGCTAGTTTAAGCAATTCTCTCTATCCTTCTCGTGTCCTTAGCATTTGATACAAGCCATCTAGAGCATCCCCTCAGGCTTTACTAAGAGCCTTCTTAGCTTCCAACGAAGTTCTACTGTAATTATATTATTCAAAAGCTTCTTTGTCCTCTGATTTTGTAACTTCCTGTAACACTCTTTTAGCTTTAATAATTCTTCGTACCTCATTATTCCACGGCATGATTCATGTGGTCAAGGTCATAGACATCTAGACACATCTAACACTTTTGTAGCTGATTTTTTAATGCAACCTGACACTTTTTCCATAGCGTGTCTACGACTTCCTCTACATACCAAGCTCCCTTCTCGCGTAGTTTTTCCTGAAACACTAACGGTGTAGCACCTTTTAATGCCACCACCTAATTCGTGGTTATTTCTACGTCATTGTTTTACTCACTCTACTCCTAAACTTTACATCTAAGCATATATTAGGAGGTAATCCCTTTTCCTGGAATAACCTTCAGTCCTTGAATGTACTTCGGTCTCATCTTCTTTTAAGGATAAAGTCTATTTGACTATGGTTACCCCCACTCTTACAAGTAATTAAGTGAGAATCCCTCCTTTTAAAGTAGTCTTCCCTTCGTCATTTCGACAAATACAAGAGACTTTTGGTTCTTACATCAACAACCAGTCATGAAATAAAAAGATTATGGAATTGACTTCAACGATAGATAAAGACCTCCTCAAACATAGAAGTGTACAGCTCAGTGAATCAAACACCCTAATTCAAACTAGTTGGAGTTCGCTGAAAACAAAAAATTGATTTGTAAAAGTTATACTTAAAAAATTTAAGAAAACCCAATCCAAATAAACAGCAAAAGTGCGGAGGACCACAACGATATTAACAGTAAATAAATAGGAGAAAATTACGAAACACACTAACCTCTTTCATCCCTAGTGTAAGATGGTTTCCTGCACGGCCTGCATTCTCAGCTCTTGAAGACCAAAACTGGTTACCATTACGAATCCATATAGGAATTGCAATAGATAGGCTCGCTACCATTAACGGTACAGTCAATGATAATCTCAGAAGAACTGATGATTTGCTGCAAATCCAATATGTACAACAGAAGTATCAACCAAAAGATATAGCCAAGAGCATATCATGTTGCCTTGAGGATTTAACCAACTAAACAAGGCAATGATCAAGCATTCAAGACACAGCAACCAACAGAAGATATGCATGTGCAATTAATATACAAATAAGGAATAAAACATATATAACGAATAGATTATTGTAATTACTCAACACTTTATTTTGAGATTGTATGCTCTGTTTCATGTTTGAAACTTCCTACAGGCTGGTATTATGTTTTACGACTTCTTGGCATGTTTGGATTGGGACCTGAGGGGCTTGGGTGGATTTTAACACACTTGGGGAGAAGACAGCAATTGCAAATTTCTATTGGTGCAAGCTTAATAACGATCATGCAGTGTGGTTGGTGGGTAACCTTCACGGTCACATCGGCATGCCCTAGCAATGCTTCGCAATCGCATAAGGCATGGTCACGATCGCGCAATGATAGAGCTTCAGGTATAAGAATTAGATCATGCAAATTTCTATTGGTGCAAGCTTAATAACGATCATGAGTGTGGTTGGTGGGTAATCATCACGGTCATGTCGGCATGCCATAGCAATGCTTCTCAATCGTGTAAGGCATGGTCATGATCGCGCAAGGATAGAGCTTCAGGTATAAGAATTAGATCTTTGGGACATGGTATTTTCCTTCTATTTCTGAAGCTTGGAAGCTCGGACTGATACGATCTTAACCTAAACAGTTAATAAGATCTTAACAAATAAATGAAATAACAGGATTGAGCTTGGGAGCTGAGACTGAAACGGTTTTGAATAACAGGATTGAGTATCTTTTAGAGAGAACCAATCTTCTTTTAAAACCCAATTCAATTTTTCAAAAGTAGAGCAATTTTCTTAATTTTTACGATCTCTACAACTAGATTTTCTTGAAAACAAGATATGATTTTTAGGGTACAGAAGGGTAGGAGGAGAGTGAACGTAGAAGTAGAAAGGGTGGGTTGAAGGAAAAAGAAAGTGGGGATTGCAGAAGAATAACGGGGGTGGTTGGAGGTGGAGGGGGGGGTTGAAGAAGAAGGAAGAAGTGGGGGAATAGCGTGGGTTACCTTTTCTCTTTTCTATATTTTTTTAATACATACATAGTATACATATTAGTGGGGTTCCCTTTAAAAAAAAATTGATGTGGCTCTTACGTGGCTATGATGTGGTGCTGACACGACAATGATATGGCACATGTGTAATGCACTCTCCATTGTGAGAATGGTATTATATTATTAGGGTGGTATTTAATTCAATTGAAAGTTTTTAGGGATATCTAAATTTTGTAAAGTTAAAGTGCTAAAGTTCAGACGTATAAGATTAGGGGTGATTTTGTCTTTTCTCATTATTCTATTGTACTTCATTGCCGCCATAATGTCTTGATAATGTGGTCAATTCTAGATTACTTTTAAATTGGTTCACCTGGCGGGTAGAGTTAGGGGTCATCACGGCTTAGGGAGATTTGGATCGTGACAATCACAAACTTGACTTCGTGTGCCTAAAGGAAACTTCTTCACGCTAATCTAAATGTTTGCAATGAGTATGTTTTAATAGAATATATGCAATATAAGTTGCTTCTGTAACTTTACTTGACAGTGATTGAGACACAAAATTAATAATAGAAGAAGGGTTTACCTTAAGAATGAAAGCAGCAGACCAACACAAGTGCTCAGCATCCAAGCGATAAAGCCATACTGCAACAATGTAGAAAATTTTACCCAAAAATTGATTGTAGAAACACTGAGCATCTAATGCAAGGAGACAACAGGTCAGAGTGCCTTCAGAAAGTATTATGCTGAAGTGAATCTCGATTTTTATAGTACTGCACTGGTAAACCCATAATTAAGTTATAAGTGGATGTCCACTAGTCACACAACTATGTGATCAGAAAGAGAGGTCAAAGCATCTTCTCTTCTCTTATTTCACCTGACCTCTCTTAGGAATAACATAAGCTGATCTTGAACACCTATTTGGAGCTAGAGCTATAATTCAACTGTTTAAAGGTCCAGCATAGCTAAACAAGCAGAACATACCCCCTTAACTGAATTCAAAAACTTGGCTGGCACAAAAAACTTTAGTCTGGGTTTCTAGCGGCCAAAACATTCTTGTGCACCATAGAACAAAACGTTGTCCCTCACATCACAGGTGAACGCATGAAAAATTAAGATTAATATTTAGAATGCAAGAGAAAAAGAGGGAGAAGAGCCTGGACTAGTGCTAAAAACCCAGAACCTAAAGACAATCACTCTTGGAAATGAAAAGAAGCATAGAAACCAACGTAGGTAGCATCAAAATATACGAGAGCTTTGGAAATCACAATCAACCAACATTAGAAAACTGCACAGAGACAATGATACACTTGAAAACAGGATTTCCAGGCAAATAACTGATGAAATGACAAAGTGTCACCAGTAACAATGGCGTAAAGTTATCACAACCAAAACCTCAAATAGCAACAAGTTACTTGGGAGAAAAAACAACTAAAAACAGATAATCGCAGGCAAAGAACCAAAAATGTAAATACCTTCGAGGCTTTGAAGTCATGGACAAATCTTCAGCCTGCAGCGAACGTAGGAAGGCCAAAATAGAATAGACAACTGGAGACAAAAGGAGAACCGCGATACCAAATTCAAACTACAAAAAGTCGTTCACCAAAATTTTTCACGAACCGAACCGGGGCCCTGGCCGTGACGATCATTCCCAACCATGAAGGCCCGAAACACCCCTATCTATCTGGTAATCATGCACATAATTCATATGATAATAAGATATGCGGAAGATACACAATATTACGGAAAACATGGTCATAAATCAAATGAAATCAACAAAGGGGAAATAATGTCCCACAATATCTATCGACATCTGATCAACCGTCTGCGAAATCTCTAATACATGACTGAAACAAATTACTGTCTGAAAACTGGGACAAGGCCCCCAGTAGACCCAAAACTACTAAATGATAAATGAACTGACAGACATCAGGCCTTCCGAAATATAGAAGGCTCACCACTTGATTCTGCAAATCTGTCGGAAGAAATCTACTGGTTATCTGGACCCCTAAACTGTGCCTCCAAACCTGGGAGGGAAGGGGGTCAATACAAAAGTACTGGTATGCAGAGAAATCAAAAACAAAATATAATATTTTTTTCCAAATATAGCTGAGAGCCATTATAAAGCAGTTCCATATCAAATCATTTGAAAACACATGGGCATAATGTAATAGTTTTCAACAACAATGTAATGCAGCTGAGCTAGGTGGAATACCCTACATATAACATTTACACCAACTGTCAAATCTCGGTTGCCGCCGAGATTAGAGTATAAGTGAGGGGAAGATCACTTAGCCTGGGCTCCTAACCATAGTCCGAATTTGGGAATGACATAAAGTCAAGTACACAAGATCACTTAGCCTGGTACCAAATCCCCATGTCGGCAAACACGGTTTCCAGCGATGAGCCCTTACACTCAAACGCCTTCTTCGGGCATCCACCTATCTCATGTAAAATCAATGCATCAAACTCCATTTAATTCAATCACATATCTTATTCTGTAGGGTATCGTCATACCCGACTTGCAAGCCATCAATATCACATCATTCTTTCATAAAACCATTATATTCATCATATTTCAACATAACAACCCTCTCATTGCAAGTCAAAACCATGACCATTTTCAAAATATTTCATGTCACGCTTGTCAAGATGATTTCAAACATTTCACATCATATGAGAATTTAAAACGAGATCATATAAAAAGAGGGATTTCATATAATTCATACTCTCAAGTTAACATCTTTTCGGAATACATGAATATACATATATCATACATCAAACCACTTCAGGAATAGGCTTAAAGACCAAATCAATATCATAAAACGTTTAAAACGGGATTATATTCATAATTTCAAAACCCCCATTTTTAAAACATGAATTTTTAAGCCCATGAGATTTTTGAGATAACCTCACGTACTTCTATATGCGAAGATGATAGGTGCTTCTTGAAGCCTACGTTCTGGGGATTCCAAATATGCAATTAGTTTCAAAAATCCACGGTCGAATCTTGAGTTGCTTGGGTTTTTATTTTGAAACCCCAAGGAGAGTTCTTGAGCAATTTTGATGAATGAAGATGTATTTTGGGGTATTTGGGAACTGAATTTCGTGTTTATGGGTAAATAAGGGTGGGAAAAGGACCATTTTGCCCCAAAAACGGAGTGTTTAAGTCACTTGAGTAATAATATATGCGGCGCAAACGTTATCGCATAATATAGGTTGTGCGGCGCACTCTTTATCGCACACATTAGATTGTGCGTCGCACACCTTATGGCATAAGTTAGGGTGTGCGTCGCACACCTTATGCTGCACGACACACTCCACTTTGCAAAGCCATAACTTCTTCCTCGGGTGTCGGAATTTTGCGAAATTGGTATCGTTGGAAAGATAATTCGAATAAATTTCATTTGATATATAGTAGGCACTCTAATTCAATATATACAAAGAGTAATGGTCGATTGAAGTTGACCTAAGTTTCAACGCTCACTAAAATTCGAACGATAGGAAAACTTTCAACTTGTCCTTGAGCTTGGGGACCTCTATGATCTCAATTCATTCTCAAATAGGTTTCCACACTACATAATTTATTAACACACTAAACTTGCATTGGATTTATGGCTTTTGGAACCTTTACATGAAGAAAATGACAATTTTCGTTCTCGTCCGAAATGCGGGGTGTTACAAAATTTTGTTAGAAAATGGAAAATACAAACCATATGGAGTACATTTTAGCTGCACCGTACTCCAAATACACTAAACTGAACTTTAAAAGTACTAATGCATTTCTTACCTGTTGGTGTGTAGCATTCAAAAGTTTTATTGTCTTTGGTCGGAAGATAGCCACAACGACGGTTTCAAGAAAGAAGATTAAACTGAAAAGAAGCCATGCTCGCTCTGGAGTTCTTGCTACATGATGCAACATTACTCTACAACGTTGAAGCCACTTTCCTAATCCTTGGAGTCTAAGTTCTTCCGAGAATGAAATATGATTAGGTAACACATCCTCAACATCATTTGAATCAGTGATAGGAGGGTTACTGTCGCGATGTTCTCGATCAGCGTCCAAACTACTTCTCTGCAACAAGGCTAGAATCATTGGGTCCAATCCATTCTCCTTCAGCATCACTGCAAAATTAGGATCAAGCCCTTTATCTTGCAATAAATTAGCTAATTCACGATCAGTGTGTCTTCCTTTCCGCTTTAACATAGATGTAATCCTGGGATCACTCAACTTTTCTTGAAATGCAAGTGCCAAATTCAAGTGCAGTATCTGTTGATTTGCAGAAATGGATATACTAGAATCACCGCCTTGTCTTTCAAGGCCAGTGCTAGAACAAACAACCAATGAACTATTATGCTCTAAATTTCTGTCAACATATGATGATCCTACTTCATGCTCTTGAACAACTGAACGACAGGAACTACTACGTAGAGCTAGACTTGGTCTTCCACTGTCTATGCTCTTATCACTATTAATACCCTCAATATTATTCCAGGTACTGCCATCACCAGTGCAAGGCACAGTTGCATTACCAAGATGACCAGCATCAGCACTACTACTGCGTTTGACACTTGAGCCACACCCCTCAAAAGAGCTTGCGGAGCTATTTTGGTCTTTTCTGCGGAAACCTTCTCTAAGGCGGATAACTGTGCTCTGCAAGGCATCTCGTCTAGCTGCTAATGGGTCTGTAGCTGATAAATGCCGTGAAACAGCAGCACCCAACAGCACAGATGCTACATCTGCATAACTGATACAATGTCCAAAGTACCTGAAACAAAATTATTGCAGAAAAAGATTTGAAGATTTTTTTTTATAACAAAAGATTAGAAGTTTCTATTCAACAAATAATATTAAAAGGGATGCATATGCCACAAGTATAAGAAGACTTGATTATGGAAGAAAATGAATTAGCATGGGTTAACAACAAACCAATAAGGAACTCCAAAATAGATCAGGAACACTCGAGATGTACCGGCAACAAAAAGTACGACGACTCGACTTTTCAGAAGCTTAAAACCATACAAGCAAGCTCCCAAGTTCCAATATGATTGAATGAAAAGCTAGTGAATTCATTACTTACCACAAAGAAATAAGAAATTATTTCACAATACGAGTCAGAAAAGGAGACAGATATATGTAGGAAATGAACTACCAAGGATTATCACGGCAGCTGATGTTGTTGGTTGTTTCTTCCTCGTTGTTGATACCGGCAAGACCCAGCCAGATGATGTCTGCTGGTTGGTAGTGTTCCGCTTCTTGCTCTTCCAATGAAGAAAGACTTGTCGGAAATCGCCGGTTGGGTTGGTCTGACCAACTACAAGTGAACCAACATATAGAAGTCCAAGATGCAGAGCCCTGCAGAGCCCAAGTTCAAAGTGAAGAAGAGTAAATTATAGACTTCAGAGAAAATGTTGAAAAGATAGTGCAGAAAATATGATGAGCAGTGGGATTTTACGATCTACTGCATTTACTGGACTACTGGAGAGTGTGTTTTGTTCCCTCAGAGTTAGTATTCCTTTTATTCAAATAGATTTGAGTTACACCCATTGTTTAGCTCTTAATTTTCAAAGTCTGTTAGTTGAGAACATTTTGGCCTATCTTCATATCTTCCATATCTTATAACAAAAATTATGTTCCATCCAAAAAAAGAGTTGTCATATTAGTCATCCCTGTCCTTTATATAGAGCTCTTCCCATCTTTGTTCAAATCCCTAGCCAACAAGAATGATGTCCCCCTTCAAAAAGTATTACATCTTACTCTATCTTTCTATTGCCTATAAACAGTCTAGCACATCAATGATGTCTTCTGTTAGAGCTAATCATCGTGTTTACACCAAAAGTAAAGAAGTGTTAAACTATTCATGTTGATCTTCTGGACATCCTCAAAACAACCCTTGTTTCTTTCTGTCCAAACTGTCCACCATATACATGTTGAACAATTTTCCATCTCTCCTCCTTTATTACATTTACATCCCCATTCCAGCTGCTTAGTACTTTTTTAATGCTCCCAGGTTCTACCCACCTGATCCCCTTCAGGTTGAAAACATTCTCTACAGCTGCTCTGTCCGTTTCCAATGTAAGAAAAGATGGTTGATTGTGTAAAGAAAGGATCTTGGGCCTAACTCAACCCCAAAAGCTAGCACATGAGGGCAGAATGTGACTCCAAGTAACTGCCGCGAGGACCAAAGGCAAACTGATAATTCCCACCATAGACAGGTTCTTTCTTAATAATCCTCCTATCTATTGTTTGTCTCAACCCCATGTTAGAGGGCTAGCCCAAAAACATATTAGGAGGAACATCAATTTTTCTGCTTTGAGAAGGAATATCAACTGTTGTTTGTATGAAAGAGAGAACAGATGAGCTGTTGTTACTGAATGCATTGGGTCTATCAGCACGTACAGGTTCATGCATTATGCCATTAGGTTTTGCAGCAGTTCCAACATTTTCAGCAGCACCACAAGTTGAATTTTGATGCACTGCAGTAAGGAAAGAAAACTTAAACATTAACTTGAGACAACAACACAAGCTTCTCAAATGCAGGTTCTAGCAAGAACAAAGATAACAAGCAAATAGAAGGCAATGAAGATAAGGATAAGTCTAGACGAGCTTAGGGACAGGCTCCAAACTGAACACAGTGCTCGTCATTCTTGTTGCAGATAAGATCAGACAACTTATTACTTTGACGTTAAGAGTTTCTTGTAGAGGGTGATGAATCCATTTTGCAACTTTGGAGGCCTTGTAAAGCACAGAGAGGCTCATTTTTGTAAAGAAAATACTGCCCACATAGTATATATGCTATCATTTTCAAAAAAATATGGTGCTTGCTGGTTTTACCAATATCATGTATGCTTGTACCTTCCAATGCAACCTCCTGACGAAAAAACTAACTACCAATAGGCATCTTTCAGCATAGAATATTCTAGGACTGTCTTACAAGGAATTAGGTAAGTGCAAGTTCTTGAAGGGAAATTGTTTGCATCATTGAAGATCAGAAAGCCAGGTATACAGGAGATTAGACATGTTAAAGAAAAAATGACAAGTTTAATATCAGGAAAGACATTAAAAACTCTCATTGACATATAAATGATGGATCCCAAATAACTTCAAAAGTTACACACAAAAGGAAAATGGTACAGAAACCAATTCCACCTTCATAATAACTGTGTCTACTTGATGTAAGCATAAACATAAAGAACATGCTGACATACCAAAAAATTATCAAAATGTTCTACAATGTAGTGCATAGTTTTTTTCGTTTTTTGAAATTAAACGCAGTGCATAGTTTAAAAATGTGCAAACAACATTTAATGTGGCAGGTGAAGCATTAGGTACTGGAAGGAAAATTTAAAACATGGTGGAGGCAAATGAAAGAGGGTATCTGAAAGAATGATCAGAGGGCAGGGTGGAACTCCCTCATAGCAAGTCAAATGAAGTTTAAAACTATATAAAGAAGATGAAACTAGAGGCTTCTGTATGTGTCTCACATACTTGGCATAAACCATGTGTGAATGAGCAAACAAAATCAAATGTACTGAGACAAAGCAGACATTTGATTGCAGATCAAATGGAAGAGTCTGCCAACCGACCAGATTTAAGAGCAGCTCTGGTCCATGCACCATTTTGAGGATAAGTTATATGGTTAAAAATTTGGACGTTACTTAATACATGCACAAACTGAACATGAACTGCCCAGTTAGACAAGTGCTTTTTGTAGCTACCCAGTGACAACCTTAGTGAAAGAATATATCAATGAGAAGTTAACTCAGTAAGCTTAATGAGCTTTCCCCAGCAAGGAATGAAAGTGTGGATGGCCCGACATCAAATATACGATTGTTATTATACACACAATCTCCATACAACAGCAACAACATACCCGATGTATATTCGGGCAGAATATATGCAAACCATACCTCTACCTCATAGATGAGAAGAAAATGGTAGCACCAATCCTCACTAAATACTTCATAAGACAAAAAACAGCCAATACTTACAAAACCAAATGAAGCAAAAGAAGTTCATTGTCTTGATCACCAGCAAGTAAAAGAAATGTTTACAATTGGAGATTAAAAAAGGTTGCAAAAGAAAGAAGCAAACTTTCTATTTAACAAGTATCAAAGGGGGGAAAGAATAAGAGTAAAACAGTAAGTATCCGAGAAGTATGAACACTATAGTCAATGAACAAAATATGAATTGTAGTTTGTCCATTTAGAATCCATCACTCCAACAGAGAATCAGGACTTGCAAGAAGGTCGAAAGGTTTCCCTATCGAGTCTTTCAAGATTGTGATTTGACCCTCTTTCATAAGAAAGTCTTCGTCGAGGGTATCTACCTTCCTTTTCAACATATTGATCTCATAATTCAACAGCATGTTAATCTCACTGTAGCTCTTAACTTCCTCCCACATGAAATCCCTCTCCTGAAACACTTTTGGTAGTATCGCCTTCACAACGCCAAGTTCCTTCATGCATTCTTGCAAATCATTAGTGAGTTGGTTGATATTTTCATCCTTTTTTACCACCTGCCAGAATCAACCGCAAACCATGAAAAACAAGAAAGACACAAAGATCACCAATAACATAAACAAACTCATAGCCTAGAAGTTCAACCAAATCATGAATCCTTTTTAAATGTTAAAATTCACAGTAGATAACTCGTGAGCTTCTCCAAGAATTAAGTCAGATGAATGAGCAAACTTACCGAAACCCCTTCGGGTAACTTTACCACATCAAAGCATAATCAGATCAATGGGTTTGAGGATATCACAAAGTTTATCATGTTCTTGGTTGGTTCAAGTGATTACACATTAAGGCGATCAGACATTTCACAGAAGACTACCACATGCCAGCAACTCATGTATACAAGTTCATAAAGAAAACCGTGAACTTCAGATGGAACAAAGATGAACCTAAAATCAAACAGAAGTAGAAAGATAATGCAGAGAGATTAACATGCGAACAGGCTATCATATATGAAGACGAGGTATCCAAATTTGAAAAATAAAAACTATTCCGTTGCAATGAGATCTTAACATTGCCTTTTTACCTGAAGCTCGAGATATTTCAACTTGGGTGTGGCATAAGAAAGAGCATCCAACGCATTTTGCACTTCACATTTAAGAATGTCGTTACCTCTAACTGTTGCGGCTAGATCAGCCTGAAGTTGCTTTATGTCCATCTCCTCGGAATAGAGCTTCTCCCTTAGCACAGTTGTCAGCAAAGTCTCCGATTTAAGCTCTTTAACCTTTTCCCGGTAGTTTGCCCAGACATAATCTCTATTGTCTTGAGGTACTCGATATTCTGCTTGTAACTGAGTTAGCTACTGCCTTAGATTTTGATTCTCCTCTGACACTGGCTCCATTCTCTTAGACAAATCTTCAAGGTGTTTCTCCGAAAATGACATCTTGATTCTATTATCTACTTCCTTCTCATTAAATGAAGAGACTTCCCTTTGTAGAGAGACATTCTGCTCTGCAAGCTCCCTCACCCTTTCACGGAGTCTATGTTGTTCAATTTGGTATTTCTCAAGTTTTAGAGACCAATCGCTGGATCTTCTATCCAACTCCTTTTCCAGTACTGATTGTAACTCATTCTTTTCTGTCTCCAATCTTCGTGTCCGTGGATCTAGTTCTGCCTGTAATATGCTGGATTCTTCCATAGCAGAAGCCCTTTTAGCAACTTGATTCTGTAGCATGCTTGAAACTTCAGAAGCCATTTGTACCTTCTCCTTTGTCAATCTTCTAATAGTCTGAATCAACACTGGAACGATAAGGTCTCTGCCGTGAAGAAACATTTGTCATTACTTTGGACAAGCAAATGCAAATTAAAACAAAGGAAGCTGCAGCAAAATGATATGCATACCGGCTTGAATCACCACTAGATTTCTTAGGATGAACTTTCTTACTGTGACCATGGGGAGATTTGCTCATATCCATGAAATTCTTTTTTCCCGACCCACTGTCATAGAAGGATCCAGATGACAATGAAACACTCCTCCAAGAAGAAATTTCCTTGGACTTTAATGGTGGTGAAGGGGTCTTGTTTGCATCATTAGTTGATGATCGAAAAAAAAGAAGTTGTTCTTCATCACCTCTATGTATGGAGACTGTACATGAATCAAACTAGTGTCCATGAGATTTCAAAGGACAAAGCAAAACACTCATAAACAGCCACTCACAAATCATTATCCATTCATGAAAATACTGCAAGCTAACTAAATACTTATGAGACAAAGCAAAACATCTCTCTTTCTACATGCTTCTTCTTCAACAACAACATACGTAACCCCTACCTTAGCAAGTAGAAAATTTGTTTCCCATAAATCCTCGGCAAGGAAAGCAAAAACACGAGGATATTAACAACAGTAGAAAGTAAGAAAATAGAGGTATACGATACATCAAGTAGAAAAGAAAAATATATACTAATACTACTACCAGAAGAGACATGACGCGAAACTATTTACTACTAGTCTTCTACTGAAAATTAATAAAATACCCCACAAACAAATAGCACAAGAACAATTCAAAGAACTTATCAAATCCTTCTGATAAAACAAATAATCATGGTAAATAATCAAAAAAAAAAAGAAATTACTGAATCAAAGAGTTGAAAGAGTAAGAGCCGGCAAAAGGTTGTCAGAATCTGTAGGATTCTTTTCATTTTTTCTTGAAATGTAAAAACAACAAAAGACTAGAACGGACAAACTTTTTTTTCTGTGTCTTTCATTTATCATCGTACAATGCATATATACAACTAACAAGGATCTGTAAATTGCAAGTAAATATTTACAAGGATCTGTATATGGCAAGTGAATATTTACAAGGATCCAGAAATATGGCAAGTGAATATTTACATACTCATAATGAAAAACTTGAGAAATACCCATGTGTGAGAGAGAGAAGAAAAGTGTAACAAATATTTTGTGTTATTCAATGGCTATAAATAGCCATATGAAGTCAAATTTTCCATATAATAGAAATAAAATGTAAACTATAAATTAACTTTTTCAAATTAGCACACAAATTAACTTAAATTATGAAATTTAAGATATTCATTTTTTCAAAATTTAACATTTCCATATAAACATGACTGAATTGATATAAACAATATTTTGAAACGTGATAAATTAATTAAATAACCCAAAAATATTGTAATATTGTATTTCTTTTATCTCTAGATCTTTTTTTAATACATAAGAAATGCTAAAGCCATACAATAATCTCCTTTCTTTTTATAGTCTAAACTTACCATTTAAAAATCGTTTCATTTGAATTAATAAGATCATAGTAGATTGTACAAAATCAATTAATAAATGATATATATTTCAATTAAATAAATAAAGTACGATATAATTGTAATAAGACTACACAATCAACTAATTAATTTCACTTAATTAGATTAAATTTTATGATCATAATATATAGACTAAAGTTCCTTAAATTTAATGTTGTAAATTTCAAAATATATTTATGGCTAAAGTAGTAGTCAATGCTCGTTGTTTTTTTAATCAATATATGTATATCAATTACGGAACATTGCATGTATTCTTTATTAAAATAATTGTCAATATTAACTGATTTTTACCGCACTTTAATCTAATTAGTTTGATAACAATACAATTATAATTAATATTATATATTTGTTAACCATAAATTTGGACTCAAATATGGAAAAAATTGATATTAATTACCTTTATAATTTCAAAAATTTAATCCCATGAATTTCTCATATTCTTATAGTTTGATTATATCAAATTGATATTAATTACCTTTCTAATTTTGGGAAGAATTTTTAAAAGGTAACGATTATTTTTTTCCTAATTGTTAATTTATTTATCAAAAATTTCTTATAAATTTATAATTTGATTATAGTTAATTGATTATTTAATTATCTTTATAATTTGCTAAAAACTCAAATAAGGTAACAATTATTTTTTTCTCAATTACAGATTTTCTTAAATTCAATCTTTTATTGTTTTTACTAAAATAGTTCAAATTTAATTGTTTTGAGGCATGACATCTTTTTGTCTATAAATCTTTTTTAATACATAAGAAATGTTAAAGTCATACAATAATCTCCTTTATTTTTATAATCCAAACTTACCATTTAAAAATCATTTCATTTGAATTAATAAGATCATAGTAGATTGCACAAAATCAATCAATTAATTATATGTATTTTTATTAAATAAATGATGTACGAAATTGCTGTAATAAAACTATACAATCAACTAATTAATTTTAATTAATTAGAATCAATTTTATGATCATAATATATAGACTAAAGTTCTTTAAATATAATGTTGTAAATTTTAAAATATATTTATGGCTAAAGTAGAAGTCAGTGTTCGTTGTTTTTGTAACCAATATATGTATATCAATTATGAAACTTTGCATATATTTTTTATTAAAATAATTGTCAATATTAACTGATTTCTAACTCAATTTAATCTAATTAATTTGATAACAATAAAATTATTATTAATATTATATATTTATTTACCATAAATCTGTCCTAATTTTATAGCTTGATTGCAGTTAATTAATCTACAATTACATAAAGGGCTCAAATATGAAAACATTTGATATTAATTACCTTTATAATTTCGGCAATTCAATCCCATGAATTTCTCATGTTTTTTATAGATTGATTATATTAAATTGATATCAATTACGTTTTTAATTTTGGGAAGAATTTAAAAAAGGTAACGATTATTTTTTTTCCTAATTACTGATTTATATCTCAAAAAATTCTTATAAACTCATAATTTGATTATAGTCAATTGATTATTTAATTATCTTTATAATTTGCTAAAATCTCAAATAAGGTAACAATTATTTTTTTCTAAATTACAGATTTTCTTATATTCAATCTTTTATTGTTTTACTAAAATAGTTCAAATTTAATTGTTTTGAGGGATGACAACTTTTTGTCTCTGAATCTTTTTTAATACATAAGAAATGCTAAAGGCATAAAATAATCTCCTTTCTTTTTATTATTAAAACTTACCACTAACAAATTATTTCGTTTGAATTAATAAGATCATAGTAGCTTGCACAAAATCAATTAATTAATTATATGTATTTTTATATAAAAAAATGATGTACGACATAATTGTAATAAAATTACACAATCAACTAATTAATTTCAATTAATTAGAATCAATTTTATGATCATAATATATAGACTCAAGTTCCTTAAATTTAATATTGTAAATTTTAAAATATATTTATGGCTAAAGTAGTAGTCCGTGTTCGTTGTTTTTTTTACCAATATATGTATCTCAATTACAAAACTTTGCATATATTTTTTATTAAAATAATTGACAATATTAACTGATTTGTATCTCAATTTGATCTAATTAATTTTATAACAATAAAATTATTATTAATACTATATATATATTTACCATAAATCTATCCTAATTTTATAGTGTGATTATATTTAATTAATCTACAATTACATAAAGGACTCAAATATGGAAACAATTGATATTAATTACTTTTATAATTTCAAAAATTTAATCCCATGAATTTCACATATTCTTATAGTTTGGTTATATCAAATTTATATCAATTACCTTTATAATTTTGGGAAGAATTTTAAAAAGGTAACGATTATTTCTTTTCCTAATTACTGATTTATTTCTCAAAAATTTCTTATCAATTTACAATTTGATTATTTAATTATCTTTACAATTTGCTAAAAACTCAAATAAGGTGACAATTATTTCTTTTCTTAATTACGGATTTTCTTATATTCAATCTTTCATTGTTTCACTAAAATAGTTCAAAGTTAATTGTTTTGAAGGATGACATTTTTTTGTCTATAAATCTTTTTTAATACATAAAAATGCTAAAGTCATACAATAATCACCTTTATTTTTATAATCCAAACTTATCATTTAAAAATCATTTCATTTTAATTAATAAAATCATAGTAGATTGCACAAAATCAATCAATTAATTATATGTATTTTTATTAAATAAATGATGTACGAAATTGTTGTAATAAAACTATACAATCAACTAATTAATTTCAATTAATTAGAATCAATTTTATGATCATAATATATAGACTCAAGTTCCTTAAATTTAATGTTGTATGTAAATTTAAAAATATATTTATTGCTAAAGTAGTCAACGTTCGTTGTTTTTTTTACCAATATATGCATATCAATTACGAATCTTTCCATATATTTTTTTATTAAAGTAATTGTCAATATTAACTAATTTCTAGTTCAATTTAATCTAATTAATTTGATAGCAATAAAATTATTATTAATATTATATATTTATTTACCATAAATCTGTCCTAATTTTGTAGCTTGATTATATTTAATTAATCTATAATTGTATAAAGGGCTCAAATACGAAAATAATTGATATTTATTACCTTTATAATTTCGGAAATTCAATCCCATGAATTTCTCATGTTTTTATAGATTGATTACATTAAATTGATATCAATTACCTTTTTAATTTTGGAAAGAATTTTAAAAAGGTAACAGTTATTTATTTTCCTAATTACTAATTTATTTTTCAAATATTTCTTATAAATTTATAATTTAATTATAGTCAATTGATTATTATTATCTTTATAATTTGCTAAAAACTCAAATAAGGTAACAATTATTTTTTTCCTAATTACGGATTTTCTTATATTCATTCATTTATTTGTTTACAAAAACAGGTCAAACTTAATTATTTTGAGGGATGACACCTTTTTCAAAAAAAAATTATTCAGAATGATTACAATATTTTCTATATAAATTGATCAGTTACTATTTATTAATTGGTTATTCTCTTAAATAATTTTTTCTTGTAATATTTCTTTTAGTGAATTGTAATGAAATCATTCATATTTATTTTCTTATAATGCTATTATTAAAAACATATGAAATGTAATTTATTAAATATGAAATATGAAATAATATTAAATATTTAAATAATCAACAAAATAGCTTTTTTGTTATGAAATGATGGTTTTTTGTCATAGAAATTCAAATAGGTAGTTCTCAATATGACACTTGTCTTAGTTTTAGGCTAGACTATCCTCCTTTATTATATAGATAGATAATTTCAACAAAATAAATTAGAGTATTTTCTTATAAAAAAATAATATAAAATATGGTATATTAATAATATTTGCATTAATTATGCTTCTATTTTCTTACGCAATATTTGATTCTACGTATTAAAAATATCATTGAATCAATGGTGAAAGTGGAGGGACTTCTTTCTTTATGGGGGTTTTTCTTTTTGGGAAAGTTGACACTTTCTTGACTACCAACCACCCAACACAAAGCTGACACTTCTTGGTAGATTGGCTATTTTTTCATACGGTACTAATTTATATACATTTTCTTTGATATTTGTTATATTGTTAGTTTTATTTTGCGTATCGTATTAGTTTATATGCATTTATCTTTTATGTTTGGTATATTATTATGATCCTAAGTTGGGAGTCTATCAGAAACATCCTCTCTACTTCACCTGAGTAGTGATATGATCTGCATACACTAACCTCCGCATACCCCTCTATGTGGGAATACACTGGGTGTTGTTGTTGCTGTTGTTGTTTCTTATACAGTATTTGATTCAATGTATTAAAAATAAGACGAATTACATATTTTTTTTTTACATAATACCCCCACTTTAAGCATGTTAATGCATGCATTAGATCCATTGCATTACTAATGTCATAAATTTTGAGGTATTAGTAATACACACCTCAATACACAATAGAGTATGTAACTAATTTTTGCATTAATTATACATAAGATAAAAAGATATATATCAAACAAGGGACTACTAATACACATTAAATTAATGGATGCATTAATTTTTACGTAATACATTCCATGCTTTATCACAGATTTGATTATTATTCCTTGTCTTGAGCCGGGAGTCTATCGGAAAGAACCTTCCTACTTCTCCGGAGGTAGTGATATGGACTACGTACATCTTACCCTCTCCAGACCCCACTATGTGGAAATACACTGAATTTGTTGTTGTTGTTGTTGTTAATCTTTTAATACACTCTATCAAACGACCCCATGCTTCTCATTTAATTATACCTTTAGCTCCTCTTTAACTATGATAATTGCGACTCCACCTTGTTTTTTTAAAATATAAATAAATAGCAATGAATTTAATTTTGTTCATTACTCTACTAATTGTACTAATGTTAGGTGAATTCATCAACTTAAAATTAGAGTACATTCACTCATGCTACATGTTATAGCTATAGTTCAAAAAAGGAAGAGAATTATACGTTTGACATAATACATAAATGTGTTTTGAACTTGACATCATCAAAATATTTATATATTTTAATTTTCAGTGTTGCACAAATAAATACTTAGACTATCATATAAAGTTAAAATAAATAAATATATATATATATATATGTAAGTGTTGTATCGCAATTTGTCATGCAAAACGTGTGCATCTCATACAATTTGTCAAGTAATTAAAGCGTTTGTATCTAGGGGAGTGCATCGGTCGGTTCGGTTGGGTTTTACATATTATCGTTCGATTAATCGGTTTTCAATTTTTAAATATGCTAAACCAATAACCAAACCAATAAAATAATTTTTTTCGTTTTTTAGTCCTTAACGATTTGGTTTTCGGTTTAACCGATAAGAAAATACTCATAAAATAAAAATAGTAGTAACTAACATGTAAAAACTGAATCTTAGTTGCAACAAAAATCCTACATGAAGTGTTTAAATTTACAAAAATCTTCAAGTTTGAACTAAATGTTGTTAGGAGAAATTAAGAGTTTGTATAATTGAAATAATAGGTTTGTTAATTTGTAGAAATAAAAGATAAATATATAATAAGTCAAATATATATATTCTTATTGGGTTATCGGTTTACCCAATAACCCAATAAGAAAAAATCAAACCGAACCAATAACCCAATAACCCAATAATTTTTTTTATAAAATCATTAACCTAATAACAATAAACCAATAATATTTTTATTGGTTCGATTTATCCTGTTGAATTTTATAATCATTTACACACAAATGGGCGGGGGACAAAGTATAATGTATGCTGTCAATGTGGATATGACTTTTAGCATATAGTATATGATAAATCGATCGGCACGCTTGTCTTTGAAACTCCTCATATTTTTTCTCTTTCTTAATTTTGTGGTTGAATTTTCAAAAAGCCTTGGTGGTTTCTTCCTTTCCTTCGATAAACTTTTGTATTTAGTAGTAATATTATTTCATAAATTGAGACCACAAGACTATTCAATTTTGTCTGGGGCCCAAATATGTGCCCATTTTTTCCTTTTCAGATTGAACTACGGTGGAAATTGGGTAGTGTGTAGTGGACACACAAGTCACAACAGACATTGACGTGACTTTTAAATTTTAGCCTAAATAGGTCTTATTGAACAACAAGATAAAAGGAAAAGAAGTAAACCTCAGGAGGAGCCTTAGGTTGGATATAGTAGGTACGAAGAGGTGAAGATGTAGGCCAAAAAATGAGGAGAGATTATTGGACGTGACCTTAGATAGACTAATGTGGAGGGCATGTATTACAGCGGAAGATTAGTCAAGTAGGGAGCGTTGTCTTGCTTTGAGGGTTTAGGTGTTTGTGTTCGTCGCGAACCAGCCATAGTAGGGCATGTATTAGACCTCACTTGTGGGATTTCACCGGGCAAAAAAAACAAAGCTACAAGAACATCTGCTTATAAAATAGCTTAAATCAAAGATTGAAGACAGAACTGACTTCTAACTCGTTGCCAAATCATCAACTACTTTGTTTATGTTTGTTTATTTTTCTTTAGGGAGCTGAGGGAAGGGGAAATCGCGCTACATTATGTACACAATGAAAGGCGCATCTGAGAAATTATTTAGAAGAAAAAGCTACTGAACTTCTCCATCCTTACCAAATTGCCAGTGATCCTTATAGTCACTATCCCTATGAGAATCACTCCGACGATCTCGTTTTTGTTTCTTATGCTGGCCCTCCGATTTACCTTCCGAACTCCAGACATCATGCTGGTCCATCTATTACATCATTAATTAATGAGATCTTATGTATGAACTATGTGATGACCTGAATTCTCAAGAATGAGATACGTAGGCGGCCTATGTCGACTTCGGTCAACCTATTAGATTTTTCTATATATCCTTACCGTAGTCTTGAACTACGTTTGACCTAATTCCTGCTTCAACGGGATACATAGGCGCCCCAACGGCTCGATCATATAACCCCAGGAAATAGAAACTGGGGCAGAATTTTCGAGAAAGAATCTCAAAAATTCACAAGAGAAGATCAACATCCAACAGAGAGAATGAAGACCAACAAAGACTTCAGATCCACTCGAGATGATATCATCTCAGACCACTTTAAACTAGGGCAGAAATTTTGAGGAGGTCCTCAAAATCTCCACTGATATATTCAAATATATTTCAAATTCCCCAGCACTAGAGGTCGAAGTTGAGACTTGAGGATCGTCACCTACGATAAAGTCTAGGAAGATTGAATCTCCATCTTTGATAAAACTTCTGGTAGAGAGCCTCGACAATGCTGAATCCCTAAAAATCCTCCGTCAAACGTTGAACATTGTCAGAATCAAGAGAAAGACGGTCGCTGAGCTAGCACATGACATGACTGGCAGAGATTTTTCGAAGTTTTACAGGAGTTCTCAAAACTATTTTCTAAAAAATTAAGAGTACTTTGAAAAAAATCTATATAAATCTTTTACTTAGTGATTGCCTAGACATCAATTAGGACGGGGAGTCAGGGGTGGAAGTCCCAACATGATGAAATACCTGAAATATGGCGAGGGAAAATCAAGGATCGTAGGAGGTCAACACGGAGTAGTTTCTTTCAAACTAATCATTTTTTGTTGATGCAGGGATCGATACACAAAATGAGCGTTTCTTTCGAAAAATCCCCAAGCAAGTCGGGAGCCATGACAGAGCATATAAGGCTTAATAACGGTACTTTTGGTAGCCCAAAAACCGGCTCAACACCCATTTATTGACGACCTTTCGAATTGTCCATCTCATTTCCTGAGATCATGGAGGACAAACAAAAGTGTCTTGTCTTCTTTACAAATATTGTATTTAGAATTTTTCTAAAAAAAATAGTCGCTAGCAAAAGTGACTTTCCGTCTACTAATCGTCTACCTTGAGTACAGGTACATGCAGAAAGCAAGATCCTGAAAAATGATTTCACAGGAGAAACTGTTTTTAATTTACCTGAAGAACCATTGCATGTCATTGCCAAGAGGGCCATTGCATATCATCGTCATTCAATATCTGTTGACGCGCTAGACACAATGCTGGCATCGAGGATATCATCAACATTCAATATATCCATTGACACGCAAGACACAACACTAGCGTCGAGGATATCATCATTATTCAATATCTATTGACGCGCTAGACACAACGCTGGCGTCGAGGATATCATCAGCATTCAATATATCTGTTGACACGTAAGACACAACGCTGGCGTCGAGGATATCATCATCATTCAATATCTGTTGATGTGCTAGACACAATGCTGGCGTCGAGGATATCATCATCATTCAATATATCTGTTGACATGCAAGACATAACGCTGGCGTCGAGGATATCATCATCATTCAATATCTGTTGACGCGCTAGGCATAACGCTTGTGTCGAGGATATTATCAGCATTCAATATATCTGTTGACACGCAAGACACAACGCTGGCATTGAGGATATCATCATTATTTTATATCTATTGACATGCAAGACACAACGCTAGCGTCGAGGATATCATCATCATTTAGTATCTGTTGACGCGCTAGACACAACGCTGGCATTGAGGATATCATCAGCATTCAATATATATGTTGACACGCAAGACAAAATGCTGGCGTCGAGGATATCATCATCATTCAGTATTTGTTGACGCGCTAGACACAACGCTGGCGTCGAGGATATCATCAACATTCAATATATCTATTGACATGCAAGACACAACGCTGGTGTCGAGGATATCATCATCATTTTATATCTGTTGACACGCAAGACACAAACGCTGGCGTCGAGGATATCTTATCATTTTATGAATCAGCATCTGAAGGCATCGAGAGCACACGATTTAAAGGGACGCCTTTAAGTCGCTATCTAAGGATGAATGATATATAAGATTTCCTAGAAATTAACAATTTGAGGGTCATCTATAAGTCATATTATTTGAAATAGGATAGCGTGCAAGATCACCTATGAGTTGATAGCCTGTAGGTCATCCGTAAGCCACAACAACATCCTAACCGGATAGTGTGCAAAATCGCCCAAAAATCGATAGTTCAAAGGTTATCCATAAGTCGCAACTAAATCCTTACCAGAGAATATGCAAGATTATCAAATTGATACGTCCAAGGTTTCTCTATAAGTCCTGTCATATCCAAGATCGATTATGTGCAGGATTACCCAAAGACTAACAATTTGAGGGATTATCTAAAAGTCATATTGTATCCAAGGTCGGATGATGTGCAGGAACACCTGAAAGCTAGCGATTGGAGGGATATCTGTAAGTCATCTCTTATTCAAAGTCGGATAATGTGCTGGATTACCTAAAATCTAGAAATCAAAAGGATATCTATAAGTCGCCTCGTATCCAACATCAAATAATGCGTAAGATTATCCAAAGATTGATAATTTAAAGGAAATTTATAAATCGATCGTCGGCTATAACGGGAGAGGTTATCATTCCACATGAAACAAATGATATAGGTACCCAAAGGGTTGCCACACCAGCACAAGATTACACGGTTGTAGAGACCGTTCTGCATAAAGTATCGCCGGTGTCCAAAAGGGCTACCCACTTTGAATACATATTCAACCGACAAATGTCATAATTATACAACAACCAAGAGGGTTGTTAAGTTTGGTATTTCCGGTTATTTCATTCCAAACAGGTACATGAAAAGATGACTCCGCTTTTCAGGCCACAACTCACGTGGAGATATAGTAAAAGACTGCATACCTCTTTCGTGAATTATGTTTAGCACTAACACTTTTGCTTGAAGCATTGTCGAGAGCATCTGAGAGGATGAAAATCTCAAATCAAAACCACTGGTGCAGATGACTTCAAATAGGACGTAGCACCCGAATCCAACCCATTTTCTTTTTACTCTTTATGATCACGCGTGTTCCACGTGAATCCATACGAGAAGATGCCGAGAATCTTCTAGAAACACACTTAGGTGTCTCATCCAACGTTCAAATCCCAAAATTATCGGATAGAGGTTTACGAATTCGTACATAGGTGGAGTATTTTCATTGGCTTGTGAAGATTATTCCCTTTCCACCAATATCTATTGGCCACTTTTTGGAATTCCATTCAAGAAAATCAAAATAGAGGTACAGTTCGTTAGGGTCCAGATCTTTTGAATTTCAAAAATGAACCCTCAATCCCCTTCTATAAGTAGCTCTCTTTAGAGAAAGAAAAAGGGATTTGTTTGGGGATTTAGGAAAATATTTTCACTGCCCTCTCCTTTACTTTATGGGTTCTCCTCTTCTTTCTCTTTGGAGTTTGAAATTTTAGAGGCAAAGAGGGTTCAAAAGTTTTGGGTTGAAAATTTAGGGTTAGAGAAAATCTTCAAAAATTTAGAAATACACAAAAAAAAAAAGAGGTTAGAAAGGGGGGGGCTCTCAGAGGGAAAAAATATTCTCTTTACACCTAAGAAACATACATTCTTAGGAGGTGCGTCTAAATTGTCAAAGCAGTTATGAGTTTTTCGGTGGTCGGAATCCTATCGTCAGCTCGTTATCCCATTTTCCTGCCCCGAAAGAGGTAAATACACCTTTCTTTTTAATTTTGTTGTGGTTATCATTTTCTTTTGTTTGCTGGGAATGACTGCTGTAGAGGCCTGGAAGGCATAGGATTTTGTGTTTGATATATTGTGCTACTAAAAAACTCATTCCTGCCCGTGTTTGATTGTCTGTCGTTCATGCTTGATCTCTCTCATTTTATTCTGTCTGAATGTTACTAGTTAGCTTTAATGCTTCAACTTTAGAAACTATTTTGCTGGTCTCATATTCGATGTTGCTTTGTAGTTCATAGAGTAGGAGAATAAAATCTTTACGTATTTTTGAAATTCGAAAAAATGTTCAAAGAATAGATATTAGGCAGCCTGTTCGCATATCTTTTTCGCTCAAATGCAGGAAATTGTTATAAATAAGAACTCGAATGTTATTTTCTTCCGACTTGCCACTCTCGAAGTACAATAGTCTCATTTGATACCAAAGTTTATTTTAAAATATGAGAGTGGACTATAAGGCTGAATTATGTTTTCTTCATGGCTAATTCAATTTGCTGTAATTGACTCATGAGAACAAATTAAAGTTTGACGGGCTAATGGTTCTTTCCTTTCTTGCTTTTCTTGTTCGCATATAAGTTGTGGCATCTTGTCTCATGATTAAATTACCTAAAATTGGGTTTATGTAGTGTTTGAATCTCATTTGTTTGTTAACCTAGTGGTAACGAAGGCATTAATATTTTAGCCTTGCTTTTCTTGAAGTTTCAGCAATCGTCTTCCTTGCCTAAAGTGATTAAGTCTTTAATTTTGTATGTTTGGCATTTTGGAATTTGAACGTTGCTTGTGATCCATCGTTTATGTAGTATGATCCAGGAGTTGCAACTCTTTTTTGTGACATGCTTAATTGGGTCCTTTTGGGGGCATTAAAGTGATAAATTATTTTCTTTATTTCGCTAAAGACCATAAGAATTTCTTGTTGAAGCTTTATTTCCTCCTATAGTTGAAATTTCTTTAATTGATTATGAACATTTTCTTCAAACATTATAGACTTTTGCTCCTGTGGCATTTTTACCTTTGTATGAGTGTATTTGAATAAAGCAGGAATGTTATAGCTTATTAATTGTTAAAATCTTGGACGTATGTTAATTTCTTCATTCCTTTCTTTGCATGCACCTCCCTTGGAGTTCAAATGGGCCCCTTCTCTCTTTGCATTTCATAAATGGGCCAATGAGGCCTATCCTTCCGAGTTAAGCCCAAAAGAAAATCCAAGAATCCATCGCATGGCGTATGGATACGAGGAATCGAAAGAAGAATGGGTTAAAGTTCCATCTTTGAAGCGGTAAAGGGGACTTGAAAATCTCGTTATTTCTTCTTTATTGATTTATTTATCCATTGTTTCCATTATTTATTTATTTACTTATTTATATTTTTGTTTATTTAGTGACTTATTTATTTATTCATTTGGGCCTCGAAGCCAAAGTTGTAAATTTAAAACAGGTGGAGCGAGACTCGAGCCGAAAAGGGCTCGAAAACATAAAATTACGACAGGTGAAAGATGGGTCAAAAACCCAACTAGATTAGGACAGGGTCGACGGTTTGGGCTTAAAAGCCTAAATCACTACTTCTCCCCTTTCCCTTTTTTCTATTTACTTACTTGTTTTACGTGTGTTTTGTGAACCTAGTAAAATCCTTAGTCAAGTCGCTAAAAAACTGGTTTTGCATAAACACCAAAATATTCCTAAAATCGCTTTTCTTTTCAAAAAATAAACTTTTTCAAAGTTAATCAAAGGACGATTTTCAAACAGTCCGGATAATCGCAAGTTAGCAGAAATTTTAGGTGCCTAATGCCTTCCTAAAACGTTAATAGGAACCGCTTATCTAGAATCTCTAACTTAAAACGATTTTTCTGTTTTGAATCGTTTGCAGTAACTCTCTAAAGGTTTCTTAATTCCTTTTCAAAATTAAGTGGCGACTCTCGAAAAGTCAAAATTTCCGCAAAACAATATCAACCACAATCACATCCACACATCTACTACCCCCACCCGAAAGTAGCAGAAGAATAAGGGTTTGTAGTAATTCAAGTACCTTATCCTCTTGACGCTTGCGCTCCTTCTCTTTTAGTTCATTAAAAAATTTGTTAAATATTTCAAGTAGCAAGCCCTCACCACCCATTATTCTGTAAATAATAACAACAAAGAAATTCACATTCAATGTTATGACATAATGAGAATCATGAGATTATGAATAAAAAAGTAAAAATCCAGAGCATTTCATATAGCCAAAGAGGCTAGACAAATTGAAACTAGAGATTTAGCAGCATACTTCATCAGAACCTTGAAACAATCACAAATGCCAGAAATTTAAAAACTAAAACAATCACAAATGTCATAAATTTAAAAACTAACTGCTAGAGTTATTAAACGCCCAGTGTTGGAATAACTAATAATTGACATCAACCAATTTCTAGAGGGATAAGTTCAACATTAAAAATCACTTATCGAAATGGTAATTCATGCTAATACTATAAAGAAATAGCCTACCTAAATGTTGAGGAATATAAAACAACAAATCATTCAACACAACTATTATTCTAAGGTACATTCTAGAACTATGTGAATTACTGAGTTTAGAATATTGAAGGAGTTGGTCCTTGAAAATAATATCAATTATCATTCTCCAATGGTCCTTGCAATCGTGTTACTAACTCTAGATCAATAAAAGCAAAAGAAGCTACTTGCCTATCTCCGAAGAGGGATTTGCAGTCCTCCTATTTCGATGATGCAGCAATTTCCTGCAACCACAGCAAACAAATAGATTATGGTTTAAAGGAAATATCATGGGATCCCATCCATTGCAATGTGAGAGATTGTAAACTGTTTACTATACCTTTGATGCATGAAGAAGTTCATAGAACTCATCTTCTAGACGTTTACGCTTTTTAGCTTCTTTTTCTTCTTTCTCCCTGGCCCTTTCCAGTAACTCCTCAAAGACAAACTATGCAGATGAAATATGCACATTCAATACTCAATGGCCCGGCAAGCCCAAACGCGTAGAACATAAAGTTTAGAAAGGAAGTATGGAACAAGATTCAGTATAATCCATGTATATCCTCTTATTCCTTCGTTTGGAAGGCAAGGGGGATATAATGTAAGAGTATTATTACCATCTTTTGGAGTAACTCCTCACATTATAATCTTTGATAAAATGCTTTACAAAAGTTTTGAGCTATTGAAAGTAAACTAAAAGCCTTAAGAGACCCAACCGTCTAAGCATAATTCTTCGACAAGATATCCCTTGCAATTCCCTCTTCCCACATACATAGATTATACGCACCATAAATAACCTCCAAAATCCAAATGATATATGAAGAATATCCTCATTACAAAAATAGCAAATGATTGTTGATATCATCCAGTTATGTTGTTTAACCAGTTTCGTAGAGTAAAACTCTTATCCACTAACCGTAAAAACAGAAAACTACAAGGCAAATTGCTTTGAATTAAGCAACTTAAGATATGTGCGGTAGGTGTAATATTAAACACCGCCGTCCAGGAAATAAAAACTAAGGAAAATGGTACCAAAACTGAAGAATTGGAAGCAAAAGCTAACACCAAATATTTGATCAATGTGGTCCTCGTCTTTATTCTTGAAGGTTTCAGGCTTACTTGCTAACCGACACACTACTCTTCTATTAACTCCATTACAAGAAGATCCAAATTTAATGTGGGATAGGTTATGGTTGATACTAAAGGAAAATGCCACTAACCACAGGTGACTACCTACGAGTTGCCAATTTAGCAATCACAAACTGACCGACTTCCAGTGAAACATAACATGGAAGTACTACTTATGCTTTTGCACTCAATCCACTCATCTTATGCAGGACCTGTCCCAAAGACAAAAAGGGGACAAATACATAGAAATCCATTTAGTGAATGGGGTACTTCAATTTTCACAACATTCAATTCAACATGGGTCGATGTGAAACAGTATACAATGCTTAACCATAATTAGACCTTTAAGTTGGTATCTGACATTGGTGGAGAGCTAATATACTTGGCGATTGCAACCTTAAAATCATCAAGCGTCCAGGTAGATGTCAATCCAATCTGAAAGTAGAGACGGCTCAGCCAAAATATTAGGTACTAACTGAAGCACAACAGAGGTTAAAATGAAGAGTGGTGATTACCTCGGCCATCCGAACTGCATCTTTAATTTGTGACTTGTCATCAAGATACTGAAGCAACATACAAGTAACACAAATTCAGAATGCTTATCAGTAACAAAAATAGGATACCAAATGGAGCCTTGTCCATGCATTTGAGTTACCATAAAGTCTATAAATTACAAGCAGGGTGATGGGGATAAAAGTTCTTTCGTGAATACCAACATTTCTCCACTTGTTCAAAGTCATCTACAATATCACAAGACACTTGACACATAAACTTAATTGCACTGATCAGGTTAAATTGAAGGAAAAATCAAGCACCCTTGTTTGAATAATAGAAAAAAAGTGAATAAATAAAAATGGATAGCATCTCTGTTAACAACGCTTTCGTTATATTTACTTAATAAGAATCATTTATGCACACAAACAGTAATACAAACTTTAAAGATAGAAGTTGACATCTTTATCTTACAAGGGAAAAAGAAAAGATTTTCAGCATCTGAGTTTATGTATAACTCTCACCATCCCATAGCAAGAGCCTAACTCAAGAAAACATTACCAAATTCAATCATTGAATAAGAGTATGAACAGGATCATTACCATGCTAGGATACCAGGTAAACTTCCTCTTTCATCAAGCAAGGAGATAAATGCTAATAACATTTGATCATTCAACTTCAATTCTTTTCAGAAAGGGCAGAGGATGAGACAATTTATCGTTTAGTTAGTCGCAAGTGTGTATTACGGCCAAAAAAATCATAGTGAGGGAGATGCAACTTTATTTAGAGAAACAGAGATGCTCTCAGGCACTTTTTCCGAGGCTAATCTTTTCTAAGCCTTTACTTTCATTACATCTCAACTACCTCTTCAGAGGCGAATTCTGGCACTAAGTTTATTTAGTCCAATTTATATGGTTGACAACACAATATATTTTGAATTGGGTTTTAAGTTGCACGATATCATCCGAAGTGAAATCAAAACTGGGGTGTGGTAAAAATGGACAAAACATGGTCGAAACTTGACCAGACAAACTACTTTCAGGTCTCATTTGTTTGCACTTATTGGATTTATGAACCTGTTCAGACCTCAAACCGTTAAGTGTATTTGTTTTTATTAGGATTTTAGCTCTTAATAGGTTTGAGTAGGTCTTAATCATTCAGATGTGGAACCAAGTCTAAATTCACCACCACTCTATCCACAATCACCTGTCACCACCACAAACCACTTCCACCATCACAACCAACATCACTACCAACTACACTACCAGCCGCTACCACACCTACCACTTCCATTATTCTAATTATATCCACCGCCAACTAGGGGTGTTCACGGTTTGGTTTTAAACCAAACTGAACCGCGATCCAAACCAAACCGATTAAAAAAGACCTATATTTGTTTAGGTTTTGTTTGGATTTGAATTTTAAAAAACCGATACTAATTTGGTTTGGTTTTACTCTAAAATAACCGACAAAATAACCAAACCGAACCGATATACATATATATTATAATTATTTATATGTTTTTCATAAATGTAATCTAAATATTTGTTATATTTTATATTTGAATCATGATTTAACTTTAATCGTAACACATTCAGTCATATGTCTTCATCTAATTGACAATACATTATGAGATTCTAAATGAATTTCATATTTTGAATGACAAATGATACTAATTGTGAAAATAATATCTTGTTATATATTGAAATTTACAGCTGAAATTCATTAGATTAAACACAATCACTAATTTTAACTTTCTTTTGAACCTTGTTGAGCAAGAAGTTTATGTGTTCACCTTTTGGGGGTTTATCATATCATTCTATTAAATATAGTTTTTAAATATTTTTTTAAAATCGTTCATACGGTGTTATCATGGCTTTGCCGAAGTATAACACTCAGTTGACATCATAGTTTCAAGATTGAGATACAACACTCGGTGGACATCTCATATGTTAGATTGGATTTGTTTTTTAAAATTTTCAACTTTTATCATTAACTAAAGTTATAAACCAAAAAAACCGAATCAAACCGAACTAAACCGACAAGAACCAAACCGATGGTTATTTTTTTGTTTGGTTTGGTTTGGTTTTAGAAATTTAAAACCCGATTAAGTTGGTTTGTTATGGTATTGACCAATAACCGACCCATATCGACCCATGAACACCCCTTCCACACATTCTTCGGACACCATCACCATCACTGTCACCGGCGTCACCACCTCTACAACCACCATCCGCTACACTCGCTACAGTATCTCTACTAACAACCATTCCACCATCACAGCTAACAGCGTCTCCAACGACCACCAACACATTGTCAACCATCATGCATACAGTTTTCCGTCACCACGATCAACACCTCCAACTACTAACATTAACCAACTTCACATCACAACCACCGCCACCACTACCAATCACCAATATCATGACAGTTACTACAATGCCAACTATCTCTACTATCACAACTATCATCACCAACATTGATAATCACTAACATCAATTAATTTATTACAACCACCACCACCATTGCAAACCATCTCCACTATCACTAACAAACATAAATGTTTTTTTTTAATCAAATAATAATTTAATTGCATTAAATTAAAAAAAATTCTAATATATAATTATATTATATTTAGAAATAAATAAATTTTGCACATTAAGATATTGAGAAACACCCAACCTTAATCATTTAGTTTTCAGATCTAGAGACAATATCTTAACCATTCAGATGTGCATTCAAAATGATTCAAATGTCTGAATATTAATAAAAACAAATGCAGTCTTAGCTGAAACACAATGGTGTGGTTGTGTGATACTTTAAAGGAGTCCTCGAAAGTCAAAAAAACTACGTGAAAACATGAAAGTTTGATGATCACTTCTCAGAGTTGTTCTGCTCGAGAAACTATAACAATTAAGGTAATATAACCATTAACAGCATTCAACGGAGGAGAAGTCAATTACAATTGTCCGTGAAGTAGCATTTAATACAGCTTGGCTAGATTTAAAGAATCATCTATATCTATACTACATTAAAAGCATGGAACCCCTAACTTAAAAGTTTACGACAATACCATTCCTATCAGCCTAAATACCTACTATCTAGTAAAAAAAAAAGAGGAAACTAATTGGCATAAAGAGAAACAACATAGATGTTTAATAGGAACGAACATTCATTGTTCTTATCTCAACAAAATATGTGTTATTTAAAAAAAAAAAAAAAAGCAAGTAGAGGGGTAACTCTCAAATCTCAATCTCATGCTTTTATCCTACCAAGTATGTTCTATTCTTTAATGCACTACAACAATAACAACAACAAACTCAGTATATTCCCACTTAGTAATGCACTAACTTCTATTTTTACCTAATGAATTGAACTTTTTAGTGAGGATCTGAATGATTTTCAGACTTTGTTTAACATCTAATTCATTAAGATGTATTAATAGGTTGAATCTTTTTTTTAAAAAAAAAGCACTTAATGGGCTGATATCTTAACCATTCAGATTCAGACCTTCATTAAGTGAAAGCAAATGAAAAGGGATTGTAGTGTAAAGTCTATAAATATGGCTTAGTGTAACAAATGTAGTTGACACAATTCAATACTCCTATTAGCAACCTATTTCACCTGTTTCTTCAGATCATCCATAACATCTGTAAATAAGTCTTTTGCTGTTGATCCTGAAGTATTTGATGAGACAGCCAGATATGCAGCAAAATCTTTAATCTGCAAGCACAAAATAAAGAAGAAAATTATTGGATGAGAAATTCAAAAAGACGAAAAGGGAACTCATGAAGGTAATCACTCTCACTGAACACAAGAAAGAAAAACTAACTTTGATGCAATAATCACGCCAGTTAGTTTTTGCATTAAGTATTCCCGCAGCAACATGCTCTTCCATCAGTTTTCGGAACTCATCACGATTTTTACGTTCAGCTTTCCTCAATTCTTCCTATTTGAATCAACAGTGTATGCCCAGTGAGAAAGAGATAAATCAAAGTCTCCAAACATAAATTTAATTTTAACCCCCGAGTATAATAAGCAACATACCATCCGCAGTTTCCTTTGCTCCTCCTCTTCGCTCTCTAAATCACGTATATATTCCTAATATAGAAAAGGTTGCAACATAACTTTAAAACTGAGGCGTACAAATGAGATGTTTGGAAAAAGTTATTTATGATGTATTAGAAAAATGAGTAGTACCTGGAAAATCTCCAAGCGATCAATTTTCTCAATTCGGGAGCATCTTTCATCAGTTTCCAAGCGGTCCTGAACATTCCGCCACTGGCTACTGGCCTGAACAAAAGAAGTCAGCAACAATGGAACTATGGAAGTTCTATCTCCTGGAAATAGAAAAACACAATCTAGGAACTGATGCTAATTCCACTAGAACAAATACCTTAATAAAGTCACAGGATTTTAAAAATTCTAAGTACTCCACTCTATTGCGCTTCTGCTCCTTCAATGCCTTCGCATGCTCCTAATAAAATCCAGTACAAATTAAAAAAATAAAATTTCTCTATAAAGAACACAATATTTACAAAGAGACTTTAACTACACTTGCATGAAAGTATTGAAAAACTTTTTCTATTTTACGACGGTGGGGGGAGAGGAAGAAGCATATCATAGTTTCAAGTTTCAAGAAAAATTACATACAATACATGGAAGTCTGTTTAAATTGGAATTCAATGATGAACAAATTTAAATGTTGTACCCTTGAGAAGCCATTAAAAATGTATTCAAAGAACACAAGATTTTAAGTTGAATATCTACAACATTCCTTCTTTCTACTCTTTAAGCAAAACAAAAAAAGGGAACAAACTAAAAGACACCCTGCAAAGGAAAGGAATGGAATGACTATTGTTAATCAAGTGGACCAGCGCCTAATTCAACATCGAAAACTAGGTCAGGTGGTGAAGATTGTCCAAGATCATATAAGGAAACTACAACACATACACCTTACTAGTGTGGGATTCTCATACATTAATCGCACACCAAGACTAGACATTTGTAGCATCAGTTAACCTAGGTTGGCTAACATCTAATAGTCTAACATCAAGATAGATCTGCCTCTAATACCATGTTTAAGAAATTGGACCTTGTTTCTATCTCAAATGAAAGGCTAACTCAATTTGTAAGGAGCCAAAGACCATATAAGGAAACTACAGTCCGCATACTTAGTTTTTAACATATAGAAGCTTACAAGAAAGTTTTGCAAAAGGAGCTTCACCTTTTTCTCAAGTTCCTCCACATAATCTTCAAAAAGGTCCTCACGGTCTTTAGCTCGCTCAACAACTTTAAAACGTTCATCATGTTCGAATATGGAGATTGCCTTACTGAATAATCAAAAGCAAATAGTTAGTGGATCAAATGGAACTTACACAAGTAATGGATCAACTTCAAGGTACCAAAACACATACAAACAATGACCAAGATTAGAAAACAAGCAGCAAGCAGCAGACAACTTAACATTACAAGTGAAAGACAAACCTCCATCTTGACGATGGTGACAGCTCCTTGCAATCCTGTAAGATTGAGAACAACGGACATTGCTGTGAAAAATACCACTTATTCTTTTGAACAAGTCAAATACTTGTCTCTTACACATCATGAATATTATGATAATATCTTTTTATTTTGAAACTGGTAATGTGAATATCATGATATATCAAATGGAAGACACCCACAAAAGAAAATTTCACTTGCTTCTAACATTATCCTGAAATCTTCCCAAGCTTTTTTCTGTTTAACACTCCTCTCTTCAGCTTACAGTTTTTCTTTTGGTTCAGATACTGGAACAGACACACAACTTCAAAATGATCACTATAGACCTTGGGTGTGTTTGGTATGAAGAAAATGTTTTCCTAGAAAACAAGTTGGTTTCTTACTTGTTTTCTTATGTTTGGTTGATGAAAGGAAAACATTTTTCAGAAAATGTTTTCTAGTGTTTGGTTGGTGAATAAAAAAATATTTTTCAGAAAATACATTTGAGAGTTGTATAAACATTTCAACTTAAGAGTGAGATTGAAAGAGAGTTTTGGAAAATGTTTTTCCTACTTTTTGAAGGGAATTCATTTTCCTTAAATTTAAGGAAAATAAGTTGATTTGGAAAACATTTTCCAAAATATTTAAGTCAACCAAACATGAAACAATTGGATATCAAACACAATCTATCTTTTTGCAATACGGTATGCTGAAACATTGAAGCAGCAATTAACCCATTCCATTGCCGACTTGGAGAGATACCTCATTAAAAGCTTGCTTCCGCTCACAAAGGGATTTTAGAGCACCATATCTCCGGTCATTAATTACTGCTCTCATGGCCTGACAAATACAATTCATGTCAAATGATCTCCCTCAATTGTTTGGTACGCACAAAACAGTCAAGTAATAAACCTGATCCCACGTGCAATCAGACCCAATATTTGCAGATTCCAAAAGAGTTTTGAATTCACTCTTTGCCTCCTAAACAAAATCAGATACTTAAAATAGAAATAAGAGAAATTTCGAGAACATACATTAAACGGGACAAAAAGTAATAATCAACTATACCGCTTTGCTCTCATAAACTAATGGTCCCAGCTCGACTGTTTTCTCATCTGATGGAGTAGCACCTCCGATTTCAGTTATTGCAGCATCTTTCTTGACATTCTCCATTTTAGGCACAACATCAAGCACAAAGGAAAAAAGAAAACCTCATTGGAATTTGGAGCATATTCTTCACCTGTTAGCAGATGACTAACAACTGCACTACAAAATTGTTGGATCAACATCCAGCATAACAGCTACGAAAAGCTTTCTTGGTGTTTTAACCAGTAACCAGTAGTAATTAACTAATCGCATAAGTATTTCAGAAGGACAAAGTACGTCTCTATTCTCCGAAGAAAATCCATCACCATACACTACTGCATCTTGAGCTGTAGTAGTCTCAGAACTACAGAAAAATTGAATTCCAAATAAGAAGCAACACAAACCAGAGGCAAATTTATAACATATAAATCTGAAAACATACACCGGTGGCGCGACAGAATTTCCCAAGGTTACTGCTATTTCAATTTTCTCCGAATTAGCAACAGCTGGCGAAGCAGGTTCTGAAGAATTCTTCATTTCGACTGTTTTAATCATCAGAGAAGAAACCTTACCAGATAAACTTGATGATTCTGAAGACACAATAGTTGGTAAGTTAACAGCTGGTGACACAGCAATTGGGCTTGATTTAGCACCGTGTGCCGAGACTAATGAACCATCTGCACCCGGGGATGATGTTTTAACAACAGAAATGGATCCAAAATCAGAAGTGTGCGAAATGGTGTCCTTTTCACGAGCCAACTGTGAATTTATAATTAATTGAACTTTATGAGAATAGAGTATGCAAGAAAACAGAATATTGCCCCTTCTTATCATGCTAGCAACTGTGAATGCATAAAGATTTTATGAGAACTAGAGCATCTAAGAAAAAAGAATATTGTCCCTTCTTATCATGCTATTTAAAGCACAGAACAATCCCTTCTTATCATGCTATTTAAAGAACGGAACAAACCCATATTGGATTTAAATCTAACATCACCTTGACTTCATCAGGCATTCTCCATTTGGACGTTCTAGTAACCTTCTTATAGTAATACCTACAGAAAACAAACAAAGCAATCAGCATTACGCACAAGTCACACACAAAAGTACCCACTGTAGAAGAATAATTGGAAAGAGGCCAAGAAAATATATAAGTTACACACTTTCTTCCCTCAGGACTTGTAAATTCTCTCCAATCAGTTGATGCATCTGCCCTCTGTCCCAATGAAAACAGCATGAAAGCCGATCAAGTCAAAAAACAGAACATAAACAGTACTCTGAGAGTAGAAATCAGTAACTTCCAGCAGTAAAATACTGGATGGAAGTGTTAGAATATGAATGATATAATGTCCCACATGGAAAAGGACTAGTATGTACTGTGTAGAATATAACTACAAGCAGGGTGGAAACATTGCCAAGCTGCGGCCGAGCTACAGCTATCCAAGGGTGATCAACTGAACAACATTCGCCTGATAATCGCATTTTGTATATATATATATAGGTCAAATTCTGTCGTTTCAGAGTATCTTTTAATGAACACCCTTGCCACAAAAAACAAGACTGAGTGTGACAGTAAGGGTGATCAAATCCTGCACTGAGGTTCTAAGTTCCATACTCAACACAGCCCCCCCATAATTTTTTTCCATTTGGACACGTTTGAAACTCATAAACTACAGTTATGCTTTTTTCGATGAATCAATTTCTGAACATGTTTTTTTTGTCCCAATTATCTTGTGCAAAAGAGCTAGTAACGAGCATGCCATGTATAAGAATTTTGTTAAAATAAACTTAAAGGTATGTTTTATAAAGTGGTTGTTATACTAGCTATCTTGCATGGGGCAGAGTGTTTGGCTGGTCAAGAGCTCGCATGTTCGAAAGATAAACATAGCAGAAATGAGGATGTTGAGATTGGTGTGTGGGCATACTAGGAGAGATAGAATAAGGAACAAAGATATGCGAGAAAAAGTGGTAGTGCTCTCTGTGGTGGACAATTGACAAGAAGACTAGAGGGTTGGGGATAAAGAACCTAAAAATTCAAAGTAAGGCTCTCGTGATGAAATGGTTGTGGAAATATGCAAACAATAACCAGCTGCTATGGAGGAAAGTGATTGGGGCTAAATATCCTCAAGAAGATAGATGGATGACTAAAGAAGTGACCACACCATACGGGGTTAGCCTCTAGAGATCTATTAGACACTAGTGGAATGAAGTTAAAAGCAACTCAAAGGTTAAAGTGATGGATGGAAACAAGACTAGGTTCTGGAAGGATAATTGACATGAGGATGGGAATATGGAAGTGATTTTTTCAGATATCTACAACTTGGTATTGTTTCAATAGAGGACTATAGAAGAATTATGGACACCACATGGGTGGAACTTCAATTTCAGAAGGCAACTTAATGACCGGGAGGTAATGAGAGTAGTTGAATTTTTTAATACCGTGGACTTATTCAATGGACTGCAGACAGTGGAGGACATACTATGGTGGATGGGAAATGAAAAAGGAATGTTCAGTGTCAACAAAGCCTACAAGATGATGAACCAAATAAATCACCTGGATCCAAGATGGCCAAGGAAGAAAATATGGAAAAGTAGGATACCTCACACAGTGTTGTGCTTTGTCTTTGTCTGGTTACTAACCAAGGAAGTAGTTCTTTCACAAGATAATGTCATGAAGAAAGGGAAAACCTTGTGCTCCAGATGTTTCCTCTGTGGAGAAACTTTAGAGATGGTTAACCATGTATTTCTACATTGTAAGTACACCCAACAACTTTGGAGAATCGTCTTAAGACTAAAAGGCATTTCCAGGACAATGCCTAGACAAGTATCCGAGACTTTAATGTGGTGGGAGAAGAAGGTGTGCATGCGAAGGACAGAGGTAGATGGAGAATTATCCCTGGTTCTATATGGTGGGCTATATGGAAAGAAAGGAATTCTAGATGTTTTGAGAGCATAGAGAATAGTGTGCAGAAGGTTAAACTCAACTGCATTTTGCTTTTATGTTTTTGGTGTAATCAACTATACTCTAATGATACTGCCTCGATAATTGATGTTCTAGACTCAATTTAGTTATAGAACAGTCGATTTAGGAGTACTCTTGTATATAAAGGTTTCAGTACAACCCATGTACTGTGTAATATAATACAAAGTTACCAAGTTCAAAAAAAAAAGATAATAATTTTTCAAGTACTAAAAGTTTATAAAATAACAAATAAAGCAATTAAATCTGAGTTCAAATTGGGTGGGTTGGGTTATGACCCGCATTTTAGAGCATTTCAACCCAACCCATTTCAGCCCAAGTAGCTTTAGGGCGGGTTAATAACCCGCCCATTTATTAACTCAGACCTCTTTGATCCGCCCAAATCCAGCCAACCCCGCCCATTTGACACCTTTAGTTTAATAAAAGTAAAATGGACCATGCCAAAACACATATCATATCTATTGAGTTGAAGTAAAGTGAACTGTAAAAGGACACACAACAATCTGTTGAGCTGTTGGATTAGAGGGGATTAGCAAGAGTTAGAAGAAATGGGGGAGAACAATCCTTCCTTGTATTTGGTGAACTGTATGGAGCGAAAAAAGTTGAAGGTATTTTGAAGATAAATATAATTCCATTCAGAAAGTTAAATGGAATAGCATTGTAGATTTTGTTTTTTGTTTAAGGGCCAATGTGAACAGGATGCATAACAGGTAGTCGATCTCTTCGAATCCTCGCATTATTTTCATTATTTTTCATTTCTTTTGGACTTCTAGCATAACCTTAACGCTGACGAATACAAAGTAATATCTCCGGAAAAAAAAAATTGTTTATCTCAAAAAGAAAAGAATAAAAATGATCAAACTTCCTTACAGCTCCAGTTGTTGGTCCCTTAATACTTGTCCCCCACAACCAGCCAAACTTTATTTAATAACCGTCGTGTTTGGGCCAGCTTGCACCTGGACTAGTTACACCAGGTACTGCTACCTCCCACCATCACAGATACTGGGTAACTCTGTCCATCAAGGCTTGGACAGACGGTAAGAAATCACCTAGTGTAGTGTTCTTATCTCTGCTGGAAATTAAACCTGAGACCTCATGGTTCTCAATCTACTTCATTGACCACTAGGTCACACTCTTGGGTGCAAGTGTGCAACCAACCAAACTATTATTCTGTAAACCAAAATGAGAAATGTGAACCGTAATATTATATCAAGTTTCCTCTCTCCATATCGCCATAGAGTTACAATAACATTACATTAATCAGAAAGTAAATAAAATTGTTTAACATAGACCAAATATAATCCTGTCGTGTATGCTTAAACACATTTTTTAGAACAATAGTGTTAAATATAAAATCTTTTAGAACTATATTGGAAATAAAAGGTCAATGTAAATCCCAAATGAATCCTACATAGTATAGTAAGATCGAGGAAATCTGCTCGCTAAACAAACTTTCAACAGAAATCACATATACTTAGGAAAGAAAAAGTGGTTCTACGAAGCTTCATAGAAAAAGAATTGTGTACTTCTTTTTTCATTGATAAGCACAGGAAACTGGATAAAACTACCCATAAAAATCTCGATGACACGAGACCTCACCTCCATTTCTGTCATCATCTCTCGAGGTTTCTCCCAGGTAGAGATTCTTGTCCTTCTATTATAATAGTATCTAAAAATCAATTCAAGAATTGTAAGAATGTTATTAATTGGTTGGAGTAATAAAGCCATAGGAAATATGACAACATTAGCAACCATAATTGGCCTACTGATCATCAAAAGATGCCTAAAATAGCAATACCTACTAGCATTTAGCCACATGTAAAGTATGTATGATAATAGAGAAATGGGTTCAAAATGAAGTTATCGTAGAGGTGTATCAAGTTCTTCTGATCAACAGTCAGGTAGAATTTGGTAGCGGTGAACGGCATCCCATATGATAACTTTGACAAAGAGGACTGAAACAAAGGAGCCTATTATCTCCAGTGCTAATGGAAGCAGAATGATGTACAAAGCACTAGATGTGGATACTTGAGGGATTTCTTGGCAGTAATGGGGGCCAACATATCCACCACTTGTTCATAGACAAGACATTAAGTGTTTGCGATGCAGACATTAACCTATTCATATGAGTAACCTATGTGAATATAATCCAAAAGCAAGAATTTCGGAAAGCCAAATCGGTATGCTCTTTTTCCTGTCTGGAGAACACAAAGTGGTAAAAAGATTGGATCTGAATGAAAATGATATTTTTACAGAGCTCCTTTTCTTGTATACAACGGTTTTACACCTTTTTTGTTCACCGGAATCTTAATTTGCTTACAAAAAACTATCATAGAATTCAAATGTTGACTCTCTCAGTCAACACACTCCCATTAACCCATTAACTTAAGCATGTTACTTGTTGACAATTCAAAAAGGGGAATCACATACTTTTTCCCCTTTCGAGAAGTATGCTCAATACAATCTGACTGAATAGTCTCAACATGGTCAACTACGTAATTTGATTCCTGAAACCCAAAAAATAAAGAACCTGTCACCTTCAACCTAAAATCCTATTTCAGATGTCAACAATATTAATGCAAAACGGGTACAATAAAACACAATGAATTCTCACCGGAACAACCAAGGGAGCTGCTAATTCTCCGGTCTTCTGCATAGTTGTCGCAGAATTCACATTATGATTACTTATTGGCATCCAGGGTTGTACCCCTGATGGAAACCTATGATCATTTATCTGACGGGAGCCAGAAGAATCTGCATTTACCTGCTGTTAAAGACGATAACATAATGTATTTCATCAATATATGAATGGAACATCGGAAACTGATTGACAATAACCACAAAAGATCTTCCCAAGACCTTACATTATATGAAGAAGAAAGAGGTAAATTTGGGCCACCAGAACCAGGCATGTGGTTATTTGACATCGGAAGATTTCGCTGAAAATCATGGGGAATAGGTGGTCCCTGAGGCATACTATGCATTCCTACTACAGGTCTACTAGTAACCTGTTGTATAGGTTGAGGAAATTGGATTTGAGAAGGTTGAGACATCGCAACATTTGCATGTCCAAGTGGCAGAAATTGTTGAGATGACCCGGAACCATAAGGTTGTGCCTGCTGGGCTGGAAGCATAGGCTGGAACTGCTAAAGATGTGGGGAAAATAGTTATCACAATGTCTCTACATTCAAAAGTCATTTATCCCTCCCCCAAGCCTCCACAACTTTACCTGCAGTGATATGGATGGAATAGCACCAGGAGCAGGACCAGCCAGAGGAGGTATAAGAGGCTTCTCAACCAATATCCATGCAAGGAAGAACAGATGAAATCAGAATATAGCTACTTTTCAATCATATTTAGTTAATTTTCCAATCAATGTTGAAAGCTTGTATCCATGCGCAACTCCCCAAATTAATTTGAAGGACAAGGCAAGAATTTTGAAGCCAAACCACAAAGTAACATGAAACCCTTTTCTTCATCTAATAAATAGAAAGCTTGAAATGAGAATAAAGAGAGATAGGAAATAGATGACCTATCACAGCGTTAGACGAAAATGGACAAAATGATAAGCATCTTTACCTTATGGCTTGAGTTCAACAGCTACTGATGGCCTAAGTATCTTTTCTTCGGGTGTAAAGAAGCACTTCTGTTAATGCAAAATTTCTGTCAAACTAGACAAAACCACAAAATATATTAGTGAGACTTCGGCAAAGTTTGTTAATATGCGACTCGATATAAGTTTATTGAGTTGGAGTTGTTATTCTACAAAAAAAAATAAAAAAAAAAGATTACTTTTTGATAGCCATCTGATGTATTATCATGCCACCCACCCACTATCTAGTGAACATCTATCCTAACCAACTACTTCCTTGATACTTTTTCAGGTTATAGAGTCTAAAATCAGCCCTTAAGGGCTCCACTTGTCCTTCCCAGGTAATTGCAGAATGCTGAATCTTTTCACTTATTCCAAAACCTTCCAAAACAAACTAACACTGAGAATTGGTTAGGAAAAAAAGTAACACAATGAGGAGGCATTTGGACATGAATCATTTGACAATAATTCACAAGGGTGAATTTGAGTGTGTGTATATGTGTGTGTGTGTGTGTATATATATATACGAAACTAAATTGAAAAAAGGTATTAGGAAGTTGAAGTGTGTTTAAAAATACATAATTGAAGTTTTGTCAATGAAACTTCAAGAAACATGAGACTCTTAAAAACTGGTTTTCAAATTGAGATTCCATATTTCATGTTTGAAGTTGAAATAGAGTTCAATTTGATAAACAAACACTTGAAATAAAAACATTTTTTCAAAATTAAGAAACAAAAGCTATGGAGAATAAGCTACTCAGAATACATGAAATCATCCACCTCAATCTCGTCTAAACTTAGAAGTTGCATCTTCTTCTGCACTAAAAAGGGATGGAACTGGAAAGCATCATCAGATGGAAGAAGAAATGAAAATAAAACAATGGGCAAGTGATGCAAAATGAGAGATCAGAATATTCAATTTAAAAAGGGACAAACATCCAAGGACTGGAATGGGAACCACTGTCACTATCTCATAAGTGTAACCAAAGTTGTTAGGCTCTGAAGGTGAGTACCATAACTATCCTCTCCCACAAAACGATTTTGGATAACCTACTCATCATCCTCTCTCTTTAGAGCGGTCCAACCAAGAAACATTTTTGTCTAGCCATTTAAGGAGAAAAAACATGCATCACCCACTTACTCTTAACAAGGACTCTTTTTAGTATTTTCCAAAACACAGCAATTAGGAATAGAGAATATATATCAAAGAAAGGTCTAACTGTTGGAATCATCTTTTCCATTGCTATTTGATACATTTCGGTCATTAACATTAGTGAATTAGGTGAAAGTACGGAAAGAGAGGGATTCGAACCCTAGGTAAACAAAAGCCTGCATAGCAATTCCAATGCTACGCCTTAAACCACTCGGCCATCTCTCCTACATAATGATTATGACCCAAAAACCGAGACAATTATTGATTGTAAAGTACGACCAATCCATTCTAACTAGAAAAATCCTAAATTTGGCCACGATATATTTTAACTACTATCAAATTCAGAAAAAGTAAAGCAACATCCATTCTAACTAGAAAAATCCTAAATTTGGCCACGAAATATTTTAACTACTATCAAATTCAGAAAAAGTAAAGCAACATCCCAAAGCAATTCCGAAGTTTCGCCACTAACCATAATAGGAAAAGAGTAGCTAATATCCAGATGAAAGATTAAGCGAAGAGCGCCGGTGGAAAACAACCTCGGCGGCAATGCCACAGCGAGAGGCGGAGCCAGATAATTTCGCAACGAAGCGAAAGTTCGGAATTGTTCTGAAACTAGATTCACCGCCCTTTTGCCTATTTATATGTTGGACACAAGTGTCAATTTGAATAAGTTTACACCTGGACTCCCACTAAGGCCGCGCATAAAATGCCGAAAATCGAATCGAAAATCTCTTTTCTTGCCTGCAGACAGATTGAAACTTTAAATTCAGAGCCAGTGAACTTTACTGAATACAAAGTTTTTTGGTTTTTCTTTTTAGATACTAGTTAAGAGCAATGGCTTCCCACACTCGCCAACAAATGCCTTGTTCAGGTACGACGGGAATTTGGAACTTCCAAAAGATTCAAGAAAGGAGCAGAGCGTGGCAGACAGCGCCAAACCCAAAGGTCTTAACCATCATATTAAACTAATATAAGTTATATATTCATTGTTGATACCTCATATTTACCAATATTGTCACACAACAGCAAGCCCGAAATCTTACATATTTTAACATTATCGCCTCACACCATCAGCTATATTAATTCTCTTTAATAACTGTAGTATGCCCAAACATCTTTGAAAACATTGTATTTGTAAATCAAAATTGCCTCACACTCAATACAACTAAGGGAACATGAAAGGTTCATTATTTTAAACTCATACAGGTTGTGAAAAGAGAAATTACGAGAGAAAACTTTGTGCCTGTTTGGAAGGCCAACTTGTAATTGGATTTGGGTGTACTACACAGTTTGACATGTTAGTTCAGCATGAAATTCACATGAAGTGGCTAGAATATCAATGCCCAACCAGTCTTAGAACGCAGTCCCACAAACGTAGTTTCAGCCACAATAAGTTTGCCTTGAAAACGAATTCCGTAAAATCTTATGGTTCAAAAAGGGTGAGTCTAGGCTTTAAGAAAAAAAAATAGAAGACAACCCATATCAACCACAATCACATCCACACATCTACTACCCCCACCCGAAAGTAGCAGAAGAATAAGGGTTTGTATTCAAGTACCTTATCTTCTTGACGCTTCCACTCCTTCTCTTTTAGTTCATTAACAAATTTGTCAAATATTTCAAGCAGCAAGCCTTCATCACTCATTATTCTGTAAAATAATAACAGCAAAGAAATTCACATTCAATGTTACGACATAATGAGAATCATGAAATTATGAATACAACAACAACAACAACAAACCCAGTATATTCCCACCTAGTGGGGTCTGGGGAGGGTACCACTACCTCTAAAGAAGTAGATGGGCTGTTTCCGATAGACCCCCGGCTCAAGACACAGGACAATATACAAAAACATCCGGAGCATGAAACATGATAAAACTAACATAGATATAATATCCACACAAATAATGTACATTACCAAACAAAAGACACCAAAACCCTCCTAACTACGGACTACGATTCATCCACCCACCTTATCCCTCTATCCTAGTGTTTTTCCTCCAAACCTTCCTATCTAGGGTCATGTCCTCAGTGAGCTGTAACTACTCTATGTCACGTCTAATCACTTCTCTCCCGTATTTCTTCATTCTACCCCTGCCCCACTTGAAATCATCTAACGCTAGTCTCTCACACCTACGAACTGGGGCATCCGTGCCCCTCCTCATCACATGACCAAACCATCTCAACCTTACTTCCCGCATTTTTTCCTCCACTGATACCACTCCCACCTTCTCCCGAATAATCTCATTCCTAACCCTGTCATCCCTTGTAAGACCACACATCCAATGCAACATCCTCATTTCCGCCACCTTCAACTTTTGGATATGGGAATTCTTAACTGGCCAACACTCCGCTCCATCCAACGTAGCCGGACGAACATTTCATTTATAGCCAAAGAGGCTAGAAAAATTGAAACTACAGATTTAGCAGCATACTTCAGAAGCTTGAAACAATCACAAATGTCAGAAATTAAAAAAACTAAAACAATCACAAATGTCAGAAATTTAAAAACTAACTGCTAGAGCTATTAAACGCTCAGTGTTGGAACAACTAATAATTGACATCAACCAATTTCTTGAGGGATAAGTTCAACATTAAAAGTCACTTAGCGAAATGGTAATTCATGCTAATACTATAAAGAAATAGCCTACCTAAATGTTAAGGAATATAAAACAACAAATCATTCAACACAGCTATTATTCTAAGGTACACTCTAGAACTATGTGAATTACTAAGTTTAGAATATTGAAGGAGTTGTTCCTTGAAAATAATATCAATTATCACTCTCCAATGGTCCTTGCAGTCGTGTTACTAATTCTAGATCAATAAAAGCAAAAGAAGCTACTTGGCTATCTCCGAAGAGGGATTTGCAGTCCTCCCATTTTGATGATGCAGTAATTTCCTGCAACCACAGCAAACAAATAGATTATGGTTTAAAGGAAATATCATGGGATCCCACCCATTGCAATGTGAGAGATTGTAAATTGTTTACTATACCTTTGATGCATGAAGAAATTCATAGAACTCATCTGCTAGACGTTTACGCTTTTTAGCTTCTTTTTCTTCTTTCTCCCTGGCCCTTTCCAGTAACTCCTCAAAGACAAACTATGCAGATGAAATATGCACATTCAATACTCAATGACCCGGCAAGACCAAACGCGTAGAACATATAGTTTAGAAAGGAAACATGGAATAAGATTCAGTATAATCCATGTATGTCCTCTTATTTCTTCGTTTGGAAGGCACGGGGCATATAATGTAAAAGTATTATTACCATCTTTTGGAGTAATTCCTCACATTATAATCTTTGATAAAATGCTTTACAAAGGTTCTGAGATTATTGAAAGTACACTAAAAGCCTTAGAGACCCAACCAACTGTCTAAGCATAATTCTTCGACAAGATACCCCTGGCCAAAGTTGCTCGGACTCTCAAAAAATATTGCCGCACCCGTGTTGGATCCTTTAGAAATACACTATTTTTGGAGGATCCGACACGCACCTGTAGACATTTTTGAAGAGTCTGAGCAACTTAGCCCCTGGCCTTAGAGACCCAACCAACTGTCTAAGCATAATTCTTCGATAAGATACCCCTTGCAATTCCCTCTTCCCACATACATAGATTATACGCCATGACCATAAATAACTTCCAAAATCTAAATGATATATTAAGAATATCCTCATTACAAAAAAAGGAAATGATCGTTGATATCATCCAGTTATGCTGTTTAACCAGTTTCGTAGAGTAAAACTCTTATCCACTAACAGTAAAAACAGAAAACTACAAGGCAAATTGCTTTGAATTAAGCAACTTAAGATATGTGCCGTAGGTGTAATATTAACCACCGCCGTCCAGGAAATAAAAACTAAGGAAAATGGTACCAAAACTGAAGAATTGGAAGCAAAAGCTAACACCAAATATTTGATCAATGTGGTCCTCGTCTTTATTCTTGAAGGTTTCAGGCTTACTTGCTAACCGACACACTACTCTACTATTAACTCCATTACAAGAAGATCCAAATTTAATATGGTATAGGTTATGGTTGATACTAAAGGAAAACGCCACTAACCACAGTTCACTACCTACGAGTTGCCAATTTAGCAATCACAAACTGACCGACTTCCAGTGAAACATAACATGGAAGTACTACTTATGCTTTTGCACTCAATCCACTCATCTTATGCAGGACCTGTCCCAAAGACAAAAAGGGGACAAATACATAGAAACCCATTTAGTGAATAGGAAACTTCAATTTTCACAACATTCAATTCAACATGGATCGATGTGAAACAGTATACAGTGCTTAGCCATAATTAGACCTTTAAGTTGGTATCTGACATTGGTGGAGAGCTAATATACTTGGCGATTGCAACCTTACAACCATCAAGCGTCCAGGCTGATGTCAATCCAATCTGAAAGTAGAAACGGCTCAGCCAAAATATTAGGTACTAACTGAAGCACAACAGAGATTAAAATGAAGAGTGGTGGTCACCTCAGCCATCCTAACTGCATCTTTAATTTGTGACTTGTCATCAAGATACTGAAGCAACATACAACTAACACAAATTCACAATGCTCATCAGTAACAAAAATAGGAAACCAAATGGAGCCTTGTCCATGCATTTGAGTTACCATTAAGTCTATAAATTACAAGCAGGGTGATGGGGATGAAATTTCTTTCATGAATACAAACATTTCTCCACTTGTTCAAAGTCATCTACAATATCACAAGGCACTTGACACATAAACTTAATTGCATTGATCAGGTTAAATTGAAGGAAAAATCAAGCACCCGTGTTTCGATAATAGAAAAAAAGTGAATAAATAAAAATGGATAGCATCTCTGTTAACAACGCTTTCGTTATATTTACTTGATAAAAATCATTTATGCACACAAACAGTAATACAAACTTTAAAGATAGAAGTTGACATCTTTATCTTACAAGGGAAAAAAAAAAGAAGATATTCAGCATCTCTCACCATCCCATAGCAAGAGCCTAACTCAAGAAAACATTACCATGCTAGGATACCAGGTAAACTCCCTCTTTCATCAAGCAAGGAGATAAATGCTAATAACATTTGATCATTCAACTTCAATTCTTTTCAGAAAGGGCAGAGGATGAAACAATATATCGTTTAGTTAGTCGCAAGTGTGTATTACGGCCAAAAAAATCATAGTGAGGGAGATGCAACTTTATACTTTATTTAGAGAAACAAAGATGCTCTCAGGCACTTTTTCCGAGGCTAATCTTTTCTAAGTCTTTACTTTCATTACATTTCAACTACCTCTTCAGAGGCGAATTCTGGCACTAAGTTTATTTAGTCCAATTTATATGGTTGACAACACAATATAGTTTGAATTGGGTTTTAAGTTGCACGATATCATCCGAAGTGAAATCAAAGCTGGGGTGTGGTACAAATGGACAAAATGTGGTCGAAACTTGACCAGACAAACTATTTTAGGTCTCATTTATTTGCACTTATTGGATTTATAAACCTGTTCAGACCTCAAACCATTAAGTGCATTTATTTTTATTAGGATTTTAGCTCTTAATAGGTCTGAGTAGGTCTTGATCATTCAGATGTGGAAACAAGTCTAAATATCATTTAGAGATATTCTTGTGTAGGATAAATTCACCACCACTCTATCCACAATCACCTGTCACCACCACCACCCACCTCTACCATCACAACCAACATCACTACCAACTACACTGCCAACCACTACCACACCTACCACTTCCATTATTCTTAGTATATCCACCGCCAATGCTGCCAACACCGCCACCACCAACTGCTACCGGTCGGTCTCTACTACCAACCAACTCATCTATCACAACTAACATACCGCTAACAACCATTAACAAGTCATCAACTTCCACACATTCTTCGGGCACCATCACCACCACTGTCGCCGGCGTCACCACCTCTACCACCACCTTCCGCTACACTCGCTATAGTATCTGTACTAACAACCATTCCACCATCACAGCTAACAGCGTCTCCAATGACCACCAACACATCGTCAACCATCATGCATACATTTTTCTGTCACCACGATCAAAACCTCCAACTACTAACATTAACCAACTTCACATCACAACCACCACCATCACTACCAATCGCCAATATTATGACAGTTACTACAATGCCAACTATCTCTACTATCACAACTACCATCACCAACATTGTTAATCACAAACATCAATTAATTTATTACAACCACCACCACCATTACAAACCATCTCCACTATCACTAACAAACATAAATGTTTCTTTTTTAATCAAATAATAATTTAATTGTATTAAATTTAAAAAATTTCTAATATATAATTATTTTTATTTGACTTGTATTTTTATTATATTTGCAAATAAATAAATTTTGCACATTCAGATGTTGAAAAACACCCAACCTTAATCATTTAGTTTTCAGATCTAGAGACAATATATTAACCATTCAGATGTGCATTCAAAATGATTCAAATGTCTGAATATTAATAAAAACAAATGCAGTCTTAGCTGAAACACAATGGTGTGGTTGTGTGATACTTTAAAGGAGTCCTCGAAAGTCAAAGAAACTACGTGAAAACATGGAAGTTTGATGATAACTTCTCAGAGTTGTTCTGCTTGAGAAACTATAACAATTAAGGACGTAATATAACCATTAACAACATTCAACGGAGAAGTCAATTATAATTGTCCGTGAAGTAGCATTTAATACAGCTTGGCTAGATTGAAAGAATCATCTATATCTATACTACATTAAAAGCATGGAACCCCTAACTTAAAAGTTTACGATACTACCATTCCTATCAGCCTAAATACCTACTATCTAGTTTGTTTTTTTTAAAAAAAAAGAGAAGAAACTAATTGGCATAAAGAGAAACAACACATATGTTTAATAGGAACAAACGGTCATTGTTCTTATCTCAATAAAATGTGTTATTAAAAAAAAAACAAGTAGAGGGGTAACTCTCAAATCTCAATCTCATGCTTTTATCCTACCAAGTATGTTCTATTCTTTAATGCACTAACTTCCTTTTTTACCTAATGAATTGAACTTTTTAGTGAGGATCTGAATGATTTTCAGACTTTGTTTAAAATCTGATTCATTAAGATGTATTAACAGGTTGAATCTTTTAAAAAAAAGCACTTAATGGGTTGATATCTTAACCATTCAGATTCAGACCTTTATTAAGTGGAAGCAAATGAAAAGGGATTGCAGTGTAAAGTCTATAAATATGGCTTAGTGTAACAAATGTAGTTTACACAATTCAATACTCCAATTAGCAACTTATTTCACCTGTTTCTCCAGCTCATCCATAACATCTGTAAATAAATCTTTTGCTGTTGATCCTGAAGTATTTGATGAGACAGCCAGATATGCAGCTAAATCTTTAATCTGCAAGCACAAAATAAAGAAGGAAATTATTGGATGAGAAATTCAAAAAGACGAAAAGGGAACTCATGAAGGTAATCACTCTCACTGAACACTAGAAAGAAAAACTAACGTCGATGCAATAATCACGCCAGTTAGTTTTTGCATTAAGTATTCCCGCAGCAACATTCTCTTCCATCAATTTTCGGAACTCATCACGATTTTTACGTTCAGCTTTCCTCAATTCTTCCTATTTGAATCAACGGTGTATGCCCAGTGAGAAAGAGATAAATCAAAGTCTCCAAACATAAATTAAATTTTACCCCTCGAGTCTAATAAGAAATATACCATCTGCAGTTTCCTTTGCTCCTCCTCTTCGCTCTCTAAATCACGTATATATTCCTAATACAGAAAAGGTTGCAACATAACTTTAAAACTGAGGCGTACATATGAGATGTTTGGAAAAAGTTATTTATCATGTATTAGAAAAATGAGTAGTACCTGGAAAATCTCCAAGCGATCGATTTTCTCAAGACGGGAGCATCTTTCATCAGTTTCCAAGCGGTCCTGAACTTTCCGCCACTGGTTACTGGCCTGAACAAAAGAAGTCAGCAACAATGGAACTATGGAAGTTCTATCTCCTGGAAATAGAAAAACATAATCTAGGAACTGATGCTAATTCCACTAGAACAAATACCTTAATAAAGTCAAAGGATTTTAAAAATTCTAAGTACTCCACTCTATTGCGCTTCTACTCCTCCAATGCCTACGCATGCTTCTAATAAAATCCAGTACAAAGTAAAAAAAATAAAATTTCTCTATAAAGAAGACAATATTTACAAAGAGACTTTAACTACACTTGCATGAAAGTATTAAAAAACTTTTTCTATTTTACGACGGAGGGAGGATAGGAAGAAGCATATCCTAGTTTCAAGTTTCGAAAAAAATTACATACAATACATGGAAGTCTGTTTAAATTGGAATTCAATGGTGAACAAATTTAAATGTTGTACCCTTGAGAATCCATTAAAAATGTATTCAAAGAACACAAGATTTTAAGTTGAATATCTACAACATTCCTTCTTTCTACTCTTTAAGCAAAACAAAAAAAGGGAACAAACTAAAAGACATCCTGCAAAGGAATGGAATGGAATGACTGTTGTTAATCAAGTGGACCAGGGCCTAACTCAACTTCGAAAGCTAGGTCAGGTGGTGAAGATTGTCCAAGATCATATAAGGAAACTACAGCACATACACCTTACTAGTGTGGGATTCTCATACATTAATCGCACACCAAGACTGGACATTTGAATCATCAGTTAACCTAGGTTGGCTAAGATTTAATAGTCTAACATCAAGATAGATGTGCCTCTAATACCATGTTTTAGAAATTGGACCTTGATTCTATCTCAAATGAAAGGCTAACTCAATTTGTGAGGAGCCAAAGACCATATAAGGAAACTACGGTCCGCACACTTAGTGTTTAACATATAGAAGCTCACAAGAAAGTTCAACGAAAGGAGCTTCACATTTTTCTCAAGTTCCTCCACATAATCTTCAAAAAGGTCTTCACGGTCTTTATCTCGCTCAACAGCTTTAAAACGTTCATCATGTTCGAATATGGAGATTGCCTTACTGAATAATCAATAGCAAATAGTTAGTGGATCAAATGGAACTTACACAAGTAATGGATCAACTTCAAGGTACCAAAACACATACAAACAATGACCAAGATTAGAAAACAAGTAGCAGACAACTTAGCATTACAAATGAAAGACAAACCTCCATCTTGACGATGATGACAGTTCCTTCCAATCCTGTAAGATTGAGAACAACGGACATTGTTGTGAAAAATACCACTTATTCTTTTGAACAAGTCAAATACCAGTCTCTTACACATCATGAATATTATGATAATATCTTTTTATTTTTGAAACTGGTAATGTGAATATCATGATTTATCAAATGGAAGACCCCCACAAAAGAAAATTTCACTTACTTCTAACATTGTCCTGAAATCTTCCCGAGCTTTTTTCTGTTTAACACGCCTCTCTTCAGCTTCCAGTTTTTTCTTTTGGCTCAGATACTGGAACAGACACACAACTTCAAAATGATCACTATATCTTTTTGCAATACGGTATGCTGAAACATTGAAGCAGCAATTAACCCATTCCAGATATTTGTTATGCAACCAAAAAAAGGGGGGGCGGAGGTAGGGGGTCGGAGTAGGGTTGAGTGATTTTGAGAGTTGTATGAATATTTCAACTTAAGAGTGAGGTTGAAAGAGAGTTTTGGAAAATGTTTTCCTTACTTTTTGAAGGGAAGTCATTTTCCATAGATTTAAGGAAAATAAGTTGATTTGGAATACATTTTCCAAAATATTTATGCCAACCAATGAAACAATTGGAAATTCCTTCATATCAAAACACACTCTCTATCTTTTTGCAATACGCTATGCTGAAACACTGAAGCAGAAATTAACCCATTCCAGATATTTGTTATGCAACCCAAAAAGGGGGGGGCTACAATCATCATTGAATGCCGACTTGTAGAGATACCTCATTAAAAGCTTGCTTCCTCTCACCAAGGGATTTTTAAGCACCATACCTCCAGTCATTAATTACTGCTCTCATGCCCTGACAAATACACTTCATGTCAAATGATCTCCCTCAATTATTTGGTACGCACAAAACAATCAAGTAATAAACCTGATCCCACGTGCAATCAGACCCAATATTTGCAGATTCCAAAAGAGTTTTGAATGCACTCTTTGCCTCCTAAATAAAATCAGATTCTTAAAATAGGAGTAAGAGAAATTTCGAGTACATTAAATGGGACAAAAAAGAAATAATCAACTATACTGCTTTGCTCTCATAAACTAATGGTCCCAGATTGACTGTTTTCTCATCTGATGGAATAACACCTCCGATTTCAGTTATTGCAGCATCTTTCTTGACATCCTGCATTTTAGGCACAAAGGACAAAAGCGAACCTCATTAGAGCATATTCTTCACCTGTTAGCAGTTGACTAACAACTGCACTACAAAATTGTTGGATCAACATCCAGCATAACAACTACGAAAAGCTTTCTTGGTGTTTTAACAAGTAACCACTAGTAATTAAATAATTGCATAAGTATTTTAGAAGGACAAAGTACCTCTCTATTCTCCAAAGAAAATCCATCACCATACACTACTACATCTTGAGCTGAAGTAGTCTCAAAACTACAGAAAAATTGAATTCCAAATAAGAAGCAAAACAACCAGAGGCAAATTGATAACATATAAATCTGAAAACATACACCGGTGGCGCGACAGAATTTCCCAAGGTTACTGCTATTCCAATTTTCTCCGAATCAGCAACAGCTGGTGAAGAAGGTTCTGAAGAATTCTTCATTTCGACTGTTTCAATCATCATCGAAGAAACCTTACCAGATAAACTTAATGATTCTGAAGCCAAAATAGTTGGTAAGTTAGCAGTTGGTGACACAGTAATTGGGCTTGATTTAGCACCGTGTGCTTAGACTAATGAACTATCTGCACCCGGGGATGATGTTTTAACAACAGGAATGGATCCAAAATCAGAAGCGTGCGAAATGATGTCCTTTTCACGAGCCAACTATGAATTTATAAATAATTAGACTTTATGAGAAATAGAGTATCCAAGAAAATAGAATATTGCCCCTTCTTATCATACTAGCAACTGTGAATGCATAAATAATTAGATTTTATGAGAAATAGAGCATCCAAGAAAACATAATACTGTCCTTCTGATCATGCTATTTAAAGCACAGAACAATCCCTTCTTATCATGCTATTTAAAGCAGGGAACAAACCCATATTGGATTTAAATCTAACATCACCTTGACTTCATCAGACATTCTCCATTTGGACGTTCTAGTAACCTTGTTGTAGGAATACCTACAGAAAACAAACAAAGCAATCAGCATTATGCACAAGTAACACACAAAAGTACCCACTGTAGAAGAACAATTGGAAAGAGGCCAAGAAAATATATAAGTTACACACTTTCTTCCCTCAGGACTTGTAAATTCTCTCCAGTCAGTTGATGCGTCTGCCCTCTGTCCCAATGAAAACAGCATGAAAGCAGGTCAAGTCAAAAACTGAACATAAACAGTACCCTGAGAGTAGAAATCAGTAACTTCCAGCAGTACAATACTGGATGGAAGTGTTAGAATATGAATGATATAATGTCCCCACATGAAAAAGGACTAGTATGTACTGTGTAGAATATAACTACAAGCAGGGTGGAAATATTGCCAAGCTGCGGCCGAGCTACAGCCATCCAAGGGTGATCAACTAAACACCATTTGCCGGATAATCATATCTTGTATATATATAGGTCAAATTCTGTTGTTTCTGAGTATTTATTAATGTTGAACACCCTTGCCACAAAAAACAAGACCGAGTGTGACAAGAAGGGTGTTCAAATTCTGCTTTGAGGTTCTAAGTTCCATACTCAACACAGCCCCCCCCCCCCCCACACACACACACAATTTTGTTTCATTTGGACACGTTTGAAACTCATAAACTACAGTTATGCTTTTTTTCGATGAATCAATTTCTGAACATGTGTTTTTTCTCCCAATTAGCTCTTGCAAAATAACTAGCAACTAGCATGCCCTGTGTAAGAATTTTGTTAAAATAAACTTGAATGGTTAGTTAGTTTTAATTAATCTTAGAATTGTTATATATTTGTCAAGTTTCTAAAAAGTGAAAGTGAGGATTGATACTCGAGAATCCCAAAAGATGGAATTTCAAGTATCTTGGGTCTATAATCCAAGGAAATGGTGAGATGGATAATAAATACATTGTATTGAGCGGAGTGGATGAAACGAGGCTCATATGCAATGTCTTGTGGTATAAGAATGTACCATCAAGACTTATAAGTAAGTTTTATAAAGTGGTTGTTAGACTAGTTATCTTGCATGGGGCAGAGTGTTTGGCTGGTCAAGAGCTCACATGTTTGAAAGACAAATGTAGCAGAAATGAGGATGTTGAGATTGATGTGTGGACATACTAGGAGAGATAGAATAAGGAATAAAGATATGCAAGAAAAAGTGGTAGTGCTCTGTGTGGTGGTCTATTGACAAGAAGACAAGAGGGTTGGGATAAAGAACCTAAAAATTCAACGTAAGGATCTCGTGATGAAATGGTTGAGGAAATATGCAAACAATAACCTGCTGCTATGGAGGAAAGTGATTGGGGCTAAATATACTGAAGAAGATTGATGGATGACTAAAGAAGTGACCACACCATACCGGGTTAGCCTCTGGAGGTCTATTAGATCTATTAGACAACGGTGGAATGAAGTTAAAAGCAACTCAAAGGTTAAAGTGATGGATGGAAACAAGACTAGGTTCTGGAAGGATAATTGGCATGACGATGGGAATATGGAAGTGCTTTTTCCATAATTTGGTATTATTTCAACAGAGGACTATAGCAGAATTATGGACACCACATGGGTGGAACTTCAATTTCAGAAGGAAACTTAATGACCGGGAGGTAATGAGAGTAGTTGAATTTTTTAATACTGTGGACTCATTCAATGGGTTGCAGACAGTGGAGGACGTACTATGGTGGATGGGAAATGAAAAAAGAATGTTCAGAGTCAACAAATCCTACAAGATGATGAACCAAATAAATCAACAGGGTCCAAGATGGCCATGGAAGCAAATATGGAAAAGTAGGATACCTCACAAAGTGTCATGCTTTGTCTTTGTTGGTTACTGACCAAGGAAGTTGTTTTTACACAAGATAATGTCATGAAGAAAGGGAAAACCTTGTGCTCCAGATGTTTCCTCTCTGGAGAAACTTTAGAGACTGTTACCCATCAATTTCTACATTGTAAGTACACTCAACAACTTTGGAGCATCTTCTTAAAACTAAAAGGCATTTCCAGGACAATGCCTAGGAAAGTATCCAAGACTTTAATGTGCTGGGAGAAGCAGGTGTACATGCGAAGAATGGAGGTAGGAGAATTATCCCTGGTTCTATATGGTGGGCTATAGGGAAAGAAAGGGATTCTAGATATTTTGAGAGCATAGAGAATAGTGTGCAGAAGGTTAAACTCAACTGCATTTTGCTTTTATGTTTTTGGTGTAATCAACTATAATGATATTGTCTCGATAATTGATGTTCTAGAATCAATTTAGATAAAGTCATATAGAACAGTTGATTTAGGAGTACTCTTGTATATAAAGGTTTCAGTACAACCCATGTACTGTGTGATATAATACAAAGTTACCAAGTTCCAAAAAAAAAAAAGATTATTGTCCTTCTATTATAATAGTATCTAAAAATCAATTCAAGAATTGTAAGAATGTTATTAAATGGTTGAAGTAATAAAACCATAGGAAATATGACACATTAGCAACCATAATTGGCCTACTGATCATCAAAAGATGCTGAAAATAGCAATAACTACTAGCATTTAGCCACATGTAAACTATGTATGATGATAGAGAAATGGGGTCAAAATGAAGTTATCGGTAGAGGTGTATCAAGTTCTGTTGATCAACAGTCAGGTAGAATTTGGTAGCGGTGAACGGTAGCCCATGTGATAACTTTGGCAAAGAGGACTGAAACAAAGGGGCCTATTATCTCCAGTGCTAATGGAAGCAGAATGATGTACAAAGTACTAGATGTGGATACTTGAGGGACTTCTTGGCAGTGATGGGGGACAACACACCCACCACTTGTTCATAGACAAGAAATTAAGTGTTTGTGATGCAGACATTAACCTATTCATATGAGTAATCTATGTGAATATAATCCAAAAGCAAGAATTCCGGAAAGCCAAATTGGCATGCTCTTTTTTCTGTCTGGAGAACACAAAGTGGTAAAAAGATTGGATCTGAATGAAAATGATATTATTGCAGAGCTCCTTTTCTTGTATACCGCGATTTTACACCTCTTTTGTTCACTGGAATTTTAATTTGCTTACAAAAAACTGCACTATCATAGAATTCAAATGTTGAATCTCTCAGTCAACACACACCCATTAACTTAAGCATGTTACTTGTTAACAAGTCAAAAAGGGGAATCACATACTTTTTCCCCTTCCGAGAAGTATGCTTAATCCAATCTGACTGAATAGTCTCAACAGGGTCAATTACGTAATTTACTTCCTGAAACCCAAAAAATAAAGAACCCTTCACCTTCAACCTAAAATCCTATTTCAGATGTCAACAATATTTATGCAAAACGGGTACAATAAAACACATTGAATTCTCACCGGAACAACCAAGGGAGCTGCTAATTCTCAAGTCTTCTGCATAGTTGTCGCAGAATTCACATTATGATTACTTATTGGCATCCAGGGTTGTACCCCTGATGGAAACCTATGATCATTTATCTGTGTCTGATACTGGGAGGTAGAAGAATTTGCATTTACCTGTTGTTAAAGACGATAACAAAATGTATTTCATCAATATATGAATGGAACATCGGAAACTGATTGACAATAACCACAAAAGATCTTCCCAAGGCCTTACATTATATGAAGAAAGAGGTAAATTTGGGCCACCAGAACCAGGAATATGGTTATTTGACATCGGAAGATTTCTCTGAAAATCCTGGGGAATAGGTGGTCCCTGAGGCATACTATGCCTGCCTACTACAGGTCTACCAGTAACCTGTTGCATAGGTTGAGGAAATTGGATTTGTGAAGGTTGAGGCATCGCAACATTTGCATGTCCAAGTGGTTGAAATTTTTGAGATGACCCGGAACCATATGGTTGTGCCTGCTGGGCTGGAAGCATAGGCTGGAACTCCTAAAGATGTGGGGAAAATAGTTATCAAAATGTCTCTACATTCAAAAGTCATTTATCCCTCCCCCAAGCCTCCACAAGTTTACCTGCAGTGACATGGATGGAATAGCACCAAGAGCAGGACCAGCCAGAGGAGGTATAGGAGGCTTCTCAACTAATATCCATGCAAGGAAGAACAGATGAAATCAGAAAATAGCTACTTTTCAATCATATTTAGTTAATTTTCCAATCAATGTTGAAAGCTTGTATCCATGCGCAACTCCCTAAATTAATTTGAAGGACAAGGCAAGAATTTTGAAGCCAAACCACATAGTAACATGAAACCCTTTTCTTCATCTAATAAATAGAAAGCTTGAAACGAGAATAAAGAGAGATAGGAGATAGATGACCTATCACAACGTTAGACAAGAATGGACAAAATGATAAGCATCTTTACCTTATGGCTTGGGTTCAACAGCTACTGATGGCCTAAGTATCTTTTCTTTGGGTGTAAAGAAGCACGTTTATTAATGCAAAATTTCTGTCAAACTAGACAAAAACACAAAATATATTAGTGAGACTTCGGTAAAGTTAGTTAATATGCGACTCGATATAAGTTTATTGAGTTGGAGTTGTTATTCTACAAAAAAAAATAAAAGAAAATACTTTTGATAGCCATCTGATGTATTATCATCCCACCCACCCACTATCTAGTGAACATCTATCCAAACCAACTACTTCCTTGATACTTTTTCAGGTTATAGAGTCTAAAATCAGCCCTTAAGGGCTCCACTTGTCCTTCCCAGGTAATTGCAGAATGCTGAATCTTTTCACTTATTCCAAAACCTTCCAAAACAAACTAACACTGAGAATTGGTTAGGAAAAAAAGTAACACAATGAGGAGGCATTTGGACATGAATCATTTGACAATAATTCACAAGGGTGAATTGCGTGTGTGTATGTGTGTGTGTGTTTGTGTGTGTGTATATACGAAACTAAATTGAAAAAAGGTACTAGGAAGTTGAAGTGTGTTTAAAAATACATAATTGAAGTTTTGTCAATGAAACTTCAAGAAACATGAGACTCCTAAAACCTAGTTTTCAAATTGAGATTCCATATTTCATGTTTGAAGTTGAAATAAAGTTCAATTTGATAAACAAACACTTGAAATAAAAACATTTTTTCAAAATTAAGAAACAAAAGCTATGGAGAATAAGCTACTCAGAATACATGAAATCATCCACCTCAATCTCGTCTAAACTTAGAAGTTGCATCTTCTTCTGCACTAAAAAGGGATGGAACTGGAAAGCATCATCAGATGGAAGAAGAAATGAAAATAAAACAATGGGCAAGTGATGCAAAATGAGAGATCAGAATATTCAATTTAAAAAGGGACAAACATCCAAGGACTGGAATGGGAACCACTGTCACTATCTCATAAGTGTAACCAAAGTTGTTAGGCTTTGAAGGTGAGTGCCATAACTATCCTCTCCCACAAAAAGATTTTGGATAACCTACTCATCATCCTCTCTCTTTAGAGCGGTCAACAAGACTCCAACCAAGAAACATTTTTGTCTAGCCATTTAAGGAGAAAAAACATGCATCACCCACTTACTCTTAACAAGGACTCTTTTCAGTATTTTCCAAAACACAGCAATTAGGAATAGAGAATATATATCAAAGAAAGGTCTAACTGTTGGAATCATCTTTTCCATTATTTGATACATTTCGGTCATTAACATTAGTGAATTAGGTGAAAGTGCAGAAAGAGAGGGATTCGAACCCTCGGTAAACAAAAGCCTACATAGCAATTCCAATGCTACGCCTTAAACCACTCGGCCATCTCTCCTCCATAATGATTATGACCCAAAAACTGAGTGAATAGCGAGTCAGTCAGAAACAATTATTGATTGTAAAGTACGACCAATCCATTCTAACTAGAAAAATCCTAAATTTGGCCACGAAATATTTTAACTACTATCAAATTCAGAAAAACTAAAGCAACATAATATAAGTTTTTTTGTTTCATTTCTTGAACATCATAGGAAACTTATTGCAAGGTTCTAGCACACGTTATTGAATCCCTTTATGAACAATATCAAAAAGTAAAGTCCAGAGGTCTCGAATTCAGGCCCTGAGTATGGATGCGAATTCGAATTTGTGGAGTTCCAATACGGGTATCAAATACCGGATGAAAAATCAAAATAAATAAATAAAGTGATAAGGATGAAATTTTCTTAGTACTAATGAACAGTCTTTGTCACTAATATAAATAACATAGTTTGATTAGACAAGGACTTAACCAGAGATCACATGGTACATGATGTAGACATGTTTGGTTCTCATTTCTTAGCTCTAAAGTAGTGGACCATATCCAGTCCTACACCAATAAATCTCTAGACAATATTGTAATCTCTAATATACTCCATAGCACTTGATTGAGATGAGTTTAGATGACCGCGGTGTGAAACGTGAGAATTCATAATGCCGACGTCGAGAGTTGATTGTTCACATCATCAATCAACTTTTGATAATTATCTTAGAAAGTCACCGTTCTTTGTTTTATGACAGAACAACCGCTCATTATTGTCATTTCACGTATAAAATAATTCAACCAACTCAAGTTATATTTCTGGTAGATATTGATGGTGTGGAACTCTTTTCAAACTAAACTTTTAAAAATGAATAGCTTCAAAAACGAATTTGATCATGCTACGAAAATTGTACCAACTGGTACCAGTGCAAGAGATATTTGATACGACTTCTCCTTTTCGGACAAGCATGTGGAGAAAATCTATCAATGATCACTGCAAATGCTTCACCAGTTTTCGTACAGGCTCCTGCAGAGAAAGGTGTTGCAGCTTTTGCAACTGACTTCCTCATGGGTGGAGTTTCTGCTGCTGTCTCAAAGACTGTTGCTGCTCCTATCGAGTGTGTGAAGCTTTTGATACAAAACCAAGATGAGATGATTAAGACTGGTACGTTGCATCTTTGGCTTGATACGTTGGTGATTAGGGAGGTAAAGTCCCTCTTTGTCAACGTAAGAGTTTGGTGTTAACATTCATTAATCTTAGGGTCCTTACATGTGGTTAGGGTTCTTAGATTCTTAAATATTGTATGTCAAACTATCTATCCATTTCTTTTGTTAACATTGTATTGTTGTTGGTCTTTGAAGTCTAGTGAAGCCGTGTGGGGATCTTTCGATTCACTAGCATTGTTGTTCTTGTGTTCATCTCTTTTCTTGCTCAAAACTAAATCTAAAGTCTAGTGAAGCCGTGAGTGGCCTATTTCAATTCACTAGCACCTTGTTGTTCAGTTTGTTGCTCTTGTGTTGGCTTGAATATCTTGATACACACTTAGTCTTGTATCATTTTGGTATCAGAGAAAGGATGCTTGTGTTCCTACACTACCAATCTTGGGTTCTCTTGGACGAAAATTCAAAAAAAAAAAAAAAGCTGAAAACTAAAAAAAAATTCCAGAAAAGTGCAAATCTGTCCATTTTGTGTTCTTGGCCGAAAATTGTGTTGTTGTTATCTTGGCCAAGATTTGTTTGTTGTGTGTCTAAAACTTGTAGTCTTTTGTTTGTGTAGAGTGTTTCTAGTGTTGGTTTCTTTCTCATCAACACTAAAAAGTGTCCAAATCTAAGATTGAACTTGAACTTGTTGAAGTTGTTGATGTGAACAAGGTGTGGCCGAGTTGGATGTTGTTGTTACCTAAACCTTGGCCGATTTGATGGTATTGTTGTAGTGGAGTTTGAAACTGAAGTTTTTGTTGTTCTTGGACTTGTTGTGTTCTTAAGGTTCTTCACCCTTTTCATCCTTTGTTAAAACAAAAAGTGAACATTAGATCCACAAAAGGTGAAAGACCAAGTTGTAGTACTTGTTGGTGAAAGACTTGATCACATCACTCAAAAGACTTGACAACCACTTTTCACGTACTTTCCTTGATTTAAGGACCTTGTTTCAAGGAGAAAGTATCAAGAAGGTCAAGTCTTGTTTTGAACTTGAAAATGAAGCTCCAAGACCAAATTTCCCTCCATTAATCAAATCCACTATTTCCAAATTGTAGATTGGTCAAGACTTGAAATTGGAGAGTAAAATTTTGATAAAACCGAGGACAATAGTGGACTGCCACATCACTAAATTACTGTTCATGCAACATTTTGAGTTCAACTTTTAGATTATTTAGTTTCATTTTATTGTTTCTTAGTTTCGTTTGTTGGTTTGAACACTAATTGCTGACCTAGTAATCTCCTACTAGCTTGTTAGTTAGTTTTTGTGCCCGTTTGTTCGTGTTAGTGTTATTTTGTGCTTTTCTTGTTTTTGAATCGTAGAATTTCTTGGTTCAAGTTCGGACATTATTTCTTTGAGTATTCAAACAAAGAATCCATTCCGACCAAGGAGTAGACTCACCCCTCCACTCATCACGAACTACAAGCCGACTTGCAACACTTCTGAATCCAAGTGTGAAATGATCAAGTGTGTGAGAGTGTGGTAAGGTTGTTTCGAACTAACTTGTGTTTTATTTTGTAGACTTGTCCTTTTGTTTTTTTTTAGGTGCAATTACGATGGAACCCGCGACTGCAAGTGCTATTTTGGTTAAACTTGAAGCCATTACCCGTCAATGGGAAGTGATAAATGAAAGGTTGGATCATATGGGAGTTCCAAGGGAGAAAGTTGGCTACTTGGACACACGTCAAGATGAAGACCGTAGCTCATGTGAGCTATGAGGTAAAAATGTTATCCCCTACACTCATATGAACGTAGTTGCGGTTTTACCTAGTGTAGGAGTGCATGAGTCTTCATTTTGGGATACTCTAGATATTGTTAGGTCACATGAGGACCAAACTCTTGTTGTAGGTACACAAGAACTAGTTGATCCTTTAGATGAAGAAATTGATTCTCCTCGTGAGAATGATTTGTGTCCATCTGGTGCTAGCACTTACAACTTGACTAAGGTTCCATTACGAAGTGATGAGAGTATTCATACACTAGTTGACCCTTGTGAAAAACAAGGTGAGTCTACGTTGGTATGTGAATTTCCAACAACTAGTAAGGGTGAGCAAAATGATCAACCGGGCGTAGATGATCTTGATTTGCTTGAATATTTAGAAAACCCGAATTGTGATTGTCTTTGTGAAGATGATTTTGATTGTGGTCCTTTGGCTTCCCTTGATGGTTTGTACGTATGTGAGGATAACTCTTGTGAAAGAGAAGGTGATATGTGCTTAGAAATGCCATCTACTTCGTCTTTATGTGTTTCTTATGTTGGGCATATTCCTAGTGGAAATTTTGAAACTAGTAGTAAGTGCATGCATGGGAACCCTTTATTTGAAGTTGACTTATGGAACATCTTTCTCAACCCTATTTTAGTTCATGATATTTTCAATAGGGATAAAGAGGGCTTGCTTAATTTTGAGGATGACACCCTAGGGGAAAGTGAGAGTGGCCGAGACCTAAGCCCTTGGTTACGTCTCCCATTCGATCCCGGTAACTTCTTAGGGTGTGAAGGATGGATAGTTCTTGGTTGGTCCACTTGTTTGAGTGATATTGTTATATATGTTAGGCAGACTTTACTTTCAATTAGGACACCACCCCTTGATGGTGATTCCTTTCGCCAACTCCTTTGTAATTTTTTTTCTAAGTCCCTCGTGATTATAACAAAGGAGGTGTGGTTATATATCAAGTGTGTACCTCCTTGTCATGTTGATGTTGTTTACTGTAGTAAATCTAACCCTCATGTCATGAGGATGTGGTGCTTGTTTGTCTTCTCTTTGTTCTTGCAAGGTTTGGATTCGAGGTCGAATCCTTTTCAAGAAGGGAAGGATGATACAAGTCAAAAGGCCACCTTAATTTTTGAAGACATGATTGGAGATCATTATTTAAAGGCTCAAGACTTGGTCACCCCGAGGGCACAAGAATATGCAAGGAAGACCCGTTTTGAGCACAAGCAAGGCCGTGTGTGGAAGATTGCTTGGAGCATCGAAGACTTGAGGACTCACGGTTTTGGACAACACTTAATGGGTCATGATTTGTTCATCTTCATTAAGGATGTTTTGGTCACTTCATTGGGTCCAAATGCACTCCATGGACACCCCACCCTTTAAGGGTATTGTTGTCATTTTGCCTTGACTTGTAATAGAATATAAATAGAACATTTTAGGTCTTTTTCTCATTAGTTGTTTATTGATGGAAGACAAACTTTCTCTCTAGTGTGAGGAGTGTAACACCCCTTAGTTGTAGGGCTTGGAAAAGCCACCAATCCGTAACTAGGGCTGCCCAAGTGTGGATATCACTTGTGTTGCATCATTGGCTTGATACTTTTGTGATTAGGGAGGTAAAGTCCCTCTTTTGTCAACGTAAGAGTTTGGTGTTAACATTCATTAATCTTAGGGTCCTTACATGAGGTTAGGGTTCTTAGATTCTTGAATATTGTATGTCAAACTATCTATCCATCTCTTTTGTTAACATTGTATTGTTGTTGGTCTTTGAAGTCTAGTGAAGCCGTGTGGGGCTCTTTCGATTCACTAGCATTGTTGTTCTTGTGTTTATCTCTTTTCTTGCTCAAAACTAAATCTAAAGTCTAGTGAAGCCGTGAGTGGCCTATTTCGATTCACAAGCACCTTGTTTTTCAGCTTGTTGCTCTTGTGTTGGCTTGAATCTCTTGATACACACTTATTCTTGTATCAAACTTCAAGAAGGACCATGATGGCTACTGGACGTGATTTTCTGGAAACCTTGCATCCGGTGGTGCAGCTGGTGCTTCCTCGTTGTTCTTTGTCTACTCATTGGACTATGCACGTACCCGTATTGCAAATGATGCCAAGGCTGCAAAGAAAGGAGGCGAGAGGCAGTTCAATGGTATGATTGATATGTACAGAAAGACACTCACTTCTGATGGGGTTGCTGGACTATACCGTGGTTTGTACTTCGGAATGTATGACTCCTTGAAGCCTGTTCTCTTGACCGGAGGACTACATGGTACATGATGCAGACATGTTTGGTTCTCATTTCTTAGCTCTAAAGTAGTGGAGTTGGTTCTCATCCAGTTTTAGACAAATAAATTTCTAGACTATATTATAATGTCTAATATACCCCTTAGTACTTGATAGAAATGAGTTTAAATGACACGATTTGAAAGAGAATTCATAATGCTGACATCTATGTAACACCCCACATTTTGGACGAGAACGAAAATTGTCATTTCCTTCACGTAAAGGTTCCAAAAGCCATAAATCCAATGCAAGTTTAGTGTGTTAATAAGTTATGTAGTGTGGAAACCTATTTGAGCATGAATTGAGATCATAGAGGTCCCCAAGATCAAGGACAAGTTGAAAGTTTTCCTATCGTTCGAATTTTAGTGAGCGTTGAAGCTTAGGTCAAATTCAATCGACCATAACTCTTTGTATATATTGAATTAGAGTGCCTACTATATATCAAATGAAGGTATTTGAATTATATTTTCAACGATACCAATTTCGCAAAAATCCGACACCCGAGGAAGAAGTTATGGCTTTGCAAAGTGGAGTGTGTCGTGCAGCATAAGGTGTGCGACGCACACCCTTACTTATGCCATAAGGTGTGCGACGCACAACCTAATGTGTGCGATAAAGAGTGCGCCACACAACCTATATTATGCGATAAGGTGTGCGCCGCATATATTATTAGTTAAGTGACTTAAACACTCCGTTTTTGGGGCAAAATGGTCCTTTTTCCACCCTTATTTAGCCATAATACCCAAAATACACATTCATTCATCAAAATTGCTCAAGAACTCTACTTAGGGTTTCAAAATAAAAACCCAAGCAACTCAAGATTCAACCGTGGGTTTTTTAAACTAATTGCATATTTGGAATCCCCAGAACGTATGCTTCAAGAAGCACCTATCATCTTCGCATATAGAGGTACGTGGGGTTATCTCAAAAATCTCATGGGCTTTAAAATTCATGTTTTCAAAATGGGGGTTTTGAAATTACGATTATGATTATGTTTTAAACGGTTTATGATATTGATTTGGTCTTTAGGCCTATTCCCAAAGTGATTTGATATAAGATATACGTATATGTATGTATTCTGAAAAGATGTTAACTTGAGAGCATGAATTATATGAAATACCTCTCTTGATATGATTTTTTTTTAATTCTCATATGATATGAAATGTTTGAAATTATCTTGACAAGCATGACATGAGATATTTTGAAAATGGTTATGACTTTTGACTTGCAAGGAGAGGGTTGTTTCGTTGAAATATGATGAATATAATGGTTGCATAAAAGAATGATGTGATATTGATGTCTTGCAAGTCGGGTATGACGATACCCTACAGAATATGATATGTGATGAAATTAAATGAAGTTGAATGCATTAATTTTTCATGAGATAGGTGGATGCCCGAAGAAGGTGTTTGAGTGTAAGGGCTCATCGCTGGAAACCGTGCTTGCCTACATGGGAATTTGGTACCAGGCTAAGTGATCTTGTGTACTTGAATTTATGTCATTCCCAAATTGGGACTATGGTTAGGAGCCCAGGCTAAGTGATCTTGGGTACTACTATACTTTATTGGGTCGGGACACCCTGCCTGTGATCTTGTGTGTCTTTCCCTCACTTATACTCTAATCTCAGCGACAACCGAGGTTTGACAGTTGGTGTAAATGTTATATGTAGGGTATTCCACCTAGCTCAACTGCATTACATTGTTGTTGAAAACTATTACATTATGCCCATGTGTTTTCAAATGATTTGATATGAAACTGCTTTATAATGGCTCTCACCTATATTTGAAAAAAATAAATATTATATTTTGTTTTTGATTTCTCTGCGTACCAGTACATTTGTATTGACCCCCTTCCCTCCCAGGTTTGGAGGCACAGTTTAGGGGTCCAGATAACCTGTAGATCTCTTCCGAAAAATTTTCAGAATCAAGTGGTGAGCCTTCTATATTTCGGAAGGCCTGATATCTGTCAGTTCATTTATCATTTAGTAGTTTTGGGTCTACTGGGGGACTTGTCCCAGTTTTCAGACAGTAATTTGTTTCAGTCATGTATTAGAGATTTCGCAGACGGTTGTTCAGATGTCGATAGATATTGTGGGACATTATTTCCCCTTTGTTGATTTCATTTGATTTATGAACATGTTTTCCGTAATATTGTGTATGTTCCGCATATCTTATTATCATATGAATTATGTGCATGATTACCAGATAGATAGGGGTGTTTCGGGCCTTCATGGTTTGGAATGCTCGTCACGGCCAGGGCCCCGGTTCGGGTCGTGACAAAATTGGTATCAAAGCACGGTTCATGGTCCCAGGGTGTCTGTGAAATTGCGTCGGGTAGAGTCTTGTTTATGGGTGTGTAGCGCGCCACACTTATAAGCAGGAGGCTACTAGGCGTTTAGGAATGTCTCTCTTTCTTCATGTTCTAGTTCCTGCAATAGAGTCAGTATGTTCCTCTTTTGATACTCTAATTCGTGCACTGGTGTCGCCCATACGAAAGTAAAAAAAGTCATCCCAAATTCTTTCCTTACTCTAATGTCCTCAGATATGTCTCATTATTGAGGTGATTCAAGTGCAGAAGTTTAGAATCTAAATGGTATGGTCCTTTCTGATTGAACCATATAAGAGTTAAAATTTGTGCAAGGACTTGAGAAGATTTCGTTAGTGCTTCAATGTGTATTGATTCCGATGTAAACATTGATCCTGATGGAATCGTGCTTTTCAGCTTGAGGTATTAATTGCATTTAGTCCCCTTCAAAATTATGTTACAAATGTTTTGCTTAAGGGGGGATGATGTGTAGTAGAATGTTGGAACTGTATTTCCACCCGAATAGTAGTATACATTAAAGTGTTGTTGTCATGACCTATTGGTAGTGAAATTAGACCAAGAAGTTGGTGATGTGAAGTCACAAAGTTAGAAGTCAGAGCGAGGGTGACTTTTGTGTAAATGAATATTTTAGTTGAATAACCGATGTTCGAGAATGATTTACCCCCTTATAATGATAGACTAATGTGGTAACTAGTAGCATGTGTGGATGGTATGGTAGTCCGTGGAGGAAGTGTTTGACTCCGATTTTATTTATACAGAGTAAGATGTGTATTCTTCGTTCATTGGATATTGCATATTTAATTTCTATCTTATGTAATCTTGTCATCAAGGTGGTGTTGAAAAAAATAAAGTCTAGTGAAGCAGTGTTGTTACTGAATGCATTGGGTCTATCAGCACGTACAGGTTCATGCATTATGCCATTAGGTTTTGCAGCAATTCCAACATTTTCAGCAGCACCACAAGTTAAATTTTGATGCACTGCAGTAAGGAAAGAAAACTTAAACATTAACTTGAGACAACAACACAAGCTTCTCAAATGCAGGTTCTGGCAAGAACAAAGATAACAAGCAAATAGAAGGCAATGAAGATAAGGATAAGTCTAGACGAGCTTAGGGACAGGCTCCGACAGTGCTCGTCATTCTTGTTGCAGATAAGATCAGACAACTTATTATTTTGACGTTAAGAGTTTCTTGTAGAGGCTGCTGAATCCATTTTGCAACTTTGGAGGCCTTGTAAAGCACAAAGAGGCTCATTTTTGTAAAGAAAATACTGCCCACATAGTATATATGCTCTCATTTTCAAAAAAATATGGTGCTTGCTGGTTTTACCAATATCATGTATGCTTGTACCTTCCAATGCAACCTCCTAGGGAAAAAACTAACCACCAATAGGTATCTTTCAGCATAGAAGATTCTAAGACTGTCTTACAAGGAATTAGGTAAGTGCAAGTTCTTGAAGGGAAATTGTTTGCATCATTGAAGATCAGAAAGCCAGGTATACAGGAGATTAGACATGTTAAAGAAAAAATGTCAGGTTTAATATCAGGAAGGACATCAAAAACTCTCATTGACATATAAATGATGGATCCCATATAACTTCAGAAGTTACACACAAAAGGAAAATGGTACAGAAACCAATTCCACCTTCATAATAACTATGTCTGCTTGATGTAAGCATAAACATTATCAGGAAAGACATCAAAGACTCTCATTGACATATAAATAATGGATCCCAAATAACTTCAGAAGTTACACGCAAAAGGAAAAAGGTACAGAAACCAATTCCACCTTCATAATAACTGTGTCTGCTTGATGTAAGCATAAACATAAAGAACATACTGGCATACCAAAATATTATCAAAATGTTCTACTGTAACACCCCGCATTTCGGGCTAGAATAAAAAATATGACTCTGATGCGTTGATAATCCCAGAGCCTTAAATCCTATACCAATTTGGCATGTTAATCAATTTTGTAGTATGTGAATCCATTTGAGCATGAATTTAGACCATAGAAGTCCTTCAACTCAAGGACGAGTTAAAACCATTTCGATCGATTAAGTTTTAGTGGACGTTGTAATTTGTGTCAAATTCTATTGACCATAACTCATTTTATATGATGAACTGGGTGGCCTACTATATACCAAATTGTAGATAGTTGAATAAGCTTTCCAACGATACCAAATTCGCCTAAAACGGACACCCGGTGAAGAAGTTATGGCCTTTCAAAGTTGAATGTGTCGCCTATGCACATATAGGCGATGCATAGGGCGGCGCCTATGCAAATATAGGCGATGCATAGGGCGGCGCCTATGTAAATTTAGTCAATGCAAAGGGCAGCGCATAGTTATGGTTTCAGGTGACGAAAACACTCCGTTTTGAGTTACTTTAAGTGCAAGTTAGTCCTTACAAAACCCAAAATCGTCCTTACCCACTCCTAAACGGATTTGGGCCTATTAACAACATTGAAGCCTCCTATAAAATCCCAAAATCTAATCCTTCAAGAACTTAAGAGAAGGAGCAACTAGGGTTTGAGAAAATAATCTTGAAGGACCGATCATTCCGAAACTTCTTCGTGAAACAAATTACAGATTCGGAATCCTCTCGACGTAGGCTTCGATAGACACCAAAAATTCGTGGAGAATAAGGTACGCGGGGTTTTCCTAAAATCTCATGGGCATAGAAATCATGTTTTAAGAATTGGGTTTTCGAATTCATGTACATACTCATGTTTCAGAAGCTTTAATGATATTGTTTTGGCCTTTTGGCTTTCCCCCAAAGTGATTTGAAAGTTATATGTATATATATATATGCGTTTGTCCTGAAATATGAATTTAGAGCATGATTTTCATGAAACCTCTCTCTTAATGTAAATTTTTCCATGTTTCACGTAATATACAATGTTTTGAACACGAAAGAGAGGGTTGTGAATGTTGAATATGCATGTAATGAAAGAATGCATGGTATTGCCAAAAATGCACATGACCACCATATGTTTGATGAAAGTTTTGCATGGATTTGACTTGAGTTTTGGAACATGACATCTTTAATGCAAATTACATGTTTTGGTGGTCTAAACTATGTTTTGAATGAAAGCTCTTGCTTAATACATTATGGCTCAGAAATAGGACTTGCAAGTCTTGGTATGACGATACCAACTCAGACAAATGCCATAACAGACACAGACTAGTTCAAAAATCAGATTTTTATCAGACTCTCATGATTTAGAAATTTCAGAATGATACATATTCAGAAAAGGCTAAAATAGGGCATAAAGAGAGCTTAGGTGGTTCCCTGAAGAAGGCGGGAGTTTCAGACAACTCTTTGCCTAAAACCGTGGTTTGCCGACCCGGGTATATTATTATGCACTGACTTAAATGTCCTGTGGCGTATCAGACTCAGACACTCCAACCCTTGCGGCACACTTGGGTTGGGGGCTTCCCCGCCTAGTCAATGGCGGATTCCATACAGCCCGTGGAATATTCAGACTTGTAGGGGAATACCACCTAACTCTGAAGTAAAACACAGATCATGATTTGAAATGAACAGACAGGTTGCATGTTTTCAGAAAGTGCCCATGTGTTTTTCAGAAACAGTTTTATACATGATGTCATGATGAAAAATTGCTTTCCCTTAATATATATATATATATATGTATGTTCCATTATACTACTTTTGGATTGCTTCGCGTGCCAGTACTTTTGTGCTGACCCTCCCTCTCCTTCCAGGTTCTGAGGCACAGTCTAGGGGTCCAGCTACTCAATAGACATTCTCGGATTTGCAGACTTGATCTCACAGTGGTGAACCTTCTATTATTCGGAAGGCCTAATTATGTCAGACACTATCTTATTTATTATGTTTTTGGTTTACTGGGGGCCTTGTCCCAGCTTCTTTTCAGACAAAGGTTTATGTTCTTAGTAGAGATTTCGCAGACTGATGTCAAATAGTATTATTCAGAAATATTGCAGGACTTGACCATGTTATCCGTACTCAGTTTCAATTCCGCATTTTATTATGATTATGAATGTTGTGCATGATAACCAGATAGAGAATGGGTGTTCCGGGCCTTCATGGTTCGGGATGCTCATCACGGCTCGGGTCGTGACAAACTTGGTATCAGACCACGGTTCATGGTCCCAGGGTGTCTACGAAATCGCGTCGGGTTGAGTCTTGTTTATGGGTGTGTAGCGCGCCACACTTATAAGCAGGAGGCTACTAGGCGTTTAGGAATGTCTCTTTTTCTTCACGTTCTAGTTCGTGCAATAGAGTCAGAATGTTCCTCTTTCATACTCTAATTCGTGCTATGGTGTCGCCCATACGAAAGTAAAAAGTCATCCCACATTCTTTCCTTACTCTAATATCCTCAGATATGTCTCATTATTAAGGTGATTCAAGTACAGAAGTTTAGAATCTAAATGGTACGGTACTTTCTGATTGAACCATATAAGAGTTAAAATTTGTGCAAGGACTAAGAATCCGTTAGTGCTTCAATGTGTATTGATTCCGATGTAAACATTGATCCTGATGGAATCGTGCTTTTCAGCTTGACGTATTAATTGCGTTTAGTCCCCTTCAAATTTATGTTACAAATGTCTTGCTTAAGGGGGGATGATGTGTAGTAGAATGTTGGAACTGTATTTCCACCCAAATAGTAGTATGAGTCAAAGTTTTGTTTTCATGACCTTTTGGTAATGAAATTAGACCAAGAAGTTGGTGATGTAAAGTCACAAAGTTAGAAGTGAGAGTGTGGGTGATTTACCCCTTATGGTGATAGACTAATGTGGTAGCTAGTAGCATGTGTGGATTGTATGGTAGTCTGTGAGGGAAGCGTTTAACTTAGATTTTTATTCTTACGGAGTAAGATGTGTATCCTTAGATTATGGAACGTTGTGTGACAAGCTTCTATCTCTTGAAAATATTTTATCATCGTGTTGGTGAAACTAAAAAGTCTAGTGAAGCCGTGTGGGGCTCTTTCGATTCACTAACAATTTGTCACTCAACGTGTGGTTCTTGTGTTGGTTGAATATATGTATAGACTCATGGTTGTTGTGGATTTTGAAGGTAGTGTAAATGTACGCTTGGGTAAGTAATTGTGATGTGAGAAAGAAGTATAAGTAGATACGATTGTACGGGGTTATAATATAAGGATAAGGTTGACCATGTCTATTATGAGGCTTTAACCCCCTTGACCCTCTTTTCATTGGTAGTTGTAAACTAGTGCTACTTGTGAGAAGGTATGTAGTAGATTTTTGAGATATTTGGGTAGAATATCCCAATATGATGGATTAGTATATTTATATTATGTTGCATTCTCCATTGGTGGTAAATGATTGATACTAAACTATAGGCTTGAATTGAAATGGTGTGGTGGTAAATAGTGGCACGAGTTTGATGATGCATGTTTTGTGGGATTAAATTAGTAGGCTTGATGTTCTGAAATAGTACATGCTGATGGATTATGATAAGGAAAACCGTTAGGTCATGATCGATTATTGTGGATATGAAGTTCTAGTGCACTAGTGTTTCGTGATGTTTATTTCATAGTTTCCAAGTGAAAATTTCGTGTAAGGTTGGGTTGTAAATCATGCATATCACTATATTAAGTTTGAACAGTTGATGGCCATGAAGGTGAAAGTGAAGGTTTCTTGACTAATGATACTAGTTATTGGGAAGTGATCTATAGGCTTGAAACAGTCTATCCGAGTGCCTAAGTTTATTTGATTTCATAATGAAGTATGACGGTGTATGTATGATGTAGAAGTATGCCCAGGGTGGTTTAAAACGGCGGTATTTATTCTAATGCTACTACATGTTGTGTGTGACTAGTGGTACCGTTGAGTTGATGTGTGGCGAGTGCCTTGAAAGTTGTGCTAATAGAAATAAGAGTAGAGGTACTAGAGGGTGTGCGCTTCAACTTTGGGGATACTCATGAAGATTCGAAGTAGTAAGTGTTCGAGTAATAGATGATGACTATTGGGGTTACAGAATGATAGAGTTTGTCTCAGAAGGCGGTATTTGTAGTAGGTTTTTCCACTTCCAGATGTAGTCATTAGGGTCAATTTATATTGATTACGTGTATTGTCGTTTTTCATACCCCAGAGTGCAGTTAAGTTTAAAGTCTAATACGGTATCTCCCACAACTTAAGATGATGGTTTGAAGCTAAGGGGGAGATGATAGAATGAATAACCAAGTCAGGTTCTCAGATTCTAGTAGTGATGTCATGACGACAGAGAACGTCAGAAAGTGAGAGTGAGACTCAACCCATTCCTATCTTAGTATTTTTCAGTGATCCCAATGCTTACTCAAGCTTTACGTTTTAGTTCTGTGATCATAGTTCGTGATTCCTGTATATGATAGAGAGTCACGTACTCTTCCAGTTCCAAGATAATGAGTTCTACTTCATTCAAGTAGTCGGAATTACATTCCTTATGTTAGGAACTCTAGTTGAGGTTATGCAACTCATGACACATGTACTCACTCTTTATAGTGTGTTCAGTCCCATATAAAAATCTTCTCATGCTTCAGGGTCTTATGTTTTAACCTTTTAGTGACCTCCCTGTGCAATGATAGTGGTGATGATGTAAATGTTCTTGTTGATGGAAGATCATAGTACGTTTGTTTAGATAAGGCCATAAGTATGAAGTGAGATTTTGGGCCAATCTTTGATACATGTGATGTTTAGTGGAAAAGTTTGTGTGTGTATGTTTTTAGGATAGCGCATGGGAGTTATATTGATAATAGTTTAGAAACTATGTGAAGTATGTATTTATGGGTGTTTGCCTTGAAGTTAACATGGGGTTATAAATTAGGCTTGAATGACGTTTTGGGATTGTAGTGGAAGGTCGCAATATGCATTAGCGACTTCATATTAAGAGTTCAGAGTAGTCATTGAAGTGGTAAGACATGTTATGCTTAGGATGCGATCTTTAAAAGAGATATAGAAGGTGGCGTCATATGGTTTAGAATAATAGCGTAGTGTAGCATGTTGTATTTTTGTGACTTAGAGTTAGGCTTGATCGCGGTGTAAGGATGAAGCTATTTTAGACATTAGTAGAAAAAAATTTGTCAATGCTCATATGAGAATTTTAAGCTGAATTGAATGAATATGATATTTATAGGGAATAGTATAGTTAAGGGATACTCGAGAAGTGTGCTAAGCTTGAAAGTAAGAAGTCGCATTGACTAAGGCCTGAAAATTCTACCCTAGTTTATGAGATATATGCCTATGTTCCATACTATAGAACAGTGTCAATGTTGGGATCCTATAGTCGGATGTCTAGTGTGACTCATGCCCAAATATTTTGCTATCTAATGCTACCAGGACTTCGTAAGAAAGAGTGTTGATAAGATACTCCAGATTGAGTATAAGCCTCTAGTGTAGTTCAGTCTATGTGGCCAGCAAATCAGTTTAGCCGTCAGATTCGCATGACTTGTTTTCTCGTCTTTTCATTCAATCATGCTACCCAAAATCTCAGATATGTTACTATTCCAAGATAGAGTATACTAGTATTTGCGAGTATAGGTTAATTCATGCATCATGTGCTCGTTTTAGATTCCAGATGTTCAGATATGATTAAATTTGTAGGTGCCTAGTGCATTGCCTCACTTTTCTGAGCATCTTCGTGAATTGAGCATTCATAGAGGGACATAGGGTCCCAAGGGGTAGATACCCCATTCAGTTGCATGCATAGATTTTTATTACAATCTCCACACCAGTTATCATTGTGTATTCGGTCATACGTTCACACGTCAGTTCAGTCAGATATGCATTAGAAATGCATGTCCCATAGAAAAAGCTCAGCTTATCTGTGTATTCAGTTTTGCGTTCATGAGAACAACTCAATAACAAATCCATACATTAGGTATGCATGTTCATTATGAGAACTCAGCTTATGAGTAGCTCCAGTCGTGTATTCCATGCATCAGATATGCATGTCCGATATAAGAATTCAGAATATCAGTAGTTCCATCCATATGGTCATGTTTCAGATCAGTGTATTCTTTATTAGAAGACATGTTGTGCCTGCGTTATTCCATACCTTTAAGGCTTCAACAAGTTCCTACCCATCATTCGAGGACGAATGATCCCAAGAGGGAGAGAATGTAACACCCCGCATTTCGGGCTAGAATAAAAAATATGACTCTGATGCGTTGATAATCCCAGAGCCTTAAATCCTATACCAATTTGGCATGTTAAACAATTTTGTAGTATGTGAATCCATTTGAGCATGAAGTTAGACCATAGAAGTCCTTCAACTCAAGGACGAGTTAAAACCATTTCGATCGATTAAGTTTTAGTGGATGTTGTAATTTGTGTCAAATTCTATTGACCATAACTCATTGTATATGATGAACTGGGTGGCCTACTATATACCAAATTGTACATAATTGAATAAGCTTTCCAAAGGTACCAAATTCGCCTAAAACGGACACCCGGTGAAGAAGTTATGGCCTTTCAAAGTTGAATGTATCGCCTATGCACATATAGGCGATGCATAGGGCGGTGCCTATGCAAATATAGGCGATGCATAGGGCGGCGCCTATGTAAATTTAGGAAATGCAAAGGGTGGCGCATAGTTATGGTTTCAGGTGACGAAAACACTCCGTTTTGAGTTACTTTAAGTGCAAGTTAGTCCTTACAAAACCCAAAATCGTCGTTACCCACTCCTAAACGGATTTGGGCCTATTAACAACATTGAAGCCTCCTATAAAATCCTAAAATCTAATCCTTCAAGAACTTAAGAGAAGGAGCAACTAGGGTTTGAGAAAATAATCTTGAAGGACCGATCATTCCGAAACTTCTTCGTGAAACAAATTACAGATTCGGAATCCTCTCGACGTAGGCTTCGATAGACACCAAAAATTCGTGGAGAATAAGGTACGCGGGGTTTTCCTAAAATCTCATGGGCATAGAAATCATGTTTTAAGAATTGGGTTTTCGAATTCATGTACATACTCATGTTTCAGAAGCTTTAATGATATTGTTTTGGCCTTTTGGCTTTCCCCCAAAGTGATTTGAAAGTTATATGTATATATATATATATGCGTTTGTCCTGAAATATGAATTTAGAGCATGATTTTCATGAAACCTCTCTCTTAATGTAAATTTTTCCATGTTTCACGTAATATACAATGTTTTGAACACGAAAGAGAGGGTTGTGAATGTTGAATATACATGTAATAAAAGAATGCATGGTATTGCCAAAAATGCACATGACCACCATATGTTTGATGAAAGTTTTGCATGGATTTGACTTGAGTTTCGGAACATGACATCTTTAATGCAAATTACATGTTTTGGTGGTCTAAACTATGTTTTGAATGAAAGCTCTTGCTTAATACATTATGGCTCAGAAATAGGACTTGCAAGTCTTGGTATGACGATACCAACTCAGACAAATGTCATAACAGACACAGACTAGTTCAGAAATCAGATTTTTATTAGACTCTCATGATTTAGAAATTTCAGAATGATACATGTTCAGAAAAGGCTAAAATAGGGCATAAAGAGAGCTTAGGTGGTTCCCTGAAGAAGGCGGGAGTTTCAGACAACTCTTTGCCTAAAACCGTGGTTTGCCGACCCGGGTATATTATTATGCGCTGACTTAAATGTCCTGTGGCGTATCAGACTCAGACACTCCAACCCTTGCGGCACACTTGGGTTGGGGGCTTCCCCGCCTAGTCAATGGCGGATTCCATACAGCCCGTGGAATATTCAGACTTGTAGGGGAATACCACCTAACTCTGAAGTAAAACACATATCATGATTTGAAATGAACAGACAGGTTGCATGTTTTCAGAAAGTGCCCATGTGTTTTTCAGAAATAGTTTTATACATGATGTCTTGATGAAAAATTGCTTTCCCTTAATATATATATATATATGTATGTTCCATTATACTACTTTTGGATTGCTTCGCGTGTCAGTACTTTTGTGCTGACCCTCCCCCTCCTTCCAGGTTCTGAGGCACAGTCTAGGGGTCCAGCTACTCAGTAGACATTCTCGGATTTGCAGACTTGATCTCACAGTGGTGAACCTTCTATTATTCGGAAGGCCTAATTATGTCAGACACTATCTTATTTATTATGTTTTTGGTTTACTGGGGGCCTTGTCCCAGCTTCTTTTCAGACAAAGGTTTATGTTCTTAGTAGAGATTTCGCAGACTGATGTCAAATAGTATTATTCAGAAATATTGCAGGACTTGACCATGTTTTCCGTACTCAGTTTCAATTCCGCATTTTATTATGATTATGAATGTTGTGCATGATAACCAGATAGAGAATAGGTGTTTCGGGCCTTCATGGTTCGGGATGCTCGTCACGGCTAGGGCCCAGGCTCAGGTCATGACATCTACAATGTAGTGCATAGTTTTTTTCGTTTTTTGAAATTGAACGCAGTGCATAGTTTAAAAATGTGCAAACAACAATTAATGTGGCAGGTGAAACATCAGGTACTGGAAGGAAAATTTAAAACATGGTTGATGCAAATGAAAGAGGGTATCTGAAAGAATGATCAGAGGGCAGGGTGGAACTCCCTCATAGCAAGTCAAATGAAGTTTAAAACTATATAAAGAAGATGAAACTAGAGGCTTCTGTATGTGTCTCACATACTTGGCATAAACCATGTGTGAATGAGCACAACAGAATCAAATGTATTGAGACAAAGCAGGCATTTGATTGCAGATCAAATGGAAGAGTCTGCCAACCGACAAGATTTAAGAGCAGCTATGGTCCATGCACCATTTTGAGGTAAATTTATATGGTTAAAAATTTGGACGTTACTTAATATATGCACAAACTGAACATGAACTGCTCAGATAGACAAGTGCTTCTTGTAGCTACCCAGTGGCAACCTTAGTGAAAGAATACATCATTGAGAAGTTAACTCAATAAGCTTAATGAGCTTTCCCCTGCAAGGAATGAAAGTGTGGATGACCCGACATCAAATATACGATTGTTATTATACACACAATCTCCATACAACAGCAACAACATACCCGATGTATATTCGGGCAGAATATATGCAAACCATACCTCTACCTCATAGACGAGAAGAAAATGGTAGAACCAATCCTCACTAAATACTTCATAAGACAAAAAACAGCCAATACTTACAAAACCAAATGAAGCAAAAGAAGTTCATTGTCTTGATAACCAGCAAGTAAAAGAAATGTTTACAATTGGAGATTCAAAAAGGTTGCAAAAGAAAGAAGCAAACTTTCTATTTAGCAAGTATCAAAGGGGGGAAAGAATAAGAGTAAAACCAGTAAGTACACGAGAAGTATGAACACTATAGTCAATGAACAAAATATGAATTGTAGTTTGGCCATTTAGCATCCATCACTCCAACAGAGAATCAGGACTTGCAAGAAGGTCGAAAGGTTTGCCTATCGAGTCTTTCAAGATTGTGATTTGACCCTCTTTCATAAGAAAGTCTTCATCGAGGGTATCTACCTTCCTTTTCAACATGTTGATCTCATAGTTCAACAGCATGTTCATCTCACAGTAGCTCTTAACTTTCTCCCATATGAAATCCCTCTCCTGAAACACTTTTGGTAGTATCGCCTTCACAACGCCAAGTTCCTTCTTGCATTCTTGCAAATCATTAGTGAGCTGGTTGATATTTTCATCCTTTTTTAGCACCTGCCAGAATCAACCGTAAACCATGAAAAACAAAAAGATCACCAATAACATTTCATTAGAAATTCAAAACAAACTCATAGCCTAGAAGTTCAACCAAATCATGAATTCTTTTTAATTGTTAAAATTCACAGTAGATAACTCATGAGCTTGTCCAAGAATTAAGTCAGATGAACGAGTAAACTTACCGAAACCCCTTCGGGTAACTTTACTGCATCAGAGAACAATCAGATCAATGGGTTTGAGGATATCACAAAGTTTATCATGTTCTTGGTTGGTTCAAGTGATTACACATTAAGGCGATCAGACATTTCACAGAAGACTACCACATGCCAGCAACTCATGTATACAAGTTCATAAAGAAAACCGTGAACTTGCTCCATTCTCTTAGACAAATCTTCAAGGTGTTTCTCCGAAAATGACATCTTGATTCTATTATCTACTTCCTTCTCATTACATGAAGAGACTTCCCTTTGTAGAGAGACATTCTGCTCTGCAAGCTCTCTCTTCCTTTCACGGAGTCTATGTTGTTCAATTTGGTATTTCTCAAGTTTTAGAGACCAATCGCTGGACCTTCTATCCAACTCCTTTTCCAATACTGATTTTAACTCATTCTTTTCTGTCTCCAATATTCGTGTCCGTGAATCTAGTTCTACCTGTAATATGTTGGCTTCTTCCTTAGCAGAAGCCCTTTCAGCAACTTGATTCTGTAGCATGCTTGAAACTTCAGAAGCCATTTGTACCTTCTCCTTTGTCAATCTTCTAATAGTCTGAATCAACACTGGAACGCTAAGGTCTCTGCCGTGAAGAAATATTTGTCATTACTTTGGACAAGCAAATACAAATTAAAACATCAGTTTAAGGTTAAAAAAGGAAGCTACAACAAAATGATAAGCATACCGGCTTGAATCACGACCAGATTTCTTAGGATGAACTTTCTTACTGTGACCATGGGGAGATTTTCTCAGATCCATGAAATTCTTTTTTCCTGACCCACTGTCATAGAAGGATCCAAATGACAATGAAACACTCCTCCAAGAAGAAACTTCCTTGAACTTTAATGGTGGTGAAGAGGTCTTGTTTGCATCATTAGTTGATGATCGAAAAAAGAAGAAGTTGTTCATCATCATCTCTATGTATGGAGACTGTACATGAATCAAACTAGTGTCCATGAGATTTCAAAGGACAAAGCAAAACACTCATAAACAGCCACTCATAAATCATTATCCATTCATGAAAATACTGCAAGCAAACTAAATACTTATGAGACACAGCAAAACATCTCTCTTTCTACATGCTTCTTCATCAACAACAACATACGTAACCCCTACCTTGACAAGTAGAAAATTTGTTTCCCATAAATCCTCGGCAAGAAAAGCAAAAACACGAGGATATTAACAACAGTAGCAAGTAAGAAAACAGAGGTATACAATACAACAAGTAGAAAAGAAAAATATATACTACTACTACTACCAGAAGAGACATGACGCGAAACTATTTACTACTAGTCTTCTACTGAAAATTAATAAAATACCCCACAAACAAATAGCACAAGAACAATTCAAAGAACTTATCAAATCCTTCTGATAAAACAAATAATCATGGTAAATAATAAAAAAAAAAAGAGAAATTACTGAATCAAAGAGTTGAAAGAGTAAGAGCCGGCAAAAGGTTGTCAGAATCTGTAGGATTCTTGTCATTTTTTCTTGAAATGTAAAAACAGCAAAAGACTAGAATGGAGAAAACTTTTTTTTCTGTGTCTTTCATTCATCATCGTACAATGCATATATACAACTAACAAGGATCTGTAAATTGCAAGTAAATATTTACAAGGATCTGCATAGGGCAAGTGAATATTTACAAGGATCCAGAAATATGGCAAATGAATATTTACATACTCATAATGAAAAACTTGAGAAATACCCATGAAAGAGAGAGAAGGAAAGTGTAACCAATATTTTGTGTTATTCAATGGCTATAAATAGCCATATGAGGTCAAATTTTTCATATAATAGAAATAAAATGTAAACTATAAATTAACTTTTTCAAATTAGCACACAAATTAACTTAAATTATGAAATTTAAGATATTTATTTTTTCAAAATTTAACTTTTCCATATAAACATCACTGAATTGATATAAACAATATTTTGAAACGTGATAAATTAATTAAATAACCCAAAAATATTGTAAAATTGTATTTCTTTTATCTCTAGATCTTTTTTTAATACATAAGAAATACTAAAGTCATACAATTATCTCCTTTCTTTTTATAGTCTAAACTTACCATTTAAAAATCGTTTCATTTGAATTAATAAGATCATAGTAGATTGTACAAAATCAGTTAATAAATGATATATATTTCCATTAAATAAATAAAGTACGATATAATTGTAATAAGACTACACAATCAACTAATTAATTTCACTTAATTAGATTAAATTCTATGATCATAATATATAGACTAAAGTTCCTTAAATTTAATGTTGTAAATTTCAAAATATATTTATGGCTAAAGTAGTAGTCAATGTTCGTTGTTTTTTTTAATCAATATATGTATATCAATTACGGAACTTTGCATATATTCTTCATTAAAATAATTGTCAATATTAACTGATTTTAACCGCAATTTAATCCAATTAGTTTGATAACAATCCAATTATTATTAATATTATATATTTGTTAACCATAAATTTGTTCTAATTTTATAGCTTGATTATATTTAATTAATCTACAATTACATAAAGGACTCAAATATGGAAACAATTGATATTCATTACCTTTATAATTTCAAAAATTTAATCCCATGAATTTCTCATATTCTTATAGTTTGATTATATCAAATTGATATTAATTACCTTTATAATTTTGGGAAGAATTTTTAAAAGGTAACGATTATTTTTTTCCTAATTGCTGATTTATTTCTCAAAAATTTCCTATAAATCTATAATTTGATTATAGTTAATTGATTATTTAATTATCTTTATAATTTGCTAAAAACTCAAATAAGGTAACAATTATTTTTTTCTCAATTACAGATTTTATTAAATTCAATCTTTTATTGTTTTACTAAAATAGTTCAAATTTAATTGTTTTGAGGCATGACATCTTTTTTTCTATAAATCTTTTTTAATACATAAGAAATGCTAAAGTCATACAATAATCTCCTTTATTTTTATAATCCAAACTTACCATTTTAAAATCATTTCATTTGAATTAATAAGATCATAGTAGATTGCACAAAATCAATCAATTAATTATATGTATTTTTATTAAATAAATGATGTACGAAGTTGTTGTAATAAAACTATACAATCAACTAATTAATTTCAATTAATTAGAATCAAATTTATGATCATAATATATAGACTCAAGTTCTTTATGATTCTGAAGCCATAATAGTTGGTAAGTTAGCAGCTGGTGACACAGAAATTGGGCTTGATTTAGCACCGTGTGCCGAGACTAATGAACCATCTGCACCCGGGGATGATGTTTTAACAACAGAAATGGATCCAAAATCAGAAGCATGTGAAATGGTGCCCTTTTCACAAGCCAACTGTGAATTTATAAATAATTGAACTTTATGAGAATAGAGTATCCAAGAAAACAGAATATTGCCCCTTCTTATCATGCTAGCAACTGCGAATGCATAAAGATTTTATGAGAAATAGAGCATCCAAGAAAACTGAATACTGTCCTTCTTATCATGCTATTTAAAGCACAGAACAATCCCTTCTTATCATGCTATTTAAAGCACGGAACAAACCCATATTGGATTTAAATCTAACATCACCTTGACATCATCAGGCATTCTCCATTTGGACGTTCTAGTAACCTTGTTGTAGTAATACCTACAGAAAACAAACAAAGCAATCAGCATTATGCACAAGTAACACACAAAAGTACCCACTGTAGAAGAACAATTGGAAAGAGGCCAAGAAAATATATAAGTTACACAGTTTCTTCCCTCAGGACTTGTAAATTCTCTCCAGTCAGTTGATGCGTCTGCCCTCTGTCCCAATGAAAACAGCATGAAAGCAGGTCAAGTCAATAAAATAGAACATAAACAGTACCCTGAGAGTAGAAATCAGTAACTTCCAGCAGTACAAAACTAGATGGAAGTCTTAGAATATGAATGATATAATGTCCCACATGGAAAAGGACTAGTATGTACTGTGTAGAATAAAACTACAAGCAGGGTGGAAACACTGCCAAGCTGCGGCCGAGCTACAGCTATCCAAGGATGATCAACTGAACAACATTCGCCGGATAATCGCATTTTGTATATATATATATATAGGTCAAATTCTGTTGTTTCTGAGTATTTTTTAATGAACACCCTTGCCACAAAAAACAAGACTGAGTGTGATAGTAAGGGTGTTCAAATCCTGCACTAAGGTTCAAAGTTCCATACTCAACACAGCCCCCACATAATTTTTTTTTCATTTGGACACGTTTGAAACTCATAAACTACAGTTATGCTTTTTTTCGATGAATCAATTTCTGAACATGTGTTTTTTGTCCCAATTAGCTCTTGCAAAAGAGCTAGTAACTAGCATGCCATGTATAAGAATTTTGATAAAATGAACTTAAAGGTAAGTTTTATAAAGTGGTTGTTATACTAGCTGTTTGGCTGGTCAAGAGCTCGCATGTTCGAAAGATAAACGTAGCAGAAATGAGGATGTTGAGATTGATGTGTGGGCATACTAGGAGAGATGGAATAAGGAACAAAGATATGCGAGAAAAAGTGGTAGTGCTCTCTGTGGCGGACAATTGACAAGAAGACTAGAGGGTTGGGGATAAAGAACCTAAAAATTCAAAGTAAGGCTCTCGTGATGAAATGCTTGTGGAAATATGCAAACAATAACCAGCTGTTATGGAGGAAAGTGATTGGGGCTAAATATACTGAAGAAGATACATGGATGACTAAAGAAGTGACCACACCATACGGGGTTAGCCTCTAGAGATCTATTAGATCTATGAGACACTAGTGGAATGAAGTTAAAAGCAACTCAAAGGTTAAAGTGATGGATTGAAACAAGACTAGGTTCTAGAAGGATAATTGACATGAGGATGGGAATATGGAAGTGACATGGGAATAGAGGACTATAGCATAATTATGGACACCACATGGGGGGAACTTCAATTTCAGAAAGCAACTTAATGACCGGGAGGTAATGAGAGTAGTTGAATTTTTTAATACCGTGGACTCATTCAATGGACTGCAGACAGAGGAGGACGTACTATGGTGGATGGGAAATGAAAAAGGAATGTTCAGTGTCAACAAAGCCTACAAGATGATGAACCAAATAAATCAACAGGATCCACGATGTCTATGGAAGCAAATATGGAAAAGTAGGATACCTCACAAAGTGTCGTGCTTTGTCTTTGTCTGGTTACTGACTGTCACAACCCGAACAGGGGCCCTGGCCGTGATGAGCATTCCGAACCATGAAGGCCCGAAACACCCCTATTTGTCTGATAATCATGCACATAACTCATATGATAAAAGAAATGCGGAAGATAAACAATATTACGGAAACATGGTCAAGAATCATATGAAATCAATAACGGGGAATAATGTCCCACAATCTCAACACAACATCTCTATAAAATCTGTGAAATCTCTACTACATGACTGAAATAAATATCTATCTGAAAACTGGGACAAGGCCCCCAATAGACCCAAAAATAATAAATGATAAGTGAAACTGCCAGATATCAGGCCTTCCGAAATATAGAAGGCTCACCAAGTGACTCTGCAAATCTATCTGAGGAATTTACTGATTTTCTGGACTCCTAGACTGTGTCTCCGAACCTGGGAGGGAAGGGGGTTAATACAAAAGTACTGGTACGCAGAGATATCAAAATAAAACATAATATTTTTATAAAATATAGTTGAGAGCCATTATAAAGAAATTTCATATCAAATCATTTGAAAACACATGGGCGTAATGTAATTGTTTTCAACAACAATGTAATGCAGCTGAGCTAGGTGGAATACCCTACATATCACATTTACACCAACTGTCAAACCTCGGTTTCCACCGAGATTAGAGTATAAGTGAGGGAAAGACACACAAGATCACACAGCAGGTGTCTCGACCCAATAGTAGTGCACAAGATCACAAAGCAGGGCTCCTAACCATAGTCCCAACTTGGGAATGACATAAAGTCAGGTACGCAAGATCACAAAGCAGGGTACCAAATTCCCATGTCGGCAAACACGGTTTCCAGCGATGAGCCCTTACACTCAAACGCCTTCTTCGGGCATCCACCTATCTCATGTAAAATCAATGCATTCAAATATCATCTGATTCAATCACATATCATATTCTGTAGGATATCATTATATATGACTTGCAAGCCATCAATATCACATTATTCTTGTAATTCAACCATTGTATTCAACATGTTTCAACACAAATAACCCTCTCGTTTTCAAGTCAAAATCATATCAATTCTCAAAACATTTCATGTCATGACTTTCAAGATGTTTTCAAACAATTTACATCATATGAACATTTAAAACAAATTCACATCAAGAGAGGGATTCCATATAATTCATGCTCTCAAATTAACACCTTTTCGAAACACATGCATATACATATATAATATGTCAAATCACTTCGGAAATAGGCCTAAAGACCAAATCAATATTATAGAAACGTTCAAAACATGATTATATTCATAGTTTCAAAACCCCCATTGTAAAACATGAATTTAAAGGCCCATGAGATTTTAGGATAACCCCACGTACCTCTATATGAGAAGATGATAGGTGTTTCTTGAAGCCTACGTTCTGGGGATTCCAAATATGCAATTAGTTTCAAAAACCCACGGTTGAATCTTGAGTTGCTTGGATTTTTATATTGAAACCCTAAGGAGAGTTCTTGAGCAATTTTGATGAATGAAGGTGTATTTTGGGGTATTGGGGGACTGAATTTCGTGTTTATGGCTAAATAAGGAAGGGAAAAGGACCATTTTGCCCCCAAAAAATGGAGTGTTTAAGTCACTTGAGTAGTAATGTATACGGGCACACCTTATCGCATAATATAGGTTGTGCGGCACACTCTTTATCGCACACATTATGTTGTGCGTCGCACACCTTATGGCATAAGTTAGGGTGTGCGTCGCACACCTTATGCTGCATGACACACTCTACTTTGCAAAGCCATAACTTCTTCCTCGGGTGTCGAATTTCTGCGAAATTGGTATCGTTGGAAAGATAATTCGAAGGCCTTTCATTTGATATATATTAGGCACTCTAATTAAATATATACAAAGAGTAATGACTGATTGAAATTGACCCAAGTTTTGACGCTTACTAAAACTCAATCGATGGAAAAGGTTTCAACTCGTCCTTGAGTTAGGGGACCTCTATGATCTCATTTCATGCTCAACTAGATTTATACACCACATGGTTGATTAAAACACTATATTCACAATATATTTATGGTTTTTGGAATGTGTACAAGTAGAAATGACAATTTACGTTCAAGTCTGAAAGTATGGGGTGTTACACTGACCAAGGAAGTAGTTCTTACACAAGATAATGTCATGAAGAAAGGGAAAACTTGTATCAGAAGGCAACTTAATGACCGGGAGGTAATGAGAGTAGTTGAATTTTTTAATACCGTGGACTTATTCAATGGACTGCAGACAGTGGAGGACATACTATGGTGGATGGGAAATGAAAAAGGAATGTTCAGTGTCAACAAAGCCTACAAGATGATGAACCAAATAAATCACCTGGATCCAAGATGGCCATGGAAGCAAATATGGAAAAGTAGGATACCTCACACAGTGTTGTGCTTTGTCTTTGTCTGGTTACTAACCAAGGAAGTAGTTCTTTCACAAGATAATGTCATGAAGAAAGGGAAAACCTTGTGCTCCAGATGTTTCCTCTGTGGAGAAACTTTAGAGATGGTTAACCATGTATTTCTACATTGTAAGTACACCCAACAACTTTGGAGAATCGTCTTAAGACTAAAAGGCATTTCCAGGACAATGCCTAGAAAAGTATCCGAGACTTTAATGTGGTGGGAGAAGAAGGTGTGCATGCGAAGGACAGAGGTAGATGGAGAATTATCCCTGGTTCTATATGGTGGGCTATATAGAAAGAAAGGAATTCTAGATGTTTTGAGAGCATAGAGAATAGTGTGTAGAAGGTTAAACTCAACTGCATTTTGCTTTTATGTTTTTGGTGTAATCAACTATACTCTAATGATACTGCCTCGATAATTGATGTTCTAGACTCAATTTAGTTATAGAACAGTCGATTTAGGAGTACTCTTGTATATAAAGGTTTCAGTACAACCCATGTACTGTGTAATATAATACAAAGTTACCAAGTTCAAAAAAAAAAAGATAATAATTTTTCAAGTACTAAAAGTTTATAAAATAACAAATAAAGCAATTAAATCTGAGTTCAAATTGGGTGGGTTGGGTTATGACCCGCATTTTAGAGCATTTCAACCCAACCCATTTCAGCCCAAGTAGCTTTAGGGCGGGTTAATAACCCGCCCATTTATTAACTCAGACCTCTTTGATCCGCCCAAATCCAGCCAACCCCGCCCATTTGACACCTTTAGTTTAATAAAAGTAAAATGGACCATGACAAAACACATATCATATCTATTGAGTTGAAGTAAAGTGAACTGTAAAAGGACACACAACAATCTGTTGAGCTGTTGGATTAGAGGGGATTAGCAAGAGTTAGAAGAAATGGGGGAGAACAATCCTTCCTTGTATTTGGTGGACTGTATGGAGCGAGAAAAGTTGAAGGTGTTGTGAAGATAAATATAATTCCATTCAGAAAGTTAAATGGAATAGCATTGTAGATTTTTGTTTTTTGTTTAAGGGCCAATGTGTACAGGATGCATAACAGGTAGTATATCTCTTCGAATCCTCACATTATTTTCATTTCTTTTGGACTGCTAGAATAACCTTAACGCTGACGAATACAAAGTAATCATCTCCGGAAAAAAAAAACTGTTTATCTCAAAAAGAAAAGAATAAAAATGTTCAAACTTCCTTACAGCTCCAGTTGTTGGTCCCTTAATACTTGTCCCTCACAACCAGACAAACTTTCTTTGATAACCGTCATGTTTGGGCCGGCTTGCACCTTGACTAGTTACACCAGGTACTACTACCTCCCACCAGAACAGATACTGGGTAACTCTGTCCATCAAGGCTTGGACAGACGGTAAGAAATCACCTAGCGTTTTTATCTCTGCTGGAAATTAAACCTAAGACCTCATGGTTCTCAATCTACTTCATTGACCACTAGGTCACACTCTTGGGTGCAAGTGTGCAACCAACCAAACTATTATTCTGTAAACCAGAATGAGAAGTGTGAACCGCAATATTATATCAAGTTTCCTCTCTCCATATCTCCATAGAGTTACAATAACATTACATTAATCAGAAAGTAAATAAAATTGTTTAAAATAGACCAAATATAATCCTGCCATGTATGCTTAAACACATTTTTTAGAACAATAGTGTTAAATATAAAATCTTTTAGAACTATATTGGAAATAAAGGGTCAATGCAAATCCCAAATGAAGCCTACATAGTATAGTAAGATCGAGGAAATCTGCTCGCTAAACAAACTTTCAATAGAAATCACATATACTTAGGAAAGAAAAAGTGGTTCTACGAAGCTTCATAGAAAAAGAATTGTGTACTTCTTTTTTCATTGATAAGCACAGGAAACTGGATTAAACTACCCATAAAAATCTCGATGACACGAGACCTCACCTCCATTTCTGTCATCAGCTCTCGAGGTTTCTCCCAGGTAGAGATTCTTGTCCTTCTATTATAATAGTATCTAAAAATCAATTCAAGAATTGTAAGAATGTTATTAATTGGTTGAAGTAATAAAGCCATAGGAAATATGACAACATTAGCAACCATAATTGGCCTACTGATCATCAAGAGATGCTGAAAATAGCAATACCTACTAGCATTTAGCCACATGTAAAATATGTATGATAATAGAGAAATGGGGTCAAAATGAAGTTATCGGTAGAGGTGTGTCAAGTTCTGCTGATCAACAGTCAGGTAGAATTTGGTAGCGGTGAATGGCAGCCCATATGATAACTTTGACAAAGAGGACTGAAACAAAGGGGCCTATTATCTCCAGTGCTAATGGAAGCAGAATGATGTACAAAGCACTAGATGTGGATACTTGAGGGATTTCTTGGCAGTGATGGGGCCAACATATCCACCACTTGTTCATAGACAAGACATTAAGTGTTTGTGATGCAGACATTAACCTATTCATAAGAGTAACCTATGTGAATATAATCCAAAAGCAAGAATTTCGGAAAGCCAAATCGGCATGCTCTTTTTCCTGCCTAGAGAACACAGTGGTAAAAAGATTGGATCTGAATGAAAATGATATTTTTGCAGAGCTCCTTTTCTTGTATACCTTGATTTTACACCTATTTTGTTCACTGGAATCTTAATTTGCTTACAAAAAACTATCATAGAATTCAAATGTTGACTCTCTCAGTCAACACACACCCATTAACCCATTAACTTAAGCATGTTACTTGTTGACAATTCAAAAAGGGAATCACATACTTTTTCCTCTTTCGAGAAGTATGCTCAATCCAATCTGACTGAATAGTCTCAACAGGGTCAACTACGTAATTTGCTTCCTGAAACCCAAAAAATAAAGAACCTGTCACCTTCAACCTAAAATCCTATTTCAGATGTCAACAATATTTATGGAAAACGGGTACAATAAAACACATTGAATTCTCACCGGAACAACCAAGGGAGCTGCTAATTCTCCAGTCTTCTGCATAGTTGTCGCAGAATTCACATTATGATTACTTATTGTTATTGGCATCCATGGTTGTACCCCTGATGGAAACCTATGATCATTTATCTGTGTCTGATACTGGGATCCAGAAGAATCTGCATTTACCTGCTGTTAAAGAAGATAACAAAATGTATTTCATCAATATATGAATGGAACATCGGAAACTGATTGACAATAACAACAAAAGATCTTCCCAAGGCATGTTGGCCATCAAAGTACTGATTGGCCTGAAACACCCAACTTTCAGCATGTTGGCCATCAAATTTTGGTAAGTCGATTGGTGCAGGTTTGTCTCGACGAAAGGGTGTAAGGGGGTTGTATCTACGAAAAGGTGGAAGGGGGTGTTGTTGCATAGGTGGTGGAGGAGGAAATTGGGTAAAATTAGGGTTTCGCATTGGGGAAGAGAGGTTCGGGTAAATGAAATTTTGAGGCGGGGGAATGGAAGAAGGAGTAGGGGAGGTTGGATTAGGGCTTTTTTCAGAGGCTGGGGGGGGTTTGATGCTGGATCTGAAGGGTGGAAAGTTGAGACAAAATATCTTGAAGAGTGGAGTTAATGGAATCAAAAGACTTGCTGTGAGAAGCAACTTCTCCTTGCAGATGTTTGATGATGATAGGCGAATTTACGCGCCTATATCAATATATTTTGCCCATATTTTAGCCTAGTTTTGAGAACAAATTATATATTTCATGCACTTTTAGTCCCTTTTCCTGTAAGTGAGCTAACAAACATGATTAGTAAAGTTTCAGGTATAAATGATGCATAATTCAGCATTTTATGGCTTACTTGACGCTAAAGAAAGCTCACGAAGGAAGGGAAGGGAGTTTTCACGCCTAAGGACCAAAACTGCTGCATGGAAAATCTGTTCCGGGCTAAAACAGCATTTCTGAAGACTTTGGGGGACCAAAACTGCTGCATGGAAAATCTGTCCCGGGCTAAAACAGCAATTCTGAAGACTTTGGGGACTTACAGACACAAAGCTGGATTTTGACAATGATACATTAACCTAGTACAATTAGGTTATGTATTTCATTATTTTATGTGGATTATGATAATATTACCTTGACCTAGTACATTTGGGTTAAGGATTTCATTAGTCTAGTAGGATTTGGTTATTTATTTCATTAGCTTAGTAGGATTAGGATATGGGTATTATAAATACCCTATCATGCTAGAGATTTTAAAGAACAAGGAGGGAGGAAGGAGGGAGAACACAATACTTCCTTCCATCCCTCTCATCTTCTCTCATCTTCTCTCATCTTCTATCATCTTTTTACATCTTCTAACATCTTCTTAACTTCTCATCTTACAATTCAATTCTATTTTTCTTCTTCTACTCCTCCATTCTTAAATTCCACAACAAGAGAATCGTTACTTTGCCTAGGAATTCACGCCTCACGCCTACCACCTAAGCTACACGAAATTACTCAATCTTGTGGTATAACAACAATGTCAATCGTGATCTCCTTCGCATTCATGGGTAACTAAACTTCTCTGTTGGGGTTATGGAAGCCGAATGAGTTACTATCTATTGCTGTGAGTTTGTGAGTTCGAGGCACGTATATTGCTTATATCATTATTCTCTTCATCTTAATCTACATTCTTTGCGGTTGCAAACGCAAGAATACGCCAGTCTAACATTTAACTTGTTCGAGAGAAAAGTTATTTGTCTGGAAAAGAGATAATGTCAAGGTAGTAGGACACCCTTTCCTATTAAAAAGCTAGTGCCGTAACTGGACTAACCTCTTGGAGAATTCGTACCGTTAGATACGCTTTAAGCTCGAGAGAGTTAAAGTGAAATAGTCCTTGTTTAGGTCGAAAGACGCTTGGATTTACCATCGAATACAATTCTCTATAAGCAGTTGCATGTCAGAATTCTACACACCCATAGCCAATAGAGACGTATACCTCAGAAGGTGGACATAACCCCAACTTCTCAATTCTCATTGTTTACATCTCACTAAAACATTCTTTCTCTTTTTACTTTGCTATTGCCATTTTTAGATCTTATTTTGGTTACATTACTTGCACGACAAGACTCCCCCCTTTTTACGAGACTTGCACTAAAAGTCTAGTAGTCTTTACTTACTTGTTGACCAAGCTATTCCCTGTGGGATCGATACCCAACCCAGTTGGGTTCTATATTTGCTAACGACCGCTTTACACTCCTACGAGAGCTGTAGATTGAGCGTTATCAAAAATTGGCGCCGCTGCCGGGGAATACAAGTGTCAATTAAGTTCGTAATAATTACTAGACCCTTTGGTCAAAGACTCTCGTACTTTTACTTTTAGTTTTTGTTTTTGTTTACTGCAGGTTTTTTTGTTCAGTACATCAATGGATGCACAACGTGAGATACCGTTTGATGATGATGATGATGATCTTGATGGAGCCGGAGCCACAGGAGCCATTATTCTTCCACCATTAGCGCCCGGAGCCAAGTTCAACATCACAAGCACCATGATTCAGTTATTGCAACTCAAGGGATTATTTGGTGGATTAGCAGGCGACGATCCGAATATGCATCTCATCAACTTCATCTCTACATGCAAGTCTTTTGACAATCCTGGTGTTGGTCAGAATGCAATTCGATTACGCCTATTTCCATTGTCTCTGTCTGGAGAGGCAACACTATGGTTGAATGGGCTGACTCCTGATTCTATTACAAATTGGAGGCAATTGAGAGACGCTTTCCTAGAAAGATTCTTTCCGCCATCCAAAAGAGCACAATTGAGAGATGAAATCAGCAACTTTCGTCAGCTTCCCACTGAAGCTCTTCATGAAACATGGGAGAGGTTCAAGACAAAGCTAGCGAGGTGTCCAAACCATCATATGACTAATGTTCACCTAATGGAGATACTATACAGAGCCTTGAATTCAATAACTAAACCAGTGGTGGATAACGCAGCTGGAGGATCTTTTATGGACCTCACCTTTGGTCAAGCAAGCAATATGTTAGATCGCATGACGAAACAAAGTAGAGCTTGGCATACCAGGGATTCTGAGGTAGCAAGCTCCACTTTATCTATTGGCATGACCACAGAGCAGAGGCGTAGACAAGAAGAACGTGATCAAGATATGACGCACATGAAAACACAAATGGATCTTCTTACAAAGCATTTATTATCAGGGAAGACCGAAAAAGTGAAAGTTATGGCGCTAAAAGGAAGAGACGAATCTGATTCGGAAGAGGAGGCCAACTACTTGAACAATCAGAGGGGTTTCCGAGGGAATGCCCAAGGAAACCAAGGTCGGAACTACTATGAGAAATCTGGAAACAAGGACCAAGGTAGTTGGAAGAACAAGAATGACAATAGTGGTGTGTATGTTCCCCCTGGAAGACGTGACACCACCACATCTAGTTCTGGATGTATGGAAGACATGATGGCTAAATTACTGAAAGGAGTGGAAGCAAATAGCGCGGGAGTAACGGAGGTAATAAATGATTTGTCCTCTATGAAGCAATTAGTTGATTCACATTCCACTTCAATCAAGAAAATAGAGCGGCAATTGAGCCAACTTTCAGCAGCACTCAATCAAAGAAAGGCTGGCACTTTACCTAGCGACACCGTGCAAAACCCAAGGAATGATGGGTCATGCATGGCCATTACGACCAGAAGTGGTAAGGTGCTGGAAACTTCAGAAAAAGGCAAGCAAGTGGCTGACGAAGAGGCGAAAATTGATGATAAGGCAAAAGGGGAAGATGCCGCAGCAGCCGATCCTAATGTCCTTAACGTCACTCCTCACGACGTGCAGCCTGGAAAAGCTGAAAAACGGAAGCAAGAGGAGAAGAAAGCCGTGGAGAGAACAATGCCATACCCACCACCACCTTTTCCCCAAAGATTGAAGAAGGTGGCGGATGATACAAAGTTCAGCAAATTCATGACCATGTTAAAGCAGCTGACCATTAATGTTCCATTGGTGGAGGAACTTGAACAAATGCCTGGGTATGCGAAGTTTATGAAAGATCTTTTGAAAAAGAAGCGGGCAGTAAGCTATGAGCCGGTAGATAATATTCATCATTGCAGTGCAATTTCCACAAGGTCCTTAGTACAGAAGAAGGCAGACCCTGGTGCTTTCACTATTCCTTGCACGGTTGGATCTATGAATTTTGCTAAGGCATTGTGCGATCTGGGTGCTAGCATCAATTTGATGCCACTATCCGTCTACAAGAAGTTGGGGCTAGGAGATCCAACACCAACCAATATGAGGCTCGTGATGGCTGATAGGTCGGTAAAACGACCTGTGGGTATCTTGAATGATGTGTTGGTGAAGGTATCTTCATTTATCTTTCCTGCAGACTTCGTTATTCTGGATTGTGAGGTGGATTCTGACATTCCCATAATCTTGGGACGCCCCTTCCTCGCAACTGGAAGTGTGCTTATTGACATGAAAGATAATGAGCTTTTGTTTCGAATTAATGACGAAGTGGTCCGCTTTGATATATGCAAAGCCATGAAGCAGCCCAGCGATATGAATGAGTTATCTGTAGCTGATGTTCATCATGAGGATATGAAAGCATTATCTATAGAGAAACAGCCTACTGTTGAGCCATTGTCTGCTGCGCCACTGAAAGTTGAGCATGAGGATAATGAAGATTATGAAGAACTTATGGGTGCTCTAACAGAAATAGAGTCTTATACTCCTAAGCAACCGGATTGTGATCCCAAGAATCAACCAATAGCGAAGACTCCCATTGACGAGACACCAACACTAGAATCGCAAGAGCTCCCCGATTATCTAAGGTATGTGTTCTTGGAAAGTATAAAGATACTTCCGGTGAGTGCGGATGATTTAAGTAAACAGCACGTAGACGCTCTCATCTCTACTCTGAAGAGATACATGAGAGCTATGGGTTGGACTATTGATGATATAATTGGTACCCCTCCTACAAGTAAGCCTCATTGTCGTCTGAATCCATTCAGAAAACGATCTACCATCTATCCCGATGAAGTCTGAGTACTCGAGGTAACTATGTCGTGCCGCGACAATAAATAAGGCGCTAGATGGGAGGCAACCCATCATTTTATCATTTTATCGTTTCTTCTAGTACTTGTTTTGATTTTGATAAATGAAAAATCCAAAAATAAGAGTCGTGCCACGACCAAAACTAAGGCGCTTGGTGGGAGGCAACCCATCGTACTAATCGTTTTCATTTGTTTGAGCGAATATAGGTGCAAGAAGTAGTCAACGAGGAGATTGATTTCAATTGACGATTTGGACGCATTGTATGGTAAAGTTGGTAAGTTAGGAATGGTGATGCATAAGGCTATGGATTGAGCCTTTATCACGCCAAAATAGGCTTCGAGGAAGGCTAGGCCTTGGTAAAACTAGGCCACGAACGATGCACAACCTATCCTATAGCCTAAGGTCTCGGAATCTAGTGTGCTATACACTATGCGCCGCCTATTCCTAGGTATGCTTTTGACTATGCGCCGCCTATGCTATGGCATTTGGTCTCAGTATCTCATATGCCATAGACTATGCGGCGCATATGTCTACAAATGCCATAGACTATGCGGCGCATATGTCCCATTATGCCATAGACAATGCGCCGCATATGTCTCATTATGCCATAGACAATGCGCCGCATAGTGTATGGCATTCTTAAATAAATGCATGGCATATGCTATGGCATTCTTAAATAAATGCTTGGCATATACTATGGCATTCTGCTCAACTAGGCAAAGCATTAGGCACCACCTATGGTCACTTTTAGTCTCCAAATCCGATTTTAATGGGCCAAAACTCGACCCAACCTTTTCTTATAAATATGAGACTTAGTCTTGAACCAAAAACACATTGGAAACCTAGCTTATGCACCACCTATAGTCTCCAAAACCTATCAAAAAGTTTCCTTTTGCTCTTTTTCGTCACAAGAACATCATCCAAAGGCTTCAACCAAGTAAGTACTACTTTATTCTTCATTCATATTTTGTAAGTACTACTTTACTACACCTATTATGAATTGCTAAATCTTGAAAAAGTATTGGTGATGTGAACGTGTTTGAATTGTTGATACAAAACCAAGTGAGTGAACATGAACGTTAGGATACTCTTAACTTGTTTCCAACTAGAAATTGATTTTGATGCATTGTTATACTACTTGTGGAATTGCTATAGTCATGAACATTGCATGCTCTTGTCACTTGAATACTTACATGTTGGGATGTCTCGCTCATCGGAATAAGACTTATAGTTGCCTACCGACATAGGAGATTGTGATTATTGATAGAAACTATACCATGATGTAATCCCTATGAAGAAGTCTTGATATACCTAACATGAAAGTATTGCAAAAATTGCAAGAAGTGTTACATATCTGAATTTCTTGTTGGAATATAGCCCCTAAAACGTATGTCGATGAAGTCTGAGTAATCGACCACTTTCACTTCACTAGTCTGTACCAACAAACTAAGTGTGGGGTGGTGCCACTACTGCTTGTTTATAGATTGTATCCATCGAGATGATGCTAACATGGACATTTTTTTTTAAGTCTCAGGTACAATGGCACCCAAAGCAAGACCACTTCACAAAAAGGCAAGAAAAGAGGCCGAAAAGAGCAAGGAGAACCCTCCTCGCTGCAAATACCTCGACTCACTCTTGGAATTAAGTGGGATACTTATGAGGAACTTCTAAGAATGACGACTCTGATGATGATTCCGATGCAAAGGGTATGACCCCCGACATTGAGGACGAGTCCGACTGACCAGGTTCTTCGTATTTATTTTCCACTGAGGACAGTGTCCCGACTAAGTGTGGGGTGGTGGTATTGCATGCTATACTTCTCTACTCGCATCTATGTTTGTTTTCTTTGTTTTTGTTTGGTTTTTTTATTTTTTTAGTAGTAAATTTTTTCTAGCTTCGCATGAAATTATTTTGATAGGCAGCATGAGATTATAACAAGAGTATGTGCTACAATTGTGACTATTTAGACGTTTAGGCTCTAGTTGTGACTCATTATGTGATATTGTGTGGTTCAATTCCTTCACTTGTTGGGTCGAGAGTCTATATTACTTCCAAGCAAGTCGACCATGTGCCTTGTGTGTGTGAGATAATAGTATATTCTATGTTTGTGGCTGATGCTAGAACTTGCCTGGTATGTATGCAAAGCGAAAATAAGGAGTGTAAGTTTAGGAGGTGATTTAGGCATTTCTTTGGCAACCTATACATGTTTACCTTCAGTTTTACCTACCCATGGACATCATCCTAGTTAACCCTTTTGAGCCTTTAGCCTATTTCTTTGACAACCTTGTATGTAAGCCTAATCCATTTCTTTCAAGACCGTAATTTGATCCCAAAATCCCTAAGTGCTTTAAAGTGAAAAAGTCATGTGACAACATAAAAGGAAATTGGGTGAGTATAATGCTATAAATTGGAATGGTTCTTGAATGTGTTATGAAAAAGAAAAAAAGAAAAAAATGCTATCATAAGAGGTATGTTGTGAAAAGGAAAAGGAAAAGAAAGCTGAAAAGTGAGTTGTGCTTAAAATTGAAAAAAGAGGAGAACAAGGGTGCTATAACAAAAGAAAGAAGAAAGGTTGAAAGAAAAAAGTGTCAATGATACAATGTGATGTATTAAAGCGCTTAGGAACATAGTCACTATTCTTGGCCAAAATAGTCCTACCCGTCCCTTAGCCTACATTACAACCATCAAAAGACCTACTTGATCCTAATCTTAACATTCCGACATTTAGTAGAGTACTACATTAAGGGCAAGCCTATGGTCATCAGTCGCTACATATGAATTCTTTGTGAGAGTGAGAGCAAGGACATTTTGATACCCATGTTTGAAAAATATGCTATATTTGTGAGTGATTATGGGTACTATATGGTGAGACACACATGGTTGATGAGTTTTGGGTAGTTATATATGATTCCTTGTACCTTAACATTTGCATGCGAGTTGATCACCATCACGAGTCTATACTTGAGGTTAAATTGTTTCTACTTATAATCGGAAAGCTACTCTTGGTTGATAATCGTTGTGCTTGTCTTAATAAATGTTTTGTGTTGATTCTGTAAAAACCTTAAGTTGATGCTTAGAAGGACATGATATGTTGTTCGAGGACGAACAAAGCTCTAAGTGTGGGGTGTTGATGATAGGCGAATTTACGCGCCTATATCAATATATTTTGCCCATATTTTAGCCTAGTTTTGAGAACAAATTATATATTTCATGCACTTTTAGTCCCTTTTCCTGTAAGTGAGCTAACAAACATGATTAGTAAAGTTTCAGGTATAAATGATGCATAATTCAGCATTTTATGGCTTACTTGACGCTAAAGAAAGCTCACGAAGGAAGGGAAGGGAGTTTTCACGCCTAAGGACCAAAACTGCTGCATGGAAAATCTGTTCCGGGCTAAAACAGCATTTCTGAAGACTTTGGGGGACCAAAACTGCTGCATGGAAAATCTGTCCCGGGCTAAAACAGCAATTCTGAAGACTTTGGGGACTTACAGACACAAAGCTGGATTTTGACAATGATACATTAACCTAGTACAATTAGGTTATGTATTTCATTATTTTATGTGGATTATGATAATATTACCTTGACCTAGTACATTTGGGTTAAGGATTTCATTAGTCTAGTAGGATTTGGTTATTTATTTCATTAGCTTAGTAGGATTAGGATATGGGTATTATAAATACCCTATCATGCTAGAGATTTTAAAGAACAAGGAGGGAGGAAGGAGGGAGAACACAATACTTCCTTCCATCCCTCTCATCTTCTCTCATCTTCTCTCATCTTCTATCATCTTTTTCCATCTTCTAACATCTTCTTAACTTCTCATCTTACAATTCAATTCTATTTTTCTTCTTCTACTCCTCCATTCTTAAATTCCACAACAAGAGAATCGTTACTTTGCCTAGGAATTCACGCCTCACGCCTACCACCTAAGCTACACGAAATTACTCAATCTTGTGGTATAACAACAATGTCAATCGTGATCTCCTTCGCATTCATGGGTAACTAAACTTCTCTGTTGGGGTTATGGAAGCCGAATGAGTTACTATCTATTGCTGTGAGTTTGTGAGTTCGAGGCACGTATATTGCTTATATCATTATTCTCTTCATCTTAATCTACATTCTTTGCGGTTGCAAACGCAAGAATACGCCAGTCTAACATTTAACTTGTTCGAGAGAAAAGTTATTTGTCTGGAAAAGAGATAATGTCAAGGTAGTAGGACACCCTTTCCTATTAAAAAGCTAGTGCCGTAACTGGACTAACCTCTTGGAGAATTCGTACCGTTAGATACGCTTTAAGCTCGAGAGAGTTAAAGTGAAATAGTCCTTGTTTAGGTCGAAAGACGCTTGGATTTACCATCGAATACAATTCTCTATAAGCAGTTGCATGTCAGAATTCTACACACCCATAGCCAATAGAGACGTATACCTCAGAAGGTGGACATAACCCCAACTTCTCAATTCTCATTGTTTACATCTCACTAAAACATTCTTTCTCTTTTTACTTTGCTATTGCCATTTTTAGATCTTATTTTGGTTACATTACTTGCACGACAAGACTCCCCCCTTTTTACGAGACTTGCACTAAAAGTCTAGTAGTCTTTACTTACTTGTTGACCAAGCTATTCCCTGTGGGATCGATACCCAACCCAGTTGGGTTCTATATTTGCTAACGACTGCTTTACACTCCTACGAGAGCTGTAGATTGAGCGTTATCATTTGACGGCATCGTCCAATGTCCGCAAACGAGTATTGTCAGCACCATCACCCATTGGTAGAGGAGGTTCAATGAAAGCACCAAATGGAACAAACTAACTTGTATTGAAAGATAGAGAACAACTTACAATTACTGAAAGCCATAGACAAGCTAAAAAGGAAAAAAAACAAGAATGGAGGGAGATTCCAGACTATTACAAGCTAAGAAATTAAAAGACAACTTCATCCATGATCCTCTTTGGTAGCATCCCTTTTGATTATATAGATAAGTTATGTTGCAGAGCTCCTGGCAGCACTGCTTGGTGCTGCTGGTACTGGCACAGCTGGCCCTTGCTTGGTATTTGGGACTACATATTGGTCCAAGTATTTAGGGGGCTGTTTGTCCCTGTTGCTGCGGCGTAGTGTTGCCCCGTGGTCTTGCAGAATTGTTACAAATATACTAATATAATAGTACAAAAATATCGAGAAAAAAACTCTCCTCGTAAACAAGACTCTCTAATCGTTAAAGGACTATATTATTTTGTACGTCGTATAGTGTGAAATAACTGTTGGAGTTAAGCATTGGCGTGAATGATAAATAGAAAAGAAAATAAAAAATTGAGTAAAGCTTCTAGTACGTCCTGAACTATGATTAAATTTGCTACGATGAACTCCAATTTCACGAGGGTCCTAGTACCACTCGAACTAAATTTTAGCGTATTTTTGTCGTCCTTTTTAGTGTATTTTCCGATCCGGCACTAAACTTATTTCAGAATAGATGTTTTGGCTATAAATAGAGACGCATACAAATTTTTAACAAACAAAAAAATCGACGCTGCCCTTGAATGCGACCAGTTGTAGGTGTTTGAGGTACCGCTACACTTGCGACATGTATATCTATTTTATCCTTAGAGAAAGTAATCCAACACATCGAGTACAACGATGAGAATCAATTCCTTAAGGATACACAACTTTGAACACATGAAAGATCCTCAATTTTTTACTTTACATTGTCACAATTCATGTAATGGAAGGGGAGCCTTGGAGTAACTGGTAAAGTTGTTGCCATGTGATCAGGAGGTCACGGGTTCAAGCCTTGGAAACAGCCCCTTGCAGAAATGTAAGGTGAGGCTACGTACCGGGCTGCCTTTTTTTTGTCACAATTCATGTAATAGTATTTTATTATAAGAGTTAACCCATTTTTTTAAAATTTTGACTTAATTTTTTTTCGTTTATTAAATATAATAATCAAGCATCGCCGAGTTTGAATTTTTCATATATTTGAACAACCAAGTTTAATTAATACCTTATCATACCAAAAGTGGGAAAATAAAAAAGAAAGAGGAAAATACCATATCATATTAAAAGTAGGAAAAGATTAAAAATCTTTCAAAGGAGAAATTCTAAGCACTTAAATGAAAGCAAATAGAGAAAAGTAAGCTTTAAAGATGAAACAAAAGCCAAATCTTTTCAAAGGTATCTTTTTCCTTTTGTATTATTTTTTATTTTTTTGTGTTCTTGTAATGTCATTATCTGCGTTTGCTCGTATACACCTCGACTATTCCCTGATTTAAACTCTGCATGCCAAAACTTTAGTTGACAAAGAATGTGCACCAGACCACCCTTTGCTTTCCGTCCATGCAAGACTTAGATGGCGGAGCTAAAAAATCGTACTATATAAAGAAGGTCAATTATTTTTATATATGTATATATGGTAGATGTTGAATCTGGCTAAACTCTGCATACCAAGACTTAGATGGATGGAACCACATGCGGAGCCAGGGAGAGCTCGAAATTTACACATATCTTAAGTCAACTTTTTTTTTTTCGTTTATGTATATATATGTAGATGTTGAGAAGGGGGGGGGGGCTTAGAGTAACTTGTAAAGTTGCTGCCATGTGACTAGGAGGTCACTGGTTTGGAAACAGTGGCAGAAATGCAAGGTAAGGCGGTGTACAGTACACTCTTGTGGTGTGGCCCGACCCTGCGCATAGAGGGATCTTTAGTACACCGAACTTCCCTTTATGTATGTAGATGTTGAGTTCTCTTAGTTTCTTTGTATGTTTAGTTCGTTAGAGTTTGAGTTCCCTTGCTGAAAATCCTGGCTTAACCACTTGCTTCATTGCGCTAACCAAAATTTTTGGATTGTAGGGAAGAGAGTTGTGAAGCGTTCAAAGAAGATGGATGTTGATGGGACGATGGAAGTTCACTTGCAAGAAGAAATAATTATGGATATTCTCAGCAAGCTACCGGTACTGTCTCTTCTACGATTTAAATGTGTTTCGAAGTATTGGATGAAATTGATATCCGAGCCTTACTTTACATTGAAGCATCTCAATCATGCGAAGAATAACCAAAATTCTCAAAAAATTCTTGTTCTTCATGGCGAGTTTCCCTTGCATTGTTCTTCTTTATCATCGGCTTCTTTATCGTCAGTTCGATTGGCTGAGGATGTACGAAAACTTGATTGGCCTTCTAATCCTAGACCATGGAGGTTCAGAATGTATTGTTGTTACGATGGCTTGGCTCTTATCACGTTACGTGATTATCCTCAGTACGCACGAGCCATACTTTTGCTATGGAACCCCTCCATGAGAGAATCAATAGTACTTCCTTGTACAGAATTTTCACTGTCAAAAGATTATTCTTGCGGCCTGGGATATGACTCGACTAGTGACGACTATAAGATCCTTAAGATTGACGACACCGCACATTGTGAAATTCTCATGCTGAAAAGTGGTTCCTGGAGGAAAATTGATAAACGTCCTGCTGGTGTTTTCCCTGTGTTGTCTGATACCGAAGATTCTCTGGCATTTGTACATGGCGCGTTTCATTGGCTTGATTCGTCACTGGAAAAAACGTTGATTTCATTTAGTATTTCAAATGAGGTGTACGGAGAGATACCGTTGCCCGAAGGAATGTCCTTGGTTTTCAACATGAATCGCATAAATGGTGTTTCGGCATTGGAAGGAATGCTTTGTGTATATTCTACTCATATTCGTCGAGGGATCCGCACATTCAAGTTATAGATACTGAAAGACTACGATGTCAAGGAATCTTGGAATCGATTGTTTACTATACAAGGTACTGATCTTTATTCAATACCGAAATACAAGTTTTCAGATGGTGAAGTGTTACTCCGTTGCAGAGATTTGGAATGTGGTTCTGTATTTAAGATATCGAAAGAATCATCGCGCTTATGGCCTCAATCTGTTTCGGAACCTATTCAGGACGGATTTGTTTATACAGAAAGTATGATCTCTCCGAAATTACTTGCTTAGTATTTACTCATCAGTTCTTCAACTTTCTGGTGCAGAGTAGCTAGAAGTTGTAGTATTATTTTTCTTGAAATGTTACGTGCTTAAGCTGGCCCGAACATTATGGTTATTTAAACAACTGTCTATGATCCGTGGGGATCGTATATTAGTATGTCAAACTTGGTGATTTACGGATTATGTCTCGGTAGAGCGTATGATGTCAATAGCCCAAGGTAGATCACACAATGGGCTAGGGTGGCCGAGGGTGTTCACCCGAAACCCCATCGGCAAAAACTATTATATAGAAGATATTTTTTTTACTTTTTTACGTATACGTATAGATCTTGAATCCTTTGAGCACAAGACTAGAGATTGACTCAGTAATTTAGGGGGTCGAAAATTCATCTCGAGATTCCAAGTTCAAATATATTAGACACTTGCTAGATTGTTTGTACTAATAAATGTATGCACTCGAGTAACTATCCTTCTTTTACTATTATTTCACAATTTTATGTTCAATTTTAAAATAAAAAATAATTAAGTGATATATATCAATGCAAATATAAATATTAGGTTGTTTTAGTGTTGTAATAGGAATATAAAAAATGGAAAAATATTATAAAAAAAGAGAAACCCTAATATTTTCAAAGGCCAAAAGATGAAGAAAACAGTAATTCCCAATAACAAAGGTATTGTCTGTTTGTGTGTTTGTGTTTGTGTTAGCTTTTGCGCATCTCGACTATCTACTAATTCAGACTTGATATACCAGGGCGGAGCTAGAGTACTAGTTACGGTTTCGGTAGAATGAGCAACTTTGAAAAAAATAGTGTATTTGTATTAAGAAATCTATATAATATGTATAATATAACTTTTTCAGAACCCAATAAGTTATCAAAACTAGGCAGAAAGATTTCTCTTTTTTTTATAACTGTGATGTTCGGGCCAGCTTGCGTGCACCTCGACAAATTCCACGTGATACCTGTGACCTCCCACTAACAACATGTATGCCGTCATTGACCACTAGGCCTAGCTTGCGCGCACCTCGATAAATTCCATGGGATAACTGTCACCTCCACTAACAACATGTATGACGTCATTGACCACTAGGTCACACCCTTGGGTGCTAGGAAGATGGAGTTATTATTATTATTTTTATGCGGGTATTGGAGCGTTAATTATTCAATTTTTAATTGCAGGGAAGAGAGTTATGAAGCACTCTGAAATAAATAAGATGGATGTTGATGGAACTATGGAAATCCTCAGCAGGCTACCTGTGCGGTCTCTTCTACGATTCAAATGTGTTTCGAAGTTTTGGATGGCATTGATATCCGAGCCTTACGTTACATTGAAGCATCTCAATCATGTCAAGAATGATCAAAATTCTCAAAGATTTCTTGTTAACCAGTGGTCTTCGTTGTATTGTTCTTCATTATCGTCGGTTCAATGCGTTGAGGAAGTACAAAAACTTGATTGTCCTTTAAACGCTGAACTATGGCGTTGCTTCTTATATTGTTGTTATGATAGCTTGGCGCTTATCGGGGTTTATAATTATCGTGATCATACCCATCAACTTTGGCTATGGAACCCATCCACCAGAGAATCAATAGTACTTCCCGGTCCTAAATTTCCACCGGAGCTTTTTTGCACCTGGGGATTGGGATATGACTCAGTTAGCGACGACTATAAGATCCTTAAGATTGAACTAAAATCACGCAGTGAAATTCTCACGTTGAAAAGTGGATCCTGGAGATTAACGAATAAATATCCTACTGATATTCTCCCTGCATTATTTTGTACCGACTCTTTGGTATTTGTGCACGGAGCATTTCATTGGATCGATGATATAACAAGATTTACGGTGACTGCATTGAGTATTTCAAGTGAGGTGTACACAGAGATACCGTTGCCAGAGCAAATGCTCTCGATTTACAACCAGACGTGGGGTGTTTCAGTTTTGACAGAAAAGCTTTGTGCTTATGCTCATTATACGTCTCAAACTTTTAGGTTTTGGGTAATGAAAGACTATGGCATCAAAGAATCTTGGACTGGATTGTTTACTATACAAGGTACCGGTCTTCTTTCAGTCATACCGAAATATAGGTTTTCGGATGGTGAATTGCTACTCTGCTGCAGAGATTTGGCTTTTCGTCCTGTCTTTAGGACATCCAAAGGACCACTTGGTTTTCGTCCTCAATCTAATTCCTCTCAGAAAGGTTTTGTTTATACAGAAAGTTTTTTCTTCCCAAAATTAGTTCGTTAGTACTATTTCCTTATGTATGAACAAGTCAGTTTTCTTTTTAGTCTACTTGTACGGTAATCATGTTGTAACCTCTTTATGTGTTTTCATATCATAAATTGAACTGTCTGGTGTACTTTAGCTGGTCTTTAAACAAACCAGATTAACAACCAGCACACGAGTTCATGGTACTGTTTCAAAGGCGAGTTAGATGTGATTTCTTTCCGAGCTTTACTTTACGATGAACCATGTCAATGATGTGAAGAATAATCCATGCATGGTACTGTTTTAAGCGCGAGTTTTCCTTGTATTCTTCTTCTATATCGTCTGTTCTATGATGAACAGAAACTTGATTGGCTTCCAGTGTTAAACCATTGCAAAATATTTTGTTGTTATGATGGATTGGCCTAATATACCTCATACTTTTTCTATGGAATCCCTCCGCAAGAGAATTAATAGTGCGTACTTCCGGATCCAAAATCTTCATCGCAGAAAATTTATACTCACGGATTGGGATATGGCTCAACTATTGATGACTATAACATCCTCAAGATTGCTTATAACTTATCATCTCTTATATTGGAAGAGTGACTGGGGGTTGGCCTGAACACCACGGTTATTCAAGAAACTGTCTAAGACTCATTGGAATCGTATTACTATATTGAGTTGTATCGACTTAGGTTTTTGTATTTTTGCGAATTAACCGTATGCTGGATGTATCTTGTTCCTCATGTCAAAGAACAGTGATTGAATGAAGTATCTACATGTTGAATTAATCAATTTGTATCAGTTCCATTTGAGTTTTGTGTAGTACAGTTTTTTAGTTTAGATGGCAAAGCATATGGATGGGGAAATTATGTCTATTGTCCCCCAAAAGTGACCGGTCTTGAATTTTTGTCCCGCCTAAATAAGTTTTAACTTTTGCTTGAGGCAGAAGTTCTAGTCAATTGTGCAGGTTCATTGTCTTGAAATGTAATAAACGTTTGTCTTATTGACGAGTTAAAATGTCTGCCTTATGAAAACATATCTAAGTCCTAACGTTTGCCGATAAGACAATTTCTAGTCAATTGTATAGATTCATTATCTTGAAATGTCATGAACACTTATCGTATGAGCAAGAGTTAGAATATTTGCTTTATGGACAAAATTTAATAAGTGGGGTCAAAAAATCAAGTTCACCCTAATAAAGACCGATTTCATTAGACTTTTTTATTACTAAAAATTACACAAATGCACAACTTATGTTTCCAATATTACAAAAAATCTCAACATATACACAGAATGTTATATATATGTCGGCTATGTTATGTATATTAATAGGAAGAGAGAGTAAAGTAATTAAAAAAGTGGGTGAGATTGTAATTACTTTCAAAAGTGTTGGTATTTATGTTATTTATACTTTTTATTAAGCGATAAAATATCAAGATCAGCCCATATTAAGACCACAAATATGTAGATTTTCTCAGATCTTATACTTCTATGTCCTTGGCACCTTTTGGCTTGACACAATATATTTTATTTTTTTTTAAAGAATACTTTTAAAACTTGTGGTCAAACAATCTTCAGATATTTGTGTGAATATAAATCATTTCATTTTAAAATTAAATTGTTTCTAATTATAGTCAAGCGACTTTTCTTTTTTGGAGCAAGCCAAAAAGAAAGGGTGCCACATAAAATGGATCGGATGAAGTACATGTATTAGTTATATGAGTTTTTAAATTGCAAATCAAATACCATGTTAATTTTATACATAAATTATTTACCTTCAAACTAGCTACCAAACGTGATATTACTTGAGCAGTATTTAATAACTGTATAACTCACCTCCAAACTAGCTACCAAAAGGCTCCTTATACTTCATATATCCCAATTTATATTAGAGCCATCAATATGGGTCAGGCCCGTTGGGACGGCCCGACCCAGCCTATAATTTGATGGAGTTGAGCTTTAGTTTTTGCAACCCAGTTAAGAACAGAGCTTTTTAGCCCGACCCGAATAAGCCTGTGGCCCGTAGGGCTTGAGCAATATGGGTTGGGACGGCCCGTAAGTCAAATACTTGCAAATATTTAGATTGCTTATTAGTATTTTTATTTGGTTTGAAGGATATTATATCAAAAGTTATTTAATTTCACAATTAGGAGTATTTTTTGGAGGTGTTGGAGACTTAATTAACAAGTATTAACACTATGCAATATTATCTGGTAATATTTATGTTTATTAACATTCTAAAATTAAATTATAAAATATTACTTTTTAAAAGTGGGATGGCCCGTGAGGCCCGCAACCCACAAAGTAATGTTGTGGGTTTGGTGTTTCAGTTCAGCCTAGCCCGTCAAACTCAAAGCTCGTGTGGGCTAGCCCGGATGGACTGGGCCAACCCGTATTGACAGCTCTAATTTATACTCCCTCCGTCCCATTTTACTCGTCCCAAATTGGGATGGCACAGCTATTAAGAAAAATAATAAATAACATGACTAGTTTACCATAGTACCCCTATTAAATGATGTTTACATTTTAATTTAAAGAAAAACTAATTAATGCAAAGGGTAAAATATGGAAAAAAAAATTATCTTGTCTTGATAAGTAAAAAAGGACAAGTAAAATGGGACACCAAATTAGAAAATTTGGGGCGGATAAAATGGGACGGAGGGAGTATGACACTTTCTTTTCAGTCTGTTCAAAAAAATAATATCATGGTTCCATAATGGGGAAATAATTTAACTTTTAAATTGTCCTTTTACCTTAATACAATAATTTATATAGTTATACAAATTTCAAACGTCTATCTAATCAAATAATATCACATAAATTAAAACGGACAGAGAAGTGCAGTATGTTTTAACCTATTCACTCAAACAAAATTTAAAAAGAAAATTGAAATAACTTTATCATATAAAAAGTAGAAAAACTTAACAAATAAGTAAAGTAGAAAAACTTTAACCACTCAAATCAAAGCAAAGAGAGAAAGAGATAAATATTTTTCAAAGGCCAAAAATAATGAAGGAATCAATACCTCCCAATTACCAGCCAAATCTTTGCAAAGGTATATGTTGCATTTCTCTCTATTCTCTGTTTTATTTATGTGTGTATCTAAGTCAGCTTTTATACGCCTCGACTATTTTGTTGAATATCTATTAGAAATAAGCATCCAATAATCCCGAAATATGGCTAAAGTTGCTACGACGCACTTCAACTTCACAACGATCCTATTAACTTCTGAACTCAATTTTAATATATTTTTGTCATCCTTTTGTATTGATGTGACACCTTTATTATATAAAATGGGGCCCACATCAAAGGTGCCACATCAGCAAAAAAGAATGACAAAAATACGTTAAAATTTAGTTCTGGGGTAATAAGGCCCCGTGAAGTTGGAGTGTGTCGTAGCAAATTTGGTCATATTTCGGGGATACTAGATGTTTTACTCTATCTATTATATATCCTAACTTAAATTCAGCATAGGGGCGAAAATTCAGCATACGGGCGAAGCTAGAGTATTAGTTATTGATTTGGTGTAACAAGTATAAATCTTATATTTATGTTAAAAAAAAAGTCATTTATAACGCATATTCGTTCAATTTGTTTGTCTTACTTTTCTATTTTGTCAAATCTTTAATTCAAACTTTTCACATGCCTCACATGTGGCATGTTTTAAGACCACAAAATTAAAAGATATTTCGATTATATTCTACATATCTTTAGTTTAAGACCAAAGGACAACCCCATGCACTAAAGCTCCCGGTGTGTGCGGGGCCTGAGGAAGTACCGAACCACAAGGGTCAATTGTACGCAACCTTACCTTGCGTTACATGACAACAAATTTACCATTTACTCCAAGGCTTTCCTTTAGTTTAAGACGGCAAGATTCAAAAGTCTATCCCAAGTAAAACCAGACAAACAGATTGAAACGGAGGAAGTAGTAAATGTTTTATTACCCGATAAGCCGTCTTTTGTAGAATGTAGAACTCATAAACTCAAAATTCGAGATTCGTTTTTGTCAGCATAATGTAACTTAGGCATGTGGAACAAAAATGTTTTTCCTTACCTGCAATTTTTAGTTGCAGGGAAGAGAGTTGTGAAGCATTTAGAGAAAATAAAGCAGATGAATTTGCAGGAAGAAATAATTATGGACATTCTCAGTAGGCTACCTGTGCGGTCTCTTATTCGATTCAAATGTGTTTCGAAGTTTTGGATGGCATTAATCTCAGAGCCTTACTTTACGACGAAGCATTTCAACCATGCGAAAAATAACCAAAGTTTCGAAAAAATGGTTTTTCTTAACAGAGAGTATTCATTCCATTGTTCTTCCTTATTGTCGGATCAACTGTTTGAGGATGTACAAGGAATCGATAGGCCTCGTTATGGTAAACTATGGGGCTGGAATATACATTGTTGTTACGATGGCTTGGTTCTTGTAGGGGTTCATAATTATCCTGATAAAGACTTCATGCTTTTGCTATGGAACCCGTCTACAAGAGAATTAGTAGTACTTCCCAATCCGAAGTTTTCACAGGAGGTTACGTGTACTTGGGGTTTGGGATATGACTCGACTAGTGATGACTATAAGATCCTCAAGATCGATGGTAAAGAACGTAATGAAGTTCTTGCGCTGAAAAGTGGCTCCTGGAGGAAGATCGATGATCATCCTGCTACCGATAACTCTGTATTGTCTGATATGGATTATTTGGCATTTTGACATGGAGCTTTAGACTGCGTTGATACACCATCTAATATGGGCTATCTGGCATTTGTACATGGAGCATTTCATTGGGTTGATTCGTTACTGAATCAGTCTGTAGTTACGTTTAGTATTTCAGATGAGGTGTGTGGAGAGATACCGTTGCCAGAGGGACTGGATTTGGTTTTTGATATAATGCATAGCAAACAAGGTGTTTCGGTACTGGGAGGCATGCTTTGTGTTTATTCTACGCGTATTCATCACCTGGAATACACTTTTAAGTTATGGGTGATGAACGAGTATGGTGTCAAGGAATCCTGGAATCAGTTTTTTACTATACAAAGTACCGATCTTTATTCAATCACCCCGAAATACATGTTTTCAGATGGTGAAGTGTTACTCCGTTGCAGCCAGTTGAGACGTAGTGGTTCTGTGTTTAAGACATCGAATGAATCATCTGGCGTATGGCATCAGTCTGATTCGGAATGTATTCAGGATGGTTTCGTTTATACAGAAATCTTGATCTCTCCGAAGTTGCTTACTTCGTATTGAGAAGCTATTTTATGTGCTGAAGTTGGCCTCAACATCACCGTTATTTTATAAACTCTGTAACGAGTTAGATTTTGTTATTTTTGGGGATTGACGGTATGCTGGATTAATCTTGCTCGTTATGTAAAAGAACAGTAGTTGTATGCTATCTACGTAGTTGAATTAATCAATTTGTATCAGTTCCATTGAGTTTTGTGTCAGTTGAACACTCAAACTTACAGAATGATCATCTAGAAACCTCGAGAATTTATGTGTCATGTCAGCATAGGGGTGTCTATCCGACAGTGAGGACGAATTGGAGTGTTTAATTGTCAGTCGAGACCAAGTTGAGGTCTCTAGATGTGCATTCTCGTAGTTGGAGTGCTTACTTGCCAACTGATGTCAAGTTTGAGTATCTGTTTATGTATTATACCTTTTCTCACCGGAGACGAGTTAGGAATCTAGAATGACTTCATTGACTGACCACCGAGCAAGAAGAAACTTTACGCGGCATATCAGAATGACTTCACTGACTGACCACCGAGCAAGAAAGACTTTTTACGCAGCATTTCAGAATGACTTCATTGACTGACCACCGAGCAAGAAAGATACTTTACGCAGCATTTCAGAATGACTTCACTGACTGACTGACCACCGAGCAAGAAAGACACTTTACGCAGCATTTCAGAATGACTTCGTTGACTGACCACCGACATATCAGAATGACTTCGTTGACTGACCACCTAGCAAGAAAGACACTTTATGCAGCATATCAGATTGACTTCGTTGACTGACCACCGAGCTAGATAGACACTCTACACAGCATTTCAGAATGACTTCACTGACTAACCACCGAGCAAGAAAGACACTTTACGCAGCATATCAGAATGACTTCGTTGACGGACCACTGAGCAAGAAAGACACTTTACGCAGCATTTCAGAATGACCTCATTGACTGACCACCGAGCAAGAAAGACATTTTACGCAGCATTTCAGAATGACTTCACTGACTGACCACCGAGCAAGAAAGAAACCTTACGCATCATATCAGAATGACTTCACTGACTGACCACCGAGCAGGACTGACCACTGAGCAAGAAAGAAACTTTACGCAGTATTTCAGAATGACTTCACTGACTGACCACCGAGCAAGAAAGAAACTTTACGCAACATGTCAGAATGACTTCACTGACTAACCACCGAGCAAGAAAGAAACTTCACGCAGCATATTAAAATGACTTCATTTACTGACCACTGAACAAGAAAGACAGTTTACGTGTCATTTCAGGTCGGCAAGCTGAGATAAAGAAAGCACCTGGCCCTATTTGTAAAACCTTTCCGCTAACTTAGATGGAGAAACAAGTAAGCAAGACATTCTACCATGGTTTTCTTATTTCAAATTACACCGAATTGTGCCTTCAACCAAACTTTTCTGTTCCAAAATCGAGAAAGATCACTCTGAAAAGTAGCAAAAGAAGAGGTACAAAGTGAATAGCATTAATAGGTACATTCTTCACCATGTAAATGAAGGGAGCACATATGTAGGATAAGCATCGTTTTTCAAGGCAAGAGCATGTACCGAATCATCATCCACGACCTCCCCAAATTTGCCAAGTCCAAGTTCAGTAGCGTGTATTCCGCCTGTGATAAATGCTGACGCAATTCCAGCTGCATTTGCGCCTTTGATATCGTGGTGGAGGGAGTCTCCTACGGCAATACAGTCTGAGGCATCGACAGCAGCCATTTCCATAGCGGACTTGTATATTATCTTATCAGGTTTGCCCATCCATTTTACTTCACCGCCAAGTTTTTCATACGTAACTGCTAATGTTCCAGGCATAACACGCAGAGGCTGAGCTTCAACAGTTACGAAATCAGGATTTGCTACTACCATTGGGATTTTCTTAGCAGCACATTGATCTAGTATCTTCTCAAGTTCATCAAGTTTCATCGGAAGTGCAGCACCAGAAGAAAGCCCCAACGCTTCAGTTCCGTGGGCCAAAATAAAATCAGTTTCCTCAACATTTTCCACAACTTGTAGTCCGAGCCCCTCGAGAGATATAGCACCCCTGTCACTCCAAATCATGTGAATACACGATCTTCCTAGAGAGGCAAACCAAGCGTCGCCTCTCCTTTGAAGATACTGATGTGTTAATTCCCCACTCGTGATGGCACCAACAAAGAGTGATGGATCAAACCCAAGGCTTCTCAATTTTTCCATGGTTATCGATGCTCTTCTTGAAGAATTACTAATGATTAACATCTTCGCACCACAAGTTGCCCACTTTTCCAAGGCCGAAATGGCACCAGGATAAGGTTGTTTCCCATCGTGAAGCACGCCAAACTGATCTAGAAACCATGCCTTGAATCGACGACTTTCAGCTAGATGTTGAATTCCACTCAAAGTTTGAAACTTTAGCTCGTTCGGGCTTGATGATTGAACTGATAAGCATCTTCCAATCATGGTTTAACACTTCCAGTAGCTCCTTTCTCTTATCTCATGTGTTATCTAACTGCACAAAGTCGATTCCATTATCATTAACAAAATCCACATGCATGTTTCAAACTTATCTTCCCAGAAACAAATCAAGTGGCTACTGGAAAGTAAAGAAACAAAGCCATATCGCTAATGCATTCAATTTTCAATACACTCAGATACTACTATAGCAGAACTGAGGTAAACGAACTCCGTTCTGATATAGCACAAATAGCATTCATGAACGAACTTAATACATAGTATTGGACAATTTTCAAACTAAGGATTAAAGGAGAAAAGCATAACGAATTCCCCGCCCAACAAAATCGACATAGCATTCCAACAACAACACAACAAGAAGCGTAATCTCACAAGTGGAGTCTAGGGAGGAAGAAGACTTTACCTCTACCTTGGGAGGTAAAAGGGTTGTTTCTAATAGACGTAGCATTCTAACAAACTGGATTTTTCGTGTACGTGCTTGAGAGAGCATGGCTCAGCATCGATAATGTCAATCGATACACTTTAAAAAGAGTAAATACTCTCTCAATTTTATCATACAGTGAAAGCAACCCAGAATTCCAAACCTGGTGTACTTGAAGTGAGAAAACTACCCGGAAACAACAGATTTTTGAGCAATCAAAATATCTCCACTTCTCAATATCTCTTCACCTCTAAGTTTTTTCTCCAATTTAACTTGTCACACCAAAGCCCGGTGCACTAAGCTTCCACAATGCACGGAGTCTAGAAAGCGTCAGATCACAAGAGTCTATTGTACGTAGTCTTATCCTGCATTTCTGTAAGACAGTCCAGTACAGTAAGCTCCCACAATGAGCGGGGTCTAAAGAACAGGGCCGGACCACAAGAGTCTATTATATGTAGACTTATCTTGCATTTTTGCAAGACAGCCCGATGCGCTAATCTCCCGCAACGCATGGAGTCCAAAAAGGGCCAGACCACAAGAGTCTATGTATGTAGCCTTATCCTGCATTTCTGCAAGACAGTCCGGTGCACTAAGCTCCTGCTATGAGCAGGGTTCGTAGAAAGGCCGGACCACAAGAGTCTATTGTATGTAGCCTTATTCTGCATTTCTGCAAGACAGTCCGGTGCACTAAGCTCTCACAATGAGCAGGGTCCAGTGAAGGGCCGGACCACAAGAGTCTATTGTACGTAGCCTTATCCTGCATTTCTGCAAGACAGTCCGGTGTTGTAAGCTCCCGTTATGTGCAGGGTCTCATCTGCAGGGTCCAAGGACAAGGCCGGACCACAAGAGTCTATTATATGTAGCCTTATCTCGCATTTCTGCCTGACAGTCCGGTGCACTAAGCTCCCGCAATGAGCAGTCCGGTGCACTAAGCTCCCACAATGAGCAGGGTTCCGGACCGTAAGAGTATATTGTATGTAGCCTTATCCTGCATGCATGCAAGACAGTCCGGTGTACTAAGCTCCTATTAAGCACAGGGGTTAATAGAAAGGAGGGACCACAAAGGTCTATCAAGAGAATGTTTTCACAGCTAGAACACGTGATGGTCACATAAAGACAACTTTACTAGTTACGCCAATAACATAAATATAGAAATCTACATATCTTTACAATTTAAATCTGGAACAAACATAGCTATATATGGTGAAATTGAACAAACATAAGAAAATTGAAGAACAAAGAAAAGGGAATCAAAAGGAAAAAAGTAAAAAAAAACTAATTCAATCTTTCCTTCAAAATTGGGAAATCTGAAAAAAAAAACTGAAAGGGCAAAATGGACAGAAAATTTAGACAAAAACTAAAAGAGAAACATACCTGAATTTGTAACAACCAGCTAAAAGAAAGAATCAAAAAATTATACCCTCTTAATTTTTCTGGATTAATTGGTAGAAAATCCATTTCTAGATTTATATGATGAAATGACCAAAATGCCCTCATTGCTAGTTTTTTGGACAACAACAAAAAAAAACATTAACTAGGGGTGGACGTAGTTTGGACCAACCTCAAATTCAAACTTCTTGGATTATGGACTGAAATTTGGATTTATTTTTTAAAATTTATGAATTGCTAATTGGATATTTGATGAAGTATCACTAATTTTTGGACATCGAAAAGAAGCAACAAGGTACATGTTCATCTAGGTACATGTACTGTTTGGGTCAGCTTTCGTGCACCTCAACTTAATCCACAGATATCTGTCACCTGCCACCTCCAACCAACGACAGTTCTTGATATCAAATAACTCTGTCCACTAAGACTAGACCAGATGGAAAGAATGAAAGTTACACTGTGCTTCTAAAAGTAATGATATTGGATACCATGACCTTGTCTAAAATGGCCATATTGAATGGTCATTCCATGAGACATATTTGGTTAAATCATTATTTTTTTGGTCATTTTTGGTGGAGTTCAAAAGATAGAGCTTTTGAAGTGTTCAATATCTTTCATGGATGTATCGCGAATTCACAACTTGATCCGATGATTCATACATGTAAATGAACAGTGACGGATGCAGGATTTTATCTAGAAGACGCACAAGGGAGGAGATTTTTCATTTACAAATAGAAAATCGTCAAACTAATTTAGTTGAATACATAAGACAGTCCCCTAAAGTTGTCACGACTTTTCATTTAGACAACTCAACTAAGACTGTCGCGCTTATAAAACTCAGTTATTACTTGGAGCAACATCTAGTGTATAATGACCGAGCCTTCCAGTCCGATACAGATTAAGTAACTTAGCAGCAACTTTACGAACACAATCATCCGACTCAGGAGGCAAATTAAAAGCATCGCGAAGAGCAGCAAACTCTGCTTTGATGAGCCGCGACATAGTTTCCTCATCCTCTAGATCGCCATTGAAAGATGAAACTGCTTCGTAGAGCATTCTTCGAACCTTATTCAAAGTAAAATCCTGTATGAATAATCGGAGATGTCATATCCAGCTATTCTAATGGAAAAAGAATGAGAACTTAATACAAGTCGAGCTAAAAAAACGAGGACAACCATGTTCCGGTACTCATAGTTGCTGATCAACATGAATGCGACGAATACAGCATCTACTGAACATGTTTTTCCAAACTATTAGTGATGTGGGAATTTTGAAAAGCGTATTTTTTTCCTGATATATAAGGCGAGGAACCACGCTGAACGTGTTATTCTGTACCAACTGGTTTTTCCTGACTAAAAGTTCACCTGGTCTCGTGAAAACAAAAGCCTATTATAAAGGCGCAATAACAATGATTGTTGAACTTACTATTCACTCGTGGTTGACATACAGGCGTCTAATTTTGTAAGAGCCGTTTCATAAACAAATGACAATGGAAACGAAACTAGCATATAGTGAAGAGGCATGAAAGATGTAATAATAACACATTTTCTGTTGAACCGCTTACCTGTGTGTGATCTGTAAGATATTGTCTCTTCTGTCTTCTCTCTAACTCAGAACAATCATCAGCGCCTGATAATGACAACTTGGCCCATTTCTTGTATTCATCGCTCAAGTTAAAGATGGATAGAAAATATTCCACAAGCTCCACTTCCCCGACCAAGCAATCTTTGAGCGCACCTGCATTTAGAATAAAGGAACATATAATATCTATCAGTTGGTAGGTCACTTCCTAGACTCGCACTACGCATTTTTCACTTCCTCTATTGTCATGTTACTTTCTCCTTGTGTATAGTTTTGCGCCAATTACTGACTATCATTCCTTTGGTTAACAAGAGGAGTAGGAGCAGAGAGAATCGCGATTTGTGACTATGTTCTGATGAAAATCCAAAAAGTTGGAAGTTCTACCTGTTAAAGCGAGATTGGAGCACACCTCTGCATCGAGAATCTCAGCCGGGAAAACACCAGGGGTGTCTAACACGTAAATACTAGGATGGCTGGCAATCTGATTTTGTAAAAGTAGTTTCATCAAGAAATGACTACGGAAACAAAAAGCAAACAGCCTTAAGCTGAAAAACAAGCCACAGGAACCATGCAAAAAATCCCAAACCATCTAGTTCACAACTTTCCTGGTCGAACGCAGATGATGACAGTAAAAGAAACAGGGGAAAATCGTGTTTCTACAGGTACGAAATAAGTACCTTCAAGCCGCTAATATTTTTTGTCTCCCCTGGATGCGGACTCACTACGGCATGCTTTAATCTTCCTTTCTTTGCAAATCAAAGAATGTCTCAGGATGTTCAGATTGGATACGTTCTATACTCTCTCGAGTCTTCTGGAAACACGAGAAAATAGCTACAAGAACTTAACAACTAACAGTTTGTACTAAAAAACGATGTACCCGTGGCACTAATCCTTCTAATTTGATGCAATGAGTTGGCAAGGGCAGACTTCCCAACATTAGGAATGCCGAAAAGCATTAAGGTAATTGTTTGATCCCCATGATCAATCTTTGGTAATTCTCAAACTCTGGCTTGCAGAAAGTTCAGTAACTGCAAGTCTGCAACATGTCAAGATTTATATCCGACGCAAATGAGCATCATATGCAAAATAAAAAGTTGTCAAATTAACTAGCGATGAACATCAATGCCTACTACTTTCCATTAGTACAATATCAATGCCACAATATTAGTCAAGTTGATAAACATACTCAAACAGACCCCAAGTAGATTGGGTGCACACTATCAACCGAAAGGCCATAAAGTTCATATTAATTCAATGCAAGCTTGAGAACTTGTAGGAGAATTTATATTCGATGAAACACAAAGTTGCACGGACTCTTCACTTTTGATGCCACACCCCAGCCGGATTCTCCAAAAATACACTACTTTTGGAGAAGCCGACACGCACCCAATGGCATTTTTGAAGAGTCCGAGCAACATAGATGAAACATAGCATCACTAGGGTGTTGTATTCTTATATTACAACTTGGGGTACTGTCTGAGCATTGGCCTCATATGATAACACAAAGAAGTCCAACACTATGTAGTCTCAAATCCCCCTCTACGTACCGTCAAAGATCAACATTTACGCCAGAGAAGCAGAGAGCCGGAGACCTTAAATATGGAAGTAAATTATGTCTTTCAGTAATATCACCGTTGCTAAGAAATAAGTATCAGGATCTATGCTGGTGTGCATCTGTATGTGTTAATGTCAAACAACAGAACAACAATAGTACCAAAATTATGCCGTCCAAACCAATAAAATTTGCTTAAATAGGAAAAACTGCGCGTTTATGCATGAAACGGTGTCAACCTTTCCATAATATCAATTTAACCAAGAAATATGGTAGTAATGCATATGAAACCTATGAATTTAGCTCAAACATCATGAGAACAACAAATTGCCAACACGAGAGCGAACCAAAAAAAAGTTGCTAGAACAAGAACAATTTGCAAACTAAAACATGACCAACTGCGGTAAATTTTCATACAATTACCTCTTTGATGTTATCCTTATTATGGGAATTGACTCCAAAAACAAGACACTTTTTTTGCTCAAAGTATTTCAGCCATTCCTGCAGGAAACAAACATAAATATATGTAGACGGTAACGGCAGCGAGCAAAACGGATATATGACATAAAATCTGCAATAATTAGGGACAATAAAAATGTCTAACCAAAAAAAAAAAAAGCGATCATGTATGCTGTCCGTGATTATATAAAGGTGTAGCCAGTACACGGGGGGATCAAGGAATCAGCTAGATGAATAATTGTCAAGTGAAACAGCGGCCCTTAGCTGACTAAGAAAGTGAAGAGCAACGCATCACCTTTAATTGAATGTGATTTGCTAAATCTTTCTTGTTCAAAATTATAATGTGCCTCGAGGAAGGCAAAAGATGCTTAATTAGCTCACATGTTGATGATAAGGGAATCTGAGAAAAGCCAAAGGTGAAAAATAAGAATTAAAAATTAGATGATAGATATAAAAGCGTATCCTCGTAAACAAAGGAACTGGAACATGATCCAACACGTGTCAAGTTATAACCGAGAATACCCACATTGAAATTTTATTTATGATGGTGGTGTTTGAGACAACTTGCTCAACCTTAACTAATCGACCAAGCAGTCTGCTAAAGCCCACAAGTACAGGTGTTGAGTAATCCTATACATCAATGATAGAATAGATGGGCACACGGCTCACCACGAGTGTTGTAGCTGAGATTCCAGCCTTTAGCCTTCAGGTTGTCACTCGTTGCCTTAACCACTCAGCCAACCGTTTAGGGACTTGACAACTATGTGAATATGTCGAGCAATATTATACACCTGTGTAATTATTTACTTATGCTTAACATAGAAAAAGGCTCTGGAAGATCGACAGGGTAACTGGTAAAAGCACATTACCTACCAAAAGTAATCGTCTATCGTAGAACTGGTGCATACTTCTTGATATGCAAAACTCCAACTTTATGGTTAGAGATGAAGGTTGGAGTCATGGGAGGTCAACACTTGTTGACGAGAGAACACAAGTCTAAGAGAATAACTTATTCACTAACATAATATCTTATCCAAATAACACATCACAAAACAAGACGTTTCTGGAGTAATACTGGCAAGCTCGCTCAGACGTTAATCTAAAACATAGAAGGCAATAATATAAAGGAAAAGATCCATGAACTCTAGGTTTTTACGTACCCGTGAATCTCTGACGTCAAGGAGAATATCAACCAATGGGATCCGTTCGGTTATGGCACGAGATGCTGCAGCCATGTGAGGTGTGTACCACCATGTTGAGCCTTTGTTCCTTGAAACTTCCTTAATTGCATTGCCTATCTTTTGAACTAAACTGTGGTTCAATGTCATTCCTGAGCAAAAGAATAAGCTGGGTCGGTACATAGCTGGATTAGCATTTACCCCAAAAATCCAAGTCGAAGCAATTTTTTGTTTCTTTTCTTAAATCATTATACATGCGTATGAAATTATGAATCAACCGGTACAACAACTAATACAACTGCTACTTTACGCCTCGGTCTTAAACAAGTTAGGGTCTGCTATCTGAGCCCCAGTTTCATTTAAGCTCATTTCATATGACGAACTAACCACTCATTAGCAATAATTCAAAAATATAATCTCCCCAAAAATATCTACCAGCAGCGAAGTGCAGCTACCAGCGTTATCTTTTGCATAACAATTACGAGTTCACAACAAATTTGTACCCTTTTCTAAGGTCACGGGTTCAAGCCTTTGAAACAGCCTCTGGCAGAAATGCAAGGTAAGGCTGCGTACAATACATCCTTGTGGCGGGGCCCTTCCCCGGACCTTGCGCATAGCGTGAGCTTTAGTGCACCGGACTGCCTTTTTTTTCTAGAGACACCACACTTAGGCTCAAGTGAGAGAAAAACTCGGTCGGTTTTATATACTCCTGAACCTTAATAATCCTCAGTTTTGGTCCAAGAATAGCGAGAAATACTACTCCTAATGGAAAATACTAAAGCTTGAAATGCCTAAAATCAAAGAAAAAAAAAAAATCTTTTCCAGAAGTTGTAAACTGAAAAATTCCCTATGTATCAACCCAAAAGAAAAAAAGGCAGATTCTTTTTTTGATAATCGTTGTGTCCAGGTCAGCTTGGACGCACCTCAACTACTTCCACAAGATACCTACAACCTCCCATTAATAACCAACTAATTCCCTTAAAGCTACCGCCTCCGAACAGTAACCAATTAATTCCACGAGATAACTACCACCTCCCACCAATAACCAACTAATTCCACGAAATATCTACCACCTCCCAAGTCCCATCAGTATCCAACAAAGTCCACGAGATACCTATCACCTCCCACCAGTAACCAACAAATTCCATGAGATACCTATCACCTATCACCTCCTACCAGTAACCAACTAATTCCCCGGGATACCTACTACCTCCCACCAACAACAGGTGTCAGATAACTCTATCCATCAAGACTTGAAAATCAATCACGTAATATTTATCAGATTTGCACCTGAGACCTCACGGTGCTCAACTCACTTCATTGACCACTAGATCACAACCTTAAAGAACACCACAAATTATGTTACAGAAAACCTAGTTAACTATAATCTCATATAAAGTGGATAAAGAATGAAATTTATTCACAATACAATAAACAATCAACCAAAAGATGCTAACTTTGAATACTAAAGCAAGTGCACAAGCTCAAAGAAACACTTAAAAACATACAAAGTTTCCATTTTTACCTATTTTGGTTATGAAACTCCAGCAGTAGAAGTAATCTTAAATCTCTAATTCTTCAAAAAATGCCTAAAAAACTCCACTTCAAAGTGAAAACACTCAATTCAAATAATGGAGATATTCAAGAAAAAGAAAGGGTCTTTGAAAATGGAAAATAGACCTTAATTGAATTATAAAATGGATGAAATGTCAATTTTTACATGTAAATCACTTTCATTGAATGCATTTTTTACTAGTTAAATGAAATTCCTCTTTTTTTTTAAAAAAAAATAAGTATTTACTATATATGAAAATATGATTTTTTATTTCTTTCTAATGTTAATTCGTAGTTTAATTAGCATGTTATTCCATTTTTTATTTTATTTTTGTGAAACTAACCATAATTTGACTGTTATAAAAAAATAATAACATATCCAGTAAAATCACAGAAGTGAGGTCTGAGAGCATAAAGTGTACATAAATTTTAAAGTAAATGTTCTATTTCCATCCTGAACTATACACGAAATTGTAGAGATACACCAAACTTTAGGAGGGTCCTATTACCCGGGACTAATTAAAATCGTATTTTCGGCAACCTTAGCGCCTACGTGACACATCAATGAATCAACACAGTGAAGGTATATGTAGGCACATATATGTGCCACGTAGACATTAAGGTTGCCAAAAATACGTTTTTAATTAGTTCAGGGGTAATAGGGCCCTCCTAAAGTTTGGATATGTCTCAACAATTTCGTGTATAGTTTAGAATGGAAACAGTACATTTTCTCTAAATTTTACTACTACCTCGAGGAGATAGGAAAGTTGTTTCGAAATACCGTTGGTTTAAGTGTAGCACATTCTAAATCAAAGTATTATTATTTTATATAATCATTTGATACTCCACTTTAAATAATTGAATTATTATTGTCTATTTGGTCACGTGATATGATATTATTTGAGATGAAATTAAAGTTCTGTTTGGATATGCAATTTAAATTTCTTAAGTCGCATTGTTTTTCTCGTAAAAATGCTTGTTTTTTTTAGGTGTTTGAATAAACTTTTAAAGGAAAATAAGTGTTTTTGAAGAGCAAAGAGAATAGTTTTTCATAAGTTAAAAAATAACTTTTTCTTAAAAGCATTTAAAAAAAAAAAATACACTAAAAATCACTTTAAAAAAAAAAATTGGTCAAACACTAATTACAAATCAAAGGTGTTTTTAAATTTTGACCAAACAAAAACTGTTTTTCACCAAAAGTACTTTTTTGCGAAGCACTTTTAAAAAATCACTTTTCAAAATAAGCTAATTTTATAAGCTTGAACAACGATCGTTAATAAGGTTAGCTAGTAGGTAGGGCCCTCTTTTACCTTAAGGGATCGTTTGGTGTAAGATACAAGGAATAAATAATCTCGGTATAAAATGAAGGATTATTTTATCTCATGTTTGGTGTGAGGTATTAGTTGGTAGCAGAATTATTTATCCCACCATTTACACCATAATGATAAAATAAGTTATCCATATATATGGTGGAAAAATTAATCTCAAGATTAATTATCCCACGATAATTCTTTTCCAACCAAACGACTCCTAAAGAATTATTGCGAATGAAATTTTAGGTATTGAATAGTTATATACTCCTATTATCTCTTTCCTTTTATCAGTTACATTATTTGCTTTCTTCTTTTCCTAACTGCTTTTTCACTCAAAGACGGAGTCAGGTAGGATCGAAGGGTTCATTCCCTCTTTCGACAGAAAATTATATTTTTTATATATAGATAAAATTATGTTTTATGTATATATAGTAGACGTTGAACTCTTTTTACTTCTTCGTAGGTTTACTTCTTCATATTCAAAGTGAAAACACTCAATTTAAATAATGGAGAGATATTCATACTTTTCAAGAAAAAGAAGAACAAGAGTATAATAGTCAAAATATATTTTTTAATAATAATAATTAAAATACATAGATTTTTTAGGTATGTTTAAATAAAATATGACAAGTAAAATAAATAGCAAGAAGTCCAATTTATTTGTGCATATAGTAAAAAAAAAATAGTTAGTTCTTCATAGTTGTTATTTTTGAAATTTAACATAAAATTAATTATTTATTTTTCTTTTATTTATCCAATTTTTAATAATAGGGTAATTTTTTTTCTATTATTAATTTTATTTTAAAAATTAAACACTTTCCATATAGTAACTAAGAATTTCAATTGGCATCAACCTATAAGTAAATACAGTATTTTAACTTTGACAACTCAACTATATCATTTACTCTTATAAAAATAATTGTTTGACATAATAAATGAGGAATAAGGATGCCTTTTGCCTTGAACGCGCGATCTGAATTAGTCGGGGCTTCAATATGGGCACCAAAAATCGAATAGAAAACCAATAAAAAATATTTATTCCATCAAACTTTGAGCATGTATGATGTACAATTTTTGTGAAATTATCACGTAGGACAAGATAAAATAGTTTACTTTCGTTGTTATAATTAACGTAATATTTTTTGTTTTTTTGAAAGTAAATAAAATAATTTTAATTGTGTATTTAGATATGAAATCATCAATTTTTGATTTTTTTTTTATATATTTAAAAACTACATAAAAGGTACTAAAAGTCTTAATAACTAGCTATCCAAATATTTGACAACAATATATTCAATGTATTCTTATAAATTGAGGTCTGAGGAAGATTAAGTGTATAGATAAAGTAGAGAGACTGTCTCCGATAGACTCTCGGCTCATGACAAATAATATTATAACAAGTAAAATATAAAAACAAATAACAAAGCGGGGTAACACACCACTAGATAATAAAAAAAACAAGAAATTAAAAGAATAATACTATGACCTATCTATTCGAAATCTCAAAACTAGTCAAAACACCATAAATAAGAAACTACGAGAACATGTATAACACTATGATTATAGATATATCGACAAACAAAGAACTCCTCCCTATTATTAGTATGGACACACTCCGACCCACTAACCCTCTACCCTAATTAGCATTCTCCACACCTTCATATCATCGGTCATGTCTTCTGTAAGTCGTAACTGCTCCATATCATGTCTAATCACTTCCCTTCAATATTTATTAGACTTACCTCTATCCCGTTTGAAACCATATAGTGACAGAGGCGGAGCCAGGATTTCAACGAAGGGGGTTCTATATTCAAAGAAAATTTAGAATTTCAACTAAGGGGGTTCCATATTCAAAGAAAACTCAATTGAAGGGGGTAAACACCTACTATAATCACATAAAAAATAATTTTAATCATGTATAAATGTATATTTTTCCGTCAAAGGGGATTCGGCTGAATCCCCGAACAGAAGGCTGGCTCGGCCCTTGCATAGTGAGCCTCTTACATTTCTCGCATACATATCCAAACCATCTCAATTCCTCTTCTCGCATCTTATCTTCCACAAAATTCACTCTCACCTTCTCCTTGAATAATTTCATTTCTAACCCTATTCATCATAGTAAATCCGTACATCCATCTCAACATTCTCATCTACGCCACCTTTAATTTTTAAATGTGAAAGTTCTTACCTGGCCAACGCTATGCTCGATACAACATAGCCGATCGGATTGTCACTCTGTAAAGATTTATCTTCCCGTCTATACATCCATGTTCGGATTCCTCGTACAGCTTCCCGTCTTGTCATCTTCACAAAGTGTCTCCAAACTCTCACTGAATCATCATCGCTCAAGTTAGGTGATGCCAATTTTTGTGATTTGGTGATTTCACGAAAGGTGTTTGATGAAATGCCTCAAAGGGATTTGGTTTCATGGTACCAAAAAGATTTGCTTTCTTTCTGCGTCAATACAAAATCTCTTGTTCAAACACAACAAGCTCATGCTTTTGCAATCATCCATGGCCTTCTTCCGACCAGCATTTCCATCTCTGCTGCTCTCATCCTCTGTTACGCTACTGCTTCATCACACCCAAGAATTGTACAGATGATGTTCAATCAGAGTCTGCCTTTTTCGCATTCATTCGAGCTCAGACGATGATGGGCGTTGCTGATGATCATATTTTTCCATTTGATGTTTATAATGGGATGTTGAGAAGTGGGGTTGTGCCGGATGATCATACTTTCCCTTTCGTGATTGAGCTTTGTACCGATTATACGGAGGTTAAAAAAGTGTTGGAGGTACATGGGATGTTGATGAAATTGGGATTTGATTATGATTTGTTTGTGAACAATACGTTGTTGTTGTTTTATGGGAGTTTTGGTGATTTGGTGGGTGAGAGGACGGTGTTTAATAAGATGCCTAAAAGGGATTTGGTTTCATGGAATAGTGTCATTCGAGTGTTTTCGGATAGCAAGTGTTATTTTTAAGCTATTGGGCTGATAAAGGAGATGTTTTTATGGTCTGAGTTTATGACGAATGTGGTGAGTGTAGTGAGCGTATTGCCTGTTTGTGCAGTGCTGGAAGATGAGATAATGGTTAGTGAGATTCACTGTTATGGGATTAAAGTGGGGTTAGATTGTCAAGTGAGTGCCGGGAATGCTTTCATTGATGCGTATGGGAAGTGTTTGAACGTTGAGTCGTCAAGGCGAGTTTTTGATGAGATGGTTGAAAGGGATGAGGTTTCTTGGAATGCAATGATTGGTACTTTTGTTCATAATGGGTTTAATAACCATGCGTTGGAGAGCTTCAGGCTTATGATCGATGAAGGTTGGGAAGTAAATTCGACTACAATTTCAAGTTTGTTACCCGTCTTGGTTGAACTTGGAAAGTTTAGCAAGGGAAGAGAAGTTCATGGTTTTTGTCTAAGAACAGGTTTAGAGTGTGATGTATTTGTTGCGAATGCCTTGATTGATATGTATGCAAAATCAGAGCGTTCAGCTGAAGCATCTGCCGTGTTCTACAATATGGATTCGAGAAATGTTGTGTCATTGAATACAATGGTTGCAAATTTCGCTCAAAATAGGCTTGAGTTAGAGGCTATAGGACTTGTCAGGGAAATGCAATCTAATGGCGAAACTCCAACATCTGTTACATTGCAAATGTTCTTCCTGCATGTGCACGAATTGGTTGTCTTCGTTCAGGAAATGAGATACATTCCAAGTCAATAAGGAATGGGTCTGTAACTGATTGCTTCGTCTCAAATGCTATTACCGATATGCATGCAAAAATGTGGTTGTCTAAATCTGGCACAAAATGCGTTTGACATGTCTCTTAAAGATGAGATATCTTATAATATACTCATTGTTGGTTATTCACAGACAAGTCATTGCTCAAAGTCTCTTGAACTGTTCTCTGAAATGGTGCTGAATGGGATGAAGCACGATACTGTTTCCTTTGTTGGAGTTCTCTCAGCTTGTGCAACTATTTCGGCGATTAAACAAGGAAAGGAAATCCATGCATTTGCGGTGAGAAGATTGTTTCATGAACACCTCTTTGTCTCAAATTCTCTCTTGGATTTGTATACAAAATGTGGACGGATTGATCTTTCTCGAAAGGTTTTTAATAGGATTGAGAACCGGGATGTAGAATCGTGGAATACTATGATTTTCGGGTATGGGATGCTCGGTGATTTACATACTGCAGTTGTTATGTTTGAGGCCATGCGAGAGGATGGCGTTGAACTCAATTCGGTCTCATATATTGCTGTGCTATCAGCTTGTAGTCATGGGGGATTAGTTGATAAGGGAAAGAAATACTTTAATGACATGCTTGCTCGTAACATTGAACCATCACAGATGCACTACGCTTGCATGGTTGATCTTCTTGGTCGTTCTGGGCTTATGGATGAGGCCATTAATCTTATTACTGGTCTACCATTTAAACCAGATTCCAATGTTTGGGCGGCACTCCTTGGAGCGTGCCGACTCCATGGAAATGTAGACTTGGGTTCTTGGGCAGCTGAGCACTTATTGAAGCTGCAGCCGCATCATACTGGGTACTATGCTTTTCTCTCAAATATATACACTGAAGCAGGCCGGTGGGGTGAAGCTGATAGGATCAGAGAGTTGATGAAGCTGAGGGGAGTGCAGAAAACCCCCGGGTGTAGTTGGGTTCAAATTCAAGACAAGGTCCATGCTTTATTGTTGGACAAAGACTGGAAGGATTGGATCCATGTTTGTCGCTTGAGAACACTGGTTGAGGTGGGTTGTTTCCTCAACTTTAGAGTATGATCACGCCCGATGGCTCGGACTTTTTGTGTGAGACGTGTTCCACCTAATTGACCTCTAATTCAGGAGGTCCAACCGAATATAATTCATCCTGAAGCGATGTGGAACAATTTTTGCTTCCTTGTGAAGACTCATTTGTTGCATTATTGGCAACGTTTGGGTCGAGGACGCTAGGGAAAGTACAAGCTTTGTCCAGGACAAGAACTGAAAGGATGGACCAAGAACTCCTCCGGTGATTGATCTGCTTTGCTTAAGATGGGTACTACTGGTGCAATTTCCAGTCAACTTTTCGATTCAAGGACACGAGTTCGACTAAGCTCTAAACTCAGATGCAGTATCCATGGTTGGTGAATAGACTATCTGTCCTTGAGCTGATAGCAAGAGCTTATACTCGACATGCTTCTGGCCTGCACCATGAAGATGGCAAGCTAATGGCTTTTTTAAAACAAGATGGGGCAGCGAAAATAGGTTACATTGCTTTCAATTATTTTTCTTAAGCATAAGAGAGCTTTAAATAGCCAACTTACAAAGAAAATCCACAAAGTACATACATAACAAAAAAAAAAAAAAGACGACAACATTATCTTAGAACTTATAGAGCACAGAAGGCAAGCGAGGTGTAATAAACACTTCTATAGGATCTGCTTTGCGCATGGTCACGCCTAGCCCTTCTTTCATATCCAAAGGCTCGTCTGAAGGTGTACTAAAATCGAAACCTTGGAGTAAATGAGCTATTGCAAGGTGTGTCACTTGAGTTGCATAGGTGATCCCTGGACAAGATCGTCTTCCAGAACCAAACGGGATGAACTCATATTAATGACCGCGAACATCAACCCCTGCTTGACTAGTCAAGAATCTCTCTGGATCAAATGTATCAGGATTCGACCAAATCTTAGGATCTCAATGTAGTTTCATAGTATTGACCCACAATCTTGTACCTTTTGGAATGTGGTATCCTTGTACGATACAGTCCTCTACTGATTCGTGTGGTGCTAATAAAGGTGCTGGTGGATATAATCGCAGTGTTTCTTTAACGACAGCTTGGAAGTATACCAAATCCTTGATATCACTCTCTTCTACCCATCTGTTTCTGCCAACATTTGTGTCTAGCTCGTCTTGAACTTTCTTCATGGCATCTCTGTGGTTTAACAATGTAGCCATTACCCAATTTAAGTGAATAGCAGTCGTGTCCGAAGCAACCAACACCATACTCTGTGTTAAAAAGAACCTTTTAAGAGAAACAAGACTAGAAAAACAAACAAAAGAACAATCTTTTAACCAACATTATGTTGGGATCATGCTAAATTTCGAAAACTTTTCTACTTCTGATAGTACTCTCTACCTCCCCATACCCTACTTGTGGATTTCACTGGGGTATGCTGTTGTTGTATTGAATCCTCTGAAAAAGGCACTACTTTTGAAGGATCAGATACACACCCGACGACATTTTGAAGAATCCGGACAACATAGATCATAAACACATGCACAAGCATCTCATAAACATTCATAACACCATAAATCAGAGTCTGCCTTTTTCGCGTTCATTCGAGCTCAGACAATGATGGGCGTTGCTGATGATCATATTTTTCCGTTTGATGTTTATAATGGGAGGTTGAGAAGTGGGGTTGTGCCGGATGATCATACTTTCCCTTTCGTGATCAAGCTTTGTACCAATTATACGGAGTTTAAAAAAGGGTTGGAGGTACATAGGATGTTGATGAAATTGGGATTTGATTATGATGTGTTTGTGAACAATACGTTGTTGTTGTTTTATGGGAGTTTTGGTGATTTGGCGGGTGCGAGGACGGTGTTTAATGAGATGCCTAAAAGGGATTTGGTTTCATGGAATAGTGTCATTCGAGTGTTTTCGGATAGCAAGTGTTATTTTGAAGCTATTGAGGTGATAAAGGAGATGTTTTTATGGTCTGAGTTTAAGACGAATGTGGTGAGTGTAGTGAGCGTATTGCCTGTTTGTGCAGTGCTGGAAGATGAGATAATGGTTAGTGAGATTCACTGTTATGGGATTAAAGTGGGGTTAGATTGTCAAGTGAGTGCCGGGAATGCTTTCGTTGATGCGTATGGGAAATGTTTGAACGTTGAGTCGTCAAGGCGAGTTTTTGATGAGATGGTTGAAAGGAATGAGGTTTCTTGGAATGCAATGATTGGTACTTTTGCTCATAATTGGTTTAATAACCATGCGTTGGAGAGCTTCAGGCTTATGATTGATGAAGGTTGGAAAGTAAATTCGACTACAATTTCAAGTTTGTTACCCGTCTTGGTTGAACTTGGAAAGTTTAGCAAGGGAAGAGAAGTTCATGGTTTTTGTCTAAGAACAGGTTTAGAGTGTGATGTATTTGTTGCGAATGCCTTGATTGATATGTATGCAAAATCAGAGCGTTCAGCTGAAGCATCTGCCGTGTGCTACAATATGGATTCGAAAAATGTTGTGTCATGGAATACAATGGTTGCAAATTTCGCTCAAAATAGGCTTGAGTTAGAGGCTATAGGACTTGTCAGGGAAATGCAATCTAATGGCGAAACTCCAACATCTGTTACATTGACAAATGTTCTTCCTGCATGTGCACGAATTGGTTTTCTTCGTTCAGGAAAGGAGATACATTCCAAGTCAATAAGGAATGGGTCTGTAACTGATCGCTTCGTCTCAAATGCTATTACCGATATGTATGCAAAATGTGGTTGTCTAAATCTGGCACAAAATGCGTTTGACATGTCTCTTAAAGATGAGATATCTAATAATATACTCATTGTTGGTTATTCACAGACAAGTCATTGCTCAAAGTCTCTTGAACTGTTCTCTGAAATGGTGCTGAATGGGATGAAGCACGATACTGTTTCCTTTGTTGGAGTTCTCTCAGCTTGTGCAACTATTTCGGCGATTAAACAAGGAAAGGAAATCCATGCATTTGCGGTGAGAAGATTGTTTCATGAACACCTCTTTGTCTCAAATTCTCTCTTGGATTTGTATACAAAATGTGGACGGATTGATCTTTCTCGAAAGGTTTTTAATAGGATTGAGAACCGGGATGTAGCATCGTGGAATACTATGATTTTCGGGTATGGGATGCTCGGTGATTTACATACTGCAGTTGTTATGTTTGAGGCCATGCGAGAGGATGGCGTTGAACTCGATTCGGTCTCATATATTGCTGTGCTATCAGCATGTAGTCATGGGGGATTAGTTGATAAGGGAAAGAAATACTTTAATGACATGCTTGCTCGTAACATTGAACCATCACAGATGCACTACGCTTGCATGGTTGATCTTCTTGGTCGTTCTGGGCTTATGGATGAGGCCATTAATCTTATTACTGGTCTACCATTTAAACCAGATTCCAATGTTTGGGCGGCACTCCTTGGAGCGTGCCGACTCCATGGACATGTAGACTTGGGTTCTTGGGCAGCTGAGCAGTTATTGAAGCTGCAGCCGCATCATCCTGGGTACTATGTTCTTCTCTCAAATATGTACGCTGAAGCAGGCCGGTGGGGTGAAGCTGATAGGATCAGAGAGTTGATGAAGCTGAGGGGAGTGCAGAAAACCCCGGGTGTAGTTGGGTTCAAATTCAAGACAAGGTCCATGCTTTTATTGTTGGACAAAGATTGGAAGGATTGGATCCATGTTTGTCGCTTGAGAACACTGGTTGAGGTGGGTTGTTTTCTCAACTTTAGAGTATGATCACGCCCGATGGCCCGGACTTTTTGTGTGAGACGTGTTCCACCTAATTGACATCCAATTCAGGAGGTCCAACCGAATATAATTCGTCCTGAAGCGATGTGGAACAATTTTTGCTTCCTTGTGAAGACTCATTTGTTGCATTATTGGCAACGTTTGGGTCGAGGACGCTAGTGAAAGTACAAGCTTTGTCCAGGACAAGAACTGAAAGGATGGACCAAGAGCTCCGGTGATTGATCTGCTTTGCTTAACATGGGTACTACTGGTGCAATTTCCAGTCAACTTTTTGATTCAAGGACACGAGTTCGACTCCATGGTTGGTGAATAGACTATCTGTCCTTGAGCTGATAGCAAGAGCTTATACTCGACATGCTTTTGGCCTGCACCATGAAGATGGCAAGCTGTTGGCTTTTTTAAAACAAGATGGGGCAGCGAAAAGAGGTTACATTGCTTTCAATTATTTTTCTTAAGCATAAGAGAGCTTTAAATAGCCAACTTACAAAGAAAATCCACAAAGTACATACATAACAAAAAAAAAAAAAAGACAACATTATCTTAGAACTTATAGAGCACAGAAGGCAAGCGAGGTGTAATAAACACTTCTATAGGATCTGCTTTGCGCATGGTCACGCCTAGCCCTTCTTTCATATCCAAAGGCTCGTCTGAAGGTGTACTAAAATTGAAACCTTGGAGTAAATGAGCTATTGCAAGGTGTGTCACTTGAGTTGCATAGGTGATCCCTGGACAAGATCGTCTTCCAGAACCAAACGGGATGAACTCATATTGATGACCGCGAACATCAACCCCTGCTTGACTAGTCAAGAATCTCTCTGGATCAAATGTATCAGGATTCGACCAAATCTTAGGATCTCGATGTAGTTTCATAGTATTGACCCACAATCTTGTACCTTTTGGAATGTGGTATCCTTGTACGATACAGTCCTCTACTGATTCGTGTGGTGCTAACAAAGGTGCTGGTGGATATAATCGCAGTGTTTCTTTAACGACAGCTTGGAAGTATACCAAATCCTTGATATCACTCTCTTCTACCCATCTGTTTCTGCCAACATTTGTGTCTAGCTCGTCTTGGACTTTCTTCATGGCATCTCTGTGGTTTAACAATGTAGCCATTACCCAATTTAAGTGAATAGCAGTCGTGTCCGAAGCAACCAACACCATACTCTGTGTTAAAAAGAACCTTTTAAGAGAAACAAGACTAGAAAAACAAACAAAAGAACAATCTTTTAACCAACATTATGTTGGCATCATGCTAAATTTCGAAAACTTTTCTACCTCTGACAGTACTCTCTACCTCCCCATACCCTAATTGTGGATTTCACTGGGGTATGCTGTTGTTGTATTGAATTCTCTGAAAAAGGCACTACTTTTGAAGGATCAGATACACACCCGACGACATTTTGAAGAATCCGGACAACATAGATCATAAACACATGCACAAGCATCTCATAAACATTCATAACCTTCACCGATGTTGCTCGGACTCTTCAAAAATGTAATCGGGGGTTGTGTCGGATCCTTCAAAAGTAGTGCATTTTTGAAGGATCCGACCCTGGTGCGACAACATTTTTGGAGAGTCCGAGCAACTTCATACTGTATATTCAAGAAAAGCAATGTAAATATAGAAGCAAGAGACATTATTACTCACCAGAGCAGTAGCTTTAATGGTGGTTTCTCTACTATAATCATCAACAAAATCTTCATTACTCATCATAGAAAGCATAACATCAATAAAATCCTCTTCATTTCCCTCAACAAAATTAACTCTTTCTCTCTTCTTCACATGTTCATCCAACCAACTTTGTAAAACACAATCAATATCTTTAAATGTCCTTTTCATAAACTTAACATGCCCTTGAAAATCAATCCACTTAAACAAAGGTATTGGAAATGCATCCCATAACACAAACCCTATTGACATAAAATCCTTCAAAGCTTTCTTAAATCTCTCAGCTTCTTCTTCATTTCCACCTTTTTCTACCCTTCCATTGCTTTTTCCAGCTATCATTTTCACTATCAAGCTCAGTGTTAACTTTTCTATCCAATTAGTAATATTCACTTTCACCTGAAAATCACTTCCGGTCACTGGAAAATCAAGATTAGCTCCAGAGACCAGGCAGTCTGTTGCACTAAAGCAATCGCTATGTGCACTATTGTACGAAGCTTTACCTTGCATTTCTACTATAGGCTGTTTCCACGACTTGATAACCTTATCTCCCTTAGCACTAAAGCTCCCGCCATGCATGGGGTCTAAGGAAGGGTCAGACAAGAAGACTTTATTGTACGAATCCTTACCTTGGATTTTTGTCAGAGGTTGTTTCTTCGGCTTGATAACATTATCTCCATCCACAATAAAACTAATATCATCTCCACCCACTGGAAAATTATCTCGGGTCACCGGAAAATGATCAACGGTGACTAGAAAATCAAGATTTTGATCTCCGGTGAGCGGAAACAAAGAGTAAAGATTTTTAATACTAGTTTTCACTTCAGAAACCTTCACATCTCTCAATTTCTCCAACTTACTACTAGACAAAACTTCGTTAATAATAATTTTCCTAATCTTTCTCCAGTAATCACCATAACTAGCAAGAAAAAGCATTGCATTATTGTACCCGATATACTCTCCGGCCAAACTCCCGGGCCGGGCAGGAAACACTTTATCATTGACATTCAAACAATCCTTCACAGCATCATAGCTGCTTACCACTAATATACGCGGTATTCCTAGTCGGAAAGTGAAAATGGGGCCATATTTATCTGCCAAAGAAGATAATTTTCGATGCAATGGAATGCTTTTGATGCCAGAGAATTGTAGAAGATGACCGATAACCGGTAAGCCACCGGATATTTCTGGTGGGAAATCTGAAAGTTTATGTGATTTTTGTGTTAATTTATATATGAAAATGGAGGAAATGGTAATGGTTATGAGTAGTAAAATAGCATTAAAATGAGAAAAATATGATCTTCCATTTTTTTTTTATAAAGAAAAATCTAAGTTTTTTGATGTGTTTATATAGTGCTAGACAAGGATTCTATTAGTTAATATCTCATACTAGATATGGGATAAATAGTTAGGGACACAAGACATCTGGTCGCACTTTTGACACTTGTACTAATGAATAGTCTTTGCCACTACAATAAATAACATGTCAATTTAATTGACTCTAACAAGATGGAGACAAAGGCATCATAATTAGACAAGCACTTAACTAGAGATCACATGGTACATGATGCAGACATGTTTGGTTCTCATTTCTTAGCTCTAAAGTAGTGGACCATATCCAGTTTCAAAAAAGAATTTGATCACGCTACGAAAATTGTTCCTACTGCTGGTATATTGGTTGATCAGCAACCAGCTGGTACCAGTGCAACAGGTATTTGATACGACTGCTCCTTTGCGAACAAGCATGTGGAGAAAAATCCAGACAAGCAAGTGGAGATAATCTATCAATGATCACCGCAAATGCTTCACCAGTGTTTGTAAAGGCTCCCGCGGAGAAAGGTGTTGCAGCTTTTGTGACTGACTTCCTCATGGGTGGAGGTTCTTCTGCTCTCTCAAGGACTGCTGCTGCTCCTATCGAGCGTGTGAAGCTTTTGATCCAAAAACCAAGATGAGATGATCAAGACTGGTAGACTCTCGGAACCATACAAGGGAATAGGAGACTGTTTCAAAAGGACAATGCAGGATGAAGGGGCTGTCGTTTTGTGGAGGGGAAACACTGCTAATGTTATCCGTTATTTCCCTACTCTGGTTCACCGTGTGCCTTCTTTTTACCGATAAATTATCATCTGCCATTCCGTACCCTATTTGACATTATGATAGCCTAACGTTCATTTTTCCACAGGCCTTGAACTTTGCATTTAAGGATTGTTTCAAGAGACTCTTCAACTTCAAGAAGGACCGTGATGCATGGCTACTGGACGTGGTTTGCTGGAAACCTTGCATCCAGTGGTGCAGCTGGCGCTTCCTCGTTGTTCTTTGTCTACTCATTGGACTATGCACATACCCGTATTGCAAATGATGCCAAGGCTGCAAAGAAAGGAGGCGAGAGACAGTTCAATGGTATGATTGATGTCTACAGAAAGACACTCACTTCTGATGGAGTTGCTGAACTATATCGTGGATTCAACATTTCATGTGTTGGTATCATTGTCTACCGTGTTTTGTACTTCGGAATGTATGACTCCTTAAAGCCAGTTCTCTTGACTGGAGGACTACAGGTTAGCGTTTGTCTGTTTTAGCGTCTTTGCTTTTTATTGGTTTACGTGGATTTTGATAATATCGTTGGCTCAACAATTTCACTTGGCTTATATGGATGTTTACAGGATAGTTTATTTTCTAGCTTTGCTCTCGGGTGGCTGATAACCAATGGTGCTTGTCTGGCCTCATACCCTATTGACACAGTCCAGTGAAGCTGTTAAGTACAAGAGCTCACTTGACGCATTCTCCCAGATTCTTAAGAACGAGGGTCCCAAATCTCTGGTGCTAACATCCTTCGTGTTGTTACTGGTGCTGTTGTGTTGGATGGATATGATAAACTTCAGATGATCGTTTTTGGAAAGAAATACGGCTCTGGCGCTGCCTAAATTCAGACCACATATAGCATCCTTTAGGATTAGGTATTGGTGAAAAATCTTTATGCAGTGCAATATGAGGATTCTTTTGGAAAGGCGTTTTATGTTTTTTCCTCTTTTTCTTTTTTGAATAATTTGAAAAATTTTCAGGATCTTTATACAGAGGTTACATATTGTCATACTCAGAACTTTTGATATAATTAAAAGATACGGATTTGACTACATCTACTTGTACTTTTGCTGATGTGATTTCTTTTGACGAAACCATTTTCTTTCCGTCTGTATGGGAGTCCCTCTTAGATTCTTCGCGTACTCTTGTGAAGACGGGATAGTCAAGAGAATTCATGTTTTGATTCGTAATTTTTTCCTGTTTTAATTCTTAACAGATCAGTTACTTGATGAGCTATAAGCGTATTTCTGCTTGCGAAACAAATATGGTTTGAAAGTATGAACTTGAAAAATATATTAAGTTAATATGAACTAAAGAAGAACAAATGTCGATGCAAACATCTCTCAAAATAAAGCTTAATATTCAACAATAGGAGTTACCAACTCCACTGCGCCAACGTCTTCTTATCCTTGATATCTAAAATTTGAAAAATAAGATAGTGAGCGTCAAACACTTATCAATAAGAAAAAGTAGAGAGTATCTAGTTATTGTTATTGAAAAAAAAAAACATATACATTAGTGTTGAACTTAGCTAGAATACCTGTAAGTTTGCCTTCGCTGCTTCTTTCTCCTTGCCATCATAATTTTGTGTTCCAGCTCTTCAACGATTCTTTCAAGCCATTTCATATTTCCAGTTGAGATCAAGAAATATATTATGGATAATCCGATACACAGTCCGGTTCCATACCCCATAAGAGCAGCTTTCCAAAAATCATTCAGAAATTCAGAGTTGCTTTCTTCATCAAGCGCAGGTCCAGCATAAGTTTCCTCCGATATTGAATCATCACCATCATTACCACAACCTTTTGAAAGTGGGAATCTACGTAATCCATCATTACTTTCATATGAATTGTTCTCAAAGGTATGAAATTGATTTCCTTGAGGAATTCACCCTTCGAGATGATTGTTGGAGAGATTTAAAACTTCAAGAGATGTAAGAGAAGCAAACTGTGCTGGTATCTCTCCTACAAGATGGTTACCCGACAGGTCCAATGATTCAACTGAAGATAAACTTCCAAGTGATCGCGGAATATGACCTTGCAATCCATTATGAGATAAATTTAAAATACGGAGTGCAATGAGATCACCTATTATACTTGGACTATGTCCTTCAAATTTATTGTTTGAAAAATCAATAGTGGTGTACAAAAACAAGATTCTCACAACTTCATACTCCAATCCCTTTGTTACGATAGCTATGGAGTTCTCATAATATCCATATCTTTCATCACTCGGTGCTTTCTTTGATGGATCAATTTTCCTCATGGCTCTTAAATGTTGAAACAAATTCGTCAGTAAGTTTCCCGTGAAGGCATTGAAAGAGAGATCTAACAATCGAAGCTCAGGATACATGTTTTCACTTCCTAAAGTTCTAATGGGTCCATGCAACTTATTCAACCACATTGGAAATGTATCATTGAGGAGATTGTCTCCTAAATCAAGAACTTCCAGTAGTTTGCAATTTTCTAAGGATTGTGGAATTTTTCCCTCTAGCTCATTTCCATGCAAATTGAAGCTTCCGAGTGCACTTCCAATGCTAAAAGTTGTTGGAAGAGTACTGGAAAGATTGTTGTGCTGCATATCAAGAACCTCAAGATGACTACTCATGTTGCCAAAACATTGCGGAATTGCTCCCATTAGATTGTTTCTACCCAATGTTAAATTGCAAATAGACGGAGGCAACTCTCCACTGAGTTTATTATGTGATATTACCCAAACATTGAAGAATTTTTCCTTTCAAGTTGTTTCTCGACAAATGCAGGATGTCAAATTACAAATAAATGAAGGAATTTCCTCAGTCGTCAGCTTGTTGTTGTTGAGCAACAGAGTTCGCAAGTTTCTCAAATTGCCAAAGGAAGATGGAATTGGGCCATTGAGTTGATTATTGGATAATTCCAGTTCATTGAGGTTTTTCAAATTCCCCAACTCACTAGGAATTGGGCCAGAGAGTTGATTATTGAATAGTCTCAGATAATGGAGGTTTTTCAGATTCCCCAACTCACTAGGAATTGGGCCCGAGAGTTGATTATCGGATAATGCCATATAATTGAGGTTTTTCAGATTCCCCAACTCACTAGGAATTGGGCCAGAGAGTTGATTATTGAATAAATTCAGATCTTTGATTTTTTTCAGATTCCCCAACTCACTAGGAATTGAGCCAGAGAGTTGATTAGCATAAAGGCGCAAAACTTTGAGCTCAGTTAATTCACCTATAGTTTTTGGAATTAGACCATAAAGATTGTTTGTGTGTATGCTTAAATTCAGAAGTGACATCATCTTCCCTATTTCTGGTGGGATTGTGCCTGAAATTTGATTCATGGACAAGTCAAGATAGATAAGATTAGTGAGATTACCGATCTAAGGTGGAATGGTTCCATAGAAATTGTTCATGCTAAGATCAACATATTCAAGAAAAGGGAGGGATGAAAACGGAAAATCAAAGAGGGTACCAATGACTCTAGAATTTGTAATATTTAACCTGTTTATCCTACCATTAAAGCAAACAACTCCGTACCAGTAAGGAGAATATTTTCGAAAGCATCATCATGTACTGTTAAACGATTTTGAGTTGATACTTTTTGTTGTTGAAGGATGAAATTGGTGCAGGGTACACTATTTATATTGCAGTAAATCAGTACAAGTCTTACGTGTCTTTGTCTTGAATTAATAAGTAGAATAGCCTCATAAGCCATCAAAATTTAAAGGCTTTGTTGTTAATTATCATAGTTTGGCTAATGATGTCATTATGTTTTGTCATATGTTCAAATCTATCTCCATATGCTTTGTTTGTATGTGTTTGAACTTTCTTCATATTAACCAATTCCAAGTGTAGAAGATTTCAATGCACAAGTCTTTAGTCTTGCCAAGTTGGCCTATTTTGTCTAAGAAACTAAATTGTTTCAATGCAACAACTTTACCGGTTAATCCAAGGCTCTCCTTCAAAAGCAGCGTCGAAGAAAATCGTTTGACTGGTGAAGGGGAAGAATACCTTCAACTACTAGGGATGGTTTTCAAATAAAAACAAAACAATAATAATCAAGAGGAGTACAGAACTAATGTATTCATTTATCTCAACTTCCCTCTTTGAGAGAACCATAGAAAAGTACTCTTGAGAAGTTCCATAGTCATTTACATTAGCATTAGCTTTCCTCGAGTACGAAGAAGAAAAGACAAAGAAGATACCGACGAGCTAGTTACACTCATATACGAATGAAAACAAAGAAGAGACTCTCCAGGTCAAAATTCCTAAATGGTATGTAGAACAAAAAGGATTAGCGCTATGTATATACTCGTAAAGCTTCGTTGCTTATTCTGCTGCTGCCGATGGTACTATGGACAAACTGTTAGCAATCAAATCTTCTGAAGACGACTCCTCAAACATGGGGACGATGCTCATTGTGTAGTGGAACTTGATTTGTAGGCGCTGATGAAGGGGTGTCGATGCCATCAATCCTTTATTTACATCAACTTGTAACTCCCTAATAGGGATTGCTGCCAAAAAACTCTTAATGTACTCTTTACATGCCTCTTTACCTCTATAAATGATGTTCTTTCCAGGTACCCTGTCTTCCTGCATACTGTCGTCGCTGTTGGTGCTCATGACAATTTTTCTTTCATCCGCAGCCTCTTTGACATCGGTTTTCTGTTTTCTATCGCAAGATGGCTTATCATCTGATTGTTGAGACTCACTAGGTATTTGCATAATTGTTGTATCTTGGTCGAATTTGAGGATATATGCCTGATTACAACCCTCAAAAAGCCTCTCCCCAAGTGTGTCAATGATATAGTACGAGTCTTTTTCAACCTTGAGGATAAAGAAGTGGTCATTCCAACTCACAATGTAAACACAGGAGTCGCCATGACGAGGAGTTTCTTGAGCGGACTTAGAAATCTCGTCCCATATGTTGTCAAAAGACATGGCACCATGAAGGAAGTGGAATCCTTCCTCTTCTTCGATTCCTTCAGGATGAAAAAACCCAATGAATGATTTTTCTGAGACTACTGAGAGTGGACACACTTTAGCCTCGAGAACTGTCTCGAGGTCAAAATGCTTATCTGGGAAACGTTCCCTATAGGTCTCGTTTTCACAAAGATCCCTCCACTGCATCGAGCCTTCATAGATAAGAGAATCAAGTTGGGACTTGATGGGCATATCTTCAGGATTGCAGTGGAACCAATCAGCTATGACAGCAACCAAGGTTGTACAAGCGCTTTCACCAGCAGCTCGTTCACTTCGTTGATCAATCGAAGCAAAGAAGATCTGAGTCTGCAGCTTCATTTGTCCATCGCGGCTTATTATTTCTTTCTGCTCCCAACTACCCACAGCGAAACTTTCATCTCCAAACTCAGAGACTGAAATCGGAGAAGTTTCCTCGGATTTGTGCCCCTGCATGAACTACACACATTAGTAAGAGGACTAGTTATGCCATATATCTTCAATCATGAACAAGAAAACCTCAGCATTTAGATACTTGATACAAATGTACAAGTAGACTAAGCTTCTAAAGAAAGCTACCAAACTTTGTAATCTTCAATTCGCCAAGCACATTGGTGTACAAGTTATTGCACGTTGATCAGACCATGACATGAAGATAAAAAATGACTCGTCAAACATGACAAAGAACGCAAGAAAAAAAGAGACGTACCCTAGAAGAAGACTCGTCGGATGAGCAAAGCTGTCGGCGATCAAAGTCTATATCGTCTCCACCATCCTCTCCATAATGTTTCTTCAACAATGGCTCCCCCTTGGTTTTAGGATATTTGAAACTCAACTTCCTCTTCCTCCAGGAAAGAAGACTACGTTTTGAACTATGCTCTGTAGATTGATTTGCTGCAGTTGTATCCTCAGGGTACTTGTACCTTGTGTCTGAAATATGATGGCCGTAGTGGACTAAATCCTCGTCACTGCTGCTGCCGCTTGTATTTGAACAAAATGATCCACCAACATGGTTTGCATAGACGAGTGCTTCATAACTGAATGACTTCTGAACACTTGTATCCTCTTTTCCTTCCTCAGATTCTCCTTCCGAATCCTCATCAAGTGAATTTGTATCCACAGGATAAACATAATCGGGATCCTCACTTCTGACTAAGTTCCTTCCATCACTGCTGCTTCCTTCCTCTGCATGATATGCCTTCTTGTGTCGCCTAAAAGATAATGCTTTCAAAAATTTAAACTTTCGCAGACCTGCTTTTAAAGAACCACCCCCATTTCTGTCTGTCAACAAAGCCTTTCCAGGGTTCGGAGATACTGGAGCAGTCATGATAAACTTCGGAAATGTCTCTGAAGCTTCGTGAGTGTTCCTCAATTCCACAAGGTTGAGCACTAGCTGTCAACAAATATATGAACATATCTTTAGGAAACAGTCGCATTAGATAATATATTCACGTAACTGCAGGAATACAAGAACGCAAGCAAAAAGCATGTGTTTTAGTTTCTCTTACACAGAGTGAAAGGCAACTCTTGAAGCTGCCAACAGAGACTTCCAAAGGAACGAAAATTTCAATGCCCTCTTGTTTATCTCCAGCTACTGAAGCAAACTCTGCAAGATTCAATGTCACAGCAGAAAGTACGGGTACCTTCTGATTTGGTCCTTTGTTTGTACCCTGATTCAGCAAAAGTATGAATAAATACAAAGAAGGGAGTAAATGAACAATGAAATCGAACACAAAGACAACGTGTTCAATAGAGAAATTAGTGTCGATGAAAAGCTAAAACCAAAACTAAAGGATTAGAAGCATGAAATAATACACCCGTTGATTGGAAAACACACGATTATCATGAACGATAGGTTCAAAGTAGTCAAAGGAACATGTAGCTAAGGCCAATGTTGTGCCTATGGAAGAAGAACAACTTGCTTCAGTCTCAAACAAGTTGCGATATAAGAATTTACTATTCCATTTAAGCTCAACACATGTCATCATCATACCAAATAAAAATACAACAACAACAACAACAAACCCAGTGTATTCCCACCTAGTGGGGTCTGGGGGGGGTAAGATGTACGCAGTCCATACCTCTACCTCTAAAGAAGTAGAAAGGTTGTTTCCGATAGACCCCCGACTCAAGACACGAGATACCACACAAATACATAGTAAAGCACAGAACAAGATTTCATAACATAAATACGGCACCCATAAGTAATAAAAAAACAGAGAAAAGCACACAGATTCGTAATACAACATGGAACAAGGTATCATAACAAGAATAATGCCCCCACCAAGTAATTCCCTACACTAGCGACCCAAACTGGCCCTAGCCTTCTGCCCTAATTCGCGTCTTCCAGATCTTCCTATCTAGGGTCATGTCCTCGGTGAGTTGTAACTGCTCCATGTCCCGCCTAATCACCTCACCCCAGTACTTCTTCGGCCTACCCCGCCTAAAACCATCCAACGCTAGCCTCTCACACCTACGAACCGGGGCATCCATGCCCCTCCTCATCACGTGTCCGAACCATCTCAATCGGACTTCCCGCATCTTATACTCCACTGGAGTCACACCAACCTTCTCCCTGAGGGAGTGAAAATAAAAATAAGTGAAAATAAGTTACATAAAAAAAAAATTAAAACCTATTTCCAACTAGTAGATATGGCCTATATGAGTCTTGATACTACATTGTGTCCTATCTTTAACCAAGTCTGCATTGATTCCAAGAAATTATAGGTCGTTCGAGACAACTTCTCTAGGTCTATCTCGTCTCCTTTTAACACCTTGGTCACCATGGTCTCACACCTACTAACCGGTGTATCTGGAGGTCGCTGCAAGACGTTGAACCTATGAAAGAAGTAGTCATTAAAAAGTTCAAACCATTTATCATTAACAACTCCTCCTATTGTTTCTTCCCTTAAAAACCAATTGTTGGATGCACACCAAAACAACTTTGGGAAGCCATAATCCTCAAGGTGCCTAATCATTTGCTACCATTTTTATTTAATAATAGACTATGCCCATAATGCTTTTTTTTTTCCTTATCCAGAAATGACAGTTGTATATGTCTAAGAGAAAAATATGAATGAATACAGTAGGTCTCACCATCCACCATATAACATCAAAATAAATGAACCCCACAAGCTCAGAAAGTGGATCCATTGAAATGCAATCATTACATTCCAGAAGGCTTAAAAAGCTTCTGACTCCCAGTGCATGTCAATAACAGTTTCTTAGACATCAATATAACAAAGTTAAAACTCACTTTACGCCAGTAGCATGTCGGAAAATTATACTGTGTATATATATTGGACACTTTAGGCGAAATTCTTGGCTTTGCCACTGTTAAACTCACTAAGCTACTAGTACTCTAGGAGTAATAAAACTCAGTAAAAAACATATTGATGATGAATTTTATTATGCTTCTCTTGTTTAACATGTCCTTTGGAGAGGCTCATACAAATGATGTTGCAATATACTGAATCACCATGATTAAATAATCAAAACTAAGCATCAACCTAACCAATAAAAGAAAAAATAAGTATCCTAATTTGCGGAAATTCAAGAAATTTATCATCCCAAAAAGTTGTATAACATGACCAGGATTCATAAAACAATACAAATAGCACCCAATTTCAAGACAACAAAGGTACAAGCACTAGATATTCAGATAACATACAGTTCTCAATAACAGTCAGACCTCACTATATCAGAGATCTTCAACAACAACATTTCACTATAACGGGCAAGTTTTACTGTGGAACCGATTTTTCATGTTATGTTATATTATATGTTCTCTATAACAACATTCCACTCCGAACAAGCGATGCAGTTATAGAGAGGTTTGACTGTATATCAACCTTCTCAAGGAGAAATGAATGCATAGTTCCACTAATATTAGGAAGTAATCAAATTCCCTAGAATTGGATTCAGAGTTCTTATTTCATAAGAAAACCTAAAGATAATTTTTTAAAAATTCTTTTTCAATTTCACTCAACAGCCAAAATCCACAGCAACACACCTAATGAAATCTCACAAGTGGGGGTCTGGGAAGGGTAGGGAGAGTAGTGTACTCAGACCTTACCCCTATCTCAAAGTTAGAGAGTGTTTCCGATGACCGAAAAAAAACAGTTCAAAACAGTCAACAACTATAAACAAAAACAACAAATATTATAAAAACAAAAACTATAACAAAACAATAAGATAATTGAGATACAAAAAATATTGTATAGTAACAGAAATCGAAGGACAAAAAACTACAGGAGCAATACTACGACGACTAATAAAATAAAAAATCAAGAAACTCACATTGATCACAGTAAAGACAACTTCCCAAGGCTGAAAAACACCATCTTTCCAACCTGAAAAGTTACAAACACTCAGAAACTCCTCATTCTATTCAACAATCCCTTCATCTTCCTTCAAACACTCTTCTTTAGTAAAATTCTTCTTTACACTTCTCCTATTAAATGACCCCAAATTCAGTGAAATACCCTTTGATGATCCCTTCCACTTAATTTCAACTCTTAATCTATCAAAATCATGGACCCCCATTTTCTCATTTAACAAAAAGTTGAAACCTTTAAGGCAATTCACAGTAATCTTAGCCTCATATTTCTTTGATGATGATAATGGTGGCCATGACATACACTTCATCATCTTCACAACCATATTATATATATAAACTTTTTCACCCACCCAACGGTGTCGCCTAGCGGTCAATGAAATGAGTCACATCTATGACGTCACAGGTTCAAATTCCAATAAAGACAAAAACAATATCTGTAAAAGTTGGCTCGGACACTACGATTATCAAAAATATATATATATATATATATATATATATATATATATATGTATATTTTTTTCACTGACACAAAACAAGAAAATACCAAGAAAGATAACTTTTTGTCTCAAAAAGACTAAAGTGATCCAAGATTACTATAAGACTATGAGACCAAAACAAGAAAATACAATAAAAATCACTCTTTTGTGCTTGTAGACACCGGGTCGTTTGGTACATGATGAGATAAACAGTAGTTACTATAAATAGTGAAATAAAATAATTTTGAGATATAGCTAATCCCAAGCTTTACGGTGAGAAAATGATTAATTTCCTTATATGGCGTATCAAAACAACTCCTCTATATCTTATACTATTTCGATTTACTATAAATAGTGAAATAAAACAATTTTGAGATATAGCTAATCCCAAGCTTTACGGTGAGAAAATGATTAATTTCCTTATATGGCGTATCAAAACAACTCATGGAGTATCTTATACTATTTTGATTTACTATAAATAGTGAAATAAAATAATTTTGAGATATAGCTAATCCCAAGCTTTACGGTGAGAAAATGATTAATTTTCTTAGATGGCGTATCAAAAAACTCCTCTATATCTTATACTATTTCGATTTACTTTTATTTGTCACGCTTGATTTCGTTTTTTTTTTACTTTTTACATGAGGTATAAGAGGTCGAATATAATGGGTATGAGGAAAGACGGGGGAAGCTAACTAACAGTGAGGGGGTTCATTCAAACTCCCTTCGGCAGAATATTATACTACTATTTATACAAGCTTAAAATAATTTTTCATGTATATAATGCAGCCGTTGAACCCCCTTCGACTAGTTCTTTCGTTCATATTTTTCGATTTTGAACCCCCTTAGTTAAGATTGAGGGAAGGTTGATATAGGTCGGTGAAACATTGAAGAGAGATGATTAGATAGGACATAGTGTAATTTTTTACTTTACGAGAGTTAATTTAACTAATATTTAGTTTAAATTGAATTTATTTAAAATACAAATGTTTGATAACTATACAATAGAATACTACTTCTTCGGATTCAATTTATTATCTGGTTTTGATTTAACATTGAGTTTAAAAAAATAAAGAATATTTTTAAATTTTGCAATTAAATTATATCTTGTACTTGTATGGTTCACTTTTATTTGTCACGTTCGACTTTGTCTATTTTTACTTTTCAAGAAAGTTATGAGAGGTTGGATATAATGAACACGAGGAGAGGTTGATGTAGGTCAATGAAGTATTGGAGAACATAGATTAGAAAAGATATAGTATAACAAAATTTATTTTAAAAAATTCAAATGTTTAAAAACTATAGAGAAAATCTACTTTTATTGTTTCAATTTGTTTGTTTGATTTTGACTTGACATGAAATTTAAGAAAAACGAAGAATATTTTAATTCTTGTGGCCGGAGTCCTACACTAAATATATGTAGAATATATCAACATATCATTTAATCTTGTTGTGTTAAACATATCGTGTGGAAAGTTAAAGCATTATCAAAAAATAAAGCATATATTTTAAACAACTAAAAAGAAACGTACAACAAATAGATTAAAACAGAGGGAGTAGAATAAGTTGTAATCCTTTTCGTATAAATATAATTAAAAAATATATTTTAAAATATTGATCAACATCAATGCAATTTAATTCTCAAGGAATAAAATATGACAAGTAAATCAAACGAATAGAATGATAATTTTATACATACATAAATCTATAATATATTAAAAGTGTGAAGACCCTTAAAAAAGTGATTTGAACTTTTTTTCCTTCATTAAAAGAATCTTCTTTAGACAAAACTGTATTTTCACTATTTTTTAAATTTATTATTTAATTATTTTTATCATATTAACTAGAATTCCTAAAATATATGAGACACCTAAAATATATGGTAGGAGAATTAATTAATATTTTTCTTTCTACTGTTCAAGTAGAAAAATACTCCTAAAATATGACTAATTTATTATTTAATTATTTTTAATTATATTAACTAGACTTCCTAAAAGATAAGAGCCTCCTAAAATATATGGTAGGAGAATTAATTAATATTTTCCTTTCTACTAGATTTTCTAAAATATATGGTAGGAGAATTAATTAATATTTTTCTTTCTACTGTTTGATTAGAAAAATACTCCTAAAATAGGACTCTATTAAGGAAATACTCTATAAATATTAATTATCTTATTATTTTATTTTAATCTACAGATGTTAGATAAATGTGGGTCGGCTTTGAATTTTTTTTAGGTAAATGTTAGGTTTAATTGTATTATCGTAATATCTATATTAATTTGTTATTTTGTGGTAGTTTATAATTCGTAGATGAATCTCGATCGATTTTGAGAAATTTTTGTGTGTAAAATTTAAGTTTAATTATATTATTTTTACATCACTTTTATCGTATTATTTTGTTGCAATTTACAGGTGATAGATAAATGTTGGTCGGCTTTGAGAAATTTTTTATGTAAAGGTTAGTTTTAGTTGTATTATTTTGATATCTCTATTATTGTATTACTTTTTTATTGTTTACAGATGTTAGGTGAGTGTCGAACGACTTTGAGAAATTTTTTGTGTGTAAAGATTAGATTTAATTGTGTTATTTTGATATCTCTATCATTGTATTATTTTGTTACAATTTATAGATGGTAGATGAATGTCGATCGACTTTTAAAAATATTTTGGTAAAGATTAGGTTTAATAAATAAATTCTCCATCTTTACATACTCAAAAGATATTAAATTTAATTATTATATTCATCTTTATTATTTAAACAAATATCCTATTTAGTGTAATATTTGCACTCATTAAAGTGAGATACATGCGCAAGGCGCGTACACCTAAACTAGTACATATACACATGAGAAAAGACATCTTTCCCCCCCCTGAACTTGTCCTCCAAACTCACTTTAGCACTTAAACTTAACTTCTATTTATTTACCCCCTTAACATCTTTAAAGTGTATTATTTTCACTCCTAAAGCTGACGTAGAATTTAAAAATGAAAAAAAAAGCACTCTTTTTAATTTAAAACTGACATGGCCCCACTTTTTAATATATATATATATATATATATATATATATATATATATATATATATATATATATATATATAAAAAAAACCACTTTCTTCATACCCTCCCCCCCCCCTCATTTCTTCATCTTCTTCATACCCCTCCACCTCCATTTCCCATCTTCTTCTTCTACCCCCACCCTCACCCCCACCCCCACCATAATTTTTACTCTCCAAACCCGCCACCACCAGCCCCCCTTCTCTTTCAACCACCAATTTCTCTACCACCAGCCCCACCCCTCCCCTCCAAACTCCTAATTTCTTCTTCTTCAATCACCAAATCCTTCACCCCACCTAAATCCCTTGACTTAAGATCATTAGAAAAGAATGAAATTGAATTTCTAAAATTAAAAGTTATCTTCATGAATTTGAAATAAAATTGAAATTGAAGAAAAGTTATTAGCGGCGGTGTTAATGATGGTGGTAGTGTTAATGGTGATGGTGGTGTTAATGGTGTGCATATATTTTTTTGGGTTTGTTTTAATCATTTTTCGGTGAGTTTTGTCGGAATATTTCGGAATGAAGAGTTTTGAATTGGAATGTGGTGATGCTATTGCATTGTTGTTTCTTGAATTGGTGGTTTGATGAAGGAATCGTAAAGGGCTTGTAATTATGTTTTAAAAATTCAATCTTGATTTTGTTTTCCATGTTTTTGTTGTATGGTATATTTTGAGCTATTTGTTTTGTTGGATTTGTGTTAGAATCAGAAGGGTCTTTTAATTATTTTTTGAATTAATTTTGTTGGGTTTGCTTAATGGCTATTGGTAATATATTTAAGTTTGAAGAAGATAGAAAATGAAAGAGAGGGGAGAGGGGAGAGGTGGGGTGGTTTTAAGAAGATAGAAAGGGGGGAGGGGGCTGCGCTGTAGGGTAGGGGGCGGGGTGGGGGGTTGTGAAGAAGAAAGAAAATGGGGGTACGGGGTGCTTTTTTATTTAATATATATATATATATATATATATAAATAAAATAGTAAATATATATATATATATATTTTTATATAAATAAAATAGTAAATATATATATTGTTTTAAGAAAAATATATATAAAAATAATGTGTGGGGGATTAATTTTTTTTTAGAAAAATTAAACTTCTTACGTGGTAATGACGTGGCTTCGACGTGGCATTGACGTGGCATTGATGTATAGGCGAGTGTGACACACTCTCCGTTGTGAGAGTGGTATTCAGTTTTGAGGGGTGAAAATAATATACTTTAAAGATGTTAAGGAGGTAAATAAACAGAAGTTAAGTTTAAGTGATTAAGTGAGTTTGGAGGACAAGTTCAGAGGAAAAAAATATTTTTTCTCTATATACATACATACATACATATATATATACATACATACATACATACATATATATATATATATATACATACATACACACAGACATAGATATATATATTGCTTTCTATTTTTGTTTTAGAAAAGACATCTTTTCCCCCCTGAACTTGTCTTCCAAACTCACTTTAGCACTTAAACTTAGCTTCTGTTTATTTACCCCCTTAACATCTTTAAAGTGTATTTGTTTGACCCCTAAAGCTGACGTGACATTTTCTTAAAAAAAGGGGCGCGTTTATTTATTAAAAAAATTAATTTCAGTAATATTATATTTAAAATATAATAAAATAATTTTAAAAAATTAAAATAAAAATAAAAAATGGACAATTTTTTCTTCTTTCTTCTTCAAATCATCATCAACAACAACACTCAAACCTCCATTAACAACCTCAATTTTTTTTCACTTTCCTCCATTAACAACACCACCCAAGAACAACACTTTCCTTTAATTTTTTTTACTTTTCTCCATTAACAACACCACCCAAGAACAACACTTTCCTTTAGTTTTTTTTCACTTTTCTCCATTAACAACACCACCCAAGAACAATACTTTCCTTTAATTTTTTTTCACTTTTCTCCATTAACACCACCCAAGAACAAACATGAAAACACTATTAAATAATTTTCTCCATGGAACATCATCTCAACCTTCAATCCAACTCGCTCAAAATTTAGATAAAAATTAAATATGATTTTGTTTTTGAATCACATATCATCAATGAGATTTCTTTTGATTTTTACTTTTGAATTTTTTTTGTTAATAAGACAATTTAAAAAAATTAATTTTAACTTGATGAAAGTATTTTGTGTTTGAATAAGAAAGAAGAGGGTGGAGGGTAGAGTAGGGGTGGGGCGGAAAGGGGAGAAAGAATGGCGGGTAGGGGGAAGGCTGGAAGGGGAGAAAGAACGGGGGGTGGGGTGGGGTGGGGGGGCTAGAAGGGAAGAAGAGCAGGGGGGAGGGGGCATTTTCTATTTAATATATATATATATATATATATATATATATATATATTATTTAATATTTATATATAAATCATAAATATATATTTTTTGCTTTTTAAACAAAAATACATAAAAATAGTATGTGTGTGGGATTTTTTTTTAAAAAAATCATAATTTCTTACCTGGCAATGACCTAGAACTGATGTGGAACTAACATGACGCGTGTGTAACCCACTCTCCGTTGTGAGAGTGATATTCAGATTTGAGGGGTGAAACAAATACACTTTAAAGATGTTAAGGACTAATTCACAACTTGATCCGATGATTCATACATGTAAATGAACAGTGACGGATACAGGATTTAATCTAGAAGACGCACAAGGGAGGAGATTTTTCATTTACAAATAGAAAATCGTCAAACTAATTTAGTTGAATACATAAGACAGTCCCCTAAAGTTCTCACGACTTTTCATTTAGACAGCTCAACTAAGACTGTCGCGCTTATAAAACTCAGTTATTACTTGGAGCAACATCTAGTGTATAATGACCGAGCCTTCCAGTCCGATACAGATTAAGCAACTTAGCAGCAACTTTACGAACACAATCATCCGAATCAGGAGGCAAATTAAAAGCATCGCGAAGAGCAGCAAACTCTGCTTTGATGAGCCGCGACATAGTTTCCTCATCCTCTAGATCTCCATTGAAAGATGAAACTGCTTCGTAGAGCATTCTTCAAACCTTATTCACAATGAAATCCTGTATGAATAATTGGAGATGTCATATCCAGCTATTCTAATGGAAAAAGAACGAGAACTTAATACAAGTCGAGCTAAAAAACCGAGGACAACCATGTTCCGGTACTCATAGTTGCTGATCACCATGAATACGACGAATACAACATCTACTGAACATGTTTTTCTAAACTATTCGTGATGTGGGAATTTTGAAAAGCGTATTTTTTTCCTGATATATAAGGCGAGGAACCACGCTGAACGTGTTATTCTGTACCAACTGGTTTTTCCTGACTAAAAGTTCACCTGGTCTCGTGAAAACAAAAGCCTATTATAAAGGCGCAATAACAATGATTGTTGAACTTACTATTCACTCGTGGTTGACATACAGGCGTCTAATTTTGTAAGAGCCGTTTCATAAACAAATGACAATGGAAACGGAACTAGCATATAGTGAAGAGGCACGAAAGATGTAATAATAACACATTTTCTGTTGAACCGCTTACCTGTGTGTGATCTGTAAGATATTGTCTCTTCTGTCTTCTCTCTAACTCAGAACAATCATCAGTGCTTGATAATGACAACTTGGCCCATTTCTTATATTCATCGCTCAAGTTAAAGATGGATAGAAAATATTCCGCAAGCTCCACTTCCCCGACCAAGCAATCTTTGAGCGCACCTGCATTTAGAATAAAGGAACATATAATATCTATCAGTTGGTAGGTCACTTCCTAGACTCGCACTACGCATTTTTCACTTCCTCTATTGTCATGTTACTTTCTCCTTGTGTATAGTTTTACGCCAATTACTGACTATCATTCCTTTGGTTAACAAGAGGAGTAGGAGCAGAGAGAATCGCGATTTGTGACTATGTTCTGATGAAAATCCAAAAAGTTGGAAGTTCTACCTGTTAAAGCGAGATTGGAGCACACCTCTGCATCGAGAATCTCAGCCGGGAAAACACCAGGGGTGTCTAACACGTAAATACTAGGATGGCTGGCAATCTGATTTTGTAAAAGTAGTTTCATCAAGAAATGACTACGGAAGCAAAAAGCAAACAGCCTTAAGCTGAAAAACAAGCCACAGGAACCATGCGAAAAATCCCAAACCATCTAGTTCACAACTTTCCTGGTCGAACGCAGATGATGACAGTACAAGAAACAGGGGAAAATCATGTTTCTACAGGTACGAAATAAGTACCTTCAAGCCGCTAATATTTTTTGTCTCCCCTGGATGCGGACTCACTACAACATGCTTTAATCTTCCTTTCTCTGCAAATCAAAGAATGTCTCAGGATGTTCAGATTGGATACGTTCTATACTCTCTCGAGTCTTCTGGAAACACGAGAAAATAGCTACAAGAACTTAACAAAGCCAAAGGTGAAAAATAAGAATTAAAAAATTAGATGATAGATATAAAAGCGTATCCTCATAAACAAAGGAACTGGAACATGATCCAACACGTGTCAAGTTGTAGCTGAGATTCCAGTCTTTAGCCTTCAGGTTGTCACTCGTTGCCTTAACCACTCAGCCAACCGTTTAGGGACTTGACAACTATGTGAATATGTCGAGCAATATTATACACCTGTGTAATTATTTACTTACGCTTAACATAGAAAAAGGCTCTGGAAGATCGACAGGGTAACTGGTAAAAGCACATTACCTACCAAAAGTAATCGTCTATCGTAGAACTGGTGCATACTTCTTGATATGCAAAACTCCAACTTTATGGTTAGAGATGAAGGTTGGAGTCATGGGAGGTCAACACTTGTTGACGAGAGAACACAAGTCTAAGAGAATAACTTATTCACTAACATAATATCTTATCCAAATAACACATCACAAAACAAGACGTTTCTGGAGTAATACTGGCAAGCTCGCTCAGACGTTAATCTAAAACATAGAAGGCAATAATATAAAGGAAAAGATCCATGAACGCTAGGTTTTTACGTACCTGTGAATCTCTGACTTCAAGGAGAATATCAACCAATGGGATCCGTTTGGTTATGGCACGAGATGTTGCAGCCATGTGAGGTGTGTACCACCACGTTGAGACTTTGTTCCTTGAAACTTCCTTAATTGCATTGCCTATCTTTTGAACTAAACTGTGGTTCAATGTCATTCCTGAGCAAAAAAATAAGCTGGGTCAGTACATAGCTGGATTAGCATTTTCCCCAAAAATCCATGTCGAAGCAATTTTTTTTTCCTTTTCTTAAATATACATGTATATGAAATTATGAATCAACCGGTACAACAACTAATACAACTGCTACTTTACGCCTCGGTCTTAAACAAGTTAGGGTCTGCTATCTGAGCCCCAGTTTCATTTAAGCTCATTTCATATGACGAACTAACCACTCATTAGCAATAATTCAAAAATATAATCTCCCCAAAAATATCTACCAGCAGCGAAGTGCAGCTAACAGCGTTATCTTTAGAATAACAATTACGAGTTCACAACAAATTTGTACCCTTTTCTAAGGTCACGGGTTCAAGCCTTTGAAACAGCCTCTGGCAGAAATGCAAGGTAAGGCTGCGTACAATACACCCTTGTGGTGGGGCCCTTCCCCGGACCTTGCGCATAGCGTTAGCTTTAGTGCACCAGACTGCCTTTTTTTTCTAGAGACACCACACTTAGGCTCAAGTGAGAGAAAAACTCGGTCGGTTTTATATACTCCTGAACCTTAATAATCCTCAGTTTTGGTCCAAGAATACTAAAGCTTGAAATGCCTAAAAGCAAAAAAAAAAAAAAAAAATCTTTTCCAGAAGTTGTAAACTGAAAACTTCCCTATGTATCAACCCGAAAAAAAAAAGGCAGATTCTTTTTTTGATAATCGTGATGTCCAGGTCAGCTTGGACGCACCTCAACTACTTCCACAAGATACCTACAACCTCCCATCAATAACCAACTAATTCCCTTAAAGCTACCGCCTCCGAACAGTAACCAATTAATTCCACGAGATAACTACCACCTCCCACCAATAACCAACTAATTCCACGGGATATCTACCACCTCACAAGTCCCATCAGTATCCAACAAAGTCCACGAGATACCTATCACCTCCCACTAGTAACCAACAAAATCCATGAGATACCTATCACCTCCCACTAGTAACCAACAAATTCCATGAGATACCTATCACCTCCCACCAGTAACCAACTAATTCCCCGGGATACCTACTACCTCCCACCAACAACAGGTGTCAGGTAACTCTATCCATCAAGACTTGAAAATCAATCACGTAATATTTATCAGATTTGCACCTGAGACCTGACGGTGCTCAACTCACTTCATTGACCACTAGATCACAACCTTAAAGAACACCACAAATTATGTTACAGAAAACCTAGTTAACTATAATCTCATATAAAGTGGATAAAGAATGAAATTTATTCACAATACAATAAACAATCAACCAAAAGATGCTAACTTTGAATACTAAAGCAAGTGCACAAGCTCAAAGAAACACTTAAAAACATACAAAGTTTCCATTTTTACCTATTTTGGTTATGAAACTCCAGCAGTAGAAGTAATCTTAAATCTCTAATTCTTCAAAAAATGCCTAAAAAACTCCACTTCAAAGTGAAAACACTCAATTCAAATAATGGAGATATTCAAGAAAAAGAAAGGGTCTTTGAAAATGGAAAATAGACCTTAATTGAATTATAAAATGGATGAAATGTCAATTTTTACATGTAAATCACTTTCATTGAATGCATTTTTTACTAGTTAAATGAGATTCCTCTTTTTTTAAAAAAAAATAAGTATTTACTATATATGAAAATACGATTTTTTTTTCTTTCTAATGTTAATTCGTAGTTTAATTAGCATGTTATTCCATTTTTTTTTTTTTGTGAAACTAACCATAATTTGACTGTTACAAAAAAATAATAACATATCCAGTAAAATCACAGAAGTGAGGTCTGAGAGCATAAAGTGTACATAAATTTTAAAGTAAATGTTCTATTTCCATCCTGAACTACCCACAAAATTGTAGAGATACACCAAACTTTAGGAGGGTCCTATTACCCGGGACTAATTAAAATCGTATTTTCGGCAACCTTAGTGCCTACGTGACACATCAATGAATCAACACACTGAAGGTATACGTAGACACATATATGTGCCACGTAGACATTAAGGTTGTCAAAAATACGTTTTTAATTAGTTCAGGGGTAATAGGACCCTCCTAAAGTTTGGATATGTCTCAGCAATTTCGTGTATAGTTTAGAATGGAAACAGTACATTTTCTCTAAATTTTACTACTACCTCGAGGAGATAGGAAAGTTGTTTCGAAATCCCGTTGGTTTAAGTGTAGCACATTCTAAATCAAAGTATTATTATTTTATATAATCATTTGATACTCCACTTTAAATAATTGAATTATTATTGTCTATTTGGTCACGTGATATGATATTATTTGAGATGAAATTAAAGTTCTATTTGGATATGCAATTTAAATTTCTTAAGTCACATTGTTTTTCTCGTAAAAGTGCTTATTTTTTTTAGGTGTTTGACTAAACTTTTAAAGGAAAATAAATGTTTTTGAAGAGCAAAGAGAACAATTTTTCATAAGTTAAAAAATAACTTTTTCTTAAAAGCATTTAAAAAAAAAAATACACTTAAAAGCACTTTAAAAAAAAAAATTGGTCAAACACTAATTACAAATCAAAGGTGTTTTTAAATTTTGACCAAACAGAAACTGTTTCTCACCAAAAGTACTTTTTTGCGAAGCACTTTTAAAAAATCACTTTTCAAAATAAGCTAATTTTATAAGCTTGAACAACGATCGTTAATAAGGTTAGCTAGTAGGTAGGGCCCTCTTTTACCTTAAGGGATCGTTTGGTGTAAGATACACGGAATAAATAATCTCGGTATAAAATGAAGGATTATTTTATCTCATGTTTGGTGTGAGGTATTAGTTGGTAGCGTAATTATTTATCCCACAATTTACACCATAATGATAAAATAAGTTATCCATATATATGGTGAAAAAATTAATCTCAAGATTAATTATCCCACGATAATTCTTTTCCAACCAAACGACTCCTAAAGAATTATTGCGAATGAACTTTTAGGTATTGAATAGTTATATACTCCTATTATCTCTTTCCTTTTATCAGTTACATTATTTGGTTTCTTCTTTTCCAAACCACTTTTTCACTCAAAGACGGAGTCAGATAGGATCGAAGGGTTCATTCAAACCTCTTTCGACAGAAAATTATATTTTTTATATATAGATAAAATTATGTTTTATGTATATATAGTAGACGTTGAACTCTTTTTACTTCTTCATTGGTTTACTTCTTCATATTCAAAGTGAAAACACTCAATTTAAATAATGGAGATATTCATACTTATCAAGAAAAAGAAGAACAAGAGTATAATAGTCAAAATATATTTTTTAATAATAATAATTAAAATACATAGATTTTTTAGGTATGTTTAAATAAAATATGACAAGTAAAATAAATAGCAAGAAGTCCAATTTATTTGTGCATATAGTAAAAAAAAATAGTTAGCTCTTCATAGTTGTTATTTTTGAAATTTAATATAAAATTAATTATTTATTTTTCTTTTATTTATCCTATTTTTAATAATAGGGTAATTTTTTTTTTCTATTATTAATTTTATTTCAAAAATTAAACACTTTCCATATAGTAACTAAGAATTTCAATTGGCATCAACCTATAAGTAAATACAGTATTTTAACTTTGACAACTCAACTATATCATTTACTCTTATAAAAATAATTGTTTGACATAATAAATGAGGAATAAGGATGCCTTTTGCCTTGAACGCGCGATCTGAATTAGTCGGGGCTTCAATATGGGCACCAAAAATCGAATAGAAAACCAAAAAAAAATATTTATTTCATCAAACTTTGAGCATGTATGACGTACAATTTTTGTGAAACTATCACGTAGGACAAGATAAAATAGTTTACTTTCGTTGTTATAATTAACGTAATATTTTTTGTTTTTTTGAAAAAAAATAAAATAATTTTAATTGTGTATTTAGATATGAAATCATCAATTTTTGATTTTTTTTTTTTTATATTTAAAAACTACATAAAAGGTACTAAAAGGATTAATAACTAGCTATCCAAATATTTGACAACAATATATTCAATGTATTCTTATAAATTGAGGTCTGAGGAAGATTAAGTGTATAGATAAAGTAGAGAGACTGTCTCCGATAGACTCTCGGCTCATGACAAATAATATTATAACAAGTAAAATATAAAAACAAATAACAAAGCGGGGTAACACACCACTAGATAATAAAAAAAACAAGAAATTAAAAGAATAATACTATGACCTATCTATTCGAAATCTCAAAACTAGTCAAAACACCATAAATAAGAAACTACGAGAACATGTATAACACTGTGATTATAGATATATCGACAAACAAAGAACTCCTCCCTATTATTAGTATGGACACACTCCGACCCACTAACCCTCTACCCTATTTCGCATTCTCCACACCTTCATATCATCGGTCATGTCTTCTGTAAGTAGTAACTGCTCCATATCATGTCTATTCACTTCCCTTCAATATTTATTAGACTTACCTCTGTCCCGTTTGAAACCATATAGTGACAGAGGCGGAGCCAAGATTTCAATGAAGGGGGTTCTATATTCAAAGAAAATTTAGAATTTCAATTAAGGGGGTTTCATATTCAAAGAAAACTTCATCGAAGGGGGTTCAACACCTACTATAATCACATAAAAAATAATTTTAATCATGTATAAATGTATATTTTTCCGTCAATGGGGATTCGGCTGAATCCCCGAACAGAAGGCTGGCTCTGCCCTTGCATAGTGAGCCTCTTACATTTCTCGCATACATATCCAAACCATCTCAATTCCTCTTCTCGCATCTTATCTTCCACAAAAGTCACTCTCACCTTCTCTTGAATAATTTCATTTCTAACCCTATTCATCATAGTAAATCCGTACATCCATCTTAACATTCTTATCTCCGCCACCTTTAATTTTTAAATGTGAAAGTTCTTATCTGGCCAACGCTATGCTCGATACAACATAGCCGATCAGATTGTCACTCTGCAAAGATTTATCGTTCAAGCTTACGAGACAATTTCTTATCACTCCTGAAGCAAGGTTCTATTTTAACCATCCTGCACCGATACTATGCATGACATCTCGTCAATCTCTCCATGTGCCACGTCAGCTACTTGTGCGAGACAGGACAAGACAAAATGAAAGTAATTGAAGTGTTTAGTTGTGAGGACGACATAGTACAACACACACAAAATCTATGTTCCACCATGTTCGGATTCCTCGTACAGCTTCCCGTCTTGTCATCTTCACAAAGTGTCTCCAAACTCTCACTGAATCATCATCGCTCAAGTTGGGTGATGCCAATTTTTGTGATTTGGTGATTTCACGAAAGGTGTTTGATGAAATGCCTCAAAGGGATTTGGTTTCATGGTACCAAAAAGATTTGCTTTCTTTCTGCGTCAATACAAAATCTCTTGTTCAAACACAACAAGCTCATGCTTTTGCAATCATCCATGGCCTTCTTCCGACCAGCATTTCCATCTCTGCTGCTCTCATCCTCCGTTACGCTACTGCTTCATCACACCCAAGAATTGTACAGATGATGTTCAATCAGAGTCTGCCTTTTTCGCATTCATTCGAGCTCAGACGATGATGGGCGTTGCTGATGATCATATTTTTCCATTTGATGTTTATAATGGGATGTTGAGAAGTGGGGTTGTGCCGGATGATCATACTTTCCCTTTCGTGATTGAGCTTTGTACCGATTATACGGAGGTTAAAAAAGTGTTGGAGGTACATGGGATGTTGATGAAATTGGGATTTGATTATGATTTGTTTGTGAACAATACGTTGTTGTTGTTTTATGGGAGTTTTGGTGATTTGGTGGGTGAGAGGACGGTGTTTAATAAGATGCCTAAAAGGGATTTGGTTTCATGGAATAGTGTCATTCGAGTGTTTTCGGATAGCAAGTGTTATTTTTAAGCTATTGGGCTGATAAAGGAGATGTTTTTATGGTCTGAGTTTATGACGAATGTGGTGAGTGTAGTGAGCGTATTGCCTGTTTGTGCAGTGCTGGAAGATGAGATAATGGTTAGTGAGATTCACTGTTATGGGATTAAAGTGGGGTTAGATTGTCAAGTGAGTGCCGGGAATGCTTTCATTGATGCGTATGGGAAGTGTTTGAACGTTGAGTCGTCAAGGCGAGTTTTTGATGAGATGGTTGAAAGGGATGAGGTTTCTTGGAATGCAATGATTGGTACTTTTGTTCATAATGGGTTTAATAACCATGCGTTGGAGAGCTTCAGGCTTATGATCGATGAAGGTTGGGAAGTAAATTCGACTACAATTTCAAGTTTGTTACCCGTCTTGGTTGAACTTGGAAAGTTTAGCAAGGGAAGAGAAGTTCATGGTTTTTGTCTAAGAACAGGTTTAGAGTGTGATGTATTTGTTGCGAATGCCTTGATTGATATGTATGCAAAATCAGAGCGTTCAGCTGAAGCATCTGCCGTGTTCTACAATATGGATTCGAGAAATGTTGTGTCATTGAATACAATGGTTGCAAATTTCGCTCAAAATAGGCTTGAGTTAGAGGCTATAGGACTTGTCAGGGAAATGCAATCTAATGGCGAAACTCCAACATCTGTTACATTGCAAATGTTCTTCCTGCATGTGCACGAATTGGTTGTCTTCGTTCAGGAAATGAGATACATTCCAAGTCAATAAGGAATGGGTCTGTAACTGATTGCTTCGTCTCAAATGCTATTACCGATATGCATGCAAAATGTGGTTGTCTAAATCTGGCACAAAATGCGTTTGACATGTCTCTTAAAGATGAGATATCTTATAATATAGTCATTGTTGGTTATTCACAGACAAGTCATTGCTCAAAGTCTCTTGAACTGTTCTCTGAAATGGTGCTGAATGGGATGAAGCACGATACTGTTTCCTTTGTTGGAGTTCTCTCAGCTTGTGCAACTATTTCGGCGATTAAACAAGGAAAGGAAATCCATGCATTTGCGGTGAGAAGATTGTTTCATGAACACCTCTTTGTCTCAAATTCTCTCTTGGATTTGTATACAAAATGTGGACGGATTGATCTTTCTCGAAAGGTTTTTAATAGGATTGAGAACCGGGATGTAGCATCGTGGAATACTATGATTTTAGGGTATGGGATGCTTGGTGATTTACATACTGCTGTTGATATGTTTGAAGCCATGCGAGAGGATGGTGTTGAACATGATTCGGTCTCATATATTGCTGTTCTATCAGCATGTAGTCACGGGGGATTAGTTGATAAGGGAAAGAAATACTTTAATGACATGCTTGCTGGTAACATTGAACCATCACAGATGCACTACGCTTGCATGGTTGATCTTCTTGGTCGTTCTGGGCTTATGGATGAGGCCATTAATCTTATTACTGGTCTACCATTTAAACCAGATTCCAATGTTTGGGCGGCACTCCTTGGAGCGTGCCGACTCCATGGAAATGTAGACTTGGGTTCTTGGGCAGCTGAGCACTTATTGAAGCTGCAGCCGCATCATCCTGGGTATTATGCTCTTCTCTCAAATATGTACGCTGAAGCAGGCCGGTGGGGTGAGGCTGATAGGATCAGAGAGTTGATGAAGCTGAGGGGAGTGCAGAAAACCCCCGGGTGTAGTTGGGTTCAAATTCAAGACAAGGTCCATGCTTTTATTGTTGGACAAAGACTGGAAGGATTGGATCCATGTTTGTCGCTTGAGAACACTGGTTGAGGTGGGTTGTTTCCTCAACTTTAGAGTATGATCACGCCCGATGGCCCGGACTTTTTGTGTGAGACGTGTTCCACCTAATTGACCTCCAATTCAGGAGGTCCAACCGAATATAATTCATCCTGAAGCGATGTGGAACAATTTTTGCTTCCTTGTGAAGACTCATTTGTTGCATTATTGGCAACGTTTGGGTCGAGGACGCTAGGGAAAGTACAAGCTTTGTCCAGGACAAGAACTGAAAGGATGGACCAAGAGCTCCTCCGGTGATTGATCTGCTTTGCTTAAGATGGGTACTACTGGTGCAATTTCCAGTCAACTTTTCGATTCAAGGACACGAGTTCGACTAAGCTCTAAACTGAGATGCAGTATCCATGGTTGGTGAATAGACTATCTGTCCTTGAGCTGATAGCAAGATCTTATACTCGACATGCTTCTGGCCTGCACCATGAAGATGGCAAGCTAATGGCTTTTTTAAAACAAGATGGGGCAGCGAAAATAGGTTACATTGCTTTCAATTATTTTTCTTAAGCATAAGAGAGCTTTAAATAGCCAACTTACAAAGAAAATCCACAAAGTACATACATAACAAAAAAAAAAAAAAGACGACAACATTATCTTAGAACTTATAGAGCACAGGAGGCAAGCGAGGTGTAATAAACACTTCTATAGGATCTGCTTTGCGCATGGTCACGCCTAGCCCTTCTTTCATATCCAAAGGCTCGTCTGAAGGTGTACTAAAATCGAAACCTTGGAGTAAATGAGCTATTGCAAGGTGTGTCACTTGAGTTGCATAGGTGATCCCTGGACAAGATCGTCTTCCAGAACCAAACGGGATGAACTCATATTGATGACCGCGAACATCAACCCCTGCTTGACTAGTCAAGAATCTCTCTGGATCAAATGTATCAGGATTCGACCAAATCTTAGGATCTCAATGTAGTTTCATAGTATTGACCCACAATCTTGTACCTTTTGGAATGTGGTATCCTTGTACGATACAGTCCTCTACTGATTCGTGTGGTGCTAATAAAGGTGCTGGTGGATATAATCGCAGTGTTTCTTTAACGACAGCTTGGAAGTATACCAAATCCTTGATATCACTCTCTTCTACCCATCTGTTTCTGCCAACATTTGTGTCTAGCTCGTCTTGAACTTTCTTCATGGCATCTCTGTGGTTTAACAATGTAGCCATTACCCAATTTAAGTGAATAGCAGTCGTGTCCGAAGCAACCAACACCATACTCTGTGTTAAAAAGAACCTTTTAAGAGAAACAAGACTAGAAAAACAAACAAAAGAACAATCTTTTAACCAACATTATGTTGGGATCATGCTAAATTTCGAAAACTTTTCTACTTCTGACAGTACTCTCTACCTCCCCATACCCTACTTGTGGATTTCACTGGGGTATGCTGTTGTTGTATTGAATCCTCTGAAAAAGGCACTACTTTTGAAGGATCAGATACACACCCGACGACATTTTGAAGAATCCGGACAACATAGATCATAAACACATGCACAAGCATCTCATAAACATTCATAACCTTCACCTATGTTTCTCGGACTCTTCAAAAATGTAATCGGGGGTTGTGTCGGATCCTTCAAAAGTAGTGCATTTTTGAAGGATCCGACCTTGGTGCGACAACATTTTTGGAGAGTCCGAGCAACTTCATACTGTATATTCAAGAAAAGCAATGTAAATATAGAAGCAAGAGACATTATTACTCACCAGAGCAGTAGCTTTAATGGTGGTTTCTCTACTATAACCATCAACAAAATCTTCATTACTCATCATAGAAAGCATAACATCAATAAAATCCTCTTCATTTCCCTCAACAAAATTAACTCTTTCTCTCTTCTTCACATGTTCATCCAACCAACTTTGTAAAACACAATCAATATCTTTAAATGTCCTTTTCATAAACTTAACATGCCCTTGAAAATCAATCCACTTAAACAAAGGTATTGGAAATGCATCCCATAACACAAACCCTATTGACATAAAATCCTTCAAAGCTTTCTTAAATCTCTCAGCTTCTTCTTCATTTCCACCTTTTTCTACCCTTCCATAGCTTTTTCCAGCTATCATTTTCACTATCAAGCTCAGTGTTAACTTTTCTATCCAATTAGTAATATTCACTTTCACCTGAAAATCACCTCCGGTCACCAGAAAATCAAGATTAGATCAACATCTGAAATCTGTGACACTCTTTGTATTACTTATGCGCTAGGTGGTATACCCTACAACTCTGTTATCCCATGGGCTATATGGGATCTGCCATTAACTCGGCAGCCAAGCCCCCAACCTAAGTTCACCGCAAGGGTCGAAGTCTCTGCTCTGTACGCCATAGGGCACTAGGCCAGCGTAAAAACCCCTCGTGGGAAAATAATGTACCCGTATCGGTAAAATACGATTTCTGGCTACGAGTTACTTGAGCTCAAGCCTTCTTCGGGCAACCACCTAACTCTCTTTAAGCAAATTTTTAACTCTTTCAAAACATGCATTCTTTGAGAACAACATCTGAAATCATACTCTGAAAACATACTCTGTTATGGCATACATACTTGTGGTATCGTCATACCACTGACTTGCAAGTCACATCTCTGAGCCATTTTAGCATATAAAAATCTCTGTTCTCAAAACATATGTTTAGGACCACCATATCAGCAAATCATTTCAAAGAACTCATTCTTTTATTTCATGTAATCATATGCAAGAAACTCTCTTCTTTCAACATTTCAAATAGACAAGGTGGTCATGCCAAAAACAACAATCATATGCAAATTCTTTCTCTTTAACGTAAAAACAAAATCATATTAAAAGGGCTCCCTCTCATCATCATCAAAATCATGTTAAATTCTTGAATATTGAAAAAATCACTTTCAAAACATTGCGCATGCATCTCAAATCATTCTCAACAAGTTCATAAACTCTAAATCATCAAAGAGAGGGATTTCAATAGCAGTGCTCTCAATCAAATCTTCAATATCATACATATACATATAGGTGTAAATCAGTTTAAGGGGAAGGCCTAAAGGCCAAAACAATATCATTATCAAAACATCTATTATGCGGAATTTAAAGCATAAGTTCTAAAATCCCTTTAAAATTCATGTTTGATAATCTTTAAATCATGTTCTAGAGTTTACAAGCCCATGTAGTTTTTAGGATAAACCCCACGTACCTTAAATTAGAAGCTTTTGAATGAACTCTAGCCTTTGGGATGCTATACGTACGATTGATGGGTGCGTCTTGTAGCCCTCGCAATAGAAATTCCGAATCTTGAAGAATTAAGGAAAACCCACGGTTAATTCTTGAGATATTTGGGTTTTTAGTTTGAAACCCTAGAGAGTGTTCTTGGGTAATTTGGGTGAATAGAATCATATTTTGGTGTTTTGGGAGTTTAATCCCGTGTTATAGATGGATAAGGGATGGAAGATACCCATTTTGCCCTTAAAAATGCGGAAACAGAACCTAAAAATTTTGACCGTGCGATAGGGCGTGCGTCGCACGCTTATCGCATGATGCTACTGTATCAGTCACTAAAATGGCCATAACTTTTCGCTTGGGTATTGTATTTAAGAAAAATTGGTATCTTTGAAAAGATTATTCGAAGACCTTTCATTTGATATATAATAGGACCTCTAATTCATCATATACAAGGAGTTATTGTCGATGGAAGTCGACCCAAGTTTAAACATCCACTAAAACTTATTCGGTAGAAATGTTTTCAACTCATCTTAGAGTTAGGGGATTTTTGTTAACTCAATTCATATTCAAAGGTATTCTTACACTATAAGATTGATCACCACACATATATTAACAATAAATCATCTAGTTCGGGTCTATACGCGTAAGGACGCCGGTCTTGATTATAGCCCGAAAGTAGGGGGTGTTACAGACATCTCTATAACAATCTGTCATTATAACATTATTTCACTGTAGTGACCTGATTTTCTTCGAAACTTATTTCATATTATATGTTACTTCTCTATAACGACATTCTACATATAACAACAATAACGTTTGTTATAGTGGTACATTCTTTGTAAAACTACCTATCTATAACGGTATATTCAGGGATTTATATTTTATAAACATATATTATGTATTGTATAAAATAAAATATTAATGATAATCATCATTAAACTAAGTCAATTGTAAGCTTCTTTTAAGTTCTTCAACCGTTGTACTTTAGGACAACATAAGTTCAATATCTAAAATTTTCTTAGTCTCTTGAGAAATTACTTGGGAGTATAGATTTGGACAATCACAAGGTAAAAAAGAAAAAAACTCTAGAAATATATTCGAACCTCCTTGTTCCGCTATTATTCTAAATTTTATTTTATTCAGATAATGTTTCAATTCTCAGCTACGCAAATTAACAAAAAAAAATGCATAAATTAAAATCAACGTCCCAAGAGCTTGAAATTCATATGATTTTAATGCTAACACATATTTAACAGAATCGAAGCATAATGCCAAACATCTGTAACTTACCTTGGTGACAACATTTATCAACCATTACTTCTTAGTTAAAATAATGTTAAATACATATGAGATAAAAAAATTTAATCAAATGAATATTGTCAATTCCACCTACCAAAATATTATTACAAAAGAATAAGTAATCTCAAAAGGTGAGTTTCATTTAGCCAAACCTTGTGCTTCGTATGTCCTGCAAAATAGATCCAAGAATTGTACTGCACGTTGAATTTTTATTTCATTTATGAATACTTTTGGAGAGACGCTTATCAACTCTTTTGTACTGTGAATACTTTTGGAGAAACGTTCGCTCGTTCTCTTCTTTGTCTCTTGCTGCATCTCTGTCTCATTGTTTTTTTTTTATGGCTAGATTTAATTATGCTTTTCATCATACTAATTACATCTTTGTCGTAAATTTTGATAAATTTCATATCATATCATAAAAGAAGCAAAGAAAAGATTGTTACTTGAAAGAATAAGAACTACAACAATTTACATCATTCAAAACTAAAAATTGTCACGCAAAATTAATCACCTTTCAAAATTCAGATCATCAACTGCTTATATATATTATCATCATCTTCCGTCTTAAAAATACCTACAAAATCAATGCACCTCAAAGTAAATTAAATATTACAAAAATATTTCTTGATGTAAAAATAATTCTAAAGCAAACAATAAAGAATGATCTAAGATCAAAAGTATTTGTTTCATATGTTCATATGTCTATAGAAGTTCAAACTCTTTTTCTTCGAAAAAGATATTATCTAAATATGATAAATTTATATTTTTTCTCTATAAATAACTACCAACTTTAGAAGAATAAGGATTTACCTGTACTGTTATTTTTTTACTAATTTTTCTTTAACAAACATTGGCTTTTACATCAAATTTAATGACTTTATGTGATGTAGCTTTTTTTGAAATTTCCATAGCAAGACTTGGGAATAAGAAACATTAATTTCCCTATTTCTTTTCAGTTGCCTTCAAATTTACTATGGATCAAGGTGGAATTAAATTCTTGTTATGGTTTGTCTTGAATTTACTTCTCACAATTAAAAAAATAGCATCACAATGTAGTCATTAAAGAGTCTCGTATAGGAGGAATTATTTCCGCTATATACTCCCTCCGATTCGTTTTAGTTGACCCTCTTTCTAAAAATATTTGTTTCAATTTAGTTGTCCCTTTGATGAAATCAAGAGTATTTTATTATGTTCTTCCAATACTATCCTTGACATTAAATGACTAAACAAAGTGTATTTACTTAAAATTATATTTTCAAAGCATAATTAATAAGACTAATTTGGTAAAATAAACCTCTTAATTAATACTATTTTCTTAATGGGTGTGCCAAGTCAATAGGGCCAACTAATATGAAACGGGGGAGTATTTTATATTGTTTTTTTCTCATAGGTAGTCAAATTTATGACCAAATTTATTAGGGTGATTGATCCCTTCATTGTTGGGAGAAAAGAAGGCGATAGAATTGTTCAAGGCTGGCTTACAAAACTCTTTTGCTACTGTTTCATGTGATAGCAAGTTGCAGCAGTGACATATTCCTTGTCTTTCTACCTTTCTTCTGTTTGGAGCAATGGTTAGAATAATCTATATATTATTAAAAGGAGAGGATAAAGCCTCCTTATTAAGCCATGTGGCATGATCAGAAAAAGCCACATGTTTATTAATAACTAATTAACTATTCACTAACAACTGATTTCTAAAAATAATGTTTCATAATTATCTTGCTTTAGAAAAAAAATTATTTCTAATGTTTCCTTTTAAAATTATTTAAAATATATTATTTTTTAATCATTATCCTCATCCACATCCTAATACTTTGCACGTTGGAATTGAAAGTAAAATATTCTTATTACAATGTATTGAAGTAGATGAAAAGATTTTATAATATTCAAACTATGTAATTTTATAATTTTAATTATTGATTCCTATAAAAAGTATTTTTTCTTGCAGGTTCTTTTACCCTTTTTTATTAAAGAAAAAAAAAGTTTTACCTAATTAAGATTTTGCAATTTCTCATATTACGGTTCACAATTTGAATTGAAAACTGCTTTGTTTTGTGATTAGCATTATCCTTTAACTTAATTTTGCCACATCAGTTAAAACCAAATGGGATAATCCACGTAAATAAAATTTTATACTCCATCAGTTCAATTAGTCAAGCGATTAATATGCATATTATTGAAATTCTGCAGTTCTCGCTGCAAAGTATTCAATTTACTTCTATTACCAATACACCGGCAATCTCCAATTTTTAGCTGATTTGATTTGTAAGCTTTCTCCATCTATGATTCTATAAAAATGTATTAATATTTAAAGAACTCTACAATAAAAAAAAAATTGTATTTACAAACCAAATTCTTAATGCGTCTCGATCTGCGAATTAGTTCTTAATTATGAATTGGGTATAATTCTTTCTAAGAGATTTCTCGATTTGTATATACTTTTGAAGCACAATAGGTTGGCATGCTAATGCGTATATGACAATTACATTATTTTTGCTTGCTTGATTTACCATCGGCAGATAAGGTTAGTATTCCACTTTGACTCTGATATCAAACACTATCTTTTGCGTGTTAATTACAGTAATTGTTGTGTGTTGTAAGATTTTTTTTGATAGACATATCTGCAATGTTCATATTCAATCATCAAGTTATTTCAATTATGATTTCATCTCACATGGCCAAACAGTCTGAATAAATAGCAAAAATCATTGTCCTATTTTTGCGGATTTATACTGCAATCCAGGCATTGTGAATGAGAGAAAAATGATGTTTTAATAACAAAGTATAACATTTTCTTGCTTGATTCCATTTTCCATAGGACAATGAAATTGTCATGTGTTTGCATTATATCATTAACCAAAAATACTAAATTTGTAACTGATTTAAAAAGTTATTGAACTATTGATGACATGTAAATAAGGGCATTCACAATACCTTTATAACACATTTGTGCAGGTAAATTGGCACATTTGAACTAAAGTTTGTTAAGTGAACTCTATTCTTGCTTAGAGCATTTGAGTCAATATTCAACTTTTGTATTGACGGTTTCAATATTTTTATCATTTTTCTATAATGGATGAGGGTCAATACATTTTTTTAGATTAAGTTATCATATGTTTTTCCCATTGGTTCATTTTTTTTTTTTTGGTATATCACAATTACATGCATCCATGCAGCAAATTTGAACTTTATACGGACATTGGGAGGCATAATGGTACAATTGCTACCTTAATTTGCTCTATTTATTTTCAAAGTTGTCTGCCTATATGGTTGAGTTTTAAATACAACGTTGATGTGATATTATGACCATATTTTTTTAATGAATAAGAACAAGCACCTCAACTTCACTTGCTAAAATATAGAATTTGCTTTCTTACAAGTTTTTATTGTATCAGCATTTTCAGCAAAAAAGATCGCCATAACATGTGGCTAGATTGCATTAATGCCACCATCACTACCTGCAAATGCTACCGGTAACGTGACAGGTGGAGTATTTGTCCTATATTGAAACGACGTTCAACTCAAACGTGCATCTTATCACATATCCCAAAATTATGGTGCGATCTATCACATATCACATTTTTACTGTCAACCTGTTAAATATGTTCTCGAAGTGATAAGTTATCACGGACACATAGTTTTTTCACGAGAACATATCAATTCTATTGACATCTTATAGTTTCTCTAACCTTGCATTCTCTTTCTTTTTCATGTATCCCAGGTTTCAGCTTCATACAATCGATAAACTCTTAAAGAAAGTGGAAGAAGAACAATAACAGGTATGCAAATATTCTCTTGCATTAAAATGGGTTGAAATGATGCGCTAAAGGAGATGATGAAACTAACCCTCTAGCTAAAGCCAATCCTCTGTCACTTTTCAATTATCATCTTGATTTCAAAGAATGGTTGTTGCTGTAGATATTAAAATTGATATCTTTGTTCAACATATAATAGATAGTGTACAAAAGGTGATATTTATAAACCTCTCGCTTGATTTCGGTATGACATCATACATTCTTTCAATGGCAAATGTAAAATATTGACTATTATCGATTTGCCCTGTAAGCATACTTACGACAATCATCTACTAAAAATCCACAACCTGCAATTCAGAGCATTTTTTGCCTAATCATATAGGAATATCTGATTAGTGGTAAATGCTTAACTACTTCAAAATTCATGCAGTTCACATTGCATTTGTTTGTTTTAAAAAAAAAAAAAACAATTCAAGCCTGTTATGCAGTGTAGGGGAAATAGAGAGGAAAATCATGAGGGAAATAAGTGAGGGACAAGGATTAAGTATGTTCAAACTGCTACTGAGGAGTATCTTAAGAAAGCTTTCCACTTCTTGGTGAAACTTGGGCGATTTTAAGGGACCTTACTTACTGCTGAAGGTTGATAATGAAGATGTACCTAAGAAATGACGTATATGGCAAATTTTGAACTCATCTATTCCAGTTTATCGTCTATTTTTTCATGAATGATCATGTCTGCTATGCTATGTAGTTTATTTATCTTCTCATATGATTTTTGTATTTTTTTAAATAAAATAAAAATAAAAATTCTCAATAGATGGGTGTATCATATAGGATGGTTGACTCCTCATTGCATTGGGATGGAATATTTTTATTGGTATAAATCACTTAGTTTGAATTATTTTAGATGATATACTGATTGAAGATTTATTTTTTCGGACTTCAATTGAAATATTTTTTTGACCATTGTTTCGTTTATTTTTCTTTTTTTCTTTTTGTCTGTTTTTTTTTCCTGTTGGCTTATTGTTATGGGTATTCTCCTAATTTTTGTACCTATTGTTGATGAGTGGTTTGGACAACTATCTTTTTAAAGATGTGGTTGTGTTGATTTGTTGCGGTTGATAATTGAGGTGCCTTCTCTACTCTATTTACAAACGTCATAAGTACTTTGGGTTTGCCTGTTGCTCTGTTTCTTGCTTTGATTTTCTTTCAACTGGGTTGCAAATCCTTTTCCTACAGCTTTTCAACCTCTAATTTTTCTAGGTAAGTTGCCCAATTGTTTTTGGTTTGTTCTATTTGCTTATTTAGATTTGTCTTTGTCCATTCAAATGGCATTGAGATTTTCTTTCTCTAATATTTTTAGCTAATAGAACTGATTCTCTATCAAATTAGTAGTTGACATGATTGATCAAGGATGCAAATATGGAGATTGTGTGGTTGGTAAGGTTTGCTTCTTTAACAAGTTGTGTATAATTGATTTTTCAAAAAATCAACTTATATCAAATTAGTTTTTAAATTTTCACTTCTCGACTTAAAAAGACACAATACAAACCTCCAGTAGGCGTCTCCCTAATCTCCTTTTCCCACTGGATTTGATTGGTAATCTTTCTCTCTACTGTGAATATATATTCACATATATAAAATCCAGTTTTAATGAACATGCTAAGATTCTTGTGAATAAGACTAAGTAAGAGTGATGTACATTAATTTTAATTGCTTAAGTTTATATAGAGAATTGGACAAATGCAGTTCCAGGAATTGACTAAGCTATGAATTTTGATGAGATGCTAAAGTAAGTGTCTTCTTTTCATGATATTAAATTGGACTATGACTTCTCTCCCTCCAAAAATGAATAATAGTTAATTTTTATGTTAGACTTAATAACTGAAATTGTATTTTGCAATTATTACTTTTTTCTTCTTGAAAATTCAATCACCAATAGATTCTCCATTAACAGAGAAATCGCCTTCTTCTATCTATCTATTGCATTAGAGGTTGCAATTCACTTCTTTCTAGGTTATCATCTAAAGCTCGGACCAAATGTTTTGTTCAAAATGTTAGTTCTGCCGTCTGGAGCTATGACCAAAGGTTTTGTTCAAGGTGCCAGTTCCGGTTAATGGCTAAATGTTTTGGTCGATAAAATTCTTGTGATTATCAGATGTTTATCCCATTGGTTCATGAGTTTTTGGTGTATCACATTCATGTATCCATTGGTACCTTAATTTGCATCTACATATGTGGCAGAGTTTTAAATATTACCTTGAGTTGAAATTATTCATATAGGAATCACTTCAAGTTCACTTGCTAAATTATAGAGTTTCTGTTTATAGGTTTGCATTATACTTACATTTTCATCAAAAAAAGACTTGCAGAAGATGTGACAGAATTCAATAAATCTTACTTCATATTGCATTTTGTTCATCTTCACTACAACAAATACTATTGGTAGATGTGAAAGATGGCCTATTATCCTAGATATTAAGGATAGGCTATGTCATGTAAGCATCACTAATAGTCTATGACAATCACCTGCTGTAAATCCGCCAGTTTATAGAGCATTCTTTGCCTAATCCTAGACCTTATAAATGGAAAATGTTTAACTACTTCAAAATGCATGCAAATTACATTGCAGTTGTTTTGTAAAATCAAGCCTATCTTGCATAGCAGATGAAAAACAGAGGAAAAGCCTGAAGAAAAACAAGTGAGGAACAAGGATTAACTATGTTCAAACTATTGCAAAGGAGCATTCTGAGAAAGCTCTGTGAGTTTCTTGATGAAAACTTGAGTGGTCTTAAGGAACATTTATGCCTTCACGTTTATTTACTATGTCTTACCCTATGCCTTCAGGTTTATTTCCAGTATGATCATATGTCATCTTACTAAAGTTTTGAGTTAAATAAATAGGAATATCGCAAGCCTTTTACTAAGGCAACTTGAAGTTCTTTATCTTTATTTAATCGTTAAATATTTTTTTTCTTATTTTATCAACGCATAATATTTTTAATGATTAATTTTTTTTTATCCGTGCATCACGCGGGTACATTACAAGTTCTTATTAATATTATAACTTGGAAACATCAATGGTTTGATGAAGTGGTTGAATTAGATAGAAATTTTGGATGTTGAAAGAGGCTACAAAGCCACGGTATATTTATCGGCAGCTTTGTGTCTGCAATATTAATTGATAAGGATTGCAACTTTAGTTAATAGTTGGTTTAGTGATAATTGTTTGATAGTAAGTTTAAATGGAACTTAGGAGTGGATTGGCTTTGGAAAGAATTGGCATATCAAGATGCACGGTTGTCAATTAGGCCACTGTTTGTGCGAATCTTCTTTTTTTGTGTCAATTTACTGAAGCTGCAATTGCAGTGAGAAGATTGTTTCATGAACATCTCTTTGTCGCAAATTCTCTCTTGGATTTGTACACAAAATGTGGACGGATTGATCTTTCTCAAAAGGTTTTTGATAGTATTGAAAACAGGGATGTAGCATCATGGAATACTATGATTTTAGGGTATGGGATGCTTGGTGATTTACATACTGCTGTTGATATGTTTGAAGCCATGCGAGAGGATGGTGTTGAACATGATTCGGTCTCATATATTGCTGTTCTATCAGCATGTAGTCACGGGGGATTAGTTGATAAGGGAAAGAAATACTTTAATGACATGCTTGCTGGTAACATTGAACCATCACAGATGCACTACGCTTGCATGGTTGATCTTCTTGGTCGTTCTGGGCTTATGGATGAGGCCATTAATCTTATTACTGGTCTACCATTTAAACCAGATTCCAATGTTTGGGCGGCACTCCTTGGAGCGTGCCGACTCCATGGAAATGTAGACTTGGGTTCTTGGGCAGCTGAGCACTTATTGAAGCTGCAGCCGCATCATCCTGGGTATTATGCTCTTCTCTCAAATATGTACGCTGAAGCAGGCCGGTGGGGTGAAGCTGATAGGATCAGAGAGTTGATGAAGCTGAGGGGAGTGCAGAAAACCCCCGGGTGTAGTTGGGTTCAAATTCAAGACAAGGTCCATGCTTTTATTGTTGGACAAAGACTGGAAGGATTGGATCCATGTTTGTCGCTTGAGAACACTGGTTGAGGTGGGTTGTTTCCTCAACTTTAGAGTATGATCACGCCCGATGGCCCGGACTTTTTGTGTGAGACGTGTTCCACCTAATTGACCTCCAATTCAGGAGGTCCAACCGAATATAATTCATCCTGAAGCGATGTGGAACAATTTTTGCTTCCTTGTGAAGACTCATTTGTTGCATTATTGGCAACGTTTGGGTCGAGGACGCTAGGGAAAGTACAAGCTTTGTCCAGGACAAGAACTGAAAGGATGGACCAAGAGCTCCTCCGGTGATTGATCTGCTTTGCTTAAGATGGGTACTACTGGTGCAATTTCCAGTCAACTTTTCGATTCAAGGACACGAGTTCGACTAAGCTCTAAACTGAGATGCAGTATCCATGGTTGGTGAATAGACTATCTGTCCTTGAGCTGATAGCAAGATCTTATACTCGACATGCTTCTGGCCTGCACCATGAAGATGGCAAGCTAATGGCTTTTTTAAAACAAGATGGGGCAGCGAAAATAGGTTACATTGCTTTCAATTATTTTTCTTAAGCATAAGAGAGCTTTAAATAGCCAACTTACAAAGAAAATCCACAAAGTACATACATAACAAAAAAAAAAAAAAGACGACAACATTATCTTAGAACTTATAGAGCACAGAAGGCAAGCGAGGTGTAATAAACACTTCTATAGGATCTGCTTTGCGCATGGTCACGCCTAGCCCTTCTTTCATATCCAAAGGCTCGTCTGAAGGTGTACTAAAATCGAAACCTTGGAGTAAATGAGCTATTGCAAGGTGTGTCACTTGAGTTGCATAGGTGATCCCTGGACAAGATCGTCTTCCAGAACCAAACGGGATGAACTCATATTGATGACCGCGAACATCAACCCCTGCTTGACTAGTCAAGAATCTCTCTGGATCAAATGTATCAGGATTCGACCAAATCTTAGGATCTCAATGTAGTTTCATAGTATTGACCCACAATCTTGTACCTTTTGGAATGTGGTATCCTTGTACGATACAGTCCTCTACTGATTCGTGTGGTGCTAATAAAGGTGCTGGTGGATATAATCGCAGTGTTTCTTTAACGACAGCTTGGAAGTATACCAAATCCTTGATATCACTCTCTTCTACCCATCTGTTTCTGCCAACATTTGTGTCTAGCTCGTCTTGAACTTTCTTCATGGCATCTCTGTGGTTTAACAATGTAGCCATTACCCAATTTAAGTGAATAGCAGTCGTGTCCGAAGCAACCAACACCATACTCTGTGTTAAAAAGAACCTTTTAAGAGAAACAAGACTAGAAAAACAAACAAAAGAACAATCTTTTAACCAACATTATGTTGGGATCATGCTAAATTTCGAAAACTTTTCTACTTCTGACAGTACTCTCTACCTCCCCATACCCTACTTGTGGATTTCACTGGGGTATGCTGTTGTTGTATTGAATCCTCTGAAAAAGGCACTACTTTTGAAGGATCAGATACACACCCGACGACATTTTGAAGAATCCGGACAACATAGATCATAAACACATGCACAAGCATCTCATAAACATTCATAACCTTCACCTATGTTTCTCGGACTCTTCAAAAATGTAATCGGGGGTTGTGTCGGATCCTTCAAAAGTAGTGCATTTTTGAAGGATCCGACCTTGGTGCGACAACATTTTTGGAGAGTCCGAGCAACTTCATACTGTATATTCAAGAAAAGCAATGTAAATATAGAAGCAAGAGACATTATTACTCACCAGAGCAGTAGCTTTAATGGTGGTTTCTCTACTATAACCATCAACAAAATCTTCATTACTCATCATAGAAAGCATAACATCAATAAAATCCTCTTCATTTCCCTCAACAAAATTAACTCTTTCTCTCTTCTTCACATGTTCATCCAACCAACTTTGTAAAACACAATCAATATCTTTAAATGTCCTTTTCATAAACTTAACATGCCCTTGAAAATCAATCCACTTAAACAAAGGTATTGGAAATGCATCCCATAACACAAACCCTATTGACATAAAATCCTTCAAAGCTTTCTTAAATCTCTCAGCTTCTTCTTCATTTCCACCTTTTTCTACCCTTCCATAGCTTTTTCCAGCTATCATTTTCACTATCAAGCTCAGTGTTAACTTTTCTATCCAATTAGTAATATTCACTTTCACCTGAAAATCACCTCCGGTCACCGGAAAATCAAGATTAGCTCCAGAGACCAGGCAGTCTGGTGCACTAAAGCAATCGCTATGTGCACTATTGTACGAAGCTTTACCTTGCATTTCTACCATAGGCTGTTTCCACGACTTGATAACCTTATCTCCCTTAGCACTAAAGCTCCCGCCATGCGTGGGGTCTAAGGAAGGGTCAGACAAGAAGACTTTATTGTACGAATCCTTACCTTGGATTTCTGTCAGAGGTTGTTTCTTCTGCTTGATAACATTATCTCCATCCACGATAAAACTAATATCATCTCCACCCACTGGAAATTATCTCGGGTCACCGGAAATTGATCAGCAGTAACTGGAAAATCAAGATTTTGATCTCCGGTGATCGGAAACAAAGAGTAAAGATCTTTAATACTAGTTTTCACTTCAGAAACCCTCACATCTCTCAATTTCTCCAACTTACTACTAGACAAAACTTCGTTAATAACAATTTTCCTAATCTTTCTCCAGTAATCACCATAACTAGCAAGAAAAAGCATTGCATTATTGTACCCGATATACTCTCCGGCCAAACTCCCGGGCCGGGCAACAAACACTTTATCATTGACATTCAAACAATCCTTCACAGCATCATAGCTGCTTACCACTAATATACGCGGTATTCCTAGCCGGAAAGTGAAAATGGGGCCATATTTATCTGCCGAAGAAGATAATTTTCGATGCAATGAAATGCTTTCGGTGCCAGAGAATTGGAGAAGATGACCGATCACCGGTAAGCCACCGGATATCTCTGGCGGGAAATCTGAAAGTTAATGTGATTTTTGTGTTAATTTATATATGAAAATGGAGGAAAGGGTAATGGTTATGAGTAGTAAAATTGCATTAAAATGAGAAAAAATATGATCTTCCATTTTTTTTGTTATAAAGAAAAATCTAAGTTTTTTGTTGTGTTTATATAGTGCTAGACAAGGATTCTATTAGTTAATATCTCATACTAGATATGGGATAAATAGTTAAGGACACAAGACATCTGGTCGCACTTTTGACACTTGTACTAATGAATAGTCTTTGCCACTACAATAAATAACATGTCAATTTAACTGACTCTAACAAGATGGAGACAAAGGCATCATAATTAGACAAGCACTTAACTAGAGATCACATGGTACATGATGCAGACATGTTTGGTTCTCATTTCTTAGCTCTAAAGTAGTGGACCACATCCAGTTTCTAAAAAGAATTTGATCACGCTACGAAAATTGTTCCTACTGCTGGTGTATTGGTTGATCAGCAACCAGCTGGTACCAGTGCAACAGGTATTTGATACGACTGCTCCTTTGCGAACAAGCATGTGGAGATAAATCCAGACAAGCAAGTGGAGATAATCTATCAATGATCACTGCAAATGCTTCACCAGTGTTTGTAAAGGCTCCCGCGGAGAAAGGTGCTGCAGCTTTTGTGACTGACTTCCTCATGGGTGGAGGTTCTGCTGCTCTCTCAAGGACTGCTGCTGCTCCTATCGAGCGTGTGAAGCTTTTGATCCAAAAACCAAGATGAGATGAACAATTGAACAAATATCTCTACCCTTTGAGAGATATTTATCTCAACTTCCCTCTTTGAGAGAACCATAGAAAAGTACTCTTGAGCAGTTCCATAGTCATTTACATTAGCATTAGCATTCCTCGAGTACGAAGAAGAAAAGACAAAGAAGATACCGACGAGCTAGTTACACTCATATACGAATGAAAACAAAGAAGAGACTCTCCAGGTCAAAATTCCTAAATGGTATGTAGAACAAAAAGGATTAGCGCTATGTATATACTCGTAAAGCTTTACCAATCGTTGCTTATTCTGCTGCTGCCGATGGTACTATGGACAAACTGTTAGCAATCAAATCTTCTGAAGACGACTCCTCAAACTTGGGGAAAATGCTCATTGTGTAGTGGAACTCGATTTGTAGGCGCTGATGAAGGGGTGTCGATGCCATCAATCCTTTCTTTACATCAACTTGTAACTCCCTAATAGGGGTTGCTGCCAAAAAACTCTTAATGTACTCTTTACATGCCTCTTTACCTCTATAAATGATGTTCTTTTCAGGTACCCTGTCTTCCTGCATACTGTCGTCGCTGTTGGTGCTCATGACAATTTTGCTTTCATCCGCAGCCTCTTTGACATCGGTTTTCTCTTTTCTATCGCAAGATGGCTTATCATCTGATTGTTGAGACTCACTAGGTACTTGCATAATTGTTGTATCTTGGTCGAATTTGAGGATATATGCCTGATTACAACCCTCAAAAAGCCTCTCCCCAAGTGTGTCAATGATATAGTACGCGTATTTTTCAACCTTGAGGATAAAGAAGTGGTCATTCCAACTCACAATGTAAACACAGGAGTCGCCATGATGAGGAGTTTCTTGAGCGGACGTAGAAATCTCGTCCCATATGTTGTCAAAAGACATGGCACTATGAAGGAAGTGGAATCCTTCCTCTTCTTCGATTCCTTCAGGATGAAAGAACCCAATGAATGATTTTTCTGAGACTACTGAGAGTGGACGCACTTTAGCCTCGAGAACTGTCTCGAGGTCAAAATGCTTATCTGGGAAACGTTCCCTAGAGGTCTCGTTTTCACAAAGATCCCTCCACTGCATCGAGCCTTCACAGATAAGAGAATCAAGTTGGGACTTGATGGGCATATCTTCAGGATTGCAGTGGAACCAATCAGCTATGAAAGCAACAAAGGCCGTACAAGCGCTTTCACCAGCAGCTCGTTCACTTCGTTGATCAATCGAAGCAAAGAAGATCCGAGTCTGCAGCTTCATTTGTCCATCACGGCTTATTATTTCTTTCTGCTCCCAACTACCCACAGCGAAACTTTTATCTCCAAACTCAGAGACTGAAATCGGAGAAGTTTCCTCGGATTTGTGCCCCTGCATGAACTACACACATTAGTAAGAGGACTAGTTATGCCATATATCTTCAATCATGAACAAGAAAACCTCAGCAGTTAGATACTTGATACAAATGTACAAGTAGACTAAGCTACTAAAGAAAGCTACCAAACTTTGTAATCTTCAATTCGCCAAGCACATTGGTGTACAAGTTATTGCACGTTGATCAGACCATGACATGAAGATAAAAAATGACTCGTCAAACATGACAAAGAACGCAAGAAAAAAGGAGACGTACCCTAGAAGAAGACTCGTCGGATGAGCAAAGCTGTCGGCGATCAAAGTCTATATCGTCTCCACCATCCTCTCCATAATATTTCTTCAACAATGGCTCCCCCTTGGTTTTAGGAGATTTGAAACTCAACTTCCTCTTCCTCCAGGAAAGAAGACTACGTTTTGAACTCTGCTCTGCAGATTGATTTGCTGCAGTTGTATCCTCAGGGTACTTGTGCCTTGTGTCTGAAATATGATGGCTGTAGTGGACTAAATCCTTGTCACTGCTGCTGCTGCTGCCGCTTGTATTTGAACAAAATGATCCACCAGCATGGTTTGCATAGACGAGTGCTTCATAACTGAATGACTTCTGAACATTTTCCTTCCTCAGATTCTCCTTCCAAATCCTCATCAAGTGAATCTGTATCCACAGGATAAACATAATCGGGATCCTCACTTCTGACTGAGTTCCTTCCACCACTGCTGCTTCCTTCCTCTGCATGATATGCCTTCTTGTGTCGCCTAAAAGATAATGCTTTCAAAAATTTAAACTTTCGCAGACCTGCTTTTAAAGAACCACCCCCATTTCTGTCTGTCAACAAAGCCTTTCCAGGGTTCGGAGATACTGGAGCAGACATGATAAACTTCGGAAATGTCTCTGAAACTTCGTGAGTGTTCCTCAATTCCACAAGGTTGAGCACTAGTTGTCAACAAATATATGAACATATCTTTAGGAAACAGTCGCATTAGATAATATATTCACGTAGCTGCAGGAATACAAGAACGCAAGCAAAAAGCATGTGTTTTAGTTTCTCTTACACAAAAAATTTCCTATAAATCAATGGTAACAAAGTCAAAAAATCGGAGACGGATTTAGGGCGGGTTCTGTGTGTAAATGCAGATTCAGAATTTAAACTTGATGTATCGAAAAATACAAAATAATGGCATCCACTATTCATTTTTCGGCCCTATCTTTGAAAAATAGCCACTTCCCTGAGAATTTCAAGTTCCTCAAGGGCCACATTTTGGCTCTATGTTGTTAAAAAATAACCATTGCGTTGGAGTTTCAAATTTCACATGTGAAACTCCATGAGAGATTCCATGACAACAGCTATTTTTCAATTATATAGGCTAAAATGTAGCTATACGAGAATTTTAACCCGAAAATATTATGTTCAGTTGAACCAATAATATAAAAGCTTCATCATCATCAGTATGAAGGTTCAACTAAATTTATTATTTTGGTTCCGACTATGTATAATATAAAATAAAAAGGATAGTTAATACGGTGCATAAAGTAATCCATGTTCACACAGGGTTTCAGAAAGGGCCACACCCCAAGAGTGTGATATATATACAACCTATCCTAATGCATCGGTGGCTTCTTCCACTATTTGAGCCTTGTGACCTATAAGACACGCAGAAGCAACTTTTGTCGTTGCTCCAAGACTTTCCTTTAAAGTGTGTTCACACAGGGTTCAGAAAGGTCCGGTCCGCACCCCAATGGTGTGATATATATACAACCTATCCTAATGCATTGTTGGATTCTTCCACTATTCGAGCCTTGTGACCTATAACATACACGGACACAACTTTTGTCGTTGCTCTAAGACTCTCCTTTAAAGTATTTCATGTTCACAAAGGGTTCAAAAAAGACCGCACCCGATATAGACAACCTATCCTAATGCACATTGTTGACTTCTTCCACTATTCGAGCCTTGTGACCTATAAGACACACAGAAACAACTTTTCGCCGTCTCCCCAAGACTCTCCTTCCAAATAAATTAAAATATATATATACACATACAATAAGATCATAGAGTATAGGATTAAGGATCTTACAAGTGATTTTCTTGCATGATGAAGTTGTGAATTTTGATTTTTAATGAAACACTTTTTACCACGTACACTTGCTTGTGCTCTCATTAATGCTTGCATACCATGAAGTGTAGCACTTGCTTGTTTTCTCACCAAATAACCCCTAACCAATGCTTGTAATTTTACTAATCCTTTTAATTCTCTTAATGCCTTTTTTGCCTGTAAAATCACATATCAATAATTAAAAAAAAATTATTACAAGAAAAAAAATAATTGTTTTCTTACCAAATAACCCCTAACCAATCCTTGTAATTTTACTAATCCTTTTAATGCTCTTAATGCCTTTCTTGCCTGTAAAATCACATATCAATAATTAAAAAAAAATTATTTCAAGAAAAAAAATAATTGTTTTCTTACCAAACAACCCCTAACCAATGCTTGTAATTTTACTAATCCTTTTAATGCTCTTAATGCCTTTCTTGCCTGTAAAATCACATATCAATAAATTAAAAAGAAATTATTAGAAGAAAAAAAAAATGTTTGTTGGTAATTTATTAGCAACTTGAAAATAAAACAGATTATCTGCTACAACCGGAGGTGAATGAATCATATGTATTTTATTTTTGACATGAATTATAACTTTTAAAAGTTCATGAATTTAGTGGTCAAGTTGTGTTTGGAGATAAAAATAAAATTAAAAATTTGTGAGAGAATTTTTTTTTGAAGAAACTCAAAAAATGATTTTTGAAACTTCAAATTATATACTTTCAATTTTGAAGTTCAAATAAACTGTCAAACTGATAAACAAACATTATTTGAAAATTAAAGTTTATGAAATAACAAGTCTAAATATATCTTATACTGTTCATAAATACAACTAAACTAGTGTTTTACTGTACGTTTTAAAATTTTATCTTCAAATACTTATTTTTTTAACCATAAAATTTAATTAAAGTTTAAAAATCTCATTTTCAAATATTTTCAAATTACAAAAAAATTGAAGTTCTTTATGATTGAAAGTCTCGAAAATCCAAAAATTGGTTTGAGCCCATTTTCGAATTTATGAAAATTTCTACTCATAGAACTTAAAATCTTTTTCAAAAAAAATAAACGTATGGTCAAATAAAACTTCAAACTACAAATCACTAGTCAAAAATCTTCAGAGAATTTAAGTTTCAACTTCAAAATTACAAGTAAAATTAAAGCTTTTATATCCTCTAGATTTTTAAAATTTTAAAATACACAAAGTAGTACTTTTATTAATTGCATTAAATAAAAAGTAACTTTTAAAAGTATGAAAATAAATGATTAAGCAATTATTACTACTATTATTATTGTGATAATGTGAATTTACCAAAAAACCACGAAACACCGTTTGAATTTTCATAGCAGCACTATTTCCTCTATTTTGACTGGCCAACCTCACCACCGCGTCCGCCGCATGTGCATCGGCGACGGCGGCGTCCGCTGCCGCAGCAGTGGCGGCAGCCACCACAATTGTATGTTTACTCTGCTCCTTATCAAATGAGCTCAGCCACGCCGCCTCCGCCGCCGTAATGTTCGGCGGAATTGTCGCCGGATTGTGACATAAGCCGCCGGAACCTCCGTCTACGGCGACGGAGACGACGGTGTCTCGGGCGAAATTGCCGAAACATGTAATTCCATTTTTGCACTTATTTACGTTTTCTTTTTTAATACCAAATAAGCCTTTCAACCACTTAATTGCTTTGCCCATTTGGGAGGTATTTTGGGAATTTTGAAAATTTTGGGAGGAGAGAATAACTAAGTAGGAGTAAGTGAAATGGCTTTTTATAAAAAGAGTGAAAGTGAGAGAAAAACTTTAAAGAGAATTTTAACATATGGTTGAAAAGTTGTCATAAATAGAGGAAATTTAAAAAGGCAAAAAAAATTAAATGGGGTTAAAATTTAAATATAAAGTATATTTACAACAAATAAGTTGAGGGTTCGAGTCACGTGATAGGTCAGGTAATAATAACTTTAGGAGTTTGAATTACGCTGCCGGTCGAATGAGAACGTTATTGAGAGTTTGAATCGAGTCTTGAATATGAAAGCGATTTTGGTATGATAAAGCGATTTTTCTTTTATGATTTTACGTAGAACGAATTTGAATTAGTCGTGACTCGACTCAAATTTAAATTAATCGAGATTGTAATATAGATACGAAAATTAATAGGTAAATGTACATGTCATGATGTCAATGAGTTAGTAATTTTACATTAATTTGTTATTTAATAAAGTGTGTGAATCCAAATTGAGCCAAAGAAATAGGTACACTTACCTTATATTTTGAAAACTAACTTTCAAAATTCAAAAATTTTGGAAAGAATATATCAATTTGCATATGTGAATGTAAATATATTTTAATAATAATTACTCTTAAATTTCAAACAAATTAGGTTGGCTATAAGAATCTCTATTGATTATGTTTCTTAAATTACAATATAAATAATCACACTTTTAATCTCTTGATTATTGATAAATTCTAAAGCGGAGTTTTGACGTGACGTATAAAGTTGTAGTCATGTGATCAATAAATCATAGGTTTCGGTCGTGGAAAAAAAAACTTGTAGAAATGTACGATAAGCTGCGTACAATAGACCTTTTACCATCCAACGCTTTCCCGAACCTCTATAAGTGAATATCACATAATTTTGGGGAAAAGGTTTGAAATATACTTAAACTTTAGCGAAATTTGCCGTAACAAACCTCAACTTTGCGGGTGTCTTATGCCCCCCGTAGATTATTTTTTAGCGTATTTTTGTGGCGTATATTTGCTTAGCTAGACCACTTCATACCCTTACGCGCTCCGTGTTCATGTATTCACACAGTAGTCCCAGCTAGTAAATATATGACACAAAAATATAGTAAAAAATAATCTGGGGGGTCATAGGACTGCCATAAAGTAAAGGTGTGTTACAATAAATTTTGTCAAAATTTAAATATATTTTGGACCTTTTTTTTCATATTTTTGTAATAGTATGTGATTTTTGATCCATTTATATAAAAATTATGTGATATATAGACTAAATTTTGAAAATACATTACCTCAAATATAAAGTAACAAACATAAATTTAACCAAACACACCAATAATTGAGGATATAAATTTAACCAAAGCTTAATAATTTGTCAGATATGTGAAGATTTATGGTCAAAGGGATTAAAGGTGTATAAAATAATTAGCTAAAAATTAAAGGGCCAAAATCATGATTTTATTGATATTTTAGGCACTAAAATTATTAATCATATTCAATTTCATCGGTAGGATATATGTAGATTTTTAGATTTATATATATAGGAGCATAGTTGTTAAGATCCACTAAAATATTCTCCTTTTAAAAGGAAGCTTATTAATAGAATAGGCTTACATATAAAACAATTTTATAGGAAACAAATGAGAAATTGCCACCCACCAAACACAACTTTTTACTCGTCGCGTTTAGCTTATCGAGAGTTTATTATATAAATTTTAATTAATATTTAAAAATATATTTATTATTTATAATATTTTTTTATATAATTTTTCAATATTTAAATTTAAAAGTTCTAATATTAATGCAATTCAGTGCATTAAGCTCCAGCTATATACGAGTTTCAAGAAAGAATTAAACTATTAAAATTTATTATACGCAACCTTTTTCACATCTCGACAATTTGGAGCCTAATTATAAAAAATCTTGAAAAAATATCAATTTTGGACCTGTCAAAATACATAATTAATTCCTGATACATCGAATGAAGATACAACTTTCCTTTGCAAAGATACATAATTAGCTTTCAATATATTTTTTTCGATTTTGAATCTGTCGAGATACATAATAAAAAAAAAATATTTTTTACTTTGTAAAAGATACATAATTAGTTTTCGATATATTTTTTCAATTTTGAGTCTGTCGAGATACATAATTAGCTCCCGATACATTCAATAAAGATATATAATTAGTTGAAATTTTTATAATTACTTTGTAAGAATAAAATTTTTGTATAAATATAATAAGTTGAGGTATATATTTATATTATTTTTCATGATTATTTTCGTAATTTGAATTTATGACCTGTGTGAAATAAAATGTGAGAAATAAATTGCCATAAAAAGGTGAGAATTATTGATAGATAAACAGTCAAAGCTTAGATTAAATGTGTCACCATTTAAAGACTTTTTAGACTTAAAAAAGGAGAGAATCAAATCAAATTCCATAGAAAATTGAATAATTTGTAACTTTCAAACTTTGTCCAATCAGAAAATTAAGAAATAAAAAATAAAAAAGAGAAAAAGACTAAAAATGGAAAAAGGAGAGAAAATTTTACTTTATGGAGCACAGTGTCTTAATTAAGGAAAAAACTTTTTGGCCATAATTTGGCCATGATAGTAATAAATGTTATTCACATTATAAACTAATTTATTTTAAGACATTTTTACCCTTTTCATCCTAAATTTAAATTTCTAACATTACTTTATTTATTATACAATTTTCCAATACATTGAAAACTATCTCAATACATGCGAATGAATAATTTATGTATTTAATTATAATTATTTAATTTTATTAATTGGAAATTACACAATTAAAAAATCATCAAATGTAGTAATATGTTATTAAGAAAATAAAAATTAATTAGTACAAATTTATTTATTAATTGTTAGTTATATTTTTTCCTTTTTACATTATTAGTTGTTTAATTTTTGTTCAACTTTTAATTATGTAGTATAGTTTATACTTTGTACATATTTTAAAAAATTTAATTAAATTGTTTTACTTATTTTTTATCTAGTTCGATTTTATGATTTTTTTTAATGAATATGAAAATTATTGTATGGAAATAGAGTTTTAACGGTGAATTCCGAAATAGTCAGATAAGTTTTAAAAATTTTCTTCAAATATCACTTATGTTTTATTTAGGATCACAATATCAATCAACTATCACTTATGGTTTATTTGTATATAGATAGATATACTAACAAAATACGTTGTGGTTAAATATAAAAAATTATTTTGCTAAATAATTTAACCACAATATTTTTTTTTCGTAACATTTGTAGCAATAAATGTGGCTAAAATTTATATACACATTTTATATGGTCCATGACTAAGAATTTATAATTATTGCTATGAAATCTATTATGTTGTAGACTATAGTTATAAAGAAAATTTTACTTTACAATATATATATATAGTAAGTGATTTTATCCTTGACAAACAATTTGTATCTATCTTCATATAATTAGCGAGAATTTATAAAAAATATATTAGATTAAGTATATTAATTAATAAAATAATTATATATAATAATTTATTTATTCAAATTATATTTGAAACTTATAAATAAGATCCTGTAAATTTGAATTAAGCCGAATAATAAACACCTCTAAAATTCTTAAAACACTTGATCATGATGAAGCTTAAGTGGAACATATTAAATTTTTGTTTAAATTCTTTATAATTAGTTAATTGAAGTTGATAGAATCGTTAATATAGATATTTATTTTCTAAAAAAAATTATTGTTGCATCTGTGTAGTATTCTCCAAAAATACACTACTTTTAAAGGATCGTCCAACACGTATACATCAACATTTTACAAAAACGAACATGCAATCATCGTTTTTAAATTATTTTTTCATCGTCAGTACATAGAAGTTAAACTCGAGATTAAAAATGCAGAATACAACACCAGTGCCACCACCAGGAGCAATAGGAAAACAAGCAGTAGCATTTAGAATATCAGCAGATACAACAGCATTTGTAGGGTGTAAATTTTTGGGTGCCCAAGATACACTTTATGATCATTTGGGAAGACATTATTATAAAGATTGTTATATTGAAGGCTCTGTGGACTTCATATTTGGCAATGGCTTTTCTTTCTTTCTTTGAGGTAATTAATCACTTCAATCTATGTTCTTTCACTCAACTGATAAACTAAAAATAATTGATGAATGTATAATTGTATATGATCAGTGTATACTTTAGGTATATTGTGTATGAAATGTTGTATAGGATGAATATTTGGATGTTTTGACCAAAATAAACCATTTTTTAAATAATTCATCAAAGTGATATGTTTTTTTTTTGTGAAAACTTTATAAAACTATTATATAAATGGATCAAAATTTATATAAGTTGCTTTAATGTGTGCTTCTGGTAATCATGGATATTTGAATTGCTCTTTTATTATTTTTTGGATGAATCAACACATAAATAAGTGATTTGTTTTCCTATAGTCCTAGTGTGGCAGAGAGCTTCCAGACGGCAATACAACCCATGAATCCTACATTTTATCAGAGTATTAATTAGTCCTCAGGACTAAATATTAGTAACAAAACAAAACTGTTTTCAAATATTTGGTTATTTCTTTTTAGTTTGCAACTTCACTCTTACTTAATTAATAAGTGGAGTGTTAATTAAGTAAGACGTTTGATAGAACTATAAATAATAATAAAGCGCTTAAAAAATAAATATTACTCCCTCCGTTTCATATTAATTGACCGCTGTAAACTTGACACACCCCTTAAGCAAATATTTATTAGAGATAGACCAACAGTAACGAGATATAAATCTCTGCCACTCTGTGGCCGAGTCTCGTTACCATTGGTAACGTTTTAAGCCAAAAACATTACTATCGGTAAGATTTGCAAGCAAAGTCAATAAATATATCTCATAGGTTTTACTCATGGGAAGAGAATGAGAAATTACTGAGCATGGACTCAAACCTACGTGGTTTCTCCGAAGAACATCAACATTGGAAAACTCCAACATACGGGCCAGAGTGTCTCCAATTAAATGACCCACATGCATCTCTTTTGCTATGTTGGGTGATGAAAAATCAACTACAGCTCTCTCTTTTAACAGGAAGCTTTGGAGACTCTGCATCAGTAATACACCAAGTGTTATTATATGATTTTAATCTACCAACTAAAAAACAACTGCCAACAAAAAGAAATTTCCTTATCCTGTTAAAAAAGGAGGTGGACATAAACAACTTAGTTCGTGTCTAAGCCTTAGCAGCACTGTTTAGGGATGGCACTCTTTACGAGGATGCTATATTATGAGATCATGACTTACCTTTTCCATCGTTGATATTGTCCTTAAAGATACTCCTACCGCACCGAAAAATCTCCTAGATGTTGCTCTGAGAATACCTGTCTAGTGTTACGACACCATAACAGAAATTACTTTAAGCACTCCTACATAGCATGTTGCTGAAGATATAATAAATTAAAAAAACTGCAGCCTCTTTAAAAGCTTATGCTTTTAGGTGAAATGGTTACACACTACAACATGATACCAAAGCAAGTAGAGGTCCAATGTTCAAGTTTCACCGCCACGAGTTGTCAAAGACTAAAAGAACCACGTGTTTGGCCCATTCAAAAAGAATCATGCCCACACGTGAAGGGTCATGTGGAAGATATAATTAAGGAAATAAGATGGTCACACGCGTCAGCACATCTAAAGGGAATAGATGAAAGTACAATGGAACATTAAAACCTTGAGAACAATTTTGATACTTGAACACACACAAGGGAGTGCTAACAACTTCAGATGTTAGAAGATCATAATAGTTTGCATCTCATTTGACAATAGTTTGTACCAAAGGTGTTCAATTTACTATCCAGAAAAATCATCTCACTCTCTTCTTGTTTTTTTGATCCGGCAAAAGTAATTGTAGTATCCCTTTTCTTCTTTTGTTTGTGTTACTTTAGTCTTCAATCCGTTCAAAACTATTTACAGCCTTTTTTCCCTTAAATTAGCTTCTACTGTGGACGCTACATTATTTTTGTCTTGCCCACAAGACAAAAGATTCAGAAATTTCTAGGTTCCTGAGCTGTCTAAATTCTTAAAATTAATTGAACCCTTTTACATGACACTTGTGCAGTTGTGCACGTCAACTCTAACAGGTTGGTGAATAGATTAGTCGAGTTGGGCACAAGTTGGCCCAAACCTCACACAATTGTTGGAAAGAATTAAGGGTATCTGAACCAATACATTTTATTTCATTTATCATGAACCACATTACAAACTTGACCAACATCCATAAGGTAGATACTAAGCACGAACAAGATTCAACCACATTACCTTAAAAAGTAATAAGGGTAGACATAAATTGACCCAATTGGGTCACGGTGAGTTTTATACAGAGACAGACCATTCCCATTTCCCAGTTTCCATTCAACTGGGAATTAAGCTCAATCTGTGAGCTGTACTACCAATCAAGAACAACAGAAACACACCCGACAAACCACAATAAGCTTAACTAAGCTGTAGATAAAACAAAAGGTCAGCTAACTTTTCAAGAAAATAATGTTCAAAAAACAAACTCAAATCCCAAGTTCGACAAGTTAGTCCCCTAAGTATAGATAGTACGAAAACATAGTAAATTGCATTCATGCTTTTGTCTCAATTACTAACTGCTCAACTCAACAACCACTCCCCACTCCGTGGTTCAATGAAGTTGGGTTGAGCACCATGAGGTCCCAGGTTCAATTTCCAACAGAGACAAACACTAGGTGATTTCTTCCCATCTGTTCTATTTGTTGCTAGTGGGAGGTGGCAGGTATTCCGTGGAATTAGTCGAGGTGCGCGCAGGTTGGCCCAGACACCACGGTTATCAAAAAGAAGAAAACAAAAAAGAACCACCCCCTACAACCCAGATAGATAAAAACATCAATCAAATAGCTAAAAGCATTAATAATAACATTATCCCATGCAGGAAACACTAACTACTCAATTCAAAGAACCCCAAACCCCAACTCCAAATAGCTAAAAGCATCAATTTTCACATTAAAAATGGTCAACAATAACATTGTCCCATAAAAGAAACACTAACTACTAAACTCAAGAAAAACCCACCCATCAATGTTCATTAACAATGTTCAACAATATCAATAATATTATCCCCAAAGATACAACACCAACAAAAAAACCCATCAAGAAAATGAAATAGAAGCTCAGTAACTACAACTAAATTGCATTAATACTTTATCACAATTACCAACTACTCAACTCAAGAAAAACAAAAACCCACCTACCATATATCTAAAAGCATCATTTTTTCATATTAACAATCACAATAACATTATTCCCCTTTTCTTCAACCAAAATACAAAATGAGATTACAAGCTTACTAACTACAAGTAAATTGCATTCATACTTTTATCTCAATTACTAACCACTCAATTCAAGAAAAACCCACCTCCCAAATAGCTAAAAGCATCAATCTTTAACAATTAACAGTAACATTATCCCCTTTTTCATCAACCAAAAAGAAAAATATATAAATAAATAAACAAATAATTTCAAGAAAGTGAGATAAGAAGCTTACAGGTATTGAAGAAAAAAGGTGAGAAATTGGTGTTTATCAGAAGCTTAGTAGAAGGAGGCGCAGTTAGTGTAAGCAATGGTGGAATTTTAAGGGAAAAAGCAAAGCTGCTCATTACTATAAATGCTTTCTTTCTTTGGGTTTTTTTTTGAGGTTTTTTATTTTATCTTTCCTTTTTTTCCCCCCTATAGTATACTATTTGTATTGTGTTTGGTCTTCTTGTTGTATTAGGGCCCTTTTTTTATCTTCACATTTGCCAACACGGGTGGGCATGGTGTGGTACGGTATTTGAAATTTCGATACGATAATTTCGATATTCGATTTTTAAAAATATTATACCATTATCATACTATATTAATTCGGTATGGTTTGGTATTTTGACGTTTGGTTTCGGTATTTTGCGATATGGTAATCGGTAACCATAGTTTGTTTAACTTTGACAATATATACTCGTATACTAGAGTATTATTACTTCGACTTTTCAAAAGCATGTCTTAATTGTATCATAAAAATGCATTACACGTGTAGAAATATTGAAAAAAAAGTACAAACAATGTCTTTTATTAGTCAATTACACCAAAAAGACATTTCAATCAAGATAGAGTAGCGAAAGTTTCAAAGTCTAACTATTTTTATACTAAGTTTTTTTTTTGTATATATATATATATATCTTCGGTATGATATTCGGTATGTCATTTGTAAATACCGTATACCATACCATATACCAAAAAGAATTAAAATGTATATCATACCAAATAACATAATACCAAAAATCACGGTATCAAAAATTTCTGTTCGGTTTTGGTAATTCGGTATATATACTATATGATGCCCGTCCCTATTTGCCAATGAGAGAATGACATGTCATCATGTCACTTCTTTTGACCACGTCGACCTCGACTAAATTCACGAGATATCTGTCATATTCCAACAGTAATAAAATTTATGAGATATCTATCATCTTAATTCCATCGGTAATAGATATCAAGTGTTCATTAAGGCTGTGATAAATATGAAGAATCACCTGGCTTTTTTTTTTGTTGAAATTTGAATTTGAGATCTCAAGTTCGAAAATTACTTCACTGACCACTAGGTCACATCATTGACGTTGTTGGAAAAAATTTATTTGCCCAGGCACGATTGATACTAGTTGTTTGAAATCAGCATTTAAACATGCGGTTTAAGATCATATTTGAAATTGTGATTTTATATCTTAAATTCTGTGAAAAGGTTGATTTAAAATTTTAAATTATGATTTTTTTAATTTTTTTATAATATAAATTTGATCTACATATTTTATAGAAAAAGAGACTCATAATTTTATATGAAAAAAAAATATTCATAACTGGTTATTATTATTGTTGACTAGTGAATTTGTATAAAAAAGGTATAATACATAAATATTACTTTTTTTAATATGTAATTTCTTATGTGGCATTTTAAAAATGATGTGGCATTTTTTAATATATTTTAAAAGATATATTAAAAAAGGACCTTGCCAATTTGCTGTAGCAATCACCAATTTTTTAATACATATTAGCCGCCTGCCACTTGTAGTTTGTGACTTAATAAGTCAATAAAGCTATAATAAGATAAGGGTGGAGGATCAAAACAAATCTCCATCTTTAGGAGTAAAATTGTTATTTTAAAAAGATAAAATAGATTGATGGACCCTTATACTTGTCTGAGTTTATAAAGTGAACGTCTCTACCACATTCTATGTTCTAGTGTCTTTATTAGCAGTAATGTTTTTTCTTTTTTTATAACTAATTTTTCTTTTTTCAAGCCTGGAATAAATCTCTTCTTTTTTCTTCATTATCCAATTGTTGTCTCTATCTCAAATTCGTCTTTTTGATATCTGTAACCATCAAAAATAGAGAAGAAACTGTTAATCCATAGTAGTTGCATTGAATAGTTAACTGACAATCAAATAGAGTCAACCTTTTGAATTCTCACTCCTTCTGAAGAAATATATAAAATTGTAATAGTAATTCTGAGTAAAATGTTATATCCATGTCGGAATAAACTTAAAAATGAAGTAAAATATAAAAATAAACTAAAAATAATGAAGAAAAATATGATCTTCCTTGTTAAATTGAATAAAATGGATTAGAAGAAAGAATTGATTTTTTTAACCAAAAGAATTACAACAAAGTGGAAAGACTTCTTCCGTAATGTCCTCCCGGAATCTCTGTTGTATTCTCTTTATATCCCTTCAATTGAATCCTACTACTGATAAACAACAATGAAATTTTGAAATGAATTATTTACAAATTTATCAACATATATATTCTAAAAAGAAATTTAAAAGGGAAAATTGGAGATGAAGATTTACTTTTTATTTATACATGGAGATGGAGATGGAGATTTACTTTCACTTTGAAGAAAACTATTATATGAAAGATGCAAACTTCTGCCAGTAATTAAATCCACTTTTTATCAAGGTTAATTGAGAAGTTATCAAATTCAAATTTTAAACATTTAAATTCAAAATTATTATTGGAAAGACAACTATGTCATTATTAAATCTTACGTATATATTTTAACTGTTTAATATTTATTCAATTTTTAAAGTACTAAATAATAACTAACCTACCTAATTTGTTGTCCTAAGATGCCAAATGGCTAATTCATAAGATGCCACTTGGCTCAATGTGGAGGCTTTATCCTCTCCTATTAATAATATAAATGTAGATATAGATGTGAGGGTGGATGGTTTAGTTCATACCACAACAATACGCTTCTGAATTACATTTTTCTCGTCCTTACCATTTGCCGTTCGATCCCTTTTACTCGTTAGTACTTCCAACTTTGATGGATAGTTGAAATATTACTAGTTCCCGTCGTTATGATCACTTAGTCTGTTGAAATTATGATTACAGTAGCAAACAAACTAAACAACATTGTCAGTGTTAAAAATGTCTGGCAGACGATATATTCAGATTAGAAGAAATGTAACATGGAGTAATCTTAAACTGTCGATACAAATTCCTTTGTTGAACTAGTGCTGTCGTACAAGTTGCTGCCACTCTATCGCAGGTTAGGGATAAGCTGAACAAAGTTGCAGAAGTAATCCTATCAACTTTTTAAAACTATTATCATATTCTTTCACGTAACTTGTTATTAACGACTTAGCATGATCCATTTTTATCGATGCTTTTGCTCAGAACTGGACTAGAGAGGAGAAGAACCATTATCTGGAAGAGACAGAGAAATCATTCAAATTCTCCGGGGCCATCCTCCGGTTGATATTCTCTTGATGCACAACTTTACGCTTTGTTTCCTTCTTAACTTGTACATCATGGATGGTGGAAACCTGCAAATTATTGTGAATAGCTGTGTTTCTTGTCGCGTTTAATTCTGTCTATGGTGTATAATAACTTGGTTATAATTCAAGTGTTACATCATTACTCGATTCTCAATGTTGCTGATACTTAACTATGGGCAATCCAGCCTCATAGAAAGAGACGTTTTCTTTTTTCCTCTGTTGTAATGTGGTTCTTGTATATCGTGTTTGGCCTAAGAAGCATCGGACATGATGAAGTTCTTACGGTTTGATGAACCTTGATCCAACTATAGATCAAAGGATGTTTGAAACTAATAGCCTGTTTGGCCGAACTTCCTATATCTGGCTTTCGTCCAAAGTAATTTTGGATGTAGCAGTTTGTGTTAGGCTAATCAATATGAGAAACAGTTTATATGACAGCAGTAAATGTCTTATTCGGCTGGCTAATTCTTTGGCCTCTTTGCGGTTTAGACCCTGGCCCAACAGCTTGGCCAACCTTTGTCCAATTATCTGGCTCATAAGTATTATCTTTGATTGCTGGGTTCACAACAGGAAGTTCTGTGTACGCCAGTGATTGTGTTCACCTGGATCATTGTAAGAACGAACCTCCACAGCTTTGTTTATTCTTGCTCTTGTTGAATTCGTCCAGCAGAAGCCACGTGTTTTGTGACACCTTTTTAGCTGACGTGAGCCCCATTTTTATGTAATAAAAGTGTTATGTCAACATAAAAGGGAGTTCAGGGGGTAATAGGACCCATGTGAAGTTGGAGTGTGTCGTAGGAACTTTGGTCATAGTTCGGGGGTAGTGGATGCTTATCTCAAATAATTTTATTACGTATTTAGTAGATGTTGAACCCCCCATAGGCCTCTTCATGTGCACGTATGTAGTAGATGTTGACCCCCGGTAGGCCTCTTCATGTGTTCTACTTTTTATATTTCGAACTCACTTAGTGAAAATTCTAGCTCCATCACTACAGAGGGAAATGTTGCTCCTTGAAGCTTGAAAATTATCATAACTAATAATTATGAAATGCAGACATATCAGTGTACCTATTAATAATCACCAGCTCTAAATCTAACATGCTTCCTCAATATAGTCACCTGTTCTCCCTTAAAGTCGGTCAAAATTGAAAGATGAAACATAAATCAGGGATCAACTAAGCATTATCGGAGACTTTCTTAAAGAGAAACATCATGTAAATACCAGGAAATAAGGTTTGATCGTATTCGTAGAGATTCCATAACTATTCCAAACTGAAAAGTTGGAACGCGATTGGGATTATTTTTGAAAATTGGAAGAAGTTACTATTTCATGCTATAGCATGTACAGGATAGCAAATGGCATAAAACTAATGCAGACAGGAGTTGCCAAATGTCTTAGTCTTTAGCTCACTCTTTTGCAATTTTGTCTATCGGAATCAGTCTCTCTACACTTTGCCCTCACTAGACCCCACTTTGTAGGATTACATTAGGTATTTTGTTGTTGTTCCTGTAGTTCTTTTTGCAACTTTGCGAATCGTGTTATTTTAACTCTATTTTCCTCCTACAACTTACAGCTTTCAAGTCTTAACTGCATTTGGAAGAAGTGGAATAGATATGGCCTACGCAAGTACAACATCTCTTATAAGAACAATGGAACTGTTGTGGACATCCGATTCACCAATGTTCACCTGATTCGCGGAATCCAACAAGCTTTACGACCACTTCTGCACTTTCGCTTATATTTTGCCTTAATACTGTATATTCAAAAGCAAAAAAGTGGTCAGATACCAAGAGTTGGTAATTTTCCAAATAAAATTACGTGGACGATGGTGCTCATCCTGATAGAATATATTATGCCCTGATGAGACACAGCCAGCAGGGTCATCACCCAAAGTGTGCAGGGCTCGCGTTACCAAGCAATACTATGTGTTGGTCGTGTTCCTCGTCATTTTTGAATAGGATAGTAGAGTAAACAAAGATGGTGATAGGCATACCAGTACCACCTGTTAGAGTTGTGACCCGAATTTTGTTGATCCGACCCTGAAAGTTTCGCAGTGCGACCCATGTTTGTGATTTTCAATGGGGTATGTGATGGTAGCGTAGGGATTGAACCCATGTATGGACTTTTATGTTTTTGGGCCTAGGATCTATTTGTACGCACGTATTATATAAGTGCAGTTTATTGGGTTATTTTCGTAATTCAAAAATTACATCATTCTCCACATTGTACTCCTCTCCTTTCATAGTAAAATTACTCTGCCTCTGCCCGTGATTTTTTCCGCAAGGATTTTTACGTAAATCTATGTGTTGTTCTTGTTTTTCTTTTACTTGTGGCTTGCTTATTCTCTCCGAATCTTAACACCACCATTTTCAAAAGTTGGAAGGACACCTTCTTGTTTTCTAGGTAGTAGAAGGAAGACACCATCGTATACACCAGGAGGAAATTCAAAGATTTGCGAAGAGAAAATCCTTGTAATGATTCGTGTGAGACCTCTAAGCCCCAAAGAATGTTTCCAAGAACCTAAATCATTACAAAAAAAAAAAAAAAAAAAAAAAAAAAAAAAAAAAAAAAAAAGACCGTCACGATGCGAGTGGTATGATAAAAATGATTCTGGAAGAAATTTTTTATCAATGAGGGAAGCAAATTTGGTGTTTGATTACATGAAATCCAAAAGGGAAAAAAGTGTTTTCTCTCTCTTTGAAGGGACCAAAAGTGCAACCTAGCTATTTGCAGAGATAAAAGAAACATTTATGTTCAACATTATATTATAGGGATCCAAGTGGACCTACTATTTAATGTTAAGGGACTATATTTAGGCTATTTTCTAAAGATATCACTACAACACTTTGTAATGTATATATTTATGTTGCTCCAACTCTTCAAAAATAACGTTCATTACGTGTTGGATCCTTCAAAAGTTGTGCATTTTTTGAGGATCTGTGTAAAAACTTGTTAAAGTGTCCCAATCAATATAGTAAAAGTCTATATTTTTCAGTAGATCTATACATCATCCTAAGAAAACATTACCTAAGTAAGCAAGGCAGGCCAGGATATTTTAGTTTATGAGGAGTTAAATTGTTTTTTACACATTACAACAACAAATTACTAGACTTTTGTAATTTAGGAATTATAAACTCTAACCCCTATTCAACGAAACTCACAAACCTCCCAAGTCTTTGAGTTCCCTGGCTTGAAGACAAGAATCCTAGTTCTGTTTATACTTCACTGATTACATCAAAGTTACAACTCAAAACTAAGACTCCTAGTATTAGAATCAGGTTCAGCAACGTGTTGCTTCAATCTTCAAGCTGCAAACTGATAAGTCAATGCGTAAGTGACTATGAAGATTACTCACTCTATTTCGACTAAATCTCCTTCTTCAACTCAACTTCTCTCTTATGTTGTATTCAAACTCAAAACTCTTCATCTCCACACGTGATAGTTCAATTGAGTTTATGAGCATGCACCTGCTTATCTATTCCAGAAATCAAACACTCTTGTGATCTTGTCCTCTCATATCAGTTGATCCCTTCGGGAAGTATAAAACTTCTGCCTGAACATCAATGAACCACTTCAATTAATATGTTTAGCCTATTTTGTCAATCACCAAAACTTCATCAACTCCAACAAATACTTATAAAAAGATTTCTAACACTGAATCTTGAAAATGACATATATCTTTTTCTTTTTTAAACTATTTAATTTTTTAAAAACTCAAGAGGAAGCCTCCAAAACAATACAATTCTTTGTGCACATCCTTGCACCTATAATTTTAGTTTGTTCAGACATTATAATAAATCATTTTGCACGAGATATTGCTTCAAATGCAAACACATTATGTACCAATCAAAATAAGGCAACTACGCAAAATAAGGGAATTCGCGACCATTTTATTTAAGATTATTTACCTAATTTTTTTCTAAATCACTAGTTGTTTTGGTCATTGTAAAAGAAGAGAACTTCTCTTCACAACTACAACTTTATAACTGTTGTCCATAGGTTGTGTATATTAATCGATACCATAAAATTCGTGTCCAATGATAACAAAGAAAGCAAATTTTGTCAAAGTTATTTTTGTGAAAGAATATGAGGCAAAGATAAATAACTTTGTGTATTACTTGACTTTTGGAAAAGAGAAGCAGCGTGTAACCTTGACAAATACGATATACTTACGTGGATGGGAGATACGAACATCCAAGGGGTTGTTTCCGAGGTCTTGTTGTTCTTGTTGAATTCGTGCAGCAGATTCCCCAAGTTCGATAAGACACAAATCTACCTCAATCAGCTGTAGTGAGTGGATTTCTGCAAACTCAATGGGTATCTCTTTCAAACACTTGCAATTAATAAGAACGAGGTGCTCAAGGACAGGAAAATTGTCATCTGTGGCTTTCCAGTACTTGAGAAAACTGCGTTCAATTAGCAAAATCTTCAATCGATTAAATCCCATAACAATTGGATGCCATTCTTCGCCTTCGCCACAAAAAGCAAAACCCATCAACTTCAGCACCTCAAGGTTAGGTAACTCAGCTATGATGTCCAAGTACGACCAACTTAGATAAGTACTAGTTAAGTTCAGCTTCTTGAGCGTTGCGGGAAAAGATTTTGCACTTGGAGTGCTCTCTGGTAAAGTGTGTGGCCACAAAATATAGGTTCCAGTTAAACTCAATGTTTCAAGTTGATGTAGATGGACAAGATTGTTGACAAGTCCAGATTCCCAAAAACTTTCATAATCATCTTCATCTCCACTGATTTCTAATTTTTTAACATTCTGAATCCCCATAATAACCTCCCTCGTGCAACAATACGAAGACAAGCGAGAAGTAGTTTGTAAGTTTGAAAAACCCATGTCTCTCTCTTTGTCAACAGATACACTTGGGCGATCTGGCAAATAATATCTGGGCAGTTTGAGATGCCTTAATTGAACTAGTCCCCAAATTTGCACTGGACCTGCAAATTCCATACTATTTAACTACTAATGTCTGCAGATTCCATAACCTGCAAATTTCTGGAGGTATTAACAAATGCCCATGGACGACCAATGATAGGTACCTCAACCAGATGAGGCTTAGTATCTGTAGAGGGAAATTATCAATATCTCTGTGTCTCAACACCAAGACTTTGAGTAATTTGAAATGAATAATCTCTGATTTGAGAATAAAACATGAATCATTAAGATGAAAAGAGAAAATAGAACAGGTTTGTTTCAAAATAGCGTTGTTGTCATGATCTCTCAACTGACGATGTACAGGGGTAAGAAGAGCCCTATAAAGACCAAAGTAAGGATTATCAATTAAATCACCAGGCACGCGCTTAAAGGGCTGCATTTTATGCATACTGAGATCTAGACATTCTGGATCTGCTACGTAAAGCACAATGTCGTTCATGATAAAAACGTTTCCCCTTTGAATTTCTCTCAAGCACAGGTCATATATTAGATCGTGAACCTTACATGATCTAATTTTGGTTCCATCTAGACTTTTCTTGCAGACGAGGACTAGACATCTATCGACAAGCTCTTGTAAACACTTCTCAGCCTCTCCTTCCAAATAATTTTCCAACTTCAGGAACCCTCAGCCATCCATGATCTCATCAAATTCTTCACTGGTATCTCACTGTCTTCCCGAAAAATCCCGAAATACAGAAGACATGCTTTTAGATCGCTGGTCAAGTGATCATAACTCAACCCAACCACACGTGAACATCGTTTGTCAGGATCACTTGTGACAAATGACTTGACATCTTCCTCAACACTTTTCCAATTTTCTATTGCCCTTTTAGATTTGAGAAGCCCAGCAACAACGGCAATAGTTAGTGGTAACCCGTGACATTCATCTGCTATTTGCTTCCCAATAGTCTCGAACTCAGATGGTAATGCTTCATTTGGAAATGCTACACTTTTAAAAAGGTTCCAACTCTCATCCGGACCCATTAAATCCATCTGCAAAGAAAGATTCTTTGTCCCAGCATCGCGAGCTACATCAGTGTTACGGGTCGTCAACAATATTCCACTCCCCTTGTTTTCACTTGGAAAACATAGTCTCACGGCATCCCATGCTTCACTTTTCCACATGTCATCCAATACAATTAAATATCTCTTACCCTTTAAACTCTTTTGTAGCCTGTTTGCTAGCTCTGCCTCATCATTCATGTCAAATGTGTCACCTTTAGTAGATCGCAAAAGGCTCAACAAGATTTCCTTTACATTGTGTTGTTGAGAAATAGTACCCCAGGCACAAACATCAAAATGAGAACGAATGCACGCATCATTGTATATTTCGTTCGCTAAGGTTGTTTTACCTATGCCTCCCATCCCGACAATCGGGATGACTTTGGGTTCATCAGAGTAGCTTCTAGTAAGATCTTGTACCAACCGTTTCCTTTGATCATCACGTCCAACCATACTGTTCTCAACATTCAGAATATATCTTGATGAGCGTGGAAACTCTTGAGCCGTTGATTCCTTTGATGCATGTTTGCCCTTATTTTGAATTTTTGTCGACTCTTTCCAGATACGATCAATGTCCTCTGCTACAAGTAGCAGGCTATCAGAAAGCCTCTCTTGTGCCTTTTCTCTCTGATTTTCATCATCTTCTAAAACTTCAGTTATTTGCAACTTCTTTTACCTGTAATTCCAAATCTGTCATTTCCCCAGAAACATTGATTTTCTCAAAGTTCTTGAGAAATACTTCCAGAGAACTAATCTTTTCATGAAGAGCAGAAAAGTCTTCACTGTGATCACAAGTTAGAGATTGCATTGGTGAATTGGATGTCAAGAGCGATTCTATTGTTCTCACAAGAGAAGCCACACTTGCATGAGCCATATCTACTATATTCACGTTTGTCTTTGCGATTTTGACCTGAAAGAGAGCGAATCACAAGAGGTCAATGGTACCGTGATACCTATTCTTTAGTATGTAACATCTTTGTAGATGAATTGAGGTCATAGAAATATCCTACCGATTGAATTTTAGTTGACGTTCTCAATGATAATTAATCCTAGTATATAATGAGTTAGGTTTCTGAGTCTTCTTTCCAACCAAAAAGTACTTATGGACATTTTAGTGAGGCAGCATCCCAACTGCGTGTTGGGCAGCGCAAGGCGGAGTTCAAGTCAGGAGATCACTCGTTTGCCCGCGCGTTGGGCTGTGCGGCACGGATCATACCTTCCCGATGTAAAAGTCCATTTTCTCTTATTAAATTAGGGGCAAACTTGTCCTTTCATCCCACGTACTTCCCCAACCCATTTTATAATCCTAAAGTCGTCCTAAACTTGCAGAAATCTTCAAAATCGCTCATTTTCTTCCTCCCAAAAATTCTTCGAAGCAAGAACACACAGAGTTCAAGATTCAAGGCTCAAATTTCATACTTGAAACTATTTATACAAGATATTTATTTCAAGTTATTCGTATTTTCTAAATGATGGATCGAGACTAGGGTTGAAGATTGATTTTTCTAAACTGATGTGGTCAATCAACTAATAGTTATTAGCTTAGAAATATGAGTAATTAAGGGAAACTAACCTTTCAATGGTAGAAATTTGGGAATAAGCAACTGATCACTGCAATAATATACTATGAGAAAAGAACATAAAAACATAAATATGAGTTAATGAAAAAAAAGATATAGTAGCAAGTAATCAAGATTAAAATCAATAGAAATATGCCATACCTGATCTCTGAGCGACTAAAATGGTATTAAATTTTATAGATAACATAGTGTTGGCTTATGATAAATTGGGATGACAACTTCAATTATATTTTTGAGATAGAAAGTTATTAAAAGATGATTATAGACAATATATCTGCATATACTTTGACTTTTCTCAGAGCTCATTTATGAAATTATTTAGATATATTAATTTTTTTATATATATATTAGCTGCCTGCAACTGATACATCGTGGACTAATCAATAAAGAAATAATAAATCTCCATCTTAGGAGCCAAATAATGGAGTATTTTTTTTTAGAAAAAGCAATCTTTTTGACTCATATGGTGAGTAATGAATGCTACGACTCAATTATCAAAAATATCTATAATTTGCAAAACAAAAATATTGTCGTTAATTTTTTATTTTGTGGGCCATATAACAACTTAAAAAGTATTTCTTTCGTTTCAAAAAAATTGATCTATTTTTATTTTTAGTCTGTTTAAAAAAGAATAATCATTTTATTTTTTTGGCAATTATATTCTAAATTTTTACATGGTATGTTTAAGACCACAAGATTAAAAGATATTTGCTATGCAGAACGCGTGCATCTCACATGATTTGTAATGTAAGAAGCGGGTGTCTACTTGTTTAACTTTATGCAAGTTTTAGTGTCTACTTACTTATGCACACTCAAAATTGGATGACGTAGATGCCAACCAAGGCAAGTTAAGGGGCACGTTTATGTATTATGCCTGATGTACACATCTGGATAGTGGTGTGATATGAACATCCACGGGGTTGTTTTCGAGGTCTTTTTGTTCTTGTTGAATTTGGATCCCTTTCTTAAGCACCTCAAGGTCAGGCAACTCTATGATGTCCAAGTATGACCAACTTAGATAAGTTTTCCCAATCTTCTATTGTCTTTTTAGATTTGAGAAGCCCCGCAACCACGATAATAGTTAGTGGTAGCCCGTGACATTTCTTTGTGATTTGCTTCCCAATAGTCTCAAACTCAGATGGTAAAGCTTCATTTGTAGATGCTGAACTTCCAAATAGGTTTCAACTCTCATCTTGATCCATGAAGTCCATTTGCGTACAAAGATTCTCTGCACCAGCATAACAAGCTACTTAACTTAATCGTTACGAGTACCTCCTGCCCTTTAAGCTTTTCTACAGCATATCTGCTAGCACTGCTTCACCTTTCATCTTATTCGTGTCATCCACTTTGATTGTGGAATGCAGAAGGCTTAGAAATATAATCTTTACATTGCGTTGTTGATATGCAATAACCTAGGAATGAACATCAAAACGACATAGAATTTGATTCATGATTGTAAACTTCTTTCGATCTTGACAATCGGGATGAATTTGTGTTTGCCAGAGTAGCTTCTAGTCAGATCTTCTAACAAGCGTTCCTTTTGATGATCACGTCCAACCATACTGTTATTAACATTCAGAATATTGTTTGTTGAACTTGAAAAATCTTGAACCAATGATTCCTTTGGTACTTGTTTGCCGCTATCTTGAATCTTTGTCGACTCTTTCCTGATACAATCTATGTTCGCTGCTACTATTTATCCCATTAAGCGCAGAGAGAGCAACATTGCTAGTTGAACACGTTGGGTCAAAGATATAATCTGGCATGCTAAAAGACAAGTAAGCAGACAATTAATCAACGTACCAAATGAATAGGGACCAGTGTGTCATTCATGAGTTAGGTTCTTGGAAACAATTGTTTGTTCATCAGGGAAATCCCAGGCAATAAGATCATAGGCTTCTTGTTCTTTCGAGCTTCGTTACAAGGATTTTCTCTTCGCGAATCTTTGGACCTCCTCCAGGAGTGCACGATGGGGTTGTCCTTCTACTGTCTGGAAAACGAGAAGGTGTACTTCCAGTTGTTGATAATGGTGTTACTGGTATGCCTATCACCATCTTTGTTTACTAGACCATCCTATTCAAAAATGGTGAGTAACACTTGGTATTCCTTTTGGGCATTACCCATCTGGTCCACACAGGAAACATTTAGGCGTGTTTGGTAAGTAAGCAAAGAAAATATTACTTAAAGAGAATTTATCTGTAATCTAGCAAAAAACTATAGAAGTGGGAGGGGGTGGGGTGGATGAGACATCATCTTCAATGTCACCAACCAAAGTGTCAAGCTTCAATGCTGTTTCTAGAAACGACACTAAAAAAGGCTCGTTTAAATATCAAAATCCATCAGTTTTCAGACAATTTCCCACTTCATTAATTAAATTCTAGATAGATTTAGACATGTAAACGTCGTTGTTCATCAGGATCATCTATTGCAAATGACTTGACATCTTCAGCAACATCTTTCCAACGATTCAAAATGTTGAAACTATATTTTCTGGAGAGGTAAAATGCTTATATTACATCTCAACTAACAATAATTTTCTAATTCAAGAAATAAGTTGCAAATATCGATGTATAATTTCATAGACTCGATAGGCGGCGCCTAACCAATGGCCTAAGTGAAGCAGTGAGCATAGGCAATGGTATAAGCGGTGCCAAACCTATCCCCTATGTTGATATAGGTGGCGCCTAAGCCATCGCCTATGTTGACACGGGCAGCGCCTAACCTATCGCATAAGTGAGGAAGTGAGCATAGACAATGGTATAAGCGGCGCTTAACCTATCGCCTTTGTTGATATAGGGGGCGACTAAGCCATCGCCTATGTTGACATAGGTGGTGCCTAACCTATCGCCTAAGTGAGGCAGTGAGCATAGGCAATGGTATAAGCGGCGCCTAAAGTATCGCCAATGTTTATATAGGCGACACCTAAGCCATCGCCTATGTTAACATAGGCGGCGCTTAACCTATCGCCAAAGTGAGGAAGTGAGCATAGGCATTGGTATAAACGGCGGCTAACCTATCAACTATGTTGATATAGGCGGCATCGAAGCCATTGCCTATATTGACATAGGCGGCGCCTAATCTATCTCCTAAGTGAGGCAGTGAGTATAGGCAATGGTATAAGCGGCGCCTAACCTATCGCCTATGTTGATATAGGCGGCGCCTAAGCCATCGCCTATGTTGACATAGGCGATGCTTAACCTATCGCACAAGTAAGGAAATGAGCTTAGTCAATGGTATAAGCGGCGCCTAACCTATCGCGTATGTTGATATAGGCGGTGCCAAAGACATCGCCTATGTTGACATAGGCGGTGCCTAACCTATCGCCTAAGTTAGGCAGTGAGCATAGACAATGGTATAAGCGGCGCCTAACCTATCGTCTATGTTGATATAGGTGGCGCCTAAGCCATCACCTATGTTGACATAGGCATCGCCTAACCTATCTCCTAAGTGATGCAGTGAGCATAGGCAATGGTATAAGCGGCTCCTAACCTATCTTATATGTTGATATAGGGTTCGCCTAAGCCATCGCCTATGTTGACATAGATGGCGCTTAGCCTATCGCCTAAGTGAGGCTGTGATCATAGGCAATGATATAAGAGGCGCCTAACCAATCGCCTATGTTGATATAGGTGGCGCCTAAGCCATCGCCTATGTTGACATAAACCGCGCCTAACCTATCTCCTAAGTGAGGTAGTGAGCATAGGAAATGGTATAACTGGTGCCTAATCTATCACCTATGATGATATAGGCGTCCTCTAACCTATCGCCTAAGTGAGGAAGTAAGCATAGGCAATGGTATAAGTGGTTCCTAACCTATCGTCTATGTTGATATAGGCTGCGCCTAAGCCATCGCCTATGTCGACATAGGCGGCGCCTAACATATCACCTAAGTAAGGTAGTGAGCATAGGCAATGATATAAGCGGCGCCTAACCAATTGCCTATGTTGATATAGGTGGCGCCTAACCAATCGCCTATGTTGATATAGGCAATGGTATAATTGGTGCCTAACGTATCGCCTATGTTGATATAGGCGGCGCCTAACCTATCGCCTAAGTGAGGCCGTGAGCATAGGTAATGGTATAAGCAGCGCGTAACCTATCGCCTATATTGATATAGGCGGCACCTAAGCCATCGCCTATGTTGACATAGACGGCCCCTAACCTCTCGCCTAAGTGAGGCAGTGAGCATAGGCAATGGTATAAGCGGCGCCTAACCTATCGCCTATGTTGATATAGGCGGTACCTAAGACATCGCATATGTTGATATAGGCGGCTCCTAAGCCATCGCCTATGTTTATATAGGCGGCGCCTAACCTATCGCCTATGTTGATATAGGCGGCGCTTAAACCCTCGACTATGTTGACATAGGCGGCGCCTAACCTATCGCCTAAGTGATGCAGTGACCATAGGGAATAGTATAAGCGGTGCCTAACCTATCGCCTATATGGATATTGGAGGAGCCTAAGCCATCGCCTATGTTGACATATGCGGCCCCTAACCTCTCGCCTAACTGAGGCAGTGAGCATAGGAAATGGTATAAGCGGCGCCTAACCTATCGCCTAAGTGAGGCGGTGAGCATAGGCAATGGTATAAGCGGATCCTAACCTATAGAATTAGGCACCCTCGACTATACCATTGTCGACTATACCATTGTCGACTATACCTATAGAATTAGGCACCCTCGACTATAACTTAGGCGATAGGTTAGGATCCGCTTATACCATTGCCTATGCTCACCGCCTCACTTAGGCGATAGGTTAGGCGCCGCTTATACCATTTCCTATGCTCACTGCCTCACTTAGGCGAGAGGTTAGGGGCCGCATATGTCAACATAGGCGATGGCTTAGGCTCCTCCAATATCCATATAGGCGATAGGTTAGGCACCACTTATACTATTCCCTATGGTCACTGCATCACTTAGGCGATAGGTTAGGCGCCGCCTATGTCAACATAGTCGAGGGTTTAAGCGCCGCCTATATCAACATAGGCGATAGGTTAGGCGCCGCCTATATAAACATAGGCGATGGCTTAGGCGCCGCCTATATCAACATATGCGATGTCTTAGGTACCGCCTATATCAACATAGGCGATAGGTTAGGCGCCGCTTATACCATTGCCTATGCTCACTGCCTCACTTAGGCGAGAGGTTAGGGGCCGTCTATGTCAACATAGGCGATGGCTTAGGTGCCGCCTATATCAATATAGGCGATAGGTTACGCGCTGCTTATACCATTACCTATGCTCACGGCCTCACTAAGGAGATAGGTTAGGCGCCGCCTATATCAACATAGGCGATTGGTTAGGCGCCACCTATATCAACATAGGCGATTGGTTAGGCGCCGCTTATATCATTGCCTATGCTCACTACCTTACTTAGGTGATATGATAGGCGCCGCCTATGTCGACATAGGCGATGGCTTAGGCGCAGCCTATATCAACATAGACGATAGGTTAGGAACCACTTATACCATTGCCTATGCTTACTTCCTCACTTAGGCGATAGGTTAGAGGACGCCTATATCATCATAGGTGATAGATTAGGCACCAGTTATACCATTTCCTATGCTCACTACCTCACTTAGGAGATAGGTTAGGCGCGGTTTATGTCAACATAGGCGATGGCTTAGGCGCCACCTATATCAACATAGGCGATTGGTTAGGCGCCTCTTATATCATTGCCTATGATCACAGCCTCACTTAGGCGATAGGCTAAGCGCCATCTATGTCAACATAGGCGATGGCTTAGGCGAACCCTATATCAACATAGAAGATAGGTTAGGAGCCGCTTATACCATTGCCTATGCTCACTGCATCACTTAGGCGATAGGTTAGGCGATGCCTATGTCAACATAGGTGATGGCTTAGGCGCCACCTATATCAACATAGACGATAGGTTAGGCGCCGCTTATACCATTGCCTATGTTCACTGCCTAACTTAGGCGATAGGTTAGGCACCGCCTATGTCAACATAGGCGATGTCTTTGGCACCGCCTATATCAATATACGCGATAGGTTAGGCGCCGCTTATACCATTTACTAAGCTCATTTCCTTACTTATGCGATAGGTTAAGCACCGCCTATGTCAACATAGGCGATGGCTTAGGCACCGCCTATATCAACATAGGCGATAGGTTAGGAGCCGCTTATACCATTGCCTATACTCACTGCCTCACTTAGGCGATAGGTTAGGCGCCGCCTATGTCAATATAGGCGATGGCTTCGATGCCGCCTATATCAACATAGTTGATAGGTTAGCCGCCGTTTATACCAATGCCTATGCTCACTGCCTCACTTTGGCGATAGGTTAGGCGCCGCCTATGTTAACATAGGCGATGGCTTAGGTGTCGCCTATATAAACATTGGCGATACTTTAGGCGCCGCTTATACCATTGCCTATGCTCACTGCCTCACTTAGGCGATAGGTTAGGCACCACCTATGTCAACATAGGCGATGGCTTAGTCACCCCCTATATCAACAAAGGCGATAGGTTAGGCGCCGCTTATACCATTGTCTATGCTCACTGCCTCACTTATGCGATAGGTTAGGCGCTGCCCGTGTCAACATAGGCGATGGCTTAGGCGCCACCTATATCAACATAGGGGATAGGTTTGGCACCGCTTATACCATTGCCTATGCTCACTGCTTCACTTAGGCCATTGGTTAGGCGCCGCCTATGTCAACATAGGCGATGGCTTAGGCGCCGCCTATATCAACATAGGCAATAGGTTAGGCGCCGCTTATACCATTGCCTATGCTCACTGCCTCACTTAGGCGATAGGTTAGGCGCCATCTATGTCAACATAGGCTATGGCTTAGGCACCGCCTATATCAACATAGGCGAAAGGTTAGGCTCCGCTTATACCTTTGCCTATGCTCACTACCTAACTTAGGCGATTGGTTAGGCGCCATCTATGTCAATATAGGCGATGGCTTAGGCACCGCCTATATTAACATAGGCAATAGGTTAGGCGCCGCTTATAACATTGCCTATGCTCACTGCCTCACATAAGCGATAGGTTAGGCGTCGCCTATGTCAACATAAGCGATGGCTTAGGCACCGCCTATATCAACATAGTCGATTGGTTAGGCGCCGTTAATACCATTACCTATGATAACTGCCTCACTTAGGTGATAGGTTAGGTGCCACTTATGTCATCATAGGCGATGGCTTAGGCGCCGCCTTTATCAACATAGGCGATAGGTTAGGTGTCGCATATATCATTGCCTATGCTCACTGCCTCACTTAGGCCATAGGTTAGACGCCGCCTATGTCAACATAGACGATGTCTTAGGCCCTGCCTATATCAACATAGGCAATACGTTAGGCTCCGCATATTCCATTGCCTATTCTCACTTACTAGCTTAGGCGATAGGTTAGGCACCGCCTATGTCAACATAGGCGATGGCTTAGACGCCACTTATATCAAAATAGGCGATAGGTTAGGTGCCACTTATACCATTGCCTATGCTCACTGCCTCATTTAGGCGATAGGTTAGGCGCCGCCTATTTCAATGTAGGCGATGGCTTAGGCACCGCCTATATCAACATAGGCCAAAGGTTAGGCGTCTCTTATACCATTGCCTATGCTCCCTGCCTCACATAGGCGATAGGTTAGGCGCCGCCTATGTCAACATAGGCGATGGCTTAGGCGCCACCTATATCAACATAGGCGATAGGTTAGACGTCGTTTATACCATTGCCTATGCTCACTGCCTCACTTAGGCGATTAGTTATGCACCGCCTATGTCAACATAGGCAATGGCATAGGCGCCGCCTATATCGACATAGGCGATAGGTTTGGCGTCGCTTGTACTATTGCCTATGCTTACTACCTCACATAGGCTATAGGTTAGGCCGCCTATGTCAAAATAGACGATGGCTTGGGAGCCGCCTATATCAACATAGGCGATATGTTAGGCGCCGCTTATACTATTGTTTATGCTCACGGCCCTCCCCCTCGAATTATGGTCAAAGTTACTACGACACACTCCAACTTCATAAGGGTCCTATTACCCTTTGGAGTCAATTTTAGTGTTTGGTGCTAACGTGACACCTTTATTACATAAAAATGATGCCCACGTCAGCTTAAAAGGTTGGTAAAAATATGCTAAAATTTTGTTCGGGGATAATTGGGACCCCGTGAAGTGGGAGTATGTCGTAGCAAATTTGGTGATAGTTTAGGAGGGTACTAGATGCTTTACTCTAACCTGTAATGAGAAGGGAAATAATGGATTAACAATTTGATGATGTTATAGACTGTTGATGCTGGTTCATCACACTATGTTTCTCATAAATGTAAATGTATTACGTTCTTAGATTTTATAGAGTCTATGAAGCGTGTTGTGTCTATATTCCATATAGAAATTAATTATTTTTTAAGAAAACACATATAATATTGTCAAAAAGATATAAAAAGAAATTGAACAATCATGTTTTTTGATATATTATCAAGGTAAGGAGATAAATAATGATTCGACTATAGAGTCTATGAAATTATACATCGATATTTGCAACTTATTTCTTGAATTAGAAAATTATTGTTAGTTGAGATGTAATATAAGCATTTTACCTCTCCAGAAAATATAGTTTCAACATTTTGAATCGTTGGAAAGATGTTGCTGAAGATGTCAAGTCATTTGCAACAGATGATCCTGATGAACAACGACGTTTACATGTCTAAATCTATCTAGAATTTAATTAATGAAGTGGGAAATTGTCTGAAAACTGATGGATTTTGATATTTAAACGAGCCTTTTTTAGTGTCGTTTCTAGAAACAGCATTGAAGCTTGACACTTTGGTTGGTGACATTGAAGATGATGTCTCATCCACCCCACCCCCTCCCACTTCTATAGTTTTTTGCTAGATTACAGATAAATTCTCTTTAAGTAATATTTTCTTTGCTTACTTACCAAACACGCCTAAATGTTTCCTGTGTGGACCAGATGGGTAATGCCCAAAAGGAATACCAAGTGTTACTCACCATTTTTGAATAGGATGGTCTAGTAAACAAAGATGGTGATAGGCATACCAGTAACACCATTATCAACAACTGGAAGTACACCTTCTCGTTTTCCAGACAGTAGAAGGACAACCCCATCGTGCACTCCTGGAGGAGGTCCAAAGATTCGCGAAGAGAAAATCCTTGTAACGAAGCTCGAAAGAACAAGAAGCCTATGATCTTATTGCCTGGGATTTCCCTGATGAACAAACAATTGTTTCCAAGAACCTAACTCATGAATGACACACTGGTCCCTATTCATTTGGTACGTTGATTAATTGTCTGCTTACTTGTCTTTTAGCATGCCAGATTATATCTTTGACCCAACGTGTTCAACTAGCAATGTTGCTCTCTCTGCGCTTAATGGGATAAATAGTAGCAGCGAACATAGATTGTATCAGGAAAGAGTCGACAAAGATTCAAGATAGCGGCAAACAAGTACCAAAGGAATCATTGGTTCAAGATTTTTCAAGTTCAACAAACAATATTCTGAATGTTAATAACAGTATGGTTGGACGTGATCATCAAAAGGAACGCTTGTTAGAAGATCTGACTAGAAGCTACTCTGGCAAACACAAATTCATCCCGATTGTCAAGATCGAAAGAAGTTTACAATCATGAATCAAATTCTATGTCGTTTTGATGTTCATTCCTAGGTTATTGCATATCAACAACGCAATGTAAAGATTATATTTCTAAGCCTTCTGCATTCCACAATCAAAGTGGATGACACGAATAAGATGAAAGGTGAAGCAGTGCTAGCAGATATGCTGTAGAAAAGCTTAAAGGGCAGGAGGTACTCGTAACGATTAAGTTAAGTAGCTTGTTATGCTGGTGCAGAGAATCTTTGTACGCAAATGGACTTCATGGATCAAGATGAGAGTTGAAACCTATTTGGAAGTTCAGCATCTACAAATGAAGCTTTACCATCTGAGTTTGAGACTATTGGGAAGCAAATCACAAAGAAATGTCACGGGCTACCACTAACTATTATCGTGGTTGCGGGGCTTCTCAAATCTAAAAAGACAATAGAAGATTGGGAAAACTTATCTAAGTTGGTCATACTTGGACATCATAGAGTTGCCTGACCTTGAGGTGCTTAAGAAAGGGATCCAAATTCAACAAGAACAAAAAGACCTCGAAAACAACCCCGTGGATGTTCATATCACACCACTATCCAGATGTGTACATCAGGCATAATACATAAACGTGCCCCTTAACTTGCCTTGGTTGGCATCTACGTCATCCAATTTTGAGTGTGCATAAGTAAGTAGACACTAAAACTTGCATAAAGTTAAACAAGTAGACACCCGCTTCTTACATTACAAATCATGTGAGATGCACGCGTTCTGCATAGCAAATATCTTTTAATCTTGTGGTCTTAAACATACCATGTAAAAATTTAGAATATAATTGCCAAAAAAATAAAATGATTATTCTTTTTTAAACAGACTAAAAATAAAAATAGATCAATTTTTTTGAAACGAAAGAAATACTTTTTAAGTTGTTATATGGCCCACAAAATAAAAAATTAACGACAATATTTTTGTTTTGCAAATTATAGATATTTTTGATAATTGAGTCGTAGCATTCATTACTCACCATATGAGTCAAAAAGATTGCTTTTTCTAAAAAAAAATACTCCATTATTTGGCTCCTAAGATGGAGATTTATTATTTCTTTATTGATTAGTCCACGATGTATCAGTTGCAGGCAGCTAATATATATATAAAAAAATTAATATATCTAAATAATTTCATAAATGAGCTCTGAGAAAAGTCAAAGTATATGCAGATATATTGTCTATAATCATCTTTTAATAACTTTCTATCTCAAAAATATAATTGAAGTTGTCATCCCAATTTATCATAAGCCAACACTATGTTATCTATAAAATTTAATACCATTTTAGTCGCTCAGAGATCAGGTATGGCATATTTCTATTGATTTTAATCTTGATTACTTGCTACTATATCTTTTTTTTCATTAACTCATATTTATGTTTTTATGTTCTTTTCTCATAGTATATTATTGCAGTGATCAGTTGCTTATTCCCAAATTTCTACCATTGAAAGGTTAGTTTCCCTTAATTACTCATATTTCTAAGCTAATAACTATTAGTTGATTGACCACATCAGTTTAGAAAAATCAATCTTCAACCCTAGTCTCGATCCATCATTTAGAAAATACGAATAACTTGAAATAAATATCTTGTATAAATAGTTTCAAGTATGAAATTTGAGCCTTGAATCTTGAACTCTGTGTGTTCTTGCTTCGAAGAATTTTTGGGAGGAAGAAAATGAGCGATTTTGAAGATTTCTGCAAGTTTAGGACGACTTTAGGATTATAAAATGGGTTGGGGAAGTACGTGGGATGAAAGGACAAGTTTGCCCCTAATTTAATAAGAGAAAATGGACTTTTACATCGGGAAGGTATGATCCGTGCCGCACAGCCCAACGCGCGGGCAAACGAGTGATCTCCTGACTTGAACTCCGCCTTGCGCTGCCCAACACGCAGTTGGGATGCTGCCTCACTAAAATGTCCATAAGTACTTTTTGGTTGGAAAGAAGACTCAGAAACCTAACTCATTATATACTAGGATTAATTATCATTGAGAACGTCAACTAAAATTCAATCGGTAGGATATTTCTATGACCTCAATTCATCTACAAAGATGTTACATACTAAAGAATAGGTATCACGGTACCATTGACCTCTTGTGATTCGCTCTCTTTCAGGTCAAAATCGCAAAGACAAACGTGAATATAGTAGATATGGCTCATGCAAGTGTGGCTTCTCTTGTGAGAACAATAGAATCGCTCTTGACATCCAATTCACCAATGCAATCTCTAACTTGTGATCACAGTGAAGACTTTTCTGCTCTTCATGAAAAGATTAGTTCTCTGGAAGTATTTCTCAAGAACTTTGAGAAAATCAATGTTTCTGGGGAAATGACAGATTTGGAATTACAGGTAAAAGAAGTTGCAAATAACTGAAGTTTTAGAAGATGATGAAAATCAGAGAGAAAAGGCACAAGAGAGGCTTTCTGATAGCCTGCTACTTGTAGCAGAGGACATTGATCGTATCTGGAAAGAGTCGACAAAAATTCAAAATAAGGGCAAACATGCATCAAAGGAATCAACGGCTCAAGAGTTTCCACGCTCATCAAGATATATTCTGAATGTTGAGAACAGTATGGTTGGACGTGATGATCAAAGGAAACGGTTGGTACAAGATCTTACTAGAAGCTACTCTGATGAACCCAAAGTCATCCCGATTGTCGGGATGGGAGGCATAGGTAAAACAACCTTAGCGAACGAAATATACAATGATGCGTGCATTCGTTCTCATTTTGATGTTTGTGCCTGGGGTACTATTTCTCAACAACACAATGTAAAGGAAATCTTGTTGAGCCTTTTGCGATCTACTAAAGGTGACACATTTGACATGAATGATGAGGCAGAGCTAGCAAACAGGCTACAAAAGAGTTTAAAGGGTAAGAGATATTTAATTGTATTGGATGACATGTGGAAAAGTGAAGCATGGGATGCCGTGAGACTATGTTTTCCAAGTGAAAACAAGGGGAGTGGAATATTGTTGACGACCCGTAACACTGATGTAGCTCGCGATGCTGGGACAAAGAATCTTTCTTTGCAGATGGATTTAATGGGTCCGGATGAGAGTTGGAACCTTTTTAAAAGTGTAGCATTTCCAAATGAAGCATTACCATCTGAGTTCGAGACTATTGGGAAGCAAATAGCAGATGAATGTCACGGGTTACCACTAACTATTGCCGTTGTTGCTGGGCTTCTCAAATCTAAAAGGGCAATAGAAAATTGGAAAAGTGTTGAGGAAGATGTCAAGTCATTTGTCACAAGTGATCCTGACAAACGATGTTCACGTGTGGTTGGGTTGAGTTATGATCACTTGACCAGCGATCTAAAAGCATGTCTTCTGTATTTCGGGATTTTTCGGGAAGACAGTGAGATACCAGTGAAGAATTTGATGAGATCATGGATGGCTGAGGGTTCCTGAAGTTGGAAAATGATTTGGAAGGAGAGGCTGAGAAGTGTTTGCAAGAGCTTGTCGATAGATGTCTAGTCCTCGTCTGCAAGAAAAGTCTAGATGGAACCAAAATTAGATCATGTAAGGTTCACGATCTAATATATGACCTGTGCTTGAGAGAAATTCAAAGGGGAAACGTTTTTATCATGAACGACATTGTGCTTTACGTAGCAGATCCAGAATGTCTAGATCTCAGTATGCATAAAATGCAGCCCTTTAAGCGCGTGCCTGGTGATTTAATTGATAATCCTTACTTTGGTCTTTATAGGGCTCTTCTTACCCCTGTACATCGTCAGTTGAGAGATCATGAAAACAACGCTATTTTGAAACAAACCTGTTCTATTTTCTCTTTTCATCTTAATGATTCATGTTTTATTCTCAAATCAGAGATTATTCATTTCAAATTACTCAAAGTCTTGGTGTTGAGACACAGAGATATTGATAATTTCCCTCTACAGATACTAAGCCTCATCTGGTTGAGGTACCTATCATTGGTCGTCCATGGGCATTTGTTAATTCCTCCAGAAATTTGCAGGTTATGGAATCTGCAGACATTAGTAGTTAAATAGTATGGAATTTGCAGGTCCAGTGCAAATTTGGGGACTAGTTCAATTAAGGCATCTCAAACTGCCCAGATATTATTTGCCAGATCGCCCAAGTGTATCTGTTGACAAAGAGAGAGACATGGGTTTTTCAAACTTACAAACTACTTCTCGCTTGTCTTCGTATTATTGCACGAGGGAGGTTATTATGGGGATTCAGAATGTTAAAAAATTAGAAATCAGTGGAGATGAAGATGATTATGAAAGTTTTTGGGAATCTGGACTTGTCAACAATCTTGTCCATCTACATCAACTTGAAACATTGAGTTTAACTGGAACCTATATTTTGTGGCCACACACTTTACCAGCGAGCACTCCAAGTGCAAAATCTTTTCCCGCAACGCTCAAGAAGCTGAACTTAACTAGTACTTATCTAAGTTGGTCGTACTTGGACATCATAGCTGAGTTACCTAACCTTGAGGTGCTGAAGTTGATGGGTTTTGCTTTTTGTGGCGAAGGCGAAGAATGACATCCAATTGTTATGGGATTTAATCGATTGAAGATTTTGCTAATTGAACGCAGTTTTCTCAAGTACTGGAAAGCCACAGATGACAATTTTCCTGTCCTTGAGCACCTCGTGCTTATTAATTGCAAGTGTTTGAAAGAGATACCCATTGAGTTTGCAGAAATCCACTCACTACAGCTGATTGAGGTAGATTTGTGTCTTATCGAACTTGGGGAATCTGCTGCACGAATTCAACAAGAACAACAAGACCTCGGAAACAACCCCTTGGATGTTCGTATCTCCCATCCACGTAAGTATATCGTATTTGTCAAGGTTACACGCTGCTTCTCTTTTCCAAAAGTCAAGTAATACACAAAGTTATTTATCTTTGCCTCATATTCTTTCACAAAAATAACTTTGACAAAATTTGCTTTCTTTGTTATCATTGGACACGAATTTTATGGTATCGATTAATATACACAACCTATGGACAACAGTTATAAAGTTGTAGTTGTGAAGAGAAGTTCTCTTCTTTTACAATGACCAAAACAACTAGTGATTTAGAAAAAAATTAGGTAAATAATCTTAAATAAAATGGTCGCGAATTCCCTTATTTTGCGTAGTTGCCTTATTTTGATTGGTACATAATGTGTTTGCATTTGAAGCAATATCTCGTGCAAAATGATTTATTATAATGTCTGAACAAACTAAAATTATAGGTGCAAGGATGTGCACAAAGAATTGTATTGTTTTGGAGGCTTCCTCTTGAGTTTTTAAAAAATTAAATAGTTTAAAAAAGAAAAAGATATATGTCATTTTCAAGATTCAGTGTTAGAAATCTTTTTATAAGTATTTGTTGGAGTTGATGAAGTTTTGGTGATTGACAAAATAGGCTAAACATATTAATTGAAGTGGTTCATTGATGTTCAGGCAGAAGTTTTATACTTCCCGAAGGGATCAACTGATATGAGAGGACAAGATCACAAGAGTGTTTGATTTCTGGAATAGATAAGCAGGTGCATGCTCATAAACTCAATTGAACTATCACGTGTGGAGATGAAGAGTTTTGAGTTTGAATACAACATAAGAGAGAAGTTGAGTTGAAGAAGGAGATTTAGTCGAAATAGAGTGAGTAATCTTCATAGTCACTTACGCATTGACTTATCAGTTTGCAGCTTGAAGATTGAAGCAACACGTTGCTGAACCTGATTCTAATACTAGGAGTCTTAGTTTTGAGTTGTAACTTTGATGTAATCAGTGAAGTATAAACAGAACTAGGATTCTTGTCTTCAAGCCAGGGAACTCAAAGACTTGGGAGGTTTGTGAGTTTCGTTGAATAGGGGTTAGAGTTTATAATTCCTAAATTACAAAAGTCTAGTAATTTGTTGTTGTAATGTGTAAAAAACAATTTAACTCCTCATAAACTAAAATATCCTGGCCTGCCTTGCTTACTTAGGTAATGTTTTCTTAGGATGATGTATAGATCTACTGAAAAATATAGACTTTTACTATATTGATTGGGACACTTTAACAAGTTTTTACACAGATCCTCAAAAAATGCACAACTTTTGAAGGATCCAACACGTAATGAACGTTATTTTTGAAGAGTTGGAGCAACATAAATATATACATTACAAAGTGTTGTAGTGATATCTTTAGAAAATAGCCTAAATATAGTCCCTTAACATTAAATAGTAGGTCCACTTGGATCCCTATAATATAATGTTGAACATAAATGTTTCTTTTATCTCTGCAAATAGCTAGGTTGCACTTTTGGTCCCTTCAAAGAGAGAGAAAACACTTTTTCCCTTTTGGATTTCATGTAATCAAACACCAAATTTGCTTCCCTCATTGATAAAAAATTTCTTCCAGAATCATTTTTATCATACCACTCGCATCGTGACGGTTTTTTTTTTTTTTTTTTTTTTTTTTTTTTTTTTTTTTTTTTTAATGATTTAGGTTCTTGGAAACATTCTTTGGGGCTTAGAGGTCTCACACGAATCATTACAAGGATTTTCTCTTCGCAAATCTTTGAATTTCCTCCTGGTGTATACGATGGTGTCTTCCTTCTACTACCTAGAAAACAAGAAGGTGTCCTTCCAACTTTTGAAAATGGTGGTGTTAAGATTCGGAGAGAATAAGCAAGCCACAAGTAAAAGAAAAACAAGAACAACACATAGATTTACGTAAAAATCCTTGCGGAAAAAATCACGGGCAGAGGCAGAGTAATTTTACTATGAAAGGAGAGGAGTACAATGTGGAGAATGATGTAATTTTTGAATTACGAAAATAACCCAATAAACTGCACTTATATAATACGTGCGTACAAATAGATCCTAGGCCCAAAAACATAAAAGTCCATACATGGGTTCAATCCCTACGCTACCATCACATACCCCATTGAAAATCACAAACATGGGTCGCACTGCGAAACTTTCAGGGTCGGATCAACAAAATTCGGGTCACAACTCTAACAGGTGGTACTGGTATGCCTATCACCATCTTTGTTTACTCTACTATCCTATTCAAAAATGACGAGGAACACGACCAACACATAGTATTGCTTGGTAACGCGAGCCCTGCACACTTTGGGTGATGACCCTGCTGGCTGTGTCTCATCAGGGCATAATATATTCTATCAGGATGAGCACCATCGTCCACGTAATTTTATTTGGAAAATTACCAACTCTTGGTATCTGACCACTTTTTTGCTTTTGAATATACAGTATTAAGGCAAAATATAAGCGAAAGTGCAGAAGTGGTCGTAAAGCTTGTTGGATTCCGCGAATCAGGTGAACATTGGTGAATCGGATGTCCACAACAGTTCCATTGTTCTTATAAGAGATGTTGTACTTGCGTAGGCCATATCTATTCCACTTCTTCCAAATGCAGTTAAGACTTGAAAGCTGTAAGTTGTAGGAGGAAAATAGAGTTAAAATAACACGATTCGCAAAGTTGCAAAAAGAACTACAGGAACAACAACAAAATACCTAATGTAATCCTACAAAGTGGGGTCTAGTGAGGGCAAAGTGTAGAGAGACTGATTCCGATAGACAAAATTGCAAAAGAGTGAGCTAAAGACTAAGACATTTGGCAACTCCTGTCTGCATTAGTTTTATGCCATTTGCTATCCTGTACATGCTATAGCATGAAATAGTAACTTCTTCCAATTTTCAAAAATAATCCCAATCGCGTTCCAACTTTTCAGTTTGGAATAGTTATGGAATCTCTACGAATACGATCAAACCTTATTTCCTGGTATTTACATGATGTTTCTCTTTAAGAAAGTCTCCGATAATGCTTAGTTGATCCCTGATTTATGTTTCATCTTTCAATTTTGACCGACTTTAAGGGAGAACAGGTGACTATATTGAGGAAGCATGTTAGATTTAGAGCTGGTGATTATTAATAGGTACACTGATATGTCTGCATTTCATAATTATTAGTTATGATAATTTTCAAGCTTCAAGGAGCAACATTTCCCTCTGTAGTGATGGAGCTAGAATTTTCACTAAGTGAGTTCGAAATATAAAAAGTAGAACACATGAAGAGGCCTACCGGGGGTCAACATCTACTACATACGTGCACATGAAGAGGCCTATGGGGGGTTCAACATCTACTAAATACGTAATAAAATTATTTGAGATAAGCATCCACTACCCCCGAACTATGACCAAAGTTCCTACGACACACTCCAACTTCACATGGGTCCTATTACCCCCTGAACTCCCTTTTATGTTGACATAACACTTTTATTACATAAAAATGGGGCTCACGTCAGCTAAAAAGGTGTCACAAAACACGTGGCTTCTGCTGGACGAATTCAACAAGAGCAAGAATAAACAAAGCTGTGGAGGTTCGTTCTTACAATGATCCAGGTGAACACAATCACTGGCGTACACAGAACTTCCTGTTGTGAACCCAGCAATCAAAGATAATACTTATGAGCCAGATAATTGGACAAAGGTTGGCCAAGCTGTTGGGCCAGGGTCTAAACCGCAAAGAGGCCAAAGAATTAGCCAGCCGAATAAGACATTTACTGCTGTCATATAAACTGTTTCTCATATTGATTAGCCTAACACAAACTGCTACATCCAAAATTACTTTGGACGAAAGCCAGATATAGGAAGTTCGGCCAAACAGGCTATTAGTTTCAAACATCCTTTGATCTATAGTTGGATCAAGGTTCATCAAACCGTAAGAACTTCATCATGTCCGATGCTTCTTAGGCCAAACACGATATACAAGAACCACATTACAACAGAGGAAAAAAGAAAACGTCTCTTTCTATGAGGCTGGATTGCCCATAGTTAAGTATCAGCAACATTGAGAATCGAGTAATGATGTAACACTTGAATTATAACCAAGTTATTATACACCATAGACAGAATTAAACGCGACAAGAAACACAGCTATTCACAATAATTTGCAGGTTTCCACCATCCATGATGTACAAGTTAAGAAGGAAACAAAGCGTAAAGTTGTGCATCAAGAGAATATCAACCGGAGGATGGCCCCGGAGAATTTGAATGATTTCTCTGTCTCTTCCAGATAATGGTTCTTCTCCTCTCTAGTCCAGTTCTGAGCAAAAGCATCGATAAAAATGGATCATGCTAAGTCGTTAATAACAAGTTACGTGAAAGAATATGATAATAGTTTTAAAAAGTTGATAGGATTACTTCTGCAACTTTGTTCAGCTTATCCCTAACCTGCGATAGAGTGGCAGCAACTTGTACGACAGCACTAGTTCAACAAAGGAATTTGTATCGACAGTTTAAGATTACTCCATGTTACATTTCTTCTAATCTGAATATATCGTCTGCCAGACATTTTTAACACTGACAATGTTGTTTAGTTTGTTTGCTACTGTAATCATAATTTCAACAGACTAAGTGATCATAACGACGGGAACTAGTAATATTTCAACTATCCATCAAAGTTGGAAGTACTAACGAGTAAAAGGGATCGAACGGCAAATGGTAAGGACGAGAAAAATGTAATTCAGAAGCGTATTGTTGTGGTATGAACTAAACCATCCACCCTCACATCTATATCTACATTTATATTATTAATAGGAGAGGATAAAGCCTCCACATTGAGCCAAGTGGCATCTTATGAATTAGCCATTTGGCATCTTAGGACAACAAATTAGGTAGGTTAGTTATTATTTAGTACTTTAAAAATTGAATAAATATTAAACAGTTAAAATATATACGTAAGATTTAATAATGACATAGTTGTCTTTCCAATAATAATTTTGAATTTAAATGTTTAAAATTTGAATTTGATAACTTCTCAATTAACCTTGATAAAAAGTGGATTTAATTACTGGCAGAAGTTTGCATCTTTCATATAATAGTTTTCTTCAAAGTGAAAGTAAATCTCCATCTCCATCTCCATGTATAAATAAAAAGTAAATCTTCATCTCCAATTTTCCCTTTTAAATTTCTTTTTAGAATATATATGTTGATAAATTTGTAAATAATTCATTTCAAAATTTCATTGTTGTTTATCAGTAGTAGGATTCAATTGAAGGGATATAAAGAGAATACAACAGAGATTCCGGGAGGACATTACGGAAGAAGTCTTCCCACTTTGTTGTAATTCTTTTGGTTAAAAAAATTAATTCTTTCTTCTAATCCATTTTATTCAATTTAACAAGGAAGATCATATTTTCCTTCATTATTTTTAGTTTATTTTTATATTTTACTTCATTTTTAAGTTTATTCCGACATGGATATAACATTTTACTCAGAATTACTATTACAATTTTATATATTTCTTCAGAAGGAGTGAGAATTCAAAAGGTTGACTCTATTTGATTGTCAGTTAACTATTCAATGCAACTACTACGGATTAACAGTTTCTTCTCTATTTTTGATGGTTACAGATATCAAAAAGACGAATTTGAGATAGAGACAACAATTGGATAATGAAGAAAAAAGAAGAGATTTATTCCAGGCTTGAAAAAAGAAAAATTAGTTATAAAAAAAGAAAAAACATTACTGCTAATAAAGACACTAGAACATAGAATGTGGTAGAGACGTTCACTTTATAAACTCAGACAAGTATAAGGGTCCATCAATCTATTTTATCTTTTTAAAATAACAATTTTACTCCTAAAGATGGAGATTTGTTTTGATCCTCCACCCTTATCTTATTATAGCTTTATTGACTTATTAAGTCACAAACTACAAGTGGCAGGCGGCTAATATGTATTAAAAAATTGGTGATTGCTACAGCAAATTGGCAAGGTCCTTTTTTAATATATCTTTTAAAATATATTAAAAAATGCCACATCATTTTTAAAATGCCACATAAGAAATTACATATTAAAAAAAGTAATATTTATGTATTATACCTTTTTTATACAAATTCACTAGTCAACAATAATAATAACCAGTTATGAATATTTTTTTTTCATATAAAATTATGAGTCTCTTTTTCTATAAAATATGTAGATCAAATTTATATTATAAAAAAATTAAAAAAAATCATAATTTAAAATTTTAAATCAACCTTTTCACAGAATTTAAGATATAAAATCACAATTTCAAATATGATCTTAAACCGCATGTTTAAATGCTGATTTCAAACAATTAGTATCAATCGTGCCTGGGCAAATAAATTTTTTCCAACAACGTCAATGATGTGACCTAGTGGTCAGTGAAGTAATTTTCGAACTTGAGATCTCAAATTCAAATTTCAACAAATAAAAAAAGCCAGGTGATTCTTCATATTTATCACAGCCTTAATGAACACTTGATATCTATTACCGATGGAATTAAGATGATAGATATCTCATAAATTTTATTACTGTTGGAATATGACAGATATCTCGTGAATTTAGTCGAGGTCGACGTGGTCAAAAGAAGTGACATGATGACATGTCATTCTCTCATTGGCAAATAGGGACGGGCATCATATAGTATATATACCGAATTACCAAAACCGAACAGAAATTTTTGATACCGTGATTTTTGGTATTATGTTATTTGGTATGATATACATTTTAATTCTTTTTGGTATATGGTATGGTATACGGTATTTACAAATGACATACCGAATATCATACCGAAGATATATATATATATATATATACAAAAAAAAAAACTTAGTATAAAAATAGTTAGACTTTGAAACTTTCGCTACTCTATCTTGATTGAAATGTCTTTTTGGTGTAATTGACTAATAAAAGACATTGTTTGTACTTTTTTTTCAATATTTCTACACGTGTAATGCATTTTTATGATACAATTAAGACATGCTTTTGAAAAGTCGAAGTAATAATACTCTAGTATACGAGTATATATTGTCAAAGTTAAACAAACTATGGTTACCGATTACCATATCGCAAAATACCGAAACCAAACGTCAAAATACCAAACCATACCGAATTAATATAGTATGATAATGGTATAATATTTTTAAAAATCGAATATCGAAATTATCGTATCGAAATTTCAAATACCGTACCACACCATGCCCACCCGTGTTGGCAAATATGAAGATAAAAAAAGGGCCCTAATACAACAAGAAGACCAAACACAATACAAATAGTATACTATAGGGGGGGGAAAAAAGGAAAGATAAAATAAAAAACCTCAAAAAAAATGGGAACAGCTCTTGATTGGTAGTACAGCTCACAGATTGAGCTTAATTCCCAGTTGAATGGAAACTGGGAAATGGGAATGGTCTGTCTCTGTATAAAACTCACCGTGACCCAATTGGGTCAATTTATGTCTACCCTTATTACTTTTTAAGGTAATGTGGCTGAATCTTGTTCGTGCTTAGTATCTACCTTATGGATGTTGGTCAAGTTTGTAATGTGGTTCATGATAAATGAAATAAAATGTATTGGTTCAGATACCCTTAATTCTTTCCAACAATTGTGTGAGGTTTGGGCCAACTTGTGCCCAACTCGACTAATCTATTCACCAACCTGTTAGAGTTGACGTGCACAACTGCACAAGTGTCATGTAAAAGGGTTCAATTAATTTTAAGAATTTAGACAGCTCAGGAACCTAGAAATTTCTGAATCTTTTGTCTTGTGGGCAAGACAAAAATAATGTAGCGTCCACAGTAGAAGCTAATTTAAGGGAAAAAAGGCTGTAAACAGTTTTGAACGGATTGAAGACTAAAGTAACACAAACAAAAGAAGAAAAGGGATACTACAATTACTTTTGCCGGATCAAAAAAACAAGAAGAGAGTGAGATGATTTTTCTGGATAGTAAATTGAACACCTTTGGTACAAACTATTGTCAAATGAGATGCAAACTATTATGATCTTCTAACATCTGAAGTTGTTAGCACTCCCTTGTGTGTGTTCAAGTATCAAAATTGTTCTCAAGGTTTTAATGTTCCATTGTACTTTCATCTATTCCCTTTAGATGTGCTGACGCGTGTGACCATCTTATTTCCTTAATTATATCTTCCACATGACCCTTCACGTGTGGGCATGATTCTTTTTGAATGGGCCAAACACGTGGTTTTTTTAGTCTTTGACAACTCGTGGCGGTGAAACTTGAACATTGGACCTCTACTTGCTTTGGTATCATGTTGTAGTGTGTAACCATTTCACCTAAAAGCATAAGCTTTTAAAGAGGCTGCAGTTTTTTTAATTTATTATATCTTCAGCAACATGCTATGTAGTAGTGCTTAAAGTAATTTCTGTTATGGTGTCGTAACACTAGACAGGTATTCTCAGAGCAACATCTAGGAGATTTTTCGGTGCGGTAGGAGTATCTTTAAGTACAATATCAACGATGGAAAAGGTAAGTCATGATCTCATAATATAGCATCCTCGTAAAGAGTGCCATCCCTAAACAGTGCTGCTAAGGCTTAGACACGAACTAAGTTGTTTATGTCCACCTCCTTTTTGAACAGGATAAAGAAATTTCTTTTTGTTGGCAGTTGTTTTTTAGTTGGTAGATTAAAATCATATAATAACACTTGGTGTATTACTGATGCAGAGTCTCCAAAGCTTCCTGTTAAAAGAGAGAGCTGTAGTTGATTTTTCATCACCCAACATAGCAAAAGAGATGCATGTGGGTCATTTAATTGGAGACACTCTGGCCCGTATGTTGGAGTTTTCCAATGTTGATGTTCTTCGGAGAAACCACGTAGGTTTGAGTTCATGCTCAGTAATTTCTCATTCTCTTCCCATGAGTAAAACCTATGAGATATATTTATTGACTTTGCTTGCAAATCTTACCGATAGTAATGTTTTTGGCTTAAAACGTTACCAATGGTAACGAGACTCTGCCACAGAGTGGCAGAGATTTATATCTCGTTACTGTTGGTCTATCTCTAATAAAGAGCATATGCATGTGTAATCATTTTATTTACTACTATATAGAAGTGAAGGTTGGGGTGACTAAAATTATCGAAATACCCTTAATTGTCACCCCAACCTTCACTTATATATTAAGTAAAAAATAATATAATAATAATAAATAGAATAGAATAAAAATAGAAATAATAGTAATAATTGTAATGTTCTACTACTAATAAAGTAAGGGATCGTTTGGTAGAGTGTATAACAATAATGCAGAATGTAATGCATTAGTAATTCGTGTATTAGTTATGCTTGTATAAGTTATGTATGTATTATTTCTTATACATTGTTCAGGGTGGAGGAATATTTACATGCACATGCATTCATACATTTGTTTACCTTGGACATTGATCAACAAAGAAAGCATTTTACTGTAGAACTAGTAAGATATAAAGTTTATAACAAGCACTAGTAAACTCGACTTTCCGAGAATGAAAAGGTAATTTCCTTTTAATTTTTTCACAGAGAACGAAAATCTGCATGTGTGATAAAGAGCTAAAAATCAAGAGCAAAAGAAATTCTTTTTTTGATTTAATGATTGGAACTTTCAATGTATATTGCATTGTTTGATAATGTATCTGTTATTTTTAGCAAGTGTAAGGAATACAGGTAACTGTTATTAGCCATAGGAAGCATTGTGATCCTTAAGTTCAGTCCTCATTCCACATTACAAGGAGGTTGTGAAAGTATGCCTTGAAAATATATAACATACCGAGTTCAGTAAATCTAGGTTCTATGTTGTCCTGGATTAAAAGTGTTCACAACTTCTTTCCAACTCATGTATTGCCGAAGACACTTCTCTATCCAATTTTGTACCTGAAATTCAAGACAACCATCATTTTTTTCATGTGACAGAGTGCAAACGGGGCATTTTCAGGTCAAATCGGTGTGTTATAGCCTACCGTTCCAGGGGTGGGCTTGAGGTCCGAGCGTGCTGTGGGTCAAAAATTGACCGAGCTACCCCAAGAAGTCCGGCGAATGTCCTAGTATGGGAATTTGGGGTGGGCGGGGTGGTTTGGGTGGTCAAACGGGTGAAATGGCGCAAACAGAGCGATTTGGGGCCAAATCAGAGTGCTATAGCCCACGATTTCGGGGGTAGATCTGGGGTTCAGGCATACTGCGGGTTGAAAATCGACTGGGGCATGCCAGGGAAGTTGCGGAGTGGCCTAGTATGGTCCGTTGGGGTGGGCGAGGCTATTTTGGTGGTCAAACAAGAAAAATGGTGGAAATGGGCCATTTCCAGCCTCAATCGGTGGGTGTTAACCCGTGGTTCTTGGGTGGGCCTGGGACTTAGTGTCGGTATGTCCGAAAATTGACTGAAGACCCCCCTTCGGGATGAAAAGCGGCTCTGGGTTGTCCGACAGGGTCAGTGGGGTCATTTTGGTGGTCAAACGGGCGACGACGCGAATGGAACATTTTTAGCACTAGCTTATGAATTCCTGGGGATACGTTCATACTGAATGAGTTTGTGTGTGAACCTCTTAGTTCATATCGTGACAACCTACCGCTTGAATCATTTCACACCAGAGAGGCAGACGTAGCTCATCTTTGAATAAATGAGCGAAAAAAGAGTAACTAAGGATTATTTCAGGATTTCGTGTATTTGCCTACGAGTTCCTTGGATACGTGCATCCCATTACTGACATAAATTAAGTTTAATGGGATGACCTGTAGTGCCCGATTTGATAGATGAGCAGCACGAATACGGCGTGCGATGCTTGAAACTCTTTCCCTTGCAAAAGAGTCATCAAGAACCGGGTCTCCTCCCACTGCACGGACTGTAGCAGCCATCGCTTCTGCCTCTCTATTCCCAGCATTAGGAATAGATGATATAAGTGACACCTCTATTTCCTTCCATTTACGTTCGTCCTTCTCAAGGAGTGCTTTCCTCCTTTCTTTACCCCTTCCCTCCTCTTCACGTCTCTGCATCAGGATTTTCTCTTGCATCTCCTTCTCCCTCATATAACTGTAGACACCAATTAAACAAAATTTAGAAGAACTCTAACTCTCATAACTGCAGCAGAATTACCAGAACAGTCCGAGTATACTTTTATCTTTCCTGTATGATTTCAAATTGCCTACGATCTTCTGGGAGCCATTTCTTTATGTCTTTGGCAATAAGATCTGAAAATCCTATATTGTCGAGGAAAAGTCGCAGATGAACCTCATCTTGGCAAAGCATGCTAATGTTCAGCATATGGTGGGGTTGTGGGGTGGGGGAGAGGAATTAGAGAAGCTTAAAAGGAGATAAGTAGTTTGCAAAGCATAGTTACCTGTACCCTCTCAGCTTTAGCAGTTAAACCAAGCAAGAGAAGCAAGTAACCGCCAAACTTTTCCCACATGTAAACCCATTCAGCGTCAATTGCTTCCTCTAAAGCCAGAATTCGAGCATGGGCACACATTTCTCTTCGGTGACCTACATCACTAGTTGCTTCATGCCTAAGTGTCCTATTTCTTAATCTGGAGAAAATTGACCCAACAGCCAGTTCTTCATTTCTAAGACAGTTTCTTAATTTCATGACATCTACTCTTGGAAGCACATAATTGCCTCCCCTATCCCTCATCATTGTTGGGTCGCCAACCAATAGAGCAGCTGAGCTTTCCGACCTCTGAGGGGCAGACTATGTTCCAGACAAAGCATTTCTGGTCTTAGAAAATATCAACAGAATTGAGATTCGATGAGAAAATTAATAATAAAACAAGAAGCTAATCTAAAATTTACAGGTACACCCTGGACGCCACACAGTGCTTATGGTCTCGAAAGAACACAAGCTAACCCATGAGATGATACCTGCTGTGAGCACTGAATGATATACTGGTAATAAGAAGACATATGGAAATAATTGTGAATACCAAAAGATTTTTAAATGCTGAAAGATAATACAACTGGAAAAAAATACAAATCTGAATACGTCTGTCTAAAACTGATTTAAACTGACAAAATTGACTGACTGTCTGAAAATGTCTAAAAATCCTCTAACTGACTGAGGAGTTGATGGGAAAAGCCCCTAAATAACTCCAATTGATACCGAACTGAAAGACTACAAAAAATAAGGACTCACCACTGTTGTTGCTATTGACATGCTATAACGTCTAAGTATGGTCGGGAACTTGAGCGTCCGAACCTATGATATAAGACATCATAGAGCAATAAATGAGTATGTGATCGGTACTTTAAATATACTAGTATGTGAGATAATGTTAGGATAATATGCACGGGTTCATGTGCATGAAGTAAAGTAAAGACTGACTGAACATCATGAGATAACTGAATAACTGATATGGATGTGTGAATGCTGTAAAATCAGAGAATGCATGACCAAGCATATAACATGATTCTGAAATAGTCTGTAAACTGAAATACTAAAATCTGGTAACTGAATATTGATAACTGTATGCTATGGTCAAGCAAAATTGAACTAAATTTTGTACTGAATACTGAAACAGAAACTGTGGGAGGTATCATCTAATCGACATGCCCCAAAGCTGAGCTGATCGGGGTCCAACCTGTGACCCCAGTTGAAAGGTTGCTAGTACCATTGTACGGGTACTAACAATGGCTGTGTCAAACCTAAACTAGAAGGAAGACATCTTGTCAACCCTAAACTAAGAGGAAGACTCATGAGATATGTGTCAACCTTAAACTCGAAGGAAGAAATCTCAAACCTACGCTGCTTAGTAATTTTGTAACTCAAAAATTTCTACTAAAGGTCAAACCCTATACTAACAGGAATGCCCCCATATCTGGGTTCGCTCAGTGTTGATCTCCCAACTGAACTAACAGTGATTATGGGACTAAACAAGTTTAACTGAAGAAGGAACTGACTCAAATTACTGAACTGATCTAAGTTTGACTGACATGATAACTGACTGAACTGATAATGCTCATACGTGTCCGAAACCATTTTAAAAATACTGAGACTAAGTAAACAACTAAATTTTAGGTATTTATAACCCCCAGGACTCGATAACAATAACAACAAAAACACATGAAAGCTTTGAAACCATGGAAGGAAATCATTGTTCACAATTATTCACTTAAGTATTTCATCAAACATATGGGGGTCAAGACTTTAACATGTGGTGCTTTTAAACATGATAAGATAGCATGATCACATGACCAAATCATAAACTGAGGGTTTTATTCTAAATTCACATGAACGTGATATGGAAACCACAATTTAAAACATACTATAATGCATTGCACGTGAAAATAATTGAAAACATAACTTGAAATCAAATTACCAAGGTATAGATAAACATACTTTAACTTTCAAATGTGTAAGGCCTCTTTCTATCAAAACTCTTGGAAACGTAATACATGATCGAATTTCATAAGAGTTTCATGGAGGTAATTCATTGTAAACATGTAATAAGTAGTCATTGTTTAAAACTCAATCTTTTAGGTATTTCATCAAACACTTGCAATGCATGGCTTAAGCATGAGAATAGTTTTAAACATATAGTAGTAGCATGATTTTGATACTAAATCACCAATTAAGGCTTAAATCAGTGAACAACATCATTCTAATGTGTAGGGTTTAATAACATCAATAATTTTGTGTAAATATGAAATAAAATTCGAAATTCATGAAAGTTCATGGATATAATTCATAAAAATATGTAAAGATCATACTTTTAAACTTGAAATTTGGGTTCTTGGACTCCATGGGTGAAAAGGGTCAATGGATGAACATCTAACATACTTTAAAGCTTTGATCTTGAAAGAGAATCAACTTTTCTTGAACGTTCTTGGATTGGGGACCTTAAATTCTTGATTATATTGAAGAAGGACTTGAATCTTGTTCTTGGGAGATGATCTTGAGCGGACTTGAGTTGATGACTTGAGTTAATGACTTATCAACTAGTTGATGGCTTATCAACTCAAGTCGTCACTTTTGTAGCTGAGATGGTTATGGGTGATGACTTGGTTGATAAGTCGACACTTAGTTGATGACTTATCACCTCAAGTCATCACTTTATAGCTGAAGTTGATGAATTTCTGGTTTGGGCTGACGACTTGGTTGATAAGTCATCACTTAGTTGATGGCTTATCACCTCAAGTCATCACTTTGTTGATAGACAGACATGCTAAGGTAAAATAAGTATAACTTTCCACTCCAATATAGGATAAAGGTGAAACCAAATGCGTTGGAAAGAAGACTCAAAGATCTTTCTTTTGATATATAGTAGACCACGTAAATCATTATGTACAAGGAGTAATGGTCATTTAAAGTTGACCCAAGCTGAAACGTTCACTAAAACTTAATCAATAGAAGCGTTCTCAACTCGTCTTTTAGTTAGGAGATTTTTATGACCTCGACTGATATAATAGGACATTTCCACACTATAGAATTGATCATCACACCCATATAGACATAGAATCATTGGGTTCAAGTCTGTATGAATAGGAACACTGAGCTAAATTCTAGCCCAAAAATGTGGGTTGTTACACTACGGGGTGTCACAATCGTACAGCCTGGATGGTGCCTCGTTTAAATACTCATAACTTCTTACTCCAGACTCAGATTGATGAACGGTTGGAGGCGTTGGAAAGAAGACTCGAAGGGCTTTAACTTGATATATAGTAGACCAGACGAATTATAATATAATAGGATAAATAGTCACTGGGAGTTGACCCATGTAAAATCATCAACTAAACATTCACGATAGGAAAGTGCTCGACTTAACTCTTGAGCTAGGGGATTCTTATGGTATAAATTCATTTCCAAGGATATCTCCACACTAGTGTCATTCAAACTTATATCTAAGTAGGAACCATTGGATTAGGGCCCATATACATTGAAAAGACGGTTCAACTTTAGCCCAAAAGTATGGGTTGTTGCAGTAAATAAGGGGTTAGATCTTCTCGCAATTATAGTTCCACAACAGACATTATGAAATCATCAACAGATTATGGGAAAGTCAACTGAAGTTAGATATTGATACGGGAAAGAACAAAAATTATGTACCTTGATGTTCTTGAATTACTGTTGCATGCAGCGGCGTTCTATTAGATAGACCTACAACATAAGTTAGATATTTTTGTGCATCAATTTATGTGGCATAGTTGAAATTTTAACAAATGATTTAAGTTTTCTTTGATCAATTTTTTTAATGTCTTTTAAATATTTTAAGTTCATAATTGTTGTGTTTTGCAGTGCTATAATTTTTAAATATATAAATTTTATTTTATAAAACCTTAACGATCAAACTTAAAATTTTGATTCTATCATATAAATTAGACGAAAGAAGTACATAGACTAAGTACCCATTTGGCCATGAAAATTTCTTTTCCATTTTTTTTTTCATTTTATTTCAAATACAACTCACTAAATAGTATGTTGTTGCTTAATTAATTTTACTCTTGTTAGGGGTATTTATGTCCAAAAGAAAAATATTTAAAATTTCAATGTGGCGGAAGTAGCGGGGCCGAATAAAAGTTTTTATTTATTTTTCTATTTATATTAGTGATGATAAAAAAAACTTCCTATTTGTCTTTGATTCATCTATATTGTAAAGAAACAGGTAAAATAAATGCTATACCTATTATATAATAGACTGAAATGTATAGACCTTTTACAGATACTAATAATAATAATACTCATACTTAATATAGAGACCTCAAATTTTGAGTCCAAAATTAAAATATATGGTTAACTAATAAAGAGATCTCAAATATAATTCATTCAAATCTTTAAAGAAAGGAATTTGTCAGTTTTTGTAATTAATTACCTTAATTGCATGCATACACAATTACGTAATCTCTATACGTATTTCAATTTTTAAGATGATCTTACTAATTAATAATGAGATCTCAATTTCAATTTAATTAGTTCCAACCTTAAGGAAACCATATATTATTAAAATTGAAATTTTTTACCTAAATTGCATTATATCTAACGCGGGAAAGGAGATAATCGATCCCTTTAAATAACTCTCATATTCTATCTCTCACATTGATTGGATAAAATATAAGGAATTAAAAAAATTACACTAGTTTTATACACCTAGTTAATCAGAGGCAGACTAGAATTTAAGCACGACGGAACACCTTTGCCTTTAAATATACTTACTGGAAGTGCCAAAATTTGGCGTGCAACTCTTAAAACTTAATGATTATGAGAAAATTCTTAGCAAAATTTTTCTTTATCCGTCTCAAAATAGTTAATATGTTAGCTAAAAAAATTTGTCTCAAAATATCTTACATATTTAAGAGATCATGAGATAATTAACCACTTTTTTTCAACTTTACCCTTATCACTAATATATATATATATATACACTAGATACCTGTGCCCGTGCAAGACACGGGTATTTTGACAACACTAATGTGCAAAAGAGATCCAACTTTGCAAAAGATTATTTCCAACTTGTTGTAATTGTTTGGAATAGGAGTAAAAGAAAAGAAATGCAGTACAATGAACCGATGTTAACATAATAAGGATCAAAAAGATAAAAAAGGATCAAAAAGATATTTATAAAAAAAAATACTGCCATGTATAATTCACTTACAAAGATCTAAATAAAAATATTATTAAAATAATACATGAGGACAAAATTAAACTAAGAAATATAAAAAAAAACAATATGCATATGTAACTATTTTATTGCACCATAAAAATGAGGACAAAACTAATAAATATAAGAAAAATCATATGCATGTGTAATCATTTTATTTACTACTATATAGAAGTGAAGGTTGGGGTGACTAAAATTATCGAAATACCCTTAATTGTCACCCCAACCTTCACTTATATATTAAGTAAAAAATAATATAATAATAATAAATAGAATAGAATAGAAATAGAAATAATAGTAATAATAGTAATGTTCTACTACTAATAAAGTAAGGGATCGTTTGGTAGAGTGTATAACAATAATGCAGAATGTAATGCATTAGTAATACGTGTATTAGTTATGCTTGTATAAGTTATGTATGTATTATTTATTATACATTGTTCAGTGTGGAGGAATATTTACATGCACATGCATTCATACATTTGTTTACCTTGGACATTGATCAGCAAGGGAAGCATTTTACTGTAGAACTAGTAAGATATAAAGTTTATAACAAGCACTAGTAAACTCGACTTTCCGAGAATGAAAAGGTAATTTCCTTTTAAATTTTTCACAGAGAACGAAAATCTGCATGTGTGATAAAGAGCTAAAAATCAAGGGCAAAAAAAGCTCTTTTTTTGATTTAATGATTGGAACTTTCAATGTATATTGCATTGTTTGATAATGTATCTGTTATTTTCAGCAAGTGTAAGAAATACTGGTAACTGTTATTAGCCATAGGAAGCATTGTGATCCTTAAGTTCAGTCCTCATTCCACATTACATGGAGGTTGTGAAAGTATGCCTTGAAAATATATAACATACCGAGTTCAGTAAATCTAGGTTCTATGTTGTCCTGGAATAAAAGTGTTCACAACTTCTTTCCAACTCATGTATTGCCGAAGACACTTCTCTATCCGATTTTGCACCTGAAATTCAAGACAACCATCATCTTTTTCATGCGACAGAGTGCAAATGGGGCATTATCGGGTCAAATCGGTGTGTTATAGCCTACCGTTCCAGGGGTGGGCTTGAGGTCCGAGCGTGCTGTGGGTAAAAAATTGACCGAACTACCCCATGAAGTCCGGGGAATGTCCTAGTGTGGGAATTTGGGGTGGGCGGGGCGGTTTGGGTGGTCAAACGGGTGAAATGGTGCAAACAGAGCGATTTGGGGTTAAATCGGAGTGCTATAGCCCACGATTCCAGGGGTAGATCTGGGGTTCGGGCGTACTGCGGGTTGAAAATCGATTGGGGCATGCCAGGGACGTTGCGGAGTGGCCTAGTATGGTCCGTTGTGGTGGGAGAGGCTATTTTGGTGGTCAAACGAGAAAAATGGTGGAAATGGGCCATTTCCAGCCTCATTCGGTGGGTGTTAACCCGTGGTTCTTGGGTGGGCCTGGGACTTGTTGTCGGTATACAAAAAAATTGACTAACGACCCCCCTTCGGGCTAAATACCGGCTCTAGGTTGTCCGACAGGGTCAGTGGGGTTATTTTGGTGGTCAAACGGGCGACGACGCGAATGAAACGTTTTTAGCACTAGCTTATGAATTCTTGGGGATACGTTCATACTGAATGAGTTTGTGTGTAAACCTCTTGGTTCGTATCGTGACAACCTACCGCTTGAATCGTTTTACACCAGAGAGGCAGACGTAGCTCATCTTTGAATAAATGAGCGAAAAAAGAGTAACTAAGGATTATTTCAGGATTTTGTGTATTTGCCTACGAGTTCCTTGGATACGTGCATCCCATTACTGACATAAATTAAGTTTAATGGGATGACCTGTAGTGCCCGACGAGATAGCTGAGCAGCACGAATACGGCGTGCGATGCTTGAAACTCTTTCCCTTGCAAAAGAGTCATCAAGAATCGGATCTCCTCCCACTGCACGGACAATAGCAACCATCGCTTCTGCCTCTCTATTCCCAGCATTAGGAATAGATGATATAAGTGACGCCTCTATTTCCTTCCATTTATGTTCCTCTTTCTCAAGGAGTGCTTTCCTTCTTTCTTTACCCCTTCCCTCCTCTTCACGTCTCTGCATCAAGATTTTCTCTTCCATCACCTTCTCCCTCATATAACTGCAGACACCAATTAAACAAAATTTAGAAGAACTCTAACTCTCATAACTGCAGCAGAATTACCAGAACAATCCAAGTATACTTTTACCTTTCTGTATGATTTCAAATTGCCTACGATCTTCTGGGAGCCATTTCTTTATGTCTTTGGCACTAAGATTTGAAAATCCTATTTTGTCGAGGAAAAGTCATAGACGAACCTCATCCTGGCAAAGCATGCTAATGCTCAGCATATGGTGGGGTTGTGGGGTGGGGGAGAGGAATTAGAGAAGCTTAAAAGCAGATAAGTAGTTTGCAACGCATAGTTACCTGTACCCTCTCAGCTTTAGCAGTTAAACCAAGCAAGAGAAGCAAGTAACCGCCAAACTTTTCCCACATGTAAACCCATTAAGTATCAATTGCTTCCTCTAAAGCCAGAATTCGAGCATGGGCACACATTTCTCTTCGGTGACCTACATCACTAGTTGCTTCATGCCTAAGTGTCCTATTTCTTAATCTGGAGAAAATTGACCCAACAACTAGTTCTTCATTTCTAAGACAGTCTCTTAATTTCATGACATCTACTCTTGGAAGCACATAATTGCCTCCCCTATCCCTCATCATTGTTGGGTCTCCAACCAATAGAGCAGCTGAGTTTGCCGACCTCTTAGGAGCAGAGTATGTTCCAGAAAAATCATTTCTGGTCTGAGAAAATATCAACAGAATTGAGATTCGATGAGAAAATCAATAATAAAACAAGAAGCTAATCTAAAATTTATAGGTACAAGAATCAGAAGACATATTGACCACCCGAGAAGTTTGGCCAAACCAATCACCATGAAAGTTTCATTATTTATATCAATACTAGTGAACCTTGTGTTAATTCTTATATTAAGCACATCGAAGTTCAAGCAAAGCGTAGACGATATTCACATCTCTCTATAGGCAGACCTCTATGGATGCATTGTGATTATTTGACATTTATAATTGATACCAACCATATAACACAAAATTTTAATGACAAATCATTGATAACTAAAATCCAACATGAATGAAATGAAAAACATGTAAAGCACTCAAGCACTCGAGAAAAATAAAATAGAACAATCCCAGAATACCAATAAAACTGAAATACAAAACACGTTGATGACATCAATAACGGTACAGAAGGGAATATTAGAGATTCAGAATTTTTCAAATTCTGAATAACAAAATAGAAATCACCAATATTTTCATGATTTAGGTTCAAATAGTACATCAATCTAACAACACCATATTGTTTTTAAGCCAGTTTAAGGGTATCCCCATCCAAATCTTATGCAATAAGGTGGGACAATTCTGATAAACAAGTCGATGAACTTTTAAGTGTAAAACTGTTCTTTATTTCCAATTGAAAACAAGGATCACCTTCAGATGGGATTGAAACCATAAACGACAATAGAAACAAAACACACTAACTAATAACCAAGGAGCAAAAATATAGAATGAAAGTGTTGGCAGCGGTAATAGAAAATGGTCGTACCTTTGTGGCAGATGAAATTGCCTGGACCATGGTTTCTTTTCTACGAAAATGAACAGTATCTTCCACCATCTAATATCAGAGAAAATGTTAGAAAGTAAACCAGGATATTATAGGAAGTAGTCTAAGCAGAAGAATTGTTTTATGAAAACTCATCTCCAAGGTTACCATGTTGACTATAGTATAAAGAGTTCATGATAAAGACACCAAACAGACACAAAGAAAAAGTAAGTTTATATAGCTCAATCAGTACAACTATTCCAAGATATCTAAGCAAACCTCAAGTGTTAAACATGAATGAGAGACAGCAAAGCCAAAGGCGACAACGAGTGTAATTGCTGACACAGCAACACCAGCAAATGACGGATAAATTTGAAAAATCGCAACCACACCCCAGCCCTCAATAGCCAATGTAATGCCATAGAGCACAAGAAATGCAAAACAGTCAACAAATAATTTCAGGTAGAATTAACTGTCAAAATCGTGCAATTTCAACCTGTCATTGTAGGACTTAGTAACTTAGTATAGGATGAAGTAGGTGTGGATTTTCTACCATGGGGCTGATTGATGTTTATTTTAGAAATAATATTTACTTGCTCTACTGCCTAAAATTTTCTGCCTTACTTCGGTGCGCGGGTATGTCATTCCATAGCTGTTGTATTCAACCAAATATTACTTCCAAACTTTGGTCCATTCGTGTATATTCTCCCTAAATGGAGCACTGATCATGTGGGTTCTTATCATATGTATACATTTGACATAATAGCCCGTCTATCAGCAACACCTATAGTCGAGGGTCTATCGGAAACAATATCTCTACCTCCGTCCCTAGACCTCATTTGTGAGATTACACTGGGTATATGTTGTTGTTGTTGTTGCATCAATAGCAACTACTGATGTTGAATTCTCTCATGCTGCATTATGAATAAAATCTATACTTCTTTTTCCATTTATCCTCATGCTCTACATAAAGCGCGTAAAAATTATTGCAGTCGTTGTGATCCTAGATTTTGTGCTCTTAATTACTTGAGGTGAATAAGGAAAAGAAATAGTGATTTTGTGAATTGAGGTTCGGATTTGGAACTCCACAAATGCAAAAAACCACTTGGTGATTCTTCATATCTATTCAATTTTTGTTGAACAAATGGTACATGTACTATTGGAAAGGTAGCTATCCCGTGAAATCCATCAATGTACATGCAAGTTGGTGTGGCGCCTTACTCTTTCAATACATTTAGGAACCAAAAATAAATATAAATACTATCGCGCGGTTTAATTCAACCTTAGTGAGAGAATACATCAATGAGAAGTTAACTCAGTAAGCTTAATGAGCTTTCCCCTGCAAGGGATGAAAGTGTGGATGACCCGACATCAAATATACAATTTTTATTATACACACAATCTCCATACAACAGCAACAACATACCCGATGTATATTTGGGCAGAATATATGTAAACTATACGTCTACCTCATAGATGAGAAGAAAATGGTAGCACCAATCCTCACTAAATACATCATAAGACAAAAAACAGCCAATACTTACAAAACCAAATAAAGCAAAAGAAGTTCATCGTCTTGATCACCAGCAAGTAAAAGAAATGTTTACAATTGGAGATTCAAAAAGGTTGCAAAAGAAAGAAGCAAACTTTCTATTTAACAAGTATCAAAGGGGGAAAGAATAAGAGTAAAACCAGTAAGTATATGAGAATTATGAACACTATAGTCAATGAAAAAAATATGAATTGTAGTTTGGCCATTTAGCATCCATCACTCCAACAGAGAATCAGGACTTGCAAGAAGGTCGAAAGGTTTGCCTATCCAGTCTTTCAAGATTGTGATTTGACCCCCTTTCATAAGAATGTCTTCGTCGAGGGTATCTACCTTCTTTTTCAACATGTTGATCTCATAATTCAACAGCATATTCATCTCACTATATCTCTTAACTTCCTCCCACATGAAATCCCTCTCCTGAAAAACTTTTGGTATTATCTCCTTCACAACGCGAAGTTCCTTAATGCATTCTTGCAAATCATTTGTGAGCTGGTTGATATTTTTATCCTTTTTTAGCACCTTCCAGAATCAACCGTAAACCATGAAAAATAAGAAAGACACAAAGATCACCAATAATATTTCATCAGAAATTCAAAACAAACTCATAGCCTAGAAGTTAAACCAAATCATGAATCCATTTTAATTGTTAAAATTCACAGTAGATAACTCGTGAGCTTGTCCAAAAATTAAGTCAAATGAACGAGCAAACTTACTGAAACCCCTTCAGGTAACTTTACAACATCAGAGCACAATCAGATCAATGGGTTTGAGGATATCACAAAGTATATCATGTTCTTGGTTGGTCCAAGTGATTACACATTAAGGCGATCAGACATGTCGCAGAAGACGACCACATGCCAGCAACTCATGTATAAAAGTTCATAAAGAAAATCGTGAACTTCATATGGAACAAAGATGAACCTAAAATCAAATAGAAGTAGAAAGCTAATACAGAGAGAGTAACATGCGAATAAGCTATCATATATGAAGATATAGGCAGCGCCTAAGCCATTGCCTATGTTGAAATAGATGGCGCCTAACCAATCGCCTAAGTGAGGCAGTGAGCATAGGTAATGGTATAAGCGGTGCCTAACCTATCTCTTATGTTGATATAGGTGGTGCCTATGGCATCACCTATGTTGACATAGGCGGCTCCTAACGTATCGCCTAAGTTAGGAAGCAAGCATAGAAAATGGTATAAGCGGCGCCTAACCTATCGCCTATGTTGATAAAGGTAGAGCCTAATCCATCGCCTATGTTCATATAGGCGGCGCCAAAGACATCGCCTATGTTGATGTAAGTGGCGCCTAACCTATCTCCTAATTGAGGCAGTGAGCATAGGTAATGGTATAAACGGCGCCAAACCTATCGCCTATGTAACATAGTCAGCACCTAACCTATCAGCTAAGTGAAGCAGTGAGCATAGGCAATGGTATAAGCTGTGCCTAACCTATCGCCTATATTGATATAGGCGGCGCCTAACCCATCGCCTATGTTGACATAGGCGGCGCCTAACTTATTGCCAAAGTGAGGCAGTGAGCATAGGAAGTGGTATAAGTGGAGCATAACCTATTGACTATGATGATATAGGCGGTGCCTAAGCCATCGCCTATGTTGACATAGGCAGCGCCTAACCTATCGCCTAATTGAGAAAGTGAGCATAGGTAAAGGTATAAGCGACCCCTAACCCATCATCTATGTTGATATAGGTGGCGCCTAAGCCGTCACCTATGTTGACATGGGTGGCGCCTAACCTATCGCCTATGTTGATATAGGCGGCGCCTAAGACATTGCCAATGTTGACATAGGCGGCAGCTAACCTATCGCCTAAGTAAGGCAGTGAGCATAGGCAATGGTAAAAGAGGCACCTAACCTATTGCCTATGTTGATATAGGCGGCTCCTAAGCCATCGCCTATGTTGACATAGACGGTGCCTAACCGATCTCCTAAGTGAGGCAGTTAGCATAGACAATGGTAGATGTGGCGCCTAACCTATCGCCTATGTTAATATAGGTGGCACCTAACCTATCGCGTAAGTGAGGGAGTAAGCATAGGCAATGGTATTAGCGGCGCCTAACCTATCGCCTATGTTGATATAGGCGGCGCGTAAGCCATCGCCTATGTTGACGTAGGCGACGTCAAACCTATCGTCTAATTGAGGCAGTGAGCATAGACAATGGTATAAGCGACGCCTAACCTATTGCCTGTATTGATATAGGCGGAGCCTAGCCATCGCTTATGTTGACATAGGCGGCGCCTAACCGATGGCCTAAGTGAGGCAGTGAGCATAGACAATGGTATAAGCGGTGCCTAGCCTATCGCCTATATTGATATAGGCGGCGCCTATCCATCGCCTATGTTGACATAGGAGGAGCCTAACCTATCGCTAAGTGAGGCAGTGAGCATAGGCTATGGTATAACGGGCACCCAACCTATTGCCTATGTTGATATTGGGGGCGCCTAAGCCATCGCCTATGTAACATAGGCGGTGCCTAAACTATAGCCTAAGTGAGGTAGTGAGCATAGACAATGGAATAAGCGGCGACTAACCTATCGCCTATATTGGTATAGACGGCACCTTGACATCGCCTATGTTGACATAGGCGGTGCCTACCCTATCGCCTAAGTGAGGCAGTGAGCATAGGCAATGGTATATGGGGCGCCCAACCTATCACCTATGTTAATATAGGCGGCACCTAAGCCATCGTCTAAGTTAGGCAGTGAGCATAGGAAATGGTATAAGGGGCGCCTAACCTACCGTCTATGTTGATATATGCTGCGCCTAAACGATCGCCTATGTAGACATAGGCGGCGCCTAAACTATCACCTAAGTGAGGCGGTGAGCATAGGCAATGGTATAAGTGGCGCCTAACCTATCGCCTATGTTGATATAGGCGGCTCCTAATCCATCGCCTATGTTGACATAGACTGCGCCTAACCAAGCGCCTAAGTGAGGCAGTGAGCATAGGTAATGGTATAAGCGGTGCCTAACTTATCGCCTATGTTGATATACGTGGCGCCTATGGCATCGCCTATGTTGACATAGGTTGCTCCTAACCTATCGCCTAAGTAAGGCAGCGAGCATAGGCAGTGGTATAAGCGGCGCCTAACCTATCTCCTATGTTGATATAGGCGGCAGCTAAGCAATTGCCTATGTTAACATAGGTGGCGCCTAACCTATCGCCTAAGTGAGGCAGTAAGCATAGGCAATGGTGTAAGCCGTGCCTAACCTATCAACTATATTGATATAGGGTGCGCCTAAGTCATCGCCTATGTTGACATAGGTGGTGCCTAACTCTCGCCTAAGTGAGGCAGTGAGAATAGGCAATGGTATAAGCGGCACCCAACCTATCGCCTATGTTGATATAGGCGGCGCCTAAGCCATCACCTATGTTGACATTGGCGGCGCCTAACCTATCGCCTATGTGAGAAAGTGAGCATAGGCAATGGAATAAGTGGCGCCTAACCTATCCCTATGTGGATATAGAAGGCACCTAAGCCATCGCCTATGCTGACATAGGCGGCCCCTAACCAATCGCCTAAGTGAGGCAGTGAGCATAGGCCATGGTATAAGCGGTGCCTAAACTATCGCCTATGTTGATATAGGTGGCGCCTAAGACATCACCTATGTTGACATAGGCGGCGCCTAACCTATCGCCTAAGTGAGGCAATGAGCATAGGTAATGGTATTAGCAGCGCCTAACCAATCGCCTATGTGATATAGGTGGCGCCTAAGACATCTCCTATGTTGACATAGGCGGCCCCTAATCTATCGCCTAAGTGAGGCAGTAAGCATAGGCAATGGTATAAGCGGCACCTAACCTATTGCCTATGTTGATATAGGCGGTGACTAAGACATTACCTAAGTTGATGTAGGCGGCGCCTAACCTATCTCCGATGTTGATATAGGTGGCGCCTATGCCATCGTCTGTGTTGACATATGCGGTGCCTAATCTATCGCCTAAGTGAGGCAGTGAGCATAGGCATTGGTATTAGCGGTGCCTAATCTATAACCTATGTGGATTTAGGCGGTCCCTAAGCCATCGCCTATGTTGACATAGGCAGCGCCTAACCTATCGCCTAAGTGAGGCAATGAGCATAGGCAATGGTATAAGAATAGCCTACCCTATCTTCTATGTTGATATAGGCGGCGCCGAAGCCATCGCTTCTGTTGACAAAAGCGGCACCTAACCTATCGCCTAAGAGAGGCAGTGAGTATAGGTAATGGTATAAGCGGCGCCTAACCTATCCCCTATGTTGATATAGGCGGCGCCTAAGAAATCACCTATGTTGACATAGGTGGGGCCTAACCTATCGCCTAAGTGAAGTAGTGAGCATAGGCAATGGTATAAGCTTCGCCTAACCTATCGCCTATGTTGATATAGGCGGGTCCATAGCCATCACAAATGTTGACATAGGCGGCGCCTAACGTATCACCTAAGTGAGGCAGTGAGCATAGACAATGGTATAAGTGGCGCATAACCTATCACCTATGTTGATATAGGCGGCACCTAAATTATCGCCTAAGTCAGATAGTGAGTAGAGGCAATGGTATAAGCGGTGCCTAACCTATCACCTATGTTGATATAGTCGGCGCCCAAGTGATCGCCAATGTTGACATAGGCGGCACCTAACATATCGCCTAAGTGAGTCTGTGAGCATAGGCAATGGTATAAGCGGTGCCTAACCTATCGCCTATGTTGATATAGGCGGCTCCTAATCCATCGCATATGTTGACATGGGTGGCACCTAACCTATATAGCCGGCACCTAACCTATCTCATGAGTGAGGAAATGATCATAGGTAATGGTATAAGCGGCGCCTTACCTATCGCCTATGTTGATATAGGTGGCGCCTATGGCATCGCCTATGTTTACATGGGCGGCGCCTAACCTATCACCTAAGTAAGGCAGAAAGCATAGGCAATGGTATAAGCGGCACCTAACCTATCGCCTATGTTGATATACGTGGTGCCTAAGCCATCGCCTATGTTGATATAGGCGGCAGCTAACCTATCACCTAAGTGAGGTAGTAAGCATAGGCAATGGTATAAGAGATGCCTAACCTAACGCCTATATTGATATATGCGGCCCCTAAGGCATCGCCTATGTTGACGTAGGCGGTGCCTAACCTATCGCCTAATTAAGGCAGTGAGGATAGGCAATGTTATAAGCGGCGACTAACCTATCCCCTATGTTGATATAGGGGGCGCCTAAGCCATTCCCTATGTTGACATAGACGGAGCCTAACCTATCGCCTATGTGAGGCAGTGAGCATAGGAAATGGTATAAGCGACGCCTAACCTATCGCCTATGTTGATATAGTCGGCGCCTAAGCCATAACCTATGTTAACATAGGAGGCTCCTAACCTATCGCCAAAGTGAGGAACTAAGCATAGGCAATGGTATAAATGGAGCCTAACGTATCGCCTAAGTAAAGCTGTGAGCATAAACTATGGTATAAGCGGCTCCTAACCTATCGCCTATGTTGATATAGGTGGCACCTAAGACATCGCCTATGTTGACATCGGCGGCACCTAACCTATCGCCTAAGTGAGGCAGAGAGCATAGACTATGGTATAAGTGGCGCCTAACCTATCGCCTATGTTAATATAGGCGGCGCCTAAGCCATCGCGTCTGTTGACCTAGGCGGGTCCAAACCTATCGCCTAAGGGAGGCAGTGAGCATAGGCAATGGTATAAGAAGCACCTAACCTATATCCTATGATTATATAGACGGCGCCTAAACCATAGCCTATGTTGACATTGGCGGCGCCTAACCTATCGCCTAGGTAAGGCACTGAGCATAGGTAATGGTATAAGCGGTGCCTAACCTATCGCCTATGTTGATATAGGTGGCGCCTATGGCATCTCCTATGTTTACATAGGCGGCGCCTAACCTATCGCCTTAGTGAGGTAGCAAGCATAGGCAATGGTATAAGCGGCGCCTAACCTATCGCCTATGTTGATATAGGCGGCGCCTAAGCGATCGCCTATGTTGACATAGGGGGTGCCTAACCTATCTCCTAAGTGAGGCGGTGAGAATAGGCAATGGTATAAGCGGCGCCTAACCTGTTGCCTATGTTGATATAGGCGGCACCAAATCCATCGACTATGTTGACATAGTTGGCACCTAACCTATCGCCAAATTGAGGCAGTGAGCATAGGCAATGGTATAAGCGGCGCCTAACCTATCTCCTATGTTGATAGAGGCAGCGCCTTAGCCATAGCCTATGTTGTCATAGGCGGCACCTAACCTATCGCCTAGGTAAGGCAGTGAGCATAAGTAATGGTATAAACGGCGCCTAACCTATCGCCTATGTTGATATTGGTGGCGCCTATGGCATATCCTATGTTTACATAGGCGGTGCTTAACCTATCGCCTTAGTGAGGCAGCAAGCATAGGCAATGGTATAAGCGGCGCCTAACCTATCTCCTATGTTGATATAGGCGGCATCTAAGCGATCGCCTATGTTGACATAGGCGGTGCCTAACCTATCTCCTAAGTGAGGTGGTAAGAATAGGCAATGGTATAAGCGGCGCCTAACCTGTTGTCTATGTTGATATTGGCGGCACCAAATCCATCGACTATGTTGACATAGGCGGCACCTAACCTATCGCCTAAGTGAGGCAGTGAGCATAGGTAATGGTATAAGCGGAGACTAACCTATTGCCTATGTTGATATAGGTGGCGCCTATGGCATCGCTTATGTTTACATAGACGGCGTCTAACCTATCGCCTAAGTGAGGCAGCGAGCATAGGCAATGGTATAAGCGGCGCCTAACTTATCGCCTATGTTGACATACGTGGTGCCTAACCTATCACCTATGTTGATATAAGCGGCACCTAAGCCATCGCCTAAGTGAGGCAGTGAGCATAGGCAATGGTATAAGCGGCGCCTAAGCTATTGCCTATGTTGATATAGACGACGCCTAAGCGATCGCCTATGTTGACATAGGCGGTGCCTAGCCTATCGCCTAAGTGAGGCGGTGAGCATAGGCAATGGTATAAGCGGCACCTAACCTATCGCCTATGTTGATATAGGCGGCGCCTATGCCATCACCTATGTTGACATAGGTGGGGCCTAACCTATCGCCTAAGCGAGATAGCGAGCATAGGAAATGGTAGAAGCGTCTCGTAACCTATCACCTATTTTGATATTGGCGGAGCCTATGCCAGGGCATATGTTGACATAGGTGGAGCCTAACCTATCGCTAAAGTGAGGCAGTGAGCATAGGCAATGGTATATGCATTGCTTATCCTATTGACTATGTTGATATAGGCGGTGCCTAAGACATCGCCTATGTTGACATAGGCGGCGCCTAACCTATCACCTAAGTGAGTCAGTGAGCATAGGAAATGGTATAAGCGGCGCCTAACCTATCGTCTATGTTGATATAAGTGGCACCTAAGCCATCGCCTATGTTGATATAGGCGGGGGCTAACCTATCACCTATGTGAGGAAGTAAGCATAGGCAATGGTATAAGTGGCTCCTTATCTATAGCCTATGTTGATATAGGCGGCGCCTAAACCATCGCCTATGTTGACATAGGCGGCGCCTAACCTATCGCCTATGATGATATAGGCGGCGCCTAAGCCATCGCCTATATTAACATAGGCGGCACCTAACCTATCGCCTAAAAGAGGCAGTAAGCATAGCCAATGGTATAAGCGGCTCTTAACCTATCGCTTATGTTGATATAGGTGGCATGTAATCCATCGCCTATGTTGACATAGGTGTCACCTAACCTATCGCCAAAGTGAGGCAGTAAGCATAGGGAATAGTATATTCGGCGCCGAACCTATCGCCTATGTAGTTATAGGCGGCACCTGACCTATCGCCTATGTTGACATAACCGGCGCCTAAACTATCGCCTAAGTGAGGTAGTGAGCCTTGGAAATGATATAAGCGGTGCCTAACCTATCACCTATCTTGATTCAGGCGGCACCTAATACATCGCCTATGTTGACATACACGGTGCCTAACCTATCACCTAAGTAAGGCAGTGAGCATAGGCAATGGTATAAGCGGCGCCTAGCCTATCGTCTATGTCGATATAAATGGCGCCTAAGCCATCGCCTATGTTGACATAGGAGGCACCTAACCTATCGCCTAAGTGAGGCAGTGAGCATAGGCAATGGTATAAGTGGTGCCTAACATATCACTTATGTTGATATAGGCGGCGCCTGAGCCTTAGCCTATGTTGACATAGGTGGCGCCTAACTTATCATCTAAGTAAGGCAGTGAGCATAGGAAATGGTAAAAGCGGCGCCTAACCTATCGCCTATGTTGATATAGGGGGTGCCTAAGCCATAGCCTATGTAACATAGGCGGCGCCTAACCTATTGCCTAAGTGAGGCAGTAAGCATAGGCAATGGTATAAGTGGCCCCTAACCTATCGCCTATGTGATGCAGCGAGCATAAGAAATGGTATAAGCGGCGCCTAACCTATCACCTATGTTGATATAGGTGGCACGTAAGCCATCGCCTATGTTAACATAGGCGTCGCCTAACCTATCTCCTAAGTGAGGCAGAGAGCATAGGTAATGGTATAAGCGGCGCCTATCCTATCGCCTATATTGACATAGGCGGCGCCTAGCCATCGCCTATGTTGACATAAGCGGCGCCTACCCAATCGCCTATGTTAGGTAGTAAGCATAGGCAATGGTAAAAGCGGCGTCTAACCTATCGCCTAAGTTGATAGAGGTGGTGCCTAACTTTTCGCCGAAGTGAGGTAATGAGCATAGGAAATGGTATAAGCAGCGCCTAACCTATTTCCTATGATGATATAGGCGGTGTCTAAGCCATCGCCCATGTTGACATAGGCGGCGCCTAACCTATCGCCAAATTGAGAAAGTGAGCATAGGCAAAGGTATAAGCGATGCCTAACCTTTCGCATATGTTGATATAGGCAGCGCCTAAGCCATCGCCTATGTTGACATAGGCGGCACCTAAACTGTGGCCTAAGTGAGTCAGTGAGAATAGACAATGGTATAAGCGGAGCCTAACCTATAGCCTATGTTGATATAGGCAGCACCTAAGCCATTGCCTATGTTGACATAGGCAGCGCCTAACCTATCGCCTAAGTGAGGCAGCGAGCATAGGCAATGATATAAGTGGCGCCTAACCTATCGCCTATGTTGATATAGGCGACATCTAAGCCATCTCCTATGGTAACATAGGTGGCGCCTAACCTATCGCCTAAGTGAGGCAGTGAGCATAGGCAATGGTATAAGCGACCCCTAACCTATCAGCTATGTTGATATAGGGTGCGCCTAAGCCATCGCCTATGTTGACATAGGCGGCGCCTAACCTCTCGCCTAAGTGAGGCAGTGAGAATAGGCAATGGTATAAGCGGCACCTAACCTATCGCCTATGTTGATATAGGCGGCGCCTAACCGATCACCTAAGTGATCCAGTGAGCATAGACAATGGTATAAGTGGCGCCTAACCTATCGCCTATGTTAATATAGGTGGCGCCTAACCTATCAGCTAAGTGAGGCAGTAAGCGTAGGCAATGGTATAAGTGGCGCCTAACCTATCGCTTATGCTGATAAAGGAGGCGCCTAAGCCATCGCCTATATTGACGTAGGCGGCGTCAAACCTATCGCCTAATTGAGGTAGTGAGCATAGGAAATGGTATAAGTGGAGCCTACCCTATCTCCTATGATGATATATGCAGCGACTAAGCTATTACCTATGCTGAAATAGGCGGCGCCTAACCTATCACCTAAGTAAGGCAGTGAGCGTAGGAAATGGTATAAGTGGAGCCCAACCTATCGCCTATTTTTATATAGGCGGCGCCTAAGCTATCGCCTATGATTATATAAGAGGCGCCTAAGCCATCGCCTATGTTGACATTGGCGGCGCCTAACCTATCGCCTACGTGAGGCAGTAAGCATAGGCAATGGTATAAGCAGAACCAAAACTATCGCTTATATTGATATAGGCGATGCCTAAGCCATCGCCTATGTTGACATAGGCGGCGCCTAACCTATCACCTAAGTGAGGGAGTAAGCATAGCCAATGGTATAAGCGGCGTCTAACCTATCGCCTATGTTGATATAGGCGGTGCCTATGCCATCGCCTATGTTGACATAGGCGGCGCCTAACCTATTGCCCATTTAAGGTAGTGAGCATAGGCAATGGTTTAAGCGGCGCCTAACCTATCGCCTATGATGATATAGGCGGCGCCTAAGCCATCGCCTATGTGGACATAGGCGGCGCCTAACCTATCGCCTATGTTGATATAGGCGGCGCCTAAGCCATCGCCTATGTTGACATAGGCAGCGCTTAACCTATCGCCTAAGTGAGGCAGCGAGCATAGGCAATGATATAAACGACGCCTAACCTATTGCCTATTTTGATATAGGTGGCACCTAATCCATCGCCTATGTTGACATAGGCGTCGCCTAACCTATCGCCTATGTTAGGCAGAGAGCATAGGAAATGGTATAAGCAGCGCCTAACCTATCGCCTATGTTGATTTAGGCGATGCCTAAGCCATCACCTATGTAACATAGGAAACACCTAACCTATCACCTAAGTGAAGCAGTGAGCATACACAATGGTATAAGCGGTGCCTAACCTATCGCCTATGTTGATATAGGAGGCACCTAAGCCATCGCCTAAGTAATGCAGTAAGTATAGGCAATGGTATATGCGGCGCCTAACCTATCTCCTATGTTGATAGAGGCAGCGCCTAACCCATCGCCTATGTTGACATAGGCAGCGCCTAACTTATCGCAGAAGTAAGGCAGTGAGCATAGGAAATGGTATAAGCGGCGCCTAACCTATTGACTATGATAATATAGGCGGTGCCTAAGACATCGCCTATGTTGACATAGGCGGCGCCTAACCTATCGCCTAATTTATAAAGTGAACATTGGTAAAGGTATAAGTGATCCCTAACCTATCACCTATGTTGATATAGGTGGAGCCTAAGCCATCGCCTATGTTGACATGGGCGGCTCCTAACGTATCGCCTATATTGATATAGGCGGTACTTAAGACATCGCCTATGATGACATAGGCGGCGGCTAACCTATCGCCTAAGAGAGGCAGTGATCATAGACAATGGTAGAAGTGGTGCCTAACCTATCGCTTATGTTAATATAGGTAGCACCTAACCTATCGCCTAAGTGAGGGAGTAAGAAAAGGCAATGGTATAAGCGGAGCCTAATCTATCGCCTATGTTGACATAGGCGCCGTCAAACCTATCGCCTAATTGAGGCAGTGAGCATAGGAAATGGTATAAGCGGCGCCTAACCTATCGCCTATGTTGATATAGGCGACGCCTATGACATCGCCTATGTTGCCATAGGTGGCGCCTAACCTATAACCTAAGTGAGGTAGTGAGCATAGGCAATGGTATAAGCAGCGCCTAACCTATCGCCTATGATTATATAAGCGGCGCTTAAGCCATCGCCAATGTTGACATTGGCGGTGCCTAACCTATCGCCTACATGAGGAAGTAAGCATAAGCAATGGTATAAGAGGGGCCTAACCTATCGCTAATGTTTATATAGGCGGCGCCTAATCCATCGCCTATGTTGACATAGGCGGCCCCTAACCTATCGCCTAAGTGAGGCAGTGAGCATAGACAATGGTATAAGCGGCATCTAACCTATCACCTATTTTGATATAGGCGGCGCCTAACCTATCACCTATGTTGATATAGGCGGCGCCTATGACATCTCCTATGTAACATAGGCGGCGCATAACCTATAGCCTAAGTGAGGTAGTGAGCATAGACAATGGTATAAGCGGTGCCTAACCTATCACCTATATTGATATAGGGGGCGACTAGCCATCACCTATGTTGACATAGGCGGCGCCTAACCTATGGCCTAAGTGAGGCAGTGAGCATAGCCAATGGTATAAGCGGTACCTAACCTATCGCCTATATAGGTATAGGCGGCGTCTAGCCATCGCCTATGTTGACATAGGCGGCGCGTACCCTATCGCCTAAGTGAGGCAGTGAGAATAGGCAATGGTATAACGGGCGCCTAACCTATCACCTATGTTGATATAAGGGGCGCCTAAGCCATCGCCTATGTAACATAGGAGGCGCCTATCCTATAGCCTAAGTGAGGTAGTAAGCATGGACAATGGAATAAGCGGCGACTAACCTATCGCCTATATTTATATAGGCGGCGCCTAGCCATCGCCTATGTTGACATAGGCGGTGCCTACCCTATCGCCTAAGTGAGGCAGTGAGCATAGGCAATGGTATAAGGGGCGCCCAACCTATCGCCTATGTTGATATAGGCGGCACCTAAGCCATCGCCTAAGTTAGGCAGTGGGCATAGGCAATGGTATAAGGGGCGCGTAACCTACCGTCTATGTTGATATATGCTGCGCCTAAATGATTGCCTATGTAGACATACGCGACGCCTAACCTATCACCTAAGTGAGGCGGTGAGCATAGGCAATAGTATAAGTGGCCCCTAACCTATCGCCTATGTTGATATAGGCGGCGCCTAATCCATCGCCTATGTTGACATAGACGGCGCCTAACCAATCGCCTAAGTGAGGCAGTGAGCATAGGTAATGGTATAAGTGGCGCCTTACCTATCGCCTATGTTGATATAGGTGGCGCCTATGGCATTGCCTATGTTGACATAGGCGGCTCCTAATCAATCGCAAAAGTGAGGCAACTCGCATAGGTAATGGTATAAGAGGCGCCTAACCTATCGCCTATGTTGATATTGGCGTCGCCTAAAATATCACCTATGTTGATGTAGGCGGCGCCTAACCTATCGCCTAATTGAGGCAGTGAGCATAGGCAATGGTATAAGAGGTGCCTAACCTATTGCCTATGTTTATATAGGCAGCGCCTAAGCCATGGCCTATGTTGACATAGGCGGCACCTAACCTATCGAATAAGAGAGGCAGCGAGCATAGGCAATGGTATAAGCGTCACATAACCTATCGCCTATGTTGATATAGGTGGCGCCTAAGCTATCGCCTATCTTGACATAGGCGTCTCCTAACCTCTCTCCTAAGTTAGGCAGAGAGCATAGGCAATGGTATAAGAGGTGCCTAACCTATCGCCTATGTTTATTTAGACGACACCTAACTTATCGCCTAAGTAAAGAAGTGAGCATAGACAATGGTATAAGGGGCGCCTAACCTATCGCCTAAGTGAGGCAGTGAGCATAGACAATGGTATAAGTGGCGCCTAACCTATCACCTATGTTGATATAGGCGGCACCTAAGCCATCGCCTAAGTGAGGCAGTGAGCATAGGCAATGGTATAAGCGGCGCCTAACCTATTGCCTATGTTTATATAGGCGGCGCCTAAGCGATCGCCTATGTTGACATAGGCGGCGCCTAGCCTATCGCCTAAGTGAGGCGGTGAGCATAGGCAATGGTATAAGCGGCGCCAAACCTGTCGCCTATGTTGATATAGTCGGCGCCTATGCCATCACCTATGTTGACATAGGCGGGGCCTAACCTATCACCTAAGTGAGACAGCGAGCATTGGAAATGGTAGAAGCGTCTCCTAACCTATCACCTATTTATATATTGGCGGAGCCTATGCCAGGGCATATGTATACATAGGCGGAGCCTAACCTATCGCTAAAGTGAGGGAGTGAGCATAGGCAATGGTATAAGTGGTGTCTTACCTATCGTCTATGTTGATATACGTGGCGCCTAAGCCATCTCCTATGTTGACGTAGGCGGTGCCTAACCTATCGCCTAATTGAGGCAGTGAGCATAGGCAATGTTATAAGCGGCGCCTAACCTATCGCCTATGTTAATATAGGCGGCACCTAAGCCATTGCCTATGTTGACATAGACGGAGCCTAACCTATCGCCTATGTGAGGCAGTGAGCATAGGAAGTAATATAAGCGGTGCCTAACCTTTCGCCTATGTTGACATAGACGGCGCCTAACCTATCGCCTATGTGAGGCAGTGAGCATAGGAAATAGTATAAGCGTCACCTAACCTATCGCCTAAGTGACGCAGTGAGTATAGGAATTGGTATAAGCGGCGCCTAACCTATTGGCTATGTTGATATAGGAGGCGCCTAAACCATCGCCTATCTTAACATAGGCGGCGCCTAACCTATCACCAAAGTGAGGCACTGAGCATAGGCAATTGTATATGCGGTGCCTAACCTATCGCCTATGTTGAAATAGGCAGCGCATAAGCCATTGACTATGTTGACATAGGCGGCGCCTAACCTATCACCTAAGTGAGGTGGTGAGCATAGAAAATGGTATTAGCGGCGCCTAACCTATCGCCTATGTTGATATAGGCGACACCTAAGCCATTGCCTAAGTAAGGCAGAGATCATAGCCAATGGTATAAGCGGTGCCTAACGTATCCCCTATGTTGATAGTGGTGGTGCCTAAGCGATCGCCTATGTTAAAATAGACGACACCTAACCTATCTCCTATGTAAGGCGGTGAGCATAGGCAATGGTATAAGCAGCACATAACCTATCGCCTATGTTGATATAGGTGGCGCCTAAGCCATTGCCCATGTTAACATAGATGGAGCCTAACCTATCGCCTAAGTGAGGCAGTGAGCATAGGTAATTGTATAAGTGGCACTTAACCTATCGCCTAATTTGATATAGGTGGCGCTTAAGACATCACCTATGTGGACATAAAAGGCGCCTAACCTACCGCCTAAGTGAGGCAGTGAGCATAGGCAATGGTATAAGCGGTGCCTAACCTATCGCCTATGCTGATATAGACGGCGCCTAAGCCATCGCCTATGTTGACATAGACGGTGCCTAACCTATCGCATAATTGAGGTAGTGAGCATAGGAAATGGTATAAGCGGCGCCTAACCTATCGCCTATGTTGATATAGGTGGCACCTAAGCCATCTCCTATGGTAACATAGGTGGCGCCTAACCTATCGCCTAAGTGAGGCAGTGAGCATAGGCAATGGTATAAGCGACGCCTAACCTATCAGCTATGTTGATATAGGGTGCGCCTAAGCCATCGCCTATGTTGACATAGGCGGCGCCTAACCTCTCGCCTAAGTGAGGCAGTGAGAATAGGCAATGGTATAAGCGGCACCTAACCTATCGCCTATGTTGATATAGGCGGCGCCTAACCGATCACCTAAGTGATCCAGTGAGCATAGACAATGGTATAAGTGGCGCCTAACCTATCGCCTATGTTAATATAGGTGGCGCCTAACCTATCAGCTAAGTGAGGCAGTAAGCGTAGGCAATGGTATAAGTGGCGCCTAACCTATCGCTTATGCTGATAAAGGAGGCGCCTAAGCCATCGCCTATATTGACGTAGGCGGCGTCAAACCTATCGCCTAATTGAGGTAGTGAGCATAGGAAATGGTATAAGTGGAGCCTACCCTATCTCCTATGATGATATATGCAGCGACTAAGCTATTACCTATGCTGAAATAGGCGACGCCTAACCTATCACCTAAGTAAGGCAGTGAGCATAGGAAATGGTATAAGTGGAGCCCAACCTATCGCCTATTTTTATATAGGCGGCGCCTAAGCTATCGCCTATGATTATATAGGAGGCGCCTAAGCCATCGCCTATGTTGACATTGGCGGCGCCTAACCTATCGCCTACGTGAGGCAGTAAGCATAGGCAATGGTATAAGCAGCACCAAAACTATCGCTTATATTGATATAGGCGATGCCTAAGCCATCGCCTATGTTGACATAGGCGGCGCCTAACCTATCACCTAAGTGAGGGAGTAAGCATAGCCAATGGTATAAGCGGCGTCTAACCTATCGCCTATGTTGATATAGGCGGTGCCTATGCCATCGCCTATGTTGACATAGGCGGCGCCTAACCTATTGCCCATTTAAGGTAGTGAGCATAGGCAATGGTTTAAGCGGCGCCTAACCTATCGCCTATGATGATATAGGGGGCGCCTAAGCCATCGCCTATGTGGACATAGGCGGCGCCTAACCTATCGCCTATGTTGATATAGGCGGCGCCTAAGCCATCGCCTATGTTGACATAGGCAGCGCTTAACCTATCGCCTAAGTGAGGCAGCGAGCATAGGCAATGATATAAACGACGCCTAACCTATTGCCTATTTTGATATAGGTGGCACCTAATCCATCGCCTATGTTGACATAGGCGTCGCCTAACCTATCACCTATGTTAGGCAGAGAGCATAGGAAATGGTATAAGCGGCGCCTAACCTATCGCCTATGTTGATTTAGGCGACGCCTAAGCCATCACCTATGTAACATAGGCAACACCTAACCTATCACCTAAGTGAAGCAGTGAGCATACACAATGGTATAAGTGGTGCCTAACCTATCGCCTATGTTGATATAGGAGGCACCTAAGCCATCGCCTAAGTAATGCAGTAAGTATAGGCAATGGTATATGCGGCGCCTAACCTATCTCCTATGTTGATAGAGGCAGCGCCTAACCCATCGCCTATGTTGACATAGGCAGCGCCTAACTTATCGCAGAAGTAAGGCAGTGAGCATAGGAAATGGTATAAGCGGCGCCTAACCTATTGACTATGATAATATAGGCGGTGCCTAAGACATCGCCTATGTTGACATAGGCGGCGCCTAACCTATCGCCTAATTTATAAAGTGAACATAGGTAAAGGTATAAGTGATCCCTAACCTATCACCTATGTTGATATAGGTGGAGCCTAAGCCATCGCCTATGTTGACATGGGCGGCTCCTAACGTATCGCCTATATTGATATAGGCGGTACTTAAGACATCGCCTATGATGACATAGGCGGCGGCTAACCTATCGCCTAAGAGAGGCAGTGAGCATAGACAATGGTAGAAGTGGTGCCTAACCTATCGCTTATGTTAATATAGGTAGCACCTAACCTATCGCCTAAGTGAGGGAGTAAGAAAAGGCAATGGTATAAGCGGAGCCTAATCTATCGCCTATGTTGACATAGGCGCCGTCAAACCTATCGCCTAATTGAGGCAGTGAGCATAGGAAATGGTATAAGCGGCGCCTAACCTATCGCCTATGTTAATATAGGCGACGCCTATGACATCGCCTATGTTGACATAGGTGGCGCCTAACCTATAACCTAAGTGAGGTAGTGAGCATAGGCAATGGTATAAGCAGCGCCTAACCTATCGCCTATGATTATATAAGCGGCGCTTAAGCCATCGCCTATGTTGACATTGGCGGTGCCTAACCTATCGCCTACGTGAGGAAGTAAGCATAAGCAATGGTATAAGAGGGGCCTAACCTATCGCTAATGTTTATATAGGCGGCGCCTAATCCATCGCCTATGTTGACATAGGCGGCCCCTAACCTATCGCCTAAGTGAGGCAGTGAGCATAGGCAATGGTATAAGCGGCATCTAACCTATCACCTATTTTGATATAGGCGGCGCCTAACCTATCACCTATGTTGATATAGGCGGCGCCTATGACATCTCCTATGTAACATAGGCGGCGCATAACCTATAGCCTAAGTGAGGTAGTGAGCATAGACAATGGTATAAGCGGTGCCTAACCTATCACCTATATTGATATAGGGGGCGACTAGCCATCACCTATGTTGACATAGGCGGCGCCTAACCTATGGCCTAAGTGAGGCAGTGAGCATAGCCAATGGTATAAGCGGCACCTAACCTATCGCCTATATAGGTATAGGCGGCGTCTAGCCATCGCCTATGTTGACATAGGCGGCGCGTACCCTATCGCCTAAGTGAGGCAGTGAGAATAGGCAATGGTATAACGGGCGCCTAACCTATCACCTATGTTGATATAAGGGGCGCCTAAGCCATCGCCTATGTAACATAGGAGGCGCCTATCCTATAGCCTAAGTGAGGTAGTAAGCATGGACAATGGAATAAGCGGCGACTAACCTATCGCCTATATTTATATAGGCGGCGCCTAGCCATCGCCTATGTTGACATAGGCGGTGCCTACCCTATCGCCTAAGTGAGGCAGTGAGCATAGGCAATGGTATAAGGGGAGCCCAACCTATCGCCTATGTTGATATAGGCGGCACCTAAGCCATCGCCTAAGTTAGGCAGTGGGCATAGGCAATGGTATAAGGGGCGCGTAACCTACCGTCTATGTTGATATATGCTGCGCCTAAATGATTGCCTATGTAGACATACGCGACGCCTAACCTATCACCTAAGTGAGGCGGTGAGCATAGGCAATAGTATAAGTGGCGCCTAACCTATCGCCTATGTTGATATAGGCGGCGCCTAATCCATAGCCTATGTTGACATAGACGGCGCCTAACCAATCGCCTAAGTGAGGCAGTGAGCATAGGTAATGGTATAAGTGGCGCCTTACCTATCGCCTATGTTGATATAGGTGGCGCCTATGGCATTGCCTATGTTGACATAGGCGGCTCCTAATCAATCGCAAAAGTGAGGCAACTCGCATAGGTAATGGTATAAGAGGCGCCTAACCTATCGCCTATGTTGATATTGGCGTCGCCTAAAATATCACCTATGTTGATGTAGGCGGCGCCTAACCTATCGCCTAATTGAGGCAGTGAGCATAGGCAATGGTATAAGAGGTGCCTAACCTATTGCCTATGTTTATATAGGCAGCGCCTAAGCCATGGCCTATGTTGACATAGGCGTCACCTAACCTATCGAATAAGAGAGGCAGCGAGCATAGGCAATGGTATAAGCGTCACATAACCTATCGCCTATGTTGATATAGGTGGCGCCTAAGCTATCGCCTATCTTGACATAGGCGTCTCCTAACCTCTCTCCTAAGTGAGGCAGAGAGCATAGGCAATGGTATAAGAGGTGCCTAACCTATCGCCTATGTTTATTTAGACGACACCTAACTTATCGCCTAAGTAAAGAAGTGAGCATAGACAATGGTATAAGGGGCGCCTAACCTATCGCCTAAGTGAGGCAGTGAGCATAGACAATGGTATAAGTGGCGCCTAACCTATCACCTATGTTGATATAGGCGGCACCTAAGCCATCGCCTAAGTGAGGCAGTGAGCATAGGCAATGGTATAAGCGGCGCCTAACCTATTGCCTATGTTTATATAGGCGGCGCCTAAGCGATCGCCTATGTTGACATAGGCGGCGCCTAGCCTATCGCCTAAGTGAGGCGGTGAGCATAGGCAATGGTATAAGCGGCGCCAAACCTGTCGCCTATGTTGATATAGTCGGCGCCTATGCCATCACCTATGTTGACATAGGCGGGGCCTAACCTATCACCTAAGTGAGACAGCGAGCATTGGAAATGGTAGAAGCGTCTCCTAACCTATCACCTATTTATATATTGGCGGAGCCTATGCCAGGGCATATGTATACATAGGCGGAGCCTAACCTATCGCTAAAGTGAGGGAGTGAGCATAGGCAATGGTATAAGTGGTGTCTTACCTATCGTCTATGTTGATATACGTGGCGCCTAAGCCATCTCCTATGTTGACGTAGGCGGTGCCTAACCTATCGCCTAATTGAGGCAGTGAGCATAGGCAATGTTATAAGCGGCGCCTAACCTATCGCCTATGTTAATATAGGCGGCACCTAAGCCATTGCCTATGTTGACATAGACGGAGCCTAACCTATCGCCTATGTGAGGCAGTGATCATAGGAAGTAATATAAGCGGTGCCTAACCTTTCGCCTATGTTGACATAGACGGCGCCTAACCTATCGCCTATGTGAGGCAGTGAGCATAGGAAATAGTATAAGCGTCACCTAACCTATCGCCTAAGTGACGCAGTGAGTATAGGAATTGGTATAAGCGGCGCCTAACCTATTGGCTATGTTGATATAGGAGGCGCCTAAACCATCGCCTATCTTAACATAGGCGGCGCCTAACCTATCACCAAAGTGAGGCACTGAGCATAGGTAATTGTATATGCGGCGCCTAACCTATCGCCTATGTTGAAATAGGCAGCGCCTAAGCCATTGACTATGTTGACATAGGCGGCGCCTAACCTATCACCTAAGTGAGGTGGTGAGCATAGAAAATGGTATTAGCGGTGCCTAACCTATCGCCTATGTTGATATAGGCGACACCTAAGCCATTTCCTAAGTAAGGCAGAGATCATAGCCAATGGTATAAGCGGTGCCTAACGTATCCCCTATGTTGATAGTGGTGGTGCCTAAGCGATCGCCTATGTTAAAATAGACGACACCTAACCTATCTCCTATGTAAGGCGGTGAGCATAGGCAATGGTATAAGCAGCACATAACCTATCGCCTATGTTGATATAGGTGGCGCCTAAGCCATTGCCCATGTTAACATAGATGGAGCCTAACCTATCGCCTAAGTGAGGCAGTGAGCATAGGTAATTGTATAAGTGGCACTTAACCTATCGCCTAATTTGATATAGGTGGCGCTTAAGACATCACCTATGTGGACATAAAAGGCGCCTAACCTACCGCCTAAGTGAGGCAGTGAGCATAGGCAATGGTATAAGCGGTGCCTAACCTATCGCCTATGCTGATATAGACGGCGCCTAAGCCATCGCCTATGTTGACATAGACGGTGCCTAACCTATCGCATAATTGAGGTAGTGAGCATAGGAAATGGTATAAGCAGCGCCTAACCTATCGCCTATGTTGATATAGGTGGCACCTAAGCCATCACCTATGTTGACATAGGCGGAGCCTAACCTATCACCTATGTGAGGCAGTGAGAATAGGCAATGGTATAAACGGTGCCTAACCAATCGCCTATGTTGATATAGGCGGCGCCTAAGCCATCGCCTATGTTGACATAGGTGGCACCTAACCTATCGCCTAAGTGAGGCAGTGAGCATAGGCAATGGTATAAGCAGTGCCAAACCTATCGCCTAGGTTGATATAGGCGGCGCCTAAGCCATCGCCTATGTTGACATCGGTGGCGCCTAACCTATCGCCTATGTTGATATTGGCAGCACCATATCCATTGCCTCTGTTGACATAGACAACGTCTAACCTATCGCCTATGTGAGGCAGTGAGCATAGACAATGGTATAAGCGGCGCCTAACCTATCACCTATGTTGATATAGGCGGCACCTAAGCCATCGTCTAAGTGAGGCAGTCAGTATAGGAAATGGTATAAGTGGCGCCTAACCTATCGCCTATGTTGATATAGGCGGAGTGTAAGCGATCGCCCATGTTGACATAGGCGACGCCTAACCTATCGCCTAAGTGAGGCAGTGAGCATAGGCAATGGTCTAAGTGGCGCCTAACCTATCGCCTATGTTGGTATAGGTGGTGCCTAATCCATCGACTCTGTTGACATAGGAGGCACCTAACCTATCGCCTAAGTGAGGCAGTGAGCATAGGTAATGGTATAAGCGACGTCTAAACTATCGCCAATATTGATATAGGTGGCTCTTATGGCATCGCTTATGTTTACATAGGCGGCGCCTAACCTATCGCCTAAGTGAGGCACCGAGCATAGGCAATGGCATAAGCGGCACCTAACCTATTGCCTATGTTGATATACGTTGCGCCTAAGCCATTGCCTATGTTTATACATGCGACGCCCAACCTATCGACTAAGTGAGGCAGTAAGCATAGGCAATGGTATAAGCGGCGCCTAACCTATCGCCAATGTTGATATAGGCGGCATCTAAGCCATCCCCTATGTTGACGTAGGCGGTTCCTAACCTATCGCCTAATTGAGGCAGTGAGCATAGGTAATGGTATAAGCATCGCCTAACCTATCGCCTATGTTGATATAGGCGATGCCTAAGCCATCGCCTATATTGACATAAGCAGCACCTAACCTATCGCCTAAGTGAGGCAGTGAGCATAGGTAATGGTATAAGAGGCACCTAACCTATCGCCTATGATGACATAGGTGGCACCTATGGCATCGCTTATGTTTACATAGGCGGCGCCTAACCTATCACCTAAGTAAAGCAGTGAGCATAGGCAATGGAATAAGCGGCTCCTAACCTATCACCTATGTTGACATACATGGCGCCTAAGCCATTGCCTATGTTTATATATGCGGCGCCTAACCTATCTCCTAAGTGAGGCAGTAAGCATAGGCAATGGTATAAGCGGCCCCTAACCTGTCGCCTATGTTGATATAGGCGGCCCCTAATCCATCGCATATGTTGACATAGGTGGAATCTATCCTATCCCCTAAGGCAGTGAGCATAGGTAATGGTATATGCGGCGCCTAACCTATCGCCTATGCTGATATAGGTGGCGCCTATGGCATCGCCTTTGTTTACATAGGCGGCGACTAACTTATCGCCTAAGTGAGGCAGCTAGTATAGGCAATGGTATAAGCTGCGCCTAACCTATCGCCTATGTTGATATACGTGGCGTCTAAGACATCGCCAATGTTTAAATAGGCGGCGGCTAATCTATCGCCTAAGTGAGGTAGTAAGCATAGGCAATGGTATAAGCGGCGCCAAACCTAACGCCTATGTTGATATAGGCAGCGCCTAAGCCATTGCCTATGTTGACGTAGGTGGTGCCTAACCTATCCCCTAATTGAGGTAGTGAGCAAAGGCAATGGTATAAGCGGTGCCTAACCTATCGCCTCTGTTGATATAGGCAGCACCTACGCCATTACCTATGTTGACACAGATGGAGCGTAACCTATCGCCTATGTTGATATAGGCGACGCCTAAGCCTTCGTCTATGTTGAAATAGACGGCGCCTAACCTATCACCTAAGTGAGGAGGTGAGCATAGGCAATGGTATAAGCGGCACCTATCCTATCGCATATGTTGATATAGGAGGCGCCTAAACCATCAGCTATGTTAACATAGGTGGCGCCTAACCTATCGCCAAAGTGAGGCACTGAGCATAGGCAATGGTATAAGCGGCACCTAACCTATCGCCTATGTTGATATAGGCAGCGCCTAAGCCATCGCCTATGTTGACATAGGCGACACCTAACCTATCGCCTAAGTTAGGTAGTGAGCATAGATAATGGTATAAGTGGTGCCTAAACTATCGCCTATGTTGATAAAGGAGGGACCTATGCCATCGCCTAAGTAAGGCATAAGCATAGCCCATGGTATAAGCGGAGCCTAACCTATTTCCTATGTGTATATAGGCGGCGCCTAAGCGATCACCTATGATGACTTAGGCGGCGCCTAACCTATCGCCTAAGTAAGGCGGTGAGCATAGCCAATCGTATAAGCGGCGCATAACCTATCGCCTATGTTGATATAGGTGGCGCCTAAGCCAGTGCCTATGTTGACATTGACCGAGCCTAACCTATCACCTAACTGAGAAAGTGAACATAGGTAATGGTATAAGCGGCGCCTATCTATCGCCTATTTTGATATAGGTGGCGCCTAAGCCATCACCTATGTTGACTTAAGCGGCGCCTAACCTATCGCCTAAGTGAGGCAGTGAGCATAGGTAATGCTATAAGCGACGCCTAACTTATCGCAAATGTTGATATAGGTGGCCCCTATGGCATCGCTTATGTTTACATAGGCGGCCCCTAACCTATCGCCTATGTGTGGCAGCGAGCATAGGCAATGGTATAAGCGGTGCCTAACCTATCGCCTATGTTGATATACGTGGAGCCTAAGCCATTGCCTATGTTTATATATGCGGCGCCCAACCTATCGACTAAGTGAGGCATTAAGCATAGGCAATGGTATAAGCGGCGCCTAACCTATCGCCAATGTTGATATAGGCGGCACCTAAGCCCTCACCTATATTGACGTAGGCGGTGCCTAACAAATCTCCTAATTGAGGTAGTGGGCATAGGCAATGGAATAAGCATCGCCTAACCTATCGCCTATGATGATATAGGCGGCGCCTATGCAATCGCCTATATTGACATAGGCGGCACCTAACCTATCGCCTAAGTGAGGTAGAGAGCATAGGTAATGGTATAAGCAGCGCCTAACCTATCGCCTATGTTGATATAGGCGGCGCCTATGGCATCTCCAATGTTTACATAGGCGGCGCCTAACCTATCGCCTTAGTGAGGCAGCAAGCATAGGCAATAGTATAAGCAGCGCCTAACCTATCGCGTATGTTGACATAGGCGGCGCCTAACCTATCGCCTAAGTGATGCAGTGAGTATAGGCAATGGTATAAGTGGCGCCTAACCTATCGCCTATGTTAAAATAGGCGCCACCTAACCTATTGCCTATGTTAGATGGTGAGCATAATCAATGGTATAAGCGGCGCATAACCTATCGCCTATGTTGATATAGGTGGCGCCTAAGCCATTGCCTATGGTAACATAGACGGAGCCTAACCTAACACCTAAGTGACGCAGTGAGCATAGGTAATGGTATAAGTGGCACCTAACCTATCGCCTATTTTGATATAGGTGGCGCCTAAGCCATCACCAATGTTGACATAGAAGGTGCCTAACCTATCGCCCAAGTGAGGCAGTGAGCATAGGTAATGGTATAAGCGGTGCCTAACCTATCTCCTATGCTGATATAGACGACGCCTAAGCCATCGCCTATGTTGACATAGGTGGTGCCTAACCTATCGCGTAATTGAGGCAGTGATCATAGGAAATGGTATAAGCGGCGCCTAACCTATCGCCTATGTTGATATAGGTGGCACCTAAGCGATCACCTATGTTGAAATAGGTGGAGCCTAACCTATCACCTATGTGAGGCAGTGAGAATTGGCAATGGTATAACCGGCACCTAACCTATCGCCTATGTTGATATAGGCAGCGCCTAAGCCATCGCCTATGTTGATATAGGTGGCGCCTAACCTATCGCCTAAGTGAGGCAGTGAGCATAGGCAATGGTATAAGAAGCGCCTAACCTATCGCCTATGTTGATATAAGCGGCGCCTAAGCCATCGCCAATGTTGACATAGGCGGCGCCTAACCTATCGCCTATGTTGATATAGGCAGCACCATATACATTACCTCTGTTGACATAGGTGGCGTCTAACCTATCGCCTAAGTGAGGCAGTGAGAATAGACAATGGTATAAGAGGCGCCTAACCTATCAACTATGTTGATATAGGCGGCACCTAAGCGATCTCCTAAGTTAGGCAGTTAGCATAGGCAATGGTATAAGTGGAGCCTAACCTATCGCCTATGTTGATATAGGCAAAGCCTAAGCGATCGCCTATGTTGACACAGGCGGCACCTAACCTATCTCCAAAGTGAGGCGGTGAGCATAGGCAATGGTATAAGTGGCGCCTAACTTGTTGCCTATGTTGGTATACGCGGCACCTAATCCATCGACTATGTGGACATAGGCGGAACCTAACCTATTGCCTAAGTGAGGCAGTGAGCTTAGGTAATGCTATAAGCGACGCCTAACCTATTGCCAATGTTGATATAGGAGGCGCCTATGGCATCTCTTATGATTACATAGGCGGCGCCTAACCTATCGCCTAAGTGAGGCAGCGAGCTTAGGCAATGGAATATGCGGCGCCTAACCTATACCAACATTGGCGATACGTGGCGCCTAACCTATCCCCTATGTTGACATACGTGGCGCCTAAGCCATTGCCTATATTTATATATGCGGCGCCTAACCTATCGCCTAAGTAAGGCAGTAAGCATAGGCAATGGTATAAGCGGCCCCTAGCCTGTCGCCTTTGTTGATATAGGCGGCGCCTAAGCGATCGCCTATGTTGACATAGGCGGTGCCTAACCTATCGCCTAAGTGAGGCGGTGATAATAGGCAATGTTATAAGCAGCACCTAACCTATCGCCTATGTTGACATAGATGGATCCTAACCTATCGCCTATGTGAGGCAGTGAGCATAGGAAATAGTATAAGCAGCGCCTAACCTATCGCCTAAGTGACGCAGTGAGTATAGGCAGTGGTATAAGCGGCGCCTAACCTATTGCCTATGTTGATATAGGAGGCGCCTAAACCATCGCCTATGTTAACATAGGCGGCGCCTAACCTATCGCCAAAGTGAGGCACTGAGCATAGGCAATTGTATATGCGGAGCCTAACCTATCGCCTATGTTGATATTGGCAGCGCCTAAGCCATTGCCTATGTTGACATACGCGGTGCCTAACCTATCACCTAAGTGAGGTAGTGATCATAGAAAATTGTATAAGCGGCGCCTAGCCTATCGCCTATGTTGATATAGGCGACACATAAGCCATCACATAAGTAAGGCAGAGAGCATAGCCAATGGTATAAGTGGCGCCTTACCTATCGCCTATGTTGATAGAGACGGCTCTTAAGCGATCGCCTATATTAAAATAGGCGGCACCTAACCTATCGCCTATGTAAGGCGGTGAGCATAGGCAATGGTATAAACGTCGCATAACCTATCGCCTATATTGATATAGGTGGCGCCTAAGCCATTGCCTATGTTAACATATAAAGAGCCTAACCTATTGCCTAAGTGAGGCAGTGAGCATAGGTAATGGTATAAGTGGCACCTAACCTATCGCCTATTTTGATATAGGTGGCGCCTAAGCCATCACCTATGTTGACATAGAAGGCGCCTAACCTATCGCCCAAGTGAGGCAGTGAGCATAGGCAATGGTATAAGCGGTGCCTAACCTATCGCCTATACTGATATAGATGGCGCCTAAGCCATCGCCTATGTTGACATAGGCGGTGCCTAACCTATCGCCTAATTGAGGCAGTGAGCATAGGAAATGGTATAAGCGGCGCCTAACCTACCGCCTATGTTGATATAGGTGGCACCTAAGCGATCACCTATGTTGACATAGGCGGAGCCTAACCTATCACCTATGTGAGGTAGTGAGAATAGGCAATGGTATAAGCGGCGCCTAACCTATCGCCTATGTTGATATAGGCGGCGCCTAAGCCATCGCCTATGTTTGCATAGGCGGCGCCTAACCTATCACCTATGTTGATATAGGCAGCACCATATCCATTACCTCTGTTGACATAGGCAGCGTCTAACCTATCGCCTAAGTCAGGAAGTGAGCATAGACAATCGTATAAGCAGCGCCTAACCTATCACCTAAGACATAGCCTAAGTGAGGCAGTTAGCATAGGCAATATTATAAGTGGCGCCTAACCTATCGCCTATGTTGATATGGGCGGAGCCTAAGTGATCGCCTATGTTGACATAGGCGGCACTTAACCTATCTCCTAAGTGAGGCAGTGAGCATAGGCAATGGTATAAGCTGCGCCTAACCTGTCGCCTATGTTGGTATACGCGACGCCTAATCTATCGACTATGTTGACTTAGGCGGCACGTAACCTATCGCCTAAGTGAGGCAGTGAGCATAGGTAATGGTATAAGCGACGCCTAACCTATCGCCAATGTTGATATAGGTGGCTCCTATGGCATCGCATATGTTTACATAGGCGGCGCCTAACCTATCGCCTAAGTGAGGCAGCGAGCATAGGCAATGGTATAAGCGGCGCCTATCCTATCGTCTATGTTGATATATGTGGCGCCTAAGCCATTGCCTATGTTTATATATGCGGCGCCCAACCTATCGACTAAGTGAGGCAGTAAGCATAGGCAATGGTATAAGAGGCGCCTAACCTATCGCCAATGTTGATATAGGTGGCGCCTAAGCCATCGCCTATGTTGACGTAGGCGGTGCCTAACCTATCGCCTAATTGAGTCCGTGATCATAGGTAATGGTATAAGCATCGCCTAACCTATCGCCTATATTGATATAGGCAGCGCCTAAGCCATCGCCTATATTGACATAGGCAACACCTAACATATCGCCTAAGTGAGTCAGTGAGCATAGGTAATGGTGTAAGCGGAGCCTAACTAATCGCCTATGTTGATATAGGTGGCGCCTACGGCATCTCCTATGTTTACATAGGCGACGCCTAACCTATCGCCTTAGTGAGGTAGTAAGCATAGGCAATGGTATAAGCGTCGCCTCACCTATCGCGTATATTGATATAGGCGGCGCCTAAGCGATCTCCAATGTTGACAACGGCGGCGCCTAACCTATCGCCTAAATGAGGCAGTGAGAATAGGCAATGGTATAAGCGGCGCCTAACCTGTCGCCTATGTTTATATAGGCGGTGCCTAATCCATCGACTATGTTGACATAGGCGGCACCTAACCTATCGCCTAAGTGAGGTAGTGAGCATAGGTAATGGTATATGCGGGGCCTAACCTATCGCCTATGTTGACATAGGTGGCGCCTATGGCATCGCTTATGTTTACATAGGCGGCACCTAACCTATCACCTAAGTGAGGCAGCGAGCATAGGGAATGGTATAAGCAGCGCCTAACCTATCTCCTATGTTGACATACGTGGTGCCTAAGCCATTGCCTATGTTTATATATGCGGCACCTAACCAATCGCCTAAGTAACGCAGTAAGCATAGGCAAAGGTATAAGCGGCCCCTAACCTGTCGCCAATGTTGATATAGGCGGCGCCAAATCCATCGCATATATTGACATAGACGGCACCTAACCTATCCCCTAAGGCAGTGAGCATAGGTAATGGTATAAGCGGCGCCTAACCAATCGCCTATGTTGATATAGGTGGCGCCTATGGCATCGCCTATGTTTACATTGGCGGCGACTAACTTATCGCCTAAGTAAGGCAGCTAGCATAGGCAATGGTATAAGCGGCGCCTAACCTATCGCCTATGTATATATACGTGGCGCCTATGTCGTCGCCTATGTTTAAGTAGGCGGCGGCTAATATATCGCCTAAGTGAGGTAGTAAGCATAGGCAATGGTATAAGCGGCGCCAAACCTAATGCCAATGTTGATATAGGCAGCGCCTAAGCCATCGCCTATGTTGACATAGGCGGTGCCTAACCTATCCCCTAATTGAGGTAGTGAGCATAGGAAATGGTATAAGCGGTGCCTATACTATCGCCTATGTTGATATAGGCGGCGCCTACGCCATTACCTATGTTGACATAGACGGAGCCTAACCTATCGACTATGTTAGGCAGTGAGCATAGCAAATCGTATAAGCGGCGCCTAAGCTATCGCCTATGTTGATATAGGCGGCGCCTAACCTATCGCCTAAGTGAGGAGGTGAGCATACGCAATGGTATAAGCGGCGCCTAACCTATCGCCTATGTTGATATAGGAGGCGCCTAAACCATCGCCTATGTTAACATATGTGGCGCCTAACCTATCGCCAAAGTGAGGCACTGAGCATAGGCAATGGTATAAGAGACGCCTAACCTATCGCCTATGTTGATATAGGCAGCGCCTAAGCCATCGCCTATGTTGACATAGGAGGTTCCAAACCTATCGCCTAAGTGAGGTAGTGAGCATAGATAATGGTATAAGCGGCGCCTAACCTATCGCCTATGTTGATATAGGAGGCACCTCTGCCATCGCCTAAGTGAGGCAGTGAGCATAGCCAATGGTATAAGCGGTGCCTAACCTATCGCCTATGCTGATCTAGACGGCGTCTAAGCCATCACCTATATTGACATAGGCGGTGCCTAACCTATCGCCTAATTAAGGCAGTGAGCATAGGAAATGGTATATGCGGCGCCTAACCTATCGCCTATGTTTATATAGGTGGCGCCTAATACATCACCTATGTTTACATAGGCGGATCCTAACCTATCACCTATGTGAGGCAGTGAGAATAGGCAATGGTATAACCGGCGCCTAACCTATCGCCTATGTTGATATAGGCGTCACCTAAGCCATCGCCTATGTTGAAATAGGTGGCTCCTATGGCTTCGCCTATGTTGACATAGGTGGCGCCTATGGCATCTCCTATGTTTACATAGGCGGCGCATAACCTATCACCTTAGTGAGGCAGCAAGAATAGGCAATGGTATGAGCGGCGCCTAACCTATCGCCTATGTTGATATAGGCGGTGCCTAAGCGATCGCCTATGTTGACATAGGCGGCGCCTAACCTATCGCCTATGTGAGGCGGTGAGAATAGGCAATGGTATAAGCGGCACCTAACCTGTCGCCTATGTTGACATAGGTGGCGCCTATGGCAGCGCCTATGGCATCGCGTATGTTTACATAGAAGACGCCTAACTTATCGCCTAAGTGAGAAAGCTAACATAGGCAATGGTATAAGCGGCGCCTAACCTATCGCCTATGTTGATATACGTGGCTCCTAAGCCATCGCCTATGTTTTAATAGGCGGCGGCTAATCTATCGCCTAAGTTAGGCAGTAAGCATAGGCAATGGTATAAGCGGAGCCTAACCTAACGCCTATATTGATATAGGCAGCGACTAAGCCATTGCCTATGTTGACGTAGGCGGTGCCTAACCTATAGCCTAATTGAGGAAGTGAGCATAGGCAATGGTATAAGCGGCTCCTATCCTATCGACTATGTTGATATAGGCGGCGCCTATTCCATTGCCTATGTATACATAGACGGAGCCTAACCTATCGCCTATGTCAGGCAGTGAGCATAGGAAATGGTATAAGAGGCGCCTAACCTATCGCCTATGTTGACATAGGCAACACCTAAGACATTGACTATGTTGACATAGGCTGCGCCTAACCTATCGCCTAAGTGAGGCGGTAAGCATAGGCAATGGTATAAGCGGCGCCTAACCTATCTCCTATGTTGATATAGGAGGCACCTAAACCCTCGCCTATGCTAACATAGGTGGCTCCTAACCTATCGCCAAAGTGAGGCACTGAGCATAGGCAATGGTATAAGTGGCGCCTAACCTATCACCTATGTTGATATAGGCAGCGCCTAAGTGAGGTAGTGAGCATAGACAATGGTATAAGTGGTGCCTAACCTATCGCCTATGTTGATATAGGAGGCACCTCTGCCATCGCCTAAGTGAGGCAGTGAGCATAGCCAATGGTATAAGCGACGCCTAACCTATCGCCTATGTTGATATAGGCGGTGCCTAAACGATCGCCTATGTTGACTTAGGCGGTGCCTAACCTATCGCTGTAGTAAGGCGATGAGCATTGGCAATGGTATAAGCGGCGCATAACGTATCGCCTATGTTGGTATAAGTGGCATCTAAGCCATTGCCTATGTTGACATAGACCGAGCCTAACCTATCGCCTAAGTGAGAAAGTGAGCAAAGGTAATGGTATAAGCGGCGCCTCTCTATCGCCAATATTGATATAGGTGGCGCCTAAGCCATCACCTATGTTGACATAGAAGGCGCCTAACCTATCGCCTAAGTGAGGCAGTGAGCATAGGCAATGGTATAAGCGGTCCCTAACCTATCGCCTATGCTGATCTAGATGGCGTCTAAGACATAACCTATATTGACATAGGCGGTGCCTAACCTATCGCCTAATTAAGGCAGTGAGCATAGGAAATGGTATATGCGGCGCCTAACCTATCGCCTATGTTTATATAGGTGGCGCCTAAACCATCACCTATGTTTACATAGGCGGATCCTAACCTATCACCTATGTGAGGCAGTGAGAATAGGCAATGGTATAACCGGTGCCTAACCTATCGCCTAAGTTGATATAGGCGGCACCTAAGCCATCGCCTATGTTGACATAGGTGGCGCCTAACCTATCGCCTAAGTGAGGCAGTGAGCATAGGGAATGGTATAAGCGTCGCCTAACCTATCGCCTATTATGATATAGGCGGTGCGTAAGCCATCGCCTATTTTGACATAGGCGGTGCCTAACCTATCGCCTATGTTGATATAGGCAGTACCATATCCATTGCCTCTGTTGACATCGGCGGTATCTAACCTATCGCCTAAGTGAAGCAGTGAGCATAGACATAGGTATAAGCGGCGCCTAACCTATCACCTATTTTGATATAGGCGGCACCTAAGCCATCGCCTATGTGAGGCAGTTAGCATAGGCAATGTTAAAAGCGGCGCCTAACCTATCGCCTATGTTGATATAGGCAGAGACTAACCGATCGCCTATGTTGACATAGGCGGCGCCTAACCTATCTCCTAAGTGAGGCGGTGAGCATAGGCAATGGTATAAGCGGCGCCTAACCTGTCGCCTATGTTGGTATAGGCGGTGCCTAATCCATCGACTATGTTGACATAAGCGGCACCTAACCTATCGCCTAAGTTAGGCAGTGAGCATAGGTAATGGTATAAGCGACGCCTAACCTATTGCTAATGTTGATATAGGTGGCGCATATTGCATCGCTTATGTTTACATAGGCGGCGCCTAACCTATCGCCTAAGTGAGGCAGCGAGCATAGGAAATGGTATAAGCGGCGCCTAACCTATCGCCAATGTTGATATAGGCGGTGCCTAAGCCATCGCCTATGTTGACATAGGCGGTGCCTAACCTATCGACTAATTGAGGCAGTGACCATAAGCAATGGTATAAGCGTCGCCTAACCTATCGCCTATGTTGACATAGGTGGTGCCTATGGCATCGCTTATGTTTACATAGGCGGCGCCTAACCTATCGCCCAAGTGAGGCAGCGAGCATAGGCAATGGTATAAGCGGCGCTTAACCTATCGCCTATGTTGACATACGTGACAACTAAGCCATTGCCTATGTTTATATATGCGGTGCCTAACCTATCGTCTAAGTGAGGCAGTAAGCATAGGCAATGGTATAAGCGGCCCCTAACCTATCGCCTATGTTGATATAGGCACTGACTAAGCCATCGCCTATGTTGACATAGGTGAAGCCTAATCTATCGCCTAAGTGAGGTAGTGAACATAGACAATGGTATAAGCGACGCCTAACCTATCGCCTATGTTGATATATGAGGTACCTATGTCATCGCCTAAGTGAGGCAGTGAGCATAGAACAATGGTATATGCGGCGCCTAACCTATCGCCTATGTTGATATAGGCGGCGCCTAAGCAATCTCCTATGTTGACTTAGGCGGCGCCTAACCTATCGCCTAAGTATGGCAGTCAGCATAGGCAGTGGTATAAGCGGGGCATAACCTATAGCCTATGTTCATATAGGTGGCGCCTAAGCCATTGCCTATGTTGACATAGAAGACGCCTAACCTATCGCCTATGTTTAAATAGGCGGTGGCTAATCTATCGCCTAAGTGAGGCAGTAAGCATAGGCAATGGTATAAGCGGTGACTAACCTAATGCCTATGTTTATATAGGCAGCGCCTAACCCATCGCCTACATTGACGTAGGCGATGCCTAACCTATCGCCTAATTGAGGTAGTGAGCATAGGAATTGGTATAAGCGGCTCCTAACCTATCGCCTATGTTGATATAGGAGGCGCCTACGCCATTGCCTATGTTTACATAGATGGAGCCTAACCTATAGCCTATGTCAGGCAGTGAGCATAGGAAATGGTATAAGCAACGCCTAACCTATCGCCATTGTTGATATAGGAGATGCCTAAGCCATCGTCTATGTTGACATAGGCGGTGGCTAACCAATCGCCTAAGTGAGGCAGTGAGCATAGGCAATGGTATAAGCGGCGCCTAACCTATCGCCTATGTTGATATAGGAGGCACCTAAACCATCGCCTATGTTAACATAGGTGGCGCCTAACCTATCGCCAAAGTAAGGCACTGAGCATAGGCAATGGTATAAGCGGTGCCTAACCAATCACCTATAACGATATAGGCAGCGCCTAAGCCAGCGCCTATATTGACATAGGCGGCACCTAACCTATCGCCTAAGTGAGGCAGTGAGAATAGTCAATGGTATAACCGGTGCCTAACCGATCGCCTATTTTGATATAGGCGGCGCTTAAGCCATCGCCTATGTTGACATAGGTTGCGCCTAACCTATCGCCTAAGTGAGGCAGTGAGCATAGGCAATGGTATAAGCGGCGCCTAACCTTTCGCCTATGTTGATATAGACGGCACCTAATCCATCGCCTATGTTGACTTAGGCGGCGCCTAACCTATCGCCTATTTTGATATAGGCAGCACCATATCCATTGCCTCTGTTGACATAGGCGGCGTCTAACCTATCGCCTAAGCTATCGCCTAAGTGAGGTATTGAGCATAGACAATGGTATAAGTGGCGCCGAACCTATCGCCTATGTTGATATAAGAGGCACCTATGCCATCGCCTATGTGAGGCAGTGAGCATAGCCATTGGTATAAGCGGCGCCTAACCTAACACCTATGTTGATATAGGCAGCGCCTAAGCGAGCGCCTATGTTGACTTAAACGCCGCCTAACCTAGCGCCTAAGTAAGGCGGTGAGCATAGGCAATGGTATAAGCGGCGCATAACCTATCGCCTATGTTGATATAGGTGGCGCCTAAGCCATTGCCTATGTTGACATAGACCGAGCCTAACCTATCGCCTATTTTTAAATAGGCGGTGGCTAATTTAAGTGAGGCAACGAGCATAGGCAATTATATAAGAGGCGTCTAACCTATCGCCTATGTTGATATACGTGGCGCCTATGCCATTGCCTAGGTTTATATATGCGGCGCCCAACCTATCGCCTAAGTGAGGGAGTAAGCATAGGTAATGGTATAAGCGGCGCCTAAGCTATCCCCAATGTTGATATACGCGGCGCCTAAGCCATCGCCTATGTTGACGTAGGCAATGCCTAACCTATCGCCTAATTGAGGCAGTGACCATAGGCAATGGTATAAGCGTCGCCTAACCTATCGCCTGTGTGGTTATAGGCAGCGCCGAAGCCATCGCCTATATTGACATAGACGACACCTAACATATCGCCTAAGTGAGGCAGTGAGAATAGTCAATGGTATAACCGGCGCCTAACCTATCGCCTATGTTGATATAGGCGGTGCCTAAGCCATCGCCTATGTTGACATAGGTGACGCCTAACCAATCACCTAAGTGAGGCAGTGAGCATAGGCAATGGTATAAGCGGCGCCTAACCTATCGCCTATGTTGATATAGGAGGCACCTAAACCATCGCCTATGTTAACATAGGTGGCGCCTAACCTATCGCCAAAGTAAGGCACTGAGCATAGGCAATGGTATAAGCGGTGCCTAACCTATCACCTATAATGATATAGGCAGCGCCTAAGCCATCTCCTATATTGACATAGGCGGCACCTAACCTATCACCTAAGTGAGGCAGTGAGAATAGTCAATGGTATAACCGGTGCCTAACCTATCGCCTATTTTGATATAGGCGGCGCCTAAGCCATCGCCTATGTTGACATAGGTGGCGCCTAACCTATCGCCTAAGTGAGGCAGTGAGCATAGGCAATGGTATAAGCGGCGCCTAACCTATCGCCTATGTTGATATAGGCGGCACCTAATCCATCGCCTATGTTGATTTAGGCGGCGCCTAACCTATCGCCTATGTTGAAATAGGCAGCACCATATCCATTGCCTCTGTTGACATAGGCGGCGTCTAACCTATCGCCTAAGCTATCGCCTAAGTGAGGTATTGAGCATAGACAATGGTATAAGTGGCGCCGAACCTATCGCCTATGTTGATATAAGAGGCACCTATGCCATCGCCTATGTGAGGCAGTGAGCATAGCCATTGGTATAAGCGGCGCCTAACCTATCGCCTATGTTGATATAGGCTGCGCCTAAGCGAGCGCCTATGTTGACTTAAGCGGCGCCTAACCTATCGCCTAAGTAAGGCGGTGAGCATAGGCAATGGTATAAGCGGCGCATAACCTATCGCCTATGTTGATATAGGTGGCGCCTAAGCCATTGCCTATGTTGACATAGACCGAGCCTAACCTATCGCCTATTTTTAAATAGGCGGTGGCTAATTTAAGTGAGGCAGCGAGCATAGGCAATTGTATAAGAGGCGCCTAACCTATCGCCTATGTTGATATACGTGGCGCCTATGCCATTGCCTAGGTTTATATATGCGGCGCCCAACCTATCGCCTAAGTGAGGGAGTAAGCATAGGTAATGGTATAAGCGGTGCCTAACCAATCGCCTATGTTGATATAGGTGGCGTCTAAGCCATCGCCTATGTTGAGATAGGCAGCGCCTAACCTATCGCCTATGTGAGGAAGTTAGAATAGACAATGGTATAAGCGGTGCCTAACCTATCACCGATGTTAATTTAGGCGGCACCTAAGCCATCGCCTCAGTGAGGCAGTGAGCATAGGTAATGTTATAAGCGGCGCCTAACCTATCGGCTAAGTGAGGCGGTGAGCATAGGCAATGCTATAAGCGGCGCAAAACCTTTTGCCTAAGTTTATATAGGCGGTGCCTAATCCATCTCCTTTGTTGACATAGGCGTTGCCTAACCTATCGCCTAAGTAAAGCAGTAAGCATAGGTAATGGTATAAGCGGCTCCTAACCTATCGCCTATGTTGATATAGGTAGCGCCTAAGCCATCGCCTATGTTGACATAGGAGGCGCCTAACCAATTGCCTAAGTGAGGCATAGGTAATGGTATAATCGGCGCCTAACCTATCGCCTATGTTGACATAGGTGGTGCCTATGGCATCGCTTATGTTTACATAGGCGGCGCCTAACCTATCGCCTAAGTGAGGCAGCGAGCATAGGCAATGGTATAAGTGGCGCCTAACCTATCGCCTATGTTGACATACGTGGCGCCTAAGCCATTGCCTATGTTTATATATGCGGAGCCTAACCTAGTGCCTAAGTGAGTCAGTAAGCATAAGCAATGGTATAAGCGGCCCCTAACCTGTTGCCTATGTTGATATAGGCAGCGCCTAATCCATTGCATATGTTGACATAGGCGGCACCTAACCAATCGCCTAAGGCAGTGAGCATAGGTAATGGTATAAGCGGCGCCTAACCTATCGCCTATGTTGATATAGGTGGCGCCTATGATTACATAGGCGGCGCCTAACTTATCGCCTTAGTGAGGCAGCTATCATAGGCAATGGTATAAGGGGCACCTAACATAACGCCTATGTTGATATAGGCAGCGCCTAAGCGATCGCCTATGTTGGCGTAGGCGGTGCCTAACCTATCGCCTAATTGAGGCAGTGAGTATGGGAAATGGTATAAGCGGCGCCTAAACCATCGCCTATGTTAACATAGGTGGCGCCTAACCTATCGACAAAGTGAGGCACTAAGCATAGGAAATGGTATAAACGGCGCCTAACCTATCGCCTATGTTGATATAGGCAGCGCCTAAGCCATCGCCTATGTTGACAAAGGCGAAGCCCAACCTATCTCCTAAGTGAGGTAGTGAGCATAGACAATGGTATAAGCAGTGCCTAACCTATCGCCTATGTTGATATATGAGGCACCTATGTCATCGCCTAAGTGAGGCAGTGACCATAGTCAATGGTATAAGCGGCGCCTAACCTATCGCCTATGTTTATATAGGCGGCGCCTAAGCGATCTCCTGTGTTGACTTAGGCGGCGCCTAACCTATCGCCTAAGTAAGGCGGTGAGAATAGGCAATGGTATAAGCGGCGCATAACCTATCGCCTAAGTTGATATAGGTGGCGCCTAAGCCATTGTCTATGTTGACATAGATGGCGCCTAACCTATCGCCTATGTTTAAATAGGCGGTGGCTAATTCATCGCCTAAGTGAGGCAGTAAGCATAGGCAATGGTATAAGTGGCGCCTAACCTAACGCCTATGTTGATATAGGCAGCCCCTAACCCATCGCCTATGTTGACGTAGGCGATGCCTAACCTATCGCCTAATTGAGGTAGTGAGCATAGGAAATAGTATAAGCGGCACCTAGGCCGTTGCCTATGTTGACATAGATGGAGCCTAACCTATCGCCTATGTCAGGCAGTGAGCATAGGAAATAGTATAAGCGGCACCTAACCTATCACCTTTGTTGATATAGGCGACGCCTAAGCCATCGTTTATGTTGACATAGGCGGCGCCTAACCTATTGCCTAAGTAAGGCAGTGAGCATAGGCAATCGTATAAGCGGCGCCTAACCTATCGCCTTTGTTGATATAGGAGGCACCTAAACCATCGCCTATGTTAACATAGGTAACGCCTAACCTATCGCAAAAGTGAGGCACTAAGCATAGACAATGGTATAAGCGGCGCCTAACCTATCGCCTATTCTGATATAGGCAGCGCCTAAGCCATCGCCTATGTTGACATAGGTGACGCCTAAGCTATCGCCTAAGTGAAGTAGTGAGCATAGACAATAATATAAGCGGTGCCGAACCTATTGCCTATGCTGATATAGAAGGCACCTATGCCATCGCCTAAGTGAGGCAGTGAGCATAGAAAATGGTATAAGCGGCGCCTAACCTATCGCCTATGTTGATATAGGCGGCGCCTAAGCGAGCGCCTATGTTGACTTATGCGGCGCCTAACCTATCGCTTAAGAAAGGCGGTGAGCATAGGCAATGGTTGAAGCGGCGCATAACCTATCGCCTATGTTGACATAGGTGGCACCTAAGCCATTGCCAATGTTGACATAGACCGAGCCTAACCTATCGCCTATGGTTAAATAGGCCGTGGCTAATCTAAGTGTGGCCGCGAGCATAGGCAATGGTATAAGCGGCGCCTAACCTATCGCCTATGTTGATATACGTGGCGCCTATGCCATTGCCTAGGATTATATATGCGGCGCCCAACCTATCACCTAAGTGAGGCAGTAAGCATAGGCAATGGTATAAGCGGCCCCTAACCTATCGCCAATGTTGATATAGGCGGCGCCTAAGCTATCGCCTATGTTGACGTAGGAGGTGCCTAACCTATCGCCTAATTGAGGCAGTGACCATAGGCAATGGTATAAGCATCGCCTAACCTATCGCCTATGTGGATATAGGCGGCGCCTAAGCCATCGCCTATATTGACATAGGCGGCACCTAACCTATCGCCTAAGTGAGGCAGTGAGAATAGGCAATGGTATAACCAGAGCCTAACCTATCGCCTATGTTGATATAGGCGGCACCTAAGCCATCGCCTATGTTAACATAGGTGGCGCCAAACCTATCGCCTAAGTGAGGCAGTGAGCATAGGCAATGGTATAAGCGGCGCCTAACCTATCACCAATGATGATATAGGCGGCACCTAAGCCATCACCTATGTTGACTTAGGCGGCGCCTAACCTATCGCCTATGTTGATATAGGCAGCACCATATTCATTGTCTCTGTTGACATAGGCGGCGTCTAACCTATCGCCAAAGTGAGGCAGTGAGCATAGACAATGGTATAAGCGGCGCCTAAGCTATCACCTATGTTGATATAGACGGCACCTAAGCCATCGCCTAAGTGAGGAAGTTAGCATAGGCAATGGTATAAGCGGCGCCTACCCTATCACCTATGTTGATATACGTGGAGCCACAGTGATGTCCTATGTTTATATTTGCGGCGCCTAACCCATAACCTAAGTGAGGTGGTGAGCCTGGCCAATGGTATAACGGCGCCTAACCTGTCGCAATTGTTGGTATAGGCGGCGCCTAATCCATCGACTATATTGACATAGGCGGCACCAAACCAATCGCCGAAGTGAGGCAGTAAACATAGGTAATGGTATAAGCGACGCCTAACCTATCGCCAATGTTGATATAGGTGGCGCCTATAGAATCGCTTATGTTTACATAGGCGGCGCCTAACCTATCGCCTAAGTGAGGCAGCGAGCATAGGCAATGGTATAAGCGGCGCCTAACCTATCACCTATGTTGATATACGTGGCGCCTAAGCCATCGCCATTGATTAAATAGGCGGCGGATAATCTATCGCCTAAGTGAGGTAGTAAGAAAAGGCAATGGTATAAGCGGCGCCAAACCTAATGCCTATGTTGATATAGGCAGCGCCTAAGCCATCGCCTATGTTTACGTAGGTTGTGCCTAACCTATCCCCTAATTGAGGTAGTGAGCATAGGCAATGGTATAAGCGGTGCCTAACCTATCGCCTATGTTGATATAGGCGGCGCCTAAGCAATCTCTTATGTTGACTTAGGCGGCGCCTAACCTATCGCCTAAGTATGGCGGTCAGCATAGGCAATGGTATAAGCGGCGCATAACATATCGCCTATGTTGATATAGGTGGCGCCTAAGCCATTGCCTATGTTAACATAGAAGGCACCTAACCTATCGCCTATGTTTAAATAGGCGGTGGCTAATCTATCGCCTAAGTCAGGCAGTAAGCATAGGCAATGGTATAAGCGGCGCCTAACCTAATGCATATGTTGATATAGGCAGCGCCTAACCCATCTCCTACGTTGACGTAGGCGATGCCTAACCTATCGCCTAATTGAGGTAGTGAGCATAGGAATTGGTATAAGCGGCGCCTAACCTATCGCCTATGTTGATATAGGCGGCGCCTACGCCATTGCCTATGTTGACATAGATGGAGCCTAACCTAGAGCCTATGTCAGGCAGTGAGCGTAGGAAATGGTATAAGCAGCGCCTAACCTATTGCCTTTGTTGATATAGGCGACGCCTAAGCCATCATCTATGTTGACATAGGCGACGCCTAACCTATCGCCTAAGTGAGGCACTGAGCATAGGCAATGGTATAAGCGGAGCCTAACCTATCGCCTATGTTAATATAGGAGGCACCTAAACCATCGCCTAAGTTACCATAGGTGGCGCCTAACCTATCGCCAAAGTGAGGTACTGAGCATAGGCAATGGTATTAGTGGTGCCTATCCTATCGCCTATGTTGATATAGGCAGCGCCTAAGCCATCGCCTATATTGACATAGGCGACACCTAACCTATCGCCTAAGTGATGCAGTGAGAATAGTCAATGGTATAACCGGTGCCTAACCTATCGCCTATGTTGATATAGGCGGCGCCTAAGCCATCGCCTATGTTGACATAGGTGGCGCCTAACCTATCGCCTAAGTGAGGCAGTGAGCATAGGCAATTGTATAAGCGGCGCCTAACCTATCGCCTATGTTGATATAGGCGGCGCCTAAGCCATCGCCTATGTTGACTTAGGCGGCGCCTAATCTATCGCCTATGTTGATATAGGCAGCACCATATCCATTGCCTTTGTTGATATAGGCGGCGTCTAAGCTATCGCCTAAGCTATCGCCTAAGTGAGGTATTGAGCATAGACAATGGTATAAGCGGCGCCGAACCTATCGCCTATGTTGATATAGGAGGCACCTATGCCATCGCCTAAGTGAGGCAGTGAGCATAGCCAATGGTATAAGCGGCGCCTAACCTATCGCCTATGTTGATATAGGCAGCGCCTATGTGAGCGCCTATGTTGACTTATGCGGCGCCTAACCTATCGCCTAAGTAAGGCGGTGAGCATAGGCAATGGTATAAGCGGCGCATAACCTATCGCCTATGTTGATATAGGTGGCTCCTAAGCCATTGCCTATGTTGACATAGACCGAGCCTAACCTATCGCCTATTTTTAAATAGGCGGTGGCTAATTTAAGTGAGGTAGCGAGCATAGGAAATTGTATAAGCGGCGCCTAACCTATCGCCTATGTTGATATACGTGGCGCCTATGCCATTGCCTAGGTTTATATATGCGGCGCCCAACCTATCGCCTATGTTAACCTGTTGCCTATGTTGATATAGGTGGAACCTAATCCATCGACTATGTTGACATAGGCGGCACCTAACCTCTCACCAAAGTAAGGCAGTTAGAATTGGGAATGGTATAACCAGCGCCTAACCTATCGCCTATGTTGATATAGGCGGTGCCTAGTCCATCGCCTATGTTGACATAGGCGGCGCCTAACCTGTCGCCTAAGTGAGGTAGTGAGCATAGGCAATGTTATAAGCTGCACCTAACCTATCGCCTATGTTGATATAGGCGGAGCCTAACCTATCGCCTATGTTGATATAGGTAGCACCATATCCATTGCCTATGTTGACATAGGCGGCGCCTAACCTATCGCCCAAGTGAGGCAGTGATCATAGACAATGGTATAAGAGGCGCCTAACCTATCACCTATATTGATATAGGCGGAACCTAAGCCATCGCCCAAGTGAGGCAGTTAGCATAGGCAATGGTATAAGCGGCACCGAACCTATCGCCTATGATGATATAGGCGGCGCTTAACCGATCACCTATGTTGACATAGGCGGCGCCTAATCTATCTCCTAAGTAAGGCGGTGAGCATTGGCAATGGTATAAGCGGCGCCTAACCTGTCGCCTATGTTGGTATAGGCGGCGCCTAATCCATCGACTATGTTGACATAGGCGGCACCTAACCTATCGCCTAAGTGAGGCAGTGAGCGTAGGTAATGTTACAAGCGGCGCTTAACCTATCGCCTATGTTGATATACGTGGTGCCTAAGCCATTGCCTATGTTTATATATGCGGCACCTAACCTATCGCCTAAGTGAGGCAGTAAGCATAGGCAATGGTATAAGCGGCGCCTAACCTATCGCCTATGTTGATATAGGCGGCGCCTAAGCCATCGCCTATGTTGATGTAGGCGGTGCCTAACCTATCGCCTAATTGGGGCAATGAGCATAGGCAATGGTAATAGCGGCGCCTAACCTATCTCCTATGTTGATACGGGCGGCGCCTAAGCCATCGCCTATATTGACATAGGCGGCACCTAACCTATCGCAAAAGTCAGGCAGTGAGCATAAGTAATGGTATAAGCGGCGCCTAAACTATCGCCTATGTTGATATAGGTGGCACCTTTTTCATCTCCTATGTTTACATAGGCAGCGCCTAACCTATTGCCTTAGTGAGGAAGAAAACATGGGCAATGGTATAAGCGACGCCTAACCTATCGCCTATGTTGATATAGGCGGTGCCTAAACGATCCCCTATGATGACTTAGGCGGCTCCTAACCTATCGCCTAAGTAAGGCGATGAGCATAGGCAAAGGTATAAGCGGCGCATAACGTATCGCCTATGTTGGTATAGGTGGCGCCTAAGCCATTGCCTATGTTGACATAGACCGAGCCTAACCTATCGCCTAAGTGAGAAAGTGAGCGTAGGTAATGGTATAAGCGGCGCCTCTCTATCGCCTATATTGATATAGGTGGCGCCTAAGCCATCACTTATGTTGACATAGAAGGCGCCTAACCTATCGCCTAAGTGAGGCAGTGAGCATAGGCAATGGTATAAGCGGTGCCTAACCTATCGCCTATGCTGATCTAGACGGCGTCTAAGCCATCACCTATATTGACATAGGCGGTGCCTAACCTATCGCCTAATTGAGCCAGTGAGCATAGGAAATGGTATATGCGGCGCCTAACCTATCGCCTATGTTTATATAGGTGGTGCCTAAGCCATCACCTATGTTGACATAGGCGGATCCTAACCTATCACCTATGTAAGGCAGTGAGAATGGGCAATGGTATAACCGGCGCCTAACCTATCGCCTAAGTTGATATAGGCGGCGCCTAAGCCATCGCCTATGTTGACATAGGTGGCGCCTAACCTATCGCCTAAGTGAGGCAGTGAGCATAGGCAATGGTATAAGGGGCGCCTAACCTATCGCCTATGTTAATATAGGCGGTGCCTAAGCCATCGCCTATGTTGACATAAGCGGCGCCTAACTTATCGCCTATGTTGATAGAGGTAGTACCATATCCATTGCCTCTGTTGACATAGGCGGCATCTAACCTATCGCCTAAGTGAGGCAGTGAGCATAGACATTGGTATAAGCGGCGCCTAACCTATCACCTATGTTGATATAGGCGGCACCTAAGCCATCGCCTAAGTGAGGCAGTAAGCATAGGCAATGATATAAGCGGCGACTAACCTATCGCCTATGTTGATATAGGCGGAGACTAACCGATCGCCTATGTTGACATAGGCGGCGCCTAACCTATCTCCTATGTGAGGCGGTGAGCATCGGCAATGGTATATGCGACGCCTAACCTGTCGCCTATGTTGGTATAGGTGGTGCCTAATCCATCGACTATGTTGACATAGGCGACACCTAACCTATCGCCTAAGTTAGGCGGTGAGTATAGGTAATGGTATAAGTGGCGCCTAACCTATCGCCAATGTTGATATAGGTGGCGCTTATTGCATCGCTTATGTTTACCTAGGCGGCGCCTAACCTATCGCCTAAGTGAGGCAGCGAGCATAGGCAATGGTTTAAGCGGCGCCTAACCTATCGCCAATGTTGATATAGGCGTTGCCTAAGCCATCACCTATGTTGACGTAGGCGGTGCCTAACCTATCGCCTAATTGAGGCAGTGACCATATACAATGGTATAAGAGTCGCCTAACCTATCGCCTATGTTGACATAGGTGGTGCCTATGGCATCGCTTATGTTTACATAGGCGGCGCCTAACCTATCGCCTAAGTGATGCAGCGAGCATAGGCAATGGTATAACCGGCGCCTAACCTATCGCCTATGTTGACATACGTGGCACCTAAGCCATTGCCTATGTTTATATATGTGGTGCCTAACCTATCGTCTAAGTGAGGCAGTAAGCATAGGCAATGGTATAAGCGGCCCCGAACCTATCGCCTATGTTGATATAGGCACCGCCTAAGCCATCACCTATGTTGACATAGGCGAAGCCTAATCTATCGCCTAAGTGAGGTAGTGAATATAGACAATGGTATAAGCGGCGCCTAACCTATCGCCTATGTTGATATATGAGGCACCTATGTCATCGCCAAAGTAAGGCAGTGAGCATAGAACAATGGTATAAGCGGAGCCTAACCTATCGCCTATGTTGATATAGGCGGCGCCTAAGCAATCTCCTATGTTGACTTAGGCGGCGCCTAACCTATCGCCTAAGTATGGCGGTCAGCATAGGCAATGGTATAAGCGGCGCATAACTTATCGCCTATGTTGATATAGGTGGCGCCTAAGCCATTGCCTATGTTAACATAGAAGGCGCCTAACCTATCGCCTATGTTTAAATAGCCGGTGGCTAATCTATCGCCTAAGTCCGGCAGTAAGCATAGGCAATGGTATAAGCGGCGCCTAACCTAATGCATATGTTGATATAGGCAGCGCCTAACCCATCGCCTATGTTGACGTAGGCGATGCCTAACCTATCGCCTAATTGAGGTAGTGAGCATAGGAATTGGTATAAGCGGCGCCTAACCTATCGCCTATGTTGATATATGCGGTGCCTACGCCATTGCCTATGTTGACATAGATGGAGCCTAACCTATAGCCTATGTCAGGCAGTGAGCATAGGAAATGGTATAAGCAGAGCCTAACCTATCGCCTTTGTTGATACAGGCGACGCCTAAGCCATCGTCTATGTTGACATAGGCGGCACCTAACCTATCGCCTAAGTGAGGCAGTGAGCATAGGCAATGGTATAAGCGGCGCCTAACCTATCGTCTATGTTGATATAGGAGGCACCTAAACCATCGCCTATGTTAACATAGGTGGCGCCTAACCTATCGCCAAAGTGAGGTACTGAGCATAGGCAATGGTATAAGTGGTGCCTATCCTATCTCCTATGTTGATATAGGCAGCGCCTAAGACATCGCCTATATTGACATAGGCGGCACCTAACCTATCACCTAAGTGATGCAGTGAGAATAGTCAATGGTATAATCGGTGCCTAACCTATCGCCTATGTTGATATAGGCGGCGCCTAAGCCATCGCCTATGTTGACATAGGTGGCGCCTAACCTATCGCCTAAGTGAGGCAGTGAGCATAGGCAATTGTATAAGCGGCGCCTAACCTATCGCCTATGTTGATATAGGCGGCGCCTAAGCCATCGCCTATGTTGACTTAGGCGGCTCCTAACCTATCTCCTATGTTGATATAGGCAGCACCATATCCATTGCCTTTGTTGATATAGGCGGTGTCTAAGCTATCGCCTAAGCTATCGCCTAAGTGAGGTATTGAGCATAGACAATGGTATAAGCGGCGCCGAACCTATCGCCTATGTTGATATAGGAGGCACCTATGCCATCGCCTAAGTGAGGCAGTGAGCAAAGCCAATGGTATAAGCCGCGCCTAACCTATCGCCTATGTTGATATAGGCAGCGCCTATGCGAGTGCCTATGTTGACTTATGCGGCGCCTAACCTATCGCCTAAGTAAGGCGGTGAGCATAGGCAATGGTATAAGCGGCGCATAACCTATCGCCTATGTTGATATAGGTGGCGCCTAAGCCATTGCCTATGTTGACATAGACCGAGCCTAACCTATCGCCTATTTTTAAATAGGCGGTGGCTAATTTAAGTGAGGTAGCGAGCATAGGAAATTGTATAAGCGGCGCCTAACCTATCGCCTATGTTGATATACGTGGCGCCTATGCCATTGCCTAGGTTTATATATGCGGTGCCCAACCTATCGCCTATGTTAACCTGTTGCCTATGTTGATATAGGTGGCACCTAATCCATCGACTATGTTGACATAGGCGGCACCTAACCTCTCACCAAAGTGAGGCAGTGAGAATTGGGAATGGTATAACCAGCGCCTAACCTATCGCCTATGTTGATATAGGCGGTGCCTAGTCCATCGCCTATGTTGACATAGGCGGCGCCTAACCTGTCGCCTAAGTGAGGTAGTGAGCATTGGCAATGTTATAAGATGCACCTAACCTATCGCCTATGTTGATATAGGAGGAGCCTAACCTATCGCCTATGTTGATATAGGTAGCACCATATCCATTGCCTATGTTGACATAGTCGGCGCCTATCCTATCGCCCAAGTGAGGCAGTGATCATAGACAATGGTATAAGAGGCGCCTAACCTATCACCTATATTGATATAGGCGGAACCTAAGCCATCGCCTAAGTGAGGCAGTTATCATAGTCAATGGTATAAGCGGCGCCGAACCTATCGCCTATGTTGATATAGGCGGCGCCTAACCGATCACCTATGTTGACATAGGCGGCGCCTAATCTATCTCCTAAGTAAGGCGGTGAGCATTGGCAATGGTATAAGCGGCGCCTAACCTGTCGCCTATGTTGGTATAGGCGGCGCCTAATCCATCGACTATGTTGACATAGGCGGCACCTAACCTATCGCCTAAGTGAGGCAGTGAGCATAGGTAATGTTACAAGCGGCGCTTAACCTATCGCCTTTGTTGATATACGTGGTGCCAAAGCCATTGCCTATGTTTATATATTCGGCGCCTAAACTATCGCCTAAATGAGGCAGTAAGCATAGGCAATGGTATAAGCGGCGCCTAACCTTTCGCCTATGTTGATATAGGCGGTGCCTAAGCCATCGCCTATGTTGATGTAGGCGGTGCCTAACCTATCGCCTAATTGGGGCAATGAGCATAGGCAATGGTAATAGCGGCGCCTAACCTATCTCCTATGTTGATATGGGCGGCGCCTAAGACATCGCCTATATTGACATAGGCGGCACCTAACCTATCGCCAAAGTGAGGTAGTGAGCATAGGTAATGGTATAAGCGGCGCCTAACCTATCGCCTATGTTGACATACGTGGCGCCTAAGCCATTGCCTATGTTTATATATACGACGCCTAAACTATCACCTAAGTGAGGCAGTAAGCATAGGCAATTGTATAAGTGGCCCCAAACCTGTCGCCTATGCTGATAAAGGCGACGCCTAATCCATTGCATATGTTGACATAGGCAGCGCCTATCCTATCTCCTAAGGTAGTGAGCATTGGTAATGGTATAAGCGACGCCTAACCTATCGCCGATGTTGATACAGGTGGCGCCTATGGCATCGCCAATGTTTACATAGGCGTCGCCTAACTTATCGCCTAAGTGAGGCATCTAGCATAGGCAATGGTATATGCGGCGCCTAACCTATCGCCTATGTTGATATACGTGGCGCCAAATCCATCGCCTCTATTTAATTAGGCGGCGGCTAACCTATCGCCTAAGTCAGGAAGTGAGCATAGACAATGGTATAAGCAGCGCCTAACCTATCACCTATGTCGATATAGGCGGCACCTAAGACATAGCCTAAGTGAGGCAGTTAGCATAGGCAATGGTATAAGTGGCGCCTAACCTATCGCCTATGTTGATATGGGCGGAGCATAAGTGATCGCCTATGTTGACATTGGCGGCACCTAACCTATCTCCTAAGTGAGGCGGTGAGCATAGGCAATGGTATAAGCTGTGCCTAATCTGTCGCCTATGTTGGTATACGCGATGCCTAATCAATCGACTATGTTGACTTAGGCGGCACGTAATCTATCGCCTAAGTGAGGCAGTGAGCATAGGTAATGGTATAAGTGACGCCTAACCTATCGCCAATGTTGATATAGGTGGCTCCTATGGCATCGCTTATGTATACATAGGCGGCGCCTAACCTATCACCTAAGTGAGGCAGCGAGCATAGGCAATGGTATAAGCGGCGCCTAACCTATCGTCTATGTTGATATATGTGGTGCCTAAGCCATTGCCTATGTTTATATGCGGCGCCCAACCTATCGACTAAGTGAGGCAGTAAGCATAGGCAATGGTATAAGCGGCGCCTAACCTATCGCCAATGTTGATATAGGTGGCGCCTAAGCCATCGCCTATTTTAACGTAGGCGGTGCCTAACCTATCGCCTAATTGAGGCCGTGAGCATCGGTAATGGTATAAGCATCGCCTAACCTATCGCCTATGTTGATATAGGCGATGCCTAAGCCATCGCCTATATTGACATAGGCAGCACCTAACCTATCGCCTAAGTGAGTCAGTGAGCATAGTTAATGGTATAAGCGGAGCCTAACTAATCGCCTATGTTGATAAAGGTGGCGCCTATGGCATCTCCTATGTTTACATAGGCGACGCCTAACCTATCGCCTTAGTGAGGTAGTAAGCATAGGCAATGGTATAAGCGTCGCCTCACCTATCGCGTATGTTGATATAGGCGGCGCCTAAGCGATCTCCTATGTTGACATTGGCGGCACCTAACCTATCGCCTAAATGAGGCAGTGAGAATAGGCAATGGTATAAGCGGCGCCTAACCTGTCGCCTATGTTGATATAGGCGGTGCCTAATCCATCGACTATGTTGACATAGGCGGCACCTAACCTATCGCCTAAGTGAGGCAGTGAGCATAGGTAATTCTATAAGCGGCGCCTAACCTATCGCCTATGTTGACATAGGTGGCGTCTATGGCATCGCTTATGTTTACATAGGCGGCACCTAACCTATCACCTAAGTGAGGCAGTGAGCATAGGCAATGGTATAAGCAGTGCCTAACCTGTCGCCTATGTTGATATAGGCGGCGCCAAATCCATCGCATATGTTGACATAGACGGAACCTAACCTATCCCCTAATGCAGTGAGCATAGGTAATGGTATATGCGGCGCCTAACCTATCGCCTATGTTGATATAGGTGGCACCTATGGCATCGCCTATGTTTACATTGGCGGCGACTAACTTATCGCCTAAGTAAGGCAGCTAGCATAGGCAATGGTATAAGCGGCCCCTAACCTATCGCCTATGTTGATATACGTGGCACCTAAGTCATCGCCTATGTTTAAGTAGGCGGCGGCTAATATATCACCTATGTGAGGTAGTAAGCATAGGCAAGCAAATCGTATAAGCGGCGCCTAAGCTATCGCCTATGTTTATATAGGCGGCGCCTAACCTATCGCCTAAGCGAGGAGGTGAGCATAGGCAATGGTATAAGCGGCGCCTAACCTATAGCCTATGTTGATATAGGAGGCGCCTAAACCATCGCCTATGTTAACATATGTGGCGCCTAACCTATCGCCAAAGTGAGGCACTGAGCATACGCAATGGTATAAGCGACGCCTAACCTATCGCCTATGTTGATATAGGCAGCGCCTAAGCCATCGCCTATGTTGACATAGGAGGCGCCAAACCTATCGCCTAAGTGAGGTAGTGGGCATAGATAATGGTATAAGCGACGCCAAACCTATCGCCTATGTTGATATAGGAGGCACCTCTGCCATCGCATAAGTGAGGCAGTGAGCATAGCCAATGGTATAAGCGGTGCCTAACCTATCGCCTATGTTGATATAGGTGGCGCCTAAGAGATCGCCTATGTTGACTTAGGCGGCGCCTAACCTATCGCCTAAGTATGGCGGTGAGCATAGGCAATAGTATAAGCGGCGCATAACTTATCGCCTATGTTGATATAGGTGGCGCCTAAGCCAGTGCCTATGTTGACATAGACCCAGCCTAACCTATCGCCTAAGTGAGAAAGTGTGCATAGGTAATAGGATAAGAGGTTCTTATCTATCGCCTATGTTGTTATAGGTGGCGCCTAATCCATCACCTATGTTGACATAGAAGGCGCCTAACCTATCGCCTAAGTGAGGAAGTGAGCATAGGTAATGGTATAAGCGACGCCTAACTTATCGCCAATGCTGAAATTGGTGGACCTTATGGCATCGCTTATGTTTACATAGGCGGCGCCTAACCTATCGCCTAAGTGTGGCAGTGAGCATAGGCAATGGTATAAGCGGCGCCTAACCTATCGCCTAAGTGTGGCAGCCAGCATAGGAAATTGTATAAGCGGCGCCTAACCTATTGCCTATGTTGATATACGTGGAGACTAAGCCATTGCCTATGTATATATATGCGGCGCCCAACCTATCGACTAAGTGAGGTAGTAAGCATAGGCAATGGTATAAGCGGCGCCTAACCTATCGCCAATGTAGATAAAGGCGGCGCCTAAGCCATTGCCTATGTTGACGTAGGCGGTGCCTAACCTATCTCCTAATTGAGGCAGTGGGAATAGGTAATGGTATAAGAATTGCCTAGCCTATCGCCTATGTAGATATAGGCGGCGCCTAATGCATCGCCTATATTGACATAGGCGGCACCTAACCTATCGCCTAAGTGAGGCAGTGAGCATAAGTAATGGTATAAGCGGCGCCTAACCTATCGCCTATGTTGATATAAGGTGCCGCCTATGGCATCTCCTATGTTTACATAGGCGGCGCATAACCTATCGCCTTAGTGAGGCAGGAAGAATAGGCAATGGTTTAAGCGGCGCCTAACCTATCGCCTATGTTGATATAGGCGGTGCCTAAGCGATCGCCTATGTTGACATAGGCGGCGCCTAACCTATCGCCTAAGTAAGGCGGTGAGAATAGGCAATGGAATAAGCGACACCTAACCTATTGCCTATGTTGACATAGGTGGCGCCTATGGCATCGCGTATGTTTACATAGGAGACGCCTAACTTATCGCCTAAGTGAGGAAGCTAACATAGGCAATGGTATAAGCGGCACCTAATCTATTGCCTATGTTGATATACGTGGCTCCTAAGCCATCGCCTATGTTTAATTAGGCGTCGGCTAATCTATCGCCTAAGTTAGGCAGTAAGCATAGGCAATGGTATACGCGGAGCCTAACCTAACGCCTATATTGATATAGGCAGCGACTAAGCCAACGCCTATGTTGACGTAGGCGGTGCCTAACCTATAGCCTAATTGAGGAAGTGAGCATAGGCAATGGTATAAGCGGCGCCTAACCTATCGACTATGTTGGAATAGGCGGCGCCTAAGCCATTGCCTATGTTTACATATACGAAGCCTAACCTATCGCCTATGTCAGGCAGTGAGCATAGGAAATGGTATAAGAGGCGCCTAACCTATCGCCTATGTTTACATAGGCAACGCCTAAGACATTGTCTATGTTGACATAGGCTGCGCCTAACCTATTGCCTAAGTGAGGCGGTAATTATAGGCAATGGTATAAGCGGCGCCTATCCTATCTCCTATATTGATATAGGAGGCGCCTAAACCATCGCCTATGTTAACATAGGTGGCTCCTAACCTATCGTCAAATTGAGTCACTGAGCATAGGCAAAGGCATAAGCGGCGCCTAACCTATCACCTATGTTGATATAGGCAGCGCCTAAGTGAGGTAGTGAGCATAGACAATGGTATAAGTGGTGCCTAACCTATCGCCTATGTTGACATAGGCGGCACCTAAGCCATCGCCTATATTGACGTAGGCGGTGCCTAACCTATCTCCTAATTGAGGCAGTGGGCATAGGCAATAGAATAAGCATCGCCTAACCTATGGCCTATGTTGATATAGGCGGCGCCTAAGCCATCACCTATATTGACATAGGCGGCGCCTAACCTATCGCCTTAGTAAGGCGATGAGCAGAGGTAATGGTATAAGAAGCGCCTAACCTATCGCCAATGTTGATATAGGTGGCGCCTATGGCATCTCCAATGTTTACATAGGCGGAGCCTAACCTATCGCCTTAGTGAGGCAGCAAGCATAGGCAATGGTATAAGCGGTGCCTAACCTATCGCCTATGTTGATATAGGCGGCGCCTACGGCATCTCCTGTGTTTACATAGGCGGCGCCTAACCTATCGCCTTAGTGAGGCAGCAAGCATAGGCAATGGTATAAGAGGCGCCTAACCTATCGGCTATGTTGATATAGGCGGCGCCTAAGAGATCGCCAATGTTGACATAGGCGGCGCCTAACCTATCGCCTAAGTGAGGCAGTGAGAATAGGCAATGGAATATGCGGCGCCTAACATGTCGCCTATGTGGACATAGACGGAGCCTAACCTATCGCCTATGTGAGGAAGTAAGCATAGGAAATAGTATAAGCGGCGCCTAACCTATCGCGTATGTTGACATAGGCGGCGCCTAACCTATCGCCTAAGTGATGCAGTGAGTATAGGCAATGGTATAAGCGGCGCCTAACCTATCGCCTATGTTAAAATAGGCGGCACCTAACCTATTGCCTATCTAAGATGGTGAGCATAGGCAATGGTATAAGCGGCGCATTACCTATCGCCTATGTTGATATAGGTGGCGCCTAAGCCATTGCCTATGGTAACATAGACGGAGCCTAACCTAACGCCTAAGTGACGCAGTGACCATAGGAAATGGTATAAGTGGCACCTAACCTATCACCTATTTTGATATAGGTGGCGCCTAAACCATCACCTATGTTGACATAGAAGGTGCCTAACCTATCGCCCAAGTGAGGCAGTGAGCATAGGCAATGGTATAAGCGGTGCCTAACATATCTCCTATGCTGATATAGACGACGCCTAAGCCATCGCCTATGTTGACATAGGCGGTGCCTAACCTATCGCGTAATTGAGGCAGTGAGCATAGGAAATGGTATAAGCGGCGCCTAACCTATCGCCTATGTTGATATAGGTGGCACCTAAGCGATCACCTATGTTGAAATAGGTGGAGCCTAACCTATCACCTATGTGAGGCAGTGAGAATTGGAAATGGTATAACCGGCACCTAGCCTATCACCTATGTTGATATAGGCAGCGCCTGAGCCATCGCCTATGTTGATATATGTGGCGCCTAAGCTATCTCCTAAGTGAGGCAGTGAGCATAGGCAATGGTATAAGCAGCGCCTAACCTATCGCCTATGTTGATATAGGCGGCGCCTAAGCCATCGCCAATGTTGACATAGGCGGCGCCTAACCTATCGCCTATGTTGAAATAGGCAGCACCATATACATTGCCTCTGATGAAATAGGTGGCGTCTAACCTATCGCCTAAGTGAGGCAGTGAGCATAGACAATGGTATAAGCAGCGCCTAACCTATCACCTATGTTGATATAGGCGGCACCTAAGCGATCTCCTAAGTTAGGAAGTTAGCATAGGCAATGGTATAAGTGGCGCCTAACCTATCGCCTATGTTGATATAGGCGGAGCCTAAGCGATAGCCTATGTTGACACAGGCGGCTCCTAACCTATATCCAAAGTGAGGCGGTGAGCATAGGCAATGGTATAAGTGGCGCCTAACTTGTTGCCTATGTTGGAATACGCGGCGCCTAATCCTTCGACTATGTGGACATAGGCGGAACCTAACCTATCGCCTAAGTGAGGTAGTGAGCTTAGGTAATGCTATAAGCGACGCCTAACCTATCGCCAATATTGATATAGGAGGCGCCTATGGCATCGCTTATGATTACATAGGCGGCGCCTAACCTATCGCCTAAGTGAGGCAGCGAGCTTAGGTAATGGTATAAGCGGCGCCTAACCTATATCAACATTGGCGATACGTGGCGCCTTTCCTATCCCCTATGTTGATATAGGCGGCGCCTAAGCCATCGCCAATGTTGACATAGGAGGCGCCTAACCTATCGCCTATGTTGATATAGGCAGCACCATATACATTGCCTCTGTTGAAATAGGTGGCGTCTAACCTATCGCCTAAGTGAGGCAGTAAGCATAGACAATGGTATAAGCAGCGCCTAACCTATCACCTATGTTGATATAGGCGGAACCTAAGCGATCTCCTAAGTTAGGAAGTTAGCATAGGCCATGGTATAAGTGGCGCCTAACCTATCGCCTATGTTGATATAGGCGGAGACTAAGCGATAGCCTATGTTGACACAGGCGGCTCCTAACCTATATCCAAAGTGAGGCGGTGAGCATAGGCAATGGTATAAGTGGCGCCTAACTTTTTGCCTATGTTGGAATACGCGGCGCCTAATCCATCGACTATGTGGACATAGGCGGAACCTAACCTATCGCCTAAGTGAGGCAGTGAGCTTAGGTAATGCTATAAGCGACGCCTAACCTATCGCCAATGTTGATATAGGAGGCGCCTATGGCATCGCTTATGATTACATAGGCGGCGCCTAACCTATCGCCTAAGTGAGGCAGCGAGCTTAGGCAATGGTATAAGCGGCGCCTAACCTATATCAACATTGGCGATACGTGGCGCCTATCCTATCCCCTATGTTGATATAGGCGGCGCCTAACCTATCGCCTAAGTGAGGCAGCGAGCTTAGGCAATGGTATAAGCGGCGCCTAACCTATATCAACATTGGCGATACGTGGCGCCTATCCTATCCCCTATGTTGATATAGGCGGCGCCTAAGCCATCGCCAATGTTGACATAGGCGGCGCCTAACCTATCGCCTATGTTGATATAGGCAGCACCATATACATTGCCTCTGTTGAAATAGGTGGCGTCTAACCTATCGCCTAAGTGAGGAAGTGAGCATAGACAATGGTATAAGCAGCGCCTGACCTATCACCTATGTTGATATAGGCGGCACCTAAGCGATCTCCTAAGTTAGGAAGTTAGCATAGGCAATGGTATAAGTTGCGCCTAACCTATCGCCTATGTTGATATAGGCAGAGCCTAAGCGATAACCTATGTTGACACAGGCGGCTCCTAACCTATATCCAAAGTGAGGCGGTGAGCATAGGCAATGGTATAAGTGGCGCCTAACTTGTTGCCTATGTTGGAATACGCGGCGCCTAATCCATCGACTATGTGGACATAGGCGGAACCTAACCTATCGCCTAAGTGAGGCAGTGAGCTTAGGTAATGCTATAAGCGACGCCTAACCTATCGCCAATGTTGATATAGGAGGCGCCTAACCTATATCAACATTGGCGATACGTGGCGCCTAACCTATCGCCTAAGTAAGGCAGTAAGCATAGGCAATGGTATAAGCGGCCCCTAGCCTGTCGCCTTTGTTGATATAGGCGGCTCCTAAGCGATCGCCGATGTTGACATAGGCGGTGCCTAACCTATCGCCTAAGTGAGGCGGTGAGAATAGGCAATGTTATAAGCAGCACCTAACCTATCGCCTATGTTGACATAGACGGAGCCTAACCTATCGCATATGTGAGGCAGTGAGCATAGGAAATAGTATAAGCGGCGCCTAACCTATCGCCTAAGTGATGCAGTGAGTATAGGCAGTGGTATATGCGGCGCCTAACCTAATGCCTATGTTGATATAGGAGGCGCCTAAACCATTGCCTATGTTAACATAGGCGACGCCTAACCTATCACCAAAGTGAGGCACTGAGCATAGGCAATTGTATATGCGGAGCCTAACCTATCGCCTATGTTGATATTGGCAGCACCTAAGCCATTGCCTATGTTGACATACGCGACGCCTAACCTATCACCTAAGTGAGGTAGTGAGCATAGAAAATTGTATAAGCGGCGCCTAGCCTATCGCCTATGTTGATAGAGGCGGAACTTAAGCGATCGCCAATATTAAAATAGGCGGCACCTAACCTATCGCCTTTGTAAGGCGGTGAGCATAGGCAATGGTATAAGCGTCGCATAACCTATCGCCTATATTGATATAGGTGGCGCCTAAGCCATTGCCTATGTTAACATAGACAGAGCCTAACCTATTGCCTAAGTGAGGCAGTGAGCATAGGTAATGGAATAAGTGGCACCTAAGCTATCGCCTATTTTGATATAGGTGGCGCCTAAGCCATCACCTATGTTGACATAGAAGGCGCCTAACCTATCGCCCAAGTGAGGCAGTAAGCATAGGCAATGGTATAAGCGATGCCTAACCTATCGCCTATGCTGATATAGATGGCGCCTAAGCCATCGCCTATGTTGACATAGGCGGTGCCTAACCTATCGCCTAATTGAGGTAGTGAGCATAGGAAATGGTATAAGCGGCGCCTAACCTACCGCCTATGTTGATATAGGTGGCATCTAAGCGATCACCTATGTTGACATAGGCGGAGCCTAACCTATCACCTATGTGAGGTAGTGAGAATAGGCAATGGTATAAGCGGCGCCTAACCTATCGCCTATGTTGATATAGGCGGCGCCTAAGCCATCGCCTATGTTGACATAGGCGGCGCCTAACCTATCGCCTATGTTGATATAGGCAGCACCATATCCATTACCTCTGTTGACATTGCAGCGTCTAACCTATCGCCTATGTCAGGAATTGAGCATAGACAATGGTGTAAGCGGCGCCTAACCTATCACCTTTGTTGATATAGGCGGCACCTAAGACATCGCCTAAGTGAGGCAGTTAGCATAGGCAATGGTATAAGTGGCGCCTAACCTATCGCCTATGTTGATATGGGCGGAGCCTAAGTGATCACCTATGTTGACATAGGCGGCACCTAACCTATCTCTTAAGTGAGGCGGTGAGCATAGGCAATGGTATAAGCTGCGCCTAACCTGTCGCCTATGTTGGTATACGCGGCGCCTAATCTATCGACTCTGTTGACTTAGGAGGCACCTAACATATCGCCTAAGTGAGGCAGTGAGCATAGGTAATGGTATAAGCGACGCCTAACCTATCGCCAATGTTGATATAGGTGGCTCCTATGGCATAGCTTATGTTTACATAGGCAGCGCCTAACCTATCGCCTAAGTGAGGCAGCGAGCATAGGCAATGGTATAAGCGGCGCCTAACCTATCGTCTATGTTGATATATGTGGCGCCTAAGCCATTGCCTATGTTTATATATGCGGCGCCCAACCTATCGACTACGTGAGGCAGTAAGCATAGGCAATGGTATAAGCGGCGCCTAACCTATCGCCAATGTAATATAGGTGGCGCCTAAGCCATCGCCTATGTTGATGTAGGCGGTGCCTAACCGATCGCCTAATTGAGGCCGTGAGCATAGGTAATGGTATAAGCACCGCCTAACCTATTGCCTATGTTGATATAGGTGGCACCTAAGCCATCGCCTATATTGACATAGGCAGCACCTAACCTATCGCCTAAGTGAGTCAGTGAGCATAGGTAATGGTATAAGCGGAGCGTAACCAATCGCCTATGTTGATATAGGTGGCGCCTATGGCATCTCCTATGTTTACATAGGCGACGCCTAACCTATCGCCTTAGTGAGGCAGTAAGCATAGGCAATGGTATAAGCGTCGTCTCACCTATCGCGTATGTTGATATAGGCGGCGCCTAAGCGATCTCCTATGTTGACATAGGCGGCGCCTAACCTATCGCCTAAATGAGGCAGTGAGAATAGCCAATGGTATAAGCGGCGCCTAACCTGTCGCCTATGTTGATATAGGCGGTGCCTAATCCATCGACTATGTTGACATAGGCGGCACCTAACATATCGCCTATGTGAGGCAGTGAGCATAGGTAATAGTATAAGCGGCGCCTAACCTATCGCCTATGTTGACATAGGTGGCGCCTATGGCATCGCTTATGTTTACATAGGCGACACCTAACCTATCACCTAAGTGAGGCAGCGAGCATAGGCAATGGTATAAGCAGCGCCTAACCTATCGCCTATGTTGACATACGTGGCGCCTAAGCCATTGCCTATTTTATATATGCGGCGCCTAACCTATCGCCTAAGTAAGGCAGTAAGCATAGGCAATGGTATAAGCGGCCCCTAACCTGTCGCCTATGTTGATATAGGCGGCGCTAAATCCATCGCATATGTTGACATAGGCGGCACCTAACCTATCACTAAGGTAGTGAGCATAGGTAATGGTATAAGCGGCGCCTAACCTATCGCATATGTTGATATAGGTGGCGCCTATGGCATCGCCTATGTTTACATTGGCGGCGACTAACTTATCGCCTAAGTAAGGCAGCTAGCATATGCAATGGTATAAGCGGCGCCTAACCTATTGCCTATGTTGATATACGTGGTGCCTAAGTCATCGCCTATGTTTAAGTAGGCGGCGGCTAATATATCACCTAAGTGAGGTAGTAAGCATAGGCAATGGTATAAGCGGCGCCAAACCTAATGCCAATGTTTATATAGGCAGCGCCTAAGCCATCGCCTATGTTGACATATGCGGTGCCTAAACTATTCCCTAATTGAGGTAGTGAGCATAGGAAATGGTATAAGCGGTGCCTATACTATCGCCTATGTTGATATAGGCGGCGCCTACGCCATTACCTATGTTCACATAGACGGAGCCTAACCTATCGACTATGTCAGGCAGTGAGCATAGCAAATCGTATATGCGGCGCCTAAGCTATCACCTATGTTGATATAGGCTGAGCCTAACCTATCGCCTAAGTGAGGAGGTGAGCATAGGCAATGCTTTAAGCGGCGCCTAACCTATCGCCAAAGTGAGGCACTGAGCATAGGCAATGGTATAAGAGACGCCTAACCTATCGCCTATGTTGATATAGGAAGCGCCTAAGCCATCGCCTAAGCCATCGCCTATGTTGACATAGGAGGCGCCAAACCTATCGCCTAAGTGAGGTAGTGAGCATAGATAATGGTATAAGCGACGCCTAACCTATCGCCTATGTTGATATAGGAGGAACCTCTGCCATCGCCTAAGTGATGCAGTGAGCATAGCCAATGGTATAAGCGGTGCCTAACCTATCGCCTATGTTGATATAGGCGGCGCCTAACAGATCGCCTATGTTGACTTAGGCGGCGCCTAACCTATCGCCTAAGTATGGCGGTGAGCATAGGCAATAGTATAAGCGGCGCATAACTTATCGCCTATGTTGATATAGGTGGCGCCTAAGCCAGTGCCTATGTTGACATAGACCCAGCCTAACCTATCGCCTAAGTGAGAAAGTGTGCATAGGTAATGGGATAAGAGGCGCTTATCTATCGCCTATGTTGATATAGGTGGCGCCTAATCCATCACCTATGTTGACATAGAAGGCGCCTAACCTATCGCCTAAGTGAGGAAGTGAGCATAGGTAATGGAATAAGCGACGCCTAACTTATCGCCAATGTTGAAATAGGTGGCCCCTATGGCATCGCTTATGTTTACATAGGCGGCGCCTAACCTATCGCCTAAGTGTGGCAGCGAGCATAGGGAATGGTATAAGCGGCGCCTAACCTATCGCCTATGTTGATATACGTGGAGCCCACGCCATTTCCTATGTATATATATGCGGCGCCCAACCTATCGACTAAGTGAGGTAGTAAGCATAGGCAATGGTATAAGCGGCGCCTAACCTATCGCCAATGTAGATAAAGGCGGCGCCTAAGACATCGCCTATGTTGACGTAGGCGGTGCCTAACCTATCTCCTAATTGAGGCAGTGGGCATAGGCAATGGTATAAGCATCGCCTAGCCTATCGCTTATGTAGATATAGGCGGCGCCTAACCTATCGCCTAAGTGAGGCAGTGAGCATAAGTAATGGTATAAGCGGCGCCTAACCTATCGCCTATGTTGATATAGGTGGCGCCTATGGCATCTCCTATGTTTACATAGGCGGCGCATAACCTATCGCCTTAGTGAGGCAGCAAGAATAGGCAATGGTATAAGCGGCGCCTAACCTATCGCCTATGTTGATATAGGCGGTGCCTAAGCGATCGCCTATGTTGACATAGGCGGCGCCTAACTTATCGCCTAAGTGAGGCGGTGAGAATAGGCAATGGTATAAGCGACACCTAACCTGTCGCCTATGTTGACATAGGTGGCGCCTATGGCAGCGCCTATGGCATCATGTATGTTTACATAGGAGACGCCTAACTTATCGCCTAAGTGAGGAAGCTAACATAGGCAATGGTATAAGCGGCGCCTAACCTATCGCCTATGTTGATATACGTGGCTCCTAAGCCATCGCCTATGTTTAAATAGGCGGCGGCTAATCTATCGCCTAAGTTAGGCAGTAAGCATAGGGAATGGTATAAGCGGAGCCTAACCTAACGCCTATATTGATATAGGCAGCGACTAAGCCATCGCCTATGTTGACGTAGGCGGTGCCTAACCTATAGCCTAATTGAGGAAGTGAGCATAGGCAATGGTATATGCGGCGCCTAACCTATCGACTATGTTGATATAGGCGGCGCCTATTCCATTACCTATGTTTACATAGAAGGAGCCTAACCTATCGCCTATGTCAGGCAGTGAGCATAGGAAATGGTATAAGAGGCGCCTAACCTATCGCCTATGTTGACATAGGCAACGCCTAAGACATTGTCTATGTTGACATAGGCTGCGCCTAACCTATCGCCTAAGTGAGGCGGTAAGCATAGGCAATGGTATAAGAGGCGCCTAACCTATCTCCTATGTAGATATAGGAGGTGCCTAAACCATCACCTATGTTAACATAGGTGGCGCCTAACCTATCGCCAAAGTGAGGCACTGAGCATAGGCCATGATATAAGAGGCGCCTAACCTATCACCTATGTTGATATAGGCAGCGCCTAAGTGAGGTAGTGAGCATAGACAATGGTATAAGTGGTGCCTAACCTATCGCCTATGTTGATATAGGAGGCACCTCTGCCATCGCCTAAGTGAGGCAGTGAGCATAGCCAATGGGATAAGCGACGCCTAACCTATCGCCTATGTTGATATAGGCGGTGCCTAAATGATCGCCTATGTTGACTTAGGCGGCTCCTAACCTATCGCCTTAGTAAGGCGATGAGCAGAGGCAATGGTATAAGCGGCGCATAACGTATCGCCTATGTTGGTATAAGTGGCGCCTAAGCCATTGCCTATGTTGACATATACCGAGCCTAACCTATCGCCTAAGTGAGAAAGTGAGCATAGGTAATGGTATAAACGGCGCCTCTTTATCGCCTATATTGATATAGGTGGCGCCTAAGCCATCACCTATGTTGACATAGAAGGCGCCTAACCTATCGCCTAAGTGAGGCAGTGAGCATAGGCAATGGTATAAGCGGTGCCTAACCTATCGCCTATGCCGATCTAGACGGCGTCTAAGCCATCACCTATATTGACATAGGCGGTGCCTAACCTATCGCCTAATTAAGGCAGTGAGCATAGGAAATGGTATATGCGGCGCCTAACCTATCGCCTATGTTTATATAGGTGGCGCCTAAGCCATCACCTATGTTTACATAGGCGGATCCTAACCTATCACCTATGTGAGGCAGTGAGAATAGGCAATGGTATAACCGGCGCCTAACCTATCGCCTAAGTTGATATAGGCGGCACCTAAGCTATCGCCTATGTTGACATAGGTGGCGCCTAACCTATCGCCTAAGTGAGGCAGTGAGCATAGGCAATGGTATAAGCGACGCCTAACCTATCACCTATGTTGATATAGGCGGTGCCTAAGCCATCGCCTATGTTGACATAGGCGGCGCCTAACCTATCTCCTATGTTGATATAGGCAGTACCATATCCATTACCTCTGTTGACATAGGCGATATCTAACCTATCGCCTAAGTAAGGCAGTGAGCATAGACATTGGTATAAGTGGTGCCTAACCTATCGCCTATGTTGATATAGGCGGCACCTAATCCATCGCCTAAGTGAGGCAGTTAGCATAGGCAATGTTATAAGCGGCGCCTAACCTATCGCCTATGTTGATATAGGTGGAGACTAACCGATCCCCTATGTTGACATAGGCGGCGCCTAACCTATCTCCTAAGTGAGGCGGTGAGCATAGGCAATGGTATAAGCGGCGCCTAACCTGTCGCCTATGTTGGTATAGGCGGTGCCTAATCCATCGACTATGTTGACATAGGCGACACCTAACCTATCGCCTAAGTTAGGCAGTGAGCATCGGTAATGGTATAAGCGATGCCTAACCTATTGCTAATGTTGATATAGGTGGCGCTTATTGCATCGCTTATGTTTACATAGGCGGCGCCTAACCTATCGCCTAAGTGAGGCAGCGAGCATAGGCAATGGTATAAGCAGCGCCTAACCTATCGCCAATGTTGATATAGGCGGCGCCTAAGCCATCGCCTATGTTGACATAGGCGGTGCCTAACCTATCGACTAATTGAGGCAGTGACCATAAGCAATGGTATAAGCGTCGCCTAACCTATCGCCTATGTTGACATAGGTGGTTCCTATAGAACCGCTTATGTTTACATAGGCGGCGCCTAACCTATCGCCTAAGTGAGGCAGCGGGCATAGGCAATGGTATAAGCGGCGCCTAACCTATCGCCTATGTTGACATACGTGACACCTAAGCCATTGCCTATGTTTATATATGCGGCGCCTAACCTATCGTCTAAGTGAGGCAGTAAGCATAGGCAATGGTATAAGCGACCCCTAACCTATCGCCTATGTTGATATAGGCACTGCCTAAGCCATCGCCTATGTTGACATAGGCGAAGCCTAATCTATCGCCTAAGTGAGGTAGTCAACATAGACAATGGTATAAGCGGCGCCTAACCTATCGCCTATGTTGATATATGAGGCACCTATGTCATCGCCTAAGTGAGGCGGTGAGCATAGCACAATGGTATAAGCGGCGCCTAACCTATCGCCTATGTTGATATAGGCGGCGCCTAAGCAATCTCCTATGTTGACTTAGGCGGCGCCTAACCTATCGCCTAAGTATGGCAGTCAGCATAGGTAATGGTATAAGCGGGGCATAACCTATCGCCTATGTTCATATAGGTGGCGCCTAAGCCATTGCCTATGTTGACATAGAAGACGCCTAACCTATCGCCTATGTTTAAATAGGCGGTGGCTAATCTATCGCCTAAGTGAGGCAGTAAGCATTGGCAATGGTATAAGCGGCGCCTAACCTAATGCCTATGTTGATATATGCAACGCCTAACCCATCACCTACACTGACGTAGGCGATGCCTAACCTATCGCCTTATTGAGGTAGTGAGCATAGGAATTGGTATAAGCGGCTCCTAACCTATCGCCTATGTTGATATAGGAGGCGCCTACGCCATTGCCTATGTTGACATAGATGGAGCCTAACCTATAGCCTATGTCAGGCAGTGAGCATAGGAAATGGTATAAGCAGCGCCTAACCTATCGCCTTTGTTGATATAGGCGATGCCTAAGCCATTGTCTATGTTGACATAGGCGGTGGCTAACCTATCGCCTAAGTGAGGCAGTGAGCATAGGCAATGGTATAAGCGGCGCCTAACCTATCGCCTATGTTGATATATGAGGCACCTAAACCATCGCCTATGTTAACATAGGTGGCGCCTAACCTATCGCCAAAGTAAGGCACTGAGCATAGGAAATGGTATAAGCGGTGCCTAACCTATAGCCTATAATGATATAGGCAGCGCCTAAACCATCGCCTATATTGACATAGGCGGCACCTAATCTATCGCCTAAGTGAGGCAGTGAGAATAGTCAATGGTATAACCGGTGCCTAACCTATCGCCTATGTTGATATAGGCGACGCCTAAGCCATCACCTATGTTGACATAGGCGGTGCCTAACCTATCGACTAATCGTGGCAGTGACCATAAGCAATGGTATAAGCGTCGCCTAACCTATCGCCTATGTTGACATAGGTGGTTCCTATAGAACCGCTTATGTTTACATAGGCGGCGCCTAACCTATCGCCTAAGTGAGGCAGCGGGCATAGGCAATGGTATAAGCGGCGCCTAACCTATCGCCTATGTTGACATACGTGACACCTAAGCCATTGCCTATGTTTATATATGCGGCGCCTAACCTATCGTCTAAGTGAGGCAGTAAGCATAGGCAATGGTATAAGCGACCCCTAACCTATCGCCTATGTTGATATAGGCACTGCCTAAGCCATCGCCTATGTTGACATAGGCGAAGCCTAATCTATCGCCTAAGTGAGGTAGTCAACATAGACAATGGTATAAGCGGCGCCTAACCTATCACCTATGTTGATATATGAGGCACCTATGTCATCGCCTAAGTGAGGCGGTGAGCATAGCACAATGGTATAAGCGGCGCCTAACCTATCGCCTATGTTGATATAGGCGGCGCCTAAGCAATCTCCTATGTTGACTTAGGCGGCGCCTAACCTATCGCCTAAGTATGGCAGTCAGCATAGGTAATGGTATAAGCGGGGCATAACCTATCGCCTATGTTCATATAGGTGGCGCCTAAGCCATTGCCTATGTTGACATAGAAGACGCCTAACCTATCGCCTATGTTTAAATAGGCGGTGGCTAATCTATCGCCTAAGTGAGGCAGTAAGCATTGGCAATGGTATAAGCGGCGCCTAACCTAATGCCTATATTGATATATGCAGCGCCTAACCCATCACCTACACTGACGTAGGCGATGCCTAACCTATCGCCTTATTGAGGTAGTGAGCATAGGAATTGGTATAAGCGGCTCCTAACCTATCGCCTATGTTGATATAGGAGGCGCCTACGCCATTGCCTATGTTGACATAGATGGAGCCTAACCTATAGCCTATGTCAGGCAGTGAGCATAGGAAATGGTATAAGCAGCGCCTAACCTATCGCCTTTGTTGATATAGGCGATGCCTAAGCCATTGTCTATGTTGACATAGGCGGTGGCTAACCTATCGCCTAAGTGAGGCAGTGAGCATAGGCAATGGTATAAGCGGCGCCTAACCTATCGCCTATGTTGATATATGAGGCACCTAAACCATCGCCTATGTTAACATAGGTGGCGCCTAACCTATCGCCAAAGTAAGGCACTGAGCATAGGCAATGGTATAAGCGGTGCCTAACCTATAGCCTATAATGATATAGGCAGCGCCTAAACCATCGCCTATATTGACATAGGCGGCACCTAATCTATCGCCTAAGTGAGGCAGTGAGAATAGTCAATGGTATAACCGGTGCCTAACCTATCGCCTATGTTGATATAGGCGGCATCTAAGCCATCGCCTATGTTGACATAGGTGGCGCCTAACCTATCGCCTAAGTGAGGCAGTGAGCATAGGCAATGGTATAAGCGGCGCCTAACCTATCGCCTATGTTGATATAGGCGGCGCCTAATCCATCGCCTATGTTGACATAGGCGGCGCCTAACCTATCGCCTATGTTGATATAGGCAGCACCATATCCATTGCCTCTATTGACATAGGCGGCGTCTAACCTATCGCCTAAGCTATCGCCTAAGTGAGGTATTGAGCATAGACAATGGTATAAGTGGTGCCGAACCTATCGCCTATGTTGATATAAGAGACACCTATTCCATCTCCTATGTGAGGCAGTGAGCATAGCCAATGGTATAAGCGACGCCTAACCTATCGCCTATGTTGATATAGGCAGCGCCTAAGCGAGCGCCTATGTTGACTTATGCGGCGCCTAACCTAGCGCCTAAGTAAGGCGGTGAGCATAGGCAATGGTATAAGCGGCGCACAACCTATCGCCTATGTTGATATAGGTGGCGCCTAAGCCATTGCCTATGTTGACATAGACCAAGCCTAACCTATCGCCTATTATTAAATAGGCGGTGGCTAATTTAAGTGAGGCAGCGAGCATAGGCAATTGTATAAGCGGCGCCTAACCTATCGCCTATGTTGATATACATGGCGCCTATGCCATTGCCTAGGTTTATATATGCGGCGCCCAACCTATCGCCTAAGTGAGGGAGTAAGCATAGGTAAAGGTATAAGCGGCGCCTAAGCTATCGCCAATGATGATATAGGCGGCGCCTAAGCCATCGCCTATGTTGATGTAGGCAATGCCTAACCTATCGCCTAATTGAGGCAGTGACCATAGGCAATGGTATAAGTGTCGCCTAACCGATCGCCTGTGTGGTTATAGGTAGCGCCTAAGCTATCGCCTATATTGACATAGACGACACCTAACCTATCGCCTAAGTGAGGCAGTGAGAATAGTCAATGGTATAACCGGCGCCTAACCTATCGCCTATGTTGATATAGGCGGCGCCTAAGCCATCGCCTATGTTGACATAGGTGACGCCTAACCTATCTCCTAAGTGAGGCAGTGAGCATAGGCAATGATATAAGCGGCGCCTAACCTATCGCCTATGTTGATATAGGCGGCGCCTAAGCCATCGCCTATGTTGACTTAGGCGGCGCCTAACCTATCGCCTATGTTGATATAGGCAGCACCATATCCATTGCCTCTGTTGACATAGGCGGCGTCTAACCTATCGCCTAAGTGAGGCAGTGAGCATAGACAATGGTATAAGCGGCGCCTAACCTATCACCTATGTTGATATAGGCGGCACCTAAGCCATCGCCTAAGTGAGGCAGTTAGCATAGGCAATGGTATAAGCGGCGCCTATCCTATCGCCTATGTTGATATAGGCGGAGCGACAGCGATCGCCTAAGTTGATATAGGCGGCGCCTAACCTATCTCCTAAGTGAGGTGGTGAGCATAGGCAATCGTATAAGCGGCGCCTAACCTGTCGCCTATGTTGGTATAGGCGGTGCCTAATCCATCGACTATATTGACATAGGCTTCACCTAAACTATCACCTAAGTGAGGCAGTGAGCATAGGTAATGGTATAAGCGGCGCCTAACCTATCCCCAAAGTTGATATAGGTGGCGCCTAAGCCATCGTCTATGTTGACATAGGCGTCGCCTAACCTATCGCCAAAGTGAGGCACTGAGCACAGGCAATGGTATAAGCGACGCCTAACCTATCGCCTATGTTGATATAGGCAGTGCCTAAGCCATCGCCTATGTTGACATAGGCGACGCCTAAGCTATCGTCTAAGTGAGGTAGTGAGCATAGACAATGGTATAAGCGGCGCCAATCCTATCGCCTATGTTGATATAGAAGGCACCTATGCCATCGCCTAAGTGAGGCAGTGAGCATAGAAAATGGAATAAGCGGCGCCTAACCTATCGCCTATGTTGATATAGGCGGCGCCTAAGCGAGCGCCTATGTTGACTTATGCGACGCCTAACCTATCGCCTAAGAAAGGCGGTGAGCATAGGCAATGGTTGAAGTAGCGCATAACCTATCGCCTATGTTGATATAGGTGGCGCCTAAGCCATTGCCTATGTTGACATAGACCGAGCCTAACCTATCGCCTATGTTTAAATAGGCCGTGGCTAATCTAAGTGTGGCAGCGAGCATAGGCAATGGTATAAGCGGCGCCTAACCTATCGCCTATGTTGATATACGTGGCGCCTATTCCGTTGCCTAGGATTATATATGCGGCGCCCAACCTATCACCTAAGTGAGGCATTAAGCATAGGCAATGGTATAAGCGGCCCCTAACCTATCGCCAATGTTGATATAGGCGGCGCCTAAGCCATCGCATATGTTGACGTAGGCGGTGCCTAACCTATCGCCTAATTGAGGCAGTGACCATAGGCAATGGTATAAGCATCGCCTAACCTATCGCCTATGTGGTTATAGGCGGCGCCTAAGCCATCGCCTATATAGACATAGGCGGCACCTAACCTATCGCCTAAGTGAGGAAGTGAGAATAGGCAATGGTATAACTAGAGCCTAACCTATCGCCTTTGTTGATATAGGCGGCACCTAAGCCATCGCCTATGTTAACATAGGTGGCGCCTAACCTATCTCCTAAGTGAGGCAGTGAGCATAGGCAATGGTATAAGCGGCGCCTAACCTATCGCCTATGATGATATAGGCGGCGCCTAAGACATCGCCTATGTTGACTTAGGCGGCGCCTAACCTATCGCCTATGTTGATATAGGCAACACCATATTCATTGCCTCTGTTGACATAGGCGGCGTCTAACCTATCGCCTAAGTGAGGTAGTGAGCATAGACAATGGTATAAGCGGCGCCTAACCTATCACCTATGTTGATATACGTGGAGCCACAGTGATCGCCTATGTCTATATAGGCCGCGCCTAACCTATATCCTAAGTGAGGTGGTGAGCCTGGGCAATGGTATAAGCGGCGCCTAACCTGTCGCCAATGTTGGTACAGGCGGCGCCTAATCCATCGACTATATTGACATAGGCGGCACCAAACCTATCGCCTAAGTGAGGCAGTAAACATAGGTAATGGTATATGCGGCGCCTAACCTATCGCCAATGTTGATATAAGTGGCGCCTATGGAATCGCTTATGTTTACATAGGCGGCGCCTAACCTATCGCCTAAGTGAGGCGGCGAGTATAGGCAATGGTATAAGCGGCGCCTAACCTATCGCCTATGTTGATATACGTGGCGCCTAAGACATCACCTATGTTGATATACGTGGCGCCTAAGCCATCGCCTATGTTTAAATAGGCAGCGGCTAATCTATCGCCTAAGTGAGGTAGTAAGAAAAGGCAATGGTATAAGCGGTGCCAAACCTAACGCCTATGTTGATATAGACAGCGCCTAAGCCATCGCCTATGTTTACGTAGGTTGTGCCTAACCTATCCCCTAATTGAGGTAGTGAGCATAGGCAAGGTATAAGCGGTGCCTAACCTATCGCCTATGTTGATATAGGCGGCACCTACACCATTACCTATGTTGACATAGACGGAGCCTAACCTATCGCCTATGACAGGCAGTAAGCATAGGAATGGTATAAGCCATTGTTATGTTGAGATAGGTGGCGCCTAACCTATCGCCTAAGTGAGGAGGTGAGCATAGGCAATGGTATAAGCGGTGCATAACCAATTGCCTATTTTGATATAGGAGGCGCCTAAACCATTGCCTATGTTAACATATGTGGCGCCTAACCAATCGCCAAAGTGAGGCACTGAGCATTGGCAATGGTATAAGCGGCGCCTAACCTATCGCCTATGTTAATATAGGCAGCGCCTAAGCCATTGCCTATGTTGACATAGGCGGCGCCTAACCTATCGCCTAAGTGAGGTAGTGATTATAGATAATGGTATAAGCGGCGCCTAAGCAATCGCCTATGTTGATATAGGAGGCACCTAAGACATCGCCTAAGTGAGGAAGTGAGCATAGCCAATGGTATAAGCTGTGCCTAACCTATCGCCTATGTTGATCTAGGCGGCGCCAAAGCGATCGCCTATGATGACTTAGGCGGTGCCTAACCTATCGCCTAAGTACGCCGGTGAGCATAGGAAATGGTATAAGCGGCGCCTAAGCCATCGCCTATATTGACATAGGCGGCACCTAACCTATCGCCTAAGTGAGGAAAGAAGCATAGGTAATGGTATAAGCGGCGCCTAACCTATCGCCTATGTTGATATAGGTGGCGCCTATGGCATCTCCTATGTTTACATAGGCGGCGCCTAACCTATCGCCTTAGTGAGGCAGCAAGCATAGGCAATGGTATAAGCGGCGCTTAACCTAGCGCCTATGTTGATATAGGCGGCGCCTAAGCGATCGCCTATGTTGACATAGGCGGCGCCTAACCTATCGCCTAAGTGACGCGGTGAGAATAGTCAATGGTATAAGCGGTGCCTAACCTGTCGCCTATGTTAACATAGATGGAGCCTAACCTATCGCCTATGTGAGGCAGTGATCATAGGAAATAGTATAAGCGGCGCCTAACCTATCGCTTATATTGACATAGGCAGCGCCTAACCTATCGCTTAAGTGATGCAGTGAGTATAGGCAATGGTATATGCGGCGCCTAACCTATCACCTATGTTAAAATAGGTGGCGCCTAACCTATCGCCTATGTAAGGCGGTGAGCATAGGCAATGGTATAAGCGGCGCATAACCTATCGCCTATGTTGATATAGGTGGCGCCTAAGCCATTGCCTATGTTAACATAGATGGAGCCTAACCTATCGTCTAAGTGAGGCAGTCAGCATAGGTAATGGTATAAGTGGCACCTAACCTATCGCCTATTTTGATATAGGTGACGCCTAAGCTAGCACCTATGTTGACATAGAAGGCGCCTAAGTGAGGCAGTGAGCATAGGAAATGGTATAAGCGGTGCCTAACCTATCGCCTATGCTGATATAGACGACGCCTAAGCCATCACCTATGTTGACATAGGCGGTGCCTAACCTATCACCTATTTGAGGAAGTCTGCATATTTAATGGAATAAGAGGCGCCTAACCTATCGCCTATGTTGATATAGGTGGCGCCTAAGCGATCACCTATGTTGACATAGGCGGAGCCTAACCTATCACCTATGTGAGGCAGTGTGAATTGGCAATGGTATAACCGGCGCCTAACCTATCGCCTATGTTGATATAGGCGGCGCCTAAGCCATCGCCTATGTTGACATAGGTGGAGCCTAACCTATCACCTAAGTGAGGCAGTGAGCATAGGCAATGGTATAAGCAGCGCCTAACCTATCGTCTATGTTTATATAGGCGGCGTCTAAGCCATCACCTATGTTGACATAGGCGGCGCCTAACCTATTGCCTATGTTGATATAGGCAGCACCATATCCATTGCCTCTGTTGACATAGGCGGCGTTTAACCTATCGCCTAAGTGAGGCAGTGAGCATAGACACTGGTATAAGCGGCGCCTAACCTATCACCTATGTTGACATAGGCGGCACCTAAGCCATCGCCTAAGTGAGGTAGTTAGCATAGGTAATAGTATAAGTGGCGCCTAACCTATCACCTATGTTGATATAGGTAGAGCCTAAGCGATCGCCTATGTTGACATAGGCGGCGCCTAACCTATCTCCTAAGTGAGGTGGTGAGCATAGGCAATGGTATAAGCGGCAGCTAACCTATCGTTGATGTTGGTATACGCGACGCCTAATCCATCGACTATGTTGACATAGGCGGCACCTAACCTATCGCCAAAGTGAGGCAGTGAAAATAGATAATGGTATAAGCGACGCCTAACCTATCGCCAATGTTGATATAGGTGGCGCCTATGGCATCGCTTATGTTTACATAGGCAGCGCCATACCTATCGCCTAAGTGAGGTAGCGAGCATAGGCAATGGTATAAGCAGCGCCTAACCTATCGCCTATGTTGATATACGTGGTGCCTAAGCAATTGCCTATGCTTATATATGCGGCGCCCAACCTATCAACTAAGTGAGGCAGTATGCATAGGCAATGGTATAAGCGGCACCTAACCTATCGCCAATGTTGATATAGGCGGCGCCTAAGCCATCGCCTATGTTGACGTAGGCGGTGCCTAACCTATTGCCTAATTGAATTAGTGAGCATAGGTAATGGTATAAGCATCGCCTAACCTATCACCTATGTTGATATAGGCGGTGCCTAAGCCATCACCTATATTGACATAGGCAGCACCTAACCTATCGCCTAAGCGGAGCCTAACCTATCGCCTATGTTGATATAGGCGGCGCCTAAGCAATCTCCTATGTTGACTTAGGCGGCGCCTAACCTATCGCCTAAGTATGGCGGTCAGCATAGGCAATGGTATAAGCGGCACATAACTTATCGCCTATGTTGATATAGGTGGTGCCTAAGCCATTGCCTATGTTGACATAGAAGGCGCCTAACCTATCTCCTATGTTTAAATAGGCGGTGGATAATCTATCGCCTAAGTCAGGCAGTAAGCATAGGCAATGGTATAAGCGGCGCCTAACCTAATGCATATGTTGATATAGGCAGCGCCTATCCCATCGCCTACGTTGACGTAGGCGATTCCTAACCTATCGCCTAATGAGGTAGTGAGCATAGGAATTGGTATAAGCGGCGCCTAACCTATCGCCTATGTTGATATAGGCGGCGCCTACGCCATTGCCTATGTTGACATAGATGGAGCCTAACCTATAGCCTATGTCAGGCAGTGAGCATAGGAAATGGTATAAGCAGCGCCTAACTTATCGCCTTTGTTGATATAGGCGACGCCTAAGCCATCGTCTATGTTGACATAGGCGGCGCCTAACCTATCGCCTAAGTGAGGCAGTGAGCATAGGCAATGGTATAAGCGGCGCCTAACCTATCGCCTATGTTGATATAGGAGGCACCTAAACCATCGCCTATGTTAACATAGGTGGCGCCTAACCTATCGCCAAAGTGAGGCACTGAGCATAGGCAATGGTATAAGTGGTGCCTAACCTATCGCCTATGTTGATAGAGGCAGCGCCTAAGCCATCGCCTATAATGACATAGGCGGCACCTAACTTATCGCCTAAGTGATGCAGTGAGAATAGTCAATGGTATAACCGGTGCCTAACCTATCACCTATATTGATGTAGGCGGCGCCTAAGCCATCGCCTATGTTGACATAGGTGGCGCCTAACCTATCGCCTAAGTGAGGCAGTGAGCATAGGCAATGGTATAAGCGGCGCCTAACCTATCGCCTATGTTGATATAGGCGGCGCCTAAGCCATCGCCTATGTTGACTTAGGCGGCGCCTAACCTATCGCCTATGTTGATATAGGCAGCGTCTAACCTATCGCCTAAGCTATCGCCTACGTGAGGTATTGAGCATAGACAATGGTATAAGCGGCGCCGAACCTATCGCCTATGTTGATATAGGAGGCACCTATGCCATCACCTAAGTGAGGCAGTGAGCATAGCCAATGGTATAAGCGGCGCCTAACCTATCGCCTATGTTGATATAGGCAGCGCCTATGCGAGCGCCTATGTTGACTTATGCGGCGCCTAACCTATCGCCTAAGTAAGGCGGTGAGCATAGGCAATGGTATAAGCGGCGCATAACCTATCGCCTATGTTGATATAGGTGGCGCCTAAGCCATTGCCTATGTTGACATAGACCGAGCCTAACCTATCGCCTAAGTAAGGCGATGAGCATAGGCAATGGTATAAGCGGCTCATAATGTATCGCCTATGTTGGTATAGGTGGCGCCTAAGCCATTGCCTATGTTGACATAGACAGAGCCTAACCTATCGCCTAAGTGAGAAAGTGAGCATAGGTAATGGTATAAGCGGCGCCTCTCTATCGCCTCTATTGATATAGGTGGCGCCTAAGCCATCACCTATGTTGACATAGAAGGCGCCTAACCTATCTCCTAATTGAGGCAGTGAGCAGAGGAAATGGTATATGCGGTGCCTAACCTATCGCCTATGTTTATATAGGTGGCACCTAAGCAATCACCTATGTTGACATAGGCGGATCCTAAGCTATCACCAATGTGAGGCAGTGCGAATAGGCAATGGGATAACCGGCGCCTAACCTATCGCCTAAGTTGATATAGGCGGCGCCTAACCCATCGCCTATGTTGACATAGGTGGCGCCTAACCTATCGCCTAAATGAGGCAGTGAGCATAGACAATGGTATAAACGACACCTAACCTATCGCCTATGTTGATATAGGCGGTGCCTAAGCCATCGCCTATGTTGACATAGGCAGCGCCTAACTTATCGCCTATGTTGATATAGGCAGTACCATATCCATTGCCTCTGTTGACATAGGTGGCATCTACCCTATCTCCTAAGTGAGGCAGTGAGCATAGACATTGGTATAAGCGGGGCCTAACCTATCACCTATATTGATATAGGAGGCACCTAAGCCATCGCCTAAGTGAGGCAGTTAGCATAGGCAATGGTATAAGCGGCGCCTAACCTATCGCCTATGTTGATATAGGAGGAGACTAACCGATCGCCTATGTTGACATAGGCGGCGCCTAACCTATCTCCTAAGTGAGGCGGTGAGCATCGGCAATGGTATAAGTGGTGCCTAACCTGTCGCCTATGTTGGTATAGGTGGTGCCTAATCCATCGACTATGTTGACATAGGCGGCACCTAACCTATCGCCTAAGTTAGGCAGTGAGCATAGGTAATGGAATAAGCGGCGCCTAACCTATCGCCAATGTTGATATAGGTGGCGCTTATTGCATCGCTTATGATTACATAGGCGGCGCCTAACCTATCGCCTAAGTGAGGCAGTGAGCATAGGCAATGGTATAAGCGGAGCCTAACCTATCGCCAATGTTGATATAGGCGGCGCCTAAGCCATCGCCTATGTTGACGTAGGCGGTGCCTAACCTATCGCCTAATTGAGGAAGTGACCATAAGCAATGGTATAAGCGTCGCCTAACCTATCGCCTATGTTGACATAGGTGGTGCCTATGGCATCGCTTATGTTTACATAGGCGGCGCCTAACCTATCGCCTAAGTGAGGCAGCGAGCATAGGCAATGGTATAAGCGGCGCCTAACCTATCGCCTATGTTGACATACGTGGCACCTAAGCCATTGCCTATGTTTATATATGTGGCACCTAACCTATCTTCAAGTGAGGTAGTAAGCATAGGCAATGGTATAAGCGGCCCCTAACCTATCGCCTATGTTGATATAGGCACCGCCTAAGCCATCGCCTATGTTGACATAGGCGAAGACTAATCTATCGCCTAAGTGAGGTAGTGAACATAGACAATGGTATAAGCGGCGCCCAACCTATCGCCTATGTTGATATATGAGCACCTATGTCATCGCCTAAGTGAGGCAGTGAGCATAGTACAATGGTATAAGCGGCGCCTAACCTATCGCCTATGTTGATATAGGCGGCGCCTAAGCAATCTCCTATGTTGACTTAGGTAGCGCCTAACCTATCGCCTAAGTATGGCGGTCAGCATAGGCAATGGTATAAGCGGCGCATAACCTATCGCCTATGTTGATATAGGTGGCGCCTAAGCCATTGCCTATGTTGACATAGAAGGCGCCTAACCTATCGCCTATGTTTAAATAAGCGGTGGCTAATCTATCGCCTAAGTCAGGCAGTAAGTATAGGCAATGGTATAAGCGGCGCCTAACCTAATGCCTATGTTGATATAGGCAGCGCCTAACCCATCACCTACGTTGACGTAGGCGATGCCTAACCTATCGCCTAATTGAGGTAGTGAGCATAGGAATTGGTATATGCGGCGCCAAACCTATCGCCTATGTTGATATAGGCGGTGCCTACGCCATTGCCTATGTTGACATAGATGGAGCCTAACCTATAGCCTATGTCAGGCAGTGAGCATAGGAATTGGTATAAGCAGCGCCTAACCTATCGCCTTTGCTGATATAGGCGACGCCTAAGCCATCGTCTATGTTGACATAGGCGGCGCCTAACCTATCGCCTAAGTGAGGCAGTGAGCATAGGCAATGGTATAAGCAGCGCCTAACCTATCGCCTATGTTGATATAGGAGGCACCTAAACCATCGCCTATGTTAACATAGGTGGTGCCTAACCTATCTCCAAAGTGAGGCACTGAGCATAGGCAATGGTATAAGCGGTGCCTAACCTATCGCCTATGTTGATATAGGCAGCGCCTAAGCCATCGCCTATATTGACATAGGCGGCACCTAACCTATCGCCTAAGTGAGGCAGTGAGAATAGTCAATGGTATAACCGGTGCCTAACCTATCGCCTATGTTGATATAGGCGGTGCCTAAGCCATCGCCTATGTTGACATAGGTGGCGCCTAACCTATTGCCTAAGTGAGGCAGTGAGCATAGGCAATGGTATAAGCGGCGCCTAACCTATCGCCTATGTTGATATAGGCGGCGCCTAAGAATCATTTTTATCATACCACTCACATCGTGACGGTCTTTTTTTTTTCTTTTTTCTTTTAATGATTTAGGTTCTTGGAAACATTCTTTCGGGCTTAGAGGTCTCACACGAATCATTACAAGTATTTTCTCTTCGCAAATCTTTGAATTTCCTCCTGGTGTATACGATGGTGTCTTCCTTCTACTACCTAGAAAACAAGAAGGTGTCCTTCCAGCTTTTGAAAATGGTGGTGTTAAGATTCGGAGAGAATAAGCAAGCCACAAGTAAAAGAAAAACAAGAACAACACATAGATTTACGTGAAAATCCTTGCGGAAAAAATCACGGGCAGAGGCAGAGTAATTTTACTATGAAAGGAGAGGAGTACAATGTGGAGAATGATGTAATTTTTGAATTACGAAAATAACCCAATAAACTGCACTTATATAATACGTGCGTACAAATAGATCCTAGGCCCAAAAACATAAAAGTCCATACATGGGTTCAATCCCTACGCTACCATCACATACCCCATTGAAAATCACAAACATGGGTCGCACTGCGAAACTTTCAGGGTCGGATCAACAAAATTCGGGTCACAACTCTAACAGGTGGTACTGGTATGCCTATCACCATCTTTGTTTACTCTACTATCCTATTCAAAAATGACGAGGAACACGACCAACACATAGTATTGCTTGGTAACGCGAGCCCTGCACTCTTTGGGTGATGACCCTGCTGGCTGTGTCTCATCAGGGCATAATATATTCTATCAGGATGAGCACCATCGTCCACGTAATTTTATTTGGAAAATTACCAACTCTTGGTATCTGACCACTTTTTTACTTTTGAATATACAGTATTAAGGCAAAATATAAGCGAAAGTGCAGAAGTGGTCGTGAAGCTTGTTGGATTCCGCGAATCAGGTGAACATTGGTGAATCGGATGTCCACAACAATTCCATTGTTCTTATAAGAGATGTTGTACTTGCGTAGGCCATATCTATTCCACTTCTTCCAAATGCAGTTAAGACTTGAAAGCTGTAAGTTGTAGGAGGAAAATAGAGTTAAAATAACACGATTCGCAAAGTTGCAAAAAGAACTACAGGAACAACAACAAAATACCTAATGTAATCCTACAAAGTGGGGTCTAGTGAGGGCAAAGTGTAGAGAGTCTGATTCCGATAGACAAAATTGCAAAAGAGTGAGCTAAAGACTAAGACATTTGGCAACTCCTGTCTGCATTAGTTTTATGCCATTTGCTATCCTGTACATGCTATAGCATGAAATAGTAACTTCTTCCAATTTTCAAAAATAATCCCAATCGCGTTCCAACTTTTCAGTTTGGAATAGTTATGGAATCTCTACGAATACGATCAAACCTTATTTCCTGGTATTTACATGATGTTTCTCTATAAGAAAGTCTCCGATAATGCTTAGTTGATCCCTGATTTATGTTTCATCTTTCAATTTTGACCGACTTTAAGGGAGAACAGGTGACTATATTGAGGAAGCATGTTAGATTTAGAGCTGGTGATTATTAATAGGTACACTGATATGTCTGCATTTCATAATTATTAGTTATGATAATTTTCAAGCTTCAAGGAGCAACATTTCCCTCTGTAGTGATGGAGCTAGAATTTTCACTAAGGGAGTTCGAAATATAAAAAGTAGAACACATGAAGAGGCCTACCGGGGGTCAACATCTACTACATACGTGCACATGAAGAGGCCTATGGGGGGTTCAACATCTACTAAATACGTAATAAAATTATTTGAGATAAGCATCCACTACCCCCGAACTATGACCAAAGTTCCTACGACACACTCCAACTTCACATGGGTCCTATTACCCCCTGAACTCCCTTTTATGTTGACATAACACTTTTATTACATAAAAATGGGGCTCACGTCAGCTAAAAAGGTGTCACAAAACACGTGGCTTCTGCTGGACGAATTCAACAAGAGCAAGAATAAACAAAGCTGTGGAGGTTCGTTCTTACAATGATCCAGGTGAACACAATCACTGGCGTACACAGAACTTCCTGTTGTGAACCCAACAATCAAAGATAATACTTATGAGCCAGATAATTGGACAAAGGTTGGCCAAGCTATTGGGCCAGGGTCTAAACCGCAAAGAGGCCAAAGAATTAGCCAGCCGAATAAGACATTTACTGCTGTCATATAAACTGTTTCTCAAATTGATTAGCCTAACACAAACTGCTACATCCAAAATTACTTTGGACGAAAGCCAGATATAGGAAGTTCGGCCAAACAGGCTATTAGTTTCAAACATCCTTTGATCTATAGTTGGATCAAGGTTCATCAAACCGTAAGAACTTCATCATGTACGATGCTTCTTAGGCCAAACACGATATACAAGAACCACATTACAACAGAGGAAAAAAGAAAATGTCTCTTTCTATGAGGCTGGATTGCCCATAGTTAAGTATCAGCAACATTGAGAATCGAGTAATGATGTAACACTTGAATTATAACCAAGTTATTATACACCATAGACAGAATTAAATGCGACAAGAAACACAGCTATTCACAATAATTTACAGGTTTCCACCATCCATGATGTACAAGTTAAGAAGGAAACAAAGCGTGAAGTTGTGCATCAAGAGAATATCAACCGGAGGATGGCCCCGGAGAATTTGAATGATTTCTCTGTCTTTTCCAGATAATGGTTCTTCTCCTCTCTAGTCCAGTTCTGAGCAAAAGCATCGATAAAAATGGATCATGCTAAGTCGTTAATAACAAGTTACGTGAAAGAATATGATAATAGTTTTAAAAAGTTGATAGGATTACTTCTGCAACTTTGTTCAGCTTATCCCTAACCTGCGATAGAGTGGCAGCAACTTGTACGACAGCACTAGTTCAACAAAGGAATTTGTATCGACAGTTTAAGATTACTCCATGTTACATTTCTTCTAATCTGAATATATCGTCTGCCAGACATTTTTAACACTGACAATGTTGTTTAGTTTGTTTGCTACTGTAATCATAATTTCAACAGACTAAGTGATCATAACGACGGGAACTAGTAATATTTCAACTATCCATCAAAGTTGGAAGTACTAACGAGTAAAAGGGATCGAACGACAAATGGTAAGGACGAGAAAAATGTAATTCAGAAGCGTATTGTTGTGGTATGAACTAAACCATCCACCCTCACATCTATATCTACATTTATATTATTAATAGGAGAGGATAAAGCCTCCACATTGAGCCAAGTGGCATCTTATGAATTAGCCATTTGGCATCTTAGGACAACAAATTAGGTAGGTTAGTTATTATTTAGTACTTTAAAAATTGAATAAATATTAAACAGTTAAAATATATACGTAAGATTTAATAATGACATAGTTGTCTTTCCAATAATAATTTTGAATTTAAATGTTTAAAATTTGAATTTGATAACTTCTCAATTAACCTTGATAAAAAGTGGATTTAATTACTGGCAGAAGTTTGCATCTTTCATATAATAGTTTTCTTCAAAGTGAAAGTAAATCTCCATCTCCATCTCCATGTATAAATAAAAAGTAAATCTTCATCTCCAATTTTCCCTTTTAAATTTCTTTTTAGAATATATATGTTGATAAATTTGTAAATAATTCATTTCAAAATTTCATTGTTGTTTATCAGTAGTAGGATTCAATTGAAGGGATATAAAGAGAATACAACAGAGATTCCGGGAGGACATTACGGAAGAAGTCTTTCCACTTTGTTTTAATTCTTTTGGTTAAAAAAATCAATTCTTTCTTCTAATCCATTTTATTCAATTTAACAAGGAAGATCATATTTTCCTTCATTATTTTTAGTTTATTTTTATATTTTACTTCATTTTTAAGTTTATTCCGACATGGATATAACATTTTACTCAGAATTACTATTACAATTTTATATATTTCTTCAGAAGGAGTGAGAATTCAAAAGGTTGACTCTATTTGAGTGTCAGTTAACTATTCAATGCAACTACTACGGATTAACAGTTTCTTCTCTATTTTTGATGGTTACAGATATCAAAAAGACGAATTTGAGATAGAGACAACAATTGGATAATGAAGAAAAAAGAAGAGATTTATTCCAGGCTTGAAAAAAGAAAAATTAGTTATAAAAAAAGAAAAAACATTACTGCTAATAAAGACACTAGAACATAGAATGTGGTAGAGACGTTCACTTTATAAACTCAGACAAGTATAAGGGTCCATCAATCTATTTTATCTTTTTAAAATAACAATTTTACTCCTAAAGATGGAGATTTGTTTTGATCCTCCACCCTTATCTTATTATAGCTTTATTGACTTATTAAGTCACAAACTACAAGTGGCAGGCGGCTAATATGTATTAAAAAATTGGTGATTGCTACAGCGAATTGGCAAGGTCCTTTTTTAATATATCCTTTAAAATATATTAAAAAATGCCACATCATTTTTAAAATGCCACATAAGAAATTACATATTAAAAAAAGTAATATTTATGTATTATACCTTTTTTATACAAATTCACTAGTCAACAATAATAATAACCAGTTATGAATATTTTTTTTTCATATAAAATTATGGGTCTCTTTTTCTATAAAATATGTAGATCAAATTTATATTATAAAAAAATAAAAAAAATCATAATTTAAAATTTTAAATCAACCTTTTCACAGAATTTAAGATATAAAATCACAATTTCAAATATGATCTTAAACCGCATGTTTAAATGCTGATTTCAAACAACTAGTATCAATCGTGCCTGGGCAAATAAATTTTTTCCAACAACGTCAATGATGTGACCTAGTGGTCAGTGAAGTAATTTTCGAACTTGAGATCTCAAATTCAAATTTCAACAAAAAAAAAGCCAGGTGATTCTTCATATTTATCACAGCCTTAATGAACACTTGATATCTATTACCGATGGAATTAAGATGATAGATATCTCATAAATTTTATTACTGTTGGAATATGACAGATATCTCGTGAATTTAGTCGAGGTCGACGTGGTCAAAAGAAGTGACATGATGACATGTCATTCTCTCATTGGCAAATAGGGACGGGCATCATATAGTATATATACCGAATTACCAAAATCGAACAGAAATTTTTGATACCGTGATTTTTGGTATTATGTTATTTGGTATGATATACATTTTAATTCTTTTTGGTATATGGTATGGTATACGGTATTTACAAATGACATACCGAATATCATACCGAAGATATATATATATATATATACAAAAAAAAAAACTTAGTATAAAAATAGTTAGACTTTGAAACTTTCGCTACTCTATCTTGATTGAAATGTCTTTTTGGTGTAATTGACTAATAAAAGACATTGTTTGTACTTTTTTTTCAATATTTCTACATGTGTAATGCATTTTTATGATACAATTAAGACATGCTTTTGAAAAGTCGAAGTAATAATACTCTAGTATACGAGTATATATTGTCAAAGTTAAACAAACTATGGTTACCGATTACCATATCGCAAAATACCGAAACCAAACGTCAAAATACCAAACCATACCGAATTAATATAGTATGATAATGGTATAATATTTTTAAAAATCGAATATTGAAATTATCGTATCGAAATTTCAAATACCGTACCACACCATGCCCACCCGTGTTGACAAATGTGAAGATAAAAAAGGGCCCTAATACAACAAGAAGACCAAACACAATACAAATAGTATACTATAGGGGAAAAAAAAGGAAAGATAAAATAAAAAACCTCAAAAAAAACCCCAAAGAAAGAAAGCATTTATAGTAATGAGCAGCTTTGCTTTTTCCCTTAAAATTCCACCATTGCTTACACTAACTGCGCCTCCTTCTACTAAGCTTCTGATAAACACCAATTTCTCACCTTTTTTCTTCAATACCTGTAAGCTTCTTATCTCACTTTCTTGAAATTATTTGTTTATTTATTTATATATTTTTCTTTTTGGTTGATGAAAAAGGGGATAATGTTACTGTTAATTGTTAAAGATTGATGCTTTTAGCTATTTGGGAGGTCGGTTTTTCTTGAATTGAGTGGTTAGTAATTGAGATAAAAGTATGAATGCAATTTACTTGTAGTTAGTAAGCTTGTAATCTCATTTTGTATTTTGGTTGAAGAAAAGGGGAATAATGTTATTGTGATTGTTAATATGAAAAAATGATGCTTTTAGATATATGGTAGGTGGGTTTTTGTTTTTCTTGAGTTGAGTAGTTGGTAATTGTGATAAAGTATTAATGCAATTTAGTTGTAGTTACTGAGCTTCTATTTCATTTTCTTGATGGGTTTTTTTGTTGGTGTTGTATCTTTGGGGATAATATTATTGATATTGTTGAACATTGTTAATGAACATTGATGGGTGGGTTTTTCTTGAGTTTAGTAGTTAGTGTTTCTTTTATGGGACAATGTTATTGTTGACCATTTTTAATGTGAAAATTGATGCTTTTAGCTATTTGGAGTTGGGGTTTGGGGTTCTTTGAATTGAGTAGTTAGTGTTTCCTGCATGGGATAATGTTATTATTAATGCTTTTAGCTATTTGATTGATGCTTTTATCTATCTGGGTTGTAGGGGGTGGTTCTTTTTTGTTTTCTTCTTTTTGATAACCGTGGTGTCTGGGCCAACCTGCGCGCACCTCGACTAATTCCACGGAAGACCTGCCACCTCCCACTAGCAACAAATAGAACAGATGGGAAGAAATCACCTAGTGTTTGTCTCTGTTGGAAATTGAACCTGGGACCTCATGGTGCTCAACCCAACTTCATTGAACCACGGAGTGGGGAGTGGTTGTTGAGTTGAGCAGTTAGTAATTGAGACAAAAGCATGAATGCAATTTACTATGTTTTCATACTATCTATGCTTAGGGGACTAACTTGTCGAACTTGGTATTTGAGTTTGTTTTTTGAACATTATTTTCTTGAAAAGTTAGCTGACCTTTTGTTTTATCTACAGCTTAGTTAAGCTTATTGTGGTTTGTCGGGTGTGTTTCTGTTGTTCTTGATTGGTAGTACAGCTCACAGATTGAGCTTAATTCCCAGTTGTATGGAAACTGGGAAATGGGAATGGTCTGTCTCTGTATAAAACTCACCGTGACCCAATTGGGTCAATTTATGTCTACCCTTATTACTTTTTAAGGTAATGTGGCTGAATCTTGTTCGTGCTTAGTATCTACCTTATGGATGTTGGTCAAGTTTGTAATGTGGTTCATGATAAATGAAATAAAATGTATTGGTTCAGATACCCTTAATTTTTTCCAACAATTGTGTGAGGTTTGGGCCAACTTGTGCCCAACTCGACTAATCTATTCACCAACCTGTTAGAGTTGACGTGCACAACTGCACAAGTGTCATGTAAAAGGGTTCAATTAATTTTAAGAATTTAGACAGCTGAGGAACCTAGAAATTTCTGAATCTTTTGTCTTGTGGGCAAGACAAAAATAATGTAGCGTCCACAGTAGAAGCTAATTTAAGGGAAAAAAGGCTGTAAACAGTTTTGAACGGATTGAAGACTAAAGTAACACAAACAAAAGAAGAAAAGGGATACTACAATTACTTTTGCCGGATCAAAAAAACAAGAAGAGAGTGAGATGATTTTTCTGGATAGTAAATTGAACACCTTTGGTACAAACTATTGTCAAATGAGATGCAAACTATTATGATCTTCTAACATCTGAAGTTGTTAGCACTCCCTTGTGTGTGTTCAAGTATCAAAATTGTTCTCAAGGTTTTAATGTTCCATTGTACTTTCATCTATTCCCTTTAGATGTGCTGACGCGTGTGACCATCTTATTTCCTTAATTATATCTTCCACATGACCCTTCACGTGTGGGCATGATTCTTTTTGAATGGGCCAAACACGTGGTTTTTTTAGTCTTTGACAACTCGTGGCGGTGAAACTTGAACATTGGACCTCTACTTGCTTTGGTATCATGTTGTAGTGTGTAACCATTTCACCTAAAAGCATAAGCTTTTAAAGAGGCTGCAGTTTTTTTAATTTATTATATCTTCAGCAACATGCTATGTAGGAGTGCTTAAAGTAATTTCTGTTATGGTGTCGTAACACTAGACAGGTATTCTCAGAGCAACATCTAGGAGATTTTTCGGTGCGGTAGGAGTATCTTTAAGGACAATATCAACGATGGAAAAGGTAAGTCATGATCTCATAATATAGCATCCTCGTAAAGAGTGCCATCCCTAAACAGTGCTGCTAAGGCTTAGACACGAACTAAGTTGTTTATGTCCACCTCCTTTTTGAACAGGATAAAGAAATTTCTTTTTGTTGGCAGTTGTTTTTTAGTTGGTAGATTAAAATCATATAATAACACTTGGTGTATTACTGATGCAGAGTCTCCAAAGCTTCCTGTTAAAAGAGAGAGCTGTAGTTGATTTTTCATCACCCAACATAGCAAAAGAGATGCATGTGGGTCATTTAATTGGAGACACTCTGGCCCGTATGTTGGAGTTTTCCAATGTTGATGTTCTTTGGAGAAACCACGTAGGTTTGAGTTCATGCTCAGTAATTTCTCATTCTCTTCCCATGAGTAAAACCTATGAGATATATTTATTGACTTTGCTTGCAAATCTTACCGATAGTAATGTTTTTGGCTTAAAACGTTACCAATGGTAACGAGACTCTGCCACAGAGTGGCAGAGATTTATATCTCGTTACTGTTGGTCTATCTCTAATAAAGAGCATATGCATGTGTAATCATTTTATTTACTACTATATAGAAGTGAAGGTTGGGGTGACTAAAATTATCGAAATACCCTTAATTGTCACCCCAACCTTCACTTATATATTAAGTAAAAAATAATATAATAATAATAAATAGAATAGAATAGAAATAGAAATAATAGTAATAATTGTAATGTTCTACTACTAATAAAGTAAGGGGTCGTTTGGTAGAGTGTATAACAATAATGCAGAATGTAATGCATTAGTAATTCGTGTATTAGTTATGCTTGTATAAGTTATGTATGTATTATTTCTTATACATTGTTCAGGGTGGAGGAATATTTACATGCACATGCATTCATACATTTGTTTACCTTGGACATTGATCAGCAAAGGAAGCATTTTACTGTAGAACTAGTAAGATATAATGTTTATAACAAGCACTAGTAAACTCGACTTTCCGAGAATGAAAAGGTAATTTCCTTTTAATTTTTTCACAGAGAACGAAAATTTGCATGTGTGATAAAGAGCTAAAAATCAAGAGCAAAAGAAATTCTTTTTTTGATTTAATGATTGGAACTTTCAATGTATATTGCATTGTTTGATAATGTATCTGTTATTTTTAGCAAGTGTAAGGAATACAGGTAACTGTTATTAGCCATAGGAAGCATTGTGATCCTTAAGTTCAGTCCTCATTCCACATTACAAGGAGGTTGTGAAAGTATGCCTTGAAAATATATAACATACCGAGTTCAGTAAATCTAGGTTCTATGTTGTCCTGGATTAAAAGTGTTCACAACTTCTTTCCAACTCATGTATTGCCGAAGACACTTCTCTATCCGATTTTGTACCTGAAATTCAAGACAACCATCATCTTTTTCATGTGACAGAGTGCAAACGGGGCATTTTCAGGTCAAATCGGTGTGTTATAGCCTACCATTCCAGGGGTGGGCTTGAGGTCCGAGCGTGCTGTGGGTCAAAAATTGACCGAGCTGCCCCAAGAAGTCCGGGGAATGTCCTAGTATGGGAATTTGGGGTGGGCGGGGCGGTTTGGGTGGTCAAACGGGTGAAATGGCGCAAACAGAGCGATTTGGGGCCAAATCAGAGTGCTATAGTCCACGATTCTGGGGGTAGATCTGGGGTTCAGGCATACTGCGGGTTGAAAATCGACTGGGGCATGCCAGGGACGTTGCGGAGTGGCCTAGTATGGTCCGTTGGGGTGGGCGAGGCCATTTTGGTGGTCAAACAAGAAAAATGGTGGAAATGGGCCATTTCCAGCCTCAATCGGTGGGTGTTAACCCGTGGTTCTTGGGTGGGCCTGGGACTTAGTGTCGGTATGTCCGAAAATTGACTGAAGACCCCCCTTCGGGATGAAAAGCGGCTCTGGGTTGTCCGACAGGGTCAGTGGGGTCATTTTGGTGGTTAAACGGGCGACGACGCGAATGGAACGTTTTTAGCACTAGCTTATGAATTCCTGGGGATACGTTCATACTGAATGAGTTTGTGTGTGAACCTCTTAGTTCATATCGTGACAACCTACCGCTTGAATCATTTCACACCAGAGAGGCAGACGTAGCTCATCTTTGAATAAATGAGCGAAAAAAGAGTAACTAAGGATTATTTCAGGATTTTGTGTATTTGCCTACGAGTTCCTTGGATACGTGCATCCCATTACTGACATAAATTAAGTTTAATGGGATGACCTGTAGTGCCCGATGAGATAGATGAGCAGCACGAATACGGCGTGCGATGCTTGAAACTCTTTCCCTTGCAAAAGAGTCATCAAGAACCGGGTCTCCTCCCACTGCACGGACTGTAGCAGCCATCGCTTCTGCCTCTCTATTCCCAGAATTAGGAATAGATGATATAAGTGACATGTCTATTTCCTTCCATTTACGTTCGTCCTTCTCAATGAGTGCTTTCCTCCTTTCTTTACCCCTTCCCTCCTCTTCACGTCTCTGCATCAGGATTTTTTCTCCCATCTCCTTCTCCCTCATATAACTGAAGACACCAATTAAAAAAAATTTAGAAGAACTCTAACTCTCATAACTGCAACAGAATTACCAGAACAGTCCGAGTATACTTTTATCTTTCCTGTATGATTTCAAATTGCCTACGATCTTCTGGGAGCCATTTCTTTATGTCTTTGGCAATAAGATCTGAAAATCCTATATTGTTGAGGAAAAGTCGCAGATGAACCTCATCCTGGCAAAGCATGCTAATGTTCATCATAGGGTGGGGTTGTGGGGTGGGGGGAGAGGAATTAGAGAAGCTTAAAAGGAGATAAGTAGTTTGCAAAGCATAGTTACCTGTACCCTCTCAGCTTTAGCAGTTATACCAAGCAAGAGAAGCAAGTAACCGCCAAAATTTTCCCACATGTAAACCCATTCAGCGTCAATTGCTTCCTCTAAAGCCAGAATTCGAGCATGGGCCCACATTTCTCTTCGGTGACCTACATCACTAGTTGCTTCATGCCTAAGTGTCCTATTTCTTAATCTGGAGAAAATTGACCCAACAGCCAGTTCTTCATTTCTAAGACAGTTTCTTAATTTCATGACATCTACTCTTGGAAGCACATAATTGCCTCCCCTATCCCTCATCATTATTGGGTCGCCAACCAATAGAGCAGCTGAGCTTTCTGACCTCTGAGGGGCAGAGTATGTTCCAGACAAAGCATTTCTGGTCTGAGGAAATATCAACAGAATTGAGATTCGATGAGAAAATTAATAATAAAACAAGAAGCTAATCTAAAATTTACAGGTACACCCTGGACGCCACACAGTGCTTATGGTCTCGAAAGAACACAAGCTAACCCATGAGATGATACCTGCTTTGAGCACTGAATGATATACTGGTAATAAGAAGACATATGGAAATAATTGAGAATACCAAAAGATTTTTAAATGCTGAAAGATAATACAACTGGAAAAAAATACAAATCTGAATACGTCTGTCTAAAACTGATTTAAACTGACAAAATTGACTGACTGTCTGAAAATGTCTAAAAATCCTCTAACTGACTGAGGAGTTGATGGGAAAAGCCCCTAAATAACTCCAATTGATACTGAACTGAAATACTACAAAAAATAAGGACTCACCACTGTTGTTGCTATTGACATGCTATAACGTCTAAGTATGGTCGGGAACTTGAGCGTCCGAACCTATGATATAAGACATCATAGAGCAATAAATGAGTATGTGATCGGTACTTTAAATATACTAGTATGTGAGATAATGTTAGGATAATATGCACGGGTTCATGTGCATGAAGTAAAGTAAAGACTGACTGAACATCATGAGATAACTGAATAACTGATATGGATGTGTGAATGCTGTAAAATTAGAGAATGCATGACCAAGCATATAACATGATTCTGAAATAGTCTGTAAACTGAAATACTAAAATCTGGTAACTGAATATTGATAACTGTATGCTATGGTCAAGCAAAATTGAACTAAATTTTGTACTGAATACTGAAACAGAAACTGTGGGAGGTATCATGTAATCGACATGCCCCAAAGCTGAGCTGATCGGGGTCCAACCTGTGACCCCAGTTGAAAGGTTGCTAGTACCATTGTACGGGTACTAACAATGGCTGTGTCAACCCTAAACTAGAAGGAAGACATCTTGTCAACCCTAAACTAAGAGGAAGACTCATGAGATATGTGTCAACCTTAAACTCGAAGGAAGAAATCTCAAACCTACGCTGCTTAGTAATTTTGTAACTCAAAAATTTCTACTAAAGGTCAAACCCTATACTAACAGGAATGCCCCCATATCTGGGTTCGCTCAGTGTTGATCTCCCAACTGAACTAACAGTGATTATGGGACTAAACAAGTTTAACTGAAGAAGGAACTGACTCAAATTACTGAACTGATCTAAGTTTGACTGACATGATAACTGACTGAACTGATAATGCTCATACGTGTCCGAAACCATTTTAAAAATACTGAGACTAAGTAAACAACTAAATTTTAGGTATTTATAACCCTCAGGACTCAATAACAATAACAACAAAGACACATGAAAGCTTTGAAACCATGGAAGGAAATCATTGTTCACAATTATTCACTTAAGTATTTCATCAAACATATGGGGGTCAAGACTTTAACATGTGGTGCTTTTAAACATGATAAGATAGCATGATCACATGACCAAATCATAAACTGAGGGTTTTATTCTAAATTCACATGAACGTGATATGGAAACCACAATTTAAAACATACTATAATGCATTGCACGTGAAAATAATTGAAAACATAACTTGAAATCAAATTACCAAGGTATAGATAAACATACTTTAACTTTCAAATGTGTAAGGCCTCTTTCTATCAAAACTCTTGGAAACGTAATACATGATCGAATTTCATAAGAGTTTCATGGAGGTAATTCATTGTAAACATGTAATAAGTAGTCATTGTTTAAAACTCAATCTTTTAGGTATTTCATCAAACACTTGCAATGCATGGCTTAAGCATGAGAATAGTTTTAAACATATAGTAGTAGCATGATTTTGATACTAAATCACCAATTAAGGCTTAAATCAGTGAGCAACATCATTCTAATGTGTAGGGTTTAATAACATCAATAATTTCGTGTAAATATGAAATAAAATTCGAAATTCATGAAAGTTCATGGATATAATTCATAAAAATATGTAAAGATCATACTTTTAAACTTGAAATTTGGGTTCTTGGACTCCATGGGTGAAAAGGGTCAATGGATGAACATCTAACATACTTTAAAGCTTTGATCTTGAAAGAGAATCAACTTTTCTTGAACGTTCTTGGATTGGGGACCTTAAATTCTTGATTATATTGAAGAAGGACTTGAATCTTGTTCTTGGGAGATGATCTTGAGCGGACTTGAGTTGATGACTTGAGTTAATGACTTATCAACTAGTTGATGGCTTATCAACTCAAGTCGTCACTTTTGTAGCTGAGATGGTTATGGGTGATGACTTGGTTGATAAGTCGACACTTAGTTGATGACTTATCACCTCAAGTCATCACTTTATAGCTGAAGTTGATGAATTTCTGGTTTGGGCTGATGACTTGGTTGATAAGTCATCACTTAGTTGATGGCTTATCACCTCAAGTCATCACTTTGTTGATAGACAGACATGCTAAGGTAAAATAAGTATAACTTTCCACTCCAATATAGGATAAAGGTGAAACCAAATGCGTTGGAAAGAAGACTCAAAGATCTTTCTTTTGATATATAGTAGGCCACGTAAATCATTATGTACAAGGAGTAATGGTCATTTAAAGTTGACCCAAGCTGAAACGTTCACTAAAACTTAATCAATAGAAGCGTTCTCAACTCGTCTTTTAGTTAGGAGATTTTTATGACCTCGACTGATATAATAGGACATTTCCACACTATAGAATTGATCATCACACCCATATAGACATAGAATCATTGGGTTCAAGTCTGTATGAATAGGAATACTGAGCTAAATTCTAGCCCAAAAATGTGGGTTGTTACACTACGGGGTGTCACAATCGTACAGCCTGGATGGTGCCTCGTTTAAATACTCATAACTTCTTACTCCAAACTCAGATTGATGAATGGTTGGAGGCGTTGGAAAGAAGACTCGAAGGGCTTTAACTTGATATATAGTAGACCAGACGAATTATAATATAATAGGATAAATAGTCACTGGGAGTTGACCCATGTAAAATCATCAACTAAACATTCACGATAGGAAAGTGCTCGACTTAACTCTTGAGCTAGGGGATTCTTATGGTATAAATTCATTTCCAAGGATATCTCCACACTAGTGTCATTCAAACTTATATCTAAGTAGGAACCATTGGATTAGGGCCCATATACATCGAAAAGACGGTTCAACTTTAGCCCAAAAGTATGGGTTGTTGCAGTAAATAAGGGGTTAGATCTTCTCGCAATTATAGTTCCACAACAAACATTATGAAATCATCAACAGATTATGGGAAAGTCAACTGAAGTTAGATATTGATACGGGAAAGAACAAAAATTATGTACCTTGATGTTCTTGAATTACTGTTGCATGCAGCGGCGTTCTATTAGATAGACCTACAACATAAGTTAGATATTTTTGTGCATCAATTTATGTGGCATAGTTGAAATTTTAACAAATGATTTAAGTTTTCTTTGATCAATTTTTTTAATGTCTTTTAAATATTTTAAGTTCATAATTGTTGTGTTTTGCAGTGCTATAATTTTTAAATATATAAATTTTATTTTATAAAACCTTAACGATCAAACTTAAAATTTTGATTCTATCATATAAATTAGACGAAAGAAGTACATAGACTAAGTACCCATTTGGCCATGAAAATTTCTTTTCCATTTTTTTTTTCATTTTATTTCAAATACAACTCACTAAATAGTATGTTGTTGCTTAATTAATTTTACTCTTGTTAGGGGTATTTATGTCCAAAAGAAAAATATTTAAAATTTCAATGTGGCGGAAGTAGCGGGGCCGAATAAAAGTTTTTATTTATTTTTCTATTTATATTAGTGATGATAAAAAAACTTCCTATTTGGCTTTGATTCATCTATATTGTAAAGAAACAGGTAAAATAAATGCTATACCTATTATATAATAGACTGAAATGTATAGACCTTTTACAGATACTAATAATAATAATACTCATACTTAATATAGAGACCTCAAATTTTGAGTCCAAAATTAAAATATATGGTTAACTAATAAAGAGATCTCAAATATAATTCATTCAAATCTTTAAAGAAAGGACCTTGTCAGTTTTTGTAATTAATTACCTTAATTGCATGCATACACAATTACGTAATCTCTATACGTATTTCAATTTTTAAGATGATCTTACTAATTAATAATGAGATCTCAATTTCAATTTAATTAGTTCCAACCTTAAGGAAACCATATATTATTAAAATTGAAATTTTTTACCTAAATTGCATTATATCTAACGCGGGAAAGGAGATAATCGATCCCTTTAAATAACTCTCATATTCTATCTCTCACATTGATTGGATAAAATATAAGGAATTAAAAAAATTACACTAGTTTTATACACCTAGTTAATCAGAGGCAGACTAGAATTTAAGCACGACGGAACACCTTTGCCTTTAAATATACTTACTGGAAGTGCCAAAATTTGGCGTGCAACTCTTAAAACTTAATGATTATGAGAAAATTCTTAGCAAAATTTTTCTTTATCCGTCTCAAAATAGTTAATATGTTAGCTAAAAAAATTTGTCTCAAAATATCTTACATATTTAAGAGATCATGAGATAATTAACCACTTTTTTTCAACTTTACCCTTATCACTAATATATATATATATATACACTAGATACCTGTGCCCGTGCAAGACACGGGTATTTTGACAACACTAATGTGCAAAAGAGATCCAACTTTGCAAAAGATTATTTCCAACTTGTTGTAATTGTTTGGAATAGGAGTAAAAGAAAAGAAATGCAGTACAATGAACCGATGTTAACATAATAAGGATCAAAAAGATAAAAAAGGATCAAAAAGATATTTATAAAAAAAAATACTGCCATGTATAATTCACTTACAAAGATCTAAATAAAAATATTATTAAAATAATACATGAGGACAAAATTAAACTAAGAAATATAAAAAAAAACAATATGCATATGTAACTATTTTATTGCACCATAAAAATGAGGACAAAACTAATAAATATAAGAAAAATCATATGCATGTGTAATCATTTTATTTACTACTATATAGAAGTGAAAGTTGGGGTGACTAAAATTATCGAAATACCCTTAATTGTCACCCCAACCTTCACTTATATATTAAGTAAAAAATAATATAATAATAATAAATAGAATAGAATAGAAATAGAAATAATAGTAATAATAGTAATGTTCTACTACTAATAAAGTAAGGGATCGTTTGGTAGAGTGTATAACAATAATGCAGAATGTAATGCATTAGTAATACGTGTATTAGTTATGCTTGTATAAGTTATGTATGTATTATTTATTATACATTGTTCAGTGTGGAGGAATATTTACATGCACATGCATTCATACATTTGTTTACCTTGGACATTGATCAGCAAGGGAAGCATTTTACTGTAGAACTAGTAAGATATAAAGTTTATAACAAGCACTAGTAAACTCGACTTTCCGAGAATGAAAAGGTAATTTCCTTTTAATTTTTTCACAGAGAACGAAAATCTGCATGTGTGATAAAGAGATAAAAATCAAGGGCAAAAAAAACTCTTTTTTTGATTTAATGATTGCAACTTTCAATGTATATTGCATTGTTTGATAATGTATCTGTTATTTTCAGCAAGTGTAAGAAATACTGGTGACTGTTATTAGCCATAGGAAGCATTGTGATCCTTAAGTTCAGTCCTCATTCCACATTACATGGAGGTTGTGAAAGTATGCCTTGAAAATATATAACATACCGAGTTCAGTAAATCTAGGTTCTATGTTGTCCTAGATTAAAAGTGTTCACAACTTCTTTCCAACTCATGTATTGCCGAAGACACTTCTCTATCCGATTTTGCACCTGAAATTCAAGACAACCATCATCTTTTTCATGCGACAGAGTGCAAATGGGGCATTATCGGGTCAAATCGGTGTGTTATAGCCTACCGTTCCAGGGGTGGGCTTGAGGTCCGAGCGTGCTGTGGGTAAAAAATTGACCGAACTACCCCATGAAGTCCGGGGAATGTCCTAGTGTGGGAATTTGGGGTGGGCGGGGCGGTTTGGGTGGTCAGACGGGTGAAATGGTGCAAACAGAGCGATTTGGGGTTAAATCGGAGTGCTATAGCCCACGATTCCAGGGGTTGATCTGGGGTTCGGGCGTACTGCGGGTTGAAAATCGATTGGGGCATGCCAGGGACGTTGCGGAGTGGCCTAGTATGGTCCGTTGTGGTGGGCGAGGCTATTTTGGTGGTCAAACGAGAAAAATGGTGGAAATGGGCCATTTCCAGCCTCATTCGGTGGGTGTTAACCCGTGGTTCTTGGTTGGGCCTGGGACTTGGTGTCGGTATACAAAAAAATTGACTGACGACCCCCCTTCGGGCTAAATACCGGCTCTGGGTTGTCCGACAGGGTCAGTGGGGTCATTTTGGTGGTCAAACGGGCGACGACGCGAATGGAACGTTTTTAGCACTAGCTTATGAATTCTTGGGGATACGTTCATACTGAATGAGTTTGTGTGTAAACCTCTTGGTTCGTATCGTGACAACCTACCGCTTGAATCGTTTTACACCAGAGAGGCAGACGTAGCTCATCTTTGAATAAATGAGCGAAAAAAGAGTAACTAAGGATTATTTCAGTATTTTGTGTATTTGCCTACGAGTTCCTTGGATACGTGCATCCCATTACTGACATAAATTAAGTTTAATGGGATGACCTGTAGTTCCCGACGAGATAGCTGAGCAGCACGAATACGGCGTGCGATGCTTGAAACTCTTTCCCTTGCAAAAGAGTCATCAAGAATCAGATCTCCTCCCACTGCACGGACTATAGCAACCATCGCTTCTGCCTCTCTATTCCCAGCATTAGGAATAGATGATATAAGTGACGCCTCTATTTCCTTCCATTTATGTTCCTCCTTCTCAAGGAGTGCTTTCCTTCTTTCTTTACCCCTTCCCTCCTCTTCACGTCTCTGCATCAGGATTTTCTCTTCCATCACCTTCTCCCACATATAGAAACTGAAATATAAAACACGTTGATGACATCAATAACGGTACAGAAGGGAATATTAGAGATTCAGAATTTTTCAAATTCTGAATAACAAAATAGAAATCACCAATATTTTTATGATTTAGGTTCAAATAGTACATCAATCTAACAGCACCATATTGTTTTTAAGCCAGTTTAAGGGTATCCCCATCCAAATCTTATGCAATAAGGTGGGACAATTCTGATAAACAAGTCGATGAACTTTTAAGTGTAAAACTGTTCTTTATTTCCAATTGAAAACAAGGATCACCTTCAGATGGGATTGAAACCATAAACGACAATAGAAACAAAACACACTAACTAATAACCAAGGAGCAAAAATATAGAATGAAAGTGTTGGCAGCGGTAATAGAAAATGGTCGTACCTTTGTGGCAGATGAAATTGCCTGGACCATGGTTTCTTTTCTACGAAAATGAACAGTATCTTCCACCATCTAATATCAGAGAAAATGTTAGAAAGTAAACCAGGATATTATAGGAAGTAGTCTAAGCAGAAGAATTGTTTTATGAAAACTCATCTCCAAGGTTACCATGTTGACTATAGTATAAAGAGTTCATGATAAAGACACCAAACAGACACAAAGAAAAAGTAAGTTTATATAGCTCAATCAGTACAACTATTCCAAGATATCTAAGCAAACCTCAAGTGTTAAACATGAATGAGAGACAACAAAGCCAAAGGCGACAACGAGTGTAATTGCTGACACAGCAGCACCAGCAAATGACGGATAAATTTGAAAACTCGCAACCACACCCCAAACCTCAATAGCCAATGCAATGTCATAGAGCACAAGAAATGCAAAACTGTCAACAAATAATTTCAGGTAGAATTAACTGTCAAAATCGTGCAATTTCAACCTGTCATTGTAGGACTTAGTAACTTAGTATAGGATGAAGTAGGTGTGGATTTTCTACCATGGGGCTGATTGATGTTTATTTTAGAAATAATATTTACTTGCTCTACTGCCTAAATTTTTTTGCCTTACTTCGGTGCGCGGGTATGTCATTCCATAGCTGTTGTATTCAACCAAATATTACTTCCAAACTTTGGTCCATTCGTGTATATTCTCCCTAAATTGAGCACTGATCATGTGGGTTCTTATCATATGTATACATTTGACATAATAGCCCGTCTATCAGCAGCACCTATAGTCAAGGGTCTATCGGAAACAATATCTCTACCTCCGTCCCTAGACCTCATTTGTGAGATTACACTGGGTATATGTTGTTGTTGTTGTTGCATCAATAGAAACTACTGATGTTGAATTCTCTCATGCTGCATTATGAATAAAATCTATACTTCTTTTTCCATTTATCCTCATGCTCTACATAAAGCGCGTAAAAATTATTGCAGTCGTTGTGATCCTAGATTTTGTGCTCTTAATTACTTGAGGTGAATAAGGAAAAGAAATAGCGATTTTGTGAATTGAGGTTTGGATTTGGAACTCCACAAATGCAAAAAACCACTTGGTGATTCTTCATATCTATTCAATTTTTGTTGAACAAATGGTACATGTACTATTGGAAAGGTAGCTATCCCGTGAAATCCATCAATGTACATGCAAGTTGGTGTGGCGCCTTACTCTTTCAATACATTTAGGAACCAAAAATAAATATAAATACTATCGCGCGGTTTAATTCAACCTTAGTGAGAGAATACATCAATGTGGATGACCCGACATCAAATATACGATTTTTATTATACACACAATCTCCATACAACAGCAACAACATACCCGATGTATATTTGGGCAGAATATATGTAAACTATACGTCTACCTCATAGATGAGAAGAAAATGGTAGCACCAATCCTCACTAAATACTTCATAAGACAAAAAACAGCCAATACTTACAAAACCAAATAAAGCAAAAGAAGTTCATTGTTTTGATCACCAGCTAGTAAAAGAAATGTTTACAATTGGAGATTCAAAAAGGTTGCAAAAGAAAGAAGCAAACTTTCTATTTAACAAGTATCAAAGGGGGAAAGAATAAGAGTAAAACCAGTAAGTATATGAGAATTATGAACACTATAGTCAATAAACAAAATATGAATTGTAGTTTGGCCATTTAGCATCCATCACTCCAACAGAGAATCAGGACTTGCAAGAAGGTCGAAAGGTTTGCCTATCCAGTCTTTCAAGATTATGATTTGACCCCCTTTCATAAGAATGTCTTCGTCGAGGGTATCTACCTTCTTTTTCAACATGTTGATCTCATAATTCAACAGCATATTCATCTCACTGTAGCTCTTAACTTCCTCCCACATGAAATCCCTCTCCTGAAAAACTTTTGGTATTATCTCCTTTACAACGCGAAGTTCCTTAATGCATTCTTGCAAATCATTTGTGAGCTGGTTGATATTTTTATCCTTTTTTAGCACCTGCCAGAATCAACCGTAAACCATGAAAAATAAGAAAGACACAAAGATCACCAATAATATTTCATCAGAAATTCAAAACAAACTCATAGCCTAGAAGTTAAACCAAATCATGAATCCATTTTAATTGTTAAAATTCACAGTAGATAACTCGTGAGCTTGTCCAAAAATTAAGTCAAATGAACGAGCAAACTTACTGAAACCCCTTCAGGTAACTTTACCACATCAGAGCACAATCAGATCAATGGGTTTGAGGATATCACAAAGTTTATCATGTTCTTGGTTGGTCCAAGTGATTACACATTAAGGCGATCAGACATGTCGCAGAAGACGACCACATGCCAGCAACTCATGTATAAAAGTTCATAAAGAAAATCGTGAACTTCATATGGAACAAAGATGAACCTAAAATCAAATAGAAGTAGAAAGCTAATACAGAGAGAGTAACATGCGAATAAGCTATCATATATGAAGATATAGGCAGCGCCTAAGCCATTGTCTATGTTGACATAGATGGCGCCTAACCAATCGCCTAAGTGAGGCAGTGAGCATAGGTAATGGTATAAGCAGTGCCTAACCTATCTCTTATATTGATATAGGTGGTGCCTATGGAATCGCCTATGTTGACATAGGCGGCTCCTAACGTATCGCCTAAGTTAGGAAGTGAGCGTAGAAAATGGTATAAGCGGCGCCTAACCTATCGCCTATGTTGATAAAGGTAGAGCCTAATCCATCGCCTATGTTCATATAGGCGGCCCCAAAGACATCGCCTATGTTAATGTAAGTGGCGCCTAACCTATCTCCTAATTGAGGCAGCGAGCATAGGTAATGGTATTAGCGGAGCCAAACATATCGCCTATGTAACATAGTCAGCACCTAACCTATCATCTAAGTGAAGCAGTGAGCATAGGCAATGGTATAAGCTATGCCTAACCTATCGCCTATATTGATATAGGCGGCGCCTAACCCATCGCCTATGTTGACATAGGCGGCGCCTAACTTATTGCCAAAGTGAGGCAGTGAGCATAGGCAGTGGTATAAGCGGCGCATAACCTATTAACTATGATGATATAGGCGGTGCCTAAGCCATCGCCTATGTTGACATAGGCAGCGCCTAACCTATCGCCTAATTGAGAAAGTTAGCATAGGTAAAGGTATAAGCGACCCCTAACCCATCATCTATGTTGATATAGGTGGCGCCTAAGCCATCACCTATGTTGACATGGGTGGCGCCTAACCTATCGCCTATGTTGATATAGGCGGCGCCTAAGACATCGCCAATGTTGACATAGGCGGCGGCTAACCTATCGCCTAAGTAAGGCAGTGAGCATAGGCAATGGTAAAAGCGGCACCTAACCTATTGCCTATGTCGATATAGTTGGATCCTAAGCCATCGCCTATGTTGACATAGACGGTGCCTAACAGATCTCCTAAGTGAGGCAGTTAGCATAGACAATGGTAGAAGTGGCGCCTAACCTATCGCCTATGTTAATATAGGTGGCACCTAACCTATCGCGTAAGTGAGGGAGTAAGCATAGGCAATGGTATTAGCGGCGCCTAACCTATCGCCTATGTTGATATAGGCGGCGCGTAAGCCATCGCCTATGTTGACGTAGGCGGCATCAAACCTATCGTCTAATTGAGGCAGTGAGCATAGACAATGGTATAAGCGACGCCTAACCTATCGCCTGTATTGATATAGGCGGTGCCTAGCCATCGCCTATGTTGACATAGGCGGCGCCTAACCGATGGCCTAAGTGAGGCAATGAGCATAGACAATGGCATAAGCGGTGCCTAGCCTATCGCCTATATTGATATAGGCGGCGCCTATCCATCGCCTATGTTGACATAGGAGGAGCCTACCCTATCGCCTAAGTGAGGCAGTGAGCATAGGCTATGGTATAACGGGCACCCAACCTATCGCCTATGTTGATATAGGGGGCACCTAAGCCATCGCCTATGTAACATAGGCGGCGCCTAACCTATAGCCTAAGTGAGGTAGTGAGCATAGACAATGGAATAAGCGGCGACTAACCTATCGCCTATATTGGTATAGACGGCACCTTGCCATCGCCTATGTTGACATAGGCGGTGCCTACCCTATCGCCAAAGTGAGGCAGTGAGCATAGGCAATGGTATATGGGGCGCCCATCCTATCACCTATGTTAATATAGGCGGCACCTAAGCCATCGTCTAAGTTAGGCAGTGAGCATAGGAAATGGTATAAGGGGCGCCTAACCTACCGTCTATGTTGATATATGTTGCACCTAAACGATCGCCTATGTAGACATAGGCGGCGCCTAAACTATCACCTAAGTGAGGCGGTGAGCATAGGCAATGGTATAAGTGGCGCCTAACCTATCGCCTATGTTGATATAGGCGGCGCCTATTCCATCGCCTATGTTGACATAGACTGCGCCTAACCAAGCGCCTAAGTGAGGCAGTGAGCATAGGTAATGGTATAAGCGGTGCCTAACTTATCGCCTATGTAGATATACGTGGCGCCTATGGCATCGACTATGTTGACATAGGCTACTCCTAACCTATCGCCTAAGTAAGGCAGCGAGCATAGGCAGTGGTATAAGCAGCGCCTAACCTATCTCCTATGTTGATATAGGCGGCAGCTAAGCAATCGCCTATGTTAACATAGGTGGCGCCTAACCTATCGCCTAAGTGAGGCAGTGAGCATAGGCAATGGTGTAAGCCGTGCCTAACCTATCAGCTATATTGATATAGGGTGCGCCTAAGTCATTGCCTATGTTGACATAGGTGGCAATTAACCTCTCGCCTAAGTGAGGCAGTGAGAATAGGCAATGGTATAAGCGGCACCCAACCTATCGCCTATGTTGATATAGGCAGCGCCTAAGCCATCACCTATGTTGACATTGGCGGCGCCTAACCTATCGCCTACGTGAGGCAGAAAGCATAGGCAATGGTATAAGCGGAACCTAACCTATCGCTTATGTTAATATAGGCGGAGCCTAAGCCACTGCCTATGTTGACATAGGCGGCACCTAACCTATTGCCTAAGTGAGGCAGTGAGCATAGGCAATGGTATAAGCGGCGTCTAACCTATCATCTATGTTGATGTAGGCGACGCCTATGCCATCGCCTATGTTAACATAGGCGGCGCCTAACCTATCGCCTAATTGAGGTAGTGAGCATAGGCAATGGTATAAGCGGCGCCTAGGCTATCGCCTATGTTGATATAGGTTGCGCCTAAGCCATCTCCTTTTTACATATAGGCGGCGCCAAAGACATCGCCTATGTTGATGTAAGCTTCGCCTAACCTATCGCCTAATTAAGGCAGTGAGCATAGGCAATGGTATAAGCGGCGCCTAACCTATCGCCTATGTTGATATAGGCAGCGCCTAAGCCATTGACTATGTTGACATAGATGGCGCCTAACCAATCACCTAAGTGAGGCAGTGAGCATAGGTAATGGTATAAGTGGTGCCTAACCTATCTCCTATGTTGATATAGGTGGTGCCTATGGCATCGCCTATGTTGACATCGGCGGCTCCTAACTTATCGCCTAAGTTAGGAAGCGAGCATAGACAATGGTATAAGCGGCGCCTAACCTATCGCCTATGTTGATATAGGTGGAGCCTAATCCATCGCCTATGTTCATATAGGCGGCGCCAAAGACATCGCCTATGTTGATGTAGCCGGCGCCTAACCTATCTCCTAATTGAGGCAGTGAGCATAGGAAATGGTATAAGTGGCGCCTAACCTATCGCCTATGTAACATAGTCAGCACCTAAGCTATCAGCTAAGTGAAGCAGTGAGCATAGACAATGGTATAAGCTGTGCTAACCTATCGCCTATGTTGATATAGGAGGCACGGAAGCCATCGCCTAAGTGAGACAGTACGGATAGGCAATGGTTTAAGCGGCGCCTAACCTATCTCCTATGTTGATATAGGCGACGCCTAACCCATCGCCTATGTTGACATAGGCGGTGCCTAACTTATAGCCAAAGTGAGGTAGTGAGCATAGGCAGTGGTATAAGCACCGCATAACCTATTGACTATGATGATATAGGCGGTGCCTAAGCCATCGCCTATGTTGATATAGGCGGCGCCTAACCTATCGCCTAATTGAGAAAGTGAGCATAGGTAAAGGTATAAGCGACGCCTAACCCATTATCTATGTTGACATAGGTGGCGCCTAAGCCATCGCCTATGTTGACATGGGCGACACCTAACCTATCGCCTATGTTGATATAGGCGGCGCCTAAGACATCGCCTATATTGATATAGGCGGCGGCTAACCTATCGCCTAAGTGAGGCAGTGAGCATAGGCAATGGTAATAGCGGCACCTAACCTATTGCCTATGTAAATATAGGCGGCTCCTAAGCCATCGCCTATGTTGACATAGGCGGTGCCTAACTGATCTCCTAAGTGAGGCAGTTAGCATAGACAATGGTAGAAGTGCCGCCTAACCTATCGCCTAAGTTAATATAGGTGGCACCTACCTATCTCCTAAGTGAGGGAGTAATCATAGGCAATGGTATAAGCGGCGCCTAACCTATCGCCTATGTTGATATAGGCGGCGCCTAAGCCATCGCCTATGTTGACGTAGGCGGTGTCAAACCTATTGTCTAATTGAGGTAGTGAGCATAGGCAATGGTATAAGCGGCGCCTAACCTATCACCTATGTTGATATAGGCGGCTCCTATGCCATCGCCTATGTTGACATAGGCGGTGCCTAACCTATAACCTAAGTGAGGCAGTGAGCATAGGCAATGGTATAAGCAACACCTAACATATCGCCTATGATTATATAAGCGGCGCCTTAGCCATCGCCTATGTTGACATTGGCGGTGCCTAACCTATCGCCTACATTAGGCAGTACGCATAGGCAATGGTATAAGCGGCGCCTAACTTATCGCTTATGTTGATATAGGCGGCGCCTAATCCATCGCCTATGTTGACATATACGACGGCTAGGCCATCGCCTAAGTGAGATAGTGAGTATTGGCAATGGTATAAGAGGTGCCTAAACTATCGCCTATGTTGATATAGTCGGCGCCTAAGCGATCGCCTATGTTGACATAGGCGGCGCCTAACCTATCGCCTAAGTGAGGCGGTGACCATAGGCAATGGTATAAGCAACGCCTAACTTGTCGCCTATGTTGATATAGGCGGAGCCTAATCCATCGCATATGTTGACATAGGTGGCACCTAACCTGTATAGCCAGCACCTAACCTATCTCCTGAGGGAGGAAGTGAGCATAGGTAATGGTATAAGCGGCTCCTAACCTATCGCCTATGTTGATATAGGTGGAGCCTATGGAATCGCCTATGTTTACATAGGCGGCGCATAACCTATAGCCTAAGTAAGGCAGAAAGCATAGGAAATGGTATAACAGCGCCTAACCTATCGCCTATGTTGATATACGTGGTGCCTAAGCCATCGCCTATGTTGATATAGGCGGCGTCTAAACTATCACCTATGTGAGGCAGTAAGCATAGGCAATGGTATAAGCGGCGCCAAACCTAACGCCTATGTTGATATAGGCGGCCCCTAAGCCATCGCCTATGTTGACGTAGGCGGCGCCTAACCTATCGCTTAAGTGAGGCACCAAGCATAGGCAATGGTATAAGAGGCGCATAACCTATCGCCTATGTTGATATAGGCGGCGCCTAAGCGATCGCCAATGTTGACATACGCGGCGCCTAACCTATCGCCTAAGTGAGGCGGTGAGCATAGGCAATGGTATAAGCGGCGCCTAACCTGTCGCCTATGTTGATGTAGGCAGTTCCTAAGCCATCACCTATGTTGACCTAGGTGGTGCTTAACCAATCGCCAAATTAAGGCAGTGAGCATAGCCAATGGTGTAAACGGCGCCTAGCCATCGCCTATGTTGACATAGACGGAGCCTAACCTATCGCCTATGTGAGAAAGTGAGCATAGGCAATGGAATAAGCGATGCCTAACCTATCGCCTATGTTGATATAGACGGCACCTAAGCCATCGCCTATGCTGACATAGGCGGTCCCTAACCTATCGCCTAAGTGAGACAGTGAGCATAGGTAATGGTTTTAGCGGCGCCTAACCTATAGCCTATGTTGATATAGGTGGCACCTAAGACATCGCCTATGTTGACATAGGCGACGCCTAACCTATCGCCTAAGTGAGGCAGTAAGCATAGGCATTGGTATAAGCGGCGCCGAACCTATCACCTATGTTGATATAGGCAGTGCCTAAGACATCACCTATGTTGACGTAGGCGGCGCCTAACCTATCACCTATCTGAGGCAGTGAGCTTAGAAAGTGGTATAAGCGGCGCCTAACCTATCGCCTATGTTGATATAGGCGTTGCCTAAGCCATCGTCTATGTTGACTTAGGCGGCGCCTAACCTATCGCCTAAGTGAGGCAGTGAGCATAGGCATAAGTATAAGTGGCTCCTAATCTATTACTTATGTTGATATAGGCGGTGCCTAAGACATCGCCTATGTTGACATAGTCGGTGCCTAACCTATCGCCTAAGTGAGGCAGTGAGGATAGGCAATGGTATAAGAGGAGCCTAACCTATCGCCTATGTTTATATAGGCGACTCCTAAGCCATCGCCTATGTTGACATAGGCGGCACCTAACCTATCGCCTAAGTAAGGTAGTGAGTATTGGTAATGGTATAAGCGGCACCTAACCTATCACCTATGTTGATATAGGCGGCACCTAAGCCATCGCCTAAGTGAGATAGTGAGTATAGGTAATGGTATAAGCGGCGCCTAACCTATCCCTTATGTTGATATAGGCGGCGCCTAATCCATCGCATATGTTCACATAAGTGGAACCTAACCTATATAGCCTGCACCTAACCTATCCCCTGAGTGAGGAAGTGAGCATAGGTAATGGTATAAGCAGCGCCTAACCTATTGCCTATGTTGATATAGGTGGCACCTATGGCATCGCCTTTGTTTAGATAGGCGGCGCCTAACCTATCGCCTAAGTAAGGCAGAAAGCATAGGAAATGGTATAAGCAGCGCCTAACCTATCGCCTATGTTTATATACGTGGTGCCTAAGCCATCACCTATGTTGATATAGGCGGTGCCTAAGCCATCACCTATGTTGATATAGGCAGTGGCTAAACTATCGCCTCTGTGAGGTAGTAAGCATAAGCAATGGTATAAGCGGAGCCTAACCTATCGCCTAAGTAAGGCAGTGAGAATAGGCAATGGTATAAGCGGAGCCTAACCTATCGCCTATGTTGATATAGGCGGCGCCTAAGCCATAACCTATTTTGACATAGGCGGCACCAAACCTATCGCCTAAGTTAGGCAGTGAGCATAGGTAATGGTATAAGCGGCACCTAACCTATCACCTATTTTGATATAGGTGGCGCCTATGGCATCGCTTATGTTTACATAGGCAGCGCCTAACCTATCATCTAAGTGAGGCAGCGAGAATAGGCAATGGTATATGCAGAGTCTAACCTATCGCCTATGTTGATATTCGTGTTGCCTAAGCTATTGCCTATGTTTATATACAGGGAGCCTAACCTATCGCCTAAGTGAGGCAGTTTGCATAGGCAAAGGTATAAGCGGTGACAAACCTATCGCCTATGTTGATATAGGCGGCGCCTAAGCCATCACCTATGTTGACCTAGGCGGTGCCTAACCAATCGCCAAATTGAGGCAGTGAGCATAGGCAATGGTATAAGAGGCGCCTAACCTATCGCCTATGTTGATATAAACGGCGCCTAAGCCATCGCCTATGTTGACATAGACGGAGCCTAACCTATCGCCTATGTGAGAAAGTGAGCATAGGCTATGGAATAAGTGGCGCCTAACCTATCCCTATGTGGATATAGAAGGCACCTAAGCCATCGCCTATGCTGACATAGGCGGACCCTAACCAATCGCCTAAGTGAGGTAGTGAGCATAGGCCATGGTATAAGCGGTGCCTAAACTATCGCCTATGTTGATATAGGTGGCGCCTAAGACATCGCCTATGTTGACATAGGCGGCGCCTAACCTATCGCCTAAGTGAGGCAATGAGCATAGGTAATGGTATTAGCGGCGCCTAACCTATCGCCTATGTTGATATAGGTGGCGCCTAAGACATCTCCTATGTTGACATAGGCGGCCCCTAACCTATCGCCTAAGTGAGGCAGTAAGCATAGGCAATGGTATAAGCGGCACCTATCCTATTGCCTATGTTGATATAGGCGGCGCCTAAGACATCGCCTATGTTGACGTAGGCGGCGCCTAACCTATCTCCGATGTTGATATAGGCGGCGCCTAAGCCATCGTCTGTGTTGACATATGCGGTGCCTTATCTATCGCCTAAGTGAGGAAGTGAGCATAGGCATTGGTATTAGCGGTGCCTAATCTATAACCTATGTGGATTTAGGCGGTCCCTAAGCCATTTCCTATGTTGACATAGGCAGCGCCTAACCTATCGCCAAAGTGAGGCAATGAGCATAGGCAATGGTATAAGAATAGCCTACCCTATCTTCTATATTGATATAGGCGGCGCCTAAGCCATCGCTTATGTTGACAAAAGTGGCACCTAACCTATCGCCTAAGTGAGGCAGTGAGTATAGGTAATGGTATAAGCGGCGCCTAACCTATCACCTATGATGATATAGGCGGCGCCTAAGAAATCACCTATGTTGACATAGGTGGGGCCTAACCTATCGCCTAAGTAAAGTAGTGAGCATAGGCAATGGTATAAGCTTCGCCTAACCTATCGCCTATGTTGATATAGGCGGGTCCATAGCCATCACAAATGTTGACATAGGCGGCGCCTAACGTATCACCTAAGTGAGGCAGTGAGCATAGACAATGGTATAAGTGGCGCGTAACCTATCACCTATGTTGATATAGGCGGCACCTAAACCACCGCCTAAGTCAGATAGTGAGTAGAGGCAATGGTATAAGCGGTGCCTAAACTATCACCTAAGTGGATATAGTCGGCGCCCAAGTGATCGCCAATGTTGACATAGGCGACACCTAACATATCGCCTAAGTGAGGCTGTGAGCATAGGCAATGGTATAAGCGGTGCCTAACCTATCGCCTATGTTGATATAGGCGGCTCCTAATCCATCGCATATGTTGACATAGGTGGCACCTAACCTATATATTCGACACCTAACCTATCTCATGAGTGAGGAAGTGATCATAGGTAATGGTATAAGCGGCGCCTTACCTATCGCCTATGTTGATATAGGTGGCGCCTATGGCATCGCCTATGTTTACATAGGCGGCGCCTAACCTATCACCTATGTAAGGCAGAAAGCATTGGCAATCGTATAAGCCGCGCCTAACCTATCGCCTATGTTGATATACGTGGTGCCTAAGCCATCACCTATGTTGATATTGGCGGCAGCTAACCTATCGCCTATGTGAGGCAGTAAGCATAGGCAATGGTATAAGAGACGCCTAACCTAACGCCTATATTGATATAGGCGGCCCCTAAGCCATCGCCTATGTTGGAGTAGGCGGTGCCTAACCTATCGCCTAATTAAGGCAGTGAGGATTGGCAATGTTATAAGCGGCGACTAACCTATCCCCTATGTTGATATAGGGGACGCCTAAGCCATATCCTATGTTGACATAGACGGAGCCTAACCTATCGCCTATGTGAGACAGTGAGCATAGGAAATGGTATAAGCGACGCCTAACCTATCGCCTATGTTGATATAGTCGGCGCCTAAGCCATCACCTATGTTAACATAGGCGGCTCCTAACCTATCGCCAAAGTGAGGAACTTAGCATAGGCAATGGTATAAATGGAGCCTAACGTATCGCCTAAGTAAGGATGTGAGCATAAACTATGGTATAAGCGGCGCCTAACCTATCGCCTATGTTGATATAGGTGGCACCTAAGACATCGCCTATGTTGACATCGGCGACACCTAACCTATCGCCTAAGTGAGGCAGAGAGCATAGACTATGGTATAAGTGGCGCCTAACCTATCGCCTATGTTAATATAGGCGGCGCCTAAGCCATCGCGTCTGTTGACCTAGGCGGGTCCAAACCTATCGCCTAAGTGAGGCAGTGAGCATAGGCAATGGTATAAGAAGCACCTAACCTACATCCTATGATTATATAGACGGCGCCTAAACCATAGCCTATGTTGACATTGGCGGTGCCTAACCTATCGCCTATGTGAGGTAGTAAGCATAGGCAATGGTATAAACGGTGGATAACCTATCGCTTATGTTGATATAGGCGACGCCTAATCCATCACCTATGTTGACATAGGCGGCGCCTCACCTATCGCCTAAGTGAGATAGTGAGCATAGGCAATGGTATAAGCGGCGTCTAACCTATCGCCTATGTTGATATAGGCGGCGCCTATGCCATCGCCTATGTAACATAGGCGGCGCTTAACCTATAGCCTAATTGAGGTAGTGAGCATAGGCAATGGTATATGCGGCGCCTAAACTAATGCCTATGTTGATATAGGCGGCGCCTAAGCCATCGCCTATGTAACATAGGCGGCACTTAACCTATAGCCTAAGTGAGGTAGTGAGCATAGGCAATTGTATAAGCAGCGCCTAACCTATCGGCTATATTGATATAGGCGGCGCCTAGCCATCGCCTATGTTGACATAGGCGGCGCCTACCCTATCACCAAAGTGACGATGTGAGCATAGTCAATGGTATATGGGGCGCCCAACCTATCGCCTATATTGATATAGACGGCGCCTAAGCCAATGCCTATGTTGACAAAGGCGGTGCCTAACCTATGGCCTAAGTGAGGCAGTGAGCATAGACAATGGTATAAACGGCGCCTAACTTATCGCCTATATTGATATAGGCGACACCTAGCCATCGCCTATGTTGACATAGGATACGCCTACCATATCGCCTAAGTAAGGCAGTGAGAATAGGAAATAGTATAACGGGCGCATAACCTAGCGCCTATGTTGATATAGGGGGCGTCTAAGCCATCGCCTATGTAACATAGGCAACGCCTAACCTATAGCCTAATTGAGGCACTGAACATAGGCAATGGTATAAGCGGCGCCTAACCTATCACCTATGTAGATATAGGTGGCGCCTAAGCCATCTCCTATGTTGACATAGGCGGTGCCTAACCTATCGCCTAAGTGAGGCAGTGAGCATAGGCAATGGTATAAGCGGTGCCTAACCTATCGCCTATGTTGATATAGGTGGCGCCTATGGCATCGCTTATGTTTACATTGGCGGCGCCTAACCTATTGCCTAAGTGATGCAGCGAGCATAGGTAATGGTATAAGCGGCACATAAACTTTCGCCTATGTTGATATAGTCGGCGCCTAAGCGATCGCCTATGTTGACATAGGCGGCGCCTAACCTATCGCTTAAGTGAGGCGGTGAGAATAGGCAATGGTATAAGCGGCGCCTGACCTGTCGCCTATGTTGATATAGGCGGCGCCTAAGCCATCGCCTATTTTGACATAGGCGGCACCTAACCTATCACCTAAGTGAGGCAGTGAGCATAGGTAATGGTATAAGAGGCGCCTAACCTATCGCCTATTTTGATATAGGTGGCGCCTATGGCATCGCTTAGATTTACATAGGCGGCGCCTAACCTATCATCTAAGTGAGGCAGCGAGCATTGGCAATGGTATAAGCGACGTCTAACCTATCGCCTATGTTGATATACGTGGTACCTAAGCCATTGCATATGTTTATATAGGGGTCGCCTAACCTATCTCCTATGTTGATATAGGCGGCGCCTAACCTATCGTCTAAGTGAGGCAGTGAGCATAGGCAATGGTATAAGCGTTGCCTAACCTATTGCCTATGTTTATAAAAACGGCACCTAAGCCATCGCCTATGTTGACATAGACGGAGCCTAACCTATTGCCTATGTGAGAAAGTGAGCATAGGCAATGGAATAAGCGGCGCCTAACCTATCGCTTATGTTGATATAGGCGGCGCCTAAACAATCGCCTAAGATAGGCAGTGAGTATAGGCAATGGTATAAGCGGTGCCTAAACTATCGCCTAGGTTTATATAGGCGGCGCCTAAGACATCGCCTATATTGACATAGGCGGCGCCTAACCTATCGCCTAAGTGAGGCAATGAACATAGGTAATGGTATTAGCGGCGCCTAACCAATCACCTCTGTTGATATAGGTGGCGCCAAAGACATAGCATATGTTGACATAGGCGGCGCCTAACCGATCGCCTAAGTGAGGCAGTAAGCATAGGCAATGGTATAAGCGGCGCCTAACCTATCGCCTATGTTGATATAGGCAGCGCCTAAGACATCGCCTATGTTGACGTAGGCGGTGCCTAACCTATCGCCTATGTTGATATAGGCGGCGCCTAAGCCATTGTCTATGTTGACATAGGCGGCGCCTAATCTATCGCCTAAGTCAGGCAGTGAGCATTGGCATTGGTATAAGCAACGCCTAATCTATCACCTATGTTGATTTAGGTGGTGCCTAATCCATCGCCTATGTTGACATAGGCGGCGCGTAACCTATCACCTAAGTGAGTCAGTGAGCATAGGAAATGGTATAAGCGGAGCCTAACCTATCGCCTATGTTGATATAGGCGGTGCCTAAGCCATCGCATATGTTGACTTAGATAGCACCTAACCTATCCCCTAAGTGAGGCAGTGAGTATAGATAAAGGTATAAGCGGCGCCTAACCTATCCCCTATGTTGATATAGGTAGCGCCTAAGCCATCGCCTATGTTGACATAGGCGGCGCCTAACCTATCTTCTAAGTGAAGCAGTGAGCATAGGCAATGGTATAAGCAGCGCCTAAGACATCGCCAATGTTTATATAGGCGGCGACTAACCTATCGCCTAAGTGAGGCAGTGAGCATAGGCAATGGTATAAGAGGCGCGTAACCTAACGCCTATCTTGATATAGGCTGCGCCTAAGCCATCGCCTATATTAACGTAGGTGGTGCCTAACCTATCTCCTAATTGAGGTAGTGATCATAGGCAATGGTATAAGCGGTTCCTAACCTATCGCCTTTGTTGATATAGGCGGCGCCTAAGCCATTACCTATATTGACATAGACGGATCCTAACCTATCGCCTAAGTTGATATAGACGGCTCCTAAGCCATTTTCTATGTTGACATAAGCGGAGCCTAACCTATCGCCTATGTGAGATAGTGAGCATAGGCAATGGTATAAGCGGTGCCTAACCTATCGCCTACGATGACATAAACAGAGCCTAACCTATCGCCTAAGTGAGGCAGTGACCATAGGCAATGGTCTAAGCGGCACCTAACCTATCGCCTATGTTGATATAGGCAGCAACTAAGCCATCGCCTATGTTGACAAAGGCGGCGCCTAACCTATCACCTAAGTGAGGCAGTGAGCATAGAAAATGGTATAAGCGGTGCCTAACCTATCACCTATGATGATATAGGCGGCACCTAAGCCATCGCCTAAGTGAGGCAGTAAGCATAGGCAATGGTATAAGCGGCATCTAACCTGTCGCCTATGTTGATATAGGCGGTGCCTAATCCATCGTATATGTTGACATAGGCGGCACCTAACCTATCGCGTAAGTGAGGCAGTGAGCATAGGTAATAGTATAAGCGGCGCCTAACCTATCGCCTATCTTGATATAGGTGGCGCCTATGGCATCGCCTATGATAACATAGGCGGCACCTAACCTATCGTCTAAGTGAGGCAGAAAGTATAGGCAATGGTATAAGTGGCGCCAAACCTATCACCTATGTTGATATACGTGGCGCCTAAGCCATCGCCTATGATTATATAGGCGGTGCCTAACCTATCGCCTAAGTGAGGCAGTAAGCATAGGCAATGGTATAAGCGACGCCTAACCTAACGCCTATGTTGATATAGGTGACGCCTAAGCCATCGCCTATGTTGACGTAGGCGGTGCCTAACCTAACGCCAAATTGAGGCAGTGAGCATAGGCAATGTTATAAGCGGCGCCTAACCTATCGCCTATGTTAATATAGGTGGCACCTAAGCCATTGACTATGTTGACATAGACGGAGCCTAACCTATCACCTAAGTGAGGCAGTGAGCAAAGGAAATAGTATAAGCGACGCCTAACCTATCGCCTATGTTGATATGGGCGACGCTTAAGCCATCGCCTATGTTGACATAGGCGGCGCCTAACCTATCGCCTAAGTGATGCAGTGAGTATAGGTAATGGTATAAACGGCGCCTAACCTATTGCCTATGTTAATATAGGAGGCGCCTAAACCATCGCCTATGTTAACATAGGTGGCACCTAACCTATCGACAAAGTGAGGCACTGAGCATAGGCAATTGTATAAGCGGCGCCTAACCTATCGCCTATGTTGATATAGGAAGCGCCTAAGCCATCGCCTATGTTGACATAGGAGGCACCTAACCTATCACCTATGTGAGGTAGTGAGCATAGAAAAAGGTATAAGCGGCGCCTAACCTATCACCTCATTTGATATAGGCGACACCTAATCCATCGCCTAAGTAAGGCAGAGAGCATAGCCAATGGTATAAGAGGCGCCTAACCTATCACCTATGTTGATAGAGGCGGCGCCTAAGCGATCGCCTATGTTAAAATAGGCGGCACCTAACCTATCGCCTAAGTAAAGCGGTGACCATAGGCAATGGTATAAGCGGCGCATAACCTATCGCCTATGTTGATATACGTAGCGCCTAAGCCATTGCCTATGTTAACATAGACGGAGCCTAATCTATAGCCTAGGTGAGGCAGTGAGCATAGTTAATGGTGTAAGTGGCGCCTATCCTATCGCCTATTTTGATATAGGTGGCAGCTAAGCCATCACCTATGTTAACATAGAAGACGCCTAACCTATCGCCTAAGTGAGGCAGTGAGCATAGGCAATGGTATAAGCGGTGCCTAACCTATCGCCTATGCTGATATAGACGGCGCCTAAGCCATCACCTATGTTGACATAGGAGTTGCCTAACCTATCGCCTAATTGAGGCAGTGAGCATAGGAAATGGTATAAGCGGCACCTACCATATCGCCTATTTCAATATAGGTGGCGCCTAAGCCATAACCTATGTTCACATAGGCGGAGCCTAACCTATTACCTATGTTGATATAGGTAACGCCTAAGCCATCGCCAATGTTGATATAAGCGGCGCCTAACCTATCGCCTATATTGATATAGGCAGCACCTAAGCCATCGCCTATGTTTACATAGGCAGCGCCTATGCTGACATAGGCGGCGCCTATGTTGACATAGGCGGCGCCTAACCTATCACCTATGTGTGGTAGTGAGCATAGACAATGGTATAAGCGGTGCCTAACCTATCGCCTATGTTAATATAGGAGACACCTATGCCATCGCCTAAGTGAGGTGGTGAGCATAGCCAATGGTATAAGCGGCGCCTAACCTATCGCCTATGTTGATATAGGTGGCGCCTAAGCGATCGCCTATGTTGACTAAGGCGGTGTCAAACCTATTGCCTAAGTAAGGAGGTGAGCATAGGCAATGGTATAAGCGGTGCATAACCTATCGCCTATGTTGATATAGGTGGCGCCTAAGCCATTCTCTATGTTGACATAGACCGAGCCTAAACTATCGCCTAAGTGAGAAAGAGAGCATAGGTAATGGTATAAGCAGCGCCTAACGTATCGCCAATGTTGATATATCTGGCGCCTAAGCCATCACCTATGTTGACATAGGAGGCGTCTAACCTATCGCCTAAGTGAGGCAGTGATCATAGGCAATGGAATAAGCGGCGCCTAACCTTTCGCCTATGTTGATATTGGTGGCGCCTATGGCATCTCCTATGTTTACATAGGCGGCGCCTAACCTATCGTCTTAGTGAGGCAGCAAGCATAGGCAATGGTATAAGCGGCGCCTAACCTATCGCCTATGTTTATATAGGCGGCACCTTAGTGATCGCCTATGTTTACATAGGCGGTGCCTAACCTATCGCCAAGTTGAGGCAGTGAGCATAGGGAATGGTATAAGCGGCGCCTAACCTATCTCCTATGTTGATATAGGTGGCGCCTAAGCCATAGCCTATGATGTCATAGGCGGCACCTAACCTATCGCCTAGGTAAGGCAGTGAGCATAGGTAATGGTATAAGCAGCGCCTAACCTATCGCCTATGTTGATATAGGTGGCGCCTATGGCATCTCCTATGTTTACATAGGCGGCGCCTAACCTATCGCCTAAGTGAGGCAACATGCATAGGCAATGGTATAAGCGGCGCCTAACCTATCGCCTATGTTGATATAGGCGGCGCCTAAGCGATCGCCTATGTTGACATAGGCGGTGCCTAACCTATCTCCTAAGTGAGGCGGTAAGAATAGGCAATGGTATAAGCGGCGCCTAACCTATTGCCTATGTTGATATAGGCGGCACCAAATCCATCGAGTATGTTGACATAGGCGGCACCTAACCTATCGCCAAATTGAGGCAGTGAGCATAGGAAATGGTATAAGCGGCGCCTAACCTATCTCCTATGTTGATATAGGCGGCGCCTTAGCCATAGCCTATGTTGTCATAGGCGGCACCTAACCTATCGCCTAGGTAAGGCAGTGAGCATAAGTAATGGTATAAACGGCGCCTAACCTATCGCCTATGTTGATATAGGTGGCGCCTATGGCATCTCCTATGTTACATAGGCGGCGCCTAACCTATCGCCTTAGTGAGGCAGCAAGCATAGGCAATGGTATAAGCGGCGCCTAACCTATCTCCTATGTTGATATAGGCGGCGTCTAAGCGATCGCCTATGTTGACATAGGCGGGCCTAACCTATCTCCTAAGTGAGGTGGTGAGAATAGGCAATGGTATAAGCGGCGCCTAACCTGTTGTCTATGTTGATATAGGCGGCACCAAATCCATCGACTATGTTGACATAGGCGGCACCTAACCTATCGCCTAAGTGAGGCAGTGAGCATAGGTGATGGTATAAGCGGAGACTAACCTATTGCCTATGTTGATATAGGTGGCGCCTATGGCATCGCTTATGTTTACATAGACGGCGTCTAACCTATCGCCTAAGTGAGGCAGCGAGCTTAGGCAATGGTATAAGCGGCGCCTAACTTATCGCCTATGTTGACATACGTGGCGCCTAACCTATCACCTATGTTGATATAAGCGGCACCTAAGCCATCGCCTAAGTGAGGCAGTGAGCATAGGCAATGGTATAAGCGGCGCCTAAGCTATTGCCTATGTTGATATAGGCGGCGCCTAAGCGATCGCCTATGTTGACATAGGCGGTGCCTAGCCTATCGCCTAAGTGAGGCGGTGAGCTTAGGCAATGGTATAAGCAGCGCCTAACCTATCGCCTATGTTGATATAGGCGGCGCCTATGCCATCACCTATGTTGACATAGGTGGGGCCTAACCTATCGCCTAAGTGAGATAGCGAGCATAGGAAATGGTAGAAGCGTCTCGTAACATATCACCTATTTTGATATTGGCGGAGCCTATGCCAGGGCATATGTTGACATAGGCGGAGCCTAACCTTTCGCTAAAGTGAGGCAGTGAGCATAGGAAATGGTATATGCATTGCTTATCCTATTGACTATGTTGATATAGGCGGCGCCTAAGACATCGCCTATGTTGACATAGGCGGCGCCTAACCTATCGCCGAAGTGAGTCAGTGAGCATAGGCAATGCTATAAGCGGCGCCTAACCTATCGTTTATGTTGATATAAGTGGCACCTAAGCCATCGCCTATGTTGATATAGGCGGGGGCTAACCTATCACCTATGTGAGGAAGTAAGCATAGGCAATGGTATAAGTGGCTGCTTATCTATAGCCTATGTTGATATAGGCGGTGCCTAAGCCATCGCCTATGTTTACATAGGCGGCGCCTAACCTATCGCCTATGATGATATAGGCGGCGCCTAAGCCATTGCCTATATTAATATAGGCGGCACCTAACCTATCGCCTAAGTGAGGCAGTAAGCATAGCCAACGGTATAAGCGGCTCTTAACCTATCGCTTATGTTGATATAGGTGGCGCGTAAGCCATCGCCTATGTTGACATAGGTGTCACCTAACCTATCGCCAAAGTGAGGCAGTAAGCATAGGGAATAGTATATTCGGCGCCGAACCTATCGCCTATGTTGTTATAGGCGGCACCTGACCTATCGCCTATGTTGACATAACCGGCGCCTAACCTATCGCCTATGTTGATTCAGGCGGCACCTAAGACATCGCCTATGTTGACATACGCGGTGCCTAACCTATCACCTAAGTAAGGCAGTGAGCATAGGCAATGGTATAAGCGGCGCCTAGCCTATCGTCTATGTCGATATAAGTGGCGCCTAAGCCATCGCCTATGTTGACATAGGAGGCACCTAACCTATCGCCTAAGTGAGGCAGTGAGCATAGGCAATGGTATAAGTGGTGCCTAATATATCACTTATGTTGATATAGGCGCCGCCTGATCCATAGCCTATGTTGACATATGTGGCGCCTAACTTATCGTCTAAGTAAGGCAGTGAGCATAGGCAATGGTATAAGCGGCGCCTAACCTATCGCCTATGTTGATATAGGCGGTGCCTAAGCCATCGCCTATGTAACATAGGCGGCGCCTAACCTATTGCCTAAGTGAGGCAGTAAGCATAGGCAATTGTATAAGTGGCCCCTAACCTATCGCCTATGTGATGCAGCGAGCATAAGAAATGGTATAAGCGGCGCCTAACCTATCACCTATGTTGATATAGGTGGCACGTAAGCCATCGCCTATGTTGACATAGGCATCGCCTAACCTATCTCCTAAGTGAGGCAGAGAGCATAGGTAATGGTATAAGCGACGCCTAACCTATCGCCTATATTGACATAGGCGGCGCCTAGACATCGCCTATGTTGACATAAGCGGCGCCTACCCTATCGCCTATGTTAGGCAGTAAGCATAGGCAATGGTAAAAGCGGCGTCTAACCTATCGCCTAAGTTGATAGAGGTGGTGCCTAACTTTTCGCCGAAGTGAGGTAATGAGCATAGGCAATGGTATAAGCAGCGCCTAACCTATTTCCTATGATGATATAGGCGGTGCCTAAGCCATCACCCATGTTGACATAGGCGGCGCCTAACCTATCGCCAAATTGAAAAAGTGAGCATAGGCAAAGGTATAAGCGATGCCTAACCTTTCGCATATGTTGATATAGGCGGCGCCTAAGCCAACGCCTATGTTGACATAGGCGGCACCTAAACTGTGGCCTAAGTGAGTCAGTGAGCATAGACAATGGTATAAGCGGAGCCTAACCTATAGCCTATGTTGATATAGGCAGCAGCTAAGACATTGCCTATGTTGACATAGGCAGCGCCTAACCTATCGCCTAAGTGAGGCAGTGAGCATAGGCAATGATATAAGCGGCACGTAACCTATTGCCTATGTTGATATAGGCGACATCTAAGACATCGCCTATGGTAACATAGGTGGCGCCTAACCTATCGCCTAAGTGAGGCAGTGAGCATAGGCAATGGTATAAGCGACGCCTAACCTATCAGCTATGTTGATATAGGGTGCGCCTAAGTCATCGCCTATGTTGACATAGGCGGCGCCTAACCTCTCGCCTAAGTGAGGCAGTGAGAATAGGCAATGGTATAAGTGGCACCTAACCTATTGCCTATGTTGATATAGGCGGCGCCTAAGACATCGCCTATGTTTACATAGGCGGCGCCTAACCGATCACCTAAGTGATCCAGTGAGCATAGACAATGGTATAAGTGGCGCCTAACCTATCGCCTATGTTAATATAGGTGGCGCCAAACCTATCGGCTATGTGAGGCAGTATGCATAGGCAATGGTATAAGTGGCGCCTAACCTATCGCTTATGCTGATAAAGGAGGTGCCTAAACCATCGCCTATATTGACGTAGGCGGCGTCAAACCTATTGCCTAATTGAGGTAGTGAGCATAGGAAATGGTATAAGTGGAGCCTACCCTATCTCCTATAATGATATATGCAGCGACTAAGCTATTACCTATGCTGAAATAGGCGCCGCCTAACCTATCACCTAAGTAAGGCAGTGAGCGTAGGAAATGGTATAAGTGGAGCCTAGCCTATCGCCCATTTTTATATAGGCGGCGCCTAAGCTATCGCCTATGATTATATAGGCGGCGCCTAAGCCATCGCCAATGTTGACATTGGCGGCGCCTAACCTATCGCCTACGTGAGGCAGTAAGCATAGGCAATGGTATAAGCGGCACCAAAACTATCGCTTATGTTGATATAGGCGATGCCTAAGCCATCGCCTATGTTGACATAGGCGGCGCCTAACCTATCACCTAAGTGAGGGAATAAGCATAGCCAATGGTATAAGCGGCATCTAACCTATCGCCTATGTTGACATAGGTGGCGCCTAACCTATCGCCCATTTAAGGTAGTGAGCATAGGCAATGGTTTAAGTGGCGCCTAACCTATCGCCTATGATGATATAGGCGGCACCTAACCTATCGCCTACGTGAGGCAGTAAGCATAGGCAATGGTATAAGCGGCACCAAAACTATCGCTTATGTTGATATAGGCGATGCCTAAGCCATCGCCTATGTTGACATAGGCGGCGCCTAACCTATCACCTAAGTGAGGGAATAAGCATAGCCAATGGTATAAGCGGCATCTAACCTATCGCCTATGTTGACATAGGTGGCGCCTAACCTATCGCCCATTTAAGGTAGTGAGCATAGGCAATGGTTTAAGTGGCGCCTAACCTATCGCCTATGATGATATAGGCGACGCCTAAGCCATCGCCTATGTGGACATAGGCGGCGCCTAATCTATCGCCTATGTTGATATAGGCGGCGCCTAAGCCATCGCCTATGTTGACATAGGCAGCGCCTAACCTATCGCCTAAGTGAGGCAGCGAGCATAGGCAATGATATAAACGACGCCTAACCTATTGCCTATTTTGATATAGGTGGCACCTAATCCATCGCCTATGTTGACATAGGCGTCGCCTAACCTATCGCCTAAGTTAGGCAGAGAGCATAGGAAATGGTATAAGCGGCTCCTAACCTATCGCCTATGTTGATTTAGGCGACGCCTAAGCCATCACCTATGTAACATAGGCAACACCTAACCTATCACCTAAGTGAAGCAGTGAGCATAGACAATGGTATAAACGGTGCCTAACCTATCGCCTATGTTGATATAGGAGGCACCTAAGCCATCGCCTAAGTAATGCAGTAAGCATAGGCAATGGTATATACGGCGCCTAACCTATCGCCTATGTTGATAGAGGCGGCGCCTAACCCATCGCCTATGTTGACATAGGCGGCGCCTAACTTATCGCAGAAGTAAGGCAGTGAGCATAGGAAATGGTATAAGCGGCGCCTAACCTATTGACTATGATAATATAGGCGGTGCCTAAGCCACCGCCTATGTTGACATAGGCGGCGCCTAACCTATCGCCTAATTTATAAAGTGAACATAGGTAAAGGTATAAGCGATCCCTAACCTATCACCTATGTTGATATAGGTGGAGCCTAAGCCATCGCCTATGTTGACATGGGCGGCTCCTAACGTATCGCCTATATTGATATAGGCGGTACCTAAGACATCGCCTATGATGACATAGGCGGCGGCTAACCTATCGCCTAAGAGAGGCAGTGAGCATAGACAATGGTAGAAGTGGCGCCTAACCTATCGCTTATGTTAATATAGGTATCACCTAACCTATCGCCTAAGTAAGGGAGTAAGCAAAGGCAATGGTATAAGCGGAGCCTAATCTATCGCCTATGTTGACATAGGCGCCGTCAAACCTATCGCCTAATTGAGGCAGTGAGCATAGGAAATGGTATAAGCGGCGCCTAACCTATCGCCTATGTTAATATAGGCGACGCCTATGACATCGCCTATGTTGACATAGGTGGCGCCTAACCTATAACCTAAGTGAGGTAGTGAGCATAGGAAATGGTATAAGCAGCTCCTAACCTATCGCCTATGATTATATAAGCGGCGCTTAAGCCATCGCCTATGTTGACATTGGCGGTGGCTAACCTATCGCCTACGTGAGGTAGTAAGCATAAGCAATGGTATAAGAGGGGCCTAACCTATCGCTAATGTTTATATAGGCGGCACCTAATCCATCGCCTATGTTGACATAGGCGGCCCCTAACCTATCGCCTAAGTGAGGCAGTGAGCATAGGCAATGGAATAAGCGGCATCTAACCTATAACCTATTTTGATATAGGCGGCGCCTAACCTATCGCCTATGTTGATATAGGCGGCGCCTATGACATCTCCTATGTAACATAGGCGGCGCATAACCTATAGCCTAAGTGAGGTAGTGAGCATAGACAATGGTATAAGCGGCGCCTAACCTATCACCTATATTGATATAGGCAGCGACTAGCCTTCGCTTATGTTGACATAGGCGGCGCCTAACCTATGGCCTAAGTGAGGCAGTGAGCATAGCCAATGGTATAAGCGGCGCCTAACCTAACGCCTATATTGGTATAGGTGGCGTCTAGCCATCGCCTATGTTGACATAGGCGGCGCGTACCCTATCGCCTAAGTGAGGCAGTGAGAATAGGCAATGGTATAACGGGCGCCTAACCTATCACCTATGTTGATATAAGGGGCGCCTAAGCCATCGCCTATGTAACATAGGAGTCGCCTATCCTATAGCCTAAGTGAGGTAGTAAGCATGGACAATGGAATAAGTGGCGACTAACCTATCGCCTATATTTATATAGGCGGTGCCTAGCCATCGCCTATGTTGACATAGGCGGTGCCTACCCTATCGCCTAAGTGAGGCAGTGAGCATAGGCAATGGTATAAGGGGCGCCCAACCTATCGCCTATGTTGATATAGGCGGCACCTAAGCCATCGCCTAAGTGAGGCAGTGGGCATAGGCAATGGTATAAGGGGCGCGTAACCTACCGTCTATGTTGATATATGCTGCGCCTAAACGATCGCCTATGTAGACATACGCGGCGCCTAACCTATCACCTAAGTGAGGCGGTGAGCATAGGCAATAGTATAAGTGGCGCCTAACCTATCGCCTATGTTGATATAGGCGGCGCCTAATCCATCGCCTATGTTGACATAGACGGCGCCTAACCAATCACCTAAGTGAGGCAGTGAGCATAGGTAATGGTATAAGTGGCGCCTTACCTATCGCCTATGTTGATATAGGTGGCGCCTAAGGCATTGCCTATGTTGACATAGGCGGCTCCTAATCAATCGCCAAAGTGAGGCAACTCGCATAGGTAATGGTATAAGAGGCGCCTAACCTATCGCCTATGTTGATATTGGCGGCGCCTAAGATATCACCTATGTTGATGTAGGCGGCGCCTAACCTATCGCCTAATTGAGGCAGTGAGCATAGGCAATGGTATAAGCGGCGCCTAACCTATTGCCTATGTTTATATAGGCAGCGCCTAAGACATTGCCTTTGTTGACATAGGCGGCACCTAACCTATCGAATAAGAGAGGCAGCGAGCATAGGCAATGGTATAAGCGGCACATAACCTATCACCTATGTTGACATAGAAGGTGCCTAACCTATCGCCCAAGTGAGGCAGTGAGCATAGGCAATGGTATAAGCGGTGCCTAACCTATCTCCTATGCTGATATAGACGACGCCTAAGACATCGCCTATGTTGACATAGGTGGTGCCTAACCTATCGTGTAATTGAGGCAGTGATCATAGGAAATGGTATAAGCGGCGCCTAACCTATCACCTATGTTGATATAGGTGGCACCTAAGCGATCACCTATGTTGAAATAGGTGGAGCCTAACCTATCACCTATGTGAGGCAGTGAGAATTGGCAATGGTATAACTGGCACCTAACCTATCGCCAATGTTGATATAGGCAGCGCCTAAGCCATCGCCTATGTTGATATAGGTGGCGCCTAACCTATAGCCTAAGTGAGGCAGTGAGCATAGGCAATGGTATAAGCAACGCCTAACCTATCGCCTATGTTGATATAGGCGGCGCCTAAGCCATCGCCATTGTTGACATAGGTGGCGCCTAACCTATCGCCTATGTTGATATAGGCAGCACCATATACATTGCCTCTGTTGACATAAGTGGCGTCTAACCTATCGCCTAAGTGAGGCAGTGAGCATAGACAATGGTATAAGCGGCGCCTAACCTATCACCTATGTTGATATAGGCGGCACCTACGCGATCTCCTAAGTTAGGCAGTTAGCATTGGCAATGGTATAAGTGGCTCCTAACCTATCGCCTATGTTGATATAGGCGAAGCCTAAGCGATCGCCTATGCTGACACAGACGGCACCTAACCTATCTCCAAAGTGAGGCGGTGAGCATAGGCAATGGTATAAGTGGCGCCTAACTTGTTGCCTATGTTGGTATACGCGACGCCTAATCCATCGACTATGTGGACATAGGCGGAACCTAAACTATCGCCTAGGTGATGCAGTGAGCTTAGGTAATGCTATAAGCGACGCCTAACCTATCGCCTAAGTGAGGCAGCGAGCTTAGGCAATGGTATAAGAGGCGCCTAACCTATATCAACATTGGCGATACGTGGCGCCTAACCTATCCCCTATGTTGACATACATGGCGCCTAAGCCATTGCCTATATTTATATATGCGGCGCCTAACCTATCGCCTAAGTAAGGCAGTAAGCATAGGCAATGGTATAAGCGGCCCCTAGCCTGTTGCCTTTGTTGATATAGGCGGCGCCTAAGCGATCGCCTATGTTGACATAGGCGGTACCTAACATATCACCTAAGTGAGGCGGTGAGAATAGGCAATGTTATAAGCAGCACCTAACCTATCGCCTATGTTGACATAGACGGAGCCTAACCTATCACCTATGTAAGGCAGTGAGCATAGGAAATAGTATTAGCGGCGCCTAACCTATCGCCTAAGTGACGCAGTGAGTATAGGCAGTGGTATAAGTGGCACCTAACCTATTGCCTATGTTGATATAGGAGGCGCCTAAACCATCGCCTATGTTAACATAGTCGGCGCCTAACCTATCGTCAAAGTGAGGCACTAAGCATAGGCAATTGTATATGCGGAGCCTAACCTATCGCCTATGTTGATATAGGTAGAGCCTAAGGCATTGCCTATGTTGACATACGCGGCGCCTAACCTATCACCTAAGTGAGGTAGTGAGCATAGAAAATTGTATAAGCGGCGCCTAGCCTATCGCCTATGTTGATATAGGCGACACATAAGCCATCACCTAAGTAAGGCAGAGAGCATAGCTAATGGTATAAGTGGCGCCTTACCTATCGCCTATGTTGATAGAGGCGGCTCTTAAGCGATCGCCTATATTAAAATAGGCGGCACCTAACCTATCGCCTATGTAAGGCGGTGAGCATAGGCAATGGTATAAGCGTCGCATAACCTATCGCCTATATTGATATAGGTGGCGCCTAAGCCATTGCCTATGTTAACATATACAGAGCCTAACCTATTGCCAAAGTAAGGCAGTGAGCATAGGTAATGGTATAAGTGGCACCTAACCTATCACCTATTTTGATAAAGGTGGCGCCTAAGCCATCACCTATGTTGACATAGAAGGTGCCTAACCTATCGCCCAAGTGAGGCAGTGAGCATAGGCAATGGTATAAGCGGTGCCTAACCTATCGCCTATGCTGATATAGATGGCGCCTAAGCCATCGCCTATGTTGACATAGGCGGTGCCTAACCTATCGCCTAATTGAGGCAGTGAGCATAGGAAATGGTATAAGCGGTGCCTAACCTACCGCCTATGTTGATATAGGTGGCACCTAAGAGATCACCTATGTTGACATAGGCGGAGCCTAACCTATCACCTATGAGGTAGTGAGAATAGGCAATGGTATAAGCGGCGCCTAACCTATCGCCTATGTTGATATAGGCGGCGCCTAAGCCATCGCCAATGTTTGCATAGGCGGCGCCTATCCTATCGCCTATGTTGATATTGGCAGCACTATATCCATTACCTCTGTTGACATAGGCAGCTTCTATCCTATCGCCTAAGTCAGGAAGTGAGCATAGACAATGGTATAAGCAGTGCCTAACCGATCACCTATGTTGATATAGGCGGCACCTAAGACATAGCCTAAGTGAGGCAGTTAGCATAGGAAATGGTATTAGTGGCGCCTAACCTATCGCCTATGTTGATATGGGCGGAGCCTAAGTGATCGCCTATGTTGACATAGGCGGCACTTAACCTATCTCCTAAGTGAGGCGGTGAGCATAGGCAATGGTATAAGCTGCGCCTAACCTGTCGCCTATGTTGGTATACGCGACGCCTAATCTATCGACTACGTTGACTTAGGCGGCACGTAACCTATCGCCTAAGTGAGGCAGTGAGCATAGGTAATGGTATAAGCGACGCCTAACCTATCGCCAATGTTGATATAGGTGGCTCCTATGGCATCGCTTATGTTTACATAGGCGGCGCCTAACCTATCGCCTAAGTGAGGCAGCGAGCATAGGCAATGGTATAAGTGGTGCCTAACCTATCGTCTATGTTGATATATGTGGCGCCTAAGCCATTGCCTATGTTTATATATGCGGCGCCCAACCTATCGACTAAGTGAGGCAGTAAGCATAGGCAATGGTATAAGTGGCGCCTAACCTATCGCCAACGTTGATATAGATGGCGCCTAAGCCATCGCCTATGTTGACATAGGCGGTGCCTAACCTATCGCCTAATTGAGGCCGTGAGCATAGGTAATGTTATAAGCATCGCCTAACCTATCGCCTATGTTGATATAGGCAGCGCCTAAGCCATCGCCTATATTGACATAGGCAGCACCTAACCTATCGCCTAAGTGAGTCAGTGAGCATAGGTAATGGTATAAATGGAGCCTAACTAATCGCCTATGTTGATATAGGTGGCGCCTATAGCATCTCCTATGTTTACATAGGCGACGCCTAACCTATCGCCTTAGTGAGGTAGTAAGCATAGGCAATGGTATGAGCGTCGCCTCACCTATCGCGTATGTTGATATAGGCGGCGCCTAAGCGATCTCCTATGTTGACATTGGCGGCGCCTAACCTATCGCCTAAATGAGGCAGTGAGAATAGGCAATGGTATAAGCGACGCCTAACCTGTCGCCTATGTTGATATAGGCGGTGCCTAATCCATCGACTATGTTGACATAGGCGGCACCTAACCTATCGCCTAAGTGAGGCAGTGAGCATAGGTAATGTTATAAGCGGGGCCTAACCTATCGCCTATGTTGACATAGGTGGCGCCTATGGCATTCCTTATGTTTACATAGGCGGCACCTTACCTATCACCTAAGTGCGGCAGCGAGCATAGTCAATGGTATAAGAAGCGCCTAACCTATCGCCTATGTTGACATACGTGGTGCCTAAGGCATTGCCTATGTTTATATATGCGCCGCCTAACCTATCGCCTAAGTACGGCAGTAAGCATAGGCAATGGTATAAGCGGCCCCTAACCTGTCGCCTATGTTGATATAGGCGGCGCCAAATCCATCGCATATGTTGACATAGACGACACCTAACCTATCCCCTAAGGCAGTGAGCATAGGTAATGGTATAAGCGGCGCCTAACCTATCGCCTATGTTGATATAGGTGGCGCCAATGTCATCGCCTATGTTTACATTGGCGGCGACTAACTTATCGCCTAAGTAAGGCAGCTAGCATAGGCAATGGTATAAGCGGCGCCTAACCAATCGCCTATGTTGATATACGTGGCGCCTAAGTCATAGCCTATGTTTAAGTAGGCGGCGGCTAATTTATCGCCTAAGTGAGGTAGTAAGCATAGGAAATGGTATAAGCGGCGCCAAACCTAATGCCAATGTTGATATAGGCAGCGCCTAAGCCATCGCCTATGTTGACATAGGCGGTGCCTAACCTATCCCCTAATTGAGGTAGTGAGCATAGGAAATGGTATAAGCGGTGCCTATACTATCGCCTATGTTGATATAGGCGGCGCCTACGCCATTACCTATGTTGATATAGACGGAGCCTAACCTATCGACTATGTCAGGCAGTGAGCATAGCAAATCATATAAGTGGCGCCTAAGCTATCGCCTATGTTGATATAGGCGGTGCCTAACCTATCGCCTAAGTGAGGAGGTGAGCATAAGCAATGGTATAAGCGGCACCTAACCTATCGCCTATGTTGATATAGGAGGCTCCTAAACCATCGCCTATGTTAACATATGTGGCGCCTAACCTATCGCCAAAGTGAGGCACTGAGCATAGGCAATGGTATAAGCGACGCCTAACCTATCGCCTATGTTGATATAGGCAGCGCCTAAGCCATCGTCTATGTTGACATAGGAGGCGCAAAACCTATCGCCTAAGTGAGGTAGTGAGCATTGATAATGGTATAAGCGGCACCTAACCTATCACCTATGTTGATATAGGAGGCACCTCTGCCATCGCCTAAGTGAGGCAGTGAGCATAGCCAATGGTATAAGCGACGCCTAACCTATCGCCTATGTTGATATAGGCGGTGCCTAAACGATCGCCTATGTTGACTTAGGCGGTGCCTAACCTATCGCCTTAGTAAGGCGATGAGCATAGGCAATGGTATAAGCGGCGTATAACGTATCGCCTATGTTGGTATAAGTGGCGCCTAAGCCATTGCCTATGTTGACATAGACCGAGCCTAACCTATCGCCTATGTGAGAAAGTGAGCATAGGTAATGGTATAAGCGGCGCCTCTCTATCGCCTATATTGCTATAGGTGGTGCCTAAGCCATCACCTATGTTGACATAGAAGGCGCCTAACCTATCGCCTAAGTGAGGCAGTGAGCATAGGAAATGGTATAAGCGGTGCCTAACCTATCGCCTATGCTGATCTAGATGGCGTCTAAGCCATAACCTATATTGACATAGGCGGTGCCTAACCTATCGCCTAATTAAGGCAGTGAGCATAGGAAATGGTATATGCGGCGCCTAACCTATCGCCTATGTTTATATAGGTGGAGCCTAAGCCATCACCTATGTTTACATAGGCGGATCCTAACCTATCACCTATGTGAGGCAGTGAGAATAGGCAATGGTATAACCGGCGCCTAACCTATCGCCTAAGTTGATATAGGCGGCACCTAAGCCATCGCCTATGTTGACATAGGTGGCGCCTAACCTATCGCCTAAGTGAGGCAGTGAGCATAGGCAATGGTATAAGCGACGCCTAACCTATCGCCTATGTTGATATAGGCGGTGCCTAAGCCATCGCCTATGTTGACATAGGCGGCGCCTAACCTATCGCCTATGTTGATATAGGCAGTACCATATCCATTGCCTCTGTTGACATAGGCGGTATCTAACATATCGCCTAAGTGAGGCAGTGAGCATAGACATTGGTATAAGTGGCGCCTAACCTATCACCTATGTTGATATAGGCGGCACCTAAGCCATTGCCTAAGTGAGGCAGTTAGCATAGGCAATGTTAAAAGCGGCGCCTAACCTATCGCCTATGTTGATATAGGCGGAGACTAACTGATCGCCTATGTTGACATAGGCGGCGCCTAACCTATTTCCTAAGTGAGGCGGTGAGCATAGGCAATGGTATAAGCGGCGCCTAACCTATCGCCTATGTTGGTATAGGCGGTGCCTAATCCATCGACTATGTTGACATAGGCGGCACCTAACCTATCGCCTAAGTTAGGCAGTTAGCATAGGTAATGGTATAAGCGACGCCTAACCTATTGCTAATGTTGATATAGGTGGCGCTTATTGCATCGCTCATGTTTACATAGGCGGCGCCTAACCTATCGCCTAAGTGAGGCAGCGAGCATAGGAAATGGTATAAGCGGCGCCTAACCTATCGCCAATGTTGATATAGGCGGTGCCTAAGCCATCGCCTATGTTGACATAGGCGGTGCCTAACCTATCGACTAATTGAGGCAGTGACCATAAGCAATGGTATAAGCGTCGCCTAACCTATTGCCTATGTTGACATAGGTGGTGCCTATGGCATCGCTTATGTTTACATAGGCGGCGCCTAACCTATCGCCTAAGTGAGGCAGCGAGCATAGGCAATGGTATAAGCGGCGCCTAACCTATCGCCTATGTTGACATACGTGACACGTAAGCCATTGCCGATGTTTATATATGCGGCGCCTAACCTATCGTCTAAGTGAGGCAGTAAGCATAGGTAATGGTATAAGCGGCCCCTATCCTATCGCCTATGTTGATATAGGCACTGCCTAAGCCATCGCCTATGTTGACATAGGCGAAGCCTAATCTATCGCCTAAGTGAGGTAGTGAACATAGACAATGGTATAAGCGGCGCCTAACCTATCGCCTATGTTGATATATGAGGCACCTATGTCATCGCCTAAGTGAGGCAGTGAGCATAGCACAATGGTATATGCGGCGCCTAACCTATCGTCTATGTTGATATAGGCGGCGCCTAAGCAATCTCCTATGCTGACTTAGGCGGCGCCTAACCTATCGCCTAAGTATGGCAGTCAGCATAGGCAATGGTATAAACGGGGCATAACCTATCGCCTATGTTCATATAGGTGGCGCCTAAGCCATTGCCTATGTTGACATAGAAGACGCCTAACCTATCGCCTATGTTGTAATAGGCGGTGGCTAATCTATCGCCTAAGTGAGGCAGTAAGCATAGGCAATGGTATAAGCGGCGCCTAACCTAATGCCTATGTTGATATAGACAGCGCCTAACCCATCGCCTACATTGACGTAGGCGATGCCTAACCTACGCCTAATTGAGGTAGTGAGCATAGGAATTGGTATAAGCGGCTCCTAACCTATCGCCTATGTTGATATAGGAGGCGCCTACGCCATTGCCTATGTTGACATAGATTGAGCCTAACCTATAGCCTATGTCAGGCAGTGAGCATAGGAAATGGTATAAGCAACACCTAACCTATCGCCTTTGTTGATATAGGCGATGCCTAAGCCATCGTCTATATTGACATAGACGGTGTCTTACCAATCGCCTAAGTGAGGCAGTGAGCATAGGCAATGGTATAAGCGGCGCCTAACCTATCGCCTATGTTGATATAGGAGGCACCTAAACCATCGCCTATGTTAACATATGTGGCGCCTAACCTATCGCCAAAGTAAGGCACTGAGCATAGACAATGGTATAAGCGGTGCCTAACCTATCACCTATAATGATATAGGCAGCGCCTAAGCCATCGCCTATATTGACATAGGCGGCACCTAACCTATCGCCTAAGTGAGGCAGTGAGAATAGTCAATGGTATAACCGGTGCCTAACCTATCGCCTATTTTGATATAGGTGGCGCCTAAGCCATTACCTATGTTGACATAGACCGAGCCTAACCTATCGCCTATTTTTAAATAGGCGGTGGCTAATTTAAGTGAGGCAGCGAGCATAGGCAATTGTATAAGCGGCGCCTAATCTATCGCCTATGTTGATATACGTGGCGCCTATGCCATTGCCTTGGTTTATATATGCGGCGCCCAACCTATCGCCTAAGTGAGGGAGTTAGCATAGGTAATGGTATAAGCGGCGCCTAAGCTATCGCCAATGTTGATATAGGCGGCGCCTAAGCCATCGCCTATGTTAACGTAGGCAATGCCTAACCTATCGCCTAATTGAGGCAGTGACCATAGGCAATGGTATAAGCGTCGCCTAACCTATCGCCTTTGTGGTTATAGGCAGCGCCTAAGTCATCGCCTATATTGACATAGACGGCACCTAACCTATCGCCTAAGTGAGGCAGTGAGAATAGTCAATGGTATAACCGGCGCCTAACCTATCGCCTATGTTGATATAGGCAGCGCCTAAGCCATCGCCTATGTTGACATAGGTGACGCCTAACCTATCGCCTAAGTGAGGCAGTGAGCATAGGCAATGGTATAAGCGGCGCCTAACCTATCGCCTATGTTGATATTGGCGGCACCTAATCCATCGCCTATGTTGACTTAGGCGGCGCCTAACCTATCGCCTATGTTGATATAGGCAGCACCATATCCATTGCCTCTGTTGACATAGGCGGCGTCTAACCTATCGCCTAAGCTATCGCCTATGTGAGGTATTGAGCATAGACAATGGTATAAGTGGCGCCGAACCTATCGCCTATGTTGATATAAGAGGCACCTATGCCATCGCCTATGTGAGGCAGTGAGCATAGCCAATGGTATAAGCGGCGCCTAACCGATCGCCAATGTTGATATAGGCAGCGCCTAAGCAAGCACCTATATTGACTTATGCGGCGCCTAACCTAGCGCCTAAGTAAGGCAGTGAGTATAGGCAATGGTATAAGCGGCGCATAACCTATCGCCTATGTTGATATAGGTGGCGCCTAAGCCATTACCTATGTTGACATAGACCGAGCCTAACCTATCGCCTATTTTTAAATAGGCGGTGGCTAATTTAAGTGAGGCAGCGAGCATAGGCAATTGTATAAGCGGCGCCTAATCTATCGCCTATGTTGATATACGTGGCGCCTATGCCATTGCCTAGGTTTATATATGCGGCGCCCAACCTATCGCCTAAGTGAGGGAGTTAGCATAGGTAATGGTATAAGCGGCACCTAAGCTATCGCCAATGTTGATATAGGCGGCGCCTAAGCCATCGCCTATGTTAACGTAGGCAATGCCTAACCTATCGCCTAATTGAGGCAGTGACCATAGGCAATGGTATAAGCGTCGCCTAACCTATCGCCTGTGTGGTTATAGGCAGCGCCTAAGTCATCGCCTATATTGACATAGAAGGCACCTAACCTATCGCCTAAGTGAGGCAGTGAGAATAGTCAATGGTATAACCGGCGCCTAACCTATCGCCTATGTTGATATAGGCAGCGCCTAAGCCATCGCCTATGTTAACATAGGTGACGCCTAACCTATCGCCTAAGTGAGGCAGTGAGCATAGGCAATGGTATAAGCGGCGCCTAACCTATCGCCTATGTTGATATTGGCGGCACCTAATCCATCGCCTATGTTGACTTAGGCGGCGCCTAACCTATCGCCTATGTTGATATAGGCAGCACCATATCCATTGCCTCTGTTGACATAGGCGGCGTCTAACCTATCGCCTAAGCTATCGCCTATGTGAGGTATTGAGCATAGACAATGGTATAAGTGGCGCCGAACCTATCGCCTATGTTGATATAAGAGGCACCTATGCCATCGCCTATGTGAGGCAGTGAGCATAGCCAATGGTATAAGCGGCGCCTAACCGATCGCCTATGTTGATATAGGCAGCGACTAAGCAAGCACCTATATTGACTTATGCGGCGCCTAACCTAGCGCCTAAGTAAGGCAGTGAGTATAGGCAATGGTATAAGCGGCGCATAACCTATCGCCTATGTTGATATAGGTTGCGCCTAAGCCATTACCTATGTTGACATAGACCGAGCCTAACCTATCGCCTATTTTTAAATAGGTGGTGGATAATTTAAGTGAGGCAGCGAGCATAGGCAATTGTATAAGCGGCGCCTAATCTATCGCCTATGTTGATATACGTGGCGCCTATGCCATTGCCTAGGTTTATATATGCGGCGCCCAACCTATCGCCTAAGTGAGGGAGTTAGCATAGGTAATGGTATAAGCGGCGCCTAAGCTATCGCCAATGTTGATATAGGTGGCGCCTAAGCCATCGCCTATGTTAACGTAGGCAATGCCTAACCTATCGCCTAATTGAGGCAGTGACCATAGGCAATGGTATAAGCGTCGCCTAACCTATCGCCTGTGTGGTTATAGGCAGCGCCTAAGTCATCGCCTATATTGACATAGATGGCACCTAACCTATCGCCTAAGTGAGGCAGTGAGAATAGTCAATGGTATAACCGGTGCCTAACCTATCGCCTATGTTGATATAGGCAGCGCCTAAGCCATCGCCTATGTTGACATAGGTGACGCCTAACCTATCGCCTAAGTGAGGCAGTGAGCATAGGCAATGGTATAAGCGGCGCCTAACCTATCGCCTATGTTGATATAGGCGGCGCCTAAGCCATCGCCTATGTTGACATAGGCGGCGCCTAACCTATCGCCTATGTTGATATAGGCAGCACCATATCCATTGCCTCTGTTGACATAGGCGGCGTCTAATCTATCGCCTAAGTGAGGAAGTGAGCATAGACAATGGTATAAGCGGCGCCTAACCTATCACCTATGTTGATATAGGCGGCACCTAAGCCATCGCCTAAGTGAGGCAGTTAGCATAGGCAATGGTATAAGCGGCGCCTAACCTATCGCCTATGTTGATATAGGCGGAGCCACAGGGATCGCCTAAGTTGATATAGGCAGCGCCTAATCTATCTCCTAAGTGAGGTGGTGAGCATAGGCAATGGTATAAGCGGCGCCTAACCTGTCGCCTATGTTGGTATAGGCGGCGCCTAATCCAACGGCTATATTTACATTGGCGGCACCTAAACTATCACCTAAGTGAGGCAGTGAGCATAGGTAATGGTATAAGCGGCGCCTAACCTATCGCCAAAGTTGATATAGTTGGCGCCTAAGCCATTGTCTATGTTAACATAGGCGTCTCCTAACTTATCACCAAAGTGAGGCACTGAGCATAGGCAATGGTATAAGCGGCGCCTAACCTATCGCCTATGTTGATATAGGCAGTGCCTAAGACATCACCTATGTTAGCATAGGCGACGCCTAAGCTATCGCTTAAGTGAGGTAGTGAGCATAGACAATGGTATAAGCGGCGCCGAACCTATCGCCTATGTTGATATAGGAGGCACCTATGCCATCGCCTAAGTAAAGCAGTGAGCATAGCCAATGGTATAAGCGGCGCCTAACCTATCGCCTATGTTAATATAGGCGGCGCCTAATCGAGCGCCTATGTTGACTTATACGGTGCCTAACCTTTCGCCTATGTAAGGCGGTGAGCATAGGCAATGGTATAAGCGGCGCATATCCTATCGCCTATGTTGATATAGGTGGTGCTTAAGCCATTACCTATGTTGACATAGACCGAGCCTAACCTATCGCCTATGTTTAAATTGGCGGTGAGCATAGGCAATTGTATAAGCGGCGTATAACCTATCACCTAAGTTGATATAGGTGGCGCCTAAGCCATTGCCTATGTTGACATAGACCGAGCCTAACCTATCGCCTAAGTTAGAAAGTGAGCATAGGTAATGGACTAAGCGGCGCCTAACCTATCGCCTATGTTGATATAGGTGGCACCTAATCCATCACCTATGTTGACATAGGAGACACCTAACCTATCGCCAAAGTGAGGCAGTGAGCATAGGCAATGGTATAGGAGGCGCCTAACCTATCGCCTATGTCGATATAGGTGGCGCCTATGGAATCTCCTATGTTTAAATAGGTGGCGCCTAACATATCGCCTTAGTGAGGCAGCACGTGTAGGCAATGGTATAAGCGGCGCATAACCTATCGCCTATGTTGATATAGGCGGCGCCTAAGTGATCGCCTATGTTGACATAGGTGGTGCCTAACCTATCGCCAAATTGAGGCAGTGAGCCTAAGCAAGGGTATAAGCGGCGCCTAACCTATCTCCTATGTTGATATAGGCGGCGCCTAAGACATCGCCTATGTTGACATAGGTGGCACCTAACCTATCGCCTATGTTGACATAGGTGGCACCTAACCTATTACCTAAGTGAGAAAGTGAGCGTAGGTAATGGTATAAGCGGCGCCTCTCTATCGCCTATATTGATATAGGTGGCGCCTAAGCCATCACTTATGTTGATATAGGCGGCGCCTAACCTATCGCCTATGTGAGGCAGTGAGCATAGGCAATGGTATAAGCGGCGCCTAACCTATCGCCTATGTTGATATAGGAGGCACCAAAACCATCGCCTATGTTAACATAGGTGGCGCCTAACCTATCGCCAAAGTGAGGTACTGAGCATAGGCAATGGTATAAGTGGTGCCTATCCTATCGCCTATGTTGATATAGGCAGAGCCTAAGACATCGCCTATATTGACATAGGCGGCACCTAACCTATCGCCTAAGTGATGCAGTGAGAATAGTCAATGGTATAACCGGTGCCTAACCTATCGCCTATGTTGATATAGGCGGCGCCTAAGCCATCGCCTATGTTGACATAGGTGGCGCCTAACCTATCGCCTAAGTGAGGCAGTGAGCATAGGCAATTGTATAAGCGGCGCCTAACCTATCGCCTATGTTGATATAGGCGGCGCCTAAGCCATCGCCTATGTTGACTTAGGCGGCGCCTAACCTATCGCCTATGTTGATATAGGCAGCACCATATCCATTACCTTTGTTGATATAGGCGGCGTCTAAGCTATCGCCTAAGCTATCGCCTAAGTGAGGTATTGAGCATAGACAATGGTATAAGCGGCGCCGAACCTATCACCTATGTTGATATAGGAGGCACCTATGCCATCGCCTAAGTGAGGCAGTGATCATAGCCAATGGTATAAGCGGCGCCTAACCTATCACTTATGTTGATATAGGCAGCGCCTATGCGAGCGCCTATGTTGACTTATGCGGCGCCTAACCTATCACCTAAGTAAGGCGGTGAGCATAGGCAATGGTATAAGCAGCGCATAACCTATCGCCTATGTTGATATAGGTGGCGCCTAAGCCATTGCCTATGTTGACATAGACCGAGCCTAACCTATCGCCTATTTTTAAATAGGCGGTGGCTAATTTATGTGAGGTAGCGAGCATAGGCAATTGTATAAGCGGCGCCTAACCTATCGCCTATGTTGATATACGTGGCGCCTATGCCATTGCCTAGGTTTATATATGCGGCGCCCAACATATCGCCTATGTTAACCTGTTGCCTATGTTGATATAGGTGGCACCTAATCCATCGACTATGTTGAGATAGGCGGCACCAAACCTATCACCAAAGTGAGGCAGTGAGAATTGGGAATGGTATAACCAGCGCCTAACCTATCGCCTATGTTGATATAGGCGGTGCCTAGTCCATCGCCTATGTTGACATAGGCGACGCCTAACCTGTCGCCTAAGTGAGGTAGTGAGCATAGGCAATGTTATAAGCTGCACCTAACCTATCGCCTATGTTGATATAGGCGGAGCCTAACCTATCGCCTATGTTGATATAGGTAGCACCATATCCATTGCCTATGTTGACATAGGCGGTGCCTAACCTATCGCCCAAGTGAGGCAGTGATCATAGACAATGGTATAAGAGGCGCCTAACCTATTACCTATATTGATATAGGCGGAACCTAAGCCATCGCCTAAGTGAGCCAGTTAGCATAGGCAATGGTATAAACGGCGCCTAACCTATCGCCTATGTTGATATAGGCGGCGCCTAACCGATCACCTATGTTGACATAGGTGGTGCCTAATCTATCTCCTAAGTATGGAGCTGAGCATTGGCAATGGTATAAGCGGCGCCTAACCTGCCGCCTATGTTGGTATAGGCGGCGCCTAATCCATCGACTATGTTGACATAGGCGACACCTAACCTATCGCCTAAGTGAGGCAGTGAGCGTAGGTAATGTTACAAGCGGCGCTTAACCTATCGCCTATGTTGATATACGTGGTGCCTAAGCCATTGCCTATGTTTATATATACGGCGCCTAACCTATCGCCTAAGTGAGGCAGTAAGCATAGGCAATGGTATAAGCGGCGCCTAACCTATCGCCTATGTTGATATAGGCGGCGCCTAAGCCATCGCCTATGTTGATGTAGGAGGTGCCTAACCTATCGCCTAATTGGGGCAATGAGCATAGGCAATGGTAATAGCGCCGCCTAACCTATCTCCTATGTTGATATGGGCGGCGCCTAAGCCATCGCCTATATTGACATAGGCGGCACCTATCCTATCGCCAAAGTGAGGCAGTGAGCATAGGTAATGGTATAAGCGGCGCCTAAACTATCGCCTATGTTGATATAGGTGGTGCCTTTTTCATCTCCAATGTTTACATAGGCAGCGCCTAACCTATTGCCTTAATGAGGAAGAAAGCATAGGCAATGGTATAAGCGACGCCTAACCTATCGCCTATGTTGATATAGGCGGTGCCTAAGCGATCGCCTATGATGACATAGACGGCGCCTAACCTATCGCCGAAGTGAGGCGGTGAGAATAGGCAATGTTATAAGCGGAGCCTAACCTGTCGCCTATGTTGATATAGGTGGAGCCAAATCCATCGACTATGTTGACATAGGCGGCACCTTACCTATCGCCTAAGTGAGGCAGTGAGCATAGGTAATGGTTTAAGCGGTGCCTAACCTATCGCCTATGTTGACATAGGTGGCGCTTATGGCATTGTTTATGTTTACATAGGCAGAGCCTAACCTATCGCCTAAGTGAGGCAGCGATCATAGGAATTGGTATAAGCGGCGCCTAACCTATCGCCTATGTTGACATACGTGGCGCCTAAGCCATTGCCTATGTTTATATATACGACGCCTAAACTATCACCTAAGTGAGGCAGTAACCATAGGCAATGGTATAACCTTGCATATGTTGACATAGGCAGAGCCTAACCTATCACCTATTTTGGTATAAGCGGCGCATAACCTATCGCCTATGTTGATATAGGTGGCACCGAAGCCATTGCCTATGGTAACATAGACGGAGCCTAACCTAACGCCTAAGTGACGCAGTGACCATAGGTAATGGTATAAGTGGCACCTAACCTATCGCCTATTTTGATATAGGTGGCGCCTAAGCCATCACCTATGTTGACATAGAAGGTGCCTAACCTATCGCCCAAGTGAGGCAGTAAGCATAGGCAATGGTATAAGCGGTGCCTAACCTATCTCCTATGCTGATATAGACGACGCCTAAGCCATCGCCTATGTTGACATAGGCGGTGCCTAACCTATCGCGTAATTGAGGTAGTGAGCATAGGAAATGGTATAAGCGGCGCCTAACCTATCGCCTATGTTGATATAGGTGGCACCTAAGCGATCACCTATGTTGAAATAGATGAGCCTAACCTATCACCTATGTGAGGCAGTGAGAATTGGAAATGGTATAACCGGCACCTAACCTATCACCTATGTTGATATAGGCAGCGCCTGAGCCATCGCCTATGTTGATATAGGTGGCGCCTAAGCTATCACCTAAGTGAGGCAGTGAGCATAGGCAATGGTATAAGCAGCGCCTAACCTATCGCCTATGTTGATATAGGCGGCGCCTAAGCCATCACCAATGTTGACATAGGCGGCGCCTAACCTATCGCCTATGTTGATATAGGCAGCACCATATACATTGCCTCTGTTGAAATAGGTGGCGTCTAACCTATCGCCTAAGTGAGGAAGTGAGCATAGACAATGGTATAAGCGGCGCCTAACCTATCACCTATGTTGATATAGGCGGCACCTAAGCGATCTCCTAAGTTAGGAAGTTGGCATAGGCAATGGTATAAGTGGTGCCTAACCTATCGCCTATGTTGATATAGGCGGAGCCTAAGTGATCTCCTATGTTGACACAGGAGGCCCCTAACCTATATCCAAAGTGAGGCGGTGAGCATAGGCAATGGTATAAGTAGCGCCTAACTTGTTGCCTATGCTGGAATACGCGACGCCTAATCCATCGACTATGTGGACATAGGCGGAACCTAACCTATCGCCTAAGTGAGGCAGTGAGCTTAGGTAATGCTATAAGCGACGCCTAACCTATCGCCAATGTTGATATAGGAGGCGCCTATGACATCGCTTATGATTACATAGGCGGCGCCTAACCTATCGCCTAAGTGAGGCAGCGAGCTTAGGCAATGGTATAAGCGGCACCTAACCTATATCAACATTGGCGATACGTGGCGCCTAACCTATCCCCTATGTTGACATACGTGCCGCCTAAGCCATTGCCTATGTTTATATATGCGGCGCCTAACCTATCGCCTAAGTAAGGTAGTAAGCATAGGCAATGGTATAAGCGGCCCCTCGCCTGTCGCCTTTGTTGATATAGGCGGCGCCTAAGCGATCGTCTATGTTGACATAGGCGGTGCCTAACCTATCGCCTAAGTGAGGCGGTGAGAATAGGCAATGTTATAAGCAGCACCTAACCTATCGCCTATGTTGACATAGACGGAGCCTAACCTATCGCATATGTGAGGCAGTGAGCATAGGAAATAGTATAAGCGGCGCCTAACCTATCGCCTAAGTGACGCAGTGAGTATAGGCAGTGGTATAAGCGGTGCCTAACCTATTGCCTATGTTGATATAGGAGGCGCCTAAACCATCGCCTATGTTAACATAGGCGGCGCCTAACCTATCGCCAAAGTGAGGCACTGAGCATAGGCAATTGTATATGCGGAGCCTAACCTATCGCCAATGTTTATATAGGAAGCACCTAAGCAATTGCCTATGTTCACATACGCGGCGCCTAACCTATCACCTAAGTGAGGTAGTGAGCATAGAAAATTGTATAAGCGGTGCCTAGCCTATCGCCTATGTTGATAGAGGCGGAACTTAAGCGATCGCCTATATTAATATCGGCGGCACCTAACCTATCGCCTATGTAAGGTGGTGAGCATAGGCAATGGTATAAGCGTCGCAAAACCTATCGCCTATATTGATATAGGTGGCGCCTAAGCCATTGCCTATGTTAACATAGACAGAGCCTAACCTATTGCCTAAGTGAGGCAGTGAGCATAGGTAATGCAATAAGTGGCACCTAAGCTATCGCCTATTTTGATATAGGTGGCGCCTAAGCCATCACCTATGTTGACATAGAAGGCGCCTAACCTATCGCCCAAGTGAGGCAGTGAGCATAGGCAATGGTATAAGCGATGCCTAACCTATCGCCTATGCTGATATAGATGGCGCCTAAGCCATCGCCTATGTTGACATAGGCGTTGCCTAACCTATCGCCTAATTGAGGCAGTGAGCATAGGAAATGGTATAAGCGGCGCCTAACCTACCGCCTATGTTGATATAGGTGGCATTTAAGCGATCACCTATGTTGACATAGGCGGAGCCTAACCTATCACCTATGTGAGGTAGTGAGAATAGGCAATGGTATAAGCGACGCCTAACCGATCGCCTATGATGATATAGGCGGCGCCTAAGCCATCGCCTATGTTGACATAGGCGGCGCCTAACCTATCGCCTATGTTGATATAGGCAGCACCATATCCATTACCTCTGTTGACATAGGCAGCGTCTAACCTATCGCCTATGTCAGGAATTGAGCATAGACAATGTTGTAAGCGGCGCCTAACCTATCACCTATGTTGATATAGGCGGCACCTAAGACATCGCCTAAGTGAGGCAGTTAGCATAGGCAATGGTATAAGTGGCGCCTAACCTATCGCCTATGTTGATATGGGCGGAGCCTAAGTGATCGCCTATGTTGACATAGGCGGCACCTAACCTATCTCCTAAGTGAGGTGGTGAGCATAGGCAATGGTATAAGCTGCGCCTAACCTGTCGCCTATGTTGGTATACGCGGCACCTAATCTATCGACTCTGTTGACTTAGGAGGCACCTAACCTATCGCCTAAGTGAGGCAGTGAGCATAGGTAATGGTATAAGCGACGCCTAACCTATTGCCAATGTTGATATAGGTTGCTCCTAAGGCATAGCTTATGTTTACATAGGCAGCGCCTAACCTATCGCCTAAGTGAGGCAGCGAGCATAGGCAATGGTATAAGCGGCGCCTAACCTATCGTCTATGTTGATATATGTGGCGCCTAAGACATTGCCTATGTTTATATATACGGCGCCCAACCTATCGACTAAGTGAGGCCGTAAGCATAGGCAATGGTATAAGCAGCGCTTAACCTATCGCCAATGTAATATAGGTGGCGCCTAAGCCATCGCCTATGTTGACGTAGGCGGTGCCTAACCGATCGCCTAATTGAGGCCGTGAGCATAGGTAATGGTATAAGCATCGCCTAACCTATCGCCTATGATGATATAGGCGGCGCCTAAGCCATCGCCTATATTGACATAGGCAGCACATAACCTATCGCCTAAGTGAGTCAGTGAGCATAGGTAATGGTATAAGCGGAGCGTAACCAATCGCCTATGTTGATATAGGTGGCGCCTATGGCATCTCCTATGTTTACATAGGCGACGCCTAACCTATCGCCTTAGTGAGGCAGTAAGCATAGGCAATGGAATAAGCGTCGCCTCACCTATCGCGTATGTTGATATAGGCGGCGCCTAAGCGATCTCCTATGTTGACATAGGTGGCGCCTAACCTATCGCCTAAATGAGGCAGTGAGAATAGGCAATGGTATAAGTGGCGCCTAACCTGTCGCCTATAATGATATAGGCGGTGCCTAATCCATCGACTATGTTGACATAGGCGGCACCTGGCCTATCGCCTAAGTGAGGCAGTGAGCATAGGTAATAGTATAAGCGGCGCCTAACCTATCGCCAATGTTGACATAGGTGGTGCCTATGGCATCGCTTATGTTTACATAGGCGACACCTAACCTATCACCTAAGTGAGGCAGCGAGCATAGGCAATGGTATAAGCAGTGCCTAACCTATCGCCTATGTTGACATACGTGGCGCCTAAGCCATTGCCTATCTTTATATATGCGGCGCCTAACCTATCGCCTATGTAAGGCAGTAAGCATAGGCAATGGTATAAGCGGCCCCTAACCTGTCGCCTATGTTGATATAGGCGACGCCAAATCCATCGCATATGTTGACATAGGCGGCACCTAACCTATCCTCTAAGGTAGTGAGCATAGGTAATGGTATAAGCGGCGCCTAACCTATTGCCTATGTTGATATAGGTGGCGCCTATGGCATCACCTATGTTTACATTGGCGGCGACTAACTTATCGCCTAAGTAAGGCAGCTAGCATAGGCAATGGTATAAGCGGCGCCTAACCTATCGCCTATGTTGATATACGTGGCGCCTAAGTCATCGCCTATGTTTAAGTAGGCGGCGGCTAATATATCGCCTAAGTGAGGTAGTAAGCATAGGCAATGGTATAAGCGGCGCCAAACCTAATGCCAATGTTGATATAGGCAGCGCCTAAGCCATCGCCTATGTTGACATAGGCGGTGCCTAACCTATCCCCTAATTGAGGTAGTGAGCATAGGAAATGGTATAAGCGGTGCCTATACTATCACCTATGTTGATATAGGCGGCGCCTACGCCATTACCTATGTTCACATAGACGGAGCCTAACCTATCGACTATGTCAGGCAGTGAGCATAGCAAATCGTATAAGCGGCGCCTAAGCTATCGCCTATGTTGATATAGGCTGCGCCTAACCTATCGCCTAAGTGAGGAGGTGAGCATAGGCAATGGTATAAGCGGCGCCTAACCTATCGCCTATGTTGATATAGGAGGCGCCTAAACCATCGCCTATGTTAACATATGTGGCGCCTAACCTATCGCCAAAGTGAGGCACTGAGCATAGGCAATGGTATAAGCGACGCCTAACCTATCGCCTATGTTGATATAGGCAGCGCCTAAGCCATCGCCTAAGCCATCGCCTATGTTGACATAGGAGGCGCCAAACCTATCACCTAAGTGAGGTAGTGAGCATAGATAATGGTATAAGCGGCACCTAACCTATCGCCTTTGATGATATAGGAGGCACCTCTGCCATCGCCTAAGTGATGCAGTGAGCATAGCCAATGGTATAAGCGGTGCCTAACCTATCGCCTATGTTGATATAGGCGGCGCCTAACAGATCGCCTATGTTGACTTAGGCGGCGCCTAACCTATCGCCTAAGTATGGAGGTGAGCATAGGCAATAGTATAAGCGGCGCATAACTTATCGCCTATGTTGATATAGGTGGCGCCTAAGCCAGTGCCTATGTTGACATAGACCCAGCCTAACCTATCTCCTAAGTGAGAAAGTGTGCATAGGTAATGGGATAAGAGGCGCTTATCTATCGCCTATGTTGATATAGGTGGCGCCTAATCCATCCCCTATGCTGACATAGAAGGCGCCTAACCTATCGCCTAAGTGAGGAAGTGAGCATAGGTAATGGAATAAGCGACGCATAACTTATCGCCAGTGTTGAAATAGGTGGCCCCTATGGCATCGCTTATGTTTACATAGGCGGCGCCTAACCTATCGCCTAAGTGTGGCAGCGAGCATAGGGAATGGTATAAGCGGCGCCTAACCTATCGCCTATGTTGATATACGTGGAGCCCACGCCATTGCCTATGTATATATATGCGGCGCCCAACCTATTGACTAAGTGAGGTAGTAAGCATAGGCAATGGTATAAGCGGCGCCTAACCTATCGCCAATGTAGATAAAGGCGGCGCCTAAGACATCGCCTATGTTGACGTAGGCGGTGCCTAACCTATCTCCTAATTGAGGCAGTGGGCATAGGCAATGGTATAAGCATCGCCTAGCCTATCGCTTATGTAGATATAGGTGGTGCCTAATCCATCGCCTATATTGACATAGGCGGCACCTAACTTATCGCCTAAGTGAGGCAGTGAGCATATGTAATGGTATAAGCGGCGCCTAACCTATCGCCTATGTTGATATTAGTGGCGCCTATGGCATCTCCTATGTTTACATAGGCGGCACATACCCTATCGCCTTAGTGAGGCAGCAAGAATAGGCAATGGTATAAGCGGCGCCTAACCTATCGCCTATGTTGATATAGGCGGTGCCTAAGCGATCGCCTATGTTGACATAGGCGGCGCCTAACCTATCGCCTAAGTGAGGCGGTGAGAATAGGCAATGGTATAAGAGGCACCTAACCTGTCGCCTATGTTGACATAGGTGGCGCCTATGGCAGCGCCTATGGCATCGCGTATGTTTACATAGGAGACGCCTAACTTATCGCCTATGTGAGGAAGCTAACATAGGCAATGGTATAAGCGGCGCCTAACCTATCGCCTATGTTGATATACATGGCTCCTAAGCCATCACCTATGTTTAAATAGGCGGCGGCTAATCTATCGCCTAACTTAGGCAGTAAGCATAGGCAATGGTATAAGCGGAGCCTAACCTAACGCCTATATTGATATAAGCAGCGACTAAGCCATCGCCTATGTCGACGTAGGTGGTGCCTAACCTATAGCCTAATTGAGGAAGTGAGCATAGGCAATGGTACAAGCGGCGCCTAACCTATCAACTATGTTGATATAGGCGGCGCCTATTCCATTGCCTATGTTTACATAGACGGAGCCTAACCTATCGCCTATGTCAGGCAGTGAGCATAGGAAATGGTATATGAGGCGCCTAACCTATCGCCTATGTTGACATAGGTAACGCCTAAGACATTGTCTATGTTGACATAGGCTGCGCCTAACCTATCGCCTAAGTGAGGCGGTAAGCATAGGCAATGGTATAAGAGGTCCCTAACCTATCTCCTATGTTGATATAGGAGGCGCCTAAACCATCACCTATGTTAACATAGGTGGCGCCTAACCTATCGCCAAAGTGAGGCACTGAGCATAGGCAATGGTATAAGCGACGCCTAACCTATCACCTATGTTGATATAGGCAGCGTCTAAGTGAGGTAGTGAGCATAGACAATTGTATAAGTGGTGCCTAACCTATCGCCTATGTTGATATAGGAGGCACCTCTCCCATCGCCTAAGTTAGGCAGTGAGCATAGCCAATGGGATAAGCGACGCCTAACCTATCACCTATGTTGATATAGGCAGTGCCTAAACGAACGCCGATGTTGACTTAGGCGGCGCCTAACCTATCGCCTTAGTAAGGCTATGAGCATAGGGCATGGTATAAGCGGCGCATAACGTATCGCCTATGTTGGTATAAGTGGCGCCTAAGCCATTGCCTATGTTGACATGGACCGAGCCTAACCTATCGCCTAAGTGAGAAAGTGAGCATAGGTAATGGTATAAGCGGAGCCTCTTTATCACCTATATTGATAAAGGTGGCGCCTAAGCCATCACCTATGTTGACATAGAAGGCGCCTAACCTATCGCCTAAGTGAGGCAGTGAGCATAGGCAATGGTATAAGCGGTGCCTAACCTATCGCCTATGCTGATCTAGAAGGCGTCTAAGCCATCACCTATATTGACATAGGCGGTGCCTAACCTATCGCCTAATTAAGGCAGTGAGCATAGGAAATGGTATATGCGGCGCCTAACCTATCGCCTATGTTTATATAGGTGGCGCCTAAGCCATCACTTATGTTTACATAGGAGGATCCTAACCTATCACCTATGTGAGGTAGTGAGAATAGGCAATTGTATAACCGGCGGTTAACCTATCGCCTAAGTTGATATAGGCGGCACCTAAGCCATCGCCTATGTTAACATAGGTGGCGCCTAACCTATCGCCTAAGTGAGGGAGTGAGTATAGGCAATGGTATAAGCGACGCCTAACCTATCGCCTATGTTGATATAGGCAGTACCATATCCATTGCCTCTGTTGACATAGGCGGTATCTAACCTATCGCCTAAGTGAGGCAGTGAGCATAGACATTGGTATAAGTGGCGCCTAACCTATCGCCTATGTTGATATAGGCGGCACCTAAGCCATCGCCTAAGTGAGGCAATTAGCATAGGAAATGTTATAAGCGGCGCCTAACCTATCGCCTATGTTGATATAGGCGGAGACTAACCGATCGCCTATGTTGACATAGGCGGCGCCTAACCTATCTCCTAAGTGAGGCGGTGAGCATAGGCAATGGTATAAGCGGCGCCTAACCTGTCGCCTATGTTGGTATAGGAGGTGCCTAATCCATCGACTATGTTGACATAGGAGACACCTAACCTATCACCTAAGTTAAGCAGTGAGCATAGGTAATGGTATAAGCGATGCCTAACCTATTGCTAATGTTGATATAGGTGGCGCTTATTGCATCGCTTATGTTTACATAGGCGGTGCCTAACCTATCGCCTAACTGAGGCAGCGAGCATAGGCAATGGTATAAGCAGCGCCTAACCTATCGCCAATATTGATATAGGCGGCGCCTAAGCCATCGCCTATGTTGACATAGGCGGTGCCTAACCTATCGACTAATTGAGGCAGTGACCATAAGCAATGGTATAAGCGTCGCCTAACCTATCGCCTATGTTGACATAGGTGGTGCCAATGGCATCGCTTATGTTTACATAGGCGGCGCCTAACCTATAGCCTAAGTGAGGCAGCGGGCATAGGCAATGGTATAAGCGGCGCCTAACCTATCGCCTATGTTGACATACGTGACACCTAAGCCATTGCCGATGTTTATATATGCGGCGCCTAACCTATTGTCTAAGTGAGGCAGTAAGCATAGGCAATGGTATAAGCGGCCCCTAACCTATCGCCTTGTTGATATAGGCACTACCTAAGCCATCGCCTATGTTGACATAGGCGAAGCCTAATCTATCGCCTAAGTGAGGTAGTCAACATAGACAATGGTATAAGCGGCGCCTAACCTATCGCCTATGTTGATATAGGCGGCGCCTAAGCAATCTCCTATGTTGACTTAGGCGGCGCCTAACCTATCCCCTAAATATGGCAGTCAGCATAGGCAATGGTATAAGCGGGGCATAACCTATCGCCTATGTTCATATAGGTAGCGCCTAAGCCATTGCCTATGTTGACATAGAAGACGCCTAACCTATCGCCTATGTTTAAATAGGCGGTGGCTAATCTATCGCCTAAGTGAGGCAGTAAGCATAGGCAATGGTATAAGTGGCGCCTAACCTAATGCCTATGTTGATATAGGCAGCGCCTAAACCATCGCCTACATTGACGTAGGCGATGCCTAACCGATCGCCTAATTGAGGTAGTGAGCATAGGAATTGGTATAAGCGGCTCCTAACCTATCGCCTATGTTGATATAGGAGGCGCCTACGCCATTGCCTATGTTGACATAGATGGAGCCTAACCTATAGCCTATGTCAGGCAGTGAGCATAGGAAATGGTATAAGCAGCGCCTAACCTATCGCCTTTGTTGATATAGGCGATGCCTAAGCCATTGTCTATGTTGACGTAGGCGGTGGCTAACCTATCGCATACGTGAGGCAGTGACCATAGGCAATGGTATAAGCGGCGCCTAACCTATCGCCTATGTTGATATAGGAGGCACCTAAACCATCGCCTATGTTAACATAGGTGGCTCCTAACCTATCGCCAAAATAAGGCACTGAGCATAGGCAATGGTATAAGCGGTGCCTAACCTATAGCCTATAATGATATAGGCAGCGCCTAAGCCATCGCCTATATTGACATAGGCGGCACCTAACCTATCGCCTAAGTGAGGCAGTGAGAATAGTCAATGGTATAACCGGTGCCTAACCTATCGCCTATGTTGATATAGGTGGCGCCTAAGCCATCGCCTATGTTGACATAGGTGGCGCCTAACCTATCGCCTAAGTGAGGCAGTGAGCATAGGCAATGGTATAAGCGGCGCCTAACCTATCACCTATGTTGATATAGGCGGCGCCTAATCCATCGCCTATGTTGACATAGGCGGCGCCTAACCTATCGCCTATGTTGATATAGGCCGCACCATATCCATTGCCTCTGTTGACAGAGGCGGCGTCTAACCTATCGCCTAAGTGAGTTATTGAGCATAGACAATGGTATAAGTGGCGCCGAACCTATCGCCTATGTTGATATAAGAGGCACCTATGCCATCGCTTGTGAGGCAGTGAGCATAGCCAATGGTATAAGCGGTGCCTAACCTATCGCCTATGTTGATATAGGCAGCGCCTAAGCGAGCGCCTATGTTGACTTATGCGGCGCCTAACCTAGCGCCTAAGTAAGGCGGTGAGCATAGGCAATGGTATAAGCGGCGCATAACCTATCGCCTATGTTGATATAGGTGGCTCCTAAGCCATTGCCTATGATGACATAGACCAAGCCTAACCTATCGCCTATTTTTAAATAGGCGGTGGCTAATTTAAGTGAGGCAGTGAGCATTGGCAATTGTATAAGCGGCGCCTAACCTATCGCCTATGTTGATATACGTGGCGCCTATGCCATTGCCTAGGTTTATATATGCGGCGCCCAACCTATCGCCTTAGTGAGAGAGTAAGCATAGGTAATGGTATAAGCGGCGCCTAAGCTATCGCCAATGTTGATATAGGCGGCGCCTAAGCCATCGCCTATGTTGATGTAGGCAATGCCTAACCTATCGCCTAATTGAGGCAGTGACCATAGGAAATGGTATAAGTGTCGCCTAACCTATCGCCTGTGTAGTTATAGGTAGCGCCTAAGCCCTCGCCTATATTGACATTGACGACACCTAACCTATCGCCTAAGTGAGGCAGTGAGAATAGTCAATGGTATAACCGGTGCCTAACCTATCGGCTATGTTGATATAGGCGGCGCCTAAGCCATCGCCTATGTTGACATAGGTGACGCCTAACCTATCGCCTAAGTGAGGCAGTGAGCATAGGCAAAGGTATAAGCGGCGCCTAACCTATCGCCTATGTTGATATAGGCGGCGCCTAAGCCATCGCCTATGTTGACTTAGGCGGCGCCTAACCTATCGCCTATGTTGATATAGGCAGCACCATATCCATTGCCTCTGTTGACATAGGCGGCGTCTAACCTATCGCCTAAGTGAGGCTATGAGCATAGAAAATGGTATAAGCGGCCCCTAACCATCACCTATGTTGATATAGGCGGCACCTAAGCCATCGCCTAAGTGAGGCAGTTAGCATAGGAAATGGTATAAGCGACGCCTATCCTATCGCCTATGTTGAAATAGGCGGAGCCACAACGATCGCCTAAGTTGATATAGGCGGCACCTAACCTATTTCCTAAGAGAGGTGGTGAGCATAGGCAATCGTATAAGCGGCGCCTAACCTGTCGCCTATGTTGGTATAGGCAGCGCCTAATCCATCGACTATATTGACATATGCGGCACCTAAACTATCACCTAAGTGAGGCAGTGAGCATAAGTAATGGTATAAGCTGCGCCTAAGCTATCGCCAAAGTTGATATAGGTGGCGCCTAAGACATCATCTATGTTGACATAGGCGTCGCCTAACCTATCTCCAAAGTGAGGCACTGAGCATAGGCAATGGTATAAGCGGCGCCTAACCTATCGCCTATGTTGATATAGGCAGTGCCTAAGCCATCGCCTATGTTGACATAGGCGACGCCTAAGCTATCGCCTAAGTGAGGTAGTGAGCATAGAAAATGGTATAAGCGGCGCCGAACCTATCGCCTATGTTGATATAGGCAGCGCCTAAGCCATCGACTATGTGGACGTAGGCGGTGCCTAACCGATCCCCTAATTGAGGTAGTGAGCATAGGAAATGGTATATGCGGTGCCTATACTATCGCCTATGTTGATATAGGCGGCGCCTACGCCATTACCTATTTTCACATAGACAGAGCCTAACCTATCGATTATGTCAGGCAGTGAGCATAGGAAATTGTATAAGCGGCGCCTAAGCTATCGCCTATGTTGATATTGGCGGTGCCTAACCAATCGCCTAAGTGAGGAGGTGAGCATAGGCAATGGTATAAGCGGCGCCTAACCTATTGCCTATGTTGATATAGGAGGAGCCTAAACCATCGCCTATGTTAACATATGTGGCGCCTAACCTATCGCCAAAGTGAGGCACTGAGCATAGGCAAGGGTATAAGCGACGCCTAACCTATCGCCTATGTTGATATAGGCAGTGCCTAAGCCATCACCTATGTTGACATAGGAGGCACCTAACATATCGCCTAAGTGAGGTAGTGAGCATAGATAATGGTATAAACGGCGCCTAACCTATCGCCTATGTTGATATAGGAGGCACCTCTGCCATCGCCTAAGTGAGGCAGTGAGCATAGCCAATGGTATAAGCGGTGCCTAACCTATCGTCTATGTTTATATTGGCGGAGCCTAAGAGATCACCTATGTAGACTTAGGCGGCGCCTAAGCTATTGCCTAAGTATGGCGGTGAGCATAGGCAATAGTATAAGCGACGCATAACTTATCGCCTATGTTGATATAGGTGGCGCCTAAGCCAGTGCCTATGTTGACATAGACCCAGCCTAACCTATCACCTAAGTGAGAAAGTTTTCATAGGTAATGGGATAAGAGGCGTTTATCTATCGCCTATGTTGATATAGGTGGTGCCTAATCCATCACCTATGATGACATAGAAGGCGCCTAACCTATCGCCTAAGTGAGGCAGTGAGCACAGGTAATGGTATAAGCGACGCCTATCTTATCGCCAATGTTGATATAGGTGGCCCCTATGGCATCGCTTATGTTTACATAGGCGGCGCCTAACCTATCGCCTAAGTGTGGCAGCGACCATAGGCAATGGTATAAGCGGAGCCTAACCTATCGCCTATGTTGATATACGTGGAGCCTAAGCCATTGCCTATGTATATATATGCGGCGCCCAACCTATCGACTAAGTGAGGCAGTAAGCATAGGCAATGGTATAAGCGGCGCCTAACCTATCGCCTATGTAGATATAGGCGGCAACTAAGCCTTCGCCTATGTTGACGTAGGCGGTGCCTAACTTATCTCCTAATTGAGGCAGTGGGCATAGGCAATGGTATAAGCATCGCCTAGCCTATCGCCTATGTAGATATAGGCGGCGCCTAATCAATCTCTTATATTGACATAGGCGGCACCTAACCTATCACCTAAGTGAGGCAGTGAGCATAGGTAATGGTATAAGCGGCGCCTAACCTATCGCCTATGTTGATATAGGTGGCGCCTATGGCATCTCCTATGTTTACATATGCGGCGCATAACCTATCGCCTTAGTGAGGTAGCAAGAATAGGCAATGTTATATGCGGCGCCTAACCTATCGCCTATGTTGATATAGGTGGTGCCTAAGCGGTCGCCTATGTGTACATAGGCGACGCCTAACCTATCGCCTAAGTGAGGCGGTGAGAATAGGCAATGGTATAAGCGGCACCTAACCTGTCGCCTATGTTGACATAGGTGGCGCCTATGGAAGCGCCTATGGCATCGCGTATGTTTACATAGGAGATGCCTAACTTATCGCCTAAGTGAGGAAGCTAACATAGGCAATGGTATAAGCGGCGCCTAACCTATCGCCTATGTTGATATACGTAGCTCCTAAGCCATCGCCTATGTTTAAATAGGCGGCGGCTAATCTATCGCCTAAGTTAGGCAGTAAGCATAGGCAATGGTATAAGCGGAGCCTAACCTAACGCCTATATTGATATAGGTAGCGACTAAGCCATCACTTATGTTGACGTAGGTGGTGTCTATACTATAGCCTAATTGAGGAAGTGAGCATAGGCAATGGTATAAGCGGCACCTAACCTATCGACTATATTGATATAGGCGGCGCCTACGCCATTGCCTATATTGACATAGACGGAGCCTAACCTATCGCCTATGTCAGGCAGTGAGCATAGGAAATGGCATAAGAGGCGCCTAACCAATCGCCTATGTTGACATAGGCCACGCCTAAGACATTGTCTATGTTGACATAGGCTGCGCCTAACATATCGCCTAAGTGAGGCGGTGAGCATAGGCAATGGTATAAGCGGCGCCTAACCTATCTCCTATGTTGATATAGGAGGCGCCTAAACCATCGCCTATGTTAACATAGGTGGCTCCTAACCTATCGCCAAAGTGAGGCACTGAGCATAGGCAATGGTATAAGCGGCGCCTAACCTATCACCTATGTTGATATAGGAAGCGCCTAAGTGAGGTAGTGAGCATTGACAATGGTATAAGTGGCGCCTAACCTATCGCCTATGTTGATATAGGAGGCACCTCTGCCATCTCCTAAGTGAGGAAGTGAGCATAGCCAATGGTATAAGCGACACCTAACCTATCGCCTATGTTGATATAGGCGGTGCCTAAACGATCGCCAATGTTGACTTAGGCGGCGCCTAACCTATCGCCTAAGTAAGGCGATGAGCATAGGCAATGGTATAAGCGGCACATAACGTATCACCTATGTTGGTATAGATGGTGCCTAAGCCATTGCCTATGTTGACATAGACCGAGCCTAACCTATCGCCTAAGTGAGAAAGTGAGCATAGGTAATGGTATAAGCGACGCCTCTCTATCGCCTATATTGATATAGGTGGCGCCTAAGCCATCACCTATGTTGACATAGAAGGCGCCTAACCTATCGCCTAATTGAGGCATTGAGCAGAGGAAATGGTATATGCGGCGCCTAACCTATCGCCTATGTTTATATAGGTGGCACCTAAGCCATCACCTATGTTGACATAGGCGGATCCTAACCTATCACCTATGTGAGGCAGTGCGAATAGGCAATGGTATAACCGGCGCCTAACCTATCGCCTAAGTTGATATAGGCGGCGGATAAGCCATCGCCTATGTTGACATAGGTGGCGCCTAACCTATCGCCTAAGTGAGGCAGTGAGCATAGACAATGGTATAAGCGGCGCCTAACCTATCGCCTATGTTGATATAGGCGGTTCCTAAGCCATCGCCTATGTTGACATAGGCAGCGCCTAACTTATCACCTATGTTGATATAGGCAGTACCATATCCATTGCCTCTGTTGACATAGGCGGCATCTACCCTATCGCCTAAGTGAGGCAGTGAGCATAGATATTGGTATAAGTGGGGCCTAACCTATCACCTATATTGATATAGGAGGCACCTAAGCCATCGCCTAAGTGAGGCAGTTAGCATAGGCAATGGTATAAGCGGCGCCTAACCTATCGCCTATGTTGATATAGGAGGAGACTAACCGATCGCCTATGTTGACATAGGCGGCGCCTAACCTATCTCCTAAGTGAGGCGGTGAGCATCGGCAATGGAATAAGTGGCGCCTAACCTGTCGCCTATGTTGGTATAGGTGGTGCCTAATCCATCGACTATGTTGACATAGGTGGCACCTAACCTATCTCCTAAGTTAGGTAGTGAGCATAGGTAATGGAATAAGCGGCGCCTAACCTATCGCCAATACTGATATAGGTGGCGCTTATTGCATCGCTTATGATTACATAGGTGGCGCTTAACCTATCGCCTAAGTGAGGCAGTGAGCATAGGCAATGGTATAAGCGAAGCCTAACCTATCGCCAATGTTGATATAGGAGGCACCTAAGCCATCGCCTAAGTGAGGCAGTTAGCATAGGCAATGGTATAAGCGGCGCCTAACCTATCGCCTATGTTGATATAGGAGGAGACTAACCGATCGCCTATGTTGACATAGGCGGCGCCTAACCTATCTCCTAAGTGAGGCGGTGAGCATCGGCAATGGTATAAGTAGCGCCTAACCTATCGCCTATGTTGGTATAGGTGGTGCCTAATCCATCGACTATGTTGACATAGGCGGCACCTAACCTATCGCCTAAGTTATGCAGTGAGCATAGGTAATGGAATAAGCGGCGCCTAACCTATCGCCAATATTGATATAGGTGGCGCTTATTGCATCGCTTATGATTACATAGGCGGCGCTTAACCTATCCCCTAAGTGAGGCAGTGAGCATAGGCAATGGTATAAGCGGAGCCTAACCTATCTCCAATGTTGATATAGGCGGCGTCTAAGCCATCGCCTATGTTGACGTAGGCGGTGCGTAACCTATCGCCTAATTGAGGAAGTGACCATAAGCAATGGTATAAGCGTCGCCTAACCTATCGCCTATGTTCATATAGGTGGCGCCTAAGCCATTGCCTATGTTGACATAGAAGACGCCTAACCTATCGCCTATGTTTAAATAGGCGGTGGCTAATCTATCGCCTAAGTGAGGCAGTAAGCATAGGCAATGGTATAAGCGGCACCTAACCTAATGCCTATGTTGACATAGGCAGCGCCTAACCCATCGCCTACATTGACGTAGGCGATGCCTAACCTATCGCCTAATTGAGGTAGTGAGCATAGGAATTGGTATAAACGGCTCCTAACCTATCGTCTATGTTGATATAGGAGACGCCTACGCTATTGCCTATGTTGACATAGATGGAGCCTAACCTATAGCCTATGTCAAACAGTGAGCATAGGAAATGGTATAAGCAGCGCCTAACCTATCGCCTTTGTTGATATAGGCGATGCCTAAGCCATCGTCTATGTTGACATAGGCGGTGGCTAACCTATCGCCTAAGTGAGGCAGTGAGTATAGGCAATGGTATAAGCGGCGCCTAACCTGTCGCCGATGTTGATACAGGCGGCGCCTAAGCGATCGCCTATGTTGACTTAGGCGGTGCCTAATGTATCGCCTATGTAAGGCGGTGAGCATAGGAAATGGTATAAGCGGCACATAACATATCGCCTATGTTGATATAGGTGGCGCCTAAGCTATTGCCTATGTTGACATAGATCGAGCCTAGCGTATCGCCTAAGTTAAAAAGTGAGCATAGGTAATGGTATAAACGGCGCCTAACCTATCGCCTATGTTGATATAGGCACTGCCTAAGCCATCGCCTATGTTGACATAGGCAAAGCCTAATCTATCGCCTATGTGAGGCAGTGAGCATAGCACAATGGTATAAGCGGCGCCTAAACTATCACCTATGTTGATATAGGCGGCGCCTAAGCAATCTCCTATGTTGACTTGGCGGCGCCTAACCTATCGCCTAAGTATGGCAGTCAGCATAGGCAATGGTATAAGCGGGGCATAACCTATCGCCTATGTTCATATAGGTGGCGCCTAAGCCATTGCCTATGTTGACATAGAAGACGCGTAACCTATCGCCTATGTTTAAATAGGCGGTGGCTAATCTATCGCCTAAGTGAGGCAGTAAGCATAGGCAATGGTATAAGCGGCACCTAACCTAATACCTATGTTGATATAGGCAGCGCCTAACCCATCGCCTACATTTACGTAGGCGATGCCTAACCTATCGCCTAATTAAGGTAGTGAGCATAGGAATTGGTATAAGCGGCTCCTAACCTATCGCCTATGTTGATATAGGAGGCGCCTACGCCATTGCCTATGTTGACATAGATGGAGCCTAACCTATAGCCTATGTCAGGTAGTGAGCATAGGAAATGGTATAAGCAGCGCCTAACCTATCGCCTTTGTTGATATAGGCGATGCCTAAGCCATCGTCTATGTTGACATAGGCGGTGGCTAACCTATCGCCTAAGTGAGGCAGTGAGCATAGGCAATGGTATAAATGGCGCCTAACCTATCGCCTATGTTGATATAGGAGGCACCTAAACCATCGCCTATGTTAACATAGGTGGCGCCTAACCTATCGCCAATGTAAGGCACTTAGCATAGGCAATGGTATAAGCGGTGCCTAACCTATCGCCTATGTTGATATAGGCAGCGCCTAAGCCATCGCCTATATTGACATAGGCGGCACCTAACCTATCGCCTAATTGAGGCAGTGAGAATAGTCAATGGTATAACCGGTGCCTAACCTATCGCCTATGTTGATATAGGCGGTGCCTAAGCCATCTGCTATGTTGACATAGGTGGCGCCTAACCTATCGCCTAAGTGAGGCAGTGAGCATAGGCAATGGTATAAGCGGCGCCTAACCTATCGCCTATGTTGATATAGGCGGCGCCTAATCCATCGCCTATGTTGTCTTAGGCGGCGCCGAACCTATCGCCTATGTTAATATAAGAGGCACCTATGCCATCGCCTATGTGAGGCAGTGAGCATAGCCAATGGTATAAGCGGCGCCTAAGCAATCGCCAATGTTGATATAGGCGGCGCCTAAGCCATCGCCTATGTTGAGTTAGGCAATGCCTAACCTATCGCCTAATTGAGGCAGTGACCATAGGCAATGGTATATGCTTCGCCTAACCTATCGCCAGTGTGGTTATAGGCAGCGCCTAAGCCATCGCCTATATTGACATAGACGACACCTAACCTATCGCCTAAGTGAGGTAGTGAGAATAGTAAATGGTATAACCGGCGCCTAACCTATCGCCAATGTTGATATAGGCGGTGCCTAAGACATCGCCTATGTTGACAGAGGTGACGCCTAACCTATCGCCTAAGTGAGGGAGTGAGCATAGGCAATGGTATACGCGGCGCCTAACCTATCGCCTATGTTGATATAGGCGGCGCCTAAGCCATCGCCTATGTTGACTTAGGCGGCGCCTAACCTATCGCCTATGTTGATATAGGCAGCACCATATCCATTGCCTATGTTGACTTAGGCGGCGCCTAACCTATCACCTATGTTGATATAGGCAGCACCTAAGCCATCGCCTATGTTGACATAGACCGAGCCTAACCTATCGCCTAAGTTAGAAAGTGAGCATAGGTAATGGACTAAGTGGTGCCTAACCTATTGCCTATGTTGATATAGGTGGCGCCTAATCCATCACCTATGTTGACATAGGATGCACCTAATCTATCGCCTAAGTGAGGCAGTGAGCATAGGCAATGGTATAAGCGACGCCTAACCTATCGCCTATGTTGATATAGGTGGCGCCTATGGCATCTCCTATGTTTAAATAGGTGGCGCCTAACCTATCGCCTTAGTGAGGCAGCAAGTATAGGCAATGGTATAAGCGGCGCATAACCTATCGCCTATGTTGATATAGGCGGCGCCTAAGCGATCGCGTATGTTGACATAGGTGGTGCCTAACCTATCGCCAAATTGAGGCAGTGAGCATAGGCAATGGTATAAGCGGCACCTAACCTATCTCCTATGTTGATATAGGCGGCGCCTCAGCCATCGCCTATGTTGACATAGGCGGCACCTAACCTATTCCCTATGTAAGGCAGAGAGCATAGGTAATGGTATAAGCGGCGCCTAACCTATCGCCTATTATGATATAGGTGGCACCTATGGCAGATCCTATGTTTACAGAGGCGCCGCCTAACCTATCGCCGTAGTGAGGCAGCAAGCATAGGCAATGGTATAAGCGGCACCTAACCTATCGGCTATGTTGATATAGGCAGCGCCTAAGCGATCGCCTATGTTGACATAGGCGGCACCTAACCTATCTCCTAAGTGAGGTGGTGAGAATAGGCAATGGTATAAGTGGCGCCTATCCTGTTGCCTATATTGATATAGGTGGCACCTAATCCATCGACTATGTTGACATAGGCGGCACATAACCTATCACCTAAGTGAGGCAGTGAGAATTGGGAATGGTATAACCAGTGCCTAACCTATCGCCTATGTTGATATAGGCGGCGCCTAGTCCATCGCCTATGTTGACATAGGCGGCGACTAACCTGTCGCCTAAGTGAGGTAGTGAGCATAGGCAATGTTATAAGTTGCGCCTAACCTATCGCCTATGTTGATATAGGCGGAGTCTAACCTATCGCCTAAGTTGATATAGGTAGCACCATATCCATTGCCTATGTTGACATAGGCGGTGCCTATCCTATCGCCCAAGTGAGGCAGTGATCATAGACAATGGTATAAGAGGCGCCTAACCTATCACCTATATTGATATAGGCGGCACCTAAGCCATCGCCTAAGTGAGGAAGTTAGCATAGGCAATGGTATAAGCGGCGCCTAACCTATCGCCTATGCTGATATAGGCGGCGCCTAACCGATCACCAATGTTGACATAGGCGGCGCCTAATCTATCTCCTAACTAAGGCGGTGAGCATAGCCAATGGAATAAGCGGCGCCTAACCTATCGCCTATGTTGATATAGGCAGCGCCTAAGCGAGCGCCTATGTTGACTTATGCGGCGCCTAACCTAGCGCCTAAGTAAGGCGGTGAGCATAGGCAATGGTATAAGCGGCGCATAACCTATCGCCTATGTTGATATAGGTGGCGCCTAAGCCATTGCCTATGTTGACATAGACCGAGCCTAACCTATCGCCTATTTTTAAATAGGCGGTGGCTAATTTATGTGAGGCAGCAAGCATAGGCAATTGTATAAGCGGCGCCTAACCTATCGCCTATGTTGATATACGTGGCGCCTATGGCATTACCTAGGTTTATATATGCGGCGCCCAACCTATCGCCCAAGTGATGGAGTAAGCATAGGTAATGGAATAAGCGGCGCCTAAGCAATCGCCAATGTTGATATAGGCGGCGCCTAAGCCATCGCCTATGTTGACGTAGGCAATGCCTAACCTATCGCCTAATTGAGGCAGTGACCATAGGTAATGGTATAAGCTTCGCCTAACCTATCGCCAGTGTGGTTATAGGCAGCGCCTAAGCCATCGCCTATATTGACATAGACGACACCTAACCTATCGCCTAAGTGAGGTAGTGAGAATAGTCAATGGTATAACCGGCGCCTAACCTATCGCCTATGTTGATATAGGCGGCGCCTAAGACATCGCCTATGTTGACATAGGTGACGCCTAACCTATCGCCTAAGTGAGGCAGTGAGCATAGGCAATGGTATAAGCGGCGCCTAACCTATCGCCTATGTTGATATAGGCGGCGCCTAAGCCATCGCCTATGTTGACTTAGGCGGCGCCTAACCTATCGCCTATGTTGATATAGGCACCACCATATCCATTGCCTCTGTTGACAGAGACGGCGTCTAACCTGTCGCCCAAGTGAGGCAGTGAGCATAGACAATGGTATAAGCGGCGCCTAACCTATCACCTAATTGAGGCAGTGAGAATAGTCAATGGTATAACCGGTGCCTAACCTATCGCCTATGTTGATATAGGCGGTGCCTAAGCCATCTGCTATGTTGACATAGGTGGCGCCTAACCTATCGCCTAAGTGAGGCAGTGAGCATAGGCAATGGTATAAGCGGCGCCTAACCTATCGCCTATGTTGATATAGGCGGCGCCTAATCCATCGCCTATGTTGTCTTAGGCGGCGCCGAACCTATCGCCTATGTTAATATAAGAGGCACCTATGCCATCGCCTATGTGAGGCAGTGAGCATAGCCAATGGTATAAGCGGCGCCTAAGCAATCGCCAATGTTGATATAGGCGGCGCCTAAGCCATCGCCTATGTTGAGTTAGGCAATGCCTAACCTATCGCCTAATTGAGGCAGTGACCATAGGCAATGGTATATGCTTCGCCTAACCTATCGCCAGTGTGGTTATAGGCAGCGCCTAAGCCATCGCCTATATTGACATAGACGACACCTAACCTATCGCCTAAGTGAGGTAGTGAGAATAGTAAATGGTATAACCGGCGCCTAACCTATCGCCAATGTTGATATAGGCGGTGCCTAAGCCATCGCCTATGTTGACAGAGGTGACGCCTAACCTATCGCCTAAGTGAGGGAGTGAGCATAGGCAATGGTATACGCGGCGCCTAACCTATCGCCTATGTTGATATAGGCGGCGCCTAAGCCATCGCCTATGTTGACTTAGGCGGCGCCTAACCTATCGCCTATGTTGATATAGGCAGCACCATATCCATTGCCTATGTTGACTTAGGCGGCGCCTAACCTATCACCTATGTTGATATAGGCAGCACCTAAGCCATCGCCTATGTTGACATAGACCGAGCCTAACCTATCGCCTAAGTTAGAAAGTGAGCATAGGTAATGGACTAAGTGGTGCCTAACCTATTGCCTATGTTGATATAGGTGGCGCCTAATCCATCACCTATGTTGACATAGGATGCACCTAATCTATCGCCTAAGTGAGGCAGTGAGCATAGGCAATGGTATAAGCGACGCCTAACCTATCGCCTATGTTGATATAGGTGGCGCCTATGGCATCTCCTATGTTTAAATAGGTGGCGCCTAACCTATCGCCTTAGTGAGGCAGCAAGTATAGGCAATGGTATAAGCGGCGCATAACCTATCGCCTATGTTGATATAGGCGGCGCCTAAGCGATCGCGTATGTTGACATAGGTGGTGCCTAACCTATCGCCAAATTGAGGCAGTGAGCATAGGCAATGGTATAAGCGGCACCTAACCTATCTCCTATGTTGATATAGGCGGCGCCTCAGCCATCGCCTATGTTGACATAGGCGGCACCTAACCTATTCCCTATGTAAGGCAGAGAGCATAGGTAATGGTATAAGCGGCGCCTAACCTATCGCCTATTATGATATAGGTGGCACCTATGGCAGATCCTATGTTTACAGAGGCGCCGCCTAACCTATCGCCTTAGTGAGGCAGCAAGCATAGGCAATGGTATAAGCGGCACCTAACCTATCGGCTATGTTGATATAGGCAGCGCCTAAGCGATCGCCTATGTTGACATAGGCGGCACCTAACCTATCTCCTAAGTGAGGTGGTGAGAATAGGCAATGGTATAAGTGGCGCCTATCCTGTTGCCTATATTGATATAGGTGGCACCTAATCCATCGACTATGTTGACATAGGCGGCACATAACCTATCACCTAAGTGAGGCAGTGAGAATTGGGAATGGTATAACCAGTGCCTAACCTATCGCCTATGTTGATATAGGCGGCGCCTAGTCCATCGCCTATGTTGACATAGGCGGCGACTAACCTGTCGCCTAAGTGAGGTAGTGAGCATAGGCAATGTTATAAGTTGCGCCTAACCTATCGCCTATGTTGATATAGGCGGAGTCTAACCTATCGCCTATGTTGATATAGGTAGCACCATATCCATTGCCTATGTTGACATAGGCGGTGCCTATCCTATCGCCCAAGTGAGGCAGTGATCATAGACAATGGTATAAGAGGCGCCTAACCTATCACCTATATTGATATAGGCGGCACCTAAGCCATCGCCTAAGTGAGGAAGTTAGCATAGGCAATGGTATAAGCGGCGCCTAACCTATCGCCTATGCTGATATAGGCGGCGCCTAACCGATCACCAATGTTGACATAGGCGGCGCCTAATCTATCTCCTAACTAAGGCGTGAGCATAGCCAATGGAATAAGCGGCGCCTAACCTATCGCCTATGTTGATATAGGCAGCGCCTAAGCGAGCGCCTATGTTGACTTATGCGGCGCCTAACCTAGCGCCTAAGTAAGGCGGTGAGCATAGGCAATGGTATAAGCGGCGCATAACCTATCGCCTATGTTGATATAGGTGGCGCCTAAGCCATTGCCTATGTTGACATAGACCGAGCCTAACCTATCGCCTATTTTTAAATAGGCGGTGGCTAATTTATGTGAGGCAGCAAGCATAGGCAATGGTATAAGCGGCGCCTAACCTATCGCCTATGTTGATATAGGCGGCGCCTATGGCATCTCCTATGTTTACATAGGCGGTGCCTAACCTATCGCCTTAGTGAGGCAGCAAGCATAGGCAATTGTATAAGCGGCGCCTAACCTATCGGCTATGTTGATATAGGCGGCGCCTAAGCGATCGCCTATGTTGACATAGGCGGCGCCTAACCTATCGCCTAAGTGAGGCAGTGAGAATAGGCAATGGTATATGCGGCGCCTAACATGTCGCCTATGTGGACATAGACGGAGCCTAACCTATCGCCTATGTGAGGAAGTAAGCATTGGAAATAGTATAAGCGGCGCCTAACCTATCGCGTATGTTGACATAGACGGCGCCTAAACTATCGCCTAAGTGATGCAGTGAGTATAGGCAATGGTATACGCGGCACCTAACCTATCGCCTAAGTGAGTCAGTGAGCAGAGGTAATGGTATATGCGGAGGGTAACCAATCGCCTAATTTGATATAGGTGGCGCCTATGGCATCTCCTATGTTTACATAGGCGACGCCTAACCTATCGCCTTAGTGAGGCAGTAAGCATAGGCAATGGTATAAGCGTCGCCTCACCTATCGCGTATGTTGATATAGGCGGCACCTAAGCGATCTCCTATGTTGACATATGCGGCGCCTAACCTATCGCCTAAATGAGGCAGTGAGAATAGGCAATGGTACAAGCGGCGCCTAAACTGTCGCCTATGTTGATATAGGCGGTGCCTAATCCATCGACTATGTTAACATAGGCGTCACCTAACCTATCGCCTAAGTGAGGCAATGAGCATAGGTAATGGTATAAGCGGCGCCTAACCTATCGCCTATGTTGACATAGGTGGCGCCTATGGCATCGCTTATGTTTACATAGGCGGCACCTAACCTATCACCTAAGTGAGGCAGCGAGCATAGGCAATTGTATAAGCAACGCCTAACCTATCGCCTATGTTGACATACCTGGCGCCTAAGCCATTGACTATGTTTATATATGCGGCGCCTAACCTATCGCCTAAGTAAGGCAGTAAGCATAGGCAATGGTATAAGCGGCCCTCAATAGCCAATGCAATGCCATAGAGCACAAGAAATGCAAAACTGTCAACAAATAATTTCAAGTAGAATTAACTGTCAAAATCGTGCAATTTCAACCTATCATTGTAGGACTTAGTAACTTAGTATAGGATGAATTAGGTGTGGATTTTCTACCATGGGGCTGATTGATGTTTATTTTAGAAATAATATTTACTTGCTCTACTGCCTAAAATTTTCTGCCTTACTTCGGTGCGCGGGTATGTCATTCCATAGCAGTTGTATTCAACCAAATATTACTTCCAAACATTGGTCCATTCGTGTATATTCTCCCTAAATGGAGCACTGATCATGTGGGTTCTTATCATATGTATACATTTGACATAATAGCCCGTCTATCTACAACACCTATAGTCGAGGGTCTATCGGAAACAATATCTCTACCTCCGTCCCTAGACCTCATTTGTGAGATTACACTGGGTATATGTTGTTGTTGTTGTTGCATCAATAACAACTACTGATGTTGAATTCTCTCATGCTGCATTATGAATAAAATCTATACTTCTTTTTCCATTTATCCTCATGCTCTACATAAAGCGCGTAAAAATTATTGCAGTCGTTGTGATCCTAGATTTTGTGCTCTTAATTACTTGAGGTGCATAAGGAAAAGAAATAGCGATTTTGTGAATTGAGGTTCGGATTTGGAACTCCACAAATGCAAAAAACCACTTGGTGATTCTTCATATCTATTCAATTTTTGTTGAACAAATGGTACATGTACTATTGGAAAGGTAGCTATCCCGTGAAATCCATCAATGTACATGCAAGTTGGTGTGGCGCCTTACTCTTTCAATACATTTAGGAACCAAAAATAAATATAAATACTATCGCGCGGTTTAATTCAACATTAGTGAGAGAATACATCAATGAGAAGTTAACTCAGTATGCTTAATGAGCTTTCCCCTGCAAGGGATGAAAGTGTGGATGACCCGACATCAAATATACGATTTTTATTATACACACAATCTCCATACAACAGCAACAACATACCCGATGTATATTTGGGAAGAATATATGTAAACTATACGTCTACCTCATAGATGAGAAGAAAATGGTAGCACCAATCCTCACTAAATACTTCAAAAGACAAAAAACAGCCAATACTTACAAAACCAAATAAAGCAAAAGAAGTTCATTGTCTTGATCACCAGCAAGTAAAAGAAATGTTTACAATTGGAGATTCAAAAAGGTTGCAAAAGAAAGAAGCAAACTTTCTATTTAAAAAGTATCAAAGGGGGAAAGAATAAGAGTAAATCCATCGCCTATGTAACATAGGCGGCGCCTAACCTATAGCCTAAGTGAGGTAGTGAGCATAGACAATGGAATAAGCGGCGACTAACCTATCGCCTATATTGGTATAGGCGGCACCTTGCCATCGCCTATGTTGACATAGGCGGTGCCTACCCTATCGCCTAAGTGAGGCAGTGAGCATAGGCAATGGTATATGGGGTGACCAACCTATCACCTATGTTAATATAGGCGGCACCTAAGCCATCGTCTAAGTTAGGCAGTGAGCATAGGAAATGGTATAAGGGGCGCCTAACCTACCGTCTATGTTGATATATGTTGCGCCTAAACGATCGCCTATGTAGACATAGGCGGCGCCTAAACTATCGCCTAAGTGAGGCGGTGAGCATAGGCAATGGTATAAGTGGCGCCTAACCTATCGCCTATGTTGATATAGGCGGTGCCTAATCCATCACCTATGTTGACATAGACTGCGCCTAACCAAGCACCTATGTGAGGCAGTGAGCATAGGTATTGGTATAAGCGGTGCCTAACTTATCGCCTATGTTGATATACGTGGCGCCTATGGCATCGCCTATGTTGACATAGGCTGCTCCTAACCTATCGCCTAAGTAAGGCAGCGAGCATAGGCAGTGGTATAAGCGGCGCCTAACCTATCTCCTATGTTGATATAGGCGGCAGCTAAGATATCTCCTATGTTAACATAGGTGGCGCCTAACCTATCGCCTAAGTGAGGCAGTGAGCATAGGCAATGGTGTAAGCCGTGCCTAACCTATCAGCTATATTGATATAGGGTGCGCCTAAGTCATCGCCTATGTTGACATAGGTGGCGCCTAACCACTCGCCTAAGTGAGGAAGTGAGAATAGGCAATGGTATAAGCGACACCCAACCTATCGCCTATGTTGATATAGGCGGCGCCTAAGACATCACCTATGTTGACATTGGCGGAGCCTAACCTATCGCCTACGTGAGGCAGAAAGCATAGGCAATGGTATAAGCGGAACCTAACCTATCGCTTATGTTAATATAGGCGGCGCCTAAGCCACTGCCTATGTTGACATAGGTGGCGCCTAACCTATCGCCTAAGTGAGGCAGTGAGCATAGGCAATGGTATAAGCGGCGTCTAACCTATCATCTATGTTGATATAGGCGGCGCCTATGCCATCGCCTAAGTTAACATAGGCGGCGCCTAACCTATCGCCTAATTGAGGTAGTGAGCATAGGCAATGGTATAAGCGGCGCCTAATCTATCGCCTATGTTGATATAGGTTGCGTCTAAGCCATCGCCTATTTACATATAGGCGGCGCCAAAGACATCGCCTATGTTGATGTAGGCGACGCCTAACCTATCGCCTAATTAAGGCAGTAAGCATAGGCAATGGTATAAGCGGCGCCTAACCTATCGCCTATGTTGATATAGGCAGCGCCTAAGCCATTGAATATGTTGACATAGATGGCGCCTAACCAATCACCTAATTGAGGCAGTGAGCATAGGTAATGGTATAAGTGGTGCCTAACCTATCTCCAATGTTGATATAGGTGGTGCCTATGGCATCGCCTATGTTGACATCGGCGGCTCCTAACTTATCGCCTAAGTTACGAAGCGAGCATAGACAATGGTATAAGCGGCGCCTAACCTATCGCATATATTGATATAGGTGGAGCCTAATCCATCGCCTATGTTCATATAGGCGGCGCCAAAGACATCGCCTATGTTGATGTAGGCGGCGCCTAACCTATCTCCTAATTGAGGCAGTGAGCATTGGCAATGGTATAAGTGGCGCCTAACCTATCGCCTATGTAACATAGTCAGCACCCAACCTATCAGCTAAGTGAAGCAGTGAGCATAGACAATGGTATAAGCTGTGCCTAACCTATCGCCTATGTTGATATAGGAGGCACGGAAGCCATCGTCTAAGTAAGGCAGTAAGGATAGGCAATGGTATAAGCGGCGCCTAACCTATCGCCTATGTTGATATAGGCGACGCCTAACCCATCGCCTATGTTGACATTGGCGGCGCCTAACTTATAGCCAAAGTGAGGTAGTGAGCATAGGCAGTGGTATAAGCAGCGCATAACCTATTGACTATGATGATATAGGCGGTGCCTAAGCCATCGCCTATGTTGACATAGGCGGCGCCTAACCTATCGCCTAATTGAGAAAGTGAGCATAGGTAAAGGTATAAGCGACGCCTAACCCATCATCTATGTTGATATAGGTGGTGCCTAAGCCATTACCTATGTTGACATGGGCGGCACCTAACCTATTGCCTATGTTGATATAGGCGGCGCCTAAGACATCGCCTATGTTGATATAGGCGGCGGCTAACCTTTCGCCTAAGTGAGGCAGTGAGCATAGGCAATGGTAATAGCGGCACCTAACCTATTGCCTATGTTAATATAGGCGGCTCCTAAGCCATCCCCTATGTTGACATAGGCGGTGCCTAACCGATCTCCTAAGTGAGGCAGTTAGCATAGACAATGGTAGAAGTGCCGCCTAACCTATCGCCTAAGTTAATATAGGTGGCACCTACCTATCGCCTAAGTGAGGGAGTAATCATAGGAAATGGTATAAGCGGCGCCTAACCTATCGCCTATGTTGATATAGGCGGCGCCTAAGCCATCGCCTATGTTGACGTAGGCGGCGTCAAACCTATTGTCTAATTGAGGTAGTGAGCATAGGCAATGGTATAAGCGGCGCCTAACCTATCACCTATGTTGATATAGGCGGCGCCTATGCCATCGCCTATGTTGACATAGGCGGTGCCTAACCTATAACCTAAGTGAGGCAGTGAGCATAGGCATTGGTATAAGCAACACCTAACATATTGCCTATGATTATATAAGCGGCGCCTTAGCCATCGCCTATGTTGACATTGGCGGCACCTAACCTATCGCCTACGTTAGGCAGTAAGCATAGGCAATGGTATAAGCGGCGCCTAACTTATCGCTTATGTTGATATAGGCGGCACCTAATCCATCGCCTATGTTGACATAGACGACGCCTAGGCCATCGCCTAAGTGAGATAGTGAGTATTGGAAATGGTATAAGAGGTGCCTAACCTATCGCCTATGTTGATATAGTCGGCGCCTAAGCGATCGCCTATGTTGACATAGGCGGCGCCTAACCTATCGCCTAAGTGAGGCGGTGACCATAGGCAATGGTATAAGCAACGCCTAACCTGTCGCCTATGTTGATATAGGCGGAGCCTAATCCATCGCATATGTTGACATAGGTGGCACCTAACCTGTATAGCCAGCACCTAACCTATCTCCTGAGGGAGGAAGTGAGCATAGGTAATGGTATAAGCGGCTCCTAACCTATCGCCTATGTTGATATAGGTGGTGCCTATGGAATCGCCTATGTTTACATAGGCGGCGCATAACCTATCGCCTAAGTAAGGCAGAAAGCATAGGAAATTGTACAACAGCGCCTAACCTATCGCCTATGTTGATATACGTGGTTCCTAAGACATTGCCTATGTTGATATAGGCGGCGGCTAAACTATCGCCTATGTGAGGCAGTAAGCATAGGCAATGGTATAAGAGGCGCCTAACCTAACGCCTATGTTGATATAGGCAGCCCCTAAGCCATCGCCTATGTTGACGTAGGCGGCGCCTAACCTATCGCCTAAGTGAGGCACCAAGCATAGGCAATGGTATAAGAGGCGCATAACCTATCGCCTATCTTGATATAGGCGGCGCCTAAGCGAACGCCTATGTTGACATAGGCGGCGCCTAACCTATCGCCTAAGTGAGGTGGTGAGCATAGGCAATGGTATAAGCGGAGCCTAACCTGTCGCCTATGTTGATGTAGGCAGTTCCTAAGCCATCACCTATGTTGACCTAGGTGGTGTGTAACCGATCGCCAAATTGAGGCAGTGAGCATAGCCAATGGTGTAAGCGGCGCCTAGCCATCGCCTATGTTGACATAGACGGAGCCTAACCTATCTCCTATGTGAGAAAGTGAGCATAGGCAATGGAATAAGCGACGCCTAACCTATCGCCTATGTTGATATAGACGGCACCTAAGCCATCGCCTATGCTGACATAGGCGGTGCCTAACCTATCGCCTAAGTGAGGCAGTGAGCATAGGTAATGGTATTAGCGGCGCCTAACCTATCGCCTATGTTGATATAGGTGGCACCTAAGACATCGCCTATGTTGACATAGGCGGCGCCTAACCTATCGCCTAAGTGAGGCAGTAAGCATAGGCATTGGTATAAGCGGCGCCTAACCTATCGCCTATGTTGATATAGGCAGTGCCTAAGACATCGCCTATGTTGACGTAGGCGGCGCCTAACCTATCACGTATCTGAGGTAGTGAGCTTAGAAAGTGGTATAAGCGGCGCCTAACCTATCGCCTATGTTGATATAGGCGTTGCCTAAGCCATCGTCTATGTTGACTTAGGCAGCGCCTAACCTATTGCCTAAGTAAGGCAGTGAGCATAGGCATAAGTATAAATGGCTCCTAATCTATCACTTATGTTGATTTAGGCGGTGCCTAAGACATCGCCTATGTTGATATAGTCGGTGCCTAACCTATCGCCTAAGAGAGGTAGTGAGGATAGGCAATGGTATGAGCAGAGCCTAACCTATCGCCTATTTTTATATAGGCGACTCCTAAGCCATCGACTATGTTGACATAGGCGTCACCTAACCTATCGCCTAAGTAAGGTAGTGAGTATTGGTAATGGTATAAGCGGCACCTAACCTATCACCTATGTTGATTTAGGCGGCACCTATGCCATCGCCTAAGTGAGATAGTGAGTGTAGGCAATGGTATAAGCGGCGCCTAACCTATCCCCTATGTTGATATAGGCGGAGCCTAATCCATCGCATATGTTCACATAAGTGGAAGCTAACCTATATAGCCGGCACCTAACCTATCCCCTCAGTGAGGAAGTGAGCATAGGTAATGGTATAAGCGGCGCCTAACCTATCGCCTATGTTGATATAGGTGGCACCTATGGCATCGCCTTTGTTTAGGTAGGCGGCGCCTAACCTATCGCCTAAGTAAGGCAGAAAGCATAGGAAATGGTATAAGCAGCGCCTAACCCATCGCCTATGTTTATATACGTGGTGCCTAAGCCATCACCTATATTGATATAGGCAGTGGCTAAACTATCGCCTCAGTGAGGTAGTAGGCATAAGCAATGGTATAAGCGAAGCCTAACCTATCGCCTATGTGAGGCAGTGAGCATAGGCAATGGTATAAGCGGAGCCTAACCTATCGCCTATGTTGATATAGGCGGCACCTAAGCCATCACCTATTTTGACATTGGCGGCACCTAACCTATCGCCTAAGTGAGGCATTAAGCATAGGTAATGGTATAAGCGGCACCTAACCTATCACCTATTTTGATATAGGTGGCGCCTATGGCATCGCTTATGTTTACATAGGCAGCGCCTAACCTATCATCTAAGTAAGGTAGCGAGAATAGGCAATGGTATATGCGGAGTCTAACCTATCGCCTATGTTGATAAACGTGTTGCCTAAGATATTGCCTATGTTTATATACAGGGAGCCTAACCTATCGCCTAAGTGAGGCAGTTTGCATAGGCAAAGGTATAAGCGGTGACTAACCTATCGCCTATGTTGATATAGGCGGCGCCTAAGCCATCACCTATGTTGACCTAGGCGGTGCCTAACCAATCGCCAAATTGAGGCAGTGAGCATAGGCAATGGTATAAGAGGCGCCTAACCTATCGCCTATGTTGATATAAACGGCGCCTAAGCCATCGCCTATGATGACATAGACGGAGCCTAACCTATCGCCTATGTGAGAAAGTGAGCATAGGCAATGGAATAAGTGGCGCCTAATCTATCCCTATGTGGATATAGAAGGCACCTAAGCCATCGCCTATGCTGACATAGGCGGCCCCTAACCAATCGCCTAAGTGAGGCAGTGAGCATAGGCCATGGTATAAGCGGTGCCTAAACTATCGCCTATGTTGATATAGGTGGCGCCTAAGACATCGGCTATGTTGACATAGGCGGCGCCTAACCTATCGCCTAAGTGAGGCAATGAGCATAGGTAATGGTATTAGCGGCGCCTAACCTATCGCCTATGTTGATATAGGTGGCGCCTAAGACATCTCCTATGTTGACATAGGCGGCCCCTAACCTGTCGCCTAAGTAAGGCAGTAAGCATAGGCAATGGTATAAGCGGCACCTAACCTATTGCCTATGTTGATATAGGCGGCGCCTAAGACATCGCCTATGTTGACGTAGGCGGCGCCTAACCTATCTCCTATGTTGATATAGGCGGCGCCTAAGCCATCGTCTATGTTGACATATGCGGTGCCTAATCTATCGCCTAAGTGAGGCAGTGAGCAAAGGCATTGGTATTAGCGGTGCCTAATCTTTAAACTATGTGGATTTAGGCGGTCCCTAAGCCATCGCCTATGTTGACATAGGCATCGCCTAACCTATCGCCTAAGTGAGGCAATGAGAATTGGCAATGGTATAAGAATAGCCTACCCTATCTTCTATGTTGATATAGGCGGCGCCTAAGCCATCGCTTATGTTGACAAAAGCGGCACCTAACCTATCGCCTAAGTGAGGCAGTGAGTATAGGTAATGGTATAAGCGGCGCCTAACCTATCCCCTATGTTGATATAGGCGGCGCCTAAGAAATCACCTATGTTGACATAGGTGGGGCCTAACCTATCGCCTAAGTGAAGTAGTGAGCATAGGCAATGGTATAAGCTTCGCCTAACCTATCGCCTATGTTGATATAGGCGGGTCCATAGCCATCACAAATGTTGACATAGGCGGCGCCTAACGTATCACCTAAGTGAGGCAGTGAGCATAGACAATGGTATAAGTGGCGCGTAACCTATCACCTATGTTGATATAGGCGGCACCTAAACCATCGCCTAAGTCAGATAGTGAGTAGAGGCAATGGTATAAGCGGTGCCTAACCTATCACCTAGGTTGATATAGTCGGCGCCCAAGTGATCGCCTATGTTGACATAGACGGCACCTAACATATCGCCTAAGTGAGGCTGTGAGCATAGGAAATGGTATAAGCGATGCCTAACCTATCGCCTATGTTGATATAGGCGGCTCCTAATCCATCGCATATGGTGACATAGGTGGCACCTAACCTATATAGCCGGCACCTAACCTATCTCATGAGTGAGGAAGTGATCATAGGTAATGGTATAAGCGGCGCCTTACCTATCGCCTATGTTGATATAGGTGGCGCCTATGGCATCGCCTATGTTTACATAGGCGGCGCCTAACCTACCACCTAAGTAAGGCAGAAAGCATAGGCAATGGTATAAGCGGCGCCTAACCTATCGCCTATGTTGATATACGTGGTGCCTAAGCCATCGCCTATGTTGATATAGGCGGAAGCTAACCTATCGCCTAAGTGAGGCAGTAAGAATAGGCAATGGTACAAGCGACGCCTAACCTAACACTTATATTGATATAGGCGGCCCCTAAGCCATCGCCTATGTTGACGTAGGAGGTGCCTAACCTATCGCCTAACTAAGGCAGTGAGGATAGGCAATGTTATAAGCGGCGACTAACCTATCCCCTATGTTGATATAGGGGGCGCCTAAGCCATTCCCTATGTTGACATAGACGGAGCCTAACCTATCGCCTATGTGAGGCAGTGAGCATAGGAAATGGTATAAGCGACGCCTAACCTATCGCCTATGTTGATATAGTCGGCGCCTAAGCCATCACCTATGTTAACATAGGCGGCTCCTAACCTATCGCCAAAGTGAGGAACTAAGCATAGGCAATGGTATAAATTGAGACTAACGTATCGCCTAAGTAAGGCTGTGAGCATAAACTATTGTATATGCGGCGCCTAACCTATCGCCTATGTTGATATAGGTGGCACCTAAGACATCGCCTATGTTGACATCGGCAGCACCTAACCTATCGCCTAAGTGAGGCAGAGAGCATAGACTATGGTATAAGTGGCGCCTAACCTATCGCCTATGTTAATATAGGCGGCGCCTAAGCCATCGCGTCTGTTGACCTAGGCGGGTCCAAACCTATCGCCTAAGTGAGGCAGTGAGCATAGGCAATGGTATAAGAAGCACCTAACCTATATATTATGATTATATAGACGGCGCCTAAACCATAGCCTATGTTGACATTGGCGGCGCCTAACCTATCGCCTATGTGAGGCAGTAAGCATAGGCAATGGTATAAACGGCGGCTAACCTATCGCTTATGTTGATATAGGCGACGCCTAATCCATCACCTATGTTGACACAGGCGGCACCTCACCTATCGCCTAAGTGAGGTAGTGAGCATAGGCAATGGTATAACAGGCGTCTAACCTATCGCCTATGTTGATATAGGCGGCGCCTATGCCATCGCCTATGTAAGATAGGCGGCTCTTAACCTATACCCTAATTGAGGTAGTGAGCATAGGCAATGGTATATGCGGCGCCTAACCTAATGCCTATGTTGATATAGGAGGCGCCTAAGCCATCGCCTATGTAACATAGGCGGCACTTAACCTATAGCCTAAGTGAGGTATTGAGAATAGGCAATGGTATAAGCAGCGCCTAACCTATCGCCTATATTGATATAGGCGGCGCCTAGCCATCGCCTATGTTGACATAGGCGGCGGCTACCCTATCACCTAAGTGACGATGTGAGCATAGTCAATGGTATATGGGGCACCCAACCTATTGCCTATGTTGATATAAACGACGCCTAAGCCAATGCCTATGTTGACAAAGGCGGTGCCTAACCTATGGCCTAAGTGAGGCAGTGATCATAGACAATGGTATAAGCGGCGCCTAACCTATCTCCTATATTGATATAGGCGACACCTAGCCATCTCCTATGTTGACATAGGATACGCCTACCCTATCGCCTAAGTAAGGCAGTGAGAATAGGCCATAGTATAACGGGCACATAACCTAACGCCTATGTTGATATAGGGGGCGTCTAAGCCATCGCCTATGTAACATAGGCAGCGCCTAAACTATAGCCTAATTGAGGCACTGAACATAGGCAATGGTATAAGCGGCGCCTAACCTATCACCTATGTAGATATAGGTGGCACCTAAGCCATCTCCTATGTTGACATAGGCGGTGCCTAACCTATCGCCTAAGTGAGGCAGTGAGCATAGGCAATGGTATAAGGGGAGCCTAACCTAACACCTATATTGATATAGGCAGCGACTAAGCCATCGCCTATATTGACGTAGGCGGTGCCTAACCTATAGCCTAATTGATGAAGTGAGCATAGGCAATGGTATAAGCGGCGCCTAACCTATTGATTATGTTGATATAGGCGGCGCCTACGCCATTGCCTATGTTTACATAGACGGAGCCTAACCTATCGCCTATGTCAGGCAGTGAGCATAGGAAATGGTATAAGAGGCGCCTAATCTATCGCCTATGTTGACATAGGCAACGCCTAAGACGTTGTCTATGTTGACCTAGGCTGCGCCTAACCTATCGCCTAAGTGAGGCGGTGATCATAGGCAATGGTATGAGCGACGCCTAACCTATCTCCTATGTTGATATAGGAGGGGCCTAAACCATCGCCTATGTTAACATAGATGGCTCCTAACCTATCGCCAAAGTGAGGAACTGAGCATAGGCAATGGTATAAGCGGCGCCTAACCTATCACCTATGTTGATATAGGAAGCGCCTAAGTGAGGTAGTGAGCATAGAAAATGGTATAAGTGGCGCCTAACCTATCGCCTATGTTGATATAGGAGGCACCTCTGCCATCGCCTAAGTGAGGCAGTGAGCATAGCCAATGGTATAAGCGACGCCTAACCTATCGCCTATGTTGATATAGGCGGTGCCTAAACGATCCCCTATGTTGACTTAGGCAGCGCCTAACCTATCGCCTAAGTAAGGCGATGAGCATAGGCAATGGTATAAGCGGATCATAACGTATCGCCTATGTTGGTATAGGTGGCGCCTAAGCCATTGCCTATGTTGACATAGACCGAGCCTAGCCTATCGCCTAAGTGAGAAAGTGAGCGTAGGTAATGGTATAAGCGGCGCCTCTCTATCGCCTATATTGATATAGGTGGCACCTAAGCCATCACTTATGTTGACATTGAAGGCGCCTAACCTATCGCCTAAGTGAGGCAGTGAGCATAGGCAATGGTATAAGCGGTGCCTAACCTATCGCCTATGCTGATCTAGACGGCGTCTAAGCCATCACCTATATTGACATAGGCGGTGCCTAACCTATCGCCTAATTGAGGCAGTGAGCATAGGAAAAGATATATGCGGCGCCTAACCTATCGCCTATGTTTATATAGGTGGCGCCTAAGACATCACCTATGTTGACATAGGCGGATCCTAACCTATCACCTATGTGAGGCAGTGAGAATGGGCAATGGTATAACCGGCTCCTAACCTATCGCCTCAGTTGATATAGGCGGCGCCTAAGCCATCGCCTATGTTGACATAGGTGGCGCCTAACCTATCGCCTAAGTAAGGTAGTGAGCATAGGCAATGGTATAAGGGGTGCCTAACCTATCTCCTATGTTAATATATGCGGTGCCTAAGCCATCGCCTATGTTGACATAGGCGGCGCCTAACTTATCGCCTATGTTTATAAAGGTAGTACCATATCCATTGCCTCTGTTGACGTAGGCGGCATCTAACCTATCGCCTAAGTGAGGCAGTGAGCGTAGACATTGGTATAAGCGGCGCCTAACCTATCACCTATGTTGATATAGGCGGCACCTAAGCCATCCCCTAAGTGAGTCAGTAAGCATAGGCAATGGTATAAGCGGAGCCTAACCTATCGCCTATGTTGATATAGGCGGAGACTAACCGATCGCCTATGTTGACATAGGCGGCGCCTAACCTATCTCCTAAGTGAGGCGGTGAGCATCGGCAATGGTATAAGCGGCGCCTAACCTGTCGCCTATGTTGGTATAGGTGGTGCCTAATCCATCGACTATGTTGACATAGGCGGCACCTAACCTATCGCCTAAGTTAGGCAGTGAGTATAGGTAATGGTATAAGCGGCGCCTAACCTATCGCCAATGTTGATATAGGTGGCACTTATTGCATCGCTTATGTTTACATAGGCGGCGCCTAACCTATCGCCTAAGTGAGGCAGCGAGCATAGGCAATGGTTTAAGCGGCGCCTAACGTATCGCCAATGTTGATATAGGCATTGCCTAAGCCATCGCCTATATTGACGTAGGCGGTGCCTAACCTATTGCCTAATTGAGGCAGTGATCATAAGCAATGGTATAAGCATCGCCTAACCTATCGCCTATGTTGACATAGGTGGTGCCTATGGCATCGCTTATGTTTACATAGGCGGCTCCTAACCTATCGCCTAAGTGAGGCAGCGAGCATAGGCAATGGTATAACCGGCGCCTAACCTATCGCCTATATTGACATACGTGGCACCTAATCCATTGCCTATGTTTATATATGTGGCGCCTAACCTATCGTCTAAGTGAGGCAGTAAGCATAGGCAATGGTATAAGCGGCCCCGAACCTATCGGCTATGTTGATATAGGCACCGCCTAAGCCATCGCCTATATTGACATAGGCGAAGCCTAATCTATCGCCTAAGTGAGGTAGTGAACATAAACAATGGTATAAGCAGCGCCTAACCTATCGCCTATGTTGATATATGAGGCACCTATGTCATCGAGTAAGTGAGGCAGTGAGCATAGCACAATGGTATAAGCGGAGCCTAACCTATCGCCTATGTTGATATAGGCGACGCCTAAGCAATCTCCTATGTTGACTTAGGCGGCGCCTAACCTATCACCTAAGTATGGCGGTCAGCATAGGCAATGGTATAAGCGGCGCATAACTTATCGCCTATGTTGATATAGGTGGCGCCCAAGCCATTGCCTATGTTGACATAGAAGGCGCCTAACCTATCGCCTATGTTTAAATAGGCGGTGGATAATCTATCGCCTAAGTCAGGCAGTAAGCATAGGCAATGGTACAAGCGACGCCTAACCTAACACTTATATTGATATAGGCGGCCCCTAAGCCATCGCCTATGTTGACGTAGGAGGTGCCTAACCTATCGCCTAACTAAGGCAGTGAGGATAGGCAATGTTATAAGCGGCGACTAACCTATCCCCTATGTTGATATAGGGGGCGCCTAAGCCATTCCCTATGTTGACATAGACGGAGCCTAACCTATCGCCTATGTGAGGCAGTGAGCATAGGAAATGGTATAAGCGACGCCTAACCTATCGCCTATGTTGATATAGTCGGCGCCTAAGCCATCACCTATGTTAACATAGGCGGCTCCTAACCTATCGCCAAAGTGAGGAACTAAGCATAGGCAATGGTATAAATTGAGACTAACGTATCGCCTAAGTAAGGCTGTGAGCATAAACTATTGTATATGCGGCGCCTAACCTATCGCCTATGTTGATATAGGTGGCACCTAAGACATCGCCTATGTTGACATCGGCAGCACCTAACCTATCGCCTAAGTGAGGCAGAGAGCATAGACTATGGTATAAGTGGCGCCTAACCTATCGCCTATGTTAATATAGGCGGCGCCTAAGCCATCGCGTCTGTTGACCTAGGCGGGTCCAAACCTATCGCCTAAGTGAGGCAGTGAGCATAGGCAATGGTATAAGAAGCACCTAACCTATATATTATGATTATATAGACGGCGCCTAAACCATAGCCTATGTTGACATTGGCGGCGCCTAACCTATCGCCTATGTGAGGCAGTAAGCATAGGCAATGGTATAAACGGCGGCTAACCTATCGCTTATGTTGATATAGGCGACGCCTAATCCATCACCTATGTTGACACAGGCGGCACCTCACCTATCGCCTAAGTGAGGTAGTGAGCATAGGCAATGGTATAACAGGCGTCTAACCTATCGCCTATGTTGATATAGGCGGCGCCTATGCCATCGCCTATGTAAGATAGGCGGCTCTTAACCTATACCCTAATTGAGGTAGTGAGCATAGGCAATGGTATATGCGGCGCCTAACCTAATGCCTATGTTGATATAGGAGGCGCCTAAGCCATCGCCTATGTAACATAGGCGGCACTTAACCTATAGCCTAAGTGAGGTATTGAGAATAGGCAATGGTATAAGCAGCGCCTAACCTATCGCCTATATTGATATAGGCGGCGCCTAGCCATCGCCTATGTTGACATAGGCGGCGGCTACCCTATCACCTAAGTGACGATGTGAGCATAGTCAATGGTATATGGGGCACCCAACCTATTGCCTATGTTGATATAAACGACGCCTAAGCCAATGCCTATGTTGACAAAGGCGGTGCCTAACCTATGGCCTAAGTGAGGCAGTGATCATAGACAATGGTATAAGCGGCGCCTAACCTATCTCCTATATTGATATAGGCGACACCTAGCCATCTCCTATGTTGACATAGGATACGCCTACCCTATCGCCTAAGTAAGGCAGTGAGAATAGGCCATAGTATAACGGGCACATAACCTAACGCCTATGTTGATATAGGGGGCGTCTAAGCCATCGCCTATGTAACATAGGCAGCGCCTAAACTATAGCCTAATTGAGGCACTGAACATAGGCAATGGTATAAGCGGCGCCTAACCTATCACCTATGTAGATATAGGTGGCACCTAAGCCATCTCCTATGTTGACATAGGCGGTGCCTAACCTATCGCCTAAGTGAGGCAGTGAGCATAGGCAATGGTATAAGGGGAGCCTAACCTAACACCTATATTGATATAGGCAGCGACTAAGCCATCGCCTATATTGACGTAGGCGGTGCCTAACCTATAGCCTAATTGATGAAGTGAGCATAGGCAATGGTATAAGCGGCGCCTAACCTATTGATTATGTTGATATAGGCGGCGCCTACGCCATTGCCTATGTTTACATAGACGGAGCCTAACCTATCGCCTATGTCAGGCAGTGAGCATAGGAAATGGTATAAGAGGCGCCTAATCTATCGCCTATGTTGACATAGGCAACGCCTAAGACGTTGTCTATGTTGACCTAGGCTGCGCCTAACCTATCGCCTAAGTGAGGCGGTGATCATAGGCAATGGTATGAGCGACGCCTAACCTATCTCCTATGTTGATATAGGAGGGGCCTAAACCATCGCCTATGTTAACATAGATGGCTCCTAACCTATCGCCAAAGTGAGGAACTGAGCATAGGCAATGGTATAAGCGGCGCCTAACCTATCACCTATGTTGATATAGGAAGCGCCTAAGTGAGGTAGTGAGCATAGAAAATGGTATAAGTGGCGCCTAACCTATCGCCTATGTTGATATAGGAGGCACCTCTGCCATCGCCTAAGTGAGGCAGTGAGCATAGCCAATGGTATAAGCGACGCCTAACCTATCGCCTATGTTGATATAGGCGGTGCCTAAACGATCCCCTATGTTGACTTAGGCAGCGCCTAACCTATCGCCTAAGTAAGGCGATGAGCATAGGCAATGGTATAAGCGGATCATAACGTATCGCCTATGTTGGTATAGGTGGCGCCTAAGCCATTGCCTATGTTGACATAGACCGAGCCTAGCCTATCGCCTAAGTGAGAAAGTGAGCGTAGGTAATGGTATAAGCGGCGCCTCTCTATCGCCTATATTGATATAGGTGGCACCTAAGCCATCACTTATGTTGACATTGAAGGCGCCTAACCTATCGCCTAAGTGAGGCAGTGAGCATAGGCAATGGTATAAGCGGTGCCTAACCTATCGCCTATGCTGATCTAGACGGCGTCTAAGCCATCACCTATATTGACATAGGCGGTGCCTAACCTATCGCCTAATTGAGGCAGTGAGCATAGGAAAAGATATATGCGGCGCCTAACCTATCGCCTATGTTTATATAGGTGGCGCCTAAGACATCACCTATGTTGACATAGGCGGATCCTAACCTATCACCTATGTGAGGCAGTGAGAATGGGCAATGGTATAACCGGCTCCTAACCTATCGCCTCAGTTGATATAGGCGGCGCCTAAGCCATCGCCTATGTTGACATAGGTGGCGCCTAACCTATCGCCTAAGTAAGGTAGTGAGCATAGGCAATGGTATAAGGGGTGCCTAACCTATCTCCTATGTTAATATATGCGGTGCCTAAGCCATCGCCTATGTTGACATAGGCGGCGCCTAACTTATCGCCTATGTTTATAAAGGTAGTACCATATCCATTGCCTCTGTTGACGTAGGCGGCATCTAACCTATCGCCTAAGTGAGGCAGTGAGCGTAGACATTGGTATAAGCGGCGCCTAACCTATCACCTATGTTGATATAGGCGGCACCTAAGCCATCCCCTAAGTGAGTCAGTAAGCATAGGCAATGGTATAAGCGGAGCCTAACCTATCGCCTATGTTGATATAGGCGGAGACTAACCGATCGCCTATGTTGACATAGGCGGCGCCTAACCTATCTCCTAAGTGAGGCGGTGAGCATCGGCAATGGTATAAGCGGCGCCTAACCTGTCGCCTATGTTGGTATAGGTGGTGCCTAATCCATCGACTATGTTGACATAGGCGGCACCTAACCTATCGCCTAAGTTAGGCAGTGAGTATAGGTAATGGTATAAGCGGCGCCTAACCTATCGCCAATGTTGATATAGGTGGCACTTATTGCATCGCTTATGTTTACATAGGCGGCGCCTAACCTATCGCCTAAGTGAGGCAGCGAGCATAGGCAATGGTTTAAGCGGCGCCTAACGTATCGCCAATGTTGATATAGGCATTGCCTAAGCCATCGCCTATATTGACGTAGGCGGTGCCTAACCTATTGCCTAATTGAGGCAGTGATCATAAGCAATGGTATAAGCATCGCCTAACCTATCGCCTATGTTGACATAGGTGGTGCCTATGGCATCGCTTATGTTTACATAGGCGGCTCCTAACCTATCGCCTAAGTGAGGCAGCGAGCATAGGCAATGGTATAACCGGCGCCTAACCTATCGCCTATATTGACATACGTGGCACCTAATCCATTGCCTATGTTTATATATGTGGCGCCTAACCTATCGTCTAAGTGAGGCAGTAAGCATAGGCAATGGTATAAGCGGCCCCGAACCTATCGGCTATGTTGATATAGGCACCGCCTAAGCCATCGCCTATATTGACATAGGCGAAGCCTAATCTATCGCCTAAGTGAGGTAGTGAACATAAACAATGGTATAAGCAGCGCCTAACCTATCGCCTATGTTGATATATGAGGCACCTATGTCATCGAGTAAGTGAGGCAGTGAGCATAGCACAATGGTATAAGCGGAGCCTAACCTATCGCCTATGTTGATATAGGCGACGCCTAAGCAATCTCCTATGTTGACTTAGGCGGCGCCTAACCTATCACCTAAGTATGGCGGTCAGCATAGGCAATGGTATAAGCGGCGCATAACTTATCGCCTATGTTGATATAGGTGGCGCCCAAGCCATTGCCTATGTTGACATAGAAGGCGCCTAACCTATCGCCTATGTTTAAATAGGCGGTGGATAATCTATCGCCTAAGTCAGGCAGTAAGCATAGGCAATGGTATAAACGGCGCCTAACCTAATGCATATGTTGATATAGGCAGCGCCTAACCCATCGCCTACGTTGACGTAGGCGATGCCTAACCTATCGCCTAATGAGGTAGTGAGCATAGGAATTGGTATAAGCGGCGCCTAACCTATCGCCTATGTTGATATAGGCGGCGCCTACGCCATTGCCTATGTTGACATAGATGGAGCCTAACCTATAGCCTATGTCAGGCAGTGAGCATAGGAAATGGTATAAGCAGCGCCTAACCTATCGCCTTTGTTGATATGGGCGACGCCTAAGCCATCGTCTATGTTGAAATAGGCGGCGCCTCACCTATCGCCTAAGTGAGGCAGTGAGCATAGGAAATGGTATAAGCGGCGCCTAACCTATCGCCTATGTTGATATAGGAGGCACCTAAACCATCGCCTATCATAACATAGGTGGCGCCTAACCAATCGCCAAAGTGAGGCACTGAGCATATGATATGGTATAACCGGTGCCTAACCTATCGCCTATATTGATATAGGCGGCGCCTAAGCCATCGCCAATGTTGACAAAGGTGGCGCCTAACCTATCGCCTATGTGAGGCAGTGACCATAGGTAATGGTATAAGCGGCGCCTATCCTATCGCCTATGTTGATATAGGCGTCGGCTAAGCCATCGCCTATGTTGACTTAGGCGGCGCCTAACCTATCGCCTATGTTGATATAGGCAGCACCATATCCATTGCCTTTGTTGACATAGGCGGCGTCTAACCTATCGCCTAAGCTATCGCCTAAGTGAGGTATTGAGCATAGACAATGGTATAAGCGGCGCCGAACCTATCGCCTATGTTAATATAGGAGGCACCTATGCCATCACCTAAGTGAGGCAGTGAGAATAGCCAATGGTATAAGCGGCGCCTAACCTATAGCCTATGTTGATATAGGCAGCGCCTATGCGAGCGCCTATGTTGACTTATGCGGCGCCTAACCTATCGCCTATGTTGATATAGGTGGCGCCTAATCCATTGCCTATGTTGACATAGTCCGAGCCTAACCTATCGCCTATTTTTAAATAGGCGGTGGCTAATTTAAGTGAGGTAGCGAGCATAGGAAATTGTATAAGCGGCGCCTAACCTATCGCCTATGTTGATATACGTGGCGCCTATGCCATTGCCTAGGTTTATATATGCGGTGCCCAACCTATCGCCTATGTTAACCTGTTGCCTATGTTGATATAGGTGGCACCTAATCCATCAACTATGATGACATAGGCGGCACCTAACCTATCACCAAAGTGAGGCAGTGAGAATTGGGAATGGTATAACCAGCGCCTAACCTATCGCCTATGTTGATATAGGCGGTGCCTATTCCATCGCCTATGATGACATAGGCGGCGCCAAACTTGTCTCCTAAGTGAGGTAGTGAGCATAGGCAATGTTATAAGCTGCGCCTAACCTATCGCCTATGTTGATATAGGCGGAGCCTAACCTATCGCCTATGTTGATATAGGTAGCACCATATCCATTGCCTATGTTGACATAGGCGGCGCCTAACCTATCGCCCAAGTGAGGCAGTGATCATAGACAATGGTATAAGAGGCTCCTAACCTATCACCTATATTGATATAGGCGGCACCTAAGCCATCGCCTAAGTGAGGCAATTAGCTTAGGCAATGGTATAAGCGGCGCCTAACCTATCGCCTATGTTGATATAGGAGGCGCCTAACCGATCACCTATGTTGACATAGGCGGCGCCTAATCTATCTCCTAAGTAAGGCGCTGAGCATTGGCAATGGTATAAGCGGCGCCTAACCTGTCGCCTATGTTGGTATAAGCGGCGCGTAATCCATCGACTATGTTGACATAGGCGGCACCTAACCTATCGCCTAAGTGAGGCAGTGAGCGTAGGTACTGTTACGAGCGGCGCTTAACCTATCGCCTATGTTGATATACGTGGTGCCCAAGCCATTGCCTATGTTTATATATGCGGTGCCTAACCTATCGCCTAAGTGAGGCAGTAAGCATAGAAAATCGTATAAGCGGCGCCTAACCTATCGCCTATGTTGATATAGGTGGCGCCTAAGCCACGCCTATGTTGATGTAGGCGGTGCCTAACCTATCGCCAAATTGGGGTAATGAGCATAGGCAATGGTAATAGCGGCGCCTAACCTATCTCCTATGTTGATATGGGCGGCGCCTAAGCCATCGCCTATATTTACATAGGCGGCACCTAACCTATCGCCTATGTTGATATAGGTGGCGCCTATTTCATCTCCTATGTTTACATAGGCAGCGCCTAACCTATTGCCTTAGTGAGGAAGAAAGCATAGGCAATGGTATAAGTGACGCCTAACCTATCGCCTATGTTGATATAGGTGGTGCCTAAGGGATCGCCTATGTTGACATAGATGACGCCTAAACTATCGCCTAAGTGAGGCGGTGAGAATAGGCAATGGAATAAGCGGAGCCTAACCTGTCGCCTATGTTGATATAGGCGGAGCCAAATCTATCAACTATGTTGACATAGGTGGCACCTTACCTATCGCCTAAGTGAGGCAGTGAGCATAGGTAATGGTTTAAGCGGTGCCTAACCTATCGCCTATGTTGACATAGGTGGCGCTTATGGAATTGCTTATGTTTACATAGGCAGAGCCTAACCTATCGCCTAAGTGAGGTAGCGAGCATAGGCAATGGTATAAGCGGCGCCTAACCTATCGCCTATGTTGACATACGTGGCGCCTAAGCCATTGCCTATGTTTATATATACGGTGCCTAAACTATCACCTAAGTGAGGCAGTAAGCATAGGCAATGGTATAAGTTGCCCCAAACCTGTCGCCTATGATGATAAAGGCGACGCCTAATCCATTGCATATGTTGACATAGGCAACGCCTAACCTATCCCCTAAGGTAGTGAGCATTGGTAATGGTATAAGCGACGCCTAACCTATCGCCTATGTTTATACAGGTGGTGCCTATGGCATCGCCTATGTTTACATAGGCGTCGCCTAACTTATCGCCTATGTGAGGCATCTAGCATAGGCAATGGTATATGAGGGGCCTAACCTATCGCCTATGTTGATATACGTGGCGCCTAATCCATCGCCTATATTTAACTAGGCGGCGGCTAATCTATCGCCTAAGTGAGGAAGTAAGCATAGGCAATGGTATAAGCGGCGCCTAACCTAACGCCTATGTTGATATAGGCATCGCGTAAGGCATCGCCTATGTTGACGTAGGCGGTGCCTAACCTATCACCTAATTAAGGCAGTGAGCATAGGCAATGGTATAAGCGGCGCCTAACCTATCGCCTATGTTGATATAGGCGGCGCCTAAGACATTGCCTATGTTGACATAGATGGAGCCTAACCTATCGCCTATGTCAGGCAGTGAGCATAGGAAATGTTATAAGCGGCGCCTAACCTATCGCCTATGTTGATATTGGCGACGCCTAAGCCATCGTCTATGTTGACATAGGCGGCACCTAACCTATCCCGTAAGTGAGGCAGTGAGTATAGGCGATGGTATAAGCGGCGCTTAAACTATCGCCTATGTTGATATAGGAGGTACCTAAACCATCGCCTATGTTAACATTGGCGGTGCCTAACCTATCACCGATGTGAGGCACTGAGCATAGCAATGGAATAAGCGGCACCTAACCTATCTCCTATGTTGATATAGGCAGCGCCTAAGCCATCGCCTATGTTGACATAGGCGGTGCCTAACCTATCGCCTAAGTGAGGTAGTGAGCATAAACAATGGTATAAGAGGCGCCTAAACTATCGCCTATGTTGATATAGGAGGCCCCTATGCCATCGCCTAAGTTAGGCAGTGAGCATAGCCAATGGTATAAGCAGTGCCTAACCTATCGCCTATGTTGATATTGGTGGCGCCTAATCCATTGCCTATTTAACATAAGCAGTGCCTAACCTATCGCCTAAGTGAATCAGTAAGCATAGACAATGGTATAAGCGGCGCCTAACCTATCTCCTATGTTGATATAGGCGGTGCCTAGCCATCACCTATGTTGACATAGGCGGCGCTTAACCTATTGCCTAAGTTAGGTAGCGAGCATAGGAAATGGTATAAGCGGCACCTAACCAATTTCCCTTGTTGATATATGTGGTGCGTAAGCCATCGCCTATGTTGACATAGGCGGCGCCTAACCTATCGCCTAAGTTTGGCAGTGATCATAGGCAATGGTATAAGCAGCGCCTAAACAATCGCCTATGTTGATTTTGACGGCGCCTAAGCCATCGCCTATGTTGACATAGGCGTCACCTAACTTATCGCCTAAGTGAGGCAGTTAGCATAGGCATTGGTATAAGCGGATCCTAACCTGTCTCCTATGTTGATATAGGTGGCGCCTAATCCATCGCCTATGTAACATAGGCGGCACCTAACCTATTGCCTAAGTAAGGTAGTGAGCATAGACAATGGTATCAGCGGCCCGTAACCTATCGCCTATGTGAAGCGGTGAGCATAGGCAATGGTATAAGAGGCGCCTAACCTATTGTATATGTTGATATAGGCGGTGCCTAATCTATCGCCTATGTTAACATAGGCGGCGCCTAACCTATCGCCTAAGTGAGGCAACGAGCATAGGCAATGGTATAGTGGGCGCGTAACCTATCGCCTATGTTGATATAGGCGGCGCCTAAGCCATAGCCTATGTTGACATTGGCGGCGCCTCACCTATCGCCTAAGTGAGGCAGTGAGCATAGGCAATGATATAAGTGGCATCTAACCTATCACCTCTGTTGATATAGGTGGCGCCTAAGCCATCGCCTATGTTGACACAGGCGGCGCCTAACCTATCGCCTAAGCGAGGCAGTGAGCATAGAAAATGGTATATGCGGCGCCTAACCTGTCTCCTATGTTGATATAGGCGGAACCTAAGCCATCGCCTATTTTGACATAGGCGGTGCTTAACATATCGCCTAAGTGAGGCAGTGAGCATAGGCAATGGTATAAGCGGCACCTAAACATTCGCCTATATTGATATAGGAAGCGCCTAATCGATCACCTATGTTGACATAGGCGGCGCCTAACCTATCGCCTAAGTGAGGTGGTGAGCATTGACAATGGCATAAGCGGTGCCTAACCTATCGCCTATGCTGATATAGGCGGCGCCTAAGCGATCGCCTATGTTGAAATAGACGGTGCCTAACCTATCGCCTATGTTGATATACGTGGCGCCTAAGTCATCGCCTATGTTTAAGTATGCGGCGGCTAATATATCGCCTAAGTGAGGTAGTAACCATAGGCAATGGTATAAGCGGCACCAAACCTAACACCAATGTTGATATAGGCAGCGCCTACGCCATTACCTATGTTCACATAGACAGAGCCTAACCTATCGACTAAGTCATGCAGTGAGCATAGGAAATTGTATAAGCGGCGCCTAAGCTATCGCCTATGTTGATATAGGCGGTGCCTAACCTATCGCCTAAGTGAGGAGGTGAGCATAGGCAATGGTATAAGCGGCGCCTAACCTATCGCGTATGTTGATATAGGAGGAGCCTAAACCATCGCCTATGTTAACATATGTGGCGCCTAACCTATCGCCAAAGTAAGGCAATGAGCATAGGCAAGGGTATAAGCGACGCCTAACCTATCGCCTATGTTGACATAGGAGGCGCCTAACCTATCACCTAAGTGAGGTAGTGAGCATAGATTATGGTATAAACGGCGCCTAACCTATCGCCTATGTTGATATAGGAGGCACCTCTGCCATCGCCTAAGTGAGGCAGTGAGCATAGCCAATGGTATAAGCGGTGCCTAACCTATCGTCTATGTTGATATTGGCGGCGCCTAAGAGATCACCTATGTAGACTTAGGCGGCGCCTAACCTATTGCCTAAGTATGGCGGTGAGCATAGGCAATAGTATAAGCGGCGCATAACTTATCGCCTATGTTGATATAGGTGGCGCCTAAGCCAGTGCCTATGTTGACATAGACCCAGCCTAACCTATCGCCTAAGTGAGAAAGTTTGCATAGGTAATGGGATAAGAGGCGCTTATCTATCGCCTATGTTGATATAGGTGGTTCCTAATCCATCACCTATGATGACATAGAAGGCGCCTAACCTATCGCCTAAGTGAGGCAGTGAGCACAGGTAATTGTATAAGCGACGCCTACCTTATCGCCAATGTTGATATAGGTGGCCCCTATGGCATCGCTTATGTTTACATAGGCGGCGCCTAACCTATCGCCTAAGTGTGGCAGCAACCATAGGCAATGGTATAAGCGGAGCCTAACCTATCGCCTATGTTGATATACGTGGAGCCTAAGCCATTGCCTATGTATATATATGCGGCGCCCAACCTATCGACTAAGTGAGGCAGTAAGCATAGGCAATGGTATATGCGGCGCCTAACCTATCGCCAATGTAGATATAGGCGGCGACTAAGCCTTCGCCTATGTTGACGTAGGCGGTGCCTAACTTATCTCCTAATTAAGGCAGTGGGCATAGGCAATGGTATAAGCATCGCCTAGCCTATCTCCTATGTAGATATAGGCGGCGCCTAATCAATCGCTTATATTGACATAGGCGGCACCTAACCTATCGCCTAAGTGAGGCAGTGAGCATAGGTAATGGTATAAGCGGCGCCTAACCTATCGCCTATGTTGATATAGGTGGCGCCTATGGCATCTCCTATGTTTACATATGCGGCGCATAACCTATCGCCTTAGTGAGGCAGCAAGAATAGGCAATGGTATAAGCGGCGCCTAACCTATCGCCTATGTTGATATAGGTGGTGCCTAAGCGGTTGCCTATGTTGACATAGGCGGCGCCTAACCTATCGCCTAAGTGAGGCGGTGAGAATAGGCAATGGTATAAGCGGCACCTAACCTGTCGCCTATGTTGACATAGGTGGCGCCTATGGCATCGCGTATGTTTACATAGGAGACGCCTAACTTATCGCCTAAGTGAGGAAGCTAACATAGGCAATGGTATAAGCGGCGCCTAACCTATCGCCTATGTTGATATACGTAGCTCCTAAGCCATCGCCTATGTTTAAATAGGCGGCGGCTAATCTATCGCCTAAGTTAGGCAGTAAGCATAGGCAATGGTATAAGCGGAGCCTAACCTAACGCCTATATTGATATAGGCAGCGACTAAGCCATCGCCTATGTTGACGTAGGTGGTGTCTAACCTATAGCCTAATTGAGGAAGTGAGCAAAGGCATTGGTATTAGCGGTGCCTAATCTTTAAACTATGTGGATTTAGGCGGTCCCTAAGCCATCGCCTATGTTGACATAGGCATCGCCTAACCTATCGCCTAAGTGAGGCAATGAGAATTGGCAATTGTATAAGAATAGCCTACCCTATCTTCTATGTTGATATAGGCGGCGCCTAAGCCATCGCTTATGTTGACAAAAGCGACACCTAACCTATCGCCTAAGTGAGGCAGTGAGTATAGGTAATGGTATAAGCGGCGCCTAACCTATCCCCTATGTTGATATAGGCGGCGCCTAAGAAATCACCTATGTTGACATAGGTGGGGCCTAACCTATCGCCTAAGTGAAGTAGTGAGCATAGGCAATGGTATAAGCTTCGCCTAACCTATCGCCTATGTTGATATAGGCGGGTCCATAGCCATCACAAATGTTGACATAGGCGGCGCCAAACGTATCACCTAAGTGAGGCAGTGAGCATAGACAATGGTATAAGTGGCGCGTAACCTATCACCTATGTTGATATAGGCGGCACCTAAACCATCGCCTAAGTCAGATAGTGAGTAGAGGCAATGGTATAAGCGGTGCCTAACCTATCACCTAGGTTGATATAGTCGGCGCCCAAGTGATCGCCTATGTTGACATAGACGGCACCTAACATATCGCCTAAGTGAGGCTGTGAGCATACGAAATGGTATAAGCGGTGCCTATCCTATCGCCTATGTTGATATAGGCGGCTCCTAATCCATCGCATATGGTGACATAGGTGGCACCTAACCTATATAGCCGGCACCTAACCTATCTCATGAGTGAGGAAGTGATCATAGGTAATGGTATAAGCGGCGCCTTACCTATCGCCTATGTTGATATAGGTGGCGCCTATGGCATCGCCTATGTTTACATAGGCGGCGCCTAACCTATCACCTAAGTAAGGCAGAAAGCATAGGCAATGGTATAAGCGGCGCCTAACCTATCGCCTATGTTGATATACGTGGTGCCTAAGCCATCGCCTATGTTGATATAGGCGGAAGCTAACCTATCGCCTAAGTGAGGCAGTAAGCATAGGCAATGGTATAAGCGACGCCTAACCTAACACCTATATTGATATAGGCGGCCCCTAAGCCATCGCCTATGTTGACGTAGGAGGTGCCTAACCTATCGCCTAACTAAGGCAGTGAGGATAGGCAATGTTATAAGCGGCGACTAACCTATCCCCTATGTTGATATAGGGGGCGCCTAAGCCATTCCCTATGTTGACATAGACGGAGCCTAACCTATCGCCTATGTGAGGCAGTGAGCATAGGAAATGGTATAAGCGACGCCTAACCTATCGCCTATGTTGATATAGTCGGCGCCTAAGCCATCACCTATGTTAACATAGGCGGCTCCTAACCTATCGCCAAAGTGAGGAACTAAGCATAGGCAATGGTATAAATTGAGACTAACGTATCGCCTAAGTAAGGCTGTGAGCATAAACTATGGTATAAGCGGCGCCTAACCTATCGCCTATGTTGATATAGGTGGCACCTAAGACATCGCCTATGTTGACATCGGCGGCACCTAACCTATCGCCTAAGTGAGGCAGAGAGCATAGACTATGGTATAAGTGGCGCCTAACCTATCGCCTATGTTAATATAGGCGGCGCCTAAGCCATCACGTCTGTTGACCTAGGCGGGTCCAAACCTATCGCCTAAGTGAGGCAGTGAGCATAGGCAATGGTATAAGAAGCACCTAACCTATATATTATGATTATATAGACGGCGCCTAAACCATAGCCTATGTTGACATTGGCGGCGCCTAACCTATCGCCTATGTGAGGCAGTAAGCATAGGCAATGGTATAAACGGCGGCTAACCTATCGCTTATGTTGATATAGGCGACGCCTAATCCATCACCTATGTTGACACAGGCGGCACCTCACCTATCGCGTAAGTGAGGTAGTGAGCATAGGCAATGGTATAACCGGCGTCTAACCTATCGCCTATGTTGATATAGGCGGCACCTATGCCATCGCCTATGTAAGATAGGCGGCGCTTAACCTATACCCTAATTGAGGTAGTGAGCATAGGCAATGGTATATGCGGCGCCTAACCTAATGCCTATGTTGATATAGGAGGCGCCTAAGCCATCGCCTATGTAACATAGGCGGCACTTAACCTATAGCCTAAGTGAGGTATTGAGCATAGGCAATGGTATAAGCAGTGCCTAACCTATCGCCTATATTGATATAGGCGGCGCCTAGCCATCGCCTATGTTGACATAGGCGGCGCCTACCCTATCACCTAAGTGACGATGTGAGCATAGTCAATGGCATATGGGGCACCCAACCTATTGCCTATGTTGATATAAACGACGCCTAAGCCAATGCCTATGTTGACAAAGGCGGTGCCTAACCTATGGCCTAAGTGAGGCAGTGATCATAGACAATGGTATAAGCGGCGCCTAACCTATCTACTATATTGATATAGGCGACACTTAGCCATCTCCTATGTTGACATAGGATACGCCTACCCTATCGCCTAAGTAAGGCAGTGAGAATAGGCCATAGTATAACGGGCGCATAACCTAACGCCTATGTTGATATAGGGGGCGTCTAAGCCATCGCCTATGTAACATAGGCAGCGCCTAAACTATAGCCTAATTGAGGCACTGAACATAGGCAATGGTATAAGCGGCGCCTAACCTATCACCTATGTAGATATAGGTGGCGCCTAAGCCATCTCCTATGTTGACATAGGTGGTGCCTAACCTATCGCCTAAGTGAGGCAGTGAGCATAGGCAATGGTATAAGGGGAGCCTAACCTAACGCCTATATTGATATAGGAAGCGACTAAGCCATCACCTATATTGACGTAGGCGGTGCCTAACCTATAGCCTAATTGATGAAGTGAGCATAGGCAATGGTATAAGCGGCGCCTAACCTATTGATTATGTTGATATAGGCGGCGCCTACGCCATTGCCTATGTTTACATAGACGGAGCCTAACCTATCGCCTATGTCAGGCAGTGAGCATAGGAAATGGTATAAGAGGCGCCTAATCTATCGCCTATGTTGACATAGGCAATGCCTAAGACATTGTCTATGTTGACCTAGGCTGCGCCTAACCTATCGCCTAAGTGAGGCGGTGATCATAGGCAATGGTATGAGCGACGCCTAACCTATCTCCTATGTTGATATAGGAGGCGCCTAAACCATCGCCTATGTTAACATAGATGGCTCCTAACCTATCGCCAAAGTGAGGAACTGAGCATAGGCAATGGTATAAGCGGCGCCTAACCTATCACCTATGTTGATATAGGCAGCGCCTAAGTGAGGTAGTGAGCATAGAAAATGGTATAAGTGGCGCCTAACCTATCGCCTATGTTGATATAGGAGGCACCTCTGCCATCGCCTAAGTGAGGCAGTGAGCATAGCCAATGGTATAAGCGACGCCTAACCTATCGCCTATGTTGATATAGGCGGTGCCTAAACGATCCCCTATGTTGACTTAGGCAGCGCCTAACCTATCGCCTAAGTAAGGCGATGACCATAGGCAATGGTATAAGCGGATCATAACGTATCGCCTATGTTAGTATAGGTGGCGCCTAAGCCATTGCCTATGTTGACATAGACCGAGCCTAACCTATCGCCTAAGTGAGAAAGTGAGCGTAGGTAATGGTATAAGCGGCGCCTCTCTATCACCTATATTGATATAGGTGGCACCTAAGCCATCACTTATGTTGACATAGAAGGCGCCTAACCTATCGCCTAAGTGAGGCAGTGAGCATAGGCAATGGTATAAGCGGTGCCTAACCTATCGCCTATGCTGATCTAGACGACGTCTAAGCCATCACCTATATTGACATAGGCGGTGCTTAACCTATCGCCTAATTGAGGCAGTGAGCATAGGAAAAGGTATATGCGGCGCCTAACCTATCGCCTATGTTTATATAGGTGGCGCCTAAGACATCACCTATGTTGACATAGGCGGATCCTAACCTATCACCTATGTGAGGCAGTGAGAATGGGCAATGGTATAACCGGCTCCTAACCTATCGCCTCAGTTGATATAGGCGGCGCCTAAGCCATCGCCTATGTTGACATAGGTGGCGCCTAACCTATCGCCTAAGTAAGGTAGTGAGCATAGGCAATGGTATAAGGGGCGCCTAACCTATCTCCTATGTTAATATATGCGGTGCCTAAGCCATCGCCTATGTTGACATAGGCGGCGCCTAACTTATCGCCTATGTTGATAAAGGTAGTACCATATCCATTGCCTCTGTTGACGTAGGCGGCATCTAACCTATCGCCTAAGTGAGGCAGTGAGCGTAGACATTGGTATAAGCGGCGCCTAACCTATCACCTATGTTGATATAGGCGGCACCTAAGCCATCCCCTAAGTGAGTCAGTAAGCATAGGCAATGGTATAAGCGGAGCCTAACCTATCGCCTATGTTGATATAGGCGGAGACTAACCGATCGCCTATGTTGACATAGGCGGCGCCTAACCTATCTCCTAAGTGAGGCGGTGAGCATCGGCAATGGTATAAGCGGCGCCTAACCTGTCGCCTATGTTGGTATAGGTGGTGCCTAATCCATCGACTATGTTGACATAGGCGGCACCTAACCTATCGCCTAAGTTAGGCAGTGAGTATAGGTAATGGTATAAGCGGCGCCTAACCTATCGCCAATGTTGATATAGGTGGTACTTATTGCATCGCTTATGTTTACATAGGCGGCGCCTAACCTATCGCCTAAGTGAGGCAGCGAGCATAGGCAATGGTTTAAGCGGCGCCTAACGTATCGCCAATGTTGATATAGGCATTGCCTAAGCCATCGCCTATATTGACGTAGGCGGTGCCTAACCTATTGCCTAATTGAGGCAGTGATCATAAGCAATGGTATAAGCATCGCCTAACCTATCGCCTATGTTGACATAGGTGGTGCCTATGGCATCGCTTATGTTTACATAGGCGGCTCCTAACCTATCGCCTAAGTGAGGCAGCGAGCATAGGCAATGGTATAACCGGCGCCTAACCTATCGCCTATATTGACATACGTGGCACCTAATCCATTGCCTATGTTTATATATGTGGCGCCTAACCTATCGTCTAAGTGAGGCAGTAAGCATAGGCAATGGTATAAGTGGCCCCGAACCTATCAGCTATGTTGATATAGGCACCGCCTAAGCCATCGCCTATATTGACATAGGCGAAGCCTAATCTATCGCCTAAGTGAGGTAGTGAACATAAACAATGGTATAAGCGGCGCCTAACCTATCGCCTATGTTGATATATGAGGCACCTATGTCATCGCGTAAGTGAGGCAGTGAGGATAGCACAATGGTATAAGCGGAGCCTAACCTATCGCCTATGTTGATATAGGCGACGCCTAAGCAATCTCCTATGTTGACTTAGGCGGCGTCTAACCTATCACCTAAGTATGGCGGTCAGCATAGGCAATGGTATAAGCGGCGCATAACTTATCGCCTATGTTGATATAGGTGGCGCCCAAGCCATTGCCTATGTTGACATAGAAGGCGCCTAACCTATCGCCTATGTTTAAATAGGCGGTGGATAATCTATCGCCTAAGTCAGGCAGTAAGCATAGGCAATGGTATAAACGGCGCCTAACCTAATGCATATGTTGATATAGGCAGCGCCTAACCCATCGCCTACGTTGACGTAGGCGATGCCTAACCTATCGCCTAATGAGGTAGTGAGCATAGGAATTGGTATAAGCGGCGCCTAACCTATCGCCTATGTTGATATAGGCGGCGCCTACGCCATTGCCTATGTTGACATAGATGGAGCCTAACCTATAGCCTATGTTAGGCAGTGAGCATAGGAAATGGTATAAGCAGCGCCTAACCTATCGCCTTTGTTGATATGGGCGACGCCTAAGCCATCGTCTATGTTGAAATAGGCGGCGCCTAACCTATCGCCTAAGTGAGGCAGTGAGCATAGGCAATGGTATAAGCGGCGCCTAACCTATCGCCTATGTTGATATAGGAGGCACCTAAACCATCGCCTATGTTAACATAGGTGGCGCCTAACCAATCGCCAAAGTGAGGCACTGAGCATATGCAATGGTATAAGTGGTGCCTATGCTATCGCCTATGTTGATATAGGCAGCGCCTAAGCCATCGCCTATATTGACATAGGCGGCACCTAACCTATCGCCTAAGTGATGCAGTGTGAATAGTCAATGGTATAACCGGTGCCTAACCTATCGCCTATATTGATATAGGCGGCGCCTAAGCCATCGCCAATGTTGACAAAGGTGGCGCCTAACCTATCGCCTATGTGAGGCAGTGAGCATAGGCAATGGTATAAGCGGCGCCTATCCTATCGCCTATGTTGATATAGGCGGCGGCTAAGCCATCGCCTATGTTGACTTAGGCGGCGCCTAACCTATCGCCTATGTTGATATAGGCAGCACCATATCCATTGCCTTTGTTGACATAGGCGGCGTCTAACCTATCGCCTAAGCTATCGCCTAAGTGAGGTATTGAGCATAGACAATGGTATAAGCGGCGCCGAACCTATCGCCTATGTTAATATAGGAGGCACCTATGCCATCACCTAAGTGAGGCAGTGAGCATAGCCAATGGTATAAGCGGCGCCTAACCTATAGCCTATGTTGATATAGGCAGCGCCTATGCGAGCGCCTATGTTGACTTATGCGGCGCCTAACCTATCGCCTATGTAAGGCGGTGAGCATAGGCAATGGTATAAGCGGCGCATAACCTATCGCCTATGTTGATATAGGTGGCGCCTAAGCCATTGCCTATGTTGACATAGTCCGAGCCTAACCTATCGCCTATTTTTAAATAGGCGGTGGCTAATTTAAGTGAGGTAGCGAGCATAGAAAATTGTATAAGCGGCGCCTAACCTATCGCCTATGTTGATATACGTGGCGCCTATGCCATTGCCTAGGTTTATATATGCGGCGCCCAACCTATCGCCTATGTTAACCTGTTGCCTATGTTGATATAGGTGGCACCTAATCCATCGACTATGATGACATAGGCGCCACCTAACCTATCACCAAAGTGAGGCAGTGAGAATTAGGAATGGTATAACCAGCGCCTAACCTATCGCCTATGTTGATATAGGCGGTGCCTAGTCCATCGCCTATGATGACATAGGCGGCGCCAAACATGTCGCCTAAGTGAGGTAGTGAGCATAGGCAATGTTATAAGCTGCGCCTAACCTATCGCCTATGTTGATATAGGCGGAGCCTAACCTATCGCCTATGTTGATATAGGTAGCACCATATCCATTGCCTATGTTGACATAGGCGGCGCCTAACCTATCGCCCAAGTGAGGCAGTGATCATAGAAAATGGTATAAGAGGCTCCTAACCTATCACCTATATTGATATAGGCGGCACCTAAGCCATCGCCTAAGTGAGGCAATTAGCATAGGCAATGGTATAAGCGGCGCCTAACCTATCGCCTATGTTGATATAGGCGGTGCCTAACCGATCACCTATGTTGACATAGGCGGCGCCTAATCTATCTCCTAAGTAAGGCGGTGAGCATTGGCAATGGTATTAGCGGCGCCTAACCTGTCGCCTATGTTGGTATAAGCGGCGCGTAATCCATCGACTATGTTGACATAGGCGGCACCTAACCTATCGCCTGAGTGAGGCAGTGAGCGTAGGTACTGTTACAAGCGGCGCTTAACCTATCGCCTATGTTGATATACGTGGTGCCTAAGCCATTGCCTATGTTTATATATGCGGTGCCTAACCTATCGCCTAAGTGAGGCAGTAAGCATAGAAAATCGTATAAGCGGCGCCTAACCTATCGCCTATGTTGATATAGGTGGCGCCTAAGCCACGCCTATGTTGATGTAGGCGGTGCCTAACCTATCGCCTAATTGGGGTAATGAGCATAGGCAATGGTAATAGCGGCGCCTAACCTATCTCCTATGTTGATATGGGCGGCGCCTAAGCCATCGCCTATATTTACATAGGCGGCACCTAACCTATCGCCTATGTTGATATAGGTGGCGCCTATTTCATCTCCTATGTTTACATAGGCAGCGCCTAACCTATTGCCTTAGTGAGGAAGAAAGCATAGGCAATGGTATAAGTGACGCCTAACCTATCGCCTATGTTGATATAGGTGGTGCCTAAGGGATCGCCTATGTTGACATAGATGACGCCTAAACTATCGCCTAAGTGAGGCGGTGAGAATAGGCAATGGAATAAGCGGAGCCTAACTTGTCGCCTATGTTGATATAGGCGGAGCCAAATCCATCAACTATGTTGACATAGGCGGCACCTTACCTATCGCCTAAGTGAGGCAGTGAGCATAGGTAATGGTTTAAGCGGTGCCTAACCTATCGCCTATGTTGACATAGGTGGCGCTTATGGCATTGCTTATGTTTACATAGGCAGAGCCTAACCTATCGCCTAAGTGAGGTAGCGAGCATAGGCAATGGTATAAGCGGCGCCTAACCTATCGCCTATGTTGACATACGTGGCGCCTAAGCCATTGCCTATGTTTATATATACGGTGCCTTAACTATCACCTAAGTGAGGCAGTAAGCATAGGCAATGGTATAAGTTGCCCCAAACCTGTCGCCTATGATGATAAAGGCGACGCCTAATCCATTGCATATGTTGACATAGGCAGCGCCTAACCTATCCCCTAAGGTAGTGAGCATTGGTAATGGTATAAGCGACGCCTAACCTATCGCCTATGTTTATACAGGTGGTGCCTATGGCATCGCCTATGTTTACATAGGCGTCGCCTAACTTATCGCCTAAGTGAGGCATCTAGCATAGGCAATGGTATATGAGGGGCCTAACCTATCGCCTATGTTGATATACGTGGCGCCTAATCCATTGCCTATATTTAACTAGGCGGCGGCTAATCTATCGCCTAAGTGAGGAAGTAAGCATAGGCAATGGTATAAGCGGCGCCTAACCTAACGCCTATGTTGATATAGGCAGCGCGTAAGGCATCGCCTATGTTGACGTAGGCGGTGCCTAACCTATCGCCTAATTAAGGCAGTGAGCATAGGCAATGGTATAAGCGGCGCCTAACGTATCGCCTATGTTGATATAGGCGGCGCCTAAGACATTGCCTATGTTGACATAGATGGAGCCTAACCTATCGCCTATGTCAGGCAGTGAGCATAGGAAATGTTATAAGCGGCGCCTAACCTATCGCCTATGTTGATATAGGCGACGCATAAGCCATCGTCTATGTTGACATAGGCGGCACCTAACCTATCCCGTAAGTGAGGCAGTGAGTATAGGCGATGGTATAAGCGGCGCTTAAACTATCGCCTATGTTGATATAGGAGGTACCTAAACCATCGCCTATGTTAACATTGGCGGTGCCTAACCTATCACCGATGTGAGGCACTGAGCATAGCAATGGAATAAGCGGCGCCTAACCTATCTCCTATGTTGATATAGGCAGCGCCTAAGCCATCGCCTATGTTGACATAGGCGGCGCCTAACCTATCGCCTAAGTGAGGTGGTGAGCATTGACAATGGCATAAGCGGTGCCTAACCTATCGCCTATGCTGATATAGGCGGCGCATAAGCGATCGCCTATGTTGAAATAGACGGTGCCTAACCTATCGCCTATGTTGATATACGTGGCGCCTAAGTCATCGCCTATGTTTAAGTATGCGGCGGCTAATATATCGCCTAAGTGAGGTAGTAACCATAGGCAATGGTATAAGCGGCACCAAACCTAACACCAATGTTGATATAGGCAGCGCCTAAGCCATCGCCTATGTGGACGTAGGCGGTGCCTAACCGATCCCCTAATTGAGGTAGTGAGCATAGGAAATGGTATATGCGGTGCCTATACTATCGCCTATGTTGATATAGGCAGCGCCTACGCCATTACCTATGTTCACATAGACAGAGCCTAACCTATCGACTATGTCAGGCAGTGAGCATAGGAAATTGTATAAGCGGCGCCTAAGCTATCGCCTATGTTGATATAGGCGGTGCCTAACCTATCGCCTAAGTGAGTAGGTGAGCATAGGCAATGGTATAAGCGGCGCCTAACCTATCGCCTATGTTGATATAGGAGGAGCCTAAACCATCGCCTATGTTAACATATGTGGCGCCTAACATATCGCCAAAGTGAGGCAATGAGCATAGGCAATGGTATAAGCGACGCCTAACCTATCGCCTATGTTGATAAAGGCAGTGCCTAAGCCATCGCCTATGTTGACATAGGAGGCGCCTAACCTATCACCTAAGTGAGGTAGTGAGCATAGATAATGGTATAAACGGCGCCTAACCTATCGCCTATGTTGATATAGGAGGCACCTCTGCCATCGCCTAAGTGAGGCAGTGAGCATAGCCAATGGTATAAGCGGTGCCTAACCTATCGTCTATGTTGATATTGGCGGCGCCTAAGAGATCACCTATGTAGACTTAGGCGGCGCCTAACCTATTGCCTAAGTATGGCGGTGAGCATAGGCAATAGTATAAGCGGCGCATAACTTATCGCCTATGTTGATATAGGTGGCGCCTAAGACAGTGCCTATGTTGACATAGACCTAGCCTAACCTATCACCTAAGTGAGAAAGTTTGCATAGGTAATGGGATAAGAGGCGCTTATCTATCGCCTATGTTGATATAGGTGGTGCCTAATCCATCACCTAGGATGACATAGAAGGCGCCTAACCTATCGCCTAAGTGAGGCAGTGAGCACAGGTAATTGTATAAGCGACGCCTACCTTATCGCCAATGTTGATATAGGTGGCCCCTATGGCATCGCTTATGTTTACATAGGCGGCGCCTAACCTATCGCCTAAGTGTGGCAGCGACCATAGGCAATGGTATAAGCGGAGCCTAACCTATCGCCTATGTTGATATACGTGGAGCCTAAGCCATTGCCTATGTATATATATGCGGCGCCCAACCTATCGACTAAGTGAGGCAGTAAGCATAGGCAATGGTATATGCGGCGCCTAACCTATCGCCAATGTAGATATAGGCGGCGACTAAGCCTTCGCCTAAGTTGACGTAGGCGGTGCCTAACTTATCTCCCAATTAAGGCAGTGGGCATAGGCAATGGTATAAGCATCGCCTAGCCTGTCTCCTATGTAGATATAGGCGGCGCCTAATCAATCGCTTATATTGACATAGGCGGCACCTAACCTATCGCCTAAGTGAGGCAGTGAGCATAGGTAATGGTATAAGCGGCGCCTAACCTATCGCCTATGTTGATATAGGTGGCGCCTATGGCATCTCCTATGTTTACATATGCGGCGCATAACCTATCGCCTTAGTGAGGCAGCAAGAATAGGCAATGGTATAAGCGGCGCCTAACCTATCGCCTATGTTGATATAGGTGGTGCCTAAGCGGTCGCCTATGTTGACATAGGCGGCGCCTAACCTATCGCCTAAGTGAGGCGGTGAGAATAGGCAATGGTATAAGCGGCACCTAACCTGTCGCCTATGTTGACATAGGTGGCGCCTATGGCAGCGCCTATGGCATCGCGTATGTTTACATAGGAGACGCCTAACTTATCGCCTAAGTGAGGAAGCTAACATAGGCAATGGTATAAGCGGCGCCTAACCTATCGCCTATGTTGATATACGTAGCTCCTAAGCCATCGCCTATGTTTAAATAGGCGGCGGCTAATCTATCGCCTAAGTTAGGCAGTAAGCATAGGCAATGGTATAAGCGGAGCCTAACCTAACGCCTATATTGATATAGGCAGCGACTAAGCCATCGCCTATGTTGACGTAGGTGGTGTCTAACCTATAGCCTAATTGAGGAAGTGAGCATAGGCAATGGTATAAGCGGCACCTAACCTATCGACTATATTGATATAGGCGGTGCCTACGCCATTGCCTATATTTACATAGACGGAGCCTAACCTATCGCCTATGTCAGGCTGTGAGCATAGGAAATGGCATAAGAGGCGCCTAACCAATTGCCTATGTTGACATAGGCAACGCCTAAGACATTGTCTATGTTGGCATAGGCTGCGCCTAACATATCGCCTAAGTGAGGCGGTGAGCATAGGCAATGGTATAAGCGGCGCCTAACCTATCTCCTATGTTGATATAGGAGGCGCCTAAACAATCGCCAATGTTAACATAGGTGGCTCCTAACCTATCGCCAAAGTGAGGCATTGAGCATAGGCAATGGTATAAGCGACGCCTAACCTATCACCTATGTTGATATAGGCAGCGCCTAAGTGAGGTAGTGAGCATAGACAATGGTATAAGTGGCGCCTAACCTATCGCCTATGTTGATATAGGAGGCACCTCTTCCATCGCCTAAGTGAGGCAGTGAGCATAGCCAATGGTATAAGCGACGCCTAACCTATCGCCTATGTTGATATAGGCGGTGCCTAAACGATCGCCTATGTTGACTTAGGCTGCGCCTAACCTATCGCCTAAGTAAGGCGATGAGCATAGGCAATGGTATAAGCGGCGCATAACGTATCGCCTATGTTGGTATAGGTGGCGCCTAAGCCATTGCCTATGTTGACATAGACCGAGCCTAACCTATCGCCTAAGTGAGAAAGTGACCATAGGTAATGGTATAAGCGGCGCCTCTCTATCGCCTATATTGATATAGGTGGCGCCTAAGCCATCACCTATGTTGACATAGAAGGCGCCTAACCTATCGCCTAATTGAGGCAGTGAGCAGAGGAAATGGTATATGCGGCGCCTAACCTATCGCCTATGTTTATATAGGTGGCACCTAAGCCATCACCTATGTTGACATAGGCGGATCCTGACCTATCACCTATGTGAGGCAGTGCGAATAGGCAATGGTATAACCGGCGCCTAACCTACCGCCTAAGTTGATATAGGCGGCGGATAAGCCATCGCCTATGTTGACATAGGTGGCGCCTAACCTATCGCCTAAGTGAGGCAGTGAGCATAGACAATGGTATAAGCGGCGCCTAACCTATGGCCTATGTTGATATAGGTGGTGCCTAAGCCATCGCCTATGTTGACATAGGCAGCGCCTAACTTATCGCTTATGTTGATATAGGCAGTACCATATCCATTGCCTCTGTTGACATAGGCGGAATCTACCCTATCGCCTAAGTGAGGCAGTGAGCATAGACATTGGTATAAGCGGGGCCTAACCTATCACCTATATTGATATAGGAGGCACCTAAGCCATCGCCTAAGTGAGGCAGTTAGCATAGGCAATGGTATAAGCGGCGCCTAACCTATCGCCTATGTTGATATAGGAGGAGACTAACCGATCGCCTATGTTCACATAGGCGACGCCTAACCTATCTCCTAAGTGAGGCGGTGAGCATCGGCAATGGTATAAGTGGCGCCTAACCTGTCGCCTATGTTGATATACGTAGCGCCTAATCCATCGCCTATGTTTAAATAGGCGGCGGCTAATCTATCGCCTAAGTTAGGCAGTAAGCATAGGCAATGGTATAAGCGGAGCCTAACCTAACGCCTATATTGATATAGGCAGCGACTAAGCCATCGCCTATGTTGACGTAGGTGGTGTCTAACCTATAGCCTAATTGAGGAAGTAAGCATAGGCAATGGTATAAGCGGCACCTAACCTATCGACTATATTGATATAGGCGGAGCCAACGCCATTGCCTATATTTACATAGACGGAGCCTAACCTATCGCCTATGTCAGGCAGTGAGTGAGCATAGGAAATGGTATAAGAGGCGCCTAACCAATCGCCTATGTTGACATAGGCAACGCCTAAGACATTGTCTATGTTGACATAGGCTGCGCCTAACATATCGCCTAAGTGAGGCGGTGAGCATACGCAATGGTATAAGTGGCGCCTAACCTATCTCCTATGTTGATATAGGAGGCGCCTAAACCATCGCCTATGTTAACATAGGTGGCTCCTAACCTATCGCCAAAGTGAGGCACTGAGCATAGGCAATGGTATAAGCGGCGCCTAACCTATCACCTATGTTGATATACGCAGCGCCTAAGTGAGGTAGTGAGCATAGACAATGGTATAAGTGGCGCCTAACCTATCGCCTGTGTTGATATTGGAGGCACCTCTGCCATCGCCTAAGTGAGGCAGTGAGCATAGCCAATGGTATAAGCGACGCCTAACCTATCGCCTATGTTGATATAGGCGGTGCCTAAACGATCGCCTATGTTGACTTAGGCGGCGCCTAACCTATCGCCTAAGTAAGGCGATAAGCATAGGAAATGGTATAAGCGGCGCATAACGTATCGCCTATGTTGGTATAGGTGGCGCCTAAGCCATTGCCTATGTTGACATAGACCGAGCCTAACCTATCGCCTAAGTGAGAAAGTGAGCATAGGTAATGGTATAAGTGGCGCCTCTCTATCGCCTATATTGATATAGGTTGCGCCTAAGCCATCACCTATGTTGACATAGAAGGCGCCTAACCTATCGCCTAATTGAGGCAGTGAGCAGAGGAAATGGTATATGCGGCGCCTAACCTATCGCCTATGTTTATATAGGTGGTACCTAAGCCATCACCTATGTTGACATAGGCGGATCCTAACCTATCACCTATGTGAGGCAGTGCGAATAGGCAATGGTATAACCGGCGCCTAACCTATCGCCTAAGTTGATATAGGCGGTGGATAATCCATCGCCTATGTTGACATAGGTGGCGCCTAACCTATCGCCTAAGTGAGGCAGTGAGCATAGACAATGGTATAAGCGACGCCTAACCTATCGCCTATGTTGATATAGGTGGTGCCTAAGCCATCGCCTATATTGACATAGGCAGCGCCTAACTTATCGCCTATGTTGATATAGGCAGTACCATATCTATTGCCTCTGTTGACATAGGCGACATCTACCCTATCACCTAAGTGAGGCAGTGAGCATAGACATTGGTATAAGCGAGGCCTAACCTATCACTTATATTGATATAGGAGGCACCTAAGCCATCGCCTAAGTGAGGCAGTTAGCATAGGCAATGGTATAAGCGGTGCCTAACCTATCGCCTATGTTGATATAGGAGGAGACTAACCGATCGCCTATGTTGACATAGGCGGCGCCTAACCTATCTCCTAAGTGAGGCGGTGAGCATCGGCAATGGTATAAGTGGCGCCTAACCTGTCGCCTATGTTGGTATAGGTGGTGCCTAATCCATCGACTATGTTGACATAGGCGGCACCTAACCTGTCGCCTAAGTTTGGCAGTGAGCATAGGTAATGGAATAAGCGGCGCCTAACCTATCGCCAATATTTATATAGGTGGCGCTTATTGCATCGCTTATGATTACATAGGCGGCGCTTAACCTATCGCCTAAGTGAGGCAGTGAGCATAGGCAATGGTATAAGCGGAGCCTTACCTATCGCCAATGTTGATATAGGCGGCGCCTAAGCCATCGCCTATGTTGACGTAGGCGGTGCCTAACCTATCGCCTAATTGAGGCAGTGACCATAAGCAATGGTATAAGCGTCGCCTAACCTATCGCCTATGTTCATATAGGTGGCGCTTAAGCCATTGCCTATGTTGACATAGAAGACGCCTAACCTATCGCCTATGTTTAAATAGGCGGTGGCTAATCTATCGCCTAAGTGAGGCAGTAAGCATAGGCAATGGTATAAACGGCGCTTAACCTAATGCCTATGTTGATATAGGCAGCGCCTAACCCATCGCCTACATTGACGTAGGCGATGCCTAACCTATCGCCTAATTGAGGTAGTGAGCATAGGAATTGGTATAAGCGGCTCCTAACCTATCGCCTATGTTGATATAGGAGGCGCCTACGCCATTTCCAATGTTGACATAGATGGAGCCTAACCTATAGCCTATGTCAAGCAGTGAGCATAGGAAATGGTATAAGCAGCGCCTAACCTATCGCCTTTGTTGATATAGGCGATGCCTAAGCCATCTTCTATGTTGACATAGGCGGTGGCTAACCTATCGCCTAGGTGAGGCAGTGAGCATAGGCAATGGTATAAGCGGCGCCTAACCTATTGCCTATGTTGATACAGGCGGCGCCTAAGCGATCGCCTATGTTGACTTAGGCGGTGCCTAATGTATCGCCTATGTAAGGAGGTGAGCATAGGCAATGGTATAAGCGGCGCATAACATATCGCCTATGTTGATATAGGTGGCGCCTAAGCTATTGCCTATGTTGACATAGATCGAGCCTAGCCTATCGCCTAAGTTAAAAAGTGAGCATAGGTAATGGTATAAACGGCGCCTAACCTATCGCCTATGTTGATATAGGCACTGCCTAAGCCATCGCCTATGTTGACATAGGCAAAGCCTAATCTATCGCCTATGTCAGGCAGTGAGCATAGCACAATGGTATAAGCGGTGCCTAACCTATCGCCTATGTTGATATAGGCGGCGCCAAAGCAATCTCCTATGTTGACTTAGGCGGCGCCTAACCTATCGCCTAAGTATGGCAGTCAGCATAGGCAATGGTATAAGGGGGGCATAACCTATCGCCTATGTTCATATAGGTGGCGCCTAAGCCATTGCCTATGTTGACATAGAAGACGCCTAACCTATTGCCTATGTTTAAATAGGCGGTGGCTAATCTATCACCTAAGTGAGTCAGTAAGCATAGGCAATGGTATAAGCGGCGCCTAACCTAATGCCTATGTTGATATAGGAAGCGCCTAACCCATCGCCTACATTGACGTAGGCGATGCCTAACCTATCGCCTAATTGAGGTAGTGAGCATAGGAATTGGTATAAGGGGCTCCTAACCTATCGCCTATGTTGATATAGGAGGCGCCTACGCCGTTGCCTATGTTGACATAGATGGAGCCTAACCTATAGCCTATGTCAGGCAGTGAGCATAGGAAATGGTATAAGCAGCGCCTAACCTATCGCCTTTGTTGATATAGAAGATGCCTAAGCCATCATCTATGTTGACATAGGCGGTGGCTAACCTATCGCCTAAGTGAGGCAGTGAGCATAGGCAATGGTATAAACGGCGCCTAACCTATCGCCTATGTTGATATAGGAGGCACCTAAACCATCGCCTATGTTAACATAGGTGGCGCCTAACCTATCGCTAAAGTAAGGCACTTAGCATATGCAATGGTATAAGCGGTGCCTAACCTATCGCCTATGTTGATATAGGCAGCGCCTAAGCCATCGCCTATATTGACATAGGCGGCACCTAACCTGTCGCCTAAGTGAGGCAGTGAGAATAGTCAATGGTATAACCGGCGCCTAACCTATCGCCTATGTTGATATAGGCGGCGCCTAAGCCATCGCCTATGTTGACATAGGTGGCGCCTAACCTATCGCCTAAGTGAGGCAGTAAGCATAGGCAATGGTATAAGCGGCGCCTAACCTATCACCTATGTTGATATAGGTGGCGCCTAATCCATCGCCTATGTTGTCTTAGGCGGCGCCGAACCTATTGCCTATGTTAATATAAGAGGCACCTATGCCATCGCCTATGTGAGGCATTGAGCATAGCCAATGGTATAAGCGGCGCCTAACCTATCGCCTATTTTGATATTGGCAGTGCCTAAGCGAGCGCCTATGTTGTCTTATGTGGCGCCTAACCTAGCGCCTAAGTAAGGCGGTGAGCATAGGCAATGGTATAAGTGTCGCATAACCTATCGCCTATGTTGATATAGGTGGCGCCTAAGCCATTGCCTATGTTGACATAGACCGAGCCTAACCTATCGCCTATTTTTAAATAGGCGGTGGCTAATTTATGTGAGGCAGCGAGCATAGGCAATTGTATAAGCGGCGCCTAACCTATCGCCTATGTTGATATACGTGGCGCCTATGCCATTGCCTAGGTTTATATATGCGGCGCCCAACCTATCGCCCAAGTGAAGGAGTAAGCATAGGTAATGGTATAAGCGGCGCCTAAGCAATCGCCAATGTTGATATAGGCAGCGCCTAAGCCATCGCCTATGTTGACGTAGGCAATGCCTAACCTATCGCCTAATTGAGGTAGTGACCATAGGCAATGGTATAAGCTTCACCTAACCTATCTCCAGTGTGGTTATAGGCAGCGCCTAAGCCATCGCCTATATTGACATTGAAGACACCTAACCTATCGCCTAAGTGAGGTAGTGAGAATAGTCAATGGTATAACCGTCGCCTAACCTATCACCTATGTTGATATAGGCGGCGCCTAAGCCATGGCCTATGTTGACATAGGTGACGCCTAACCTATCGCCTAAGTGAGGGAGTGAGCATAGGCAATGGTATAAGCGGCGCCTAACCTATCGCCTATGTTGATATAGGCGGCGCCTAAGCCATCGCCTATGTTGACTTAGGCGGCGCCTAACCTATCGCCTATGTTGATATAGGCAGCACCATATCCATTGCCTCTGTTGACATAGGCGGCGTCTAACCTATCGCCTAAGTGAGGCAGTGAGCATAGACAATGGTATAAGCGGCGCCTAACCTATCACCTATGTTGATATAGGCAACACCTAAGCCATCGCCTATGTTGACATAGACCGATCCTAACCTATCGCCTAAGTTAGAAAGCGAGCATAGGTAATGTACTAAGCGGTGCCTAACCTATCGCCTATGTTGATATAGGTGGCGCCTAATCCATCACCTATGTTGACATAGGAGGCACCTAACCTATCGCCTAAGTGAGGCAGTGAGCATAGGCAATGGTATAAGCGGCGCCTAACCTATCGCCTATGTTGATATAGGTGGCGCCTATGGCATCTCCTATGTTTAAATAGGTGGCGCCTAACCTATCGCCTTAGTGAGGCAGCAAGTATAGGCAATGGTATAAGCGGCGCATAACCTATCGCCTATGTTGATATAGGCAGCGCCTAAGCGATCGCCTATGTTGACATAGGTGGTGCCTAACCTATCGCCAAATTGAGGCAGTGAGCATAGGCAATGGTATAAGCGGCACCTAACCTATCTCCTATGTTGATATAGGCGGCGCCTCAGCCATCGCGTATGTTGACATAGGCGGCACCTAACCTATCTCCTATGTAAGGCAGAGAGCATAGGTAATGGTATAAGCGGCGCCTAACCTATCGCCTATTATGATATAGGTGGCGCCTATGGCAGATCCTATGTTTACAGAGGCGGCGCCTAACCTATCGCCTTAGTGAGGCAGCAAGCATAGGCAATGGTATAAGCGGCGCCTAACCTATCGGCTATGTTGATATAGGCAGCGCCTAAGCGATCGCCTATGATGACATAGGCGGCACCTAACCTATCTCCTAAATGTGGTGGTGAGAATAGGCAATGGTATAAGCGGCGCCTAAACTGTTGCCTATATTGATATAGGTGGCACCTAATCCATCGACTATGTGGACATAGGCGGCACATAACCTATCACCTAAGTGAGGCAGTGAGAATTGGGAATAATATAACCAGTGCCTAACCTATCGCCTATGTTGATATAGGCGGTGCCTAGTCCATCGCCTATGTTGACATAGGCGGCGCCTAACCTGTCGGCTAATTGAGGTAGTGAGCATAGGCAATGTTATAAGCTGCGCCTAACCTATCGCCTATGTTGATATAGGCGGAGCCTAACCTATCGCCTATGTTGATACAGGTAGCACCATATCCATTTCCTATGTTGACATAGGCGGTGCCTAACCTATCGCCCAAGTCAGGCAGTGATCATAGACAATGGTATAAGAGGCGCCTAACCTATCACCTATATTGATATAGGCGGCACCTAAGCCATCGCCTAAGTGAGGCAGTAAGCATAGGCAATGGTATAAGCGGCGCCTAACCTATCGCCTATGTTGATATAGGCGGCGCCTAACCGATCACCAATGTTGACATAGGCGGCGCCTAATCTATCTCCTAACTAAGGCGGTGAGCATAGCCAATGGTATAAGCGGCGCCTAACCTATAGCCTATGTTGATATAGGCAGCGCCTAAGCGAGCGCCTATGTTGACTTATGCGGCGCCTAACCTAGCGCCTAAGTAAGGCGGTGAGCATAGGCAATGGTATAAGCGGTGCATAACCTATCGCCTATGTTGACATAGGTGGCGCCTAAGCCATTGCCTATGTTGACATAGACCGAGCCTAACCTATCGCCTATTTTTAAATAGGTGGTGGCTAATTTATGTGAGGCAGCGAGCATAGGCAATTGTATAAGCGGCGCCTAACCTATCGTCTATGTTGATATACGTAGCGCCTATGCCATTGCCTAGGTTTATATATGCGGCGCCCAACCTATTGCCCAAGTGATGGAGTAAGCATAGGTAATGGTATAAGCGGCGCCTAAGCAATCGCCAATGTTGATATAGGCGGCGCCTAAGCCATCGCCTATGTTGACGTAGGCAATGCCTAACCTATCGCCTAATTGAGGCAGTGACCATAGGCAATGGTATAAGCTTCGCCTAACCTATCGCCAGTGTGGTTATAGGCAGCGCCTAAGCCATCCCCTATATTGACATAGACGACACCTAACCTATCGCCTAAGTGAGGTAGTGAGAATAGTCAATGGTATAACCGGCGCCAAACCTATCGCTTATGTTGATATAGGCGGCGCCTAAGCCATCGCCTATGTTGACATAGGTGACGCCTAACCTATCGCCTAAGTGAGGCAGTGAGCATAGGCAATGGTATAAGCGGCGCCTAACCTATCGCCTATGTTGATATAGGCGGCGCCTAAGCCATCTCCTATGTTGACCTAGGCGGCGCCTAACCTATCGCCTATGTTGATATAGGCAGCACCATATCCATTGCCTCTGTTGACCTAGGCGGCGTCTAACCTATCGCCTAAGTGAGGCAGTGAGGATAGACAATGGTATAAGCAGCGCCTAACCTATCACCTATGTTGATATAGGCATTACCTAAGCCATCGCCTATGTTGACATAGACCGAGCCTAACCTATCGCCTAAGTTAGAAAGTGAGCATAGGTAATGGACAAAGCGGTGCCTAACCTATCGCCTATGTTTATATAGGTGGCGCCTAATCCATCACCTATGTTGACATAGGAGGCACCTAACCTATCGCCTAAGTGAGGCAGTGAGCATAGGCAATGGTATAAGCGGCGCCTAACCTATCGCCTATGTTGATATTGGTGGCGCCTATGGCATCTCCTATGTTTAAATAGGTGGCGCCTAACCTATCGCCTTAGTGAGGCAGCAAGTATAGGCAATGGTATAAGCGGCGCATAACCTATCGCCTATGTTGATATAGGCGGCGCCTAAGCGATCGCCTATGTTGACATAGATGGTGCCTAACCTATCGCCAAATTGAGGCAGTGAGCATAGGCAATGGTATAAGCGGCACCTAACCTATCTCCAATGTTGATATAGGTGGCGCCTCAGCCATCGCCTATGTTGACATAGGCGGCACCTAACCTATCGCCTATGTAAGGCAGAGAGCATAGGTAATGGTATAAGCGGCGCCTAACCTATCGCCTATTATGATATAGGTGGCGCCTATGGCAGATCCTATGTTTACAGAGGCGGCGCCTAACCTATCGCCTTAGTGAGACAGCAAGCATAGGCAATGGTATAAGCGGCGCCTAACCTATCGGCTATGTTGATATAGGCAGCGCCTAAGCGATCGCCTATGTTGACATAGGCGGCACCTAACCTATCTCCTAAGTGAGGTGGTGAGAATAGGCAATGGTATAAGCGGCGCCTAACCTGTTGCCTATATTGATATAGGTGGCACCTCATCCATCGACTATGTTGACATAGGCGGCACATAACCTATCACCTAAGTGAGGCAGTGAGAATTGGGAATGGTATAACCAGTGCCTAACCTATCGCATATGTTGATACAGGCGGCGCCTAGTCCATCGCCTATGTTGACATAGGCGGCGCCTAACCTGTCTCCTAAGTGAGGTAGTGAGCATAGGCAATGTTATAAGCTGCGCCTAACCTATCGCCTATGTTGATATAGGCGGAGCCTAACCTATCGCCTATGTTGATATAGGTAGCACCATATCCATTGCCTATGTTGACATAGGCGGTGCCTAACCTATCGCCCAAGTGAGGCAGTGATCATAGACAATGGTATAAGAGGCGCCTAACCTATCACCTATATTGATATAGGCGGAACCTAAGCCATCGCCTAAGTGAGGCAGTTAGCATAGGCAATGGTATAAGCGGTGCCTAAGCTATCGCCTATGTTGATATAGGCGGCGCCTAACCGATCACCAATGTTGACATAGGCGGCGCCTAATCTATCTCCTAACTAAGGCGGTAAGCATAGGCAATGGTATAAGCGGCGCCTAACCTGTCGCCTATGTTGGTATAGGCGGCGCCTAATCCATCGACTATGTTAACGTAGAAGGTGCCTAACCTATCGCCTAATTGAGGCAGTGACCATAGGCAATGGTATAAGTATCGCCTAACCTATCGCCTATGTGGTTATAGGGAGCGCCTAAGCCATCGCCTATAGTGACATAGGCGGCACCTAACCTATAGCCTAAGTGAGGCAGTGAGAATAGGCAATGGTATACCAGAGCGTAACCTATCGCCTATGCTGATATAGGCGGCACCTAAGCCATCGCCTATGTTAACATAGGTGGCGCTTAACCTATCGCCTAAGTGAGGCAGTGAGCATAGGCAATGGTATAAGCGGCGCCTAACCTATCTTCTATGATGATATAGGCGGCGCCAAAGCCATCGCCTATGTTGACTTAGGCAGCGCCTAACCTATCGCCTATGTTGATATAGGCAGCACCATATTCATTGCCTCCGTTGACATAGGCGGCGTCTAACCTATCGCCTAAGTGAGGCAGTGAGCATAGACAATGGTATAAGCAGCGCCTAACTTATCACCTATGTTGATATAGACGGCACCTAAGCCATCGCCTAAGTGAGGCAGTTAGCATAGGCAATGGTATAAGCGGCGCCTAACCTATCACCTATGTTGATATACGTGGAGCCACAGTGATCGCCTATGTTTATATAGGCGGCGCCTAACCTATATCCTAAGTTAGGTGGTGAGCCTGGGCAATGGTATAAGCGGCGCCTAACCTGTCGCCAATGTTGGTATAGGCGGCGCCTAATCCATCGACTATATTGACATAGGCGGCACCAAACCTATCGCCTAAGTGAGGTAGTAAACATAGGTGGAGCCTATGGAATCGCTTATGTTTACATAGGCGGCGCCTAACCTATCGCCTAAGTGAGGCAGCGAGCATAGGCAATGGTATAAGCGGCGCCTAACCTATCGCCTATGTTGATATACGTGGGGCCTAAGCCATTGCCTATGTTTAAATAGGCGGCGGCTAATCTATCGCCTATGTGAGGTAGTAAGAAAAGGCAATGGTACAAGCGGCGCCAAACCTAACGCCTATGTTGATATAGGCAGCGCCTAAGCCATCGCCTATGTTTACGTAGGTTGTGCCTAACCTATCCCCTAATTGAGGTAGTGAGCATAGGCAATGGTATAAGCGGTGCCTAACCTATCGCCTATGTTGATATAGGCGGAACCTACACCATTACCTATGTTGACATAGACGGAGCCTAACCTATCGCCTATGACAGGCAGTAAGCATGGGAAATGGTATAAGCCATCGTATATGTTGAGATAGGTGGCGCCTAACCTATCGCCTAAGTGAGGAGGTGAGCATAGGAAATGGTATAAGCGGTGCCTAACCTATTGCCTATTTTGATATAGGAGGCGCCTAAACCATACCCTATGTTAACATATGTGGCGCCTAACCAATCGCCAAAGTGAGGCACTGAGCATAGGCAATGGTATAAGCGGCGCCTAACCTATCGCCTATGTTAATACAGGCAGCGCCTATGCCATCGCCTATGTTGACATAGGCGGCTCCTAACCTATCGCCTAAGGGAGGTAGTGATTATAGATAATGGTATAAGCGGCGCCTAAGCAATCGCCTATGTTGATATAGGAGGCACCTATGCCATCTCCTAAGTGAGGAAGTGAGCATAGCCAATGGTATAAGCTGTGCCTAACCTATCGCCTATGTTGATATAGGCGGCGCCAAAGCGATCGCCTATGATGACTTAGGCGGTGCCTAACCTATCGCCTAAGTATGTCGGTGAGCATAGGAAATGGTATAAGCAGCGCATAACCTATCGCCTTTGTTGATATAGGTGGCGCCTAAGCCAGTGCCTATGTTGACATAGACCGAGCCTAAATTATCACCTAAGTGAGAAAGTGAGCATAGGTAATCGTATAAGCGGCGCCTATCTATCGTCTATGTTGATATAGGTGGTGCGTAAGCCATCACCTATGTTAACATAGAAGGCGCCTAACCTATTGCCTAAGTGAGGCAGTGAGCATAGGTAATGGTATAAGCGACGCCTAACTTATCGCAAATATTGATATAGGTGGCCCCTATGGCATCGCTTATGTTTACATAGGTGGCGCCCAACCTATCGCCTAAGTGTGGCAGCGAGCATAGGCAATGGTATAAGCGGCACCTAACCTATCACCTATGTTGCTATACGAGGAGCCTAAGCCATTGCCTATGATTATATATGCGGCGCCCAACCTATCGACTAAGTGAGGCAGTAAGCATAGGCAATGGTATAAGCGGCGCCTAACCTATCGGCAATGTTGATATAGGCGGCGCCTAAGCCATCGCCTATGTTGATGTAGGCGGTGCCTAACCTATCTCCTAATTGAGGCAGTGGGCATAGGCAATGGTATAAGCATCGCCTAACCTATCGCCTTTGTAGATATAGGCGGCGTCTAAGCCATCGCCTATATTGACATAGGCGGCACCTAACCTATCGCCTAAGTGAGGCAGTGAGCATAGGTAATGGTATAAGCGGCGCCTAACCTATCGCCTATGTTGATATAGGTGGCGCCTATGGCATCTCCTATGTTTACATAGGTGGCGCCTAACCTATCGCCTTAGTGAGGCAGCAAGCATAGGCAATGGTATTAGCGGCGCTTAACCTAGCGCCTATGTTGATATAGGCGGCGCCTAAGCGATCGCCTATGTTGACATAGGCGGCGCCTAACCTATCGCCTAAGTGACGCGGTGAGAATAGTCAATGGTATAAGCGGCGCCTAACCTGTCGCCTATGTTGACATAGATGGAGCCTAACCTATCGCCTATGTGAGGCAGTGAGCATAGGAAATAGTATAAGCGGCGCCTAACCTATCGCTTATATTGACATAGGAGGCGCCTAACCTATCGCTTAAGTGATGCAGTGAGTATAGGCAATGGTATAAGCGGCGCCTAACCTATCACCTATGTTAAAATTGGCGGCACCTAACCTATCGCCTATGTAAGGCGGTGAGCATAGGCAATGGTATAAGCGGCGCATAACCTATCGCCTATGTTGATATAGGTGGCGCCTAAGCCATTGCCTATGTTAACATAGATGGAGCCTAACCTATCGTCTAAGTGAGGCAGTCAGCATAGGTAATGGTATAAGTGGCACCTAACCTATCGCCTATTTTGATATAGGTGACGCCTAAGCTAGCACCTATGTTGACATAGAAGGCGCCTAAGTGAGGCAGTGAGCATAGGAAATGGTATAAGCGGTGCCTAACCTATCGCCTATGCTGATATAGACGACGCCTAAGCCATCGCCTATGTTGACATAGGCGGTGCCTAACCTATCGCCTAATTGAGGAAGTCTGCCTATTTAATGGAATAAGCGGTGCCTAACCTATCGCCTATGTTGATATAGGTGGTGTCACGCCCCAAATCCTATTAAGGCGGACTGGCACCCGTTGCCGGTAAGGCTCGGGAGAACCAACCTGTAGCAATACATTACCTATGAACATTATAAGTTACTTTTATACTAACATGCCCTCAAAAGATAAATGGGACTAGCAAGCCAAAAGATGTTGTATGACCAGGCCGTTGGAGCCACAATGTCTATGATACGATACATGACCATACTATACATTACATAGTCTACAAAGCCTCTAGACAAGAAACATTATCTTATAAGGGTCGGGACAGGCCCCGCCTCATGATAAGATACTATACAATGCAAGAAGATATGATAAGGCTCAAAGCCCCGAAGCAACCTGGAGCTCAGTGACTGCAGTTGATATCCTGTACTCTTACTGGGGAGGTTTAGTAGCTTCTGCACCTGTAGCATGGAATGCAGGTCCCCCAACAGGGACGTCAGTACGAAATAATGTACTGAATATGTATGGCAACATGTACTATGTATGAGATAAAAGCTCAAATGAAACCATACACTGCTGTAGGGTAAAGGACCACCTTTATGAATATTGTGGAGTCATGCATCGTATAACAATTATGTTACTTTACTCTTATCACTTGTATAATCTGTGCACAGCATGTAATACAGATGACCAGCTGATCAGTGGTAAATCTATATCAGGATCGACCCATGCTAGGCTTTCCTTTCACCCCTGGGATACCCCCTGTAATACTGGGATTGACCCATGCTAGCTGATCCTTTCACCCCTGGGATACCACCCAACAGAAGCACCTGTATACATATATCTTCTTATTACTTTTGAGATGAATCTTTGGTGGTCGTAACATTTGAGCTATAAGACTATAAGCATGACAAATGACAAGTATGTGACCATGTAACATCATATCACAATGAAAAGAGTGGGTTATACAATTAGTGAAACATGTAGGACATAAACAACGTATGAACTTTATTTAGCTAAAAAGAAGACTCATATGTCATGGTATCCACTGTATGTATGCAGCAGTGACAATGCTCGAATCTGGACACACAAATACATGTGAAAGAGTGGAGTGGTTATATCGAAGTTTGTAAAGATCTCTATGTGCCAATAAAGACTTTGGATTCCATGCCAAATAATAAGAGATCGAATAGCCTTACATACCTCGACATATCAACTTGTTTTTACCTCGAAATGACTTCTTTTCTTCCAACTATTTATCTACAATATCATGTTTTAAAGCGGGTATTAGCAGCTAATCAATGCATCTGGACAGCCCAATCTCACAAGACACAACACTTTGGCAACAAACGTATAACCATCGACTCAATGGTGTTATTCCGACTTTCTCAATTCTAACTGTCTTCAACCAGTACACGTTATCATATACATGATGTATACAGCCTATATTATCTCTATAACATGCTGGCCACAGTCCATAACTACAACACAGAACCATTTTACAAAAACGCTCAACTAAGAAGCACAACATCTCGTCGTCTCCCTACATTTCGTCGTTAACAATTCATACTTGTCTCAACTTCGAAACAGATGCTCCCAACATATATATACATCAAATAAACCTTAACATAGTCACAAAATAGCTCAAAACACAGGGGGAAACGTGAAACATCGCCCCCCCCTCATCAAAACAGTCCAATACGATTTTGGAAGCACATAAGATCATATAAGGATACTTGTTTCCAAAGAACTAGCAAAACAATCCAGCAACCTTGGCAAACATATACACACTATAACATATTAATAACCTCAACCTATACCATATTAAATTCAAAAATCAGGGTAAAAATCGTTCCAAAGCCAAGAAAATCAAACAACAACTTTCAGGACACATGCTGTCCAGAAATTCCTGCACAGTGCACCAGCCGACTTATCTTGTTTTCCATGGAAAATTCATATAAAGTATATGGTCATTTTTACATACCTTAACTCCCAAGGTGTAGGTCTAATTCAAGAACTCAAAAAGTAGCCTTTGGTTGCCTTCCAAGCTGAAGAAATGCCAAGAGAAACATAGAGAGAAAAGCTGAAATTTTTGGTCTTTTATTAGTTAACCTAAGGAGCTCGGTTTTGGTCCCTTTTTAAGGAGACCTTAGACCGACATTCTCCTGATATTTGCAGCTGATTAACTAAAGTTGGTAAATGACTAATTTTCCCCTTTCACTTGGGCCTTTTGGATCTCTAAATCAATGGGCTTTAGCGGCCCATTTTCCTTAATCTTTCTTGCACTTTGTTTGGGCCCAATTTTGTTAGTAGTGAATGAATGTAGTTGGGAATATTATATAAAAATCTTGGGCTGAACATCTTGGCCCAATATAATTCTAAACCATTGGTTTTAATAGCCTCCCTAACTTGGGCTTCGTTTGTCACAAGACTTTGAAAGTTTCGGCGTTAAGCCTTGTCTTCGTTCCCCTTTCTTTTTACTAACATCTAGACTTCAAGTGAGTTCACTTATGAATGAATTATTCTCCCTCATGTATATATACATATATTTTTAAGCCAACCACACAGGTGACTCACCTGCTAGCTTCCTAAGTTCCATAAGCACGTCAATGATTTTCTCCGTTTAAGGCCACAGTCTCTAAATAGACTTCCATATAGTGCCCCAATCTAACACTTGAACACTTGAAAATTTTTTTGGTAGTAATTAAATCAAGTCGTATGTCATTTTATGTGAACATTACTAGTACATGTAAAATGTGGGGTGTTACATCCTTCCCCCATTAGGAACATTCGTCCCGAATGTTAACATAACTGTATAGTCTAGGCAGGTTTGAATTTCTGGTCACACAACTGTTAATAACATAACTAGTATTCAAACACATACCTATTAATATTCCTCCTCTGTATCTTTTGGTCCCTCCTTGTCTTCAAATAGATGAGGGTATTTAGATGTCATTACTTCCTCCGGTTCCCACGTTATTTCTTCTACTTGGTTGTTTCTCCAGAGTACCTTTACTGATGCCATTTCTTTGTTCCTTAACTTTTTAATTTGGCGATCTAGAATAGCAACCGGTACCTCTTCATAAGTAAGATCCTCTGTGACCTGTACATCTTCTATAGGAGTGATACGAGAGGGGTCACCTATGCATTTTCGAAGCATTGACACATGAAACACTGGATGAACCATTGAAAGTTCCTGGGGTAGCTCTAATTCATATGAAACTTGTCCGACCCTTTTAGTAATCTTATATGGCCCTATGTAACGTGGGCTTAGTTTCCCTTTCTTACCAAATCTCATAATCCCTTTCATTGGTGATACCTTTAAAAGTACCCAATCTCCAATAGAGAATTCCAGCCCTCTTCTCCGCATGTCTGCATATGATTTATGACGACTTTGGGCTGTTTTTAGCCGTTGTTGTATCACCTTAACTTTTTCCATGGCTTGTTGGACTAAATCTGGCCCGAGCAAGGTGGTTTCACCCACTTCGAACCAACCAATTGGTGACCTACATTTCCTCCCATACAAAGCTTCGTAAGGCGCCATCTTGATTCTCAAATGGTAGCTGTTATTATAGGCAAATTCAATAAGGGGCAAGTGTTCTACCCAGCTACCTTTAAAATCTAATGCACAGGTTCGCAACATATCCTCAAGTGTTTGAATAGTACACTCTGCTTGGCCGTCGGTTTGGGGATGGAAGGCTGTACTCAAATTCACTTGCGTCCCTAAACTCCTTTGAAAGGACTTCCAAAATTTTGCCGTGAATTGAGCTCCTCGATCGGATATAATAGAAAGTGGGACCCCATGTAGCCTAACTATCTCTTTGAGGTATAATTTGGCATATTTTTCAGCTGTATAATCACTTCTAACTGGCAGGAAGTGCGCTGACTTCGTGAGTCTATCAACTATCACCCATATGGAGTCAAACTTATTAACTGACCGAGGCAAACAAGTTACAAAATCCATATTAATCATATCCCACTTCCAAGTTGGAATCTCTATACATTGCATGTAACCACCTGGCTTTTGGTGCTCTACTTTGACTTGTTGACAAGTAGGACATTGAGCCACAAACTCTGCAAGGTCCTTTTTTATGCCTCCCCACCAAAACACTCCCTTTAGGTCATGATACATCTTAGTAGATCCCGGGTGGATGGAATATCTTGAATGATGGGCTTCTTCCATTATTCTCCTTCTGAGTCTGTTAACATCAGGCACACACAATCTATTTTGGCAATAAAGTACTCCATCTTGTGTAAGCCTAAACTCCTTCATTATACCTTGACTTACTTTCTCCTTAAGGCATTGTAGAATAGGATCATAACACTGTCTTTCTTTCACTTCCCTTATCAATGAAGAATCGGTAGCATTATGTACAATAATATCCTTTCTTGGAGTTTCGAGTAGACGAACACCCAGATTGGCTAGTTGACGCAGATCCTTAGCCATGCCTTGCTTTACCCCTTTCTGATCACTAGTACCCATGAGTGTCTTACGACTTAGAGCATCAGCCACCACATTTGCTTTCCCTGGATGGTATAACATATCAATATCATAATCCTTTATTAACTCTAGCCACCTCCGCTGCCTCAAATTTAGATCTTTCTGCTTGAAAATATACTGTAAACTCTTATGATCTGTATATATGTCCGCATGCACCACATACAAATAGTGGCGCCATATCTTTAAAGTAAAAACAACCGCTGCTAGCTCAAGATCATGTGTTGGGTAGTTTTTCTCGTGTGGTCTCAATTGTCTCGAGGCATAAGCAATCACCTTACCATGTTGTGTTAGTACACACCCCAAACCAACTCCGAAAGCATCACAATACACTGCATATCCCTCAGAGCCTTCTGGAAGCACTAGCACAGGTGCTGAGGTTAACCTGCTTTTCAACTCTTGAAAGCTCCTTTCACATGCATCATTCCATTGGAATTTGGTTTCCTTGTGAGTTAGCTAAGTAAGAGGTGCAGACATAGAAGAAAAACCTTCAACAAACCTTCTGTAATAACCTGCCAATCCCAGGAAGCTTCGAACTTCTGTAGGTGTCGTTGGCCTTGGCCAATCTTTCCCAGCCTGTATTTTTTGTGAATCCACCCTTATTCCTTCATCCGATACAATATGGCCCAAAAATGCCACTGATTTTAACCAAAATTCACATTTGGAAAACTTAGCATACAACCGGCGATCACGGAGAACTTGTAGTGCTAGTCGTAAATGATTTGCATGATCCTTTTCTGACCTTGAATACACTAGAATATCATCTATAAATACTATCACGAACACATCCAGGAAAGGCTTGAATACCCTATTCATCAAATCCATAAAAACTGTTGGTGCATTCGTTAGCCCAAACGACATAACAAGAAATTCAAAGTGACCATATCTGGTTCGGAAAGCTGTCTTAGGTATATCTTTTTCCTTCACTCTCACCTGATGATAACCTGATCTCAAATCGATCTTTGAAAAGTATTTGCCACCCTGTAACTGATCAAACAAGTCATCAATTCTGGGGAGGGGATATTTATTCTTAATTGTCACCCTATTCAGTTGTCGGTAGTCAATACACATCCTCAATGTGCCATCCTTTTTACGCACAAATAAAACTGGTGCACCCCAAGGGGACACAGTAGGCCATATAAAACCCTTTTCTAACAAGTCTTTCAGTTGCTCCTTTAATTCACGTAATTCTGCCGGGGCCATTCTATATGGAGGAATAGAGATAGGCTCGGTGCCTGGTAATAAGTCAATACCAAAATCTATTTCTCGTTCTGGAGGCAAACCAAGGAGTTCCTTAGGAAAGACATCAATAAATTCATTCACTATTGGAACATACTTGATAGTTGGTGATTCTGCCTCCATGTCTCTCACTCTAACGAGATGACATATATATCCCTTTGATATCATTTTTCTGGCTTTAAAATAATAGATAAACCTCCCTTTTCGTGCCCCAATATTGCCTTCCCATTCAAGGACTGCTTCATTTGGAAAGTGAAAGTACACTCTCTTGGTTCGGCAGTCAACGGTGGCATAGCAAGAAGCCAACCAATCCATACCCATTATAATATCAAATTCTACCATTTCTAACTCGATAAGATCAGCTAATGTATCTCGGTCGTAGACAGTCACTATGCAGTCACAATAGACTCTTCTAGCTATAATTGACTCCCCAGTTGGTGTAGACACCGCAAGTGGTTTATTCAATAATTTAGGAGTTCTACCAAGCTTCCCAGCAACCAATGGAGTAATATATGACAATGTAGAACCAGGGTCAATTAATGCATACACTTTATGTAAGAAGATGGACAATGTACCTATAACCACATCGGGTGAATCTTCCAGGTTCTGTCGAGTCCCTAGAGCATATGTGCGATTTTGGGCCACGCTGGAACTGGCTGCCCCTCTAATACCTCTGCCACGACCTATAGGAAATTGCTCACCTCTACCTGATGGAGGCACTGATGATGATGATACAACAGCTGATCCAGTAGGTTGTGCCATATCACCCCTGCGTCTTCTTGGGCAATCTTTTATTACATGCCTTGGCATACCACACCAATAACAAACATCCGTTCCCCTGTGACACGCACCTATATGATATCTCCCAAATTGTCTGCAAGGCTGCCTAGGAGGCATTTGCTGGCTTCCCGAATATCCTGTTGTCCATGTACCTTGGCCCTCACTTCTCTGCCCAAATTGATCATTTCTAGACCCTTGAAGTGGTGGTGGAGCACTAGCTGTAGAGTAAGAGGATGATGGCCTGGGTGGCCTATTAGAAAATCGTGGCCTAAACTCACCCTGGGGTGGTGTAAACTGTCCTGTAGATCTGGCCCTCTTGGATTGCCCCCTTTCTATTTCTTGTGCCCTCCTTCTTTGTCTCTGATCCTCCAGTTTCTGTGCAAAATCTTGCATCCTCGCTATATCCATGTCTTTATTCAAAGAAGCAATGGTACAATCTCTAACCAAATATGAATCCAACCTATCCACATACCGATGGACTCTATCTGCCATAGTAGCAATAACATTAGGAGCGTACCTGGCCAGAGAATTAAATTTAAGACTATATTCCCTCACGCTCAAATTCCCCTGATGGAGGTTCAGGAACTGATCTGCACGGGCCTCTCGGATCTCTAATGGCAAGTAATGATCAAGAAAGGCCATTTTGAACTCCTCCCAAGTAGTTGGAGGTGTATCTATTCCTTTGGAATGCTTCCAGGCTTCGTACCACAGTATAGCCACACCCTTCAATCTATATATTGCCAACTCAGCAGCTTCCGAACTACTTACATGCATAACATCTAAGGTGCGTTGGATCTGATCAATAAAATCCGGTGGATCTTCATTTGGATCTGACCCAGTGAATGATGGAGGGTCTAAGTTGAGGAAATCACGTATTCTCGTACTGGCTGCCCTACCTTCACCAACTGCACCTGCAACTGGGCCTTCTTGTTTTTGACCTTGGCCAGCAACTATACAAGTCAACAGTTGAACTGCATTTCTCAAATCCTGCACAGAAGCGTCAACAGGTGGTTCTCGGGGATTTTCACTACTTCCTGGTACATCAACAGATGGAGGGGTTAGAGATGTCTGTGATAGAGACTCATCTAGAGCCTCACTTTGCCGTCTCTCCCGATTGGGTATACCAACTACCACTTCTACTTCCTTTCCTTTACCTTTACTCTTCCTTGTCTCTGGCATACTTACTGTACAAAATAATTCAGGGGTTAGACATGGTACACATATAATATTTGGCTCTATGGCACAATCTAAAGAATGAAAAGAAGTGATAACTCCTAAATGCCACGTAGCCTCTTGTTTATAAGTGTGGTGCACAACACATCGATAAACATGATTCTACATAGACACGGCTTTGTAGACTCCCTAGGACGACCCTCTCTGATACCACTACTGTCACGCCCCAAATACTACTAAGGCGGACTGGCACCCGTTGCCGGTAAGGCTCGGGAGAACCAACCTGTAGCAATACATTACCTATGAACATTATAAGTTACTTTTATACTAACATGCCCTCAAAAGATAAATGGGACTAGCAAGCTAAAAGATGTTGTATGACCAGGCCGTTGGAGCCACAATGTCTACGATACGATACATGACCATACTATACTTTACATAGTCTACAAAGCCTCTAGACAAGAAACATTATCTTATAAGGGTCGGGACAGGCCCCGCCTCATGATAAGATACTATACAATGCAAGAAGATATGATAAGGCTCAAAGCCCCGAAGCAACCTGGAGCTCAGTGACTGCAGTTGATATCCTGTACTCTTACTGGGGAGGTTTAGTAGCTTCTGCACCTGCAGCATGGAATGCAGGTCCCCCAACAGGGACGTCAGTACGAAATAATGTACTGAATATGTAAGGCAACATGTACTATGTATGAGATAAAAGCTCAAATGAAACCATACACTGCTGTAGGGTAAAAGACCACCTTTATGAATATTGTGGAGTCATGCATCGTATAACAATTATGTTACTTTACTCTTATCACTTGTATAATCTGTGCACAGCATGTAATACAAATGACCAGCTGATCAGTGGTAAATCTATATCAGGATCGACCCATGCTAGGCTTTCCTTTCACCCCTGGGATACCCCTTGTAATACTGGGATTGACCCATGCTAGGTGATCCTTTCACCCCTGGGATACCACCCTACAGAAGCAACTGTATACATATATCTTCTTATTACTTTTGAGATGAATCTTTGGTGGTCGTAACATTTGAGCTATAAGACTATAAGCATGACAAATGACAAGTATGTGACCATGTAACATCATATCACAATGAAAAGAGTGGGTTATACAATTAGTGAAACATGTAGGACATAAACAACGTATGAACTTTATTTAGCTAAAAAGAAGACTCATATGTCATGGTATCCACTGTATGTATGCAGTAGTGACAATGCTCGAATCTGGACACACAAATACATGTGAAAGAGTGGAGTGGTTATATCGAAGTTTGTAAAGATCTCTATGTGCCAATAAAGACTTTGGATTCCATGCCAAATAATAAGAGATCGAATAGCCTTACATACCTCGACATATCAACTTGTTTTTACCTCGAAATGACTTCTTTTCTTCCAACTATTTATCTACAATATCATGTTTTAAAGCGGGTATTAGCAGCTAATCAATGCATCTGGACAGCCCAATCTCACAAGACACAACACTTTGGCAACAAACGTATAACCATCGACTCAATGGTGTTATTCCGACTTTCTCAATTCTAACTGTCTTCAACCAGTACACGTTATCATATACATGATGTATACAGCCTATATTAGCTCTATAACATGCTGTCAACAGTCCATAACTACAACACAGAACCATTTTACAAAAACGCTCAACTAAGAAGCACAACATCTCGTCGTCTCCCTACATTTCGTCGTTAACAATTCATACTTGACTCAACTTCGAACCAGATGCTCCCAACATATATATCCATCAAATAAACCTTAACATAGTCACAAAATAGCTCAAAACACAGGGGGAAACGTGAAACATCGCCCCCCCCCTCATCAAAACAGTCCAATACGATTTTGGAAGCACATAAGATCATATAAGGATACTTGTTTCCAAAGAACTAGCAAAACAGTCCAGCAACCTTGGAAACCATATACACACTATAAAATATTAATAACCTCAACCTATACCATATTAAAGTCAAAAATCAGGGTAAAAATCGTTCCAAAGCCAAGAAAATCAAACAACAACTTTCAGGACACAAGCTGTCCAGAAATTCCTGCACAGTGCACGAGCCGACTTATCTTGTTTTCCATGGAAAATTCATATCAAGTATATGGTAATTTTTACATACCTTAACTCCCAAGGTGTAGGTATAATTCAAGAACTCAAAAAGTAGCCTTTGGTTGCCTTACAAGGTGAAGAAATGCCAAGAGAAACATAGAGAGAAAAGCTGAAATTTTTGGTCTTTTATTAGTTAACCTAAGGAGCTCGGTTTTGGTCCCTTTTTAAGGAGACCTTAGACCGACTTTCTCCTGATATTTGCAGCTGATTAACTCAAGTTGGTCAATGACTAATTTTCCCCTTTCACTTGGGCCTTTTGGATCTCTAAATCAATGGGCTTTAGCGGCCCATTTTCCTTAATCTTTCTTGCACTTTGTTTGGGCCCAATTTTTTTAGTAGTGAATGAATGTAGTTGGGCATATTATATAAAAATCTTGGGCTGAACATCTTGGCCCAATATAATGCTAAACCATTGGTTTTAATAGCCTCCCTAACTTGGGCTTCGTTTGTCACAAGACTTGAAATGTTTCGGCGTTAAGCCTTGTCTTCGTTCCCCTTTCTTTTTACTAACATCTAGACTTCAAGTGAGTTCACTTATGAATGAATTATTCTCCCTCATGTATATATACATATATTTTTAAGCCAACCACACAGGTGACTCACCTGCTAGCTTCCTAAGTTCCATAAGCACGTCAATGATTTTCTCCGTTTAAGGCCACAGTCTCTAAATAGACTTCCATATAGTGCCCCAATCTAACACTTGAACACTTGAAAAAAATTTTGGTAGTAATTAAATCAAGTCGTATGTCATTTTATGTGAACATTACTAGTACATGTAAAATGTGGGGTGTTACAAGGTGGCGCCTAAGCGATCACCAATGTTGACATAGGCGGAGCCTAACCTATCACCTATGTGAGGCAGTGAGAATTGCCAATAGTATAACCGGCACGTAACCTATCGCCTATGTTGATATAGGCGGCGCCTAAGCCATCGCCTATGTTGACATAGGTGGAGCCTATCCTATCGCCTAAGTGAGGCAGTGAGCATAGGAAATGGTATAAGCAGCGCCTAACCTATCGTCTATGTTTATATAGGCGGCGTCTAAGCCATCGCCTATGTTGACATAGGCGGCGCCTAACCTATCGCCTATGTTGTTATAGGCAGCACCATATCCATTGCCTCTGTTGATATAGGCGGCGTTTAACCTATCGCCTAAGTGTGGCAGTGAGCATAGACAATGGTATAAGTGGCGCCTAACCTATCACCTATGTTGATATAGGCGGCACCTAAGCCATCGCCTAAGTGAGGTAGTTAGCATAGGTAATGGTATAAGTGGCGCCTAACCTATCACCTATGTTGATATAGGCAAAGCCTAAGCGATCGCCTATGTTGACATAGGCGATGCCTAAATTATCTCCTAAGTGAGGCGGTGAGCATAGGCAATGGTATAAGCGGCGCCTAACCTGTCGCCTATGTTGGTATACGCGGCGCCTAATCCATCGACTATGTTGACATAGGCGGCACCTAACCTATCGCCAAAGTGAGGCAGTGAGCATAGGTAATGGTATAAGCGATGCCTAACCTATCGCCAATGTTGATATAGGTGGCGCCTATGGCATCGCTTATGTTTACATTGGCAGCGCCATACCTATCGCCTAAGTAAAGCAGCGAGCATAGGCAATGGTATAAGCGGCGCCTAACCTATCGCCTATGATGATATACGTGGCGCCTAAGCCATTGCCTATGCTTCTATATGCGGCGACCAACCTATCGACTAAGTGAGGCAGTAAGCATAGGCAATGGTATAAGCGGCGCCTAACCTATCGATAATGTTGATATAGGCGGCGCCTATGCCATCGCCTATGTTGACGTAGGCGGTGCCTAACCTATTTCCTAATTGAGTTAGTGAGAATAGGTAATGGTATAAGCATCGCTTAACCTAACACCTATGTTGATATAGGCAGTGCCTAAGCCATCACCTATATTGACATAAGCAGCACCTAACCTATCGCCTAAGTGAGGAAGTGAGCATAGGTAATGGTATAAGCAGCGCTTAACCTATCGCCTATGTTGATATAGGTGGCGCCTATGGCATCTCCTATGTTTACATAGGCGGCGCCTAACCTATCGCCTTAGTGAGGCAGTAAGCCTAGGCAATGGTATAAGCGGCGCCTCACCTATCGCCTATGATGATATACGTGGCGCCTAAGCCATTGCCTATGCTTCTATATGCGGCGACCAACCTATCGACTAAGTGAGGCAGTAAGCATAGGCAATGGTATAAGCGGCGCCTAACCTATCGATAATGTTGATATAGGCGGCGCCTATGCCATCGCCTATGTTGACGTAGGCGGTGCCTAACTTATTTCCTAATTGAGTTAGTGAGAATAGGTAATGGTATAAGCATCGCTTAACCTAACACCTATGTTGATATAGGCAGTGCCTCAGCCATCACCTATATTGACATAAGCAGCACCTAACCTATCGCCTAAGTGAGGAAGTGAGCATAGGTAATGGTATAAGCAGCGCTTAACCTATCGCCTATGTTGATATAGGTGGCGCCTATGGCATCTCCTATGTTTACATAGGCGGCGCCTAACCTATCGCCTTAGTGAGGCAGTAAGCCTAGGCAATGGTATAAGCGGCGCCTCACCTATCGCGTATGTTGATATAGGCGGCGCCTAAGCGATCTCCTATATTGACATAGGCGGAACCTAACCTATCTCCTAAGTGAGGCTGTGAGAATAGGCAATGGTATAAGCAGCGCCTAACCTGTCGCCTATGTTGATATAGGCGGCAACTAATCCATCGACTATGTTGACATAGGCGGCACCTAACCTATCGCCTAAGTGAGGCAGTGAGCATAGGTAATGGTATATGCGGCGCCTAAACTATCGCCTATGTTGACATAGATGGCGCCTATGGCATCACTTATGTTTACATAGGCGGCGCCTAACCTATCACCTCAGTGAGGCAGCGAGCATAGGCAATGGTATAAGCGGCGCCTAACCTATCCCCTAAGTTGACATATGTGGCGCCTAAGCCATTGCCTATGTTTATATATGCGACGCCTAACCTATCGCCTAAATAAGGCAGTAAGCATAGGCAATGGTATAAGCGGCCCCTAACCTGTCGCCTATGTTGATATAGGCGGCGCCTAAGTGATCGCCTATGTTGACATAGGCGGTGCCTAACCTATCGCCTAAGTGACGTGGTGAGAATAGGCAATGGTATAAGAGACACCTAACCTGTCGCCTATGATGGTATACGCGGCGCCTAAATCATCGACTATGTTGATATAGGCGGCACCTAACCTATCTCCTAAGTGAGGCAGTGAGCATAGGTAATGGTATAAGCGACGCCTAACCTATCGCCCATGTTGATATAGGTGGCGCCTATGGCATCGCTTATGTTTACATAGGCGGTGCCTAACCTATCACCTAAGTGAGGCAGCGAGCATAGGCAATGGTATAAGCGGCCCCTAACATGTCGCCTATGTTGATATAGGCGGCGCCAAAGCGATCGCCTATGTTGACATAGGCGGTGCCTAACCTATCCCCTAAGAGAGGTGGTGAGAATAGGCAATGGTCTAAGCGTCACCTAACCTGTCGCCTATGTTGGTATACGCGGCACCTAATCCATCGACTATGTTTACATAGGCGGCATCTAACCTATCGCCTAAGTGAGGCAGTGAGCATAGGTAATGGTATAAGCGACGCCTAACCTATCGCCAATGTTGATATAGGTGGCGCCTATGGCATCGCTTATGTTTACATAGGCGGTGCCTAACCTATCGCCTAAGTGAGGCAGCGAGCATAGGCAATGGTATAAGCGGAGCCTAACCTATCGTCTATGTTGATATATGTGGCGCCTAAGCCATTGCCTATCTTTATATATGCGGCGCCCAACCTATCGACTAAGTGAGGCAGTAAGCATAGGCAATGGTATAAGCGGCGCCTAACCTATCGCCAATGTTGATATAGGTGGTGCCTAAGCCATCGCCTATGTTGACGTAGGCGGTGCCTAACCTATCGCCTAATTGAGGCAGTGAGCATAGGTAATGGTATAAGCATCGCCTAACCTATCGCCTATGTTGATATAGGCGGCGCCTAAGCCATCGCCTAAGTATGGCGGTGAGCATAGGCAATAGTATAAGCGGCGCATAACTTATCGCCTCTGTTGATATAGGTGGCGCCTAAGCCAGTGCCTATGTTGACATAGACCCAGCCTAACCTATCGCCTAAGTGAGAAAGTGTGCATAGGTAATGGGATAAGAGGCGCTTATCTATCGCCTATGTTGATAAAGGTGGCGCCTAATCCATCACCTATGTTGACATAGAAGACGCCTAACCTATCACCTAAGTGAGGAAGTGAGCATAGGTAATGGTATAAGCGACGCCTAACTTATCGCCAATGTTGATATAGGTGGCCCCTATGGCATCGCTTATGTTTACATAGGCGGCGCCTAACCTATCGCCTAAGTGTGGCAGCGACCATAGGCAATGGTATAAGCGGCGCCTAACCCATCGCCTATGTTGATATACGTGGAGCTAAGCCATTGCCTATGTATATATATGCGGTGCCCAACCTATCGACTAAGTGAGGCAGTAAGCATAGGCAATGGTATAAGCGGCGCCTAACCTATCGCCAATGTAGATATAGGTGGCGCCTAAGCCTTCGCCAATGTTGACGTAGGCGGTGCCTAACCTATCTCCTAATTGAGGCAGTGGGCATAGGTAATGGTATAAGCATCGCCTAGCCTATCGCCTATGTAGATATAGGGGGCGCCTAATCCATCGCCTATATTGACATAGGCGGCACCTAACCTATCGCCTAAGTGAGGCAGTGAGCATAAGTAATGGTATAAGCGGCGCCTAACCTATCGCCTATGTTGATATAGGTGGCGCCTATGGCATCTCCTATGTTTACATAGGCGGTGCCTAACCTATCGCCTTAGTGAGGCAGTAAGCCTAGGCAATGGTATAAGCGGCGCCTCACCTATCGCGTATGTTGATATAGGCGGCGCCTAAGCTATCTCCTATGTTGACATTGGCGGAACCTAACCTATCTCCTAAGTGAGGCTGTGAGAATAGGCAATGGTATAAGCGGCGCCTAACCTGTCGCCTATGTTGATATAGGCGGCAACTAATCCATCGACTATGTTGACATAGGCGGCACCTAACCTATCGCCTAAGTGAGGCAGTGAGCATAGGTAATGTTATAAGCGGCGCCTAAACTATCGCCTATGTTGACATAGATGGCGCCTATGGCATCACTTATGTTTACATAGGCGGCGCCTAACCTATCACCTTAGTGAGGCAGCGAGCATAGGCAATGGTATAAGCGGCGCCTAACCTATCCCCTACCTTGACATACGTGGCGCCTAAGCCATTGCCTATGTTTATATATGCGACGCCTAACTTCTCGCCTAAATAAGGCAGTAAGCATAGGCAATGGTATAAGCGGCCCCTAACCTGTCGCCTATGTTGATATAGGCGGCTCCTAAGCGATCGCCTATGTTGACATAGGCGGTGCCTAACCTATTGCCTAAGTGAGGTGGTGAGAATAGGCAATGGTATAAGCGGCACCTAACCTGTCGCCTATGTTGGTATACGCGGCGCCTAATCCATCGACTATGTTGATATAGGCGGCACCTAACCTATCGCCTAAGTGAGGCAGTGAGCATAGGTAATGGTATATGAGACGCCTAACCTATCGCCCATGTTGATATAGGTGGCGCCTATGGCATTGCTTATGTTTACATAGGCGGTGCCTAACCTATCGCCTAAGTGAGGCAGCGAGCATAGGCAATGGTATAAGCGGCCCCTAACATGTCGCCTATGTTGATATAGGCGGCGCCAAAGCGATCGCCTATGTTGACATAGGCGGTGCCTAACCTATCCCCTAAGAGAGGTGGTGAGAATAGGCAATGGTCTAAGCGTCACCTAACCTGTCGCCTATGTTGGTATACGCGGCACCTAATCCATCGACTATGTTTACATAGGCGGCATCTAACCTATCGCCTAAGTGAGGCAGTGAGCATAGGTAATGGTATAAGCGACGCCTAACCTATCGCCAATGTTGATATAAGTGGCGCCTATGGCATCGCTTATGTTTACATAGGCGGTGCCTAACCTATCGCCTAAGTGAGGCAGCGAGCATAGGCAATGGTATAAGCGGAGCCTAACCTATCGTCTATGTTGATATATGTGGCGCCTAAGCCATTGCCTATCTTTATATATGCGGCGCCCAACCTATCGACTAAGTGAGGCAGTAAGCATAGGCAATGGTATAAGCGGCGCCTAACCTATCGCCAATGTTGATATAGGTGGTGCCTAAGCCATCGCCTATGTTGACGTAGGCGGTGCCTAACCTATCGCCTAATTGAGGCAGTGAGCATAGGTAATGGTATAAGCATCGCCTAACCTATCGCCTATGTTGATATAGGCGGCGCCTAAGCCATCGCCTAAGTATGGCGGTGAGCATAGGCAATAGTATAAGCGGCGCATAACTTATCGCCTCTGTTGATATAGGTGGCGCCTAAGCCAGTGCCTATGTTGACATAGACCCAGCCTAACCTATCGCCTAAGTGAGAAAGTGTGCATAGGTAATGGGATAAGAGGCGCTTATCTATCGCCTATGTTGATAAAGGTGGCGCCTAATCCATCACCTATGTTGACATAGAAGACGCCTAACCTATCACCTAAGTGAGGAAGTGAGCATAGGTAATGGTATAAGCGACGCCTAACTTATCGCCAATGTTGATATAGGTGGCCCCTATGGCATCGCTTATGTTTACATAGGCGGCGCCTAACCTATCGCCTAAGTGTGGCAGCGACCATAGGCAATGGTATAAGCGGCGCCTAACCCATCGCCTATGTTGATATACGTGGAGCTAAGCCATTGCCTATGTATATATATGCGGTGCCCAACCTATCGACTAAGTGAGGCAGTAAGCATAGGCAATGGTATAAGCGGCGCCTAACCTATCGCCAATGTAGATATAGGTGGCGCCTAAGCCTTCGCCAATGTTGACGTAGGCGGTGCCTAACCTATCTCCTAATTGAGGCAGTGGGCATAGGTAATGGTATAAGCATCGCCTAGCCTATCGCCTATGTAGATATAGGGGGCGCCTAATCCATCGCCTATATTGACATAGGCGGCACCTAACCTATCGCCTAAGTGAGGCAGTGAGCATAAGTAATGGTATAAGCGGCGCCTAACCTATCGCCTATGTTGATATAGGTGGCGCCTATGGCATCTCCTATGTTTACATAGGCGGTGCCTAACCTATCGCCTTAGTGAGGCAGTAAGCCTAGGCAATGGTATAAGCGGCGCCTCACCTATCGCGTATGTTGATATAGGCGGCGCCTAAGCTATCTCCTATGTTGACATTGGCGGAACCTAACCTATCTCCTAAGTGAGGCTGTGAGAATAGGCAATGGTATAAGCGGCGCCTAACCTGTCGCCTATGTTGATATAGGCGGCAACTAATCCATCGACTATGTTGACATAGGCGGCACCTAACCTATCGCCTAAGTGAGGCAGTGAGCATAGGTAATGTTATAAGCGGCGCCTAAACTATCGCCTATGTTGACATAGATGGCGCCTATGGCATCACTTATGTTTACATAGGCGGCGCCTAACCTATCACCTTAGTGAGGCAGCGAGCATAGGCAATGGTATAAGCGGCGCCTAACCTATCCCCTACCTTGACATACGTGGCGCCTAAGCCATTGCCTATGTTTATATATGCGACGCCTAACTTCTCGCCTAAATAAGGCAGTAAGCATAGGCAATGGTATAAGCGGCCCCTAACCTGTCGCCTATGTTGATATAGGCGGCTCCTAAGCGATCGCCTATGTTGACATAGGCGGTGCCTAACCTATTGCCTAAGTGAGGTGGTGAGAATAGGCAATGGTATAAGCGGCACCTAACCTGTCGCCTATGTTGGTATACGCGGCGCCTAATCCATCGACTATGTTGATATAGGCGGCACCTAACCTATCGCCTAAGTGAGGCAGTGAGCATAGGTAATGGTATATGAGACGCCTAACCTATCGCCCATGTTGATATAGGTGGCGCCTATGGCATTGCTTATGTTTACATAGGCGGTGCCTAACCTATCGCCTAAGTGAGGCAGCGAGCATAGGCAATGGTATAAGCGGCCCCTAACCTGTCGCCTATGTTGATATAGGCGGCGCCAAAGCGATCACCTATGTTGATGTAGGCGGTGCCTAACCTATCGCCTAAGAGAGGTGGTGAGAATAGGCAATGGTCTAAGCGGCACCTAACCTGTCGCCTATGTTGGTATACGCGGCGCCTAATCCATCGACTATGTTGACATAGGCGGCACCTAACCTATCGCCTAGGTGAGGCAGTGCGCATAGTTAATGGTATAAGCGACGTCTAACCTATCGCCAATGTTGATATAGGTGGCGCCTATGGCATCGCTTATGTTTACATAGGCGGTGCCTAACCTATCGCCTAAGTGAGGCAGCGAGCATAGGCAATGGTATAAGCGGAGCCTAACCTATCGTCTATGTTGATATATGTGGCGCCTAAGCCATTGCCTATGTTTATATATACGGCGCCCAACCTATCGACTAAGTGAGGCAGTAAGCATAGGCAATGGTATAAGCGGCGCATAACCTATCGCCAATGTTGATATAGGTGGCGCCTAAGCCATCGCCTATGTTGACGTAGGTGGTGCCTAACCTATCGCCTAATTGAGGTAGTGAGCATAGGTAATGGTATAAGCATCGCCTAACCTATCGCCTATGTTGATATAGGCGGCGCCTAAGCCATCGCCTAAGTATCGCGGTGAGCATAGGCAATAGTATAAGCGGCGCATAACTTATCGCCTCTGTTGATATAGGTGGCGCCTAAGCCAGTGCCTATGTTGACATAGACCAAGCCTAACCTATCGCCTAAGTGAGAAAGTGTGCATAGGTAATGGGATAAGAGGCGCTTATCTATCGCCTATGTTGATAAAGGTGGCGCCTAATCCATCACCTATGTTGACATAGAAGACGCCTAACCTATCACCTAAGTGAGGAAGTGAGCATAGGTAATGGTATAAGCGACGCCTAACTTATCGCCAATGTTGATATAGGTGGCCCCTATGGCATCGCTTATGTTTACATAGGCGGCGTCTAGCCTATCGCCTAAGTGTGGCAGCGACCATAGGCAATGGTATAAGCGGCGCCTAACCCATCGCCTATGTTGATATACGTGGAGCCTAAGCCATTTCCTATGTATATATATGCGGCGCCCAACCTATCGACTAAGTGAGGAAGTAAGCATAGGCAATGGTATGAGCGGCGCCTAACCTATCGCCAATGTAGATATAGGTGGCGCCTAAGCCTTCGCCAATGTTGACGTAGGCGGTGCCTAACCTATCTCCTAATTGAGGCAGTGGGCATAGGCAATGGTATAAGCATCGCCTAGCCTATCGCCTATGTAGATATAGGCGGCGCCTAATCCATCGCCTATATTGACATAGGCGGCACCTAACCTATCGCCTAAGTGAGGCAGTGAGCATAAGTAATGGTATAAGCGGCGCCTAACCTATCGCCTATGTTGATATAAGGTGGCGCCTATGGCATCTCCTATGTTTACATAGGCGGCGCATAACCTATCGCCTTAGTGAGGCAGCAAGAATAGGCAATGGTATAAGCGGCGCCTAACCTATCGCCTATGTTGATATAGGCGGTGCCTAAGCGATCGCCTATGTTGACATAGGCGGCGCCTAACCTATCGCCTAAGTGAGGCGGTGAGAATAGTCAATGGTATAAGCGGCACCTAACCTGTCGCCTATGTTGACATAGGTGACGCCTATGGAAGCGCCTATGGCATCGGGTATGTTTACATAGGAGACGCCTAACTTATCGCCTAAGTGAGGAAGCTAGCATAGGCAATGGTATAAGCGGCGCCTAACCTATCGCCTATGTTGATATACGTGGCTCCTAAGCCATCGCCTATGTTTAATTAGGCGTCGGCTAATCTATCACCTAAGTTAGGCAGTAAGCATAGGCAATGGTATAAGCGGAGCCTAACCTAATGCCTATATTGATATAGGCTGCGACTAAGCCAACGCCTATGTTGACGTAGGCGGTGCCTAACCTATAGCCTAATTGAGGAAGTGAGCATAGGCAATGGTATAAGCGGGGCCTAACCTATCGACTATGTTGATATTGGCGGCCCCTATGCCATTATCTATGTTTACATAGACGGAGCCTAACCTATCGCCTATGTCAGGCAGTGAGCATAGGAAATGGTATAAGAGGCGCCTAACCTATCGCCTATGTTGACATAGGCAACGCCTAAGACATTGTCTATGATGACATAGGTTGCGCCTAACCTATCGCCTAAGTGAGGCGGTAAGCATAGGCAATGGTATAAGCAGCGCCTATTTCTATCTCCTATGATGATATAGGAGGCCCCTAAACCATCGCCTATGTTAACATAGGTGGCTCCTAACCTATCGCCAAAATGAGGCACTGAGCATAGGCAATGGCATAAGCGGTGCCTAACCTATCACCTATGTTGACATAGGCAGCACCTAAGGCATCGCCTATAATGACGTAGGCGGTGCCTAACCTATCTCCTAATTGAGGCAGTGGGCATAGGAAATGGAATAAGCATCGCCTAACCTATCGCCTATGTTGATATAGGCGGCGCCTAAGCCATCTCCTATATTGACATAGGCGACACCTAACCTATCGCCTAAGTGAGGCAGAGAGCATAGGTAATGGTATAAGCAGCGCCTAACCTATCGCCTATGTTGATATAGGTGGCGCCTATGGCATCTCCAATGTTTACATAGGCGGCGCCTAACCTATCGCCTTAGTGAGGCAGCAAGCATAGGCAATGGTATAAGCGGCGCCTAACCTATCGCCTATGTTGATATAGGCGGCGCCTATGGCATCTCCTATGTTTACATAGGCGGCACCTAACCTATCGCCTTAGTGAGGCAGCAAGCATAGGCAATGGTATAAGCGGCGCCTAACCTATCGGCTATGTTGATATAGGCGGCGCCTAAGCGATCGCCTATGTTGACATAGGCGGCGCCTAACCTATCGCCTAAGTGAGGCAGTGAGAATAGGCAATGGTATATGCGGCGCCTAACATGTCGCCTATGTGGACATAGACGGAGCCTAACCTATCGCCTATGTGAGGAAGTAAGCATAGGAAATAGTATAAGCGGCGCCTAACCTATCGCGTATGTTGACATAGGCGGCGCCTAAACTATCGCCTAAGTGATGCAGTGAGTATAGGCAATGGTATAAGCGGCGCCTAACCTATCGCCTAAGTGAGTCAGTGAGCATAGGTAATGGTATAAGCGGAGCGTAACCAATCGCCTATTTTGATATAGGTGGCGCCTATGGCATCTCCTATGTTTACATAGGCGACGCCTAACCTATCGCCTTAGTGAGGCAGTAAGCATAGGCAATGGTATAAGCGTCGCCTCACCTATCGTGTATGTTGATATAGGCGGCACCTAAGCGATCTCCTATGTTGACATAGGCGGCGCCTAACCTATCGCCTAAATGAGGCAGTGAGAATAGGCAATGGTATAAGCGGCGCCTAACCTGTCGCCTATGTTGATATAGGCGGTGCCTAATCCATCGACTATGTTGACATAGGCGGCACCTAACCTATCGCCTAAGTGAGCCAATGAGCATAGGTAATGGTATAAGCGGCGCCTAACCTATCGCCTATGTTGACATAGGTGGCGCCTATGGCATCGCTTATGTTTCAATAGGCGGCACCTAACCTATCACCTAAGTGAGGCAGCGAGCATAGGCAATGGTATAAGCAGCGCCTAACCTATCGCCTATGTTGACATACGTGGCGCCTAAGCCAATGCCTATGTTTATATATGCGGCGCCTAACCTATCGCCTAAGTAAGGCAGTAAGCATAGGCAATGGTATAAGCTACCCTCAATAGCCAATGCAATGCCATAGAGCACAAGAAATGCAAAACTGTCAACAAATAATTTCAGGTAGAATTAACTGTCAAAATCGTGCAATTTCAACCTGTCATTGTAGGACTTAGTAACTTAGTATAGGATGAAGTAGGTGTGGATTTTCTACCATGGGGCTGATTGATGTTTATTTTAGAAATAATATTTACTTGCTCTACTGCCTAAAATTTTCTGCCTTACTTCTGTGCGCGGGTATGTCATTCCATAACTGTTGTATTCAACCAAATATTACTTCCAAACTTTGGTCCATTCGTGTATATTCTCCCTAAATGGAGCACTGATCATGTGGGTTCTTATCATATGTATACATTTGACATAATAGCCCGTCTATCAGCAGCACCTATAGTCGAGGGTCTATCGGAAACAATATCTCTACCTCCGTCCCTAGACCTCATTTGTGAGATTACACTGGGTATATGTTGTTGTTGTTGTTGCATCAATAGCAACTACTGATGTTGAATTATCTCATGCTGCATTATGAATAAAATCTATACTTCTTTTTCCATTTATCCTCATGCTCTACATAAAGCGCGTAAAAATTATTGCAGTCGTTGTGATCCTAGATTTTGTGCTCTTAATTACTTGAGGTGAATAAGGAAAAGAAATAGCGATTTTGTGAATTGAGGTTCGGATTTGGAACTCCACAAATGCAAAAAACCACTTGGTGATTCTTCATATCTATTCAATTTTTGTTAAACAAATGGTACATGTACTATTGGAAAGGTAGCTATCCCGTGAAATCCATCAATGTACATGCAAGTTGGTGTGACGCCTTACTCTTTCAATACATTTAGGAACCAAAAATAAATATAAATACTATCGCGCGGTTTAATTCAACCTTAGTGAGAGAATACATCAATGAGAAGTTAACTCAGTATGCTTAATGAGCTTTCCCCTGCAAGGGATGAAAGTGTGGATGACCCGACATCAAATATACGATTTTTATTATACACACAATCTCCATACAACAGCAACAACATACCCGATGTATATTTGGGCAGAATATATGTAAACTATACGTCTACCTCATAGATGAGAAGAAAATGGTAGCACCAATCCTCACTAAATACTTCATAAGACAAAAAACAGCCAATACTTACAAAACCAAATAAAGCAAAAGAAGTTCATTGTCTTGATCACCAGCAAGTAAAAGAAATGTTTACAATTGGAGATTCAAAAAGGTTGCAAAAGAAAGAAGCAAACTTTCTATTTAACAAGTATCAAAGGGTGAAAGAATAAGAGTAAAACCAGTAAGTATATGAGAATTATGAACACTATAGTCAATGAACAAAATATGAATTGTAGTTTGGCCATTTAGCATCCATCACTCCAACAGAGAATCAGGACTTGCAAGAAGGTCGAAAGGTTTGCCTATCCAGTCTTTCAAGATTGTGATTTGACCCCCTTTCATAAGAATGTCTTCGTCGAGGGTATCTACCTTCTTTTTCAACATGTTGATCTCATAATTCAACAACATATTCATCTCACTGTAGCTCTTAACTTCCTCCCACATGAAATCCCTCTCCTGAAAAACTTTTGGTATTATCTCCTTCACAACGTGAAGTTCCTTAATGCATTCTTGCAAATCATTTGTGAGCTGGTTGATATTTTTATCCTTTTTTAGCACCTGCCAGAATCAACCGTAAACCATGAAAAATAAGAAAGACACAAAGATCACCAATAATATTTCATCAGAAATTCAAAACAAACTCATAGCCTAGAAGTTAAACCAAATCATGAATCCATTTTAATTGTTAAAATTCACAGTAGATAACTCGTGAGCTTGTCCAAAAATTAAGTCAAATGAACGAGCAAACTTACTGAAACCCCTTCAGGTAACATAACCACATCAGAGCACAATCAGATCAATGGGTTTGAGGATATCACAAAGTTTATCATGTTCTTGGTTGGTCCAAGTGATTACACATTCAGGCGATCAGACATGTCGCAGAAGACGACCACATGCCAGCAACTCATGTATAAAAGTTCATAAAGAAAATCGTGAACTTCATATGGACAAAGATGAACCTAAAATCAAATAGAAGTAGAAAGCTAATACAGAGAGAGTAACATGCGAATAAGCTATCATATATGAAGATATAGGCAGCGCCTAAGCCATTGCCTATGTTGACATAGATGGCGCCTAACCAATCGCCTAAGTGAGGCAGTGAGCATAGGTAATGGTATAAGCGGTGCCTAACCTATCTCTTATGTTGATATAGGTGGTGCCTATGGCATCGCCTATGTTGACATAGGCGGCTCCTAACGTATCGCCTAAGTTAGGAAGAGAGCATAGAAAATGGTATAAGCGGCGCCTAACCTATCGCCTATGTTGATAAAGGTAGAGCCTAATCCATCGCCTATGTTCATATAGGCGGCGCCAAAGACATCGCCTATGTTGATGTAAGTGGCGCCTAACCTATCTCCTAATTGAGGCAGTAAGCATAGGCAATGGTATAAGCGGCGCCAAACCTATCGCCTATGTAACATAGTCAGCACCTAACCTATCAGCTAAGTGAAGCAGTGAGCATAGGCAATGGTATAAGCTGTGCCTAACCTATCGCCTATATTGATATAGGCGGCGCCTAACCCGTCGCCTATGTTGACATAGGCGGAGCCTAACTTATTGCCAAAGTGAGACAGTGAGCATAGGCAGTGGTATAAGCGGCGCATAACCTATTGACTATGATGATATAGGCGATGCCTAAGCCATCGCCTATGTTGGCATAGGCAGCGCCTACCCTATCGCCTAATTGAGAAAGTGAGCATAGGTAAAGGTATAAGCGACCCCTAACCCATCATCTATGTTGATATAGGTGGCGCCTAAGCCATCACCTATGTTGACATGGGCGGCGCCTAACCTATCGCCTATGTTGATATAGGCGGCGCCTAAGACATCGCCAATGTTGACATAGGCGGCGGCTAACCTATCGCCTAAGTAAGGCAGTGAGCATAGGCAATGGTAAAAGTGGCACCTAACCTATTGCCTATGTTGATAGAGGCGGCTCCTAAGCCATCGCCTATGTTGACATAGACGGTGCCTAACTGATCTCCTAAGTGAGGCAGTTAGCATAGATAATGGTAGAAGTGGCGCCTAACCTATCGCCTATGTTAATATAGGTGGCACCTAAGCTATCGCGTATGTGAGGGAGTAAGCATAGGCAATGGTATTAGCGGCGCCTAACCTATCGCCTATGTTGATATAGGCTGCGCGTAAGCCATCGCCTATGTTGACGTAGGTGGCGTCAAACCTATCGTCTAATTGAGGCAGTGAGCATAGACAATGGTATAAGCGACACCTAACCTATCGCCTGTATTGATATAGGCGGTGCCTAGCCATCGCCTAGGTTGACATAGGCGGCGCCTAACCGATGGCCTAAGTGAGGAAGTGAGCATAGACAATGGTATAAGCGGTGCCTAGCCTATCGCCTATATTGATATAGGCGGCGCCTATCCATCGCCTATGTTGACATAGGAGGAGCCTACCCTATCGCCTAAGTGAGGCAGTGAGCATAGGCTATGGTATAACGGGCACCCAAACTATCGCCTATGTTGATATAGGGGGCGCCTAAGCCATCGCCTATGTAACATAGGCGGCGCCTAACCTATAGCCTAACTGAGGTATTGAGCATAGACAATGGAATAAGCGGCGACTAACCTATCGCCTATATTGGTATAGACGGCACCTTGCCATCGCCTATGTTGACATAGGCGGTGCCTACCCTATCGCCTAAGTGAGGCAGTGAGCATAGGCAATGGTATATGGGGTGCCCAACCTATCACCTATGTTAACATAGGCGGCACCTAAGCCATCGTCTAAGTTAGGCAGTGAGCATAGGAAATGGTATAAGGGGCGCCTAACCTACCGTCTATGTTGATATATGTTGCGCCTAAATGATCGCCTATGTAGACATAGGCGGCGCCTAAACTATCGCCTAAGTGAGGCGGTGAGCATAGGCAATTGTATAAGTGGCGCCTAACCTATCGCCTATGTTGATATAGGCGGCGCCTAATCCATCGCCTATGTTGACATAGACTGCGCCTAACGAAGCACCTAAGTGAGGTAGTGAGCATAGGTAATGGTATAAGCGGTGCCTAACTTATCGCCTATGTTGATATACGTGGCGCCTATGGCATCGCCTATGTTGACATAGGCTGCTCCTAACCTATCGCCTAAGTAAGGCAGCGAGCATAGGCAGTGGTATAAGCGGCGCCTAACCTATCTCCTATGTTGATATAGGCGGCAGCTAAGCAATCGCCTATGTTAACATAGGTGGCGCCTTGCCTATCGCCTAAGTGAGGCAGTGAGCATAGGCACTGGTGTAAGCCGTGCCTAACCTATCAGCTATATTGATATAGGGTGCGCCTAAGTCATCGCCTATGTTGACATAGGTGGTGCCTAACCTCTCGCCTAAGTGAGGCAGTGAGAATAGGCAATGGTATAAGCGGCACCCAACCTATCGCCTATGTTGATATAGGCGGCGCCTAAGCCCTCACCTATGTTGACATTAGCGGCGCCTAACCTATCTCCTACGTGAGGCAGAAAGCATAGGCAATGGTATAAGCGGAACCTAACCTATCGCTTATGTTAATATAGGCGGCGCCTAAGCCACTGCCTATGTTGACATAGGCGGCGCCTAACCTATCGCCTAAGTGAGGCAGTGAGCATTGGCAATGGTATAAGCGGCGTCTAACCTATCATCTATGTTGATTTAGGCGGAGCCTATGCCATCGCCTAAGTTAACATAGGCGGCGCCTAACCTATCGCCTAATTGAGGTAGTGAGCATAGGCAATGGTATAAGAGGCGCCTAATCTATCGCCTATGTTGATATAGGTTGCGTCTAAGCCATCGCCTATTTACATATAGGCGGCGCCAAAGACATCGCCTATGTTGATGTAGGCGGCGCCTAATCTATCGCCTAATTAAGGCAGTGAGCATAGGCAATGGTATAAGCGGCGCCTAACCTATCGCCTTTGTTGATATAGGCAGCGCCTAAGCCATTGAATATGTTGACATAGATGGCGCCTAACCAATCACCTAAGTGAGGCAGTGAGCATAGGTAATGGTATAAGTGGTGCCTAACCTATCTCCTATGTTGATATAGGTGGTTCCTATGGCATCGCCTATGTTGACATCGGCGGCTCCTAACTTATCGCCTAAGTTAGGAAGCGAGCATAGGCAATGGTATAAGCGGCGCCTAACCTATCGCCTATGTTGATATAGGTGGAGCCTAATCCATCGCCTATGTTCATATAGGTGGCGCCAAAGACATCGCCTATGTTGATGTAGGCGGCGCCTAACCTATCTCCTAATTGGGGCAGTAAGCATAGGCAATGGTATAAGTGGCGCCTAACCTATCGCCTATGTAACATAGTCAGCACCCAACCTATCAGCTAAGTAAAGCAGTGAGCATAGACAATGGTATAAGCTGTGCCTAACCTATCTCCTATGTTGATATAGGAGGCTTGGAAGCCATCACCTAATTGAGGCCGTAAGGATAGGCAATGGTATAAGCGGCGCCTAACCTATCGGCTATGTTGATATAGGCGACGCCTAACCCATCGCCTATGTTGACATAGGCGGCGCCTAACTTATAGCCAAAGTGAGGTAGTGAGCATAGGTAGTGGTATAAGAAGCGCATAACCTATTGACTATGATGATATAGGCGGTGCCTAAGCCATCGCCTATGTTGACATAGGTGGCGCCTAACCTATCGCCTAATTGAGAAAGTGAGCATAGGTAAAGGTATAAGCGACGCCTATCCCATCATCTATGTTGATATAGGTGGCGCCTAAGCCATCGCCTATGTTGACATGGGCGGCACCTAACCTATTGCCTATGTTGATATTGGCGGCGCCTAAGACATCGCCTATGTTGATATAGGCGGCGGCTAACCTATCGTCTAAGTGAGGCAGTGAGCATAGGCAATGGTAATAGCGGCACCTAACCTATTGCCTATGTTAATATAGGCGGCTCCTAAGACATCGCCTATGTTGACATAGGCGGTGCCTAACCGATCTCCTAAGTGAGGCAGTTAGCATAGACAATGGTAGAAGTGCCGCCTAACCTATCGCCTAAGTTAATATAGATGGCACTTACCTATCGCCTAAGTGAGGGAGTAATCATAGGCAATGGTATAAGCGGCGCCTAACCTATCGCCTATTTTGATATAGGTGGCGCCTAAGACATCGCCTATGTTGACGTAGGCGGTGTCAAACCTATTGTCTAATTGAGGTAGTGAGCATAGGCAATGGTATAAGCGGCGCCTAACCTATCACCTATGTTGATATAGACGGCGCCTATGCCATCGCCTATGTTGACATAGGCGGTGCCTAACCTATAACCTAAGTGAGGCAGTGAGCATAGGCAATGGTATAAGCAGCACCTAACATATCGCCTATGATTATATAAGCGGCGCCTTAGACATCGCCTATGTTGACATTGGCGGCGCCTAACCTATCGCCTACGTTAGGCAGTAAGCATAGGCAATGGTATAAGCGGCGCCTAACTTATTGCTTATGTTGATATAGGCGGCGCCTAATCCATCGCCTATGTTGACATAGACGACGCCTAGGCCATCGCCTAAGTGAGATAGTGAGTATTGGCAATGGTATAAGAGGTGCCTAACCTATCGCCTATATTGATATAGTCGGCGCCTAAGCGATCGCCTATGTTGACATAGGCGGCGCCTAACCTATCGCCTAAGTGAGGCGGTGACCATAGGCAATGGTATAAGCAACGCCTAACCTGTCGCCTATGTTGATATAGGCGGAGCCTAATACATCGCATATGTTGACATAGGTGGCACCTAACCTATATAAACAGCACCTAACCTATCTCATGAGGGAGGAAGTGAGCATAGGTAATGGTATAAGCGTCTCCTAACCTATCGCCTATGTTGATATAGGTGGCGCCTATGGAATCGCCTATGTTTACATAGGCGGCGCATAACCTATCGCCTAAGTAAGGCAGAAAGCATAGGAAATGGTAAAACAGCGCCTAACCTATCGCCTATGTTGATATACGTGGTGCCTAAGCCATCGCCTATGTTGATATAGGCGGCGGCTAAACTATCGCCTATGTGAGGCAGTAAGCATAGGCAATGGTATAAGAGGCGCCTAACCTAACGCCTATGTTGATATAGGCGGCCCCTAAGCCATCGCCTATGTTGACGTAGGCGGCGCCTAACCTATGGCCTAAGTGAGGCACCAAGCATAGGCAATGGTATAAGAGGCGCATAACCTATCGCCTATGTTGATATAGGCGGCGCCTAAGCGATCGCGTATGTTGACATAGGCGGCGCCTAACCTATCGCCTAAGTGAGGCGGTGAGCATAGGCAATGGTATAAGCGGCGCCTAACCTGTCGCTAATATTGATGTAGGCAGTTCCTAAGCCATCACCTATGTTGACCTAGGTGGTGCGTAACCAATCGCCAAATTGAGGCAGTGAGCATAGCCAATGGTGTAAGCGGCGCCTAGCCATCGCCTATGTTGACATAGACGGAGCCTAACCTATCGCCTATGTGAGCAAGTGAGCATAGGCAATGGAATAAGCGACTCCTAACCTATCGCCTATGTTGACAAGACGGCACCTAAGCTATCACCTATGCTGACATAGGCGGTGCCTAACCTATCGCCTAAGTGAGGCAGTGATCATAGGTAATGGTATTAGCGGCGCCTAACCTATCGCCTATGTTGATATAGGTGGCACCTAAGACATCGCCTATGTTGACATAGGCGGCGCCTAACCTATCGCCTAAGTGAGGCAGTAAGCATAGGCATTGGTATAAGCGGCGCCTAACCTATCGCCTATGTTGATATAGGCAGTGCCTAAGACATCGCCTATGTTGACGTAGGCGACGCCTAACCTATCACCTATCTGAGGCAGTGAGCTTAGAAAGTGGTATAAGCGGCGCCTAACCTATCGCCTATGTTGATATAGGCGTTGCCTAAGCCATCGTCTATGTTGACTTAGGCGGCGCCTAACCTATCGCCTAAGTGAGGCAGTGAGCATAGGCATAAGTATAAGTGGCTCCTAATCTATCACTTATGTTGATTTAGGCGGTGCCTAAGACATCGCCTATGTTGATATAGTCGGTGCCTAACCTATCGCCTAAGTGAGGAAGTGAGGATAGGCAATGGTATAAGCGGAGCCTAACCTATCGCCTATGTTTATATAGGCGACTCCTATGCCATCGCCTATGTTGACATAGGCGGCACCTAACCTATCGCCTAAGTAAGGTAGTGAGTATTGGTAATGGTATAAGCGGCACCTAACCTATCACCTATGTTGATATAGGCGGCACCTAAGCCATCGCCTAAGTGAGATAGTGAGTATAGGCAATGGTATAAGCGGCGCCTAACCTATGGCCTAAGTGAGGCACCAAGCATAGGCAATGGTATAAGAGGCGCATAACCTATCGCCTATGTTGATATAGGCGGCGCCTAAGCGATCGCCTATGTTGACATAGGCGGCGCCTAACCTATCGCCTAAGTGAGGCGGTGAGCATAGGCAATGGTATAAGCGGCGCCTAACCTGTCGCTAATATTGATGTAGGCAGTTCCTAAGCCATCACCTATGTTGACCTAGGTGGTGCGTAACCAATCGCCAAATTGAGGCAGTGAGCATAGCCAATGGTGTAAGCGGCGCCTATCCATCGCCTATGTTGACATAGACGGAGCCTAACCTATCGCCTATGTGAGCAAGTGAGCATAGGCAATGGAATAAGCGACTCCTAACCTATCGCCTATGTTGATAAGATGGCACCTAAGCCATCACCTATGCTGACATAGGCGGTGCCTAACCTATCGCCTAAGTGAGGCAGTGATCATAGGTAATGGTATTAGCGGCGCCTAACCTATCGCCTATGTTGATATAGGTGGCACCTAAGACATCGCCTATGTTGACATAGGCGGCGCCTAACCTATCGCCTAAGTGAGGCAGTAAGCATAGGCATTGGTATAAGCGGCGCCTAACCTATCGCCTATGTTGATATAGGCAGTGCCTAAGACATCGCCTATGTTGACGTAGGCGACGCCTAAGCTATCACCTATCTGAGGCAGTGAGCTTAGAAAGTGGTATAAGCGGCGCCTAACCTATCGCCTATGTTGATATAGGCGTTGCCTAAGCCATCGTCTATGTTGACTTAGGCGGCGCCTAACCTATCGCCTAAGTGAGGCAGTGAGAATAGGCATAAGTATAAGTGGCTCCTAATCTATCACTTATGTTGATTTAGGCGGTGCCTAAGACATCGCCTATGTTGATATAGTCGGTGCCTAACCTATCGCCTAAGTGAGGAAGTGAGGATAGGCAATGGTATAAGCGGAGCCTAACCTATCGCCTATGTTTATATAGGCGACTCCTATGCCATCGCCTATGTTGACATAGGCGGCACCTAACCTATCGCCTAAGTAAGGTAGTGAGTATTGGTAATGGTATAAGCGGCACCTAACCTATCACCTATGTTGATATAGGCGGCACCTAAGCCATCGCCTAAGTGAGATAGTGAGTATAGGCAATGGTATAAGCGGCGCCTAACCTGTCCCCTATGTTATTATAGGCGGCGCCTAATCCATCGCATATGTTCACATAAGTGGAAGCTAACCTATATAGCCGGCACCTAACCTATTCCCTCAGTGAGGAAGTGAGCATAGGTAATGGTATAAGCGGCGCCTAACCTATCGCCTATGTTGATATAGGTGGCACCTATGGCATCGCCTTTGTTTAGATAGGCGGCGCCTAACCTATCGCCTAAGTAAGGCAGAACGCATAGGAAATGGTATAAGCAACGCCTAACCTATCGCCTATGTTTATATACGTGGTGCCTAAGCCATCACCTATGTTGATATAGGCAGTGGCTAAACTATCGCCTCAGTGAGGTAGTAAGCTTAAGCAATGGTATAAGCGGAGCCTAACCTATCGCCTAAGTGAGGCAGTGAGCATAGGCAATGGTATAAGCGGAGCCTAACCTATCGCCTATGTTGATATAGGTGGCGCCTAAGCCATCACCTATTTTGACATAGGCGGCACCTAACCTATCGCCTAAGTGAGGCAGTGAGCATAGGTAATGGTATAAGCGGCACCTAACCTATCACCTATTTTGATATAGGTGGCGCCTATGGCATCTCTTATGTTTACATAGGCAGCGCCTAACCTATCATCTAAGTGAGGTAGCGAGAATAGGCAATGGTATATGCGGAGTCTAACCTATCGCCTATGTTGATATACGTGTTGCCTAAGCTATTGCCTATGTTTATATATAGGGAGCCTAACCTATCGCCTAAGTGAGGCAGTTTGCATAGGCAAAGGTATAAGCGGTGACTAACCTATCGCCTATGTTGATATAGGCGGCGCCTAAGCCATCACCTATGTTGACCTAGGCGGTGCCTAACCAATCGCCAAATTGAGGCAGTGAGCATAGGCAATGGTATAAGAGGCACCTAACCTATCGCCTATGTTGATATAAACGGCACCTAAGCCATCGCCTATGCTGACATAGACGGAGCCTAACCTATAGCCTATGTGAGAAAGTGAGCATAGGCAATGGAATAAGTGGCGCCTAACCTATCCCTATGTGGATATAGAAGGCACCTAAGCCATCGCCTATGCTGACATAGGCAGCCCCTAACCAATCGCCTAAGTGAGGCAGTGAGCATAGGCCATGGTATAAGCGGTGCCTAAACTATCGCCTATGTTGATATAGGTGGCGCCTAAGACATCGCCTATGTTGACATAGGCGGCGCCTAACCTATCGCCTAAGTGAGGCAATGAGCATAGGTAATGGTATTAACGGCGCCTAACCTATCGCCTATGTTGATATAGGTGGCGCCTAAGACATCTCCTATGTTGACATAGGCGGCCCCTAACCTATCGCCTAAGTGAGGCAGTAAGCATAGGCAATGGTATAAGCGGCACCTAACCTATTGCCTATGTTGATATAGGCGGCGCCTAAGACATCGCCTATGTTGACGTAGGCGGCGCCTAACCTATCTCCTATGTTGATATAGGCGGCACCTAAGACATCGTCTATGTTGACATATACGGTGCCTAATCTATCGCCTAAGTGAGGCAGTGAGCAAAGGCATTGGTATTAGCGGTGCCTAATCTTTAACCTATGTGGATTTAGGCGGTCCCTAAGCCATCGCCTATGTTGACATAGGCATCGCCTAACCTATCGCCTAAGTGAGGCAATGAGAATAGGCAATGGTATAAGAATAGCCTACCCTATCTTCTATGTTGATATAGGCGGCGCCTAAGCCATTGCATATGTTGACAAAAGCGGCACCTAACCTATCGCCTAAGTGAGGCAGTGAGTATAGGTAATGGTATAAGCGGCGCCTAACCTATCCCCTATGTTGATATAGGCGGCACCTAAGAAATCACCTATGTTGACATAGGTGGGGCCTAACCTATTGCCTAAGTGAAGTAGTGAGCATAGGCAATGGTATAAGCTTCACCTAACCTATCGCCTATGTTGATATAAGCGGGTCCATAGCCATCACAAATATTGACATAGGCGGCGCCTAACGTATCACCTAAGTGAGGCAGTGAGCATAGACAATGGTATAAGTGGCGCGTAACCTATCACCTATGTTGATATAGGCGGCACCTAAACCATCGCCTAAGTCAGATAGTGAGTAGAGGCAATGGTATAAGCGGTTCCTAACCTATCACCTATGTTGATATAGTCGGCTCCCAAGTGATCGCCTATGTTGACATAGGCGGCACCTAACATATCGCCTAAGTGAGGCTGTGAGCATAGGCAATTGTATAAGCGGTGCCTAACCTATCGCCTATGTTGATATAGGCGGCTCCTAATCCATCGCATATGTTGACATCGGTGGCACCTAACCTATATAGCCGGCACCTAACCTATCTCATGAGTGAGGAAGTGATCATAGGTAATGGTATAAGCGGCGCCTTACCTATCGCCTATGTTGATATAGGTGGCGCCTATGGCATCGCCTATGTTTACATAGGCGGCACCTAACCTATCACCTAAGTAAGGCAGAAAGCATAGGCAATGGTATAAGCGGCGCCTAACCTATCGCCTATGTTGATATACGTGGTGCCTAAGCCATCGCCTATGTTGATATAGGCGGCAGCTAACCTATCGCCTAAGTGAGGCAGTAAGCATAGGCAATGGTATAAGCGACGCCTAACCTAACGCCTATATTGATATAGGCGGCCCCTAAGCCATCGCCTATGTTGACGTAGGAGGTGCCTAACCTATCGCCTAACTAAGGCAGTGAGGATAGGCCATGTTATAAGCGGCGAATAACCTATCCCCTATGTTTATATAGGGGCGCCTAAGCCATTCCCTATGTTGACATAGACGGAGCCTAACCTATCGCCTATGTGAGGCAGTGAGCATAGGAAATAGTATAATCGACGCCTAACCTATCGCCTATGTTGATATAGTCGGCGCCTAAGGCATCACCTATGTTAACATAGGCGGCTCCTAACCTATCGCAAAAGTGAGGAACTAAGCATAGGCATTGGTATAAATGGAGCCTAACGTATCACCTAAGTAAGGCTGTGAGCATAAATTATGGTATAAGCGGCGCCTAACCTATCGCCTATGTTGATATAGGTGGCACCTATGACATCGCCTATGTTGACATCGGCGGCACCTAACCTATCACCTAAGTGAGGCAGAGAGCATAGACTATGGTATAAGTGGCGCCTAACCTATCGCCTATGTTAATATAGGCGGCGCCTAAGCCATCGCGTCTGTTGACCTAGGCGGGTCCAAACCTATCGCCTAGGTGAGGCAGTGAGCATAGGCAATGGTATATGAAGCACCTAACCTATATCCTATGATTATATAGACGGCGCCTAAACCATAGCCTATGTTGACATTGGCGGCGCCTAACCTATCGCCTATGTGAGGCAGTAAGCATAGGCAATGGTATAAACGGCGGCTAACCTATTGCGTATGTTGATATAGGCGACGCCTAATCCATCACCTATGTTGACATAGGCGGCGCCTCACCTATCGCCTAAGTGAGGTAGTGAGCATAGGCAATGGTATAACCGGCGTCTAACCTATCGCCTATGTTGATATAGGCGGCGCCTATGCCATCTCCTATGTATTATAGGCGGCGCTTAACCTATAGCCTAATTGAGGTAGTGAGCATAGGCAATGGTATATGCGGCGCCTAACCTAATGCCTATGTTGATATAGGAGGCGCCTAAGCCATCGCCTATGTAACATAGGCGGCACTTAACCTATAGCCTAAGTGAGGTAGTGAGCATAGGCAATGGTAAAAGCAGCGCCTAACCTATCGCCTATATTGATATCGGCGGCGCCTAGCCATCGCCTATGTTGACATAGGCGGCGCCTACCCTATCACCTAAGTGACGATGTGAGCATAGTCAATGGTATATGGGGCGCCCAACCTATCGCCTATGTTGATATGGACGACGCCTAAGCCAATGCCTATGTTGACAAAGGCGGTGCCTAACCTATGGCCTAAGTGAGGCAGTGATCATAGACAATGGTATAAGCGGCGCCTAACCTATCGCCTTTATTGATATAGGCGACACCTAGCCATCGCCTATGTTGACATAGGATACGCCTACCCTATCGACTAAGTAAGGCAGTGAGAATAGGCAATAGAATATCGGGCGCATAACCTATCACCTATGTTGATATAGGGGGCGTCTAAGCCATCGCCTATGTAACATAGGCAGCGCCTAAACTATAGCCTAATTGAGGCACTGAACATAGGCAATGGTATAAACGGCGCCTAACCTATCACCTATGTAGATATAGGTGGCGCCTAAGCCATCTCCTATGTTGACATAGGCGGTGCCAAACCTATCGCCTAAGTGAGGCAGTGAGCATAGGCAATGGTATAAGCGGTGCCTAACCTATCGCCTATGTTGATATAGGTGGCGCCTATGGCATCGCTTATGTTTACATTGGCGGCGCCTAACCTATCGCCTAACTGATGCAGCGAGCATAGGTAATGGTATAAGCGGCGCATAACCTATCGCCTATGTTGATATAGGCGGCGCCTAAGCGATCGCCTATGTTGACATAGACGGCGCCAAACCTATCGCCTAAGTGAGGCGGTGAGCATAGGCAATGGTATAAGCGGCGCCTGACCTGTCGCCTATGTTGATATAGGCGGCGCCTAAGCCATCGCCTATTTTGACATAGGCGGCACCTAACCTATCACCTAAGTGAGGCAGTGAGCATAGGTAATGGTATAAGCGGCGCCTAACCTATCGACTATTTTGATATAGGTGGAGCCTATGGCATCGCTTATATTTACATAGGCGGTGCCTAACCTATCATCTAAGTGAGGCAGCGATCATAGGCAATGGTATAAGCGGCGTCTAACCTATCGCCTATGTTGATATACGTGGTGCCTAATCCATTGCCTATGTTTATATAGGGGTCGCCTAACCTATCTCCTATGTTGATATAGGCGGCGCCTAACCTATCGCCTAAGTGAGGCAGTGAGCATAGGCAATGGTATAAGCGTTGCCTAACCTATTGCCTATGTTTATATAAATGGCACCTAAGCCATCGCCTTTGTTGACATAGACGGAGCCTAACCTATCGCCTATGTGAGAAAGTTAGCATAGGCAATGGAATAAGCGGCGCCTAACCTATCGCCTATGTTGATATAGGCGGCGCCTAAACAATCTCCTAAGTTAGGCAGTGAGTATAGGCAATGGTATAAGCGGTGCCTAAACTATTGCCTAGGTTTATATAGGCGGCGCCTAAGACATAGCCTATATTGACATAGGCGGCGCCTAACCTATCGCCTAAGTGAGGCAATGAACATAGGTAATGGTATTAGCGGCGCCTAACCTATCACCTCTGTTGATATAGGTGGCGCAAAAGACATAGCATATGTTGACATAGGCGGCGCCTAACCGATCCCCTATGTTAGGCAGTAAGCATAGGCAATGGTATAAGCGGCGCCTAACCTATCACCTATGTTGATATAGGCAGCGCCTAAGACATCGCCTATGTTGACGTAGGCGGTGCCTAACCTATCGCCTATGTTGATATAGGCGGTGCCTAAGCCATTGTCTATGTTGACGTAGGCGGCGCCTAATCTATCGCCTAAGTCAGGCAGTGAGCATTGGCATTGGTATAAGCAACGCCTAATCTATCACTTATGATGATTTAGGTGGTGCCTAATCCATCGCCTATGTTGACATAGGCGGCGCGTAACCTATCGCCTAAGTGAGTTAGTGAGCATAGGAAATGGTATAAGTGGAGCCTAACCTATCGCCTATGTTGATATAGGCGGTGCCTAAGCCATTGCTTATGTTGACATAGATGGCACCTAACCTATCCCCTAAGTGAGGCAGTGAGTATAGATAAAGGTATAAGCGGCGCCTAACCTATCCCCTATGTTGATATAGGTAGCGCCTAAGACATCGTCTATGTTGACATAGGCGGCGCCTAACCTATCGCCTAAGTGAAGCAGTGAGCATATGCAATGGTATAAGCGGCGCCTAAGCCATCGCCAATGTTTATATAGGCGGCGGCTAACCTATCGCCTAAGTGAGGCAGTGAGCATAGGCAATGGTATAAGAGGCGCCTAACCTAACGCCTATCTTGATATAGGCGGTGCCTAAGCCATCGCCTATATTAACGTAGGTGGTGCCTAACCTATCTCCTAATTGAGGCAGTGATCATAGGAATTGGTATAAGCGGTGCCTAACCTATCGCCTTTGTTGATATAGGCAGCGCCTAAGCCATTACCTATATTGACATAGATGGATCCTAACCTATCGCCTAAGTTGATATAGACGGCTCCTAAGCCATTTTCTATGTTGACATAAGTGGAGCCTAACCTATCGCCTATGTGAGGCAGTGAGCATAGGCAATGGTATAAGCGGCGCCTAACCTATCGCCTATGATGACATAAACAGAGCCTAACCTATCGCCTAAGTGAGGCAGTGACCATAGGCAATGGTCTAAGCGGCACCTAACCTATCGCCTATGTTGATATAGGCAGCGCCTAAGCCATCGCCTATGTTGACATAGGCGGCGCCTAACCTATCGCCTATGTTAAAATAGGTGGCACCTAACCTATCGCCTAAGTAAAGTGGTGACCATAGGCAATGGTATAAGCGGCGCATTACCTATCGCCTATGTTGATATACGTAGCGCCTAAGCCATTGCCTATGTTAACATAGACGGAGCCTAACCTATAGCCTAGGTGAGGCAGTGAGCATAGTTAATGGTGTAAGTGGCGCCTAACCTATCGCCTATTTTGATATAGGTGGCAGCTAAGCCATCACCTATGTTAACATAGAAGGCGCCTAACCTATCGCCTAAGTGAGGCAGTGAGCATAGGCAATGGTATAAGCGGTGCCTAACCTATAGCCTATGCTGATATAGACGGTGCCTAAGCCATCACCTATGTTGACATAGGCGGTGCCTAACCTATCGCCTAATTGAGGCAGTGAGCATAGGAAATGGTATAAGCGGCACCTACCATATCTCTTATTTTGATATAGGTGGCGCCTAAGCCATAACCTATGTTGACATAGGCGGAGCCTAACCTATTACCTATGTTGATATAGGCAGCGCCTAAGCCATCGCCAATGTTGATATAAGTGGCGCCTAACCTATCGCCTATGTTGATATAGGCAGCACCTAAGCCATCGCCTATGTTGACATAGGCGGCGCCTAACCTATCACCTAAGTGTGGTAGTGAGCATAGACAATGGTATAAGCGGCGCCTAACCTATCGCCTATGTTAATATAGGAGACACCTATGACATCGCCTATGTGAGGCGGTGAGCATAGCCAATGGTATAAGCGGCGCCTAACCTATCGCCTATGTTGATATGGGTGGCGCCTAAGCGATCGCCTATGTTGACTTAGGCGGTGTCAAACCTATTGCCTAAGTAAGGCGGTGAGCATAGGCAATGGTATAAGCGGTGCATAGCCTATCGCCTATGTTGATATAGGTGGCGCCTAAGCCATTTTCTATGTTGACATAGACCGAGCCTAACCTATCGCCTAAGTGAGAAAGAGAGCATAGGTAATGGTAAAAGCAGCGCCTAACCTATCGCCAATGTTGATATATGTGGCGCCTAAGCCATCACCTATGTTGACATAGGAGGCGTCTAACCTATCGCCTAAGTGAGGCAGTGATCATAGGCAATGGAATAAGCGGCGCCTAACCTATCGCCTATGTTGATATAGGTGGCGCCTATGGCATCTCCTATGTTTACATAGGCGGCGCCTAACCTATCATCTTAGTGAGGCAGCAAGCATAGGCAATGGTATAAGCGGCGCCTAACCCATCGCCTATGTTGATATAGGCGGCACCTTAGTGATCGCCTATGTTTACATAGGCGGTGCCTAACCTATCGCCAAGTTGAGGCAGTGAGCATAGGCAATGGTATAAGCGGCGCCTAACCTATCTCCTATGTTGATATAGGTGGCGCCTAAGCCATAACCTATGATGTCATAGGCGGCACCTAACCTATCGCCTAGGTAAGGCAGTGAGCATAGGTAATGGTATAAGCGGCGCCTAACCTATCGCCTATGTTGATATAGGTGGCGCCTATGGCATCTCCTATGTTTACATAGGCAGAGCCTAACCTATCGCCTTAGTGAGGCAGCAAGCATAGGCAATGGTATAAGCGGCGCCTAACCTATTGCCTATGTTGATATAGGCGGCGCCTAAGCGATCGCCTATGTTGACATAGGCGGTGCCTAACCTATCTCCTAAGTGAGGCAGTGAGAATAGGTAATGGTATAAGCGGCGCCTAACCTGTTGCCTATGTTGATATAGGCGGCACCAAATCTATCGACTATGTTGACATAGGCGGCACCTAACCTATCGCCAAATTGAGGCAGTGAGCATAGGCAATGGTATAAGCGGCGCCTAACCTATCTCCTATGTTGATATAGGCGGAGCCTTAGCCATAGCCTATGTTGACATAGGCGGCACCTATCCTATCGCCTAGGTAAGGCAGTGAGCATAAGTAATGGTATAAACGGCGCCTAACCTATCGCCTATGTTGATATAGGTGGCGCCTATGGCATCTCCTATGTTTACATAGGCGGCGCCTAACCTATCTCCTTAGTGAGGCAGAAAGCATAGGCAATGGTATAAGCGGCTCCTAACCTATCTCCTATGTTGATATAGGCAGCGTCTAAGCGATCGCCTATGTTGACATAGGCGGTGCCTAACCTATCTCCTAAGTGAGGTGGTGAGAATAGGCAATGGTATAAGCGGTGCCTAACCTGTTGTCTATGTTGATATAGGCGGCACCAAATCCATCGACTATGTTGACATAGGCGGCACCTAACCTATCGCCTAAGTGAGGCAGTGAGCATAGGTAATGGTATAAGCGGAGACTAACCTATTGCCTATGTTGATATAGGTGGGGCCTATGGCATCGCTTATGTTTACATAGATGGCGTCTAACCTATCGCCTAAGTGAGGCAGCGAGCATAGGCAATGGTATAAGCGGTGCCTAACTTATCGCCTATGTTGACATACGTGGCGCCTAACCTATCACCAATGTTGATATAAGCGGCACCTAAGCCATCGCCTAAGTGAGGCAGTGAGCATAGGCAATGGTATTAGCGGCGCCTAAGCTATTGCCTATGTTGATATAGGCGGATCCTAAGCGATCGCCTATTTTGACATAGGCGGTGCCTAGCCTATCGCCTAAGTGAGGCGGTGAGCATAGGCAATGGTATAAGCGGCGCCTAACCTATCGCCTATGTTTATATAGGCGGCGCCTATGCCATCACCTATGTTAATATAGGTGGGGCCTAACCTATCGCCTAAGTGAGATAGCGAGCATAGGAAATGGTAGAAGCGTCTCGTAACCTATCACCTATTTTGATATTGGCGGATCCGATGCCAGGGCATATGTTGACATAGGCGGTGCCTAACCTATCGCTAAAGTGAGGCAGTGAGCATAGGCAATGGTATATGCATTGCTTATCCTATTGAGTATGTTGATATAGGCGGCACCTAAGACATCGCCTATGTTGACATAGGCGGCGCCTAACCTATCGCCTAAGTGAGTCAGTGAGCATAGGCAATGGTATAAGTGGCTCCTAAGCCATCGCCGATGTTGATATTGGCGGGGGCTAACCTATCACCTAAGTGAGGAAGTAAGCATAGGCAATGGTATAAGTGGCTCCTTATCTATAGCCTATGTTGATATAGGCGGCGCCTAAGCCATCGCCTATGTTGACATAGGCAGCGCCTAACCTATCGCCTATGATGATATAGGCGGCGCCTAATCCATCGCCTATATTAACATAGGCGACACCTAACCTATCACCTAAGTGAGGCAGTTAGCATAGCCAATGGTATAAGCGGCTCTTAACCTATCGCTTATGTTGATATAGGTGGCTCGTAAGCCATCGCCTATGTTGACATAGGTTTCACCTAACCTATCGCCAAAGTGAGGCAGTAAGCATAGGGAATAGTATAATCGGCACCGAACCTATCGCCTATGTTGTTATAGGCGGCACCTGACCTATCGCCTATGTTGACATAACCGGCGCCTAAACTATCGCCTAAGTGAGGTAGTGAGCCTTGGAAATGATATAAGCGGCGCCTAACCTATCGCCTATGTTGATTCAGGCGGCACCTAAGACATCGCCTATGTTGACATACGCGGTGCCTAACCTATTACCTAAGTAAGGCAGTGAGCATAGGCAATGGTATAAGCGGCGCCTAGCCTATCATCTATGTCGATATAAGTGGCGCCTAAGACATCGCCTATGTTGACATAGGAGGCACCTAACCTATCGCCTAAGTGAGGCAGTGAGCATAGGCAATGGTATAAGTGGTGCCTAACATATCACTTATGTTGATATAGGCGGCGCCTGAGCCTTAGCCTATGTTGACATAGGTGGCGCCTAACTTATCGTCTAAGTAAGGCAGTGAGCATAGGCAATGGTATAAGCGGCGCCTAACCTATCGCCTATGTTGATATAGGCGGTGCCTAAGCCATCGCCTATGTAACATAGGCGGCGCCTAACCTATTGCCTAAGTAAGGCAGTAAGCATAGGCAATGGTATAAGTGGCCCCTAACCTATCGCCTATGTGATGCAGCGAGCATAAGCAATGGTATAAGCGGCGCCTAACCTATCACCTATGTTGATATAGGTGGCACAAAAGCCATCGCCTATGTTGACATAGGCTTCGCCTAACCTATCTCCTAAGTGAGGCAGAGAGCATAGGCATATGTATAAGTAGCGCCTAACCTATCGGCTATATTGACATAGGCGGCGCCTAGCCATCGCCTATTTTGACATAAGCGGCGCCTACCCTATCGCCTATGTTAGGTAGTAAGCATAGGCAATGGTAAAAGAGGCGTCTAACCTATCGCCTAAGTTGATAGAGGTGGTGCCTAACTTTTTGCCGAAGTGAGGTAATGAGCATAGGCAATGGTATAAGCAGCGCCTAACCTATTTCCTATGATGATATAGGCGGTGCCTAAGCCATCGCCAATGTTGACATAGGCGGCGCCTAACCTATCGCCTATGTTTATATACGTGGTGCCTAAGCCATCACCTATGTTGATATAGGCAGTGGCTAAACTATCGCCTCAGTGAGGTAGTAAGCTTAAGCAATGGTATAAGCGGAGCCTAACCTATCGCCTAAGTGAGGCAGTGAGCATAGGCAATGGTATAAGCGGAGCCTAACCTATCGCCTATGTTGATATAGGCGGCGCCTAAGCCATCACCTATTTTGACATAGGCGGCACCTAACCTATCGCCTAAGTGAGGCAGTGAGCATAGGTAATGGTATAAGCGGCACCTAACCTATCACCTATTTTGATATAGGTGGCGCCTATGGCATCTCTTATGTTTACATAGGCAGCGCCTAACCTATCATCTAAGTGAGGTAGCGAGAATAGGCAATGGTATATGCGGAGTCTAACCTATCGCCTATGTTGATATACGTGTTGCCTAAGCTATTGCCTATGTTTATATACAGGGAGCCTAACCTATCGCCTAAGTGAGGCAGTTTGCATAGGCAAAGGTATAAGCGGTGACTAACCTATCGCCTATGTTGATATAGGCGGGGCCTAAGCCATCACCTATGTTGACCTAGGCGGTGCCTAACCAATCGCCAAATTGAGGCAGTGAGCATAGGCAATGGTATAAGAGGCACCTAACCTATCGCCTATGTTGATATAAACAACACCTAAGCCATCGCCTATGCTGACATAGACGGAGCCTAACCTATAGCCTATGTGAGAAAGTGAGCATAGGCAATGGAATAAGTGGCGCCTAACCTATCCCTATGTGGATATAGAAGGCACCTAAGCCATCGCCTATGCTGACATAGGCAGCCCCTAACCAATCGCCTAAGTGAGGCAGTGAGCATAGGCCATGGTATAAGCGGTGCCTAAACTATCGCCTATGTTGATATAGGTGGCGCCTAAGACATCGCCTATGTTGACATAGGCGGCGCCTAACCTATCGCCTAAGTGAGGCAATGAGCATAGGTAATGGTATTAACGGCGCCTAACCTATCGCCTATGTTGATATAGGTGGCGCCTAAGACATCTCCTATGTTGACATAGGCGGCCCCTAACCTATCGCCTAAGTGAGGCAGTAAGCATAGGCAATGGTATAAGCGGCACCTAACCTATTGCCTATGTTGATATAGGCGGCGCCTAAGACATCGCCTATGTTGACGTAGGCGGCGCCTAACCTATCTCCTATGTTGATATAGGCGGCACCTAAGACATCGTCTATGTTGACATATACGGTGCCTAATCTATCGCCTAAGTGAGGCAGTGAGCAAAGGCATTGGTATTAGCGGTGCCTAATCTTTAACCTATGTGGATTTAGGCGGTCCCTAAGCCATCGCCTATGTTGACATAGGCATCGCCTAACCTATCGCCTAAGTGAGGCAATGAGAATAGGCAATGGTATAAGAATAGCCTACCCTATCTTCTATGTTGATATAGGCGGCGCCTAAGCCATTGCATATGTTGACAAAAACGGCACCTAACCTATCGCCTAAGTGAGGCAGTGAGTATAGGTAATGGTATAAGCGGCGCCTAACCTATCCCCTATGTTGATATAGGCGGCACCTAAGAAATCACCTATGTTGACATAGGTGGGGCCTAACCTATTGCCTAAGTGAAGTAGTGAGCATAGGCAATGGTATAAGCTTCACCTAACCTATCGCCTATGTTGATATAAGCGGGTCCATAGCCATCACAAATATTGACATAGGCGGCGCCTAACGTATCACCTAAGTGAGGCAGTGAGCATAGACAATGGTATAAGTGGCGCGTAACCTATCACCTATGTTGATATAGGCGGCACCTAAACCATCGCCTAAGTCAGATAGTGAGTAGAGGCAATGGTATAAGCGGTTCCTAACCTATCACCTATGTTGATATAGTCGGCTCCCAAGTGATCGCCTATGTTGACATAGGCGGCACCTAACATATCGCCTAAGTGAGGCTGTGAGCATAGGCAATTGTATAAGCTGTGCCTAACCTATCGCCTATGTTGATATAGGCGGCTCCTAATCCATCGCATATGTTGACATCGGTGGCACCTAACCTATATAGCCGGCACCTAACCTATCTCATGAGTGAGGAAGTGATCATAGGTAATGGTATAAGCGGCGCCTTACCTATCGCCTATGTTGATATAGGTGGCGCCTATGGCATCGCCTATGTTTACATAGGCGGCACCTAACCTATCACCTAAGTAAGGCAGAAAGCATAGGCAATGGTATAAGCGGCGCCTAACCTATCGCCTATGTTGATATACGTGGTGCCTAAGCCATCGCCTATGTTGATATAGGCGGCAGCTAACCTATCGCCTAAGTGAGGCATTAAGCATAGGCAATGGTATAAGCGACGCCTAACCTAACGCCTATATTGATATAGGCGGCCCCTAAGCCATCGCCTATGTTGACGTAGGAGGTGCCTAACCTATCGCCTAACTAAGGCAGTGAGGATAGGCCATGTTATAAGCGGCGAATAACCTATCCCCTATGTTTATATAGGGGCGCCTAAGCCATTCCCTATGTTGACATAAACGGAGCCTAACCTATCGCCTATGTGAGGCAGTGAGCATAGGAAATAGTATAATCGACGCCTAACCTATCGCCTATGTTGATATAGTCGGCGCCTAAGCCATCACCTATGTTAACATAGGCGGCTCCTAACCTATCGCAAAAGTGAGGAACTAAGCATAGGCATTGGTATAAATGGAGCCTAACGTATCACCTAAGTAAGGCTGTGAGCATAAATTATGGTATAAGCGGCGCCTAACCTATCGCCTATGTTGATATAGGTGGCACCTATGACATCGCCTATGTTGACATCGGCGGCACCTAACCTATCACCTAAGTGAGGCAGAGAGCATAGACTATGGTATAAGTGGCGCCTAACCTATCGCCTATGTTAATATAGGCGGCGCCTAAGCCATCGCGTCTGTTGACCTAGGCGGGTCCAAACCTATCGCCTAGGTGAGGCAGTGAGCATAGGCAATGGTATATGAAGAACCTAACCTATATCCTATGATTATATAGACGGCGCCTAAACCATAGCCTATGTTGACATTGGCGGCGCCTAACCTATCGCCTATGTGAGGCAGTAAGCATAGGCAATGGTATAAACGGTGGCTAACCTATTGCGTATGTTGATATAGGCGACGCCTAATCCATCACCTATGTTGACATAGGCGGCGCCTCACCTATCGCCTAAGTGAGGTAGTGAGCATAGGCAATGGTATAACCGGCGTCTAACCTATCGCCTATGTTGATATAGGCGGCGCCTATGCCATCTCCTATGTATTATAGGCGGCGCTTAACCTATAGCCTAATTGAGGTAGTGAGCATAGGCAATGGTATATGCGGCGCCTAACCTAATGCCTATGTTGATATAGGAGGCGCCTAAGCCATCGCCTATGTAACATAGGCGGCACTTAACCTATAGCCTAAGTGAGGTAGTGAGCATAGGCAATGGTAAAAGCAGCGCCTAACCTATCGCCTATATTGATATCGGCGGCGCCTAGCCATCGCCTATGTTGACATAGGCGGCGCCTACCCTATCACCTAAGTGACGATGTGAGCATAGTCAATGGTATATGGGGCGCCCAACCTATCGCCTATGTTGATATGGACGACGCCTAAGCCAATGCCTATGTTGACAAAGGCGGTGCCTAACCTATGGCCTAAGTGAGGCAGTGATCATAGACAATGGTATAAGCGGCGCCTAACCTATCGCCTTTATTGATATAGGCGACACCTAGCCATCGCCTATGTTGACATAGGATACGCCTACCCTATCGACTAAGTAAGGCAGTGAGAATAGGCAATAGAATATCGGGCGCATAACCTATCACCTATGTTGATATAGGGGGCGTCTAAGCCATCGCCTATGTAACATAGGCAGCGCCTAAACTATAGCCTAATTGAGGCACTGAACATAGGCAATGGTATAAACGGCGCCTAACCTATCACCTATGTAGATATAGGTGGCGCCTAAGCCATCTCCTATGTTGACATAGGCGGTGCCTAACCTATCGCCTAAGTGAGGCAGTGAGCATAGGCAATGGTATAAGCGGTGCCTAACCTATCGCCTATGTTGATATAGGTGGCGCCTATGGCATCGCTTATGTTTACATTGGCGGCGCCTAACCTATCGCCTAACTGATGCAGCGAGCATAGGTAATGGTATAAGCGGCGCATAACCTATCGCCTATGTTGATATAGGCGGCGCCTAAGCGATCGCCTATGTTGACATAGACGGCGCCAAACCTATCGCCTAAGTGAGGCGGTGAGCATAGGCAATGGTATAAGCGGCGCCTGACCTTTCGCCTATGTTGATATAGGCGGCGCCTAAGCCATCGCCTATTTTGACATAGGCGGCACCTAACCTATCACCTAAGTGAGGCAGTGAGCATAGGTAATGGTATAAGCGGCGCCTAACCTATCGACTATTTTGATATAGGTGGAGCCTATGGCATCGCTTATATTTACATAGGCGGTGCCTAACCTATCATCTAAGTGAGGCAGCGAGCATAGGCAATGGTATAAGCGGCGTCTAACCTATCGCCTATGTTGATATACGTGGTGCCTAATCCATTGCCTATGTTTATATAGGGGTCGCCTAACCTATCTCCTATGTTGATATAGGAGGCGCCTAACCTATCGCCTAAGTGAGGCAGTGAGCATAGGAAATGGTATAAGCGTTGCCTAACCTATTGCCTATGTTTATATAAATGGCACCTAAGCCATCGCCTTTGTTGACATAGACGGAGCCTAACCTATCGCCTATGTGAGAAAGTTAGCATAGGCAATGGAATAAGCGGCGCCTAACCTATCGCCTATGTTGATATAGGCGGCGCCTAAACAATCGCCTAAGTTAGGCAGTGAGTATAGGCAATGGTATAAGCGGTGCCTAAACTATTGCCTAGGTTTATATAGGCGGCGCCTAAGACATAGCCTATATTGACATAGGCGGCGCCTAACCTATCGCCTAAGTGAGGCAATGAACATAGGTAATGGTATTAGCGGCGCCTAACCTATCACCTCTGTTGATATAGGAGGCGCAAAAGACATAGCATATGTTGACATAGGCGGCGCCTAACCGATCCCCTATGTTAGGCAGTAAGCATAGGCAATGGTATAAGCGGCGCCTAACCTATCACCTATGTTGATATAGGCAGCGCCTAAGACATCGCCTATGTTGACGTAGGCGGTGCCTAACCTATCGCCTATGTTGATATAGGCGGTGCCTAAGCCATTGTCTATGTTGACGTAGGCGGCGCCTAATCTATCGCCTAAGTCAGGCAGTGAGCATTGGCATTGGTATAAGCAACGCCTAATCTATCACTTATGATGATTTAGGTGGTGCCTAATCCATCGCCTATGTTGACATAGGCGGCGCGTAACCTATCGCCTAAGTGAGTTAGTGAGCATAGGAAATGGTATAAGTGGAGCCTAACCTATCGCCTATGTTGATATAGGCGGTGCCTAAGCCATCGCTTATGTTGACATAGATGGCACCTAACCTATCCCCTAAGTGAGGCAGTGAGTATAGATAAAGGTATAAGCGGCGCCTAACCTATCCCCTATGTTGATATAGGTAGCGCCTAAGACATCGTCTATGTTGACATAGGTGGTGCCTAACCTATCGCCTAAGTGAAGCAGTGAGCATATGCAATGGTATAAGCGGCGCCTAAGCCATCGCCAATGTTTATATAGGCGGCGGCTAACCTATCGCCTAAGTGAGGCAGTGAGCATAGGCAATGGTATAAGAGGCGCCTAACCTAACGCCTATCTTGATATAGGCGGTGCCTAAGCCATCGCCTATATTAACGTAGGTGGTGCCTAACCTATCTCCTAATTGAGGCAGTGATCATAGGAATTGGTATAAGCGGTGCCTAACCTATCGCCTTTGTTGATATAGGCAGCGCCTAAGCCATTACCTATATTGACATAGATGGATCCTAACCTATCGCCTAAGTTGATATAGACGGCTCCTAAGCCATTTTCTATGTTGACATAAGTGGAGCCTAACCTATCGCCTATGTGAGGCAGTGAGCATAGGCAATGGTATAAGCGGCGCCTAACCTATCGCCTATGATGACATAAACAGAGCCTAACCTATCGCCTAAGTGAGGCAGTGACCATAGGCAATGGTCTAAGCGGCACCTAACCTATCGCCTATGTTGATATAGGCAGCGCCTAAGCCATCGCCTATGTTGACATAGGCGGCGCCTAACCTATCGCCTATGTTAAAATAGGTGGCACCTAACCTATCGCCTAAGTAAAGCGGTGACCATAGGCAATGGTATAAGCGGCGCATTACCTATCGCCTATGTTGATATACGTAGCGCCTAAGCCATTGCCTATGTTAACATAGACGGAGCCTAACCTATAGCCTAGGTGAGGCAGTGAGCATAGTTAATGGTGTAAGTGGCGCCTAACCTATCGCCTATTTTGATATAGGTGGCAGCTAAGCCATCACCTATGTTAACATAGAAGGCGCCTAACCTATCGCCTAAGTGAGGCAGTGAGCATAGGCAATGGTATAAGCGGTGCCTAACCTATAGCCTATGCTGATATAGACGGCGCCTAAGCCATCACCTATGTTGACATAGGCGGTGCCTAACCTATCGCCTAATTGAGGCAGTGAGCATAGGAAATGGTATAAGCGGCACCTACCATATCTCTTATTTTGATATAGGTGGCGCCTAAGCCATAACCTATGTTGACATAGGCGGAGCCTAACCTATTACCTATGTTGATATAGGCAGCGCCTAAGCCATCGCCAATGTTGATATAAGTGGCGCCTAACCTATCGCCTATGTTGATATAGGCAGCACCTAAGCCATCGCCTATGTTGACATAGGCGGCGCCTAACCTATCACCTAAGTGTGGTAGTGAGCATAGACAATGGTATAAGCGGCGCCTAACCTATCGCCTATGTTAATATAGGAGACACCTATGACATCGCCTATGTGAGGCGGTGAGCATAGCCAATGGTATAAGCGGCGCCTAACCTATCGCCTATGTTGATATGGGTGGCGCCTAAGCGATCGCCTATGTTGACTTAGGCGGTGTCAAACCTATTGCCTAAGTAAGGCGGTGAGCATAGGCAATGGTATAAGCGGTGCATAGCCTATCGCCTATGTTGATATAGGTGGCGCCTAAGCCATTTTCTATGTTGACATAGACCGAGCCTAACCTATCGCCTAAGTGAGAAAGAGAGCATAGGTAATGGTAAAAGCAGCGCCTAACCTATCGCCAATGTTGATATATGTGGCGCCTAAGCCATCACCTATGTTGACATAGGAGGCGTCTAACCTATCGCCTAAGTGAGGCAGTGATCATAGGCAATGGAATAAGCGGCGCCTAACCTATCGCCTATGTTGATATAGGTGGCGCCTATGGCATCTCCTATGTTTACATAGGCGGCGCCTAACCTATCATCTTAGTGAGGCAGCAAGCATAGGCAATGGTATAAGCGGCGCCTAACCCATCGCCTATGTTGATATAGGCGGCACCTTAGTGATCGCCTATGTTTACATAGGCGGTGCCTAACCTATCGCCAAGTTGAGGCAGTGAGCATAGGCAATGGTATAAGCGGCGCCTAACCTATCTCCTATGTTGATATAGGTGGCGCCTAAGCCATAACCTATGATGTCATAGGCGGCACCTAACCTATCGCCTAGGTAAGGCAGTGAGCATAGGTAATGGTATAAGCGGCGCCTAACCTATCACCTATGTTGATATAGGTGGCGCCTATGGCATCTCCTATGTTTACATAGGCAGAGCCTAACCTATCGCCTTAGTGAGGCAGCAAGCATAGGCAATGGTATAAGCGGCGCCTAACCTATTGCCTATGTTGATATAGGCGGCGCCTAAGCGATCGCCTATGTTGACATAGGCGGTGCCTAACCTATCTCCTAAGTGAGGCAGTGAGAATAGGTAATGGTATAAGCGGCGCCTAACCTGTTGCCTATGTCGATATAAGCGGCACCAAATCTATCGACTATGTTGACATAGGCGGCACCTAACCTATCGCCAAATTGAGGCAGTGAGCATAGGCAATGGTATAAGCGGCGCCTAACCTATCTCCTATGTTGATATAGGCGGAGCCTTAGCCATAGCCTATGTTGACATAGGCGGCACCTATCCTATCGCCTAGGTAAGGCAGTGAGCATAAGTAATGGTATAAACGGCGCCTAACCTATCGCCTATGTTGATATAGGTGGCGCCTATGGCATCTCCTATGTTTACATAGGCGGCGCCTAACCTATCGCCTTAGTGAGGCAGAAAGCATAGGCAATGGTATAAGCGGCTCCTAACCTATCTCCTATGTTGATATAGGCAGCGTCTAAGCGATCGCCTATGTTGACAAAGGCGGTGCCTAACCTATCTCCTAAGTGAGGTGGTGAGAATAGGCAATGGTATAAGCGGTGCCTAACCTGTTGTCTATGTTGATATAGGCGGCACCAAATCCATCGACTATGTTGACATAGGCGGCACCTAACCTATCGCCTAAGTGAGGCAGTGAGCATAGGTAATGGTATAAGCGGAGACTAACCTATTGCCTATGTTGATATAGGTGGGTCCTATGGCATCGCTTATGTTTACATAGATGACGTCTAACCTATCGCCTAAGTGAGGCAGCGAGCATAGGCAATGGTATAAGCGGTGCCTAACTTATCGCCTATGTTGACATACGTGGCGCCTAACCTATCACCAATGTTGATATAAGCGGCACCTAAGCCATCGCCTAAGTGAGGCAGTGAGCATAGGCAATGGTATTAGCGGCGCCTAAGCTATTGCCTATGTTGATATAGGCGGATCCTAAGCGATCGCCTATGTTGACATAGGCGGTGCCTAGCCTATCGCCTAAGTGAGGCGGTGAGCATAGGCAATGGTATAAGCGGCGCCTAACCTATCGCCTATGTTTATATAGGCGGCGCCTATGCCATCACCTATGTTAACATAGGTGGGGCCTAACCTATCGCCTAAGTGAGATAGCGAGCATAGGAAATGGTAGAAGCGTCTCGTAACCTATCACCTATTTTGATATTGGCGGATCCGATGCCAGGGCATATGTTGACATAGGCGGTGCCTAACCTATCGCTAAAGTGAGGCAGTGAGCATAGGCAATGGTATATGCATTGCTTATCCTATTGAGTATGTTGATATAGGCGGCACCTAAGACATCGCCTATGTTGACATAGGCGGCGCCTAACCTATCGCCTAAGTGAGTCAGTGAGCATAGGCAATGGTATAAGTGGCTCCTAAGCCATCGCCGATGTTGATATTGGCGGGGGCTAACCTATCACCTAAGTGAGGAAGTAAGCATAGGCAATGGTATAAGTGGCTCCTTATCTATAGCCTATGTTGATATAGGCGGCGCCTAAGCCATCGCCTATGTTGACATAGGCAGCGCCTAACCTATCGCCTATGATGATATAGGCGGCGCCTAAGCCATCGCCTATATTAACATAGGCGACACCTAACCTATCGCCTAAGTGAGGCAGTTAGCATAGCCAATGGTATAAGCGGCTCTTAACCTATCGCTTATGTTGATATAGGTGGCTCGTAAGCCATCGCCTATGTTGACATAGGTGTCACCTAACCTATCGCCAAAGTGAGGCAGTAAGCATAGGGAATAGTATAATCGGCACCGAACCTATCGCCTATGTTGTTATAGGCGGCACCTGACCTATCGCCTATGTTGACATAACCGGCGCCTAAACTATCGCCTAAGTGAGGTAGTGAGCCTTGGAAATGATATAAGCGGCGCCTAACCTATCGCCTATGTTGATTCAGGCGGCACCTAAGACATCGCCTATGTTGACATACGCGGTGCCTAACCTATTACCTAAGTAAGGCAGTGAGCATAGGCAATGGTATAAGCGGCGCCTAGCCTATCATCTATGTCGATATAAGTGGCGCCTAAGACATCGCCTATGTTGACATAGGAGGCACCTAACCTATCGCCTAAGTGAGGCAGTGAGCATAGGCAATGGTATAAGTGGTGCCTAACATATCACTTATGTTGATATAGGCGGCGCCTGAGCCTTAGCCTATGTTGACATAGGTGGCGCCTAACTTATCGTCTAAGTAAGGCAGTGAGCATAGGCAATGGTATAAGCGGCGCCTAACCTATCGCCTATGTTGATATAGGCGGTGCCTAAGCCATCGCCTATGTAACATAGGCGGCGCCTAACCTATTGCCTAAGTAAGGCAGTAAGCATAGGCAATGGTATAAGTGGCCCCTAACCTATCGCCTATGTGATGCAGCAAGCATAAGCAATGGTATAAGCGGCGCCTAACCTATCACCTATGTTGATATAGGTGGCACAAAAGCCATCGCCTATGTTGACATAGGCTTCGCCTAACCTATCTCCTAAGTGAGGCAGAGAGCATAGGCATATGTATAAGTAGCGCCTAACCTATCGGCTATATTGACATAGGCGGCGCCTAGCCATCGCCTATTTTGACATAAGCGGCGCCTACCCTATCGCCTATGTTAGGTAGTAAGCATAGGCACTGGTAAAAGAGGCGTCTAACCTATCGCCTAAGTTGATAGAGGTGGTGCCTAACTTTTCGCCGAAGTGAGGTAATGAGCATAGGCAATGGTATAAGCAGCGCCTAACCTATTTCCTATGATGATATAGGCGGTGCCTAAGCCATCGCCAATGTTGACATACGCGGCGCCTAACCTATCGCCAAATTGAGAAAGTGAGCATAGGCAAAGGTATAAGCGATGCCTAACCTTTCGCATATGTTGATATAGGCGGCGCCTAAGCCATGGCCTATGTTGACATAGGCGGCACCTAAACTGTGGCCTAAGTGAGTCAGTGAGCATAGACAATGGTATAAGCGGAGCCTAACCTATAGCCTATGTTGATATAGGCAGCACCTAAGCCATTGCCTATGTTGACATAGGCAGCGCCTAACCTATCGCCTAAGTGAGGCAGCGAGCATAGGCAATGATATAAGCGGAGCCTAACCTATCGCCTATGGTGATATAGGCGACATCTAAGCCACCGCCTATGGTAACATAGGTGGCGCCTAACCTATCGCCTAAGTGAGGCAGTGAGCATAGGCAATGGTATAAGCGACGCCTAACCTATCAGCTATGTTGATATAGGGTGCGCCTAAGTCATCGCCTATGTTGACATAGGCGGCGCCTAACCTCTCGCCTAGGTGAGGCAGTGAGAATAGGCAATGGTATAAGCGACACCTAACCTATCGCCTATGTTGATATAGGCGGCGCCTAAGACATCGCCTATGTTGACATAGGGGGCGCCTAACCGATCACCTAAGTGATCGAGTTAGCATAGACAATGGTATAAGTGGCGCCTAACATATCGCCTATGTTAATATAGGTTGCGCCTAACCTATCGGCTAAGTGAGGCAGTAAGCATAGGCAATGGTATTAGTGGCGCCTAACCTATCGCTTATGCTGATAAAGGAGGTGCCTAAGCCATCGCCTATATAGACGTAAGCGGCGTCAAACCTATCGCTTAATTGAGGTAGTGAGCATAGGAAATGGTATAAGTGGAGCCTACCCTATCTCCTATGATGATATATGCAGCGACTAAGCTATTAACTATGCATAAATAGGCGGCGCCTAACCTTTCAACTATGTAAGGCAGTGAGCGTAGGAAATGGTATAAGTGGAGCCTAACCTATCGCCTATTTTTATATAGGCGGCGCCTAAGCTATCGCCTATGATTATATAGGCGGCGCCTAAGCCATCGCCTATGTTGACATTGACGGCGCCTAACCTATCGCCTACGTGAGGCAGTAAGCATAGGCAATGGTATAAGCGGCACCAAAACTATCGCTTATGTTGATATAGGCGATGCCTAAGCCATCGCCTATGTTGACATAGGCGGCGCCTAACCTATCACCTAAGCGAGGGAGTAAGCATAGCCAATGGTTTAAGCGGCGTCTAACCTATCGCCTATGTTGATATAGGCGGCGCCTATGCCATCGCCTATGTTGACATAGGCGGCGCCTAACCTATCGCCTATGATGATATAGGCGGCGCCTAAGCCATCGCCTATGTTGACATAGGCAGCGCCTAACCTATCGCCTAAGTGAGGCAGCGAGCATAGGCAATGATATAAACGACGCCTAACCTATTGCCTATTTTGATATAGGTGGCACCTAATCCATCGCCTATGTTGACATAGGCGTCGCCTAACCTATCGCCTAAGTTAGGCAGAGAGCATAGGAAATGGTATAAGCGGCGCCTAACCTATCGCCTATGTTGATTTAGGCGATGCCTAAGCCATCACCTATGTAACATAGACAACACCTAACCTATCACCTAAGTGAAGCAGTGAGCATAGACCATGGTATAAACGGTGCCTAACCTATCGCCTATGTTGATATAGGAGGCACCTAAGCCATCGCCTAAGTAATGCAGTAGGCATAGGCAATGGTATATGCGGCGCCTAACCTATCGCCTATGTTGATAGAGGCGGCGCCTAACCCATCGCCTATTTTGACATAGGCAGCGCCTAACTTATCGCAGAAGTAAGGCAGTGAGCATAGGAAATGGTATAAGCGGCGCCTAACCTATTGACGATGATAATATAGGCGGTGCCTAAGCCATCGCCTATGTTGACATAGGCGGCGCCTAACCTATCACCTAATTTATAAAGTGAACATAGGTAAAGGTATAAGCGATCCCTAACCTATCACCTATGTTGATATAGGTGGAGCCTAAGCCATCGCCTATGTTGACATGGGCGACTCCTAAACTGTGGCCTAAGTGAGTCAGTGAGCATAGACAATGGTATAAGCGGAGCCTAACCTATAGCCTATGTTGATATAGGCAGCACCTAAGCCATTGCCTATGTTGACATAGGCAGCGCCTAACCTATCGCCTAAGTGAGGCAGCGAGCATAGGCAATGATATAAGCGGCGCCTAACCTATCGCCTATGGTGATATAGGCGACATCTAAGCCACCGCCTATGGTAACATAGGTGGCGCCTAACCTATCGCCTAAGTGAGGCAGTGAGCATAGGCATGGTATAAGCGACGCCTAACCTATCAGCTATGTTGATATAGGGTGCGCCTAAGTCATCGCCTATGTTGACATAGGCGGCGCCTAACCTCTCGCCTAGGTGAGGCAGTGAGAATAGGCAATGGTATAAGCGGCACCTAACCTATCGCCTATGTTGATATAGGCGGCGCCTAAGACATCGCCTATGTTGACATAGGGGGCGCCTAACCGATCACCTAAGTGATCGAGTTAGCATAGACAATGGTATAAGTGGCGCCTAACATATCGCCTATGTTAATATAGGTGGCGCCTAACCTATCGGCTAAGTGAGGCAGTAAGCATAGGCAATGGTATTAGTGGCGCCTAACCTATCGCTTATGCTGATAAAGGAGGCGCCTAAGCCATCGCCTATATTGACGTAGGCGGCGTCAAACCTATCGCTTAATTGAGGTAGTGAGCATAGGAAATGGTATAAGTGGAGCCTACCCTATCTCCTATGATGATATATGCAGCGACTAAGCTATTAACTATGCATAAATTGGCGGCGCCTAACCTTTCAACTAAGTAAGGCAGTGAGCGTAGGAAATGGTATAAGTAAGGCCTAACCTATCGCCTATTTTTATATAGGCGGCGCCTAATCTATCGCCTATGATTATATAGGCGGCGCCTAAGCCATCGCCTATGTTGACATTGGCGGCGCCTAACCTATCGCCTACGTGAGGCAGTAAGCATAGGCAATGGTATAAGCAGCACCAAAACTATCGCTTATGTTGATATAGGCGATGCCTAAGCCATCGCCTATGTTGACATAGGCGGCGCCTAACCTATCACCTAAGCGAGGGAGTAAGCATAGCCAATGGTATAAGCGGCGTCTAACCTATCGCCTATGTTGATATAGGCGGCGCCTATGCCATCGCCTATGTTGACATAGGCGGCGCCTAACCTATCGCCTATGATGATATAGGCGGCGCCTAAGCAATCGCCTATGTTGACATAGGCAGCGCCTAACCTATTGCCTAAGTGAGGCAGCGAGCATAGGCAATGATATAAACGACGCCTAACCTATTGCCTATTTTGATATAGGTGGCACCTAATCCATCGCCTATGTTGACATAGGCGTCGCCTAACCTATCGCCTAAGTTAGGCAGAGAGCATAGGAAATGGTATAAGCGGCGCCTAACCTATCGCCTATGTTGATTTAGGCGATGCCTAAGCCATCACCTATGTAACATAGACAACACCTAACCTATCACCTAAGTGAAGCAGTGAGCATAGACCATGGTATAAACGGTGCCTAACCTATCGCCTATGTTGATATAGGAGGCACCTAAGCCATCGCCTAAGTAATGCAGTAGGCATAGGCAATAGTATATGCGGCGCCTAACCTATCGCCTATGTTGATAGAGGCGGCGCCTAACCCATCGCCTATGTTGACATAGGCAGCGCCTAACTTATCGCAGAAGTAAGGCAGTGAGCATAGGAAATGTTATAAGCGGCGCCTAACCTATTGACGATGATAATATAGGCGGTGCCTAAGCCATCGCCTATGTTGACATAGGCGGCGCCTAACCTATCACCTAATTTATAAAGTGAACATAGGTAAAGGTATAAGCGATCCCTAACCTATCACCTATGTTGATATAGGTGGAGCCTAAGAGATCGCCTATGTTGACATGGGCGGCTCCTAACGTATCGCCTATATTGATATAGGCTTTACCTAAGACATCGCCTATGATGATATAGGCGGCGGCTAACCTATCGCCTAAGAGAGGCAGTGAGCATAGACAATGGTAGAAGTGGCGCCTAACCTATCGCTTATGTTAATATAGGTGGCACCTAACCTATCGCCTAAGTGAGGGAGTAAGCAAAGGCAATGGTATAAGCGGAGCCTAATCTATCGCCTATGTTGACATAGGCGCCGTTAAACCTATCGCCTAATTGAAGCAGTGAGCATAGGAAATGGTATAAGCGGCGCCTAACCTATCACCAATGTTGATATAGGCGACGCCTATGTTGACATAGGTGGAGCCTAACCTATAACCTAAGTGAGGTAGTGAGCATAGGCAATGGCATAAGCAGCGCCTAACCTATCGCCTATGATTATATAAGCGGCGCTTAAGCCATCGCCTATGTTGACATTGGTGGTGCCTAACCTATCGCCTACGTGAGGCCGTAAGCATAAGCAATGGTATAAGAGGGGCCTAACCTATCGCTAATGTTTATATAGGCGGCGCCTAATCCATCGCCTATGTTGACATAGGCGGCCCCTAACCTATCGCCTAAGTGAGGCAGTGAGCATAGGCAATGGTATAAGCGGCATCTAACCTATTACCTATTTTGATATAGGCGGTGCCTAACCTATCGCCAATGTTGATATAGGCGGCGCCTATGACATCTCCTATGTAACATAGGCGGCGCTTAACCTATAGCCTAAGTGAGGTAGTGAGCATAGACAATGGTATAAGCGGCGCCTAACCTATCACCTATATTGATATAGGCGGCGACTAGCCATCGCCTATGTTGACATAGGCGGCGCCTAACCTATGGCCTAAGTGAGGCAGTGAGCATAGCCAATGGTATAAGCGGCGCCTAACCTAACGCCTATATTGGTATAGGCGGCGTCTAGCCATCGCCTATGTTGACATAGGCGGCGCGTACCCTATCGCCTAAGTGAGGCAGTGAGAATAGGCAATGGTATAACGGGCGCCTAACCTATCACCTATGTTGATATAAGGGGCGCCTAAGCGATCGCCTATGTAACATAGGAGGCGCCTATCCTATAGCCTAAGTGAGGTAGTAAGCATGGACAATGGAATAAGCGGCGACTAACCTATCGCCTATATTTATATAGGCGGCGCCTAGCCATCGCCTATGTTGACATAGGCGGTGCCTACCCTATCTCCTAAGTAAGGCAGTGAGCATAGGCAATGGTATAAGGGGCGCCCAACCTATCGTCTATGTTGATATAGGCGGCACCTAAGTCATCGCCTAAGTGAGGCAGTGGGCATAGGCAATGGTATAAGGGGCGCGTAACCTACCGTCTATGTTGATATATGCTGCGCCTAAACGATCGCCTATGTAGACATATGCGGCGCCTAACCTATCACCTAAGTGAGGCCATGAGCATAGGCAATAGAATAAGTGGCGCCTAACCTATCGCCTATGTTGATATAGGCGGCGCCTAATCCATCGACTATGTTGACATAGACGGTGCCTAACCAATCGCCTAAGTGAGGCAGTGAGCATAGGTAATGGTATAAGTGGCGCCTTACCTATCGCCTATGTTGATATACGTGGCGCCTATGGCATTGCCTATGTTGACATAGGCGGCTCCTAATCAATCGCCAAAGTGAGGAAACTCGCATAGGTAATGGTATAAGAGGCGCCTAACCTATCGCCTATGTTGATATTGGCGGCCCCTACGATATCACCTATGTTGATGTAGGCGGCGCCTAACCTATTGCCTAATTGAGGCAGTGAGCATAGGCAATGGTATAAGCGGCGCCTAACATATTGCCTATGTTAATATAGGCAGCGCCTAAGCCATTGCCTATGTTGACATAGGCGGCACCTAACCTATCGAATAAGAGAGGCAGCGAGCATAGGCAATTGTAAAAGCGGCACATAACCTATCGCCTATGTTGATATAGGTGGCGCCTAAGCCATCGCCTATCTTGACATAGGCGTCTCCTAACCTCTCTCCTAAGTGAGGCAGAGAGCATAGGCAATGGTATAAGAGGTGCCTAACCTATCGCCTATGTTTATTTAGACGGCACCTAACTTATTGCCTAAGTAAAGAAGTGAGCATAGACAATGGTATAAGGGGCGCCTAACCTATCGCCTAAGTGAGGCAGTGAGCATAGACAATGGTATAAGTGGCGCCTAACCTATCACCTATGTTGATATAGAAGGCACCTAAGCCATTGCCTAAGTGAGGCAGTGAGCATAGGCAATGGTATAAGCGGCGCCTAACCTATTGCTTATGTTGATATATGCGGCGCCTAAGCGATCGCTTATGTTGACATAGACGGCGCCTAGCCTATCGCCTAAGTGAGGCGGTGAGCATAGGCAATGGTATAAGCGGCGCCTAACCTGTCGCCTATGTTGATATAGGCGGCGCCTATGCCATCACCTATGTTGACATAGGCGGGGCCTAACCTATCACCTAAGTGAGACAGCGAGCATTGGAAATGGTAGAAGCGTTTCCTAACCTATCACCTATTTTGATATTGGCGGAGCCTATGCCAGGGCATATGTATACATAGGCGGAGCCTAACCTATCGCTAAAGTGAGGGAGTGAGCATAGGCAATGGTATAAGTGGTGTCTAACCTATCGTCTATGTTGATATACGTGGCGCCTAAGCCATCTCCTATGTTGACGTAGGCGGTGCCTAACCTATCGCCTAATTGAGGCAGTGAGCATAGGCAATGTTATAAGCTGCGCCTAACCTATCGCCTATGTTAATATAGGCGGCACCTAAGCCATTGCCTATGTTGACATAGACGGAGCCTAACCTATCGCCTATGTGAGGCAGTGAGCATAGGAAGTAATATAAGCGGTGCCTAACCTATCTCCTATGTTGACATAGACGACGCCTAACCTATCTCCTATGTGAGGCAGTGAGCATAGGAAATAGTATAAGCGTCACCTAACCTATCGCTTAAGTGACGCAGTGAGTATAGGCAATGGTATAAGCGGCGCCTAACCTATTGGCTATGTTAATATAGGAGGCACCTAAATCATCGCCTATGTTAACATAGGCGGCGCCTAACCTATCACCAAAGTGAGGCACTGAGCATAGGCAATTGTATATGCGGCACCTAACCTATCGCTTAAGTGACGCAGTGAGTATAGGCAATGGTATAAGCGGCGCCTAACCTATTGGCTATGTTGATATAGGAGGCACCTAAACCATCGCCTATGTTAACATAGGCGGCGCCTAACCTATCACCAAAGTGAGGCACTGAGCATAGGCAATTGTATATGCGGCACCTAACCTATCGCCTATGTTGACATCGGTGGCGCCTAACCTATTGCCTATGTTGATATTGGCAGCACCATATCCATTACCTCTGTTGACATAGACAGCGTCTAACCTATCGCCTATGTGAGGCAGTGAGCATAGACAATGGTATAAGCGACGCCTAACCTATCACCTATGTTGATATAGGCAGCACCTAAGCCATCGTCTAAGTGAAGCAGTCAGTATAGGCAATGGTATAAGTGACGCCTAACCTATCGCCTATGTTGATATAGGAGGAGTCTAAGCAATCGCCCATGTTGACATATGCGACGCCTAACCTATCGCCTAAGTGAGGCAATGAGCATAGGCAATGGTATAAGTGGCGCCTAACCTGTCGCCTATGTTGGTATAGGTGGTGCCTAATCCATCAACTATGTTGACATAGGAGGCACCTAACCTATCGCCTATGTGAGGCAGTGAGCATAGGTAATGGTATAAGCGACGTCTAAACTATCGCCAATGTTGATATAGGTGGCTCTTATGGCATCGCTTATGTTTACATAGGCGGCGCCTAACCTATCGCCTAAGTGAGGCAGCGAGCATAGGCAATGGCATAAGCGGCACCTAACCTATTGCCTATGTTGATATACGTTGCGCCTAAGCCATTGCCTATGTTTATACATGCGACGCCCAACCTATCGACTAAGTGAGGCAGTAAGCATAGGCAATGGTATAAGCGGCGCCTAACCTATCGCCAATGTTGATATAGGCGGCGTCTAAGCCATCCCCTATGTTGACGTAGGCGATTCCTAACCTATCGCCTAATTGAGGCAGTGAGCATAGGTAATGGTATAAGCATTGCCTAACCTATCGCCTATGTTGATATAGGCGACGCCTAAGCCATCGCCTATATTAACATAAGCAGCACCTAACCTATCGCCTAAGTGAGGCAGTGAGCATAGTTAATAGTATAAGCAGCGCCTAACCTATCGCCTATGTTGATATAGGTGGCGTCTATGGAATCTCCTATGTTTATATAGGCGGCGCCTAACCTATCGCCTTAGTGAGGAAGTAAGCATAGGCAATGGTATAAGCGGCGCCTAACCTATCGCGTACGTTGAGATAGGCGGCGCCTATCCTATGGCCTAAGTGAGGCAGTGAGCATAGCCAATGGTATAAGCGGCGCCTAACCTAACGCCTATATTGGTATAGGCGGCGTCTAGCCATCGCCTATGTTGACATAGGAGGCGCGTACCCTATCGCCTAAGTGAGGCAGTGAGAATAGGAAATGGTATAACGGGCGCCAAACCTATCACCTATGTTGATATAAGGGGCGCCTAAGCGATCGCCTATGTAACATAGGAGGCGCCTATCCTATAGCCTAAGTGAGGTAGTAAGCATGGACAATGGAATAAGCGGCGACTAACCTATCGCCTATATTTATATAGGCGGCGCCTAGCCATCGCCTATGTTGACATAGGCGGTGCCTACCCTATCGCCTAAGTGAGGCAGTGAGCATAGGCAATGGTATAAGGGGCGCCCAACCTATCGCCTATGTTGATATAGGCGGCACCTAAGTCATCGCCTAAGTGAGGCAGTGGGCATAGGCAATGGTATAAGGGGCGCGTAACCTACCGTCTATGTTGATATATGCTGCGCCTAAACGATCGCCTATGTAGACATACGCGGCGCCTAACCTATCACCTAAGTGAGGCCATGAGCATAGGCAATAGAATAAGTGGCGCCTAACCTATCGCCTATGTTGATATAGGCGGCGCCTAATCCATCGACTATGTTGACATAGACGGCGCCTAACCAATCGCCTAAGTGAGGCAGTGAGCATAGGTAATGGTATAAGTGGCGCCTTACCTATCGCCTATGTTGATATAGGTGGTGCCTATGGCATTGCCTATGTTGACATAGACGGCTCCTAATCAATCGCCAAAGTGAGGCAACTCACATAGGTAATGGTATAAGAGGCGCCTAACCTATCGCCTATGTTGATATTGGCGGCGCCTACGATATCACCTATGTTGATGTAGGCGACGCCTAACCTATTGCCTAATTGAGGCAGTGAGCATAGGCAATGGTATAAGCGGCGCCTAACCTATTGCCTATGTTAATATAAGCAGCGCCTAAGGCATTGCCTATGTTGACATAGGCGGCACCTAACCTATCGAATAAGAGAGGCAGCGAGCATAGGCAATTGTAAAAGCGGCACATAACCTGTCGCCTATGTTGATATAGGTGGCACCTAAGCCATCGCCTATCTTGACATAGGCGTCTCCTAACCTCTCTCCTAAGTGAGGCAGAGAGCATAGGCAATGGTATAAGAGGTGCCTAACCTATCGCCTATGTTTATTTAGACGACACATAACTTATCGCCTAAGTAAAGAAGTGAGCATAGACAATGGTATAAGGGGCGCCTAACCTATCGCCTAAGTGAGGCAATGAGCATAGACAATGGTATAAGTGGCGCCTAACCTATCACCTATGTTGATATAGGCGGCACCTAAGCCATCGCCTAAGTGAGGCAGTGAGCATAGACAATGGTATAAGCGGTGCCTAACCTATTGCTTATGTTGATATAGGCGGCGCCTAAGCGATCGCCTATGTTGACATAGGCGGCGCCTAGCCTATCGCCTAAGTGAGGCGGTGAGCATAGGCAATGGTATAAGCGGCGCCTAACCTATCGCCTATGTTGATATAGGTGGCTCTTATGGCATCGCTTATGTTTACATAGGCAGCGCCTAACCTATCGCCTAAGTGAGGCAGCGAGCATAGGCTATGGCATAAGCGGCGCCTAACCTATTGCCTATGTTGATATACGTTGCGCCTAAGCCATTGCCTATGTTTATACATGCGACGCCCAACCTATCGACTAAGTGAGGCAGTAAGCATAGGCAATGGTATAAGCGGCGCCTAACCTATCGCCAATGTTGATATAGGTGGCGTCTAAGCCATCCCCTATGTTGATGTAGGCGATTCCTAACCTATCGCCTAATTCAGGCAGTGAGCATAGGTAATGGTATAAGCATCGCCTAACCTATCGCCTATGTTGATATAGGCGACGCCTAAGCCATCGCCTATATTAACATAAGCAGCACCTAACCTATCGCCTAAGTGAGGCAGTGAGCATAGTTAATAGTATAAGCAGCGCCTAACCTATCGCCTATGTTGATATAGGTGGCGCCTATGGAATCTCCTATGTTTATATAGGCGGCGCCTAACCTATCGCCTTAGTGAGGAAGTAAGCATAGGCAATGGTATAAGCGGCGCCTAACCTATCGCGTACGTTGAGATAGGCGGCGCCTAACCTATGGCGTAAGTGAGGCAGTGAGCATAGCCAATGGTATAAGCGGCGCCTAACCTAACGCCTATATTGGTATAGGCGGCGTCTAGCCATCGCCTATGTTGACATAGGCGGCGCGTACCCTATCGCCTAAGTGAGGCAGTGAGAATAGGAAATGGTATAACGGGCACCTAACCTATCACCTATGTTGATATAAGGGGCGCCTAAGCGATCGCCTATGTAACATAGGAGGCGCCTATCCTATAGCCTAAGTGAGGTAGTAAGCATGGACAATGGAATAAGCGGCGACTAACCTATCGCCTATATTTATATAGGCGGCGCCTAGCCATCGCCTATGTTGACATAGGCGGTGCCTACCCTATCGCCTAAGTGAGGCAGTGAGCATAGGCAATGGTATAAGGGGCGCCCAACCTATCGCCTATGTTGATATAGGCGGCACCTAAGTCATCGCCTAAGTGAGGCAGTGGGCATAGGCAATGGTATAAGGGGCGCGTAACCTACCGTCTATGTTGATATATGCTGCGCCTAAACGATCACCTATGTAGACATACGCGGCGACTAACCTATCACCTAAGTGAGGCCATGAGCATAGGCAATAGAATAAGTGGCGCCTAACCTATCGCCTATGTTGATATAGGCGGCGCCTAATCCATCGACTATGTTGACATAGACGGCGCCTAACAAATCAGCTAAGTGAGGCAGTGAGCATAGGTAATGGTATAAGTGGCGCCTTACCTATCGCCTATGTTGATATAGGTGGCGCCTATAGCATTGCCTATGTTGACATAGACGGCTCCTAATCAATCGCCAAAGTGAGGCAACTTACATAGGTAATGGTATAAGAGGCGCCTAACCTATCGCCTATGTTGATATTGGCGGCGCCTACGATATCACCTATGTTGATGTAGGCGGCGCCTAACCTATTGCCTAATTGAGGCAGTGAGCATAGGGAATGGTATAAGCGGCGCCTAACCTATTGCCTATGTTAATATAGGCAGCGCCTAAGGCATTGCCTATGTTGACATAGGCGGCACCTAACCTATCGAATAAGAGAGGCAGCGAGCATAGGCAATTGTAAAAGCGGCACATAACCTGTCGCCTATGTTGATATAGGTGGCGCCTATGCCATCGCCTATCTTGACATAGGCGTCTCCTAACCTCTCTCCTAAGTGAGGCAGAGAGAATAGGCAATGGTATAAGAGGTGCCTAACCTATCGCCTATGTTTATTTAGACGGAACCTAACTTATCGCCTGAGTAAAGAAGTGAGCATAGACAATGGTATAAGGGGCGCCTAACCTATCGCCTAAGTGAGGCAATGAGCATAGACAATGGTATAAGTGACGCCTAACCTATCACCTATGTTGATATAGGCGGCACCTAAGCCATCGCCTAAGTGAGGCAGTGAGCATAGACAATGGTATAAGCGGCGCCTAACCTATTACTTATGTTGATATAGGCGGCGCCTAAGCGATCGCCTATGTTGACATAGGCGGTGCCTAGCCTATCGCCTAAGTGAGGCGGTGAGCATAGTCAATGGTATAAGCGGCGCCTAACCTATCGCCTATGTTGATATAGGCGGCGCCTATGCCATCACCTATGTTGACATAGGCGGGGCCTAACCTATCACCTAAGTGAGACAACGAGCATTGGAAATGGTAGAAGCGTTTCCTAACCTATCACCTATTTTTATATTGGTGGAGCCTATGCCAGGGCATATGTATACATAGGCGGAGCCTAACCTATCGCTAAAGTGAGGGAGTGAGCATAGGAAATGGTATAAGTGGTGTCTAACCTATCGTCTATGTTGATATACGTGGCGCCTAAGCCATCTCCTATGTTGACGTAGGCGGTGCCTAACCTATCGCCTAATTGAGGCAGTGAGCATAGGCAATGTTATAAACGGCGCCTAACCTATCGCCTATGTTAATATAGGCGGCACCTAAGCCATTGCCTATGTTGACATAGACAGAGCCTAACCTATCGCCTATGTGAGGCAGTGAGCATAGGAAGTAATATAAGCGGTGCCTAACCTATCTCCTATGTTGACATAGACGACGCCTAACCTATCGCCTATGTGAGGCAGTGAGTATAGGAAATAGTATAAGCGTCACCTAACCTATCTCTTAAGTGACGCAGTGAGTATAGGCAATGGTATAAGCGGCGCCTAACCTATTGGCTATGTTAATATAGGAGGCACCTAAATCATCGCCTATGTTAACATAGGCGGCGCCTAACCTATCACTAAAGTGAGGCACTGAGCATAGGCAATTGTATATGCGGCACCTAACCTATCGCTTAAGTGACGTAGTGAGTATAGGCAATGGTATAAGCGACGCCTAACCTATTGGCTATGTTGATATAGGAGGCACCTAAACCATCGCCTATGTTAACATAGGCGGCGCCTAACCTATCACCAAAGTGAGGCACTGAGCATAGGCAATTGTATATGCGGCACCTAACCTATCGCCTATGTTGACATCGGTGGCGCCATACCTATTGCCTATGTTGATATTGGCAGCACCATATCCATTACCTCTGTTGACATAGACAACGTCTAACCTATCGCCTATGTGAGGCAGTGAGCATAGACAATGGTATAAACGGCGCCTAACCTATCACCTATGTTGATATAGGCAGCACCTAAGCCATCGTCTAAGTGAAGCAGTCAGTATAGGCAATGGTATAAGTGACGCCTAACCTATCGCCTATGTTGATATAGGCGGAGTCTAAGCAATCGCCCATGTTGACATATGCGACGCCTAACCTATCGCCTAAGTGAGGCAGTGAGCATAGGCAATGGTATAAGTGGCGCCTAACCTGTCGCCTATGTTGGTATAGGTGGTGCCTAATCCATCGACTATGTTGACATAGGAGGCACCTAACCTATCGCCTAAGTTAGGCAGTGAGCATAGGTAATGGTATAAGCGACGTCTAAACTATCGCCAATGTTGATATAGGTGGCTCTTATGGCATCGCTTATGTTTACATAGGCGGCGCCTAACCTATCGCCTAAGTGAGGCAGCGAGCATAGGCAATGGCATAAGCGGCGCCTAACCTATTGCCTATGTTGATATACGTTGCGCCTAAGCCATTGCCTATGTTTATACATGCGACGCCCAACCTATCGACTAAGTGAGGCAGTAAGCATAGGCAATGGTATAAGCGGCGCCTAACCTATCGCCAATGTTGATATAGGCGGCGTCTAAGCCATCCCCTATGTTGACGTAGGCGATTCCTAACCTATCGCCTAATTGAGGCAGTGAGCATAGGTAATGGTATAAGCATCGCCTAACCTATCGCCTATATTGATATAGGCGATGCCTAAGCCATCGCCTATATTGACATAAGCAGCACCTAACCTATCGCCTAAGTGAGGCAGTGAGCATAGTTAATAGTATAAGCAGCGCCTAACCTATCGCCTATGTTGATATAGGTGGCGCCTATGGAATCTCCTATGTTTATATAGGCGGCGCCTAACCTATCGCCTTAGTGAGGAAGTAAGCATAGGCAATGGTATAAGCGGCGCCTAACCTATCGCGTACGTTGATATAGGCGGCGCCTAAGCAATCGCATATGTTGACATAGGCGGCGCCTAAGCGATCGCCTATGTTGAAATAGGCGGCAATTAAGCGATCGCCTATGTTGACATAGGCGGCGCCTAAGCGATCGCCAATGTTGACATCGGCAGCGCCTAACCTATAGCCTAAGTGAGGCAGTGAGAATAGGCAAAGGTATAAGCGGCGCCTAACCCATCGCCTAAGTTGATATAGGCGGCGCCAAATCCATCGACTATGTTGACATAGGCGGAACCTAACCTATTGCCTATGTGAGGCAGTGAGCATAGGTAATGGTATAAGCGGCACCTAACCTATCGCCTATGTTGACATAGGTGGCACCTATGGCATCGCTTATGTTTACTTAGGCGGCGCATAACCTATCACCTAAGTAAAGCAGTGAGCATAGGCAATGGTATAAGCGGCGCCTAACCTATCACCTATGTTGACATACATGGCGCCTAAGCCATTGCCTATGTTTATATATGCGGCGCCTAACCTATCGCCTAAGTGAGGCAGTAAGCATTGGCAATGGTATAAGCGGCCCCTAATCCATCGCATATGTTGACATAGATGGCACCTAACCTATCCCCTAAGGCAGTGAGCATAGGTAATGGTATATGCGGCGCCTAACCTATCGCCTATGTTGATATAGGTGGCGCCTATGGCATCGCCTTGGTTTACATAGGCGGTGACTAACTTATCGCCTAAGTGAGGCAGCTAGTATAGGCAATGGTATAAGCTGTGCCTAACCTATCGCCTATGTTGATATACGTGGCGTCTAAGACATCGCCAATGTTTAAATAGGCGGCAGCTAATCTATCACCTAAGTGAGGTAGTAAGCATAAGCAATGGTATAAGCGGCGCCAAACCTAACGCCTATGTTGACGTAGGTGGTGCCTAACCTATCCCCTAATTAAGGTAGTGAGCAAAGGAAATGGTATAAGCGGTGCCTAACCTATCGCCTATGTTGATATAGGCGGCGCCTACGCCATTACCTATGTTGACATAGACGGAGCCTAACCTATCGCCTATGTCAGGAAGTAAGCATAGGAAATGGTATAAGAGGCGCCTAACCTATAGCCTATGATGATATAGGCGACGCCTAAGCCTTCGTCTATGTTGAAATAGGCGGCGCCTAACCTATCACCTAAGTGAGGAGGTGAGCATAGGCAATGGTATAAGCGGCACCTAACCTATCGCATATGTTGATATAGGAGGCTCCTAAGCCATCAGCTAAGTTAACATAGGTGGCGCCTAACCTATCGCCAAAGTGAGGCACTGAGCATAGGCAATGGTATAAGCGGCACCTAACCTATCGCCTATGTTGATATAGGAAACGCCTAAGCCATCGCCTATGTTGACATAGGCGGCACCTAACCTATCGCCTAAGTGAGGTAGTAAGCATAGATAATGGTTTAAGTGGTGCCTAAACTATCGCCTATGTTGATAAATGAGGGACCTATGCCATCGTCTAAGTAAGGCATAAGCATAGCCCATGGTATAAACGGTGCCTAACCTATTGCCTATTTGTATATAGGCGGCGCCTAAGCGATCACCTATGATGACTTAGGCGGCGCCTAACCTATCGCCTAAGTAAGGCGGTGAGCATAGGCAATGGTATAAGCAGCGCATAACCTATCGCCTATGTTGATATAGGTGGAGCCTAAGCCAGTGCCTATGTTGACATTGACCGAGCCTAACCTATCACCTAATTGAGAAAGTGAACCTAGGTAATGGTATAAGCGGCGCCTATCTATCGCCTATTTTGATATAGGTGGAGCCTAAGCCATCACCTATGTTGACATAGAAGGCGCCTAACCTATCGCCTAAGTGAGGCAGTGAGCATAGGTAATGCTATAAGCGACGCCTAACTTATCGCAAATGTTGATATAGGTGGCCCCTATGGCATCGCCACCTAACCTATCGCCTAAGTGTGGCAGCGAGCATAGGCAATGGTATAAGCGGTGCCTAACCTATCGCCTATGTTGATATACGTGGAGCCTAAGCCATTGCCTATGTTTATATATGCGGCGCCCAACCTATCGACTAAGTGAGGCATTAAGCATAGGCAATGGTATAAGCGGTGCCTAACCTATCGCCAATGTTAATATAGGCGGCACCTAAGCCATCGCCTATATTGACGTAGGTGGTGCCTAACCAATCTCCTAATTGAGGCAGTGGGCATAGGCAATGGAATAAGCATCGCCTAACCTATCGCCTATGTTGATATAGGCGGCGCCTAAGCCATCGCCTATATTGACATAGGCGGCACCTAACCTATCGCCTAAGTGAGGTAGAGAGCATAGGTAATGGTATAAGCAGCGCCTAACCTATCGCCTATGTTGATATAGGTGGCGCCTATGGCATCTCCAATGTTTACATAGGCGGCGCCTAACCTATCGCCTTAGTGAGGCAGCAAGCATAGGCAATGGTATAAGCGGCGCCTAACCTATCGCCTATGTTGATATAGGCGGCGCCTATGGCATCTCCTATGTTTACATAGGCGGCGCCTAACCTATCGCCTTAGTGAGGCAGCAAGCATAGGCAATGGTATAAGCGGCGCCTAACCTATCGGCTATGTTGATATAGGCGGCACCTAAGCGATTGCCTATGTTGACATAGGCGGCGCCTAACCTATCGCCTAAGTGAGGCAGTGAGAATACGCAATGGTATATGCGGCGCCTAACATATCGCCTATGTGGACATAGACGGAGCCTAACCGATCGCCTATGTGAGGAAGTGAGCATAGGAAATAGTATAAGCGGCGCCTAACCTATCGCGTATGTTGACATAGGCGACGCCTAACCTATCGCCTAAGTGATGCAGTGAGTATAGCCAATGGTATAAGCGGCGCCTAACCTATAGCCTAGGTTAAAATAGGCGGCACCTAACCTATTGCCTATGTAAGATGGTGAGCATAGGCAATGGTATAAGCGGCGCATAACCTATCGCCTATGTTGATATAGGTGGCGCCTAAGCCATTGCCTATGGTAACATAGACGGAGCCTAACCTAACACCTAAGTGACGCAGTGAGCATAGGTAATGGTATAAGTGGCACCTAACCTATCGCCTATTTTGATATAGGTGGCGCCTAAGCCATCACATATGTTGACATAGAAGGTGCCTAACCTATCGTCCAAGTGAGGCAGTGAGCATAGGCAATGGTATAAGCGGTGCCTAACCTATCTCCTATGCTGATATAGACAACGCCTAAGCCATCGCCTATGTTGACATAGGTGGTGCCTAACCTATCGCGTAATTGAGGCAGTGAGCATAGGAAATGGTATAAGCGGTGCCTAACCTATCGCCTATGTTGATATAGGTGGCACCTAAGCGATCACCTATGTTGAAATAGGTCAAGCCTAACCTATCACGTATGTGAGGCAGTGAGAATTGGCAATGGTATAACCGGCACCTAACCTATCGCCTATATTGATATAGGCAGCGCCTAAGCCATCCCCTATGTTCATATAGGTGGCGCCTAACCTATCGCCTATGTGAGGCAGTGAGCATAGGCAATGGTATAAGCAGCGCCTAACCTATCGCCTATGTTGATATAGGCGGCGCCTAAGCCATCGCCAATGTTGACATAGGCGACGCCTAACCTATCGCCTCTGTTGATATAGGCAGCACCATATACATTGCCTCTGTTGACATAGGTGGCGTCTAACCTATCGCCTAAGTGAGGCAGTGAGCATAGACAATGGTATAAGCGGCGCCTAACCTATCACCTATGTTTATATAGGCAGCACCTAAGCGATCTCCTAAGATAGGCAGTTAGCATAGGACATGGTATAAGTGGCGCCTAACCTATCACCTATGTTGATATAGGCGAAGCCTAAGTGATCGCCTATGTTGACACAGACGGCACCTAACCTATCTCCAAAGTGAGGCGGTGAGCATAGGAAATGGTATAAGTGGCGCCTAACTTGTTGCCTATGTTAGCATACGCGGCGCCAAATCCATCGACTATGTGGACATAGGCGGAACCTAACCTATCGCCTAAGTGAGGCAGTGAGCTTAGGTAATGCTATAAGCGACGCCTAACCTATCGCCAATGTTGATATAGGAGGCGCCTATGGCATCACTTATGATTACATAGGCGGCGCCTATCCTATCTCCTAAGTGAGGCAGCGAGCTTAGGCAATGGTATAAGCGGCGCCTAACCTATATCAACATTGGCGATACGTGGCGCCTAACCTATCCCCTATGTTGACATACCTGGCGCCTAAGCCATTGCCTATATTTATATATGCGGCACCTAACCTATCGCTTAAGTAAGGCAGTAAGCATAGGCAATGGTATAAGCGGCCCCTAGCCTGTCGCCTTTGTTGATATAGGCGGCGCCTAAGCGATCGCCTATGTTGACATAGGCGGTGCCTAACCTATCGCCTAAGTGAGGCGGTGAGAATAGGCAATGTTATAAGCAGCACCTAACCTATCGCCTATGTTGACATAGACGGAGCCTAACCTATCGCCTATGTGAGGCAGTGAGCATAGGAAATAGTTTAAGCGGCGCCTAACCTATCGCCTAAGTGACGCTGTGAGTATAGGCAGTGGTATAAGCGGAGCCTAACCTATTTCCGATGTTGATATAGGAGGCGCCTAAACCATCGCCTATGTTAACAAAGGCAGCGCCTAACCTATCGCCAAAGTGAGGCACTGAGCATAGGAAATTGTATATGCGGAGCCTAACCTATCACCTATGTTGATATAGGCAGCGCCTAAGCCATTGCCTATGTTGACATACGCGGCGCCTAACCTATTACCTAAGTGAGGTAGTAAGCATAGAAAATTGTATAAGCGGCGCCAAGCCTATCGCCTATGTTGATATAGGCGACACATAAGCCATCACCTAAGTAAGGCAGAGAGCATAGCCAATGGTATAAGTGGCGCCTTACCTATCGCCTATGTTGATAGAGGAGGCTCTTAAGCGATCGCCTATATTAAAATAGGCGGCACCTAACCTATCGCCTATGTAAGGCGGTGATCATAGGCAATGGAATAAGCATCGCCTAACCTATCGCCTATGTTGATATAGGCGGAGCCTAAGCCATCGCCTATGTTTGCATAGGCGGCGCCTAACCTATCGCCTATGTTGATATAGGCAGCACCATATCCATTACCTCTGTTGACATAGGCAGCGTCTAACTTATCGCCTAAGTCAGGAAGTGAGCATAGACAATGGTATAAGAAGCACCTAACCTATCACCTATGTTGATATAGGTGGCACCTAAGACATAGACTAAGTGAGGCAGTTTGCAGAGGCAATGGTATAAGTGGCTCCTAACCTATTGCCTATGTTGATATGGGCGGAGCCTAAGTGATCGCCTATGTTCACATAGGCGGCACTTAACCTATCTCCTAAGTGAGGCGGTGAGCATAGGCAATGGTATAAGCTGCGCCTAACCTGTCGCCTATGTTGGTATACGCGACGCCTAATCTATCGACTATGTTGACTTAGGCGGCACGTAACCTATCGCCTAAGTTAGGCAGTGAGCATAGGTAATGGTATAAGCGACGCCTAACCTATCGCAAATGTTGATATAGGTGGCTCCTATGGCATCGCTTATGTTTACATAGGCGGCGAGTAACCTATCGCCTAAGTGAGGCAGCGAGCATAGGCAATGGTATAAGCGGCGTCTAACCTATCGTCTATGTTGATATATGTGGCGCCTAAGCCATTGCCTATGATTATATATGCGGCGCCCAACCTATCGACTAAGTGAGGCAGTAAGCATAGACAATGGTATATGCGGCGCATAACCTATCGCCAATGTTGATATAGGTGGCGCCTAAGCCATCGCCTATGTTGACGTAGGCGGTGCCTAACCTATCGCCTAATTGAAGCCGTGAGCATAGGTAATGGTATAAGCATCGCCTAACCTATCGCCTATGTTGATATAGGCAGCGCCTAAGCCATCGCCTATATTGACATAGGCAGCACCTAACCTATCGCCTAAGTGAGTCAGTGAGCATAGGTAATGGTATAAGCGTAGCCTAACTAATCGCCTATGTTGATGTAGGTGGCGCCTATGGAATCTCCTATGTTTACATAGGCGACGCCTAACCTATCGTCTTAGTGAGGTAGTAAGCATAGGAAATTGTATAAGCGTCGCCTCACCTATCGCGTATGTTGATATAGGCGGCGCCTAAGCGATCTCCTATGTTGACATTGGCGGAGCCAAACCTATCGCCTAAATGAGGCAGTGAGAATAGGCAATGGTATAAGCGGCGCCTAACCTATCGCCTATGTTGATATAGGCGGTGCCTAATCCATCGACTATGTTGACATAGGCGGCACCTAACCTATCGCCTAAATGAGGCAGTGAGCATAGGTAATGGTATAAGCGGGGCCTAACCTATCGCCTATGTTGACATAGGTGTCGCCTATGGCATCGCTTATGTTTACATAGGCGGCACCTAACCTATCACCTAAGTGAGGCAGCGAGCGTAGGAAATGGTATAAGAAGCGCCTAACCTATCGCCTATGTTGACATACGTGGTGCCTAAGCCATTGCCTATGTTTATATATGTGGCGCCTAACCTATCGCCTAAGTAAGGCAGTAAGCATAGGCAAGGGTATAAGCGGCCCCTAACCTGTCGCCTATGTTGATATAGGCATCGCAAAATCCATCGCATATGTTGACATAGACGGCACCTAACCTATCCCCTAAGGCAGTGAGCATAGGTAATGGTATAAGCGGCGCCTAACCTATCGCCTATGTTGATATAGGTGGCTCCTATGGCATCGCCTATGTTTACATTGGCGGCGACTAACTTATCGCCTAAGTAAGGCAGCTAGCATAGGCAATGGTATAAGCAGCGCCTAACCTATCGCCTATGTTGATATACGTGGCGCCTAAGTCATCGCCTATGTTTAAGTAGGCGGCGGCTAATATATCGCCTAAGTGAGGTAGTAATCTTAGGCAATGGTATAAGCGGCGCCAAACCTAATGCCAATGTTGATATAGGCAGCGCCTAAGCCATCGCCTATGTTGACATAGGCGGTGCCTAACCTATCCCCTAATTGAGGTAGTGAGCATAGGAAATGGTATAAGCGGTGCTTATACTATCGCCTATGTTGATATAGGCGGTGCCTACGCCATTACCTATGTTCACATAGACGGAGCCTAACCTATCGACTATGTCAGGCAGTGAGCATAGCAAATCGTATAAGCGGCGCCTAAGCTATCGCCTATGTTGATATAGGCGGCGCCTAACCTATCGCCTAAGTGAGGAGGTGAGCATAGGCAATTGTATAAGCGGCGCCTAACCTATCGCCTATGTTGATATAGGAGGTGCCTAAACCATCGCCTATGTTAATATATGTGGCGCCTAACCTATCGCTAAAGTGAGGCACTGAGCATAGGCAATGGTATAAGCGACGCCTAACCTATCGCCTATGTTGATATAGGCAGCGCCTAAGACATCGCCTATGTTGACATAGGAGGTGCCAAACCTATCGCCTAAGTGAGGTAGTGAGCATAGATAATGGTATAAGCGGCGCCTAACCTATCGCCTATGTTGATATAGGAGGCACCTCTGCCATCGCCTAAGTGAGGCAGTGAGCATAGCCAATGGTATAAGCGGTGCCTAACCTATCGCCTATGCTGATCTAGATGGCGTCTAAGCCATCACCTATATTGACATAGGCGGTGCCTAACCTATCGCCTAATTAAGGCAGTGAGCATAGGAAATGGTATATGCGGCGCCTAACCTATCGCCTATGTTTATATAGGTGGCGCCTAAGCCATCACCTATGTTTACATAGGCGGATCCTAACCTATCACCTATGTGAGGCAGTGAGAATAGGCAATGGTATAAACGGCGCCTAACCTATCGCCTAAGTTGATATTGGCGTCACCTAAGCCATCGCCTATGTTGACATAGGTGGCGCCTATGGCATCGCCTATGTTGACATAGGTGGCGCCTATGTCATCTCCTATGTTTACATAGGCGGCGCATAACCTATCGCCTTAGTGAGGCAGCAAGAATAGGCAATGGTATAAGCGGCGCCTAACCTATCGCCTATGTTGATATAGGCGGTGCCTAAGCGATCGCCTATGTTGACATAGGCGGCGCCTAACCTATCGCCTAAGTGAGGCGGTGAGAATAGGCAGTGGTATAAGCGGCACCTAACCTGTCGCCTATGTTGACATAGGTGGCGCCTATGGCAGCGCCTATGGCATCACGTATGTTTATATAGAAGAGGCCTAACTTATCGCCTAAGTGAGGTAGCTAACATAGGCAATGGTATAAGCGGCGCCAAACCTATCGCCTATGTTGATATACGTGGCTCCTAAGCCATTGCCTATGTTTAAATAGGCGGCGTCTAATCTATCGCCTAAGTTAGGCAGTAAGCATAGGCAATGGTATAAGCGGAGTCTAACCTAACGCCTATATTGATATAGGCAGCGACTAAGCCATCGCCTATGTTGACGAAGGCGGTGCCTAACCTATAGCCTAATTGAGGAAGAGAGCATAGGCAATGGTATAAGCGGCGCCTAACCTATCGACTATGTTGATATAGGCGGCGCCTATTCCACGGCCTATGTATACATAGACGGAGCCTAACCTATCGCCTATGTCAGGCAGTGAGCATAGGCAAGGGTATAAGCGGCCCCTAACCTATCGTCTATGTTGATATATGTGGCGCCTAAGCCATTGCCTATGATTATATATGCGGCGCCCAACCTATCGACTAAGTGAGGCAGTAAGCATAGGCAATGGTATATGCGGCGCATAACCTATCGCCAATGTTGCTATAGGTGGCGCCTAAGCCATCGCCTATGTTGACGTAGGCGGTGCCTAACCTATCACCTAATTGAAGCCGTGAGCATAGGTAATGGTATAAGCATCGCCTAACCTATCGCCTATGTTGATATAGGCAGCGCCTAAGCCATCGCCTATATTGACATAGGCAGCACCTAACCTATCGCCTAAGTGAGTCAGTGAGCATAGGTAATGGTATAAGCGGAGCCTAACTAATCGCCTATGTTGATGTAGGTGGCGCCTATGGCATCTCCTATGTTTACATAGGCGACGCCTAACCTATCGTCTTAGTGAGGTAGTAAGCATAGGAAATTGTATAAGCGTCGCCTCACCTATCGCGTATGTTGATATAGGCGGCGCCTAAGCGATCTCCTATGGTGACATTGGCGGCGCCAAACCTATCGCCTAAATGAGGCAGTGAGAATAGGCAATGGTATAAGCGGCGCCTAACCTGTCGCCTATGTTGATATAGGCGGTGCCTAATCCATCGACTATGTTGACATAGGCGGCACCTAACCTATCGCCTAAATGAGGCAGTGAGCATAGGTAATGGTATAAGCGGGGCCTAACCTATCGCCTATGTTGACATAGGTGTCGCCTATGGCATCGCTTATGTTTACATAGGCGGCACCTAACCTATCACCTAAGTGAGGCAGCGAGCATAGGAAATGGTATAAGCAGCGCCTAACCTATCGCCTATGTTGACATACGTGGTGCCTAAGCCATTGCCTATGTTTATATATGCGGCGCCTAACCTATCGCCTAAGTAAGGCAGTAAGCATAGGCAAGGGTATAAGCGGCCCCTAACCTGTCGCCTATGTTGATATAGGCATCGCAAAATCCATCGCATATGTTGACATAGACGGCACCTAACCTATCCCCTAAGGCAGTAAGCATAGGTAATGGTATAAGCGGCGCCTAACCTATCGCCTATGTTGATATAGGTGGCTCCTATGGCATCGCCTATGTTTACATTGGCGGCGACTAACTTATCGCCTAAGTAAGGCAGCTAGCATAGGCAATGGTATAAGCGGCGCCTAACCTATCGCCTATGTTGATATACGTGGCGCCTAAGTCATCGCCTATGTTTAAGTAGGCGGCGGCTAATATATCGCCTAAGTGAGGTAGTAAGCTTAGGCAATGGTATAAGCGGCGCCAAACCTAATGCCAATGTTGATATAGGCAGCGCCTAAGCCATCGCCTATGTTGACATAGGCGGTGCCTAACCTATCCCCTAATTGAGGTAGTGAGCATAGGAAATGGTATAAGCGGTGCTTATACTATCGCCTATGTTGACATAGGCGGTGCCTACGCCATTACCTATGTTCACATAGACGGAGCCTAACCTATCGACTATGTCAGGCAGTGAGCATAGCAAATCGTATAAGCGGCGCCTAAGCTATCGCCTATGTTGATATAGGCGGCGCCTAACCTATCGCCTAAGTGAGGAGGTGAGCATAGGCAATGGTATAAGCGGCGCCTAACCTATCGCCTATGTTGATATAGGAGGTGCCTAAACCATCGCCTATGTTAATATATGTGGCGCCTAACCTATCGCTAAACTGAGGCACTGAGAATAGGCAATGGTATAAGCGACGCCTAACCTATCGCCTATGTTGATATAGGCAGCGCCTAAGCCATCGCCTATGTTGACATAGGAGGTGCCAAACCTATCGCCTAAGTGAGGTAGTGAGCATATATAATGGTATAAGCGGAGCCTAACCTATCGCCTATGTTGATATAGGAGGCACCTCTGCCATCGCCTAAGTGAGGCAGTGAGCATAGCCAATGGTATAAGCGGTGCCTAACCTATCGCCTATGCTGATCTAGATGGCGTCTAAGCCATCACCTATATTGACATAGGCGGTGCCTAACCTATCGCCTAATTAAGGCAGTGAGCATAGGAAATGGTATATGCGGCGCCTAACCTATCGCCTATGTTTATATAGGTGGCGCCTAAGCCATCACCGATGTTTACATAGGCAGATCCTAACCTATCACCTATGTGAGGCAGTGAGAATAGGCAATGGTATAACCGGCGCCTAACCTATCGCCTAAGTTGATATTAGCGTCACCTAAGCCATCGCCTATGTTGACATAGGTGGCGCCTATGGCATCGCCTATGTTGACATAGGTGGCGCCTATGTCATCTCCTATGTTTTCATAGGCGGCGCATAACCTATCGCCTTAGTGAGGCAGCAAGAATAGGCAATGGTATAAGCTGTGCCTAACCTATCGCCTATGTTGATATAGGCGGTGCCTAAGCGATCGCCTATGTTGACATAGGCGGTGCCTAACCTATCGCCTAAGTGAGGCGGTGAGAATAGGCAGTGGTATAAGCGGCACCTAACCTGTCGCCTATGTTGACATAGGTGGCGCCTATGGCATCACGTATGTTTATATAGAAGACGCCTAACTTATCGCCTAAGTGAGGTAGCTAACATAGGCAATGGTATAAGCGGCGCCTAACCTATCGCCTATGTTGATATACGTGGCTCCTAAGCCATTGCCTATGTTTAAATAGGCGGCGGCTAATCTATCACCTAAGTTAGGCAGTAAGCATAGGCAATGGTATAAGCGGAGCCTAACCTAACGCCTATATTGATATAGGCAGCGACTAAGCCATCGCCTATGTTGACGAAGGCGGTGCCTAACCTATAGCCTAATTGAGGAAGAGAGCATAGGCAATGGTATAAGCGGCGCCTAACCTATCGACTATGTAGATATAGGCGGCGCCTATTCCACGGCCTATGTATACATAGACGGAGCCTAACCTATCGCCTATGTCAGGCAGTGAGCATAGGAAATGGTATAAGAGGCGCCTAACCTATCTCCTATGTTGACATAGGCAACGCCTAAGACATTGTCTATGTTGACATTGGCTGCGCCTAACCTATCGCCTAAGAGAGGAGGTAAGCATAGGCAATGGTATAAGTGGGGCCTAACCTATCTCCTATGTTGATATAGCAGGCGCCTAAACCATCGCCAATGTTAACATAGGTGGCTCCTAATCAATCGCCAAAGTGAGGCACTGAGCATAGGCAATGGTATAAGCGGCGCCTAACCTATCACCTATGTTGATATAGGTAGCGCCTAAGTGAGGTACTGATCATAGACAATGGTATAAGTGGTGCCTAACCTATCGCCTATGTTGATATAGGAGGCACCTCTGCCATCGCCTAAGTGAGGCAGTGAGCATAGCCAATGGTATAAGCGACGCCTAACCTATCGCCTATGTTGATATAGGCGGTGCCTAAACGATCGCCAATATTGACTTAGGTGGCTCCTAACCTATCGCCTTAGAAAGGCGATGAGCATAGGCAATGGTATAAGCGACGCATAACGTATCGCCTATGTTGGTATAAGTGGCGCCTAAGCCATTGCCTATGTTGACATAGACCGAGCCTAACCTATCGCCTAAGTGAGAAAGTGAGCATAGGTAATGGTATAAGCGGTGCCTCTCTATCACCTATATTGATATAGGTGGCGCCTAAGCCATCACCTATGTTGACATAGAAGGCGCCTAACCTATCGCCTAAGTGAGGCAGTGAGCATAGGCAATGGTATAAGCGGTGCCTAACCTATCGCCTATTCTTATATAAGTGGCGCCTAAGCCATCACCTATGTTTACATAGGCGGATCCTAACCTATCACCTATGTGAGGCAGTGAGAATAGCCAATGGTATAACCGGCGCCTAACCTATCACCTAAGTTGATATAGGCGGCACCTAAGCCATCGCCTATGTTGACATAGGTGGCGCCTAACCTATCACCTATGTGAGGCAGTGAGCATAGGCAATGGTATAAGCGACGCCTAACCTATCGCCTATGTTGATATAGGCGGTGCCTAAGCCATCGCCTATGTTGACATAGGCGGCGCCTAACCTATCGCCTATGTTGATATAGGCAGTACCATATCCATTGCCTCTGTTGACATAGGAGGTATCTAACCTATCGCCTAAGTGAGGCAGTGAGCATAGACATTGGTATAAGCGGCGCCTAACCTATCACCTATGTTGATATAGGCGGCACCTAAGCTATCGCCAAAGTGAGGCAGTTAGCATAGGCAATGTTAAAAACGGCGCCTAACCTATCGCCTATGTTGATATAGGCAGAGACTAACCGATCGCCTATGTTGACATAGGCGGCGCCTAACCTATCTCCTAAGTGAGGCGGTGAGCATACGCAATGGTATAAGCGACGCCTAACCTGTCGCCTTTGTTGGTATATGCGGTGCCTAATCCATCGACTATGTTGACATAGGCGGCACCTAACCTATCTCCTAAGTTAGGCAGTGAGCATAGGTAATGGTATAAGCGACGCCTAACCTATTGCTAATGTTGATATAGGTGGCGCTTATTGTATCGCTTATGTTTACATAGGCGGCGCCTAACCTATCGCCTAAGTGAGGCAGCGAGCATACGAAATGGTATAAGCGGCGCATAACCTATCGCCAATGTTGATATAGGCGGTGCCTAAGCCGTCGCCTATGTTGACATAGGCGGTGCCTAACCTATCGCCTATGTTGACATAGGTGGTTGCTATGGCATCGCTTATGTTTACATAGGCGGCGCCTAACCTATCGCCTAAGTGAGGCAGCGAGCATAGGCAATGGTATAAGCGGCGCCTAACCTATCGCCTATTTTGACATACTTGACACCTAAGCCATTGCCTATGTTTATATATGCGGCACCTAACCTATCGTCTATGTGAGGCAGTAAGCATAGGCAATGGTATAAGCGGCCCCTAACCAATCGCCAATGTTGATATAGGCACTGCCTAAGCCATCGCCTATGTTGACATAGGCGAAGCCTAATCTATCGCCTAAGTGAGGTAGTGAACATAGACAATGGGATAAGCGGTGCCTAACCTATCGCCTATGTTGATATATGAGGCACCTATGTCATCGCCTAAGTGAGGCAGTGAGCATAGCACAATAGTATAAGCGGCGCCTAACCTATCGCCTATTTTGATATAGGCGGTGCCTAAGCAATCTCCTATGTTGACTTAGGCGGCGCCTAACCTATCGCCTAAGTATGGCAGACAGCATAGGCAATGGTATAAGCGGGGCATAACCTATCTCCTATGTTCATATAGGTGGCGCCTAAGCCATTGCCTTTGTTGACATAGAAGACGCCTAACCAATCGCCTATGTTTAAATAGGCGGTGGATAATCTATCGCCTAAGTGAGGAAGTAAGCATAGGCAATGGTTTAAGCGGCGCCTAACCTAATGCCTATGTTGATATAGGCAGCGCCTAACCCTTCGCCTACACTGACATTGGCGATGCCTAACCTATCACCTAATTAAAGTGGTGAGCATAGGAATTGGTATAAGCGGCTCCTAACCTATCGCCTATGTTAATATAGGAAGCGCCTACGCCATTTCCTACATTGACATAGATGCAGCCTAACCTATAGCCTATGTCAGGCAGTGAGCATAGGAAATAGTATAAGCAGCGCCTAACCTATCGCCTTTGTTGATATAGGCGATGCCTAAGCCATCGTCTATGTTGGCATAGGCGGTGGATAACCAATCGCCTAAGTGAGCCAGTGAGCATAGGCAATGGTATAAGCGGCGCCTAACCTATCGCCTATGTTGATATAGGAGGCACCTAAACCATCGCCTATGTTAACATAGGTGGCGCCTAACCTATAGCCAAAGTAAGGCACTGAGCATAGGCAATGGCATAAGCGGTGCCTAACCTATCACCTATAATGATATAGGCAGCGCCTAAGCCATCGCCTATATTGACATAGGCGGCACCTAACCTATTGCCTAAGTGAGGCAGTGAGAATAGTCAATGGTATAACCGGTGCCTAACCTATCGCCTATTTTGATATAGGCGGCGCCTAAGCCATCGCCTATGTTGACATAGGTGGCGCCTAACCTATCGCCTAAGTGAGGCAGTGAGCATAGGCAATGGTATAAGCGGCGCCTAACCTATCACCTATGTTGATATAGGCGGCGCCTAATCCATCGCCTATGTTGACTTAGGCGGCGCCTAACCTATCGCCTATGTTGATATAGGCAGCACCATATCCATTACCTCTGTTGACATAGGCGGCGTCTAACCTATCGCCCAAGCTATCGCCTAAGTGAGGTATTGAGCATAGACAATGGTATAAGTGGCGTCGAACCTATCGCCTATGTTGATATAAGAGGCACCTATGCCATCGCCTATGTGAGGAAGTGAGCATAGCCAATGGTATAAGCGGCGCCTAACCTATCGCCTATGTTGATATAGGCAGCGCCTAAGCGAGAGCCTATGTTGACTTATGCGGCGCCTAACCTAGCTCCTAAGTAAGGCGGTGAGCATAGGCAATGGTATAAGCGGCGCATAACCTATCGCCTATGATGATATAGGTGGCGCCTAAGCCATTGCCTATGTTCACATAGACCGAGCCTAACCTATCGCCTATTTTTAAATAGGCGGTGGCTAATTTAAGTGAGGCAGCGAGCATAGGCAATTGTATAAGCGGCGCCTAACCTATCGCCTATGTTGATATACGTGGCGCCTATGCCATTGCCTAGGTTTATATATGCGGCGCCCAACCTATCGCCTAAGTAAGGGAGTAAGCATAGGTAATGGTATAAGCGGCGCCTAAGCTATCGCCAATGTTGATTTAGGCGGCGCCTAAGCCATCGCCTATGTTGACGTAGGCAATGCCTAACCTATCGCCTAATTGAGGCAGTGACCATAGGCAATGGTATAAGCACCGCCTAACCTATCGCCTGTGTGGTTATAGGCAACGCCTAAGCCATCGCCTACATTGACATAGACGACACCTAACCTATCGCCTAAGTGAGGCAGTGAGAATAGTCAATGGTATAACCGGCGCCTAACCTATCGCCTATGTTGATATAGGCGGCGCCTAAGCCATCGCCTATGTTGACATAGGTGACGCCTAACCTATCGCCTATGTGAGGCAGTGAGCATAGGCAATGGTATAAGCGGCGCCTAACCTATCGCCTATGTTGATATAGGCGGCGCCTAAGCCATCGCCTATGTTGACTTAGGCGGCGCCTAACCTATCGCCTATGTTGATATAGGCAGCACCATATCCATTGCCTCTGTTGACATAGGCGGCGTCTAACCTATCCCCTAAGTGAGGCAGTGAGCATAGACAATGGTATAAGCGGCGCCTAACCTATCACCTATGATGATATAGGCGGTGCCTACGCCATTACCTATGTTCACATAGACGGAGCCTAACCTATCGACTATGTCAGGCAGTGAGCATAGCAAATCGTATAAGCGGCGCCTAAGCTATCGCCTATGTTGATATAGGCGGCGCCTAACCTATCGCCTAAGTGAGGAGGTGAGCATAGGCAATGGTATAAGCGGCGCCTAACCTATCGCCTATGTTGATATAGGAGGTGCCTAAACCATCGCCTATGTTAATATATGTGGCGCCTAACCTATCGCTAAACTGAGGCACTGAGAATAGGCAATGGTATAAGCGACGCCTAACCTATCGCCTATGTTGATATAGGCAGCGCCTAAGCCATCGCCTATGTTGACATAGGAGGTGCCAAACCTATCGCCTAAGTGAGGTAGTGAGCATATATAATGGTATAAGCGGAGCCTAACCTATCGCCTATGTTGATATAGGAGGCACCTCTGCCATCGCCTAAGTGAGGCAGTGAGCATAGCCAATGGTATAAGCGGTGCCTAACCTATCGCCTATGCTGATCTAGATGGCGTCTAAGCCATCACCTATATTGACATAGGCGGTGCCTAACCTATCGCCTAATTAAGGCAGTGAGCATAGGAAATGGTATATGCGGCGCCTAACCTATCGCCTATGTTTATATAGGTGGCGCCTAAGCCATCACCGATGTTTACATAGGCGGATCCTAACCTATCACCTATGTGAGGCAGTGAGAATAGGCAATGGTATAACCGGCGCCTAACCTATCGCCTAAGTTGATATTAGCGTCACCTAAGCCATCGCCTATGTTGACATAGGTGGCGCCTATGGCATCGCCTATGTTGACATAGGTGGCGCCTATGTCATCTCCTATGTTTTCATAGGCGGCGCATAACCTATCGCCTTAGTGAGGCAGCAAGAATAGGCAATGGTATAAGCTGTGCCTAACCTATCGCCTATGTTGATATAGGCGGTGCCTAAGCGATCGCCTATGTTGACATAGGCGGTGCCTAACCTATCGCCTAAGTGAGGCGGTGAGAATAGGCAGTGGTATAAGCGGCACCTAACCTGTCGCCTATGTTGACATAGGTGGCGCCTATGGCATCACGTATGTTTATATAGAAGACGCCTAACTTATCGCCTAAGTGAGGTAGCTAACATAGGCAATGGTATAAGCGGCGCCTAACCTATCGCCTATGTTGATATACGTGGCTCCTAAGCCATTGCCTATGTTTAAATAGGCGGCGGCTAATCTATCACCTAAGTTAGGCAGTAAGCATAGGCAATGGTATAAGCGGAGCCTAACCTAACGCCTATATTGATATAGGCAGCGACTAAGCCATCGCCTATGTTGACGAAGGCGGTGCCTAACCTATAGCCTAATTGAGGAAGAGAGCATAGGCAATGGTATAAGCGGCGCCTAACCTATCGACTATGTAGATATAGGCGGCGCCTATTCCACGGCCTATGTATACATAGACGGAGCCTAACCTATCGCCTATGTCAGGCAGTGAGCATAGGAAATGGTATAAGAGGCGCCTAACCTATCTCCTATGTTGACATAGGCAACGCCTAAGACATTGTCTATGTTGACATTGGCTGCGCCTAACCTATCGCCTAAGAGAGGAGGTAAGCATAGGCAATGGTATAAGTGGGGCCTAACCTATCTCCTATGTTGATATAGCAGGCGCCTAAACCATCGCCAATGTTAACATAGGTGGCTCCTAATCAATCGCCAAAGTGAGGCACTGAGCATAGGCAATGGTATAAGCGGCGCCTAACCTATCACCTATGTTGATATAGGTAGCGCCTAAGTGAGGTACTGATCATAGACAATGGTATAAGTGGTGCCTAACCTATCGCCTATGTTGATATAGGAGGCACCTCTGCCATCGCCTAAGTGAGGCAGTGAGCATAGCCAATGGTATAAGCGACGCCTAACCTATCGCCTATGTTGATATAGGCGGTGCCTAAACGATCGCCAATATTGACTTAGGTGGCTCCTAACCTATCGCCTTAGAAAGGCGATGAGCATAGGCAATGGTATAAGCGACGCATAACGTATCGCCTATGTTGGTATAAGTGGCGCCTAAGCCATTGCCTATGTTGACATAGACCGAGCCTAACCTATCGCCTAAGTGAGAAAGTGAGCATAGGTAATGGTATAAGCGGTGCCTCTCTATCACCTATATTGATATAGGTGGCGCCTAAGCCATCACCTATGTTGACATAGAAGGCGCCTAACCTATCGCCTAAGTGAGGCAGTGAGCATAGGCAATGGTATAAGCGGTGCCTAACCTATCGCCTATTCTTATATAAGTGGCGCCTAAGCCATCACCTATGTTTACATAGGCGGATCCTAACCTATCACCTATGTGAGGCAGTGAGAATAGCCAATGGTATAACCGGCGCCTAACCTATCACCTAAGTTGATATAGGCGGCACCTAAGCCATCGCCTATGTTGACATAGGTGGCGCCTAACCTATCACCTATGTGAGGCAGTGAGCATAGGCAATGGTATAAGCGACGCCTAACCTATCGCCTATGTTGATATAGGCGGTGCCTAAGCCATCGCCTATGTTGACATAGGCGGCGCCTAACCTATCGCCTATGTTGATATAGGCAGTACCATATCCATTGCCTCTGTTGACATAGGAGGTATCTAACCTATCGCCTAAGTGAGGCAGTGAGCATAGACATTGGTATAAGCGGCGCCTAACCTATCACCTATGTTGATATAGGCGGCACCTAAGCTATCGCCAAAGTGAGGCAGTTAGCATAGGCAATGTTAAAAACGGCGCCTAACCTATCGCCTATGTTGATATAGGCAGAGACTAACCGATCGCCTATGTTGACATAGGCGGCGCCTAACCTATCTCCTAAGTGAGGCGGTGAGCATACGCAATGGTATAAGCGACGCCTAACCTGTCGCCTTTGTTGGTATATGCGGTGCCTAATCCATCGACTATGTTGACATAGGCGGCACCTAACCTATCTCCTAAGTTAGGCAGTGAGCATAGGTAATGGTATAAGCGACGCCTAACCTATTGCTAATGTTGATATAGGTGGCGCTTATTGTATCGCTTATGTTTACATAGGCGGCGCCTAACCTATCGCCTAAGTGAGGCAGCGAGCATACGAAATGGTATAAGCGGCGCATAACCTATCGCCAATGTTGATATAGGCGGTGCCTAAGCCGTCGCCTATGTTGACATAGGCGGTGCCTAACCTATCGCCTATGTTGACATAGGTGGTTGCTATGGCATCGCTTATGTTTACATAGGCGGCGCCTAACCTATCGCCTAAGTGAGGCAGCGAGCATAGGCAATGGTATAAGCGGCGCCTAACCTATCGCCTATTTTGACATACTTGACACCTAAGCCATTGCCTATGTTTATATATGCGGCACCTAACCTATCGTCTATGTGAGGCAGTAAGCATAGGCAATGGTATAAGCGGCCCCTAACCAATCGCCAATGTTGATATAGGCACTGCCTAAGCCATCGCCTATGTTGACATAGGCGAAGCCTAATCTATCGCCTAAGTGAGGTAGTGAACATAGACAATGGGATAAGCGGTGCCTAACCTATCGCCTATGTTGATATATGAGGCACCTATGTCATCGCCTAAGTGAGGCAGTGAGCATAGCACAATAGTATAAGCGGCGCCTAACCTATCGCCTATTTTGATATAGGCGGTGCCTAAGCAATCTCCTATGTTGACTTAGGCGGCGCCTAACCTATCGCCTAAGTATGGCAGACAGCATAGGCAATGGTATAAGCGGGGCATAACCTATCTCCTATGTTCATATAGGTGGCGCCTAAGCCATTGCCTTTGTTGACATAGAAGACGCCTAACCAATCGCCTATGTTTAAATAGGCGGTGGATAATCTATCGCCTAAGTGAGGAAGTAAGCATAGGCAATGGTTTAAGCGGCGCCTAACCTAATGCCTATGTTGATATAGGCAGCGCCTAACCCTTCGCCTACACTGACATTGGCGATGCCTAACCTATCACCTAATTAAAGTGGTGAGCATAGGAATTGGTATAAGCGGCTCCTAACCTATCGCCTATGTTAATATAGGAAGCGCCTACGCCATTTCCTACATTGACATAGATGCAGCCTAACCTATAGCCTATGTCAGGCAGTGAGCATAGGAAATAGTATAAGCAGCGCCTAACCTATCGCCTTTGTTGATATAGGCGATGCCTAAGCCATCGTCTATGTTGGCATAGGCGGTGGATAACCAATCGCCTAAGTGAGCCAGTGAGCATAGGCAATGGTATAAGCGGCGCCTAACCTATCGCCTATGTTGATATAGGAGGCACCTAAACCATCGCCTATGTTAACATAGGTGGCGCCTAACCTATAGCCAAAGTAAGGCACTGAGCATAGGCAATGGCATAAGCGGTGCCTAACCTATCACCTATAATGATATAGGCAGCGCCTAAGCCATCGCCTATATTGACATAGGCGGCACCTAACCTATTGCCTAAGTGAGGCAGTGAGAATAGTCAATGGTATAACCGGTGCCTAACCTATCGCCTATTTTGATATAGGCGGCGCCTAAGCCATCGCCTATGTTGACATAGGTGGCGCCTAACCTATCGCCTAAGTGAGGCAGTGAGCATAGGCAATGGTATAAGCGGCGCCTAACCTATCACCTATGTTGATATAGGCGGCGCCTAATCCATCGCCTATGTTGACTTAGGCGGCGCCTAACCTATCGCCTATGTTGATATAGGCAGCACCATATCCATTACCTCTGTTGACATAGGCGGCGTCTAACCTATCGCCCAAGCTATCGCCTAAGTGAGGTATTGAGCATAGACAATGGTATAAGTGGCGTCGAACCTATCGCCTATGTTGATATAAGAGGCACCTATGCCATCGCCTATGTGAGGAAGTGAGCATAGCCAATGGTATAAGCGGCGCCTAACCTATCGCCTATGTTGATATAGGCAGCGCCTAAGCGAGAGCCTATGTTGACTTATGCGGCGCCTAACCTAGCTCCTAAGTAAGGCGGTGAGCATAGGCAATGGTATAAGCGGCGCATAACCTATCGCCTATGATGATATAGGTGGCGCCTAAGCCATTGCCTATGTTCACATAGACCGAGCCTAACCTATCGCCTATTTTTAAATAGGCGGTGGCTAATTTAAGTGAGGCAGCGAGCATAGGCAATTGTATAAGCGGCGCCTAACCTATCGCCTATGTTGATATACGTGGCGCCTATGCCATTGCCTAGGTTTATATATGCGGCGCCCAACCTATCGCCTAAGTAAGGGAGTAAGCATAGGTAATGGTATAAGCGGCGCCTAAGCTATCGCCAATGTTGATTTAGGCGGCGCCTAAGCCATCGCCTATGTTGACGTAGGCAATGCCTAACCTATCGCCTAATTGAGGCAGTGACCATAGGCAATGGTATAAGCACCGCCTAACCTATCGCCTGTGTGGTTATAGGCAACGCCTAAGCCATCGCCTACATTGACATAGACGACACCTAACCTATCGCCTAAGTGAGGCAGTGAGAATAGTCAATGGTATAACCGGCGCCTAACCTATCGCCTATGTTGATATAGGCGGCGCCTAAGCCATCGCCTATGTTGACATAGGTGACGCCTAACCTATCGCCTATGTGAGGCAGTGAGCATAGGCAATGGTATAAGCGGCGCCTAACCTATCGCCTATGTTGATATAGGCGGCGCCTAAGCCATCGCCTATGTTGACTTAGGCGGCGCCTAACCTATCGCCTATGTTGATATAGGCAGCACCATATCCATTGCCTCTGTTGACATAGGCGGCGTCTAACCTATCCCCTAAGTGAGGCAGTGAGCATAGACAATGGTATAAGCGGCGCCTAACCTATCACCTATGATGATATAGGCGGTGCCTAAGCCATCGCCTAAGTGAGGCAGTTAGCATAGGCAATGGTATATGTGGCGCCTAACCTACCGCCTATGTTGATATAGTCGGTGCCACAACGATCGCCTAAGTTGATATAGGCGGCGCCTAACCTATCTCCTATTTGAGGTGGTGAGCATAGGCAATGGTATAAGCGGCGCCTAACCTGTCGCCTATGTTGGTATAGGCGGCGCCTAATCCACCGACTATATTGACATAGGGGGCACCTAAACTATCACCTAAGTGAGGTAGTGAGCGTAGGTAATGGTATAAGCGGCGCCTAACCTATCGCCAAAGTTGATATAGGTGGCGCCTAAGCCATCGTCTATGTTGACATAGGCGTCGCCTAACCTATCGCCAAAGTGAGGCACTGAGCATAGGCAATGGTATAAGCGGCGCCTAACCTATCGCCTATGTTGATATAGGCAGTGCCTAAGCCATCGCCTATGTTGACATAGGCGACGCCTAAGCTATCGCCTAAGTGAGGTAGTGAGCATAGACAATGGTATAAGCGGCGCCGAACCTATCGCCTATGTTGATATAGGAGGCACCTATGCCATCGCCTAAGTAAAGCAGTGAGCATAGCCAATGGTATAAGCGGCGCCTAACCTATCGCCTATGTTGATATAGGCGGCGCCTAATCGAGCGCCTATGTTGACTTATACGGTGACTAACCTTTCGCCTATGTAAGGCGGTGAGCATAGGTAATGGTATAAACGGCGCATATCCTATCGCCTATGTTGATATAGGTGGCGCTTAAGCCATTACCTATGTTGACATAGACCGAGCCTAACCTATCGCCTATGTTTAAATTGGCGGTGAGCATAGGCAATTGTATAAGCGGCGCATAACCTATCACGTATGTTGATATAGGTGGCGCCTAAGCCATTGCCCATGTTGACATAGACCGAGCCTAACCTATCACCTAAGTTAGAAAGTGAGCATAGGTAATGGACTAAGCGGCGCCTAACCTATCGCCTATGTTGATATAGGTGGCGCCTAATCCATCACCTATGTTGACATAGGAGGCACCTAACCTATCGCCTAAGTGAGGCAGTGAGCATAGGCAATGGTATAAGCGGTGCCTAACCTATCGCCTATGTTGATATAGGTGGCGCCTATGGCATCTCCTATGTTTAAATAGGTGGCGCCTAACCTATCGCCTTAGTGAGGCAGCAAGTATAGGAAATGGTATAAGCGGCGCATAACCTATCGCCTATGTTGATATAGGCGGCGCCTAAGTGATCGCCTATGTTGACATAGGTGGTGCCTAACCTATCGCCAAATTGAGGCAGTGAGCATAGGAAATGGTATAAGCGGCGCCTAACCTATCACCTATGTTGATATAGGCGGCGCCTAAGGCATCGCCTATGTTGACATAGGCGGCACCTAACCTATCGCCTATGTAAGGCAGTGAGCATAGGTAATGGTATAAGCGGCGCCTAACCTATCGCCTATTATGATATAGGTGGCGCCTATGGCAGATCCTATGTTTACATAGCGGCACATAACCTATCGCCTTAGTGAGGCAGCAAGCATAGGCAATGGTATAAGCGGCGTCTAACCTATCGGCTATGTTAATATAGGCAGCGCCTAAGTGATCACCTATCTTGACATAGGCGGCACCTAACCTATCTCCTAAGTGAGGCGGTGAGAATAGGCAATGGTATAAGCGGCTCCTAACCTGTTGCCTATGTTCATATAGGTGGCACCTAATCCATCGACTATGTTGACATAGGCGGCACATAACCTATCACCTAAGTGAGGCAGTGAGAATTGAGAATGGTATAACTAGCGCCTAACCTATCGCCTATGTTGATATAGGCGGCGCCTAGTCCATCGCCTATGTTGACATAGGCGGCGTCTAACCTGTCGCCTAAGTGAGGTAGTGAGCATAGGCAATGTTATAAGCTGCGCCTAACCTATCGCCTATGTTGAAATAGGTAGCACCATATCCATTTCCTATGTTGACATAGGCGACGCCTAACCTATCGCCCAAGTGAGGCCGTGATCATAGACAATGGTATAAGAGGCGCCTAACCTATAACCTATATTGATATAGGCGGCACCTAAGCCATCGCCTAAGTGAGGCAGTTAGCATAGGCAATGGTATAAGCGGCGCCTAACCTATCGCCTATGTTGATATAGGCGGTGCCTAACCGATCACCTATGTTGACATAGGCGGCACCTAATCTATCTCCTAAGTAAGGCGGTGAGCATAGGCAATGGTATAAGCGACGCCTAACCTGTCGCCTATGTTGGTATAGGCGGCGCCTAATCCATCGACTATGTTGACATAGGCGGCACCTAACCTATCGCCTAAGTGAGGCAGTAAGCATAGGTAATGTTATAAGCGGCGCCTAACCTATCGCCTATGTTGATATACGTGGTGCCAAAGCCATTACCTATGTTTATATATGTGGCGCCTAACCTATCGCCTAAGTGAGGCAGTAAGCATAGGCAATGGTATAAGCGGCGCCTAACCTATCGCCTATGTTGATATAGGAGGCTCCTATGCCATCGCCTATGTTGATGTAGGTGGTGCCTAACATATCGCCTAATTGGGGCAATGAGCATAGGCAATGGTAATAGCAGCGCCTAACCTATCTCCTATGTTGATATGGGCGGCACCTAAGCCATCGTCTATGTTGACATAGGCGTCGCCTAACCTATCGCCAAAGTGAGGCACTGAGCATAGGCAATGGTATAAGCGGCGCCTAACCTATCGCCTATGTTGATATAGGCAGTGCCTAAGCCATCGCCTATGTTGACATAGGCGACGCCTAAGCTATCGCCTAAGTGAGGTAGTGAGCATAGACAATGGTATAAGCGGCGCCGAACCTATCGCCTATGTTGATATAGGAGGCACCTATGCCATCGCCTAAGTAAAGCAGTGAGCATAGCCAATGGTATAAGCGGCGCCTAACCTATCGCCTATGTTGATATAGGCGGCGCCTAATCGAGCGCCTATGTTGACTTATACGGTGACTAACCTTTCTCCTATGTAAGGCGGTGAGCATAGGTAATGGTATAAACGGCGCATATCCTATCGCCTATGTTGATATAGGTGGCGCTTAAGCCATTACCTATGTTGACATAGACCGAGCCTAACCTATCGCCTATGTTTAAATTGGCGGTGAGCATAGGCAATTGTATAAGCGGCGCATAACCTATCACGTATGTTGATATAGGTGGCGCCTAAGCCATTGCCCATGTTGACATAGACCGAGCCTAACCTATCACCTAAGTTAGAAAGTGAGCATAGGTAATGGACTAAGCGGCGCCTAACCTATCGCCTATGTTGATATAGGTGGCGCCTAATCCATCACCTATGTTGACATAGGAGGCACCTAACCTATCGCCTAAGTGAGGCAGTGAGCATAGGCAATGGTATAAGCGGTGCCTAACCTATCGCCTATGTTGATATAGGTGGCGCCTATGGCATCTCCTATGTTTAAATAGGTGGCGCCTAACCTATCGCCTTAGTGAGGCAGCAAGTATAGGAAATGGTATAAGCGGCGCATAACCTATCGCCTATGTTGATATAGGCGGCGCCTAAGTGATCGCCTATGTTGACATAGGTGGTGCCTAACCTATCGCCAAATTGAGGCAGTGAGCATAGGAAATGGTATAAGCGGCGCCTAACCTATCACCTATGTTGATATAGGCGGCGCCTAAGGCATCGCCTATGTTGACATAGGCGGCACCTAACCTATCGCCTATGTAAGGCAGTGAGCATAGGTAATGGTATAAGCGGCGCCTAACCTATCGCCTATTATGATATAGGTGGCGCCTATGGCAGATCCTATGTTTACATAGCGGCACATAACCTATCGCCTTAGTGAGGCAGCAAGCATAGGCAATGGTATAAGCGGCGTCTAACCTATCGGCTATGTTAATATAGGCAGCGCCTAAGTGATCACCTATCTTGACATAGGCGGCACCTAACCTATCTCCTAAGTGAGGCGGTGAGAATAGGCAATGGTATAAGCGGCTCCTAACCTGTTGCCTATGTTCATATAGGTGGCACCTAATCCATCGACTATGTTGACATAGGCGGCACATAACCTATCACCTAAGTGAGGCAGTGAGAATTGAGAATGGTATAACTAGCGCCTAACCTATCGCCTATGTTGATATAGGCGGCGCCTAGTCCATCGCCTATGTTGACATAGGCGGCGTCTAACCTGTCGCCTAAGTGAGGTAGTGAGCATAGGCAATGTTATAAGCTGCGCCTAACCTATCGCCTATGTTGAAATAGGTAGCACCATATCCATTTCCTATGTTGACATAGGCGACGCCTAACCTATCGCCCAAGTGAGGCCGTGATCATAGACAATGGTATAAGAGGCGCCTAACCTATAACCTATATTGATATAGGCGGCACCTAAGCCATCGCCTAAGTGAGGCAGTTAGCATAGGCAATGGTATAAGCGGCGCCTAACCTATCGCCTATGTTGATATAGGCGGTGCCTAACCGATCACCTATGTTGACATAGGCGGCACCTAATCTATCTCCTAAGTAAGGCGGTGAGCATAGGCAATGGTATAAGCGACGCCTAACCTGTCGCCTATGTTGGTATAGGCGGCGCCTAATCCATCGACTATGTTGACATAGGCGGCACCTAACCTATCGCCTAAGTGAGGCAGTAAGCATAGGTAATGTTATAAGCGGCGCCTAACCTATCGCCTATGTTGATATACGTGGTGCCAAAGCCATTACCTATGTTTATATATGTGGCGCCTAACCTATCGCCTAAGTGAGGCAGTAAGCATAGGCAATGGTATAAGCGGCGCCTAACCTATCGCCTATGTTGATATAGGAGGCTCCTATGCCATCGCCTATGTTGATGTAGGTGGTGCCTAACATATCGCCTAATTGGGGCAATGAGCATAGGCAATGGTAATAGCAGCGCCTAACCTATCTCCTATGTTGATATGGGCGGCACCTAAGCCATCGCCTATATTGACATAGGCGGCACCTAACCTATCGCCTAAGTGAGGAAGTGAGCATAGGTAATGGTATATGCGGCGCCTAACTTATCGTCTATGTTGATATAGGTGGCACCAATTTCATCTTCTATGTTTACATAGGTAGCGCCTAACCTATTTCCTTAGTGAGGAAGAAAGCATAGGCAATGGTATAAGCAACGCCTAACCTATGGCCTATGTTGATATAGGCGGTGCCTAAGCGATCGCCTATGTTGACATAGACGGCGCCTAACCTATCGCCTAAGTGAGGCGGTGAGAATAGGCAATGGTATAAGCGGAGCCTAACCTGTCGCCTATGTTGATATAGGCGGCGCCAAATCCATCAATTATGTTAACATAGGCGGCACCTAACCTATCGCCTAAGGGAGGTAGTGAGCATAGGTAATGGTTTAAGCGGTGCCTAACCTATCGCCTATGTTGACATAGGTGGCACTTATGGCATTGCTTATGTTTACATAGGCAGAGCCTAACCTATCGCTTAAGTGAGGCAGCGAGCATAGGCAATGGTATAAGTGGCGCCTAACCTATCGCCTATGTTGACATACGTGGCCCCTAAGCCATTGCCTATGTTTATATATGCGGCGCCTAACCTATCACCTAAGTGAGGAAGTAAGCATAGGCAATGGTATAAGTGGCCCCAAACCTCTTGCCTATGTTGATAAAGGCGGCGCCTAATCCATTGCATATGTTGACATAGGCAGCACCTAACCTATCGCCTAAGGTAGTGAGAATTGGTAATGGTATAAGCGACGCCTAACCTATCGCCTTTGTTGATACAGGTGGCGCCTATGGCATCGCCTATGTTTACATAGGCGTCGCCTAACTTATCGCCTAAGTGAGGTATCTAGTATAGGCAATGGTATATGCGGCACCTAACCTATCACCTATATTGATATATGTGGCGCCTAATCCATCACCTATGTTTAACTAGGCGGCGGCTAATCTATCGCCTAAGTGAGGCAGTAAGCATAGGCAATGGTATATACGGCGCCTAACCTAACGCCTATGTTGATATAGGCAGTGCCTATGGCATCGCCTATGTTGACGTAGGCGGTGCCTAACCTATCGCCTAATTAAGGCAGTGAGCATAGGCAATGGTATAAGAGGCGCCTAACCTATCGTCTATGTTGATATAGGCGGTACCTAATCTATCGCCTATGTTGACATAGGATGCGCCTAACCTATCGCCTAAGTGAGGCAGCGAGCATAGGCAATGGTATAAGCGGCGCCTAACCTATCGCCTATGTTGATATAGGCGGCGCCTAAGCCATCGCCTATGTTGACATAGGCGGCGCCTAACCTATCGCCTAAGTGAGGATGTAAGCATAGGCAATGATATAAGTGGCATCTAACCTATCGCCTCTGTTCATATAGGCGGCGCCTAAGCCATCGCCTATGTTGACACAGGCGGCGCCTAACCTATCGCCTAAGCGAGGCAGTGAGCATAGACAATGGTATAAGCGGCGCCTAACCTGTCGCCTATGTTGATATAGGCGGAACCTATGCCATCGCCTATTTTGACATAGGCGGTTCTTAACATATCACCTAAGTGAGGCAGTGAGCATAGGCAATGGTATAAGCGGCACCTAAACTTTTGCCTATGTTGATATAGGCAGCGCCTTAGCGATCGCCTATGTTGACATAGGCGGCGCCTAACCTATCGCCTAAGTGAGTTAGTGAGCATTGACAATGGCATAAGCGGTGCCTAACCTATCGCCTATGCTGATATAGGCGGCGCCTAAGCGATCACCTATGTTGACATAGACGGTGCCTAACCTATCGCCTAAGTGAGGCCGTGAGCATAGGAAATGGTATAAGCAGCTCCTAACCTATTGCCTATGTTGATATAAGCTGTTCCTAAGCCATCGCCTATATTGACATAGGCGACGCCTAACCTATTGCCTAAGTGAGTGAGTGATCATAGTCAATGGTATAAGCGGTGCCTAGCCTATCGTCTATGTTCATATAAGCGGCGCCTAAGCCATCGCCTATGTTGACATAGGTAGCACCTAACCTATCACCTTAGTAATGATGTTAGCATAGGCAATGGTATAAGCGGCGCCAAACCTATCGCCTCTGTTGATATCAGTGGGATCTAAGCCATCGCCTATGTTTACATAGGTTGCGCCTAACCTATCGCCTAAGTGAGGCAGTGAGCATAGGCAATGGTATAAGCGGCGCCTAACCTATCGCCTATGTTTATAAAGGTGGAACCTAAGACATCGCCTATGTTGACAAAAGTGGCGCCTAACCTATCGCCTAAGTGAGGTTGTGAGCATAGGCAATGGTATAAGCGGCGCCTAACCTATTGCCTATGTTGATATAGGCGGCACCTAAGCCATCGCCTATATTGACATAGGCGGCCCCTAACCTATCGCCTATCTGAGGTAGTGAGCATAGGTAATGGTATAAGTGACGCCTAACCTATCACCTTTGTTGATATAGGCAGCGCCTAAGCCATCGCCTATGTTGACATAGGCGGCGCCTAACCTATCTCCTAAGTGAGGCAGTGAGCATAGAAAATGGTATAAACGGCATCTATCTATCGCCTATGTTGATATAGACGGAACCTAAGACATCTCCTATATTGAAATAGGCGGCGCCTAACCTATCGCCTAAGTAAGGAAGTGAGCATAGGCAATGGAACAAGCGGAGCCTAACCTATCGCATAAGTGAGGCACTGAGAATAGGCAATGGTATAAGCGGAGCCTAACCTATCGCCTATGTTGATATAGGAGGAACCTAATCCATCGCCTAAGTGAGGCAGTGAGCATAGGCAAGGGTATAAGCGGCGCCTAACCTATAGTCTATGTTGATATAGGCTACACCTAAGCGATCGCCTAAGTGGACATATGCGGCGCCTAACCTATCGCCTAAGTGAGGTGGTGAGCAAAGGCAATGGTATAAGCGGCGCCTAACCTATCACCTATGTTGATATAGGCGGCACCTAAGCCATCGCCAATGTTGACATAGGCGACGCCTAACCTATCACCTAAGTGAGGTAGTGAGAATAGGCAATGGTATAAGCCGCGCCTAACCTATCGCCTATGTTGATATAGGCAGCGCCTTTGACATCGCCTATGTTAAAATAGGTGACGCCTAACCTATCTCCTAAGTGACACAGTGAGAATATGCAATGGTATAAGCGGTGCCTAACCAATCGCCTATGTTGATATAGGTGGCATCTAAGCCATCGCCTATGTTGAGATAGGAAGCGCCTAACCTATCTCCTATGTGAGGAAGTTAGCATAGACAATGGTATAAGCGGCGCCTAACCTATCACCGATGTTAATTTAGGCGGCACCTAAGCCATCGCCTCAGTGAGGCAGTGAGCATAGGTATTGTTATAAGCGGCGCCTAAACTATCGGCTATGTGAGGCGGTGAGCATAGGCAATGCTATAAGCGGCGCCAAACCTTTTGCCAAGTTTATATAGGCGGTACCTAATCCATCGCCTTTGTTGGCATAGGCGTCGCCTAACCTATCGCCTAAGTAAAGCAGTAAGCATAGGTAATGGTATAAGCGGCTCCTAACCTATCGCCTATGTTGATATAGGTAGCGCCTAAGCCATCGCCTATGTTGACATAGGAGGCGCCTAACCAATCGCCTAAGTGAGGCATAGGTAATGGTATAATCGGCGCCTAACCTATCACCTATGTTGACATAGGTGGTGCCTATGGCATCGCTTATGTCTACATAGGCGGCGCCTAACCTATCGCCTAAGTGAGGCAGCGAGCATAGGCAATGGTATAAGCAGCGCCTAACCTATCGCCTATGTTGACATACGTGGCTCCTAAGCCATTGCCTATGTTTATATAGGCGGAGCCTAACCAATCGCCTAAGTGAGTCAGTAAGCATAGGCAATGGTATAAGCGGCCCCTAACCTGTTGCCTATGTTGATATATGCAGCGCCTAATCCATCGCATATGTTGACATAGGCGGAACCTAACCAATCGCCTAGGGCAGTGAGCATAGGTAATGGTATAAGAGGCGCCTAACCTATCGCCTATGTTGATATAGGTGGCGCCTATGATTACATAGGCGGCGCCTAACTTATCACCTTAGTGAGGCAGCTAGCATTGGCAATGGTATAAGGGAAACCTAACATAACGCCTATGTTGATATGGGCATCGCCTAAGCCATCGCCTATGTTGGCGTAGGAGGTGCCTAACCTATCACCTAATTGAGGCAGTGAGCATAGGAAATGGTATAAGCGGCGCCTACGCCGTTGCCTATGTTGACATAGATGGAGCCTAACCTATCGCCTATGTCAGGCAGTGAGCATAGGAAATGGTATAAGCGGCGCCTAACCTATCACCTTTGTTGATATAGGCGACGCCTAAGCCATCGTCTATGTTGACATAGGCGGCACCTAACCTATCGCCTAAGTGAGGCAGTGAGCAAAGGCAATCGTATAAGCGGCGCCTAACCTATCGCCTTTGTTGATATAGGAGGCACCTAAACCATCGCCTATGTTAACATAGGTGGCGCCAAACCTATAGCAAAAGTGAGGCACTAAGCATAGACAATGGTATAAGCGGCGCCTAACCTATCGCCTATACTGAAATAGGCAGCGCCTTAGCCATCGCCTATGTTGACATAGGTGACGCCTAAGCTATCGCCTAAGTGAGGTAGTGAGCATAGACAATGGTATAAGCGGGGCCGAACCTATCGCCTATGTTGATATAGAAGGCACCTATGCCATCTCCTAAGAGAGGCAGTGAGCATAGAAAATGGTATAAGCGGCGCCTAACCTATCGCCTATGTTGATATAGGCGGCGCCTAAGCGAGCGCCTATGTTGACTTATGCGGCGCCTAACCTATCGCCTAAGAAAGGCGGTGAGCATAGGCAATGGTTGAAGCGGCGCATAACCTATCGCCTATGTTGATATAGGTGGCGCCTAAGCCATTGCCTATATTGACATAGACCGAGCCTAACCTATCGCCTATGTTTAAATAGGCCGTGGCTAATCTAAGTGTGGCAGCGAGCATAGGCAATGGTATAAGCGGCGCCTAACCTATCGCCTATGTTGATATACGTGGAGCCTAAGCCATTGCCTATGTATATATATGCGGCGCCCAACCTATCGACTAAGTGAGGCAGTAAGCATAGGCAATGGTATAAGCGGCGCCTAACCTATCGCCAATGTAGATATAGGCGGCGCCTAAGCCTTCGCCAATGTTGACGTAGGCGGTGCCTAACCTATCTCCTAATTAAGGCAGTTGGCATAGGAAATGGTATAAGCATCGCCTAGCCAATCACCTATGTAGATATAGGCGGCGCCTAATCCATCGCCTATATTGACATAGGCGGCACCGAACCTATCGTCTAAGTGAGGCAGTGAGCATAAGTAATGGTATAAGCGGCGCCTAACCTATCGCCTATGTTGATATAGGTGGCGCCTATGGCATCTCCAATGTTTACATAGGCGGCGCATAACCTATCTCCTTAGTGAGGCAGCAAGAATAGGCAATGGTATAAGCGACGCCTAACCTATCGCCTATGTTGATATAGGCGGTGTCTAAGCGATCGCCTATGTTGACATAGGCGGCGCCTAACCTATCGCCTAAGTGAGGCACTGAGCATAGGCAATGGTATAAGCGGCGCCTAACCTATCACCTATGTTGATATAGGCAGCGCCTAAGTGAGGTAGTGAGCATAGATAATGGTATAAGTGGCGCCTAACCTATCGCCTATGTTGATATAGGAGGCACCTCTGCCATCGCCTAAGTGTGGCAGTGAGCATAGCCAATGGTATAAGCGACGCCTAACCTATCGCCTATGTTGATCTAGGCAGTGCCTAAACCATCCCCTATGATGACTTAGGCGGCGCCTAACCTATCGCCTAAGTAAGGCGATGAGCATAGGCAATGGTATAAGCGACGCATAACGTATCGCGTATGTTGGTATAGGTGGCGCCTAAGCCATTGCCTATGTTGACATAGACCGAGCCTAACCTATCGCCTAAGTGAGAAAGTGAGCGTAGGTAATGGTATAAACGGCGCCTCTCTATCGCCTATATTGATATAGGTGGCGCCTAAGCCATCACTTATGTTGACATAGAAGGCGCCTAACCTATCGCCTAAGTGAGGCAGTGAGCATAGGCAATGGTATTAGTGGTGCCTAACCTATCGCCTATGCTGATCTAGACGGCGTCTAAGCCATCACCTATATTGACATAGGCGGTTCCTAACCTATCGCCTAATTAAGGGTGTGAACATAGGAAATGGTATATGCGGCGCCTAACCTATCACCTATGTTTATATAGGTGGCACCTAAGCCATCACCTATGTTGACATAGGCGGATCCTAACCTATCACCTATGTGAGGCAGTGAGAATGGGCAATGGTATAACCGGCGCCTAACCAATTGCCAAAGTTGATATAGGCGGCGCCTAAGCCATCGCCTATGTTGACATAGGTGGCTCCTAACCTATCACCTAAGTGAGGCAGTGAGCATAGGCAATGGTATACGGGGCGCCTAAACTATCGCCTATGTTAATATAGGCGGTGCCTAAGCCATCGCCTATGTTGACATAGGCGGCGCCTAACTTATCGCCTATGTTGATAGAGGCAGTACCATATCCATTGCCTCTGTTGACATAGGCGGCATCTAACCTACCGCCTAAGTGAGGCAGTGAGCATAGACATTGGTATAAGCAGCGCCTAACCTATCACCTATGTTGATATAGGCGGCACCTAAGCCATCGCCTAAGTGAGGCAGTAAGCATAGGCAATGGTATAAGCGGCGCCTAACCTATCGCCTATGTTGATATGGGCGGAGACTAACCGATCGCCTATGTTGACATAGGCGGCGCCTAACCTATCTCCTAAGTGAGGCGGTGAGCATCGGCAATGGTATAAGCGGCGCCTAACCTGTCGCCTATGTTGGTATAGGTGGTGCCTAATCCATCGACTATGTTGACATAGGCGGCACCTAACCTATCGCCTAAGTTAGGAAGTGAGTATAGGTAATGGTATAAGTGGCGCCTAACCTATCGCTTATGTTTACATATGCGGCGCCTAACCTATCTCCTAAGTGAGGCAGTGAGCATACGCAATGGTTTAAGTGGCGCCTAACCTATCGCCAATGTTGATATAGGCGTTGCCTAAGCCATCGCCTATGTTGACGTAGGCGGTGCCTAACCTATCGCCTAATTGAGGCAGTGACCATAAGCAATTGTATAAGCGTGGCCTAACCTATCACCTATGTTGACATAGGTGGTGCCTATGGCATCGCTTATGTTTACTTAGGCGGGGCCTAACCTATCGCCTAAGTGATGCAGCGAGCATAGGCAATGGTATAACCGGCGCCTAACCTATCGCCTATGTTGACATACGTGGCACCTAAGCCATTGCCTATGTTTATATATGTAACGCCTAACCTATCGTCTAAGTGAGGCAGTAAGCATAGGCAATGGTATAAGCGGCCCCGAACCTATCGCCTATGTTGATATAGGCACTGCCTAAGCCATCGCCTATGTTGACATAGGCGAAGCCTAATCTATCGCCTAAGTGAGGTAGTGAATATAGACAATGGTATAAGCGGCGCCTAACCTATCGCCTATGTTGATATATGAGGCACCTATGTCATCTCCAAAGTAAGGCAGTGAGCATAGCACAATGGTATAAGCGGAGCCTAACCTATCTCCTATGTTGATATAGGCGGCGCTTAAGCAATCTCCTATATTGACTTAGGCGGCGCCTAACCTATCGCCTAAGTATGGCGGTCAGCATAGGCAATGGTATAAGCGGCGCATAACTTATCGCCTATGTTGATATAGGTGGTGCCTAAGCCATTTCCTATGTTGACATAGAAGGCGCCTAACCTATCGCTTATGTTTAAATAGGCGGTGGCTAATCTATCGCCTATGTCAGGCAGTAAGCATAGGCAATGGTATAAGCGGAGCCTAACCTAATGCATATGTTGATATAGGCAGCGCCTAACCCATCGCCTACGTTGACGTAGGCGATGCCTAACCTATCGCCTAATTGAGGTAGTGAGCATAGGAATTGGTATAAGCGGCGCCTAACCTATCGCCTATGTTGATATAGGCGGCGCCTACGCCATAGCCTATGTTGATATAGATGGAGCCTAACCTATAGCCTATGTTAGGCAGTGAGCATAGGAAATGGTATAAGCAGCGCCTAACCTATCGCCTTTGTTGATATAGGCGACGCCTAAGCCATCGTCTATGTTGACATAGGCGGCGCCTAACCTATCGCCTAAGTGAGGCAGTGAGCATAGGCAATGGTATAAGCGGCGCCTAACCTATCGCCTATGTTGATATAGGAGGCACCTAAACCATCGCCTATGTTAACATTGGTGGCGCCTAACCTATCGCCAAAGTGAGGTACTGAGCATAGGCAAAGGTATAAGTGGTGCCTATCCTATCGCCTATGTTGATATAGGCAGCGCCTAAGCCATCGCCTATATTGACATAGGCGGCACCGAACCTATTGCCTAAGTGATGCAGTGAGAATAGTCAATGGTATAACCGGTGCCTAACCTATCGCCTATGTTGATATAGGCGGCGCCTAAGCCATCGCCTATATTGACATAGGTGGCGCCAAACCTATCGCCTAAGTGAGGCAGTGAGCATAGGCAATTGTATAAGCGGCGCCTAACCTATCGCTTATGTTGATATAGGCGACGCCTATGTGAGGTAGTGAGCATAGACAATGGTATAAGTGGCGCCTAACCTATCGCCTATGTTGATATAGGAGGCACCTCTGCCATCGCCTAAGTGTGGCAGTGAGCATTGCCAATGGTAATAGCGACGCCTAACCTATCGCCTATGTTGATATAGGCGGTGCCTAAACGATCCCCTATGATGACTTAGGCGGCGCCTAACCTAAAGGCCTAAGTAAGGCGATGAGCATAGGCAATGGTATAAGCGGCGCATAACGTATCGCCTATGTTGGTATAGGTGGCGCCTAAGCCATTGCCTATGTTGACATTGACCGAGCCTAACCTATCGCCTAAGTGAGAAAGTAAGCGTAGGTAATGGTATAAGCGGCGCCTCTCTATCGCCTATATTGATATAGGTGGCGCCTAAGCCATCACTTATGTTGACATAGAAGGCGCCTAACCTATCGCCTAAGTGAGGCAGTGAGCATAGGCAATGGTATTAGAGGTGCCTAACCTATCGCCTATGCTGATCTAGACGGCGTCTAAGCCATCACCTATATTGACATAGGCGGTGCCTAACCTATCGCCTAATTGAGGCAGTGAACATAGGAAATGGTATACGCGGCGCCTAACCTATCACCTATGTTTATATAGGTGGCGCCTAAGCCATCACCTAAGTTGACATAGGCGGATCCTAACCTATCACCTATGTGAGGCAGTGAGAATGGGCAATGGTATAACCGACGCCTAACCTATTGCCTAAGTTGATATAAGCGGCGCCTAAGCCATCGCCTATGTTGACATAGGTGGCGCCTAACCTATCCCCTAAGTGAGGCAGTGAGCATAGGCAATGGTATACGGGGCGCCTAAACTATCGCCTATGTTAATATAGGCGGTGCCTAAGCCATCGCCTATGTTGACATAGGCGGCGCCTAACTTATCGCCTATGTTGATAGAGGCAGTACCATATCCATTGCCTCTGTTGACATAGGTGGCATCTAACCAATCGCCTAAGTGAGGCAGTGAGAATAGACATTGGTATAAGCGGCGCCTAACCTATCACCTATGTTGATATAGGCGGCACCTAAGCCATCGCCTAAGTGAGGCAGTAAGCATAGGCAATGGTATAAGCGGTGCCTAACCTATCGCCTATGTTGATAAGGGCGGAGACTAACCGATCGCCTATGTTGACATAGGCGGCGCCTAACCTATCTCCTAAGTGAGGCGGTGAGCATCGGCAATGGTATAAGCGGCGCCTAACCTGTCGCCTATGTTGGTATAGGTGGTGCCTAATCCATCGACTATGTTGACATAATCGACACCTAACCTATCGCCTAAGTTAGGCAGTGAGTATAGGTAATGGTATAAGTGGCGCCTAACCTATAGCCAATGTTGATATAGGTGGCGCTTATTGCATCGCTTATGTTTACATAGGCGGCGCCTAACCTATCGCCTAAGTGAGGCAGCGAGCATACGCAATGGTTTATGTGGCGCCTAACCTATCGCCAATGTTGATATAGGCGTTGCCTAAGCCATCGCCTATGTTGACGTAGGCGGTGCCTAACCTATCGCCTAATTGAGGCAGTGACCATAAGCAATGGTATAAGCGTCGCCTAACCTATCGCCTATGTTGACATAGGTGGTGCCTATGGCATCGCTTATGTTTACTTAGGCGGGGCCTAACCTATTGCCTAAGTGATGCAGCGAGCATAGGCAATGGTATAACCGGCGCCTAACCTATCGCCTATGTTGACATACGTGGCACATAAGCCATTGCCTATGTTTATATATATGGCGCCTAACCTATCGTCTAAGTGAGCAAGTAAGCATAGGCAATGGTATAAGCGGCCCCGAACCTATCGCCTTTGTTGATATAGGCACCACCTAAGACATCGCCTATGTTGACATAGGCGAAGCCTAATCTATCGCCTAAGTGAGGTAGTGAATATAGACAATGGTATAAGCGGCGCCTAACCTATCGCCTATGTTGATATATGAGGCACCTATGTCATCGCCAAAGTAAGGCAGTGAGCATAGCACAATGGTATAAGCGGAGCCTAACCTATCGCCTATGTTGATATAGGCGGCGCTTAAGCAATCTCCTATGTTGACTTAGGCGGCGCCTAACCTATCGCCTAAGTATGGCGGTCAGCATAGGCAATGGTATAAGCGGCGCATAACTTATCGCCTATGTTGATATAGGTGGCGCCTAAGCCATTGCCTATGTTGACATAGAAGGCGCCTAACCTATCGCCTATGTTTAAATAGGCGGTGGCTAATCTATTGCCTATGTCAGGCAGTAAGCATAGGCAATGGTATAAGCGGCGCCTAACCTAATGCATATGTTGATATAGGCCGCGCCTAACCCATCGCCTACGTTGACGTAGGCGATGCCTAACCTATCGCCTAATTGAGGTAGTGAGCATAGAAATTGGTATAAGCGGTGCCTAACCTATCGCCTATGTTGATATAGGTGGCGCCTACGCCATTGCCTATGTTGATATAGATGGAGCCTAACCTATAGCCTATGTTAGGCAGTGAGCATAGGAAATGGTATAAGCAGCGCCTAACCTATCGCCTTTGTTGATATAGGCGACGCCTAAGCCATCGTCTATGTTGACATAGGCGGCGCCTAACCGATCGCCTAAGTGAGGCAGTGTGCATAGGCAATGGTATAAGCGGCGCCTAACCTATCGCCTATGTTGATATAGGAGGCACTTAAACCATCGCCTATGATAACATAGGTGGCGCCTAACCTATCGCCAAAGTGAGGTACTGAGCATAGGCAAAGGTATAAGTGGTGCCTATCCTATCGCCTATGTTGATATAGGCAGCGCCTAAACCATCGCCTATATTGACATAGGCGGCACCGAACCTATTGCCTAAGTGATGCAGTGAGAATAGTCAATGGTATAACCGGTGCCTAACCTATCGCCTATGTTGATATAGGCGGCGCCTAAGCCATCGCCTATGTTGACATAGGTGGCGCCAAACCTATCGCCAAAGTAAGGCAGTGAGCATAGGCAATTGTATAAGCGGCGCCTAACCTATCGCCTATGTTGATATAGGCGACGGCTAAGCCATCGCCTATGTTGACTTAGGCGGCGCCTAACCTATCGCCTATGTTGATATAGGCAGCACCATATCCATTGCCTTTGTTGATATAGGCGGCGTCTAACCTATCGCCTAAGTGAGGTATTGAGCATAGACAATGGTATAAGCGGCGCCGAACCTATCGCCTATGTTGATATAGGAGGCACCTATGCCTTCGCCTAAGTGAGGCAGTGAGCATAGCCAATGGTATAAGCGGCGCCTAACCTATCGCCTATGTTGATATAGGCAGCGCCTATGCGAGCGCCTATGTTGACTTATGCGGCGCCTAACCTATCGCCTAAGTAAGGCGGTGAGCATAGTCAATGGTATAAGCGGCGAATAACCTATCGCCTATGTTGATATAGGTGGCGCCTAAGCCATTGCCTATGTTGACATAGACCGAGCCTAACCTATCGCCTATTTTTAAATAGGCGGTGGCAAATTTAAGTGAGGTAGCGAGCATAGGCAATTGTATAAGAGGCGCCTAACCTATCGCCTATGGTGATATACGTGGCGCCTATGCCATTTGCTAGGTTTATATATGCGGCGCCCAACCTATCGCCTATGTTAACCTGTTTCCTATGTTGATATAGGTGGCACCTAATCCATCGACTATGTTGACATAGGCGGCACCTAACCTATCACCAAAGTGAGGCAGTGAGAATTGGGAATGGTATAACCAGCGCCTAACCTATCGCCTATGTTGATATAGGCGGTGCCTAGTCCATCGCCTATGTTGACATAGGCGGCGCCTAACCTGTCACCTATGTGAGGTAGTGAGTATAGGCAATGTTATAAGCTGCACCTAACCTATCGCCTATGTTGATATAGGTAGCACCATATCCATTGACTATATTTACATAGGCGGCGCCTAACCTATCGCCCAAGTGAGGCAGTGATCATAGACAATGGTATATGAGGTGCCTAACCTATCACCTATATTGATATAGGCGGCACCTAAGCCATCGCCTAAGTGAGGCAGTTAGCATAGGCAATGGTATAAGCGGCGCCTAACCTATCGCCTATGTTGATATAGGCGGCGCCTAACCGATCACCTATGTTGACATAGGCGGCTCCTAATCTATCTCCTAAGTAAGGCGGTGAGCATTGGCAATGGTATAAGCGACGCCTAACCTGTCGCCTATGTTGGTATAGGCGGCGCCTAATCCATCGACTATGTTGACATAGGCGGCACCTATCCTATCGCCTAAGTGAGGCAGTGAGCGTAGGTAATGATACAAGCGGCGCTTAACCTATCGCCTATGTTGATATACGTGGGGCCTAAGCCATTGCCTATGTTTATATATGCGGCGCCTAACCTATTGCCTAAGTGAGGCAGTAAGCATAGGCAATGGTATAAGTGGCGCCTAACCTATCACCTATGTTGATATAGGCGGCGCCTAAGCCATCGCTTATATTGATGTAGGCGGTGCCTAACCTATCGCCTAATTGGGGGCAATGAGCATAGGCAATGGTAATAGCGGCGCCTAACCTATCTCCTATGTTGATATGGGCGGCGCCTAAGCCATCGCCTATATTGACATAGGCGGCACCTAACCTATCGCCAAAGTGAGGCAGTGAGCATAGGTAATGGTATAAGCGGCGCCTAAACTATCGCCTATGTTGATATAGGTGGCGCCTTTTTCATCTCCTATGTTTACATAGGCAGCGCCTAACCTATTGCCTTAGTGAGGAAGAAAGCATAGGCAATGGTATAAGCGACGCCTAACCTATCGCCTATGTTGATATAGGCGGTGCCTAAGCGATCGCCTATGTTGACATAGACGGTGCCTAACCTATCGCCTAAGTGAGGCGGTGAGAATAGGCAATGGTATAAGCGGAGCCTAACCTGTCGCCTATGTTGATATAGCCGGAGCCAAATCCATCGACTATGTTGACATAGGCGGCACCTTACCTATCGCCTAAGTGAGGCAGTGAGCATAGGTAATGGTTTAAGCGGTGCCTAACCTATCGCCTATGTTGACATAGGTGGCGCTTATGGCATTGCTTATGTTTACATAGGCAGAGCCTAACCTATCGCCTAAGTGAGGCAGCGAGCATTGGCAATGGTATAAGCGGCGCCTAACCTATCGCCTATGTTGACATACGTGGCGCCTAAGCCATTGCCTATGTTTATATATACGACGGCTAAACTATCACCTAAGTGAGGCAGTAAGCATAGGAAATGGTATAAGTGGCTCCAAACCTGTCGCCTATGCTGATAAAGGCGACGCCTAATCCATTGCATATGTTGACATAGGCAGCGCCTAACCTATCGCCTAAGGTAGTGAGCATTGGTAATGGTATATGCGACGCCTAACCTATCGCCTATGTTGATACAGGTGGCGCCTATGGCATCGCCTATGGCATCGCCTATGTTTACATAGGTGTCGCCTAACTTATCGCCTAAGTGAGGCATCTTTCATAGGCAATGGTATATGCGGCGCCTAACCTTTCGCCTATGATAATATACGTGGCGCCTAATCCATCGCCTCTGTTTAACTAGGCGGAGGCTAACCTATCGCCTAAGTCAGGAAGTGAGCATAGACAATGGTATAAGCAGCGCCTAACCTATCACCTATGTTGATATAGGCGGCACCTAAGACATAGCCTAAGTGAGGCAGTTAGCATAGGCAATGGTATAAGTGGCGCCTAACCTATCGCCTATGTTGATATGGGCGGAGCCTAAGTGATCGCCTATGTTGACATAGGCGGCACCTAACCTATCGCCAAAGTGAGGCAGTGAGCATAGGTAATGGTATAAGCGGCGCCTAAACTATCGCCTATGTTGATATAGGTGGCGCCTTTTTCATCTCCTATGTTTACATAGGCAGCGCCTAACCTATTGCCTTAGTGAGGAAGAAAGCAAAGGCAATGGTATAAGCGACGCCTAACCTATCGCCTATATTGATATAGGCGGTGCCTAAGCGATCGCCTATGTTGACATAGACGGTGCCTAACCTATCGCCTAAGTGAGGCGGTGAGAATAGGCAATGGTATAAGCGGAGCCTAACCTGTCGCCTATGTTGATATAGGCGGAGCCAAATCCATCGAATATGTTGACATAGGCGGCACCTTACCTATCGCCTAAGTGAGGCAGTGAGCATAGGTAATGGTTTAAGCGGTGCCTAACCTATCGCCTATGTTGTCATAGGTGGCGCTTATGGCATTGCTTATGTTTACATAGGCAGAGCCTAACCTATCGCCTAAGTGAGGCAGCGAGCATAGGAAATGGTATAAGCGGCGCCTAACCTATCGCCTATGTTGACATACGTGGCGCCTAAGCCATTGCCTATATTTATATATACGACGGCTAAACTATCACCTAAGTGAGGCCGTAAGCATAGGCAATGGTATAAGTGGCTCCAAACCTGTCGCCTATGCTGATAAAGGCGACGCCTAATCCATTGCATATGTTGACATAGGCAGCGCCTAACCTATCGCCTAAGGTAGTGAGCATTGGTAATGGTATAAGCGACGCCTAACCTATCGCCTATGTTGATACAGGTGGCGCCTATGGCATCGCCTATGTTTACATAGGCGTCGCCTAACTTATCGCCTAAGTGAGGCATCTTGCATAGGCAATGGTATATGCGGCGCCTAACCTATCGCCTATGTTAATATACGTGGCGCCTAATCCATCGCCTCTGTTTAACTAGGCGGCGGCTAACCTATCGCCTAAGTCAGGAAGTGAGCATAGACAATGGTATAAGCAGCGCCTAACCTATCACCTATGTTGATATAGGCGGCACCTAAGACATAGCCTAAGTGAGGCAGTTAGCATAGGCAATGGTATAAGTGGCGCCTAACCTATCGCCTATGTTGATATGGGCGGAGCCTAAGTGATCGCCTATGTTGACATAGGCGGCACCTAACCTATCTCCTAAGTGAGGCGGTGAGCATAGGCAATGGTATAAGCTGCGCCTAACCTGTCGCCTATGTTGGTATACGCGACGCCTAATCTATCGACTATGTTGACTTAGGCGGCACGTAACCTATCGCCTAAGTGAGGCAGTGAGCATAGGTAATGGTATAAGCGACGCCTAACCTATCGCCAATGTTGATATAGGTGGCTCCTATGGCATCGCTTATGTTTAGATAGGCGGCGCCTAACCTATCGCCTAAGTGAGGCAGCGAGCATAGGCAATGGTATAAGCGGCGCCTAACCTATCGTCTATGATGATATATATGGCGCCTAAGCCATTGCCTATGTTTATATATGCGGCGCCCAACCTATCGACTAAGTGAGGCACTAAGCATAGGCAATGGTATAAGCGGCGCCTAACCTATCGCCAATGTTGATATAGGTGGCGCCTAAGCCATCACCTATGTTGACGTAGGCGGTGCCTAACCTATCGCCTAATTGAGGCCATGAGCATAGGTAATGGCATAAGCATCGCCTAACCTATTGCCTATGTTAATATAGGCGGCGCCTAAGACATCGCCTATATTGATATAGGCAACACCTAACCTATCGCCTAAGTGAGTCAGTGAGCATAGGTAATGGTATAAGCGGAGCCTAACTAATCGCCTATGTTGATATCGGTGGCGCCTATGGCATCTCCTATGTTTACATAGGCGACGCCTAACCTATCGCCTTAGTGAGGTAGTAAGCATAGGCAATGGTATAAGCGTCGCCTCACCTATCGCGTATGTTGATATAGGCGGCGCTTAAGCGATCTCCTATGTTGACATTGGCGGCGCCTAACCTATCGCCTAAATGAGGCAGTGAGAATAGGCAATGGTATAAGCGGCGCCTAACCTGTCGCCTATGTTGATATAGGCGGTGCCTAATCCATCGACTATGTTGACATTGGCGGCGCCTAACCTATCGCCTAAGTGAGGGAGTGGGCATAGGTAATGGTATAAGCGGCGCCTAACCTATCGCCTATGTTGACATAGGTGGTGCCTATGGCATCGCTTATGTTTACATAGGCGGCACCTAACCTATCACCTAAGTGAGGCAGTGAACATAGGCAATGGTATAAGCAGCGCCTAACCTATCGCCTATGTTGACATACGTGGTGCCTATGCCATTGCCTATGTTTATATATGCGGCGCCTAACCTATCGCCTAAGTAAGGCAGTAAGCATAGGCAATGGTATAAGTGGCCCCTAACCTGTCACCTATGTTGATAAAGGCGGCGCCAAATCCATCGAATATGTTGACATAGACGGCACCTAACCTATCCCCTAATGCAGTGAGCATAGGTAATGGTATAAGCGGCGCCTAACCTATCGCCTATGTTGATATAGGTGGCGCCTATGTCATCGCCTATGTTTACATTGGCGGCGCCTAACCTATCGCCTAAGTAAGGCAGTAAGCATAGGCAATGGTATAAGCGGCGCCTAACCTATCGCCTATGTTGATATAGGTGGCGCCTAAGTCATCGTCTATGTTTAAATAGGCGGCGGCTAATATATCGCCTAAGTAAGGTAGTAAGCATAGGCAATGGTATAAGAGGTGCCAAACCTAATGCCAATGTTGGTATAGGCAGCGCCTAAACCATCGCCTATGTTGACATAGGCGGTGCCTAACCTATCCCCTAATTGAGGTAGTGAGCATAGGAAATGGTATAAGCGGTGCCTATACTATCGCCTATGTTGATATAGGCGGCGCCTACGCCATTACCTATGTTCACATAGACGGAGCCTAACCTATCGACTATGTCAGGCAGTGAACATAGCAAATCGTATAAGCGGCGCCTAAGCTATCGCCTATGTTGATATAGGCGGCGCCTAACCTATCGCCAAAGTGAGGAGGTGAGCATAGGCAATGGTATAAGCAGCGCCTAACCTATCGCCTATGTATATATAGGAGGCGCCTAAACCATCGCCTATGTTAACATATGTGGCGCCTAACCTATCGCCAAAGTGAGGCACTGAGCATAGCCAATGGTATAAGCGACGCCTAACCTATCACCTATGTTGATATAGGCAGCGCCTTAGCCATCGCCTATGTTGACATAGGAGGCGCCAAACCTATCGCCTAAGTGAGGTAGTGAGCATAGATAATGGTATAAGCGGCGCCTAACCTATCGCCTTTTTGATATAGGAGGCACCTCTGCCATCGCCTAAGTGAGGCAGTGAGCATAGCCAATGGTATAAGCGGTGCCTAACCTATCACCTATGTTGATATAGGCGCGCCTAAGAGATCGCTTATGCTGACTTAGGCGACGCCTAACCTATCGCCTAAGTATGGCGGTGAGTATAGGCAATAGTATAAGCGGCGCATAACTTATCGCCTATGTTGATATAGGTGGCGCCTAAGCCAGTGCCTATGTTGACATAGACCTAGCCTAACCTATCGCCTAAGTGAGAAAGTGTGCATAGGTAATAGGATAAGAGGTGCTTATCTATCTCCTATGTTGATATAGGTGGTGCCTAATCCATCACCTATGTTGACATAGAAGGCGCCTAACCTATCGCCTAAGTGAGGAAGTGAGCATAGGTAATTGTATAAGTGATGCCTAACTTATCGCCAATGTTGAAATAGGTGGCCCCTATGGCATCGCTTATGTTTACATAGGCGGCACCTAACCTATCGCCTAAGTATGGCAGCGAGCATAGGCAATGGTATAAGCGGTGCCTAACCTATCGCCTAAGTGTGGCAGCGAGCATAGGCAATTGTATAAGCGGCGCCTAACCTATTGCCTATGTTGATATACGTGGAGCCTAAGCCATTGCCTATGTATATATATGCGGCGCCCAACCTATCGACTAAGTGAGGTAGTAAGCATAGGCTAGGGTATAAGCGGCGCCTAACCTATCGCCAATGTAGATAAAGGCGGCGCCTAGGCCATCGCCTATATTGACGTAGGCGGTGCCTAACCTATCTCCTAATTGAGGCAGTGGGCATAGGTATGGGTATAAGCTTCGCCTAGCCTATCGCCTATGTAGATATAGGCAGCGCCTAATCCATCGCCTATATTGAAATAGGCGGCACCTAACCTATCACCTAAGTGAGGCAGAGATCATAAGTAATGGTATATGCGGCGCCTAACCTATCGCCTATGTTGATATAAGGTGGCGCCTATGGAATCTCCTATGTTTACATAGGCGGCGCATAACCTATCGCCTTAGTGAGGCAGCAAGAATAGGCAATGGTATAAGCGGCGCCTAACCTATCGCCTATGTTGATATAGGCGGTGCCTAAGCGATCGCCTATGTTGACATAGGCGGCGCCTAACCTATCGCCTAAGTGTGGCGGTGAGAATAGGAAATGGTATAAGCGGCACCTAACCTGTCGCCTATGTTGACATAGGTGGCGCCTAAGGCAGCGCCTATGGCATCGCGTATGTTTACATAGGAGACGCCTAACTTATCGCCTAAGTGAGGAAGCTAACATAGGCAATGGTATAAGCGGCGCCTAACCTATCGCCTATGTTGATATACGTGGCTCCTAAGCCATCGCCTGTGTTTAATTAGGCGTCGGCTAATCTATCGCCTAAGTTAGGCAGTAAGCATAGGCAATGGTATAAGAAGAGCCTAACCTAACGCCTATATTGATATAGGCAGCGACTAAGCCAACGCCTATGTTGATGTAGGCGGTGCCTAACCTATATCCTAATTGAGGAAGTGAGCATAGGCAATGGTATAAGCGGCGCCTAACCTATCGACTATGTTGATATAGGCGGCGCCTATGCCATTGCCTATGTTTACATAGACGGAGCCTAACCTATCGCCTATGTAAGGCAGTGAGCATAGGAAATGGTATAAGAGGCGCCTAACCTATCGCCTATGTTGACATAGGCAACGCCTAAGACATTGTCTATGTTGACATAGGCTGTGCCTAACTTATCGCCTAAGTGAGGCGGTAAGCATAGGCAATGGTATAAGCGGCGCCTATCCTATCTCCTATGTTGATATAGGAGGCGCCTAAACCATCTCCTATGTTATCATAGGTGGCTCCTAACCTATCGCCAAATTGAGTCACTGAGCATAGGCAATGGCATAAGCGGCGCCTAACCTATCACCTATGTTGATATAGGCAGCGCCTAAGTGAGGTAGTGAGCATAGACAATGGTATAAGTGGTACCTAACCTATCGCCTATGTTGACATAGGCGGCACCTAAGTCATCGCCTATATTGACGTAGGCGGTCCCTAACCTATCTCCTAATTGAGGCAGTGGGCATAGGCAATAGAATAAGCATCGCCTAACCTATCGCCTATGTTGATATAGGCGGCGCCTAAGCCATCGCCTATATTGACGAAGGCGGCACCTAACCTATCGCCTAAGTGAGTCAGAGAGCATAGGTAATGGTATAAGCAGCGCCTAACCTATCGCCTATGTTGATATAGGTAGCGCCTATGGCATCTCCAATGTTTACATAGGCGGCGCCTAACCTATCGCCTTAGTGAGGCAGCAAGCATAGGCAATGGTATAAGCGGTGCCTCACCTATCGCCTATGTTGATATAGGCGGCGCCTATGGCATCTCCTATGTTTACATAGGTGGAGCCTAACCTATCGCCTTAGTGAGGCAGCAAGCATTGGCAATGGTATAAGCGGCGCCTAGCCTATCGGCTATGTTGATATAGGCGGTGCCTAAGAGATCGCCTATTTTGACATAGGCGGCGCCTAACCTATCGCCTAAGTGAGGCAGTGAGAATAGGCAATGGTATATGCGGCGCCTAACATGTCGCCTATGTGGACATAGACGGAGCCTAACCTATCGCATATGTGAGGAAGTAAGCATAGGAAATAGTATAAGCGGCGCCTAAGCTATCGCGTATGTTGACATAGGCGGCACCTAACCTATCGCCTAAGTGATGCAGTGAGTATAGGCAATGGTATAAGCGGCGCCTAACATATCGCCTATGTTAAAATAGGCAGCACATAACCTATTGCCTATGTAAGATGGTGAGCATAGGCAATGGTATAAGCGGCGCATAACCTATCGCCTATTTTGATATAGGTGGCGCCTAAGCCATCACCTATGTGGACATAGAAGGTGCCTAACCTATCGCCCAAGTGAGGCAGTGAGCATAGGCAATTGTATAAGCGGTGCCTAACCTATCTCCTATGCTGATATAGACGACGCCTAAGCCATTGCCTATGTTGACATAGGCGGTGCCTAACCTATCGCGTAATTGAGGCAGTGAGCATAGGAAATGGTATAAGCAGCGCCTAACCTATCGCCTATGTTGATATAGGTGGCACCTAAGCGATCACCTATGTTGAAATAGGTGGAGCCTAACCTATCACCTATGTGAGGCAGTGAGAATTGGAAATGGTATAACCGGCACCTAACCTATCACCTATGTTGATATAGGCAGCGCCTGAGCCATCGCCTATGTTGATATAGGTGGCGCCTAACCTATCGCCTAAGTGAGGCAGTGAGCATAGGCAATGGTATAATCAACGCCTAACCTATTGCCTATGTTGATATAGGCGGTGCCTAAGCCATCGCCAATGTTGACATAGGCGGCGCCTAACCTATCGCCTATGTTGATATAGGCAGCACCATATACATTGCCTCTGTTGAAATAGGTGGCGTCTAACCTATCGCCTAAGTGAGGCAGTGAGCATAGACAATGGTATAAGCGGCGCCTAACCTATCACCTACGTTGATATAGGCGGCACCTAAGCGATCTCCTAAGTTAGGAAGTTAGCATAGGCAATGGTATAAGTGGCGCCTAACCTATCGCCTATGTTGATATAGGCGGAGCCTAAGCGATCACCTATGTTGACACGGGCGGCTCCTAACCTATCTCCAAAGTGAGGCGGTGAGCATAGGCAATGGTATAAGTGGCGCCTAACTTGCTGCTTATGTTTGAAAATGCGGCACCTAATCCATCGACTATGTGGACATAGGCGGAACCTAACCTATCGCCTAAGTGAGGCAGTGAGCTTAGGTAATGCTATAAGCGACGCCTAACCTATCGCCAATGTTGATATAGGAGACGCCTATGGCATCGCTTATGATTACATAGGCGGCGCCTAACCTATTGCCTAAGTGAGGCAGCGAGCTTAGGCAATGGTATAAGCGGCGCCTAACCTATATCAACATTGGCGATACTTGGCGCCTAGCCTATCCCCTATGTTGACATACGTGCCGCCTAAGCCATTGCCTATGTTTATATATGCGGCGCCTAACCTATAGCCTAAGTAAGGCAGTAAGCATAGGCAATGGTATAAGCGGCGCCTAACCTATCGCACTTGTTGATATAGGCGGTGCCTAAGCGATCGCCTATGTTGACATAGGCGGTGCCTAACCTATCGCCTAAGTGAGGCGGTGAGAATAGGCAATGTTATAAGCAGGACCTAACCTATCGCCTATGTTGACATAGACGGAGCCTAACCTATCGCATATGTGAGGCAGTGAGCATAGGAAATAGTATAAGCGGTGCCTAACCTATCGCCTAAGTGACGCAGTGAGTATAGGCAGTGGTATAAGTGGCGCCTAACCTATTGCCTATGTTGATATAGGCAGCGCCTAATCCATCGCCTATATTGAAATAGGCGGCACCTAACCTATCACCTAAGTGAGGCAGAGATCATAAGTAATGGTATATGCGGCGCCTAACCTATCGCCTATGTTGATATAAGGTGGCGCCTATGGAATCTCCTATGTTTACATAGGCGGCGCATAACCTATCGCCTTAGTGAGGCAGCAAGAATAGGCAATGGTATAAGCGGCGCCTAACCTATCGCCTATGTTGATATAGGCGGTGCCTAAGCGATCGCCTATGTTGACATAGGCGGCGCCTAACCTATCGCCTAAGTGTGGCGGTGAGAATAGGAAATGGTATAAGCGGCACCTAACCTGTCGCCTATGTTGACATAGGTGGCGCCTAAGGCAGCGCCTATGGCATCGCGTATGTTTACATAGGAGACGCCTAACTTATCGCCTAAGTGAGGAAGCTAACATAGGCAATGGTATAAGCGGCGCCTAACCTATCGCCTATGTTGATATACGTGGCTCCTAAGCCATCGCCTGTGTTTAATTAGGCGTCGGCTAATCTATCGCCTAAGTTAGGCAGTAAGCATAGGCAATGGAATAAGCAGAGCCTAACCTAACGCCTATATTGATATAGGCAGCGACTAAGCCAACGCCTATGTTGATGTAGGCGGTGCCTAACCTATATCCTAATTGAGGAAGTGAGCATAGGCAATGGTATAAGCGGCGCCTAACCTATCGACTATGTTGATATAGGCGGCGCCTATGCCATTGCCTATGTTTACATAGACGGAGCCTAACCTATCGCCTATGTAAGGCAGTGAGCATAGGAAATGGTATAAGAGGCGCCTAACCTATCGCCTATGTTGACATAGGCAACGCCTAAGACATTGTCTATGTTGACATAGGCTGTGCCTAACTTATCGCCTAAGTGAGGCGGTAAGCATAGGCAATGGTATAAGCGGCGCCTATCCTATCTCCTATGTTGATATAGGAGGCGCCTAAACCATCTCCTATGTTATCATAGGTGGCTCCTAACCTATCGCCAAATTGAGTCACTGAGCATAGGCAATGGCATAAGCGGCGCCTAACCTATCACCTATGTTGATATAGGCAGCGCCTAAGTGAGGTAGTGAGCATAGACAATGGTATAAGTGGTACCTAACCTATCGCCTATGTTGACATAGGCGGCACCTAAGTCATCGCCTATATTGACGTAGGCGGTCCCTAACCTATCTCCTAATTGAGGCAGTGGGCATAGGCAATAGAATAAGCATCGCCTAACCTATCGCCTATGTTGATATAGGCGGCGCCTAAGCCATCGCCTATATTGACGAAGGCGGCACCTAACCTATCGCCTAAGTGAGTCAGAGAGCATAGGTAATGGTATAAGCAGCGCCTAACCTATCGCCTATGTTGATATAGGTAGCGCCTATGGCATCTCCAATGTTTACATAGGCGGCGCCTAACCTATCGCCTTAGTGAGGCAGCAAGCATAGGCAATGGTATAAGCGGTGCCTCACCTATCGCCTATGTTGATATAGGCGGCGCCTATGGCATCTCCTATGTTTACATAGGTGGAGCCTAACCTATCGCCTTAGTGAGGCAGCAAGCATTGGCAATGGTATAAGCGGCGCCTAGCCTATCGGCTATGTTGATATAGGCGGTGCCTAAGAGATCGCCTATTTTGACATAGGCGGCGCCTAACCTATCGCCTAAGTGAGGCAGTGAGAATAGGCAATGGTATATGCGGCGCCTAACATGTCGCCTATGTGGACATAGACGGAGCCTAACCTATCGCATATGTGAGGAAGTAAGCATAGGAAATAGTATAAGCGGCGCCTAAGCTATCGCGTATGTTGACATAGGCGGCACCTAACCTATCGCCTAAGTGATGCAGTGAGTATAGGCAATGGTATAAGCGGCGCCTAACATATCGCCTATGTTAAAATAGGCAGCACATAACCTATTGCCTATGTAAGATGGTGAGCATAGGCAATGGTATAAGCGGCGCATAACCTATCGCCTATTTTGATATAGGTGGCGCCTAAGCCATCACCTATGTGGACATAGAAGGTGCCTAACCTATCGCCCAAGTGAGGCAGTGAGCATAGGCAATTGTATAAGCGGTGCCTAACCTATCTCCTATGCTGATATAGACGACGCCTAAGCCATTGCCTATGTTGACATAGGCGGTGCCTAACCTATCGCGTAATTGAGGCAGTGAGCATAGGAAATGGTATAAGCAGCGCCTAACCTATCGCCTATGTTGATATAGGTGGCACCTAAGCGATCACCTATGTTGAAATAGGTGGAGCCTAACCTATCACCTATGTGAGGCAGTGAGAATTGGAAATGGTATAACCGGCACCTAACCTATCACCTATGTTGATATAGGCAGCGCCTGAGCCATCGCCTATGTTGATATAGGTGGCGCCTAACCTATCGCCTAAGTGAGGCAGTGAGCATAGGCAATGGTATAATCAGCGCCTAACCTATTGCCTATGTTGATATAGGCGGTGCCTAAGCCATCGCCAATGTTGACATAGGCGGCGCCTAACCTATCGCCTATGTTGATATAGGCAGCACCATATACATTGCCTCTGTTGAAATAGGTGGCGTCTAACCTATCGCCTAAGTGAGGCAGTGAGCATAGACAATGGTATAAGCGGCGCCTAACCTATCACCTACGTTGATATAGGCGGCACCTAAGCGATCTCCTAAGTTAGGAAGTTAGCATAGGCAATGGTATAAGTGGCGCCTAACCTATCGCCTATGTTGATATAGGCGGAGCCTAAGCGATCACCTATGTTGACACGGGCGGCTCCTAACCTATCTCCAAAGTGAGGCGGTGAGCATAGGCAATGGTATAAGTGGCGCCTAACTTGCTGCTTATGTTTGAAAATGCGGCACCTAATCCATCGACTATGTGGACATAGGCGGAACCTAACCTATCGCCTAAGTGAGGCAGTGAGCTTAGGTAATGCTATAAGCGACGCCTAACCTATCGCCAATGTTGATATAGGAGACGCCTATGGCATCGCTTATGATTACATAGGCGGCGCCTAACCTATTGCCTAAGTGAGGCAGCGAGCTTAGGCAATGGTATAAGCGGCGCCTAACCTATATCAACATTGGCGATACTTGGCGCCTAACCTATCCCCTATGTTGACATACGTGCCGCCTAAGCCATTGCCTATGTTTATATATGCGGCGCCTAACCTATAGCCTAAGTAAGGCAGTAAGCATAGGCAATGGTATAAGCGGCGCCTAACCTATCGCACTTGTTGATATAGGCGGTGCCTAAGCGATCGCCTATGTTGACATAGGCGGTGCCTAACCTATCGCCTAAGTGAGGCGGTGAGAATAGGCAATGTTATAAGCAGGACCTAACCTATCGCCTATGTTGACATAGACGGAGCCTAACCTATCGCATATGTGAGGCAGTGAGCATAGGAAATAGTATAAGCGGTGCCTAACCTATCGCCTAAGTGACGCAGTGAGTATAGGCAGTGGTATAAGCGGCGCCTAACCTATTGCCTATGTTGATATAGCAGGCGCCTTAACCATCGCCTATGTTAACATAGGCGGCGCCTAACCTATCGCCAAAGTTAGGCACTGAGCATAGGCAATTGTATATGCGGAGCCTAACCTATCGCCTCTGTTGATATAGGCAGCACCTAAGCCATTGCCTATGTTGACATACGCGGCGCCTAACCTATCACCTAAGTGAGGTAGTGAGCATAGAAAATTGTATAAGCGGCGCCTAGCCTATCGCCTATGTTGATAGAGGCGGAACATAAGCGATCGCCTATATTAAAATTGGCGGCACCTAACCTATCGCCTATGTAAGGCGGTGAGCATAGGAAATGGTATAAGCGTCGCATAACCTATCGCCTATATTGATATAGGTGGCGCCTAAGCCATTGCCTATGTTAACATAGACAAAGCCTAACCTATTGCCAAAGTGAGGCAGTGAGCATAGGTAATGGAATAAGTGGCACCTAAGCTATCGCCTATTTTGATATAGGTGGCGCCTAAGCCATCACCTATGTTGACATAGAAGTCGCCTAACCTATCGCCCAAGTGAGGCAGTGAGCATAGGCAATGGTATAAGCGATGCCTAACCTATCGCCTATGCTGATATAGATGGCGCCTAAGCCATCGCCTATGTTGACATAGCCGGTGCCTAACCTATCGCCTAATTGAGGCAGTGAGCATCGGAAATGGTATAAGCGGCGCCTAACCTACCGCCTATGTTGATATAGGTGGCATCTAAGCGATCACCTATGTTGACATAGGCAGAGCCTAACCTATCACCTATGTGAGGTAGTGAGAATAGGCAATGGTATAAGCGCCGCCTAACCTATCGCCTATGTTGATATAGGCGGCGCCTAAGCCATCGCCTATGTTGACATAGGCGGCGCCTAATCTATCGCCTATGTTGATATAGGCAGCACCATATCCATTACCTCTGTTGACATAGGCAGCGTCTAAACTATCGCCTATGTCAGGAATTGAGCATAGACAATGGTGTAAGCGGCGCCTAACCTATCACCTATGTTGATATAGGCGGCACCTAAGACATCGCCTAAGTGAGGCAGTTAGCATAGGCAATGGTATAAGTGGCGCCTAACCTATCGCCTATGTTGATATGGGTGGAGCCTAAGTGATCGCCTATGTTGACATAGGCGGCACCTAACCTATCTCCTAAGTGAGGCGGTGAGCATTGGCAATGGTATAAACTGCGCCTAACCTGTCGCCTATGTTGGTATACACGGCGCTAATCTATCGACTCTGTTGACTTAGGAGGCACCTAACCTATCGCTTAAGTGAGGCAGTGAGCATAGGTAATGGTATAAGCGATGCCTAACCTATCGCCAATGATGATATAGGTGGCTCCTATGGCATAGCTTATGTTTACATAGGCAGCGCCTAACCTATCGCCTAAGTAACGCAGCGAGCATAGGCAATGGTATAAGCGACGCCTAACCTATCGTCTATGTTGATATATGTGGCGCCTAAGCCATTGCCTATGTTTATATATGCGGGGCCCAACCTATCGACTAAGTGAGGCAGTAAGCATAGGCAATGGTATAAGCGGCGCATAACCTATCGCCTATTTTGATATAGGTGGCGCCTAAGCCATCACCTATGTGGACATAGAAGGTGCCTAACCTATCGCCCATGTGAGGCAGTTTGCATAGGCAATTGTATAAGCGGTGCCTAACCTATCTCCTATGCTGATATTGACGACGCCTAAGCCATCACCTATGTTGACATAGGCGGTGCCTAACCTATCGCGTAATTGAGGCAGTGAGTATAGGAAATGGTATAAGCGGCGCCTAACCTATCTCCTATGTTGATATAGGTGGCACCTAAGCGATCACCTATGTTGAAATAGGTGGAGCCTAACCTATCACCTGTGTGAGGCAGTGAGAATTGGAAATGGTATAACCGGCACCTAACCTATCACCTATGTTGATATAGGCAGCGCCTGAGCCATCGCCTATGTTGATATAGGTGGCGCCTAACCTATCGCCTAAGTGAGGCAGTGAGCATAGGCAATGGTATAATCAGCGCCTAACCTATCGCCTATGTTGATATAGACGGCGCCTAAGCCATCGCCAATGTTGACATAGGCGGCGCCTAACCTATCGCCTATGTTGATATAGGCAGCACCATATACATTGCCTCTGTTGAAATAGGTGGCGTCTAACCTATCGCCTAAGTGAGGCAGTGATCATAGACAATGGTATAAGAGGCGCCTAACCTATCACCTATGTTGATATAGGCGGCACCTAAGCGATCTCCTAAGTTAGGAAGTTAGCATAGGCAATGGTATAAGTGGCGCCTAACCTATCGCCTATGTTGATATAGGCGGAGCCTAAGCGATCGCCTATGTTGACACGGGCGGCTCCAAACATATCTCCAAAGTGAGGCGGTGAGCATAGGCAATGGTATAAGTGGTGCCTAACTTGCTGCTTATGTTGGAAAATGCGGCGCCTAATCCATCGACTATGTGGACATAGGCGGAACCTAACCTATCGCCTAAGTGAGGCAGTGAGCTTAGGTAATGCTATAAGCGACGCCTAACCTATCGCCAATGTTGATATAGGAGACGCCTATGGCATCGCTTATGATTACATAGGCGGTGCCTAACCTATCGCCTAAGTGAGGCAGCGAGCTTAGGCAATGGTATAAGTGGCGGCTAACCTATATCAACATTGGCGATACTTGGCGCCTAACCTATCCCCTATGATGAAATACGTGTCGCCTAAGCCATTGCCTATGTTTATATATGCGGGGCCTAACCTATAGCCTAAGTTAGGCAGTCAGCATAGGCAATGGTATAAGCGGCGCCTTACCTATCGCCTATGTTGATATAGGCGGCACCTAACCCATCGCCTACGTTGACGTAGGCGGTGCCTAACCTATCGCGAAATTAAGGCAGTGAGCATAGGCAATGGTATAAGCGGTGCCTAACCTATCGCGAAATTAAGGCAGTGAACGTAGGCAAAGGTATAAGGGACGCCTAACCTATCAGCTATGTTGATATTAGTCACTCCTATGGCATAGCCTATGTTTACATAGGCGGCGCCTAACTTATCGCCTAAGTGAAGCAGCTAGCATAGACAATGGTATATGCGGCGCCTAACCTATTGCCCTTGTTGATATAGGCGGCGCCTAAGCGATCGCCTATGTTGACATAGGCGGTGCCTAACCTATCGCCTAAGTGAGGCGGTGAGAATAGACAATGTTATAAGCAGCACCTAACCTATCGCCTATGTTGACATAGACGGAGCCTAACCTATCGCATATGTGAGGCAGTGAGCATAGGAAATAGTATAAGTGGCGCCTAACCTATCGCCTAAGTGACGCAGTGAGTATAGGCAGTGGTATAAGCGGCGCCTAACTTATTGCCTATGTTGATATAGGAGGCGCCTAAACCATCGCCTATGTTAACATAGGCGGCGCCTAACCTATCGCCAAAGTTAGGCACTGAGCATAGACAATTGTATATGCGGAGCCTAACCTATCGCCTCTGTTGATATAGGCAGCACCTAAGCCATTGCCTACATTGACATACGAGGCGCCTAACCTATCACCTAAGTGAGGTAGTGAGCATAGAAAATTGTATAAGCGGCGCCTAGCCTATCGCCTATGTTGATAGAGGCGGAACATAAGCGATCGCCTATATTAAAATAGGAGGCACCTAACCTATCGCCTATGTAAGGCGGTGAGCATAGGAAATGGTATAAGCGTCGCATAACCTATCGCCTATATTGATATAGGTGGCGCCTAAGCCATTGCCTATGTTAACATAGACAAAGCCTAACCTATTGACAAAGTGAGGCAGTGAGCATAGGTAATGGAATAAGTGGCACCTAAGCTATCGCCTATTTTGATGTAGGTGGCGCCTAAGCCATCACCTATGTTGACATAGAAGTCGCCTAACCTATCACCCAAGTGAGGCAGTGAGCATAGGCAATGGTATAAGCGATGCCTAACCTATCGCCTATGCTGATATAGATGGCGCCTAAGCCATCGCCTATGTTGACATAGGCGGTGCTTAACCTATCGCCTAATTGCGGCAGTGAGCATAGGAAATGGTATAAGCGACGCCTAACCTACCGCCTATGTTGATATAGGTGGCATCTAAGCGATCACCTATGTTGACATACGCAGAGCCTAACCTATCACCTATGTGAGGTAGTGAGAATAGGCAATGGTATAAGCGGCGCCTAACCTATCGCCTATGTTGATATAGGCGGCGCCTAAGCCATCGCCTATGTTGACATAGGCGGCGCCTAACCTATCGCCTATGTTGATATAGGCAGCACCATATCCATTACCTCTGTTGACATAGGCAGCGTCTAACCTATTGCCTATGTCAGGAATTGAGCATAGACAATGGTGTAAGCGGCGCCTAACCTATCACCTATGTTGATATAGGTGGCACCTTAGACATCGCCTAAGTGAGGTAGTTAGCATAGGCAATGGTATAAGTGGCGCCTAACCTATCGCCTATGTTGATATGGGCGGAGCCTAAGTGATCGCCTATGTTGACATAGGCGGCACCTAACCTATCTCCTAAGTGAGGCGGTGAGCATAGGCAATGGTATAAGCTACGCCTAACCTGTCGCCTATGTTGGTATACACGGCGCTAATCTATCGACTCTGTTGACTTAGGAAGCACCTAACCTATCGCCTAAGTGAGGAAGTGAGCATAGGTAATGGTATAAGCGACGCCTAACCTATCGCCAATGTGTATATAGGTGGCTCCTATGGCATAGCTTATGTTTACATAGGCAGCGCCTAACCTATCGCCTAAGTGAGGCAGCGAGCATAGGCAATGGTATAAGAGGCGCCTAACCTATCGTCTATGTTGATATATGTGGCGCCTAAGCCATTGCCTAGGTTTATATATGCGGGGCCCAACCTATCGACTAAGTGAGGCAGTAAGCATAGGCAATGGTATAAGCGGCGCCTAACCTATCGCCAATGTAATATAGGTGGCGCCTAAGCCATCGCCTATGTTGTCGTAGGCGGTGCCTAACCGATCGCCTAATTGAGGCCGTGAGCATAGGTAATGGTATAAGCATCGCCTAACCTATCGCCTATGTTGATATAGGCGGCGCCTAAGCCATCGCCTATATTGACATAGGTAGCACCTAACCTATCGCCTAAGTGAGTCAGTGAGCATAGGTAATGGTATAAGCGGAGCGTAACCAATCGCCTATGTTGATATAGGTGGCGCCTATGGCATCTCCTATGTTTACATAGGCGACGCCTAACCTATCGCCTTAGTGAGGCAGTAAGCATAGGCAATGGTATAAGCGTCGCCTCACCTATCGCGTATGTTGATATAGGCGGCGCCTAAGCGATCGCCTATGTTGACATAGGCGGTGCCTAACCTATCGCCTAAGTGAGGCGGTGAGAATAGACAATGTTATAAGCAGCACCTAACCTATCGCCTATGTTGACATAGACGGAGCCTAACCTATCGCATATGTGAGGCAGTGAGCATAGGAAATAGTATAAGTGGCGCCTAACCTATCGCCTAAGTGACGCAGTGAGTATAGGCAGTGGTATAAGCGGCGCCTAACCTATTGCCTATGTTGATATAGGAGGCGCCTAAACCATCGCCTATGTTAACATAGGCGGCGCCTAACCTATCGCCAAAGTTAGGCACTGAGCATAGACAATTGTATATGCGGAGCCTAACCTATCGCCTCTGTTTATATAGGCAGCACCTAAGCCATTGCCTACATTGACATACGAGGCGCCTAACCTATCACCTAAGTGAGGTAGTGAGCATAGAAAATTGTATAAGCGGCGCCTAGCCTATCGCCTATGTTGATAGAGGCGGAACATAAGCGATCGCCTATATTAAAATAGGAGGCACCTAACCTATCGCCTATGTAAGGCGGTGAGCATAGGAAATGGTATAAGCGTCGCATAACCTATCGCCTATATTGATATAGGTGGCGCCTAAGCCATTGCCTATGTTAACATAGACAAAGCCTAACCTATTGACAAAGTGAGGCAGTGAGCATAGGTAATGGAATAAGTGGCACCTAAGCTATCGCCTATTTTGATGTAGGTGGCGCCTAAGCCATCACCTATGTTGACATAGAAGTCGCCTAACCTATCGCCCAAGTGAGGCAGTGAGCATAGGCAATGGTATAAGCGATGCCTAACCTATCGCCTATGCTGATATAGATGGCGCCTAAGCCATCGCCTATGTTGACATAGGCGGTGCTTAACCTATCGCCTAATTGCGGCAGTGAGCATAGGAAATGGTATAAGCGACGCCTAACCTACCGCCTATGTTGATATAGGTGGCATCTAAGCGATCACCTATGTTGACATACGCAGAGCCTAACCTATCACCTATGTGAGGTAGTGAGAATAGGCAATGGTATAAGCGGCGCCTAACCTATCGCCTATGTTGATATAGGCGGCGCCTAAGCCATCGCCTATGTTGACATAGGCGGCGCCTAACCTATCGCCTATGTTGATATAGGCAGCACCATATCCATTACCTCTGTTGACATAGGCAGCGTCTAACCTATTGCCTATGTCAGGAATTGAGCATAGACAATGGTGTAAGCGGCGCCTAACCTATCACCTATGTTGATATAGGTGGCACCTTAGACATCGCCTAAGTGAGGCAGTTAGCATAGGCAATGGTATAAGTGGCGCCTAACCTATCGCCTATGTTGATATGGGCGGAGCCTAAGTGATCGCCTATGTTGACATAGGCGGCACCTAACCTATCTCCTAAGTGAGGCGGTGAGCATAGGCAATGGTATAAGCTGCGCCTAACCTGTCGCCTATGTTGGTATACACGGCGCTAATCTATCGACTCTGTTGACTTAGGAAGCACCTAACCTATCGCCTAAGTGAGGCAGTGAGCATAGGTAATGGTATAAGCGACGCCTAACCTATCGCCAATGTGTATATAGGTGGCTCCTATGGCATAGCTTATGTTTACATAGGCAGCGCCTAACCTATCGCCTAAGTGAGGCAGCGAGCATAGGCAATGGTATAAGCGGCGCCTAACCTATCGTCTATGTTGATATATGTGGCGCCTAAGCCATTGCCTAGGTTTATATATGCGGGGCCCAACCTATCGACTAAGTGAGGCAGTAAGCATAGGCAATGGTATAAGCGGCGCCTAACCTATCGCCAATGTAATATAGGTGGCGCCTAAGCCATCGCCTATGTTGTCGTAGGCGGTGCCTAACCGATCGCCTAATTGAGGCCGTGAGCATAGGTAATGGTATAAGCATCGCCTAACCTATCGCCTATGTTGATATAGGCGGCGCCTAAGCCATCGCCTATATTGACATAGGTAGCACCTAACCTATCGCCTAAGTGAGTCAGTGAGCATAGGTAATGGTATAAGCGGAGCGTAACCAATCGCCTATGTTGATATAGGTGGCGCCTATGGCATCTCCTATGTTTACATAGGCGACGCCTAACCTATCGCCTTAGTGAGGCAGTAAGCATAGGCAATGGTATAAGCGTCGCCTCACCTATCGCGTATGTTGATATAGGCGGCGCCTAAGCGATCTCCTATGTTAACATAGGCGGCGCCTAACCTATCGCCTAAATGAGGCAGTGGAAATAGGCAATGGTATAAGCGGCGCCTAACCTGTCGCCTATGTTGATATAGGCGGTGCCTAATCCATCGACTATTTTGACATAGGCGGCACCTAACCTATCGCCTAAGTGAGGCACTGAGCATAGGTAATGGTATAAGTGGCGCCTAACCTATCGCCTATGTTGACATAGGTGGCGCCTATGGCATCGCTTATGATTACATAGGCGACACCTAACCTATCACCTAAGTGAGGCAGCGAGCATAGGCAATGGTATAAGCAGCGCCTAACCTATCGCCTATGTTGACATACGTGGCGCCTAAGCCATTGCCTATGTTTATATATGCGGCGCCTAACCTATCGCCTAAGTAAGGCAGTATGCATAGGCAATGGTATAAGCGGCCCCTAACCTGTCGCCTATGTTGATATAGGTGGTGCCAAATCCATCGCATATGTTGACATAGGCGGCACCTAACCTATCCTCTAAGGCAGTGAGCATAGGTAATGGTATAAGCGGCGCCTAACCTATCGCCTATGTTGATATAGGTGGCGCCTATGGCATCGCCTATGTTTACATTGGCGGCGACTAACTTATCGCCTAAGTAAGGCAGCTAGAATAGGCAATGGTATAAGCGGCGCCTAACCTATCGCCTATGTTGATATAGGTGGCGCCTAAGTCATCGCCTATGTTTAAGTAGGCGGTGGCTTATATATCGCCTAAGTGAGGTAGTAAGCATAGGCAATGGTATAAGCGGCGCCAAACCTAATGCCAATGTTGATATAGGCAGCGCCTAAGCCATCGCCTATGTTGACATAGGGGGTGCCTAACCTATCCCCTAATTGAGGCAGTGAGCATAGGAAATGGTATAAGCGGTTCCTATACTATCGCCTATGTTGATATAGGCGGCACCTACGCCATTACCTATGTTCATATAGATGGAGCCTAACCTATCGACTATGTTAGGCAGTGAGCATAGCAAATCGTATAAGCGGCACCTAAGCTATTGCCTATGTTGATATAGGTTGCGCCTAACCTATCGCCTAAGTGAGGAGGTGAGCATAGGCAATGGTATAAGCGGCGCCTAACCTATCGCCTATGTTGATATAGGAGGCACCTAAACCATCGCCTATGTTAACATATGTGGCGCCTAACCTATCGCCAAAGTGAGGCACTGAGCATAGGCAATGGTATAAGCGACGCCTAACCTATCGCCTATGTTGATATAGGCAGCGCCTAAGCCATCGCCTAAGCCATCGCCTATGTTGACATAGGAGGCGCCAAACCTATCGCCTAAGTGAGGTAGTGAGCATAGATAATGGTATAAGCGGCGCCTAACCTATCACCTATGTTGATATAGGAGGCACCTCTGCCATCGCCTAAGTGATGCAGTGAGTATAGCCAATGGTATAAGCGGTGCCTAACCTATCGCCTATTTTGATATAGGCGGCGCCTAACAGGTCGCCTATGTTGACTTAGGCGGTGCCTAACCTATCGCCTATGTATGGCGGTGAGCATAGGCAATAGTATAAGCGGCGCATAACTTATCGCCTATGTTGATATAGGTGGCGCGTAAGCCAGTGCCTTTGTTGACATAGACCCAGCCTAACCTATCACCTAAGTGAGAATGTGTGCATAGGTAATGGGATAAGAGGCGCTTATCTATCGCCTATGTTGATATAGGTGGCGCCTAATCCATTACCTATGTTGACATAGAAGGCGCCTAACCTATCGCCTAAGTGAGGAAGTGAGCATAGGTAATGGTATAAGCGACGCCTAACATATCGCCAATGTTGAAATAGGTGGCCCCTATGGCATCGCTTATGTTTACATAGGCGGCGCCTAACCTATCACCTAAGTGTGGCAGCGAGCATAGGAAATGGTATAAGCGGCGCCTAACCTATCGCCTATGTTGATATACGTGGAGCCCACGCCATTGCCTATGTATATATATGCGGCGCCCAACCTATCGACTAAGTAAGGTAGTAAGCATAGGCAATAGTATAAGCGGCGCCTAACCTATCGCCAATGTAGATAAAGGCGGCGCCTAAGACATCGCCTATGTTGACGTAGGCGGTGCCTAACCTATCTCTTAATTGAGGCAGTGGGCATAGGCAATGGTATAAGCATCGCCTAGCCTATCACTTATGTAGATATAGGCGGCGCCTAATCCATCGCCTATATTGACATAGGCGGCACCTAACCTATCGCCTAAGTGAGGCAGTGAGCATAAGTAATGGTATAAGCGGCGCCTAACCTATCGCCAATGTTGATATAGGTGGCGCCTATGGCATATCCAATGTTTACGTAGGCGGCGCATAACCTATCGCCTTAGTGAGGCAGCAAGAATAGGCAATGGTATAAGCGGCGCCTAACCTATCGCCTATGTTGATATAGGCGGTGCCTAAGCGATCGCCTATGTTGACATAGGCGGCGCCTAACCTATCTCCTAAGTGAGGCGGTGAGAATAGGTAATGGTATAAGCGGCACCTAACCTGTCGCCTATGTTGACATAGGTGGCGCCTATGGCATCGCGTATGTTTACATAGGAGACACCTAACTTATCGCCTAAGTGAGGAAGCTAACATAGGCAATGGTATAAGCGGCGCCTAACCTATCGCCTATGTTGATATACGTGGCTCCTAAGCCATCGCCTATGTTTAAATAGGCGGCGGCTAATCTATCGCCTAGGTTAGGCAGTAAGCTTAGGCAATGGTATAAGCGGAGCCTAACCTAACGCCTATATTAATATAGGCAGCGACTAAGCCATCGCCTATGTTAACGTAGGCGGTGCCTAACCTATAGCCTAATTGAGGAAGTGAGCATAGGCAATGGTATAAGCGACGCCTAACCTATCCACTATGTTGATATAGGCGGCGCCTATTCCATTGCCTATGTTTACATAGACGGAGCCTAACCTATCGCCTATGTCAGGCAGTGAGCATAGGAAATGGTAAAAGAGGCGCCTAACCTATCGCCTATGTTGACATAGGCAACGCCTAAGACATTGTCTATGTTGACATAGGCTGCGCCTAACCTATCGCCTAAGTGAGGCGGTAAGCATAGGCAATGGTATAAGAGGCGCCTAACCTATCTCCTATGTTGATATAGGAGGCACCTAAACCATCGCCTATGTTAACATAGGTGGCGCCTAACCTATCGCCAAAGTAAGGCACTGAGCATAGGCAATGGTATAAGCGGCGCCTAACCTATCACCTATGTTCATATCGGCAGCACCTAGGTGAGGTAGTGAGCATAGACAATGGTATATGTGGTGCCTTACCTATCGCCTATGTTGATATAGGAGGCACCTCTGCCATCGCCTTAGTGAGGCAGTGAGAATAGCCAATGGGATAAGCGACGCCTAACCTATCGCCTATGTTGATACAGGCGGTGCCTAAACGATCGCCTATGTTGACTTAGGCGGCGCCTAACCTATCGCCTTAGTAAGGCAATGAGCATAGGCAATGGTATAAGCGGCGCATAACGTATCTCCTATGTTGGTATAAGTGGCGCCTAAGCCATTACCTATGTTGACATAGACCGAGCCTAACCTATCGTCTAAGTGAGAAAGTGAGCATAGGAAATGGTATAAGCGGCGCCTCTCTATCGCCTATATTGATATAGGTGGCGCCTAAGCCATCACCTATGTTGACATAGAAGGCGCCTAAACTATCGCCTAAGTGAGGCAGTGAGCATAGGCAATGGTATAAGCGGTGCCTAACCTATCGCCTATGCTGATCTAGACGGCGTCTAAGCCATCACCTATATTGACATAGGCGGTGCCTAACCTATCACCTAATTAAGGCAGTGAGCATAGGAAATGGTATATGCGGCGCCTAACCTATCGCATATGTTTATATAGGTGGCGCCTAAGCCATCACCTATATTTACATAGGCGGATCCTAACCTATCACCTATGTGAGGCAGTGAGAATAGGCAATGGTATAACCGACGCCTAACCTATCGCCTAAGGTCATATAGGCGGCACCTAAGCCATCGCCTATGTTGACATAGGTGGCGCCTAACCTATCGCCTAAGTGAGGCAGTGAGCATAGGCAATGGTATAAGCGACGCCTAACCTATTGCCTATGTTGATATAGGCGGTGCCTAAGCCATCGCCTATGTTGACATAGGCGGCGCCTAACCTATCGCCTATGTTGATATGGGCAGTACCATATCCATTGCCTCTGTTAACATAGGCGGTATCTAACCTATCGCCTAAGTGAGGCAGTGAGCATAGACATTTGTATAAGTGGCGCCTAACCTATCGCCTATGTTGATATAGGCGGCACCTAAGCCATCACCTAAGTGAGGCAATTAGCATAGGCAATGTTATAAGCGGCGCCTAACCTATCGCCTATGTTGATATAGGCGGTGACTAACCGATCGCCTATGTTGACATAGGCGGCGCCTAACCTATCTCCTAAGTGAGGCGGTGAGCATAGGCAATGGTATATGCGACGCCTAACCTGTCGCCTATGTTGGTATAGGCGGTGCCTAATCCATCGACTATGTTGACATAGGCGACACCTAACCTATCGCCTAAGTTAGGCAGTGAGCATAGGTAATGGTATAAGCGATGCCTAACCAATTGCTAATGTTGATATAGGTGGCGCTTATTGCATCGCTTATGTTTACATAGGCGGCGCCTAACCTATCGCCTAAGTGAGGCAGCGAGCATAGGCAATGGAATAAGTAGCGCCTAACCTATAGCCAATGTTGATATAGGCGGCGCCTACGCCATCGCCTATGTTGACATAGGCGGTGCCTAACCTATCGACTAATTGAGGCAGTGACCATAAGCAATGGTATAAGCGTCGCCTAACCTATCGCCTATGTTGACATAGGTGGTGCCTATGGCATCGCTTATGTTTACATAGGCGGCGCCTAACCTATCGCCTAAGTGAGGCAGCGAGCATAGGCAATGGTATAAGCGGAGCCTAACCTATCGCCTATGTTGAGATACGTGACACCTAAGCCATTGCCTATGTTTATATATGCGACGCCTAACCTATCGTCTAAGTGAGGCAGTAAGCATAGGCAATGGTATAAGCGGACCCTAACTTATCGCCTATGTTGATATAGGCACTGCCTAAGCCATCGCCTATGTTGACATAGGCGAAGCCTAATCTATCGCCTAAGTGAGGTAGTCAACATAGACAATGGTATAAGCGGCGCCTTACCTATCGCCTATGTTGATATATGAGGCACCTATGTCATCGCCTAAGTGAGGCAGTGAGCATAGCACAATGGTATAAGCGGCGCCTAACCTATCGCCTATGTTGATATAGGCGGCGCCTAAGCAATCTCCTATGTTGACTTAGGTGGCGCATAACCTATCGCCTAAGTATGGCAGTCAGCATAGGCAATGGTATAAGCGGGGCATAACCTATCGCCTATGTTCTTATAGGTGGCGCCTAAGCCATTGCCTATGTTGACATAGAAGACGCCTAACCTATCGCCTATGTTTAAATAGGCGGTATCTAATCTATCGCCTAAGTGAGGCAGTAAGCCTAGGCAATGGTATAAGCGGCGCCTAACCTAATGCCTATGTTGATATAGGCAGCGCCTAACCCATCGCCTACATTGACGTAGGCGATGCGTAACCTATCGCCTAATTGAGGTAGTGAGCATAGGAATAGGTATAAGTGGCTCCTAACCTATCGCCTATGTTGATATAGGAGGCGCCTACGCCATTGCCTATATTGACATAGATGGAGCCTAACCTATAGCCTATGTCAGGCAGTGAGCATAGGAAATGGTATAAGCAGCGCCTAACCTATCGCCTTTGTTGATATAGGCAATGCCTAAGCCATTGTCTATGATGACATAGGAGGTGGCTAACCTATCGCGTAAGTGAGGCAGTGAGCATCGGCAATGGTATAAGCGGCGCCTAACCTATCGCCTATGTTGATATAGGAGGCACCTAAACCATCGCCTATGTTAACATAGGTGGCGCCTAACCTATCGCCAAAGTAAGGCACTGAGCATAGGCAATGGTATAAGCGGTGCCTAGCCTATAGCCTATAATGATATAGGCAGCGCCTAAGCCATCGCCTATATTGACATAGGCGGCACCTAACCTATCTCCTAAGTGAGGCAGTGAGAGTAGACAATGGTATAACCGGTGCCTAACCTATCGCCTATGTTGATATAGGAGGCGCCTAAGCCATCGCCTATGTTGACATATGTGGCGCCTAACCTATCGCCTAAGTGAGGCAGTAAGCATAGGCAATGGTATAAGTTGCGCCTAACCTATCGCCTATGTTGATATAGGCGGCGCCTAATCCATCGCCTATGTTGACTTAGGCGGCGCCTAACCTATCGTCTATGTTGATATAGGCAGCACCATATCCATTGCCTCTGTTGACATAGGCGGCGTCTAACCTATCGCCTATGTGAGGTATTGAGCATAGACAATGGTATAAGTGGCGCCGAATCTATCGCCTATGTTGATATAAGAGGCACCTATGCCATCGCCTATGTGAGGCAGTGAGCATAGCCAATGGTATAAGCGGCGCCTAACCTATCGCCTATGTCTATATAGGCAGCGCCTAAGCGAGCGCCTATGTTGACATATGCGGCGCCTAACCTAGCGCCTAAGTAAGGCGGTGAGCATAGGCAATGGTATAAGCGGCGTATAACCTATCGCCTATGTTGATATAGGTGGCGCCTAAGCCATTGCCTATGTTGACATAGACCAAGCCTAACCTATCGCCTTTTTTAAAATAGGCGGTGGCTAATTTAAGTGAGGCAGCGAGCATAGGCAATTGTATAAGCGGCGCCTAACCTATCGCCTATGTTGATATACGTGGCGCCTATGCCATTGCCTAGGTTTATATATGCGGCGCCCAACCTATCACCTAAGTGAGGGAGTAAGCATAGGTAATGGTATAAGCGGCGCCTAAGCTATCGCCAATGTTGATATAGGCGGTGCCTAAGCCATCACCTATGTTGACGTGGGCAATGCCTAACCTATCGCCTAATTGAGGCAGTGACCATAGGCAATGGTATAAGTGTCGCCTAACCTATCGCCTGTGTGGTTATAGGTAGCGCCTAAGCCATCGCCTATATTGACATAGACGACACCTAACCTATCGCCTAAGTGAGGCTGTGAGAATAGTCAATGGTATAACCGGCGCCTAACCTATCGCCTATGTTGATATAGGCGGCGCCTAAGCCATCGCCTATGTTGACATAGGTGACGCCTAACCTATCGCCTAAGTGAGGCAGTGAGCATAGGCAATGGTATAAGCGGCGCCTAACCTATCGCCTATGTTGATATAGGCGGCGCTTAAGCCATCGCCTATGTTGACTTAGGCGGCGCCTAACCTATCGCCTATGTTGATATAGGCAGCACCATATCCATTGCCTCAGTTGACATAGGCGGCGTCTAACCTATCGCCTAAGTGAGGCAGTGAGCATAGACAATGGTAGTAGCGGCGCCTAACCTATCACCTATGTTGATATAGGCGGCACCTAAGCCATCGCCTAAGTGAGGCAGTTAGCATAGGCAGTGGTATAAGCGACGCCTATCCTATCGCCTATGTTGATATAGGCAGAGCCACAGCGATCGCCTAAGTTGATATAGGCGGCGCCTAACCTATCTCCTAAGTGAGGTGGTGAGCATAGGCAATGGTATAAGCGGCGCCTAACCTGTCGCCTATATTGGTATAGGCGGCGCCTAATCCATCGACTATATTGACATAGGCGCCACCTAAACTATCACCTAAGTGAGGCAGTGAGCATAGGTAATGGTATAAGCGGCGCCTAACCTATCGCCAAAGTTGATATAGGTGGCGCCTAAGCCATCGTCTATGTTGACATAGGCGTCGCCTAACATATCGCCAAAGTGAGGCACTGAGCATAGGCAATGGTATAAGCGGCGCCTAACCTATCGCCTATGTTGATATAGGTAGTGCCTAAGCCATCACCTATGTTGACATAGGCGACGCCTAAGCTATCGCCTAAGTGAGGTAGTGAGCATAGACAATGGTATAAGCGGCGCCGAACCTCTCGCCTATGTTGATATCGGAGGCACCTATGCCATCGCCTAAGTAAAGCAGTGAGCATAGCCAATGGTATTAGCGGCGCCTAACCTATCGCCTATGTTGATATAGGCGGCGCCTAATCGAGCGCCTATGTTGATATAGGCGGCGCCTAACCTATCGCCTATGTTTATATAGGTGGTGCCTAATCCATCACCTATGTTGACATAGGAGGCACCTAACCTATCGCCTAAGTGAGGCAGTGAGCATAGGCAATGGTATAAGCGGCGCCTAACCTATCGTCTATCTTGATATAGGTGGCGCCTATGGCATCTCCTATGTTTAAATAGGTGGCGCCTAACCTATCGCCTTAGTGAGGCAGCAAGTATAGGTTATGGTATAAGCGGCGCATAACCTATCGCCTATGTTGATATAGGCGGCGCCTAAGCGATCGCCTATGTTGACATAGGTGGTGCCTAACCTATCGCCAAATTGAGGCAGTGAGCATAGGCAATGGTATAAGCGGCGCCTAACCTATCTCCTATGTTGATATAGGCGGCGCCTAAGCCATCGCCTATGTTGACATAGGTGGCACCTAACCTATCGCCTATGTAAGGCAGTGAGCATAGGTAATGGTATAAGCGGCGCCTAACCTATCGCCTATTATGATATAGGTGGCGCCTATGGCAGATCCTATGTTTACATAGGCGGCGCCTAACCTATCGCCTTAGTGAGGCAGCAAGCATAGGCAATGGTATATGCGACGCCTAACCTATCGGCTATGTTGATATAGGCAGCGCCTAAATGATCGCCTATCTTGTCATAGGCGACACCTAACCTATCTCCTAAGTGAGGCGGTGAGAATAGGAAATGGTATAAGCGGCGCCTAACCTGTTGCCTATGTTAATATAGGTGGCACCTAATCCATCGACTATGTTGACATAGGCGGCACATAACCTATCACCTAAGTGAGGCAGTGAGAATTGGGAATGGTATAACCTGCGCCTAACCTATCGCCTATGTTGATATAGGCGGCGCCTAGTCCATCGCCTATGTTGTCATAGGCGGCGCCTAACCCGTCGCCTAAGTGAGGTAGTGAGCATAGGCAATGTTATAAGCTGCGCCTAACCTATCGCCTATGTTGATATAGGCGGAGCCTAACCTATCGCCTATGTTGATATAGGTAGCACCATATCCATTGGCTAAGTTGACATAGGCGGAGCCTAACCTATCTCCCAAGTGAGGCAGTGATCATAGACAATGGTATAAGAGGCACCTAACCTATCACCTATATTGATATAGGCGGCACCTAAGCCATCGCCTAAGTGAGGCAGTTAGCATAGGCAATGGTATAAGCGGCGCCTAACCTATCGCCTATGTTGATATAGGCGGCGCCTAATCGATCACCTATGTTGACATAGGCGGCGCCTAATCTATCTCCTAAGTAAGGCGGTGAGCATAGGCAATGGTATAAACGACGCCTAACCTGTCGCCTATGTTGGTATAGGCGGCGCCTAATCCATCGACTATGTTGACATAGGCGGCACCTAACCTATCGCCTAAGTGAGCCAGTGAGCATAGGTAATGTTATAAGCGGCACCAAACCTATCGCCTATGTTGATATACGTGGTGCCTAAGTCATTGCCTAAGTTTATATATGCGGCGCCTAACCTATCGCCTAAGTGAGGCAGTAAGCACAGGCAATGGTATAAGCGGCGCCTAACCTATCGCCTATGTTGATATAGGCGGCGCCTAAGCCATCGCCTATATTGATGTAGGCGGCGCCTAACCTATCGCATAATTGGGGCAATGAGCATTGGCAATGGTAATAGCGGCGCCTAACCTATCTCCTATGTTGATATGGGCGGCGCCTAAGCCATCGCCTATATTGACATAGGCGACACCTAACCTATTGCCTAAGTGAGGCTGTGAGCATAGGTAATGGTATAAGCGGCGCGTAACCTATCATCTATGTTGATATAGGTGGAACCAATTTGATCTCCTATGTTTACATAGGCAGCGCCTAACCTATTTCCTTTGTGAGGAAGAATGAATAGGCAATGGTATAAGCGACGCCTAACCTATCGCCTATGTTGATATAGGCGGTGCCTAAGCGATCGCCTATGTTGACATAGACGGCGCCTAACCTATCGCCTAAGTGAGGCGGTGAGAATAGGCAATGGTATAAGCGGAGCCTAACCTGTCGCCTATGTTGATATAGGCGGCGCCAAATCCATCGACTATGTTAACATAGGCGGCATCTAACCTATCGCCTAAGTGAGGCAGTGAGCATAGGTAATTGTTTAAGCGGTGCCTAACCTATCGCCTATGTTGACATAGGTGGCACTTAAGGCATTGCTTATGTTTACATAGGCAGAGCCTAACCTATCGCCTAAGTGAGGCAGTGAGCATAGGAAATGGTATATGCGGCGCCTAACCTATCGCCTATGTTGATATAGGCAGTGCCTAAGCCATAGCCTATGTTGACATCGGTGACGCCTATGCTATCGCCTAAGTGAGGTAGTGAGCATAGACAATGGTCTAAGCGGCGCCGAACCTATCGCCTATGTTGATATAGGAGGCACCTATGCCATCGCCTAAGTAAAGAAGTTAGCATAGCCAATGGTATAAGCGGCACCTAACCTATAGCCTATGTTGATATAGGCGGCGCCTAAGCGAGCGCCTATGTTGACTTATACGGTGCCTAACCTTTCGCCTAAGTAAGGCGGTGAGCATAGGCAATGGTTTAAGCGGCGCATATCCTATCGCCTATGTTGATATAGGTGGCGCTTAAGCCATTACCTATGTTGACATAGACCGAGCCTAACCTATCGCCTATGTTTAAATTGGCGGTGAGGATAGGCAATTGTATAAGCGGCGCATAACCTATCGCCAATGTTGATATAGGTGGCGCCTAAGCCATTGCCAATAATGACATAGACCGAGCCTAACCTATCGCCTAAGTTAGAAAGTGAGCATAGGTAATGGACTAAGCGGGGCCTAACCTATCGCCTATGTTGATATAGGTGGCGCCTAATCCATCACCTATGTTGACATAGGAGGCACCTAACCTATCGCCTAAGTGAGGCGGTGAGCATAGGCAATGGTATAAGCGGCGCCTAACCTATCGCCTATGTTGATATAGGTGGCGCCTATGGCATCTCCTATGATTAAATAGGTGGCGCCTAACCTATCGCCTTAGTGAGGCAGCACGTAGAGGCAATGGCATAAGCGGCGCATAACCTATCGCCTATGTTGATATAGGCGGCGCCTAAGCGATCGCCAATGTTGACATAGGTGGTGCCTAACCTATCGCCAAATTGAGGCAGTGAGCATAAGCAATGGTATAAGCGCCGCCTAACCTATCTCCTATGTTGATATAGGCGGCGCCTAAGCCATCGCCTATGTTGACATAGGTGGCACCTAACCTATCGCCTATGTAAGGTAGTGAGCATAGGTAATGATATAAGCGGCGCCTAACATATCGCCTATTATGATATAAGTGGCGCCTATGGGAGATCCTATGTTTACATAGGAGGCGCCTAACCTATCGCCTTAGTGAGGCAGCAAGCATAGGCAATGGTATAAGCGGCGCCTAACCTAACGGCTATGTTGATATAGGCAGCGCCTAAGCGATCGCCTATGTTGACATAGGCGGCACCTAACCTATCTCCTAAGTGAGGCGGTGAGAATAGGCAATGGTATAAGCGGCGCCTAACCAGTTGCCTATGTTGATATAGGTGGCACCTAATCCATCGACTATGTTGACATAGGCGACACATATCCTATCACCTAAGTGAGGCAGTGAGAATTGGGAATGGTATAACCAGCTCCTAACCTATCGCCTATGTTGATATAGGCGGCGCCTAGTCCATCGCCTATGTTGACATAGGCGGCGCCTAACCTGTCGCCTAAGTGAGGTAGTGAGCATAGGCAATGTAATAAGCTGCGCCTAACCTATCGCCTATGTTGATATAGTCGGAGCCTAACCTATCACCGATGTTGATATAGGTAGCACCATATCCATTGCCTATGTTGACATAGGCGGCGCCTAACCTATCGCCCAAGTGAGGCAGTGATCATAGACAATGGTATAAGAGGCGCCTAACCTATCACCTATATTGATATAGGCGGCACCTAAGCCATCGCCTAAGTGAGGCAGTTAGCATAGGCAATGGAATAAGCGGCGCCTAACCTATCGCCTATGTTGATATAGGCGGCGCCTAACCGATCACCTATGTTGACATAGGCGGCGCCTAATCAATCTCCTAAGTAAGGCGGTGAGCATAGGCAATGGTATATGCGGCGCCTAACCTGTCGCCTATGTTGGTATAGGCGGTGCCTAATCCATCGACTATGTTGACATAGGCGGCACCTAACCTATCGCCTAAGTGAGGCAGTGAGCATAGGTAATGTTATAAGCGGCACCTAACCTATCGCCTATGTTGATATACGTGGTGCCTATGCCATTGCCTATGTTTATATATGCGGCGCCTAACCTATCGCCTAAGTGAGGCAGTAAGCATAGGCAATGGTATAAGCGGCGCCTAACCTATCGCCTATATTGATATAGGCGGCGCCTAAGCCATCGCCTATGTTGATGTAGGCGGTGCCTAACCTATCTCCTAATTGGGGCAATGAGCATAGGCAATGGTAATAGCGGCGCCTAACCTATCTTCTATGTTGACATAGGCGGCACCTAACCTATCGCCTAAGTGAGGCAGTGAGCATAGGTAATGGTATATGCAGTGCCTAACCTATCGTCTATGATGATATAGGTGGCACCAATTTCATCTCCTATGTTTACATAGGCAGCGCCTAACCTATTGCCTTAGTGAGGAAGAAAGCATACGCAATGGTATAAGCGACGCCTAACCTATCGCCTATGTTGATATAGGCGGTGCCTAAGCGATCGCCTATGTTGACATAGACGGCGCCTAACCTATCGCCTAAGTGAGGCGGTGAGAATAGGCAATGGTATAAGCGGAGCCTAACCTGTCACCTATGTTGATATAGGCGGCGCCAAATCCATCGATTATGTTAACATAGGCGGCACCTAACCTATCGCCTAAGTGAGGCAGTGAGCATAGGTATTGGTTTAAGCGGTGCCTAACCTATCGCCTATGTTGACATAGGTGGCGCTCATGGCATTGCTTATGTTTACATTGTCAGAGCCTAACCTATCGCCTAAGTGAGGCAGCGAGCATAGGCAAGGGTATAAGCGGCGCCTAACCTATCGCCTATGTTGACATACGTGGCGCCTAAGCCATTGCCTATGTTTATATATGCAGCGCCTAACCTATCACCTAAGTGAGGCAGTAAACATAGGCAATGGTATAAGCGGCCCCAAACCTCTCGCCTATGTTGATAAAGGCGGCGCCTAATCCATTGCATATGTTGACATAGGCAGCGCCTAACCTATCACCTAAGGTAGTGAGCATTGGTAATGGTATAAGCGACGCCTAACCTATCGCCTATGTTGATACAGGTGGCGCCTATGGCATCGCCTATGTTTACATAGGCATCGCCTAACTTATCGCCTAAGTGAGGCATCTAGCATAGGCAATGGTATATGCGGCACCTAACCTATCGCCTATGTTGATATATGTGGCGCCTAATCCATCACCTATGTTTAACTAGGCGGCGGCTAATCTATCGCCTAAGTGAGGCAGTAAGTATAGGCAATGGTATAAATGACGCCTAACCTAACGCCTATGTTGATATAGGCAGTGCCTATGGCATCGCCTAAGTTGACGTAGGGGGTGCCTAACCTATCGCCTAATTGAGGCAGTGAGCATAGGCAATGGTATAAGAGGTGCCTAACCTATCGTCTATGTTGATATAAGCGGTACCTAATCTATCGTCTATGTTGACATAGGCGGCGCCTAACCTGTCGCCTAAGTGAGGCAGCGAGCATAGGCAATGGTATAAGCGGCGCCTAACCTATCGCCTATGTTGATATAGGCGGCGCCTAAGCCATCGCCTATGTTGACATAGGCGGCGCCTAACCTATCGCCTAAGTGAGGCAGTAAGCATAGGCAATGATATAAGTGGCATCTAACCTATCGCCTCTGTTCATATAGGCGGCGCCTAAGCCATCGCCTATGTTGACACAGGCGGCGCCTAACCTATCGCCTAAGCAAGCCAGTGAGCATAGACAATGGTATAAGCGGCGCCTAACCTGTCGCCTATGTTGATATAGGCGGAACCTAAGCCATCGCATATTTTGACATAGGCGGTGCTTAACATATCGCCTAAGTGAGGCAGTGAGCATAGGCAATGGTATAAGCGGCACCAAAACTTTTGCCTATGCTGATATAGGCAGCGCCTAAGCGATCGCCTATGTTGACATAGGCGGCGCCTAACCTATCGCCTAAGTGAGCATTGACAATGGCATAAGCGGTGCCTAACCTATCGCCTATGCTGATATAGGCGGCGCCTAAGCTATCGCCTATGTTGGCATAGACGGTGCGCAACCTATCGCCTAAGTGAGGCCGTGAGCAGAGGAAATGGTATTAGCGGCTCCTAACCTATTGCCTATGTTGATCTAGGCAGTTCCTAAGCCATCCCCTATATTAACATAGGCGACGCCTAACCTATTGCCTAAGTGAGTGAGTGATCATAGTCAATGGTATAAGCGGTGCCTAGCCTATCGTCTATGTTCATATAAGCGGCGCCTAAGCCATCGCCTATGTTGACATAGGTAGCACCTAACCTATCACCTTAGTAAGGATGTAAGCATAGGCAATGGTATAAGCGGCGCCAAACCTATCGCCTTTGTTTACATAGGTTGCGCCAAACCTATCGCCTAAGTGAGGCAGTGAGCATAGGCAATGGTATAAGCAGCGCCTAACCTATCGCCTATGTTGACATACTTGGCGCCTAAGCCATTGCCTATGTTTATATATGCAGCACCTAACCTATCACCTAAGTGAGGCAGTAAACATAGGCAATGGTATAAGCGGCCCCAAACCTCTCGCCTATGTTGATAAAGGCGGCGCCTAATCCATTGCATATACTGACATAGGCAGCGCCTAACCTATTACCTAAGGTAGTGAGCATTGGTAATGGTATAAGCGACGCCTAACCTATCGCCTATGTTGATACAGGTGGCGCCTATGGCATCGCCTATGTTTACATAGGCATCGCCTAACTTATCGCCTAAGTGAGGCATCTAGCATAGGCAATGGTATATGCGGCACCTAACCTATCGCCTATGTTGATATATGTGGCTCCTAATCCATCACCTATGTTTAACTAGGCGGCGGCTAATCTATCGCCTAAGTGAGGCAGTAAGCATAGGCAATGGTATAAACAGCGCCTAACCTAACGCCTATGTTGATATAGGCAGTGCCTATGGCATCGCCTATGTTGACATAGGGGGTGCCTAACCTATCGCCTAATTGAGGCAGTGAGCATAGGCAATGGTATAAGAGGCGCCTAACCTATCGTCTATGTTGATATAGGCGGTACCTAATCTATCGCCTATGTTGACATAGGCGGCGCCTAACCTATCGCCTAAGTGAGGCAGCGAGCATAGGCAATGGTATAAGCGGCGCCTAACCTATCACCTATGTTGATATAGGCGGCGCCTAAGCCATCGCCTATGTTGACATAGGCGGCGCCTAACCTATCGCCTAAGTGAGGCAGTAAGCATAGGCAATGATATAAGTGGCATCTAACCTATCACCTCTGTTCATATCGGCGGCGCCTAAGCCATCGCCTATGATGACACAGGCGGCGCCTAACCTATCGCCTAAGCAAGGCAGTGAGCATAGACAATGGTCTAAGCGGCGCCTAACCTGTCGCCTATGTTGAAATAGGCGGAACCTAAGCCATCGCCTATTTTTACATAGGCGGTGCTTAACATATCGCCTAAGTGAGGCAGTGAGCATAGGCAATGGTATAAGCGACACCTAATCTTTCGCCTATGTTGATATAGGCAGCGCCTAAGCGATCGCCTATGTTGACATAGGCGGCGCCTAACCTATCGCCTAAGTGAGGTAGTGAGCATTGACAATGGCATAAGCGGTGCCTAACCTATCGCCTATGCTGATATAGGCGGCGCCTAAGCGATCGCCTATGTTGACATAGACGGTGCGCAACCTATCGCCTACGTGAGGCTGTGAGCATAGGAAATGGTATAAGCGGCTCCTAACCTATTGCCTATGTTGATCTAGGAAGTTCCTAAGCCATCGCCTATATTGACATAGGCGACGCCTAACCTATTGCCTATGTGAGTGAGTGATCATAGTAAATGGTATAAGCGGTGCCTAGCCTATCGTCTATGTTCATATATGCGGCGCCTAATCCATCGCCTATGTTGACATAGGTAGCACCTAACCTATCACCTTAGTAAGGATGTAAGCATAGGCAATGGTATAAGCGGCGCCAAACCTATCGCCTCTGTTTACATAGGTTGCGCCAAAGCTATCGCCTAAGTGAGGCAGTGAGCATAGGCAATGGTATAAGCGGCGCCTAACCTATCGCCTATGTTGATAAAGGCGGAACCTAAGACATCGCCTATGTTGACAAAGGTGGCGCCTAACCTATCGCCTAAGTGAGGCTGTGAGCATAGGCAATGGTATAAGCGGCGCCTAACCTATTGCCTATGTTGATATAGGCGGCACCTAAGCCATCGCCTATATTGACATAGGCGGAGCCTAACCTATCGCCTATCTGAGGCAGTGAGCATAGGTAATGGTATAAGAGATGCCTAATCTATCACCTTTGTTGATATAGGCGGAGCCTAAGCCATCACCTATGTTAACATAGGCGGCGCCTAACCTATCGCCTAAGTGAGGCAGTGAGAATAGAAAATGGTATAAACGGCACCTATCTATCACCTATGTTGATATAGACGGCACCTAAGACATCGCCTATAATGAAATAGGCAGCGCCTAACCTATCGCCTAAGTAAGGAAGTGAGCATAGGCAATGGAACAAGCGGCGCCTAACCTATCGCATAAGTGAGGCACTAAGAATAGGCAATGGTATAAGCGGAACCTAACCTATCACCTATGTTGATATAGGCGGAACCTAACCCATCGCCTAAGTCAGGCAGTGAGCATACGCAAGGGTATAAGCGTCTCCTAACATATCGTCTATTTTGATATAGGCTGCACCTAAGCGATCGCCTAAGTTGACATATGCGGCGCCTAACCTATCGCCTAAGTGAGGTGGTTAGCAAAGGTAATGGTATAAGCGGCTCCTAACCTATCGCCTATGTTGATATAGGCGGCACATAAGCCATCGCCAATGTTGACATAGGCGACGCCTAACCTATCACCTAAGTGAGGTAGTGAGAATAGGCAATGGTATAAGCCGCGCCTAACCTATCGCCTATGTTGATATAGGCAGCGCCTATGACATCGCGTATGTTGAAATAGGCAGCGCCTAACCTATCGCCTAAGTGACGCAGTGAGAATATGCAATGGTATAAGCGGTGCCTAACCAATCGCCTATATTGATATAGGTGGCGTCTAAGCCATCGCCTATGTTGAGATAGGCAGCGCCTAACCTATCGCCTATGTGAGGAAGATAGCATAGACAATGGTATAAGAGGCGCCTAACCTATCACCTATGTTAATTTAGGCGGCACCTAAGCCATCGCCTCAGTGAGGCAGTGAGCATAGGTAATGTTATAAGCGGCGCCTAACCTATCGGCTAAGTGAGGCGGTGAGCATAGGCAATGCTATAAGCGGCGCCAAACCTTTTGCCTAACTTTATATAGGCGTAGCCTAATCCATCGACTTGGTTGACATAAGCGTCGCCTAACCTATCTCCAAAGTAAAGCAGTAGGCATAGGTAATGGTATAAGCGGCGCCTAACCTATCGCCTATGTTGACATAGGAGGCGCCTAACCAATCGCCTAAGTGAGGCATAGGTAATGGTATAATCGGCGCCTAACCTATCGCCTATGTTGACATAGGTGGTGTCTATGGCATCGCTTATGTTTACATAGGCGGCGCCTAACCTATCGCCTAAGTGATGCAGCGAGCATAGGGAATGGTATAAGCGGCGCCTAACCTATCGCCTATGTTGACATACGTGGCGCCTAAGCCATTGCCTATGTTTATATATGCGGAGCCTAACCTATCGCCTAAGTGAGTCCGTAAGCATAGGCAATTGTATAAGCGGCCCCTAACTTGTTGCCTATGTTGATATAGGCAGCGCCTAATCCATCGCATATGTTGACATAGGCGACACCTAACCAATCGCCTAAGGCAGTGAGCATAGGTAATGGTATAAGCGGCGCCTAACCTATCTCCTATATTGATATAGGTGGCGCCTATGTTTACATAGGCGGCGCCTAACTTATCGCCTTAGTGAGGCAGCTAGCATAGGCAATGGTATAAGGGGCACCTAACATAACGCCTATGTTGATATAGGCAGCGCCTAAGCCATCGCCTATGATGGCGTAGGCGGTGCCTAACCTATCGCCTAATTGAGGCAGTGAGCATGGGAAATGGTATAAGCGGCGCCTAACCTATCGCCTATGTTGTTATAGGAGGCGCCTAAACCATCGCCTATGTTAACATAGGTGGCGCCTAACCTATCGACAAAGTGAGGCACTGAGCATAGGCAATGGTATAAAGGGCGCCTAACCTATCGCCTATATTGATATAGGCAGCGCGTAAGCCATCGCCTATGTTGACAAAGGCGAAGCCTAACCTATCTCCTAAGTGAGGTAGTGAGCATAGACAATGGTATAAGCAGTGCCTAACCTATCGCCTATGTTGATATATGAGGCACCTATGTCATCGCCTAAGTGAGGCAGTGAGCATAGTCAATGGTCTAAGCGGCGCCTAACCTATCGCCTATGTTTATATAGGCGGCGCCTATGCGATCTCCTGTGTTGACTTAGGCGGCGCCTAACCTATCGCCTAAGTAAGGTGGTGAGCATATGAAATGGTATAAGCGGCGCATAACCTATCGCCTATGTTGATATAGGTGGCGCCTAAGCCATTGTCTATGTTGACAATGAAGGCGCCTAACCTATCGCCTATGTTTAAATAGGCGGTGGCTAATTCATCGCCTAAGTGAGGCAGTAAGCATAGGCAATGGTATAAGCGGCGCCTAACCTAACGCCTATGTTGATATAGGCAGCCCCTAACCCATCGCCTATGTTGATGTAGGCGATGCCTAACCTATCGCCTAATTGAGGCAGTGAGCATAGGAAATGGTATAAGCGGCCCCTACGCTGTTGCCTATGTTGACATAGATTGCGCCTAACCTATCGCCTATGTCAGGCAGTGAGCATAGGAAATGGTATAAGCGGCGCCTAACCTATCACCTTTGTTGATATAGGCAACGCCTAAGCCATCGTCTATGTTGACATAGGCGGTGCCTAACCTATCGCCTAAGTGAGGCAGTGAGCATAGGCAATCGTATAAGTGGCGCCTAACCTATCGCCTTTGTTGATATAGGAGGCACCTAAACCATCGCTTATGTTAACATAGGTGGCGCCTAACCTATCTCAAAAGTGAGGCACTAAGCATAGACAATGGTATAAGCGGCGCCTAACCTTTCGCCTATACTGATATAGGCAGCGCCTAAGCCATCGCTTATGTTGACATAGGTGACGCCTAAGCTATCGCCTAAGTGAGGTAGTGAGCATCGACGATGGTATAAGCGGCGCCGAACCTATCGCCTATGTTGATATAGAAGGCACCTATGCCATCGCCTAAGTGAGGCAGTGAGCATAGAAAATGGTATAAGCGGCGCCTAACCTATCGCCTATGTTGATATAGGCGGCGCCTAAGCGAGCGCCTATGTTGACTTATGCGGGGCCTAACCTATCGCCGAAGAAAGGCGGTGAGCATAGGCAACTGTTGAAGCGGCACATAACCTATCGCCTATGTTGATATAGGTGGCGCCTAAGCCATTGCCTATGTTGACATAGACCGAGACTAACCTATCGCCTATGCTTAAATAGGCCGTGGCTAATCTAAGTGTGGCAGCGAGCATAGGCAATGGTATAAGCGGCGCCTAACCTATCGCCTATGTTGATATACGTGGCGCCTATGCCATTGCCTAGGATTATATATGCGGCGCCCAACCTATCACCTAAGTGAGGCAGTAAGCATAGGCAATGGTATAAGCAGCCCCTAACCTATCGCCAATGTTGATATAGGCGGCGCCTAAGCCATCGCCTATGTTGACGTAGGCGGTTCCTAACCTATCGCCTAATTGAGGCAGTGACCATAGGCAATGGTATAAGCATCGCCTAACCTATCGCCTATGTGGTTATAGGCGGCGCCTAAGCCATCGCCTATATAGACATAGGCGGCACCTAACCTATCGCCTAAGTGAGGCAGTGAGAATAGGCAATGGTATAACCAGAGCCTAACCTATCGCCTATGTTGATATAGGCGGCACCTAAGCCATCGCCTATGTTAACATAGGTGGCACCTAACCTATCGCCTAAGTGAGGCAGTGAGCATAGGCAATGGTATAAGCGGCGCCTAACCTATCGCCTATGATGATATAGGCGGCACCTAAGCCATCGCCTATGTTGACTTAGGCGGCGCCTAACCTATCGCCTATGTTGATATAGGCAGAACCATATTTATTGCCTCTGCTGACATAGGCGGCGTCCAACCTATCGCCTAAGTGAGGCAGTGAGCATAGACAATGGTATAAGCGGTGCCTAACCTATCACCTATGTTGATATAGACGGCACCTAAGCCATCGCCTAAGTGAGGCAGTTAGCATAGGCAATGGTATAAGCGGCGCCTAACCTATCACCTATGTTGATATAGGTGGCGCCACCGTGATCGCCTATGATTATATAGGCGGCGCCTAACCTATATCCTAAGTGAGGTGGTGAGCCTGGGCAATGGTATAAGCGGCGCCTAACCTGTCGCCAATGTTGGTTTAGGCGGCGCCTAATCCATCGACTATATTGACATAGGCGGCACCAAACCTATCACCTAAGTGAGGCAGTAAACATAGGTAATGGTATAAGCGGCGCCTAACCTATCGCCAATGTTGATATAGGTGGCGCCTATGGAATCGCTTATGTTTAGATAGGCGGCGCCTAACCTATCGCCTAAGTGAGGCAGCGAGTATAGGCAATGGTATAAGCGGCGCCTAACCTATCGCCTATGTTGATATACGTGGCGCCTAAGCCATCGCCTATGTTTAAATAGGCGGCGGCTAATCTATCGCCTAAGTGAGGTAGTAAGAAAAGGCAATGGTATAAGCGGCGCCAAACCTAACGCCTATGTTGATATAGGCAGCGCCTAAGCCATCGCCTATGTTTACGTAGGTTGTGCCTAACCTATCCCCTAATTGAGGTAGTGAGCATTGGCAATGGTATAAGCGGTGCATAACCTATCGCCTATGTTGATATAGGCGGCACCTACACCATTACCTATGTTGACATAGACGGAGCCTAACCTATCGCCTATGACAGGCAGTAAGCATAGGAAATGGTATAAGCCATCGTATATGTTGAGATAGGTGGCGCCTAACCAATCGCCTAAGTGAGGAGGTGAGAATAGGCAATGGTATAAGCGGTGCCTAACCTATTGCCTATTTTGATATAGGAGGCGCCTAAACCATTGCCAATGTTAACATATGTGGTGCCTAACCCATCGCCAAAGTGAGGCACTGAGCATAGGCAATGGTATAACCGGCGCCTAACCTATCGCCTATGTTAATATAGGCAGCGCCTAAGCCATCGCCTATGTCAACATAGGCGACGCCTAACCTATCGCCTAAGTGAGGTAGTGATTATAGATAATGGTATAAGCGGCGCCTAAGCAATCGCCTATGTTGATATAGGAGGCACCTATGCCATCGACTAAGTGAGGAAGTGAGCATAGCCAATGGTATAAGCTGTGCCTAACCTATCGCCTATGTTGATATAGCCGCCGCCAAAGCCATCGCCTATGATGACTTAGGCGGCGCCAAACCTATCGCCTAAGTAAGCCGGTGGGCATAGGCAATGGTATAAGCATCGCCTAACCTATCGCCTATGTAGATATAGGCGGCGCCTAAGCCATCGCCTATATTGACATAGGCGGCACCTAACCTATCGCCTAAGTGAGCCAAGGAGCATAGGTAATGGTATAAGCGGTGCCTAACCTATCGCCTATGTTGATATAGGTGGCGCCTATGGCATCTCCTATGTTTACATAGGCGGCGCCTATGGCATCTCCTATGTTTACATAGGCGGCGCCTAACCTATCGCCTTAGTGAGGCAGCAAGCATAGGCAATGGTATAAGCGGCGCTTAACCTAGCGCCTATGTTGATATAGGCGGCGCCTAAGTGATCGCCTATGTTGACATAGGCGGCACCTAACCTATCGCCTAAGTGACGCGGTGAGAATTGTCAATGGTATTAGCGGTGCCTAACCTGTCGCATATGTTGACATAGATGGAGTCTAACCTATCGCCTATGTGAGGCAGTGAGCATAGGAAATAGTATAAGCGGCGCCTAACCTATCGCTTATATTGACATAGGCGGCGCCAAACCTATCGCTTAAGTGATGCAGTGAGTATAGGCAATGGTATAAACAGTGCCTAACCTATCACCTATGTTAAAATAGGCGGCACCTAACCTATCACCTATGTAAGGCAGTGAGCATAGGCAATGGTATAAGCGGCGCATAACCTATTGCCTATGTTGATATAGGTGGCGCCTAAGCCATTGCCTATGTTAACATAAATGGAGCCTAACCTATCGTCTAAGTGAGGCAGTCAACATAGGTAATGGTATAAGTGCCACCTAACCTATCTCCTATTTTGATATAGGTGACGCCTAAGCTAGCACCTATGTTGACATAGAAGGCGCCTAAGTGAGGCAGTGAGCATAGGAAATGGTATAAGCGGTGCCTAACCTATCGCCTATGCTGATATAGACGACGCCTAAGCCATCGCCTATGTTGACATAGGCGGTGCCTAACCTATCGCCTAATTGAGGAAGTCTGCATATTTAATGGAATAAGCGGCGCCTAACCTATTGCCTATGTTGATATAGGTGGCGCCTAAGCGATCACCTATGTTGACATAGGCGGAGCCTAACGTATCACCTATGTGAGGCAGTGAGAATTGGCAATGGTATAACCGGCGCCTAACCTATCGCCTATGTTGATTTAGGCGGCGCCTAAGCCATCGCCTATGTTGACAAAGGTGGAGCCTAACCTATCGCCTAAGTGAGGCAGTGAGCATAGGCAATGGTATAAGCAGCGCCTAACCTATCGTCTATGTTTATATAGGCGGCGTCTAAGCCATCGCCCATGTTGACATAGGCGGCGCCTAACCTATCGCCTATGTTGATATAGGCAGCACCATATCCATTGCCTCTGTTGACATAGGCGGCGTTTAACCTATCGCCTAAGTAAGGCAGTGAGCATAGACAATGGTATAAGCGGCGCCTAACCTATCACCTATGTTGATATAGGTGGCACCTAAGCCATCGCCTAAGTGAGGTAGTTAGCATAGGCAATGTTATATGTGGTGCCTAACCTATCACCTATGTTGATATAGGCAGAGCCTAAGCGATAGTCTATGTTGACATAGGCGGCGCCTAACCTATCTCCTAAGTGAGGCGGTGAGCATAGGCAATGGTATAAGCGGCGCCTAACGTGTCCCCTATGTTGGTATACGCGGCGCCTAATCCATCGACTATGTTGACATAGGCGGCACCTAACCTATCGCCAAAGTGAGGCAGTGAGCATATGCAATGGTATAAGCGGCACCTAACCTATCGCCTATGTTGATATACGTGGCGCCTAAGCCATTGCCTATGCTTATATATGCGGCGCCCAACCTATCGACTAAGTGAGGCAGTAAGCATAGGCAATGGTATAAGCGGCGCCTAACCTATCGCCAATGTTGATATAGGCGGCGCCTAAGCCATCGCCTATGTTGACGTAGGCGGTGCCTAACCTATTGCCTAATTGAATTAGTGAGCATAGGTAATGGTATAAGCATCGCATAACCTATCACCTATGTTGATATAGGCGGTGCCTAAGCCATCACCTATATTGACATAGGCAGCACCTAACCTATCGCCTAAGTGAAGAAGTGAGCATAGGTTATGGTATAAGCGGCGCTTAACCTATCGCCTATGTTGATATAGGTGGCGCCTATGGCATCTCCTATGTTTACATAGGCGGCGCCTAACCTATCGCCTTAGTGAGGCAGTAAGCCTAGACAATGGTATAAGCGGCGCCTCACCTATCGCGTATGTTGATATAGGTGGCGCCTAAGCGATCTCCTATGTTGACATAGGCGGAACCTAACCTATCTCCTAAGTGTGGCTGTGAGAATAGGCAATGGTATAAGCGGCGCCTAACCTGTCGCCTATGTTGATATAGGCGGCAACTAATCCATCGACTATGTTGACATGGGCGGCACCTAACCTATCGCCTAAGTGAGACAAGGAGCATAGGTAATGGTATAAGCGGCGCCTAACCTATCGCCTATGTTGACATAGATGGCGCCTATGGCATCTCTTATGTTTACATCGGCGGCGCCTAACCTATCACCTCAGTGAGGCAGCGAGCATAGGAATGGTATAAGCGGCGCCTAACCTATCCCCTATGTTGACATACATGGCGCCTAAGCCAATTCCTATGTTTATATATGCGACGCCTAACCTATCGCCTAAATAAGGCAGTAAGCATAGGCAATGGTATAAGCGGCCCCTAACCTGTCGCCTATGTTGATATAGGCGGCGCCTATGCGATCGCCTATGTTGACATAGGCGGTGCCTAACCTATCGCCTAAGTGAGGTGGTGAGAATAGGCAATGGTATAAGCAGCACCTAACCTGTCGCCTATGTTGGTATACGCGGCGCCAAATCCATCGACTATGTTGACATAGGCGGCACCTAACCTATCGCCTAAGTGAGGCAGTGAATATAGGTAATGGTATAAGCGACGCCTAACCTATCACCAATGTTGATATAGGTGGCGCCTATGGCATCACTTATGTTTACATAGGCGGTGCCTAACCTATCGCCTAAGTGAGGCAGCGAGCATAGGCAATGGTATAAGCGGCCCCTAACCTGTCGCCTATGTTGATAAAGGCGGCGCCTAAGCGATCGCCTAAGTTGACATAGGCGGTGCCCAACCTATCGCCTAAGTGAGGTGGAGAGAATAGGCAATGGTATAAGCGGAGCCTAACCTATCGTCTAAGTTGATATATGTGGTGCCTAAGCCATTGCCTATGTTTATATATGCGGCGCCCAACCTATCGACTAAGTGAGGCAGTAAGCATAGGCAATGGTATAAGCGGTGCCTAACCTATCGCCAATGTTGATATAGGTGGCGCCTAAGCCATCACCTATGTTGACGTAGGCGGTGCCTAACCTATCGCCTAATTGAGGCAGTGAGCATAGGTAATGGTATAAGCTTCGCCTAACCTATCGCCTATGTTGATATAGGCGGCGCCTAAGCCATCGCCTAAGTATGGCGGTGAGCATAGGCAATAGTATAAGCGGCGCATAACTTATCGCCTCTGTTGATATAGGTGGCGCCTAAGCCAGTGCCTATGTTGACATAGACCCAGCCTTACCTATCGCCTAAGTGAGAAAGTGTGCATAGGTAATGGGATAAGAGGCGCTTATCTATCGCCTATTTTGATATAGGTGGCGCCTAATCCATCACCTATGTTGACATAGAAGGCGCCTAACCTATCACCTAAGTGAGGAAGTGAGCATAGGTAATGGTATAAGCGACGCCTAACTTATCGCCAATGTTGATATAGGTGACCCCTATGGCATCGCTTATGTTTACATAGGCGGCGCCTAACCTATCGCCTAAGTGTGGCAGCGACCATAGGCAATGGTATATGCGGCGCCTAACCTATCGCCTATGTTGATATACGTGGAGCCTAAGCCATTGCCTATGTATAAATATGCGGCGCCCAACCTATCGACTAAGTGAGGCAGTAAGCATAGGCAATGGTATAAGCGGCGCCTAACCTATCGCCAATGTAGATATAGGCGACGCCTAAGCCTTCGCTAATGTTGATGTAGGCGGTGCCTAACCTATCTCCTAATTGAGGCAGTCGGCATAGGCAATGGTATAAGCATCGCCTAGCCTATGGCCTTTGTAGATATAGGCGGCGCCTAATCCATCGCCTATATTGACATAGGCGGCACCGAACCTATCGCCTAAGTGAGGCAGTGAGCATAAGTAATGGTATAAGCGGCGCCTAACCTATCGCCTATGTTGATATAGGTGGCGGCTATGGTATCTCCTATGTATACATAGGCGGCGCATAACCTATCGCCTTAGTGAGGCAGCAAGAATAGGCAATGGTATAAGTGGCGCCTATCCTATCGCCTATGTTGATATAGGCGGTCTCTAAGCGATCGCCTATGTCGACATAGGCGGCGCCTAACCTATCGCCTAATTGAGGCGCTGAGAATAGGCAATGGTATAAACGACACCTAACCTATCGCCTATGTTGATTTAGGTGGCGCCTATGGCAGCGCCTATGGCATCGCGTATGTCTACATTGGAAACGCCTAACTTATCGCCTAAGTGAGGAAGCTAACATAGGCAATGGTATAAGCGGCGCCTAACCTATCGCCTATGTTGATATACGTGGCTCCTAAGCCATCGCCTATGTCTAAATAGGCGGCGGCTAAAATATCGCCTAAGTTAGGCAGTAAGCATAGGCAATGGTATAAGGGGAGCCTAACCTAACACCTATATTGATATAGGCAGCGACTAAGACATCGCCTATGTTGACGTAGGCGGTGCCTAACCTATAGCCTAATTGATGAAGTGAGCATAGGCAATGGTATAAGCGGCGCCTAACCTATCGATTATGTTGATATAGGCGGCGCCTACGCCATTGCCTATGTTTACATAGACGGAGCCTAACCTATCGCCTATGTCAGGCAGTGAGCATAGGAAATGGTATAAGAGGCGGCTAACCTTACACCTATGTTGACATAGGCAACGCCTAAGACATTGTCTATGTTGACATAGGCGGCGCCTAACCTATCACCTCAGTGAGGCAGCGAGCATAGGAATGGTATAAGCGACGCCTAACCTATCCCCTATGTTGACATACGTGGCGCCTAAGCCATTGCCTATGTTTATATATGCGACGCCTAACCTATCGCCTAAATAAGGCAGTAAGCATAGGCAATGGTATAAGCGCCCCCTAACCAATCGCCTATGTTGATATAGGCGGCGCCTATGCGATCGCCTATGTTGACATAGGCGGTGCCTAACCTATCGCCTAAGTGAGGTGGTGAGAATAGGCAATGGTATAAGCAGCACCTAACCTGTCGCCTATGTTGGTATACGTGGCGCCTAATCCATCGACTATGTTGACATAGGCGGCACCTAACCTATCGCCTAAGTGAGGTAGTGAATATAGGTAATGGTATAAGCGACGCCTAACCTATCACCAATGTTGATATAGGTGGCGCCTATGGCATCACTTATGTTTACATAGGCGGTGCCTAACCTATCGCCTAAGTGAGGCAGCGAGCATAGGCAATGGTATAAGCGGCCCCTAACCTGTCGCCTATGTTGATAAAGGCGGCGCCTAAGCGATCGCCTAAGTTGACATAGGCGGTGCCCAACCTATCGCCTAAGTGAGGTGGAGAGAATAGGCAATGGTATAAGCGGCACCTAACCTGTCGCCTATGTTGGTATACGCGGCGCCTAATCCATCGACTATGTTGACATAGGCGGCACCTAACCTATCGCCTAAGTGAGGCAGTGAGCATAGGTAATGGTATAAGCGACGCCTAACCTATCTCCAATGTTGATATAGGTGGCGCCTATGTTATCGCTTATGTTTACATAGGCGGTGCCTAACCTATCGCCTAAGTGAGGCAGCGAGCATAGGCAATGGTATAAGCGGAGCCTAACCTATCGTCTAAGTTGATATATGTGGTGCCTAAGCCATTGCCTATGTTTATATATGCGGCGCCCAACCTATCGACTAAGTGAGGCAGTAAGCATAGGTAATGGTATAAGCGGTGCCTAACCTATCGCCAATGTTGATATAGGTGGCGCCTAAGCCATCGCCTATGTTGACGTAGGCGGTGCCTAACCTATCGCCTAATTGAGGCAGTGAGCATAGGTAATGGTATAAGCATCGCCTAACCTATCGCCTATGTTGATATAGGCGGCGCCTAAGCCATCGCCTAAGTATGGCGGTGAGCATAGGCAATAGTATAAGCGGCGCATAACTTATCGCCTCTGTTGATATAGGTGGTGCCTAAGCCAGTGCCTATGTTGACATAGACCCAGCCTTACCTATCGCCTAAGTGAGAAAGTGTGCATAGGTAATGGGATAAGAGGCGCTTATCTATCGCCTATTTTGATATAGGTGGCGCCTAATCCATCACCTATGTTGACATAGAAGGCGCCTAACCTATCACCTAAGTGAGGAAGTGAGCATAGGTAATGGTATAAGCGACGCCTAACTTATCGCCAATGTTGATATAGGTGACCCCTATGGCATCGCTTATGTTTACATAGGCGGCGCCTAACCTATCGCCTAAGTGTGGCAGCGACCATAGGCAATGGTATATGCGGCGCCTAACCTATCGCCTATGTTGATATACGTGGAGCCTAAGCCATTGCCTATGTATATATATGCGGCGCCCAACCTATCGACTAAGTGAGGCAGTAAGCATAGGCAATGGTATAAGCGGCGCCTAACCTATCGCCAATGTAGATATAGGCGGCGCCTAAGCCTTCGCTAATGTTGATGTAGGCGGTGCCTAACCTATCTCCTAATTGAGGCAGTCGGCATAGGCAATGGTATAAGCATCGCCTAGCCTATGGCCTATGTAGATATAGGCGGCGCCTAATCCATCGCCTATATTGACATAGGCGGCACCGAACCTATCGCCTAAGTGAGGCAGTGAGCATAAGTAATGGTATAAGCGGCGCCTAACCTATCGCCTATGTTGATATAGGTGGCGGCTATGGTATCTCCTATGTATACATAGGCGGCGCATAACCTATCGCCTTAGTGAGGCAGCAAGAATAGGCAATGGTATAAGCGGCGCCTATCCTATCGCCTATGTTGATATAGGCGGTCTCTAAGCCATCGCCTATGTTGACATAGGCGGCGCCTAACCTATCGCCTAATTGAGGCGGTGAGAATAGGCAATGGTATAAACGACACCTAACCTATCGCCTATGTTGATTTAGGTGGCGCCTATGGCAGCGCCTATGGCATCGCGTATGTCTACATTTGAAACGCCTAACTTATCGCCTAAGTGAGGAAGCTAACATAGGCAATGGTATAAGCGGCGCCTAACCTATCGCCTATGTTGATATACGTGGCTCCTAAGCCATCGCCTATGTCTAAATAGGCGGCGGCTAAAATATCGCCTAAGTTAGGCAGTAAGCATAGGAAATGGTATAAGGGGAGCCTAACCTAACACCTATATTGATATAGGCAGCCACTAAGACATCGCGTATGTTGACGTAGGCGGTGCCTAACCTATAGCCTAACTGATGAAGTGAGCATAGGCAATGGTATAAGCGGCGCCTAACCTATCGATTATGTTGATATAGGCGGCGCCTACGCCATTGCCTATGTTTACATAGATGGAGCCTAACCTATCGCCTATGTCAGGCAGTGAGCATAGGAAATGGTATAAGAGGCGGCTAACCTATCGCCTATGTTGACATAGGCAACGCCTAAGACATTGTCTATGTTGACATAGGCGGCGCCTAACCTATCACCTCAGTGAGGCAGCGAGCATAGGAATGGTATAAGCGACGCCTAACCTATCCCCTATGTTGACATACGTGGCGCCTAAGCCATTGCCTATGTTTATATATGCGACGCCTAACCTATCGCCTAAATAAGGCAGTAAGCATAGGCAATGGTATAAGCGCCCCCTAACCAATCGCCTATGTTGATATAGGCGGCGCCTATGCGATCGCCTATGTTGACATAGGCGGTGCCTAACCTATCGCCTAAATGAGGTGGTGAGAATAGGCAATGGTATAAGCAGCACCTAACCTGTCGCCTATGTTGGTATACGTGGCGCCTAATCCATCGACTATGTTGACATAGGCGGCACCTAACCTATCGCCTAAGTGAGGCAGTGAATATAGGTAATGGTATAAGCGACGCCTAACCTATCACCAATGTTGATATTGGTGGCGCCTATGGCATCACTTATGTTTTCATAGGCGGTGCCTAACCTATCGCCTAAGTGAGGCAGCGAGCATAGGCAATGGTATAAGCGGCCCTAACCTGTCGCCTATGTTGATAAAGGCGGCGCCTAAGCGATCGCCTATGTTGACATAGGCGGTGCCCAACCTATCGCCTAAGTGAGGTGGAGAGAATAGGCAATGGTATAAGCGGCACCTAACCTGTCGCCTATGTTGGTATACGCAGCGCCTAATCCATCGACTATGTTGACATAGGCGGCACCTAACCTATCGCCTAAGTGAGGCAGTGAGCATAGGTAATGGTATAAGCGACGCCTAACCTATCTCCAATGTTGATATAGGTGGCGCCTATGGTATCGCTTATGTTTACATAGGCGGTGCCTAACCTATCGCCTAAGTGAGGCAGCGAGCATAGGCAATGGTATAAGCGGAGCCTAACCTATCGTCTATGTTGATATATGTGGTGCCTAAGCCATTGCCTATGTTTATATATGCGGCGCCCAACCTATCGACTAAGTGAGGCAGTAAGCATAGGCAATGGTATAAGCGGCGCCTAACCTATCGCCAATGTAGATATAGGCGGCGCCTAAGCCTTCGCTAATGTTGATGTAGGCGGTGCCTAACCTATCTCCTAATTGAGGCAGTCGGCATAGGCAATGGTATAAGCATCGCCTAACCTATCGCCTATGTTGATATAGGCAGCGCCTAAGCCATCGCCTAAGTATGGCGGTGAGCATAGGCAATAGTATAAGCGGCGCATAACTTATCGCCTCTGTTGATATAGGTGGCGCCTAAGCCAGTGCCTATGTTGACATAGACCCAGCCTTACCTATCGCCTAAGTGAGAAAGTGTGCATAGATAATGGGATAAGAGGCGCTTATCTATCGCCTATTTTGATATAGGTGGCGCCTAATCCATCACCTATGTTGACATAGAAGGCGCCTAACCTATCACCTAAGTGAGGAAGTGAGCATAGGTACTGGTATAAGCGACGCCTAACTTATCGCCAATGTTGATATAGGTGACCCCTATGGCATCGCTTATGTTTACATAGGCGGCGCCTAACCTATCGCCTAAGTGTGGCAGCGACCATAGGCAATGATATAAGCAGCGCCTAACCTATCGCCTATGTTGATATACGTGGAGCCTAAGCCATTGCCTATGTATATATATGTGGCGCCCAACCTATCGACTAAGTGAGGCAGTAAGCATAGGCAATGGTATAAGCGGCGCCTAACCTATCGCCAATGTAGATATAGGCGGCGCCTAAGCCTTCGCTAATGTTGATGTAGGCGGTGCCTAACCTATCTCCTGATTGAGGCAGTCGGCATAGGAAATGGTATAAGCATCGCCTATCCTATGGCCTATGTAGATATAGGCGGCGCCTAATCCATTGCCTATATTGACATAGGCGGCACCGAACTTATCGCCTAAGTGAGGCAGTGAGCATAAGTAATGGTATAAGCGGCGCCTAACCTATCGCCTATGTTGATATAGGTGGCGGTTATGGTATCTCCTATGTATACATAGGCGGCGCATAACCTATCGCCTTAGTGAGGCAGCAAGAATAGGCAATGGTATAAGCGACGCCTAACCTATCGCCTATGTTGATATAGGCGGTGTCTAAGCGATCGCCTATGTTGACATAGGCGGCGCCTAACCTATCGCCTAACTGAGGCGGTGAGAATAGGCAATGGTATAAACGACACCTAACCTATCGCCTATGTTGATTTAAGTGGCGCCTATGGCAGCGCCTATGGCATCGCGTATGTCTACATAGGAAATGCCTAACTTATCGCCTAAGTGAGGAAGCTAACATAGGCAATGGTATAAGCGGCGCCTAACCTATCGCCTATGTTGATATACGTGGCTCCTAAGCCATCGCCTATGTCTAAATAGGTGGCGTCTAATCTATCGCCTAAGTTAGGCAGTAAGCATAGGCAATGGTATAAGGGGAGCCTAACCTAACGCCTATATTGATATAGGCAGCGACTAAGCCATCGCCTATGTTGACGTAGGCGGTGCCTAACCTATAGCCTAATTGATGAAGTGAGCATAGGCAATGGTATAAGCGGTGCCTAACCTATCGATTATGTTGATATAGGCGGCGCCTACGCCATTGCCTATGTTTACATAGACGGAGCCTAACCTATTGCCTATGTCAGGCAGTGACCATAGGAAATGGTATAAGAGGCGCCTAACCTATCGCCTATGTTGACATAGGCAACGCCTAAGACATTGTCTATGTTGACATAGGCGGCGCCTAACCTATCACCTCAGTGAGGAGCGAGCATAGGAATGGTATAAGCGGCGCCTAACCTATCCCCTATGTTGACACACGTGGCGCCTAAGCCATTGCCTATGTTTATATATGCGACGCCTAACCTATCGCCTAAATATGGCAGTAAGCATAGGCAATGGTATAAGCGGCCCATAACCTGTCGCCTATGTTTATATAGGCGGCGCCTATGCGATCGCCTATGTTGACATAGGCGGTGCCTAACCTATCGCCTAAGTGAGGTTGTGAGAATAGGCAATGTATTAAGCAGCACCTAACCTGTCGCCTATGTTGGTATACGCGGCGCCTAATCCATCGACTATGTTGACATAGGCGGCACCTAACCTATCGCCTAAGTGAGGCAGTGAATATAGGTAATGGTATAAGACACGCCTAACCTATCACCAATGTTGATATAGGTGGCGCCTATGGCATCACTTATGTTTACATAGGCGGTGCCTAACCTATCGCCTAAGTGAGGCAGCGAGCATAGGCAATGGTATAAGTGGCCCCTAACCTGTCGCCTATGTTGATAAAGGCGGCGCCTAAGCGATTGCCTATGATGACATAAGCGGTGCCCAACCTATCGCCTAAGTGAGGTGGAGAGAATAGGAAATGGTATAAGCGGTACCTAACCTGTCGCCTATGTTGGTATACGCGGCGCCTAATCCATCGACTATGTTGACATAGGCAGCACCTAACCTATCGCCTAAGTGAGGCAGTGAGCATAGGTAATGGTATAAGCGACGCCTAACCTATCTCCAATGTTGATATAGCTGACGCCTATGGTATCGCTTATGTTTACATAGGCGGTGCCTAACCTATCGCCTAAGTGAGGCAGCGAGCATAGGCAATGGTATAAGCGGAGCCTAACCTATCGTCTATGTTGATATATGTGGTGCCTAAGCCATTGCCTATGTTTATATATGCGGCGCCCAACCTATCGACTAAGTGAGGCAGTAAGCATAGGCAATGGTATAAGCGGTGCCTAACCTATCGCCAATGTAGATATAGGTGGCGCCTAAGTCATCGCCTATGTTGACGTAGGCGGTGCCTAACCTATCGCCTAATTGAGGCAGTGAGCATAGGTAATGGTATAAGCATCGCCTAACCTATCGCCTATGTTGATATAGGCGGCGCCTTAGCCATCGCCTAAGTATGGCGGTGAGCATAGGCAATAGTATAAGCGGCGCATAACTTATCGCCTCTGTTGATATAGGTGGCGCCTAAGCCAGTGCCAATGTTGACATAGACCCAGCCTTACCTATCGCCTAAGTGAGAAAGTATGCATAGGTAATGGGATAAGAGGCGCTTATCTATCGCCTATTTTGATATAGGTGGCGCCTAATCCATCACCTATGTTGACATAGAAGGTGCCTAACCTATCACCTAAGTGAGGAAGTGAGCATAGGTAATGGTATAAGCGACGCCTAACTTATCGCCAATGTTGATATAGGTGACCCCTATGGCATCCCTTATGTTTACATAGGCGGCGCCTAACGTATCGCCTAAGTGTGGCAGCGACCATAGGCAATGATATAAGCGGCGCCTAACCTATCGCCTATGTTGATATACGTGGAGCCTAAGACATTGCCTATGTATATATATGCGGCGCCCAACCTATCGACTAAGTGAGGCAATAAGCATAGGCAATGGTATAAGCGGCGCCTAACCTATCGCCAATGTAGATATAGGCGGCGCCTAAGCCTTCGCTAATGTTGATGTAGGCGGTGCCTAACCTATCTCCTAATTGAGGCAGTCGGAATAGGCAATGGTATAAGCATCGCCTAGCCTATGGCCTATGTAGATATAGGCGGCGCCTAATCCATCGCCTATATTGACATAGGCGGCACCGAACCTATCGCCTAAGTGAGGCAGTGAGCATAAGTAATGGTATAAGCGGCGCCTAACCTATCGCCTATGTTGATATAGGTGGCGGCTATGGCATCTTCTATGTATACATAGGCGGCGCATAACCTATCGCCTTAGTGAGGCAGCAAGAATAGGCAATGGTATAAGCGGCGCCTAACCTATCGCCTATGTTGATATAGGCGGTGTCTAAGCGATCACCTATGTTGGCATAGGCGGCGTCTAACATATCGCCTAACTGAGGCGGTGAGAATAGGCAATGGTATAAACGACACCTAACCTATCGCCTATGTTGATTTAGGTGGCGCCTATGGCAGCGCCTATGGCATCGCGTATGTCTACATAGGAAACGCCTAACTTATCGCCTAAGTGAGGAAGCTAACATAGGCAATGGTATAAGCGGCGCCTAACCTATCTCCTATGTTGATATACGTGGCTCCTAAGCCATCGCCTATGTCTAAATAGGAGGCGGCTAATCTATCGCCTAAGTTAGGCAGTAAGCATAGGCAATGGTATAAGGGGAGCCTAACCTAACGCCTATATTGATATAGGCAGCGACTAAGCCATTGCCTATGTTGACGTAGGCGGTGCCTAACCTATAGCCTAATTGATGTAGTGAGCATAGGCAACTGTATAAGCGGCGCCTAACCTATCGATTATGTTGATATAGGCGGCGCCTACGCCATTGCCTATGTTTACATTGACGGAGCCTAACCTATCGCCTATGTCAGGCAGTGAGCATAGGAAATGGTATAAGAGGCGCCTAACCTATCGCCTATGTTGACATAGGCAACCCCTAAGACATTGTCTATGTTGACATAGGCTGCGCCTAACCTATCGCCTAAGTGAGGCGGTGATCATAGGCAATGGTATGAGCGGCGCCTAACCTATCTCCTATGTTGATATAGGAGGCGCCTAAACCATCGCCTATGTTAACATAGATGGCTCCTATCCTATCGCTAAAGTGAGGCACTGAGCATAGGCAATGGTATAAGCGGGGCCTAACCTATCACCTATCTTGATATAGGCAGCGCCTAAGTGAGGTAGTGAGCATAGACAATGGTATAAGTGGCGCCTAACCTATCGCCTGTGTTGATATAGGAGGCACCTCTGCCATCGCCTAAGTGAGGCAGTGAGCATAGCCAATGGTATGAGCGACGCCTAACCTATCGCCTATGTTGATATAGGCGGTGCCTAAACGATCCCCTATGTTGACTTAGGCGGCATCTAACCTATCGCCTAAGTAAGGCGATGAGCATAGGCAATGGTATAAGCGGAGCATAACGTATCGCCTATGTTGGTATAGGTGGCGCCTAAGCCATTGCCTATGTTGACATAGACCGAGCCTAACCTATCGCCTAAGTGAGGAAGTGAGCGTAGGTAATGGTATAAGCGGCGCCTCTCTATCGCCTATATTGATATAGGTGGCACCTAAGCCATCACTTATGTTGACATAGAAGGCGCCGAACCTATCGCCTAAGTGAGGCAGTGAGCATAGGCAATGGTATAAGCGGTGCCTAACCTATCGCCTATGCTGATCTAGACGGCGTCTAGGCCATCACCTATATTGACATAGGCGGTGCCTAAGCCATCACCTATGTTGACATAGGCGGATCCTAACCTATCACCTATGTGAGGCAGTGAGAATGGGCAATGGTATAACCGGCGCCTAACCTATCGCCTCAGTTGATATAGGCGGCGCCTAAGCCATCGCCTATGTTGACATAGGTGGTGCCTAACCTATCGCCTAAGTGAGGCAGTGAGCATAGGCAATGGTATAAGGGGCGCCTAACCTATCTCCTATGTTAATATAGGCGGTGCCTAAGCCATCGCCTATGTTGACATAGGCGGCGCCTAACTTATCGCCTATGTTGATAGAGGCAGTACCATATCCATTGCCTCTGTTGACATAGGCGGCATCTAACCTATCGCCTAAGTGTGGCAGTGAGCATAGACATTGGTATAAGCGGCGCCTAACCTATCACCTATGTTGATATAGGCGGCACCTAAGCCATCGCCTATGTGACGCAGTAAGCATAGGCAATGGTATAAGCGGCGCCTAACCTATCGCCTATGTTGATATAGGCGGAGACTAACCGATCACCTATGTTGACATAGGCGGCGCCTAACCTATCTCCTAAGTGAGGCGGTGAGCATCGGCAATGGTATAAGCGGCGCCTAACCTGTCGCCTATGTTGGTATAGATGGTGCCTAATCCATCGACTAGGTTGACATAGGCGGCACCTAACCTATCGCCTAAGTTAGGCAGTGAGTATAGGTAATGGTATAAGCGGCGCCTAACCTATCGCCAATGTTGATATAGGTGGCGCTTATTGCATCGCTTATGTTTACATAGGCGGCACCTAACCTATTGCCTAAGTGAGGCAGCGAGCATAGGCAATGGTTTAAGCGGCGCCTAACCTATCGCCAATGTTGATATAGGCGTTGCCTAAGCCATCGCCTATGTTGACGTAGGCGGTGCCTAACCTATCGCCTAATTGAGGCAGTGATCATAAGCAATGGTATAAGCGTCGCCTAACCTACCGCCTATGTTGACATAGGTGGTGCCTATGGGATCGCTTATGTTTACATAGGCGGCGCCTAACCTATCGCCTAAGTGAGGCAGCGAGCATAGGCAATGGTATAACCGGCGCCTAACCTATCGCCTATGTTGACATACGTGGCACCTAAGCCATTGCCTATGTTTATATATGTGGCGCCTAACCTATCGTCTAAGTGAGGCAGTAAGCATAGGCAATGGTATTAGCGGCCCCGAACCTATCGCCTATGTTGATATAGGCACCGCCTAAGCCATCGCCTATGTTGACATAGGTGAAGCCTAATCTATCGCCTAAGTGAGGTAGTGAACATAGACAATGGTATAAGCGGCGCCTAACCTATCGCCTATGTTGATATATGAGGCACCTATGTCATCGCCTAAATGAGGCAGTGAGCATAGCACAATGGTGTAAGCGGAGCCTAACCTATCACCTATGTTGATATAGGCGGCGCCTAAGCAATCTCCTATGTTGACTTAGGCGGCGCCTAACCTATCGCCTTAGTATAGCGGTCAGCATAGGCAATGGTATAACCGGCGCATAACTTATCGCCTATGTTGATATAGGTGGCGCCAAAGCCATTGCCTATGTTGACATAGAAGGCGCCTAACCTATCGCCTATGTTTAAATAGGCGGTGGATAATCTATCGCCTAAGTCAGGCAGTAAGCATAGGCAATGGTATAAGCGGCGCCTAACCTAGTGCATATGTTGATATAGGCAGCGCCTAACCCATCGCCTACGTTGACGTAGGCGATGCCTAACGTATCGCCTAATGAGGTAGTGAGCATAGGAATTGGTATAAGCGGCGCCTAACCTATCGCCTATGTTGATATAGGCGGCGCCTACGCCATTGCCTATGTTGACATAGATGGAGCCTAACCTATAGCCTATGTCAGGCAGTGAGCATAGGAAATGGTATAGGCAGCGCCTAACCTATCGCCTTTGTTGATATAGGCGACGCCAAAGCCATCGTCTATGTTGACATAGGCAGCGCCTAACCTATCGCCTAAGTGAGTCAGTGAGCATAGGCAATGGTATAAGCGGCGCCTAACCTATCGCCTATGTTGATATAGGAGGCACCTAATCCATCGCCTATGTTAACATAGGTGGCGCCTAACCTATCGCCAAAGTGGGGCACTGAGCATAGGCAATGGTATAAGTGGTGCCTAACCTATCGCCTATGTTGATATAGGCAGCGCCTAAGCCATCGCCTATATTGACAAAGGCGGCACCTAACCTTTCGCCTAAGTGATGCAGTGAGAGTAGTTAATGCTATAACCGGTGCCTAACCTATCGCCTATATTGATATAGGCGGCGCCTAAGCCATCGCCTATGTTGACATAGGTGGCGCCTAACCTATCGCCTAAGTGAGGCAGTGAGCATAGGTAATGGTATAAGCGGCGCCTAACCTATCGCCTATGTTGATATAGGCAGCACCATATCCATTGCCTTTGTTGACATAGGCGGCGTCTAACCTATCGCCTAAACTATCGCCTAAGTGAGGTATTGAGCATAGACAATGGTATAAGCGGCGCCGAACCTATCGCCTATGTTGATATAGGAGGCACCTATGCCATCACCTAAGTGAGGCAGTGAGCATAGCCAATGGTATAAGCGGCGCCTAACCTATCGCCTATGTTGATATAGGCAGCGCCTATGCGAGCGCCTATGTTGACTTATGCGGCGCCTAACCTATCGCCTAAGGAAAGCAGTGAGCATTGGCAATGGTATAAGCGGCGCATAACCTATCGCCTATGTTGATATAGGTGGCGCCTAAGCCATTGCCTATGTTGACATAGACCGAACCTAACCTATTGCCTATTTTGAAATAGGTGGTGGCTAATTTACGTGAGGTAGCGAGCATAGGCAATTGTATAAGGGGCGCCTTACCTATCGCCTATGTTGATATACGTGGCGCCTATGCCATTGCCTAGGTCTATATATGCGGCGCCCAACCTATCGCCTATGTTAACCTGTTGCCTATGTTGATATAGGTGGCACCTAATCCATCGACTATGTTGTCATAGGCGGCACCTAACCTATCACCAAAGTGAGGCAGTGAGAATTGGGAATGGTATAACCAGCGCCTAACCTATCGCCTATGTTGATATAGGCGGTGCCTAGTCCATCGCCTATGATGACATAGGCGGCGCCAAACCTGTCGCCTAAGTGAGGTAGTGAGCATAGGCAATGTTATAAGCTGCGCCTAACCTATCGCCTATGTTGATATAGGCGGAGCCTAACCTATCGCCTATGTTGATATAGGTAGCACCATATCCATTGACTATGTTGACATCGGCATCGCCTAACCTATCGCCCAAGTGAGGCAGTGATCATAGACAATGGTATAAGAGGCGCCTAACCTATCACCTATATTGATATAGGCGGCACCTTAGCCATCGCCTAAGTGAGGCAGCTAGCATAGGCAATGGTATAAGCGGCGCCTAACCTATCGCCTAAGTGAGTCAGTGAGCATAGGCAATGGTATAAGCGGCGCCTAACCTATCGCCTATGTTGATATAGGAGGCACCTAAACCATCGCCTATGTTAACATAGGTGGTGCCTAACCTATCGCCAAAGTGAGGCACTGAGCATAGGCAATGGTATAAGTGGTGCCTAACCTATCGCCTATGTTGATATAGGCAGCGCCTAAGCCATCGCCTATATTGACAAAGGCGGCACCTAACCTATCGCCTAAGTGATGCAGTGAGAATAGTCAATGGTATAACCGGTGCCTAACCTATCGCCTATATTGATATAGGCGGCGCCTAAGCCATCGCCTATGTTGACATAGGTGGCGCCTAACCTATCCCCTAAGTGAGGCAGTGAGCATAGGCAATGGTATAAGCGGCGCCTAACCTATCGCCTATGTTGATATACGCAGCACCATATCCATTGCCTTTGTTGACATAGGAGGCGTCTAACCTATCGCCTAAGTGAGGTATTGAGCATAGACAATAGTATAAGCGGCGCCGAACCTATCGCCTATGTTGATATAGGAGGCACCTATGCCATCACCTAAGTGAGGCAGTGAGCATAGCCAATGGTATAAGCGGCGCCTAACCTATTGCCTATGTTGATATAGGCAGCGCCTATGCGAGCGCCTATGTTGACTTATGCGGCGCCTAACCTATCGCCTAAGTAAGGAGGTGAGCATAGGCAATGGTATAAGCGGCGCATAACCTATCGCCTATGTTGATATAGGTGGCGCCTAAGCCATTGCCTATGTTGACATAGACCGAGCCTAACCTATCGCCTATTTTTAAATAGGCGGTGGCTAATTTAAGTGAGGTAGCGAGCATAGGCAATTGTATAAGCGGCGCCTAACCTATCGCCTATGTTGATATACGTGGCTCCTATGCCATTGCCTAGGTTTATATATGTGGCTCCCAACCTATCGCCTATGTTAACCTGTTGCCTATGTTGATATAGGTGGCACCTAATCCATCGACTATGATGACATAGGCGGCACCTAACCTATCACCAAAGTGAGGCAGTGAGAATTAGGAATGGTATAACCAGCGCCTAACCTATCGCCTATGTTGATATAGGCGGTGCCTAGTCCATCGCCTATGATGACATAGGCGGCGCCAAACCTGTCGCCTAAGTGAGGTAGTGAGCATAGGCAATGGTATAAGCGGCGCCTAACCTATCGCCTAAGTGAGTCAGTGAGCATAGGCAATGGTATAAACGGCGCCTAACCTATCGCCTATGTTGATATAGGAGGCACCTAAACCATCGCCTATGTTAACATAGGTGGCGCCTAACCTATCGCCAAAGTGAGGCACTGAGCATTGGCAATGGTATAAGTGGTGCCTAACCTATCGCCTATGTTGATATAGGCTGCGCCAAAGCCATCGCCTATATTGACAAAGGCGGCACCTAACCTATCGCCTAAGTGATGCAGTGAGAATAGTCAATGGTATAACCGGTGCCTAACCTATCGCCTATATTGATATAGGCGGCGCCTAAGCCATCGCCTATGTTGACATAGGTGGCGCCTAACCTATCGCCTAAGTGAGGCAGTGAGCATAGGCAGTGGTATAAGCGGCGCCTAACCTATCGCCTATGTTGATATAGGCAGCACCATATCCATTGCCTTTGTTGACATAGGCGGCGTCTAACCTATCGCCTAAGTGAGGTATTGAGCATAGACAATGGTATAAGCGGCGTCGAACCTATCGCCTATGTTGATATAGGAGGCACCTATGCCATCACCTAAGTGAGGCAGTGAGCATAGCCAATGGTATATGCGGCGCCTAACCTAGCGCCTATGTTGACTTATGCGGCGCCTAACCTATCGCCTAAGTAAGGCGGTGAGCATAGGCAATGGTATAAGCGGTGCATAACCTATCGCCTATGTTGATATAGGTGGCGCCTATGCCATTGCCTATGTTGACATAGACCGAGCCTAACCTATCGCCTATTTTTAAATAGGCGGTGGCTAATTTAAGTGAGGTAGCGAGCATAGGCAATTGTATAAGAGGCGCCTAACCTATCGCCTATGTTGATATACGTGGCGCCTATGCCATTGCCTAGGTTTATATATGCGGCGCCCAACCTATCGCCTATGTTAACCTGTTGCCTATGTTGATATAGGTGGCACCTAATCCATCGACTATGTTGACATAGGCGGCACCTAACCTATCACCAAAGTGAGGCAGTGAGAATTGGGAATGGTATAACCAGCGCCTAACCTATCGCCTATGTTGATATAGGCGGTGCCTAGTCCATCGCCTATGATGACATAGGCGGTGCAAAACCTGTCGCCTAAGTGAGGTAGTGAGCATAGGCAATGTTATAAGCTGCGCCTAACCTATCGCCTATGTTGATATAGGCGGAGCCTAACCTATCGCCTATGTTGATATAGGTAGCACCATATCCATTGCCTATGTTGACATAGGTGGCGCCTAACCTATCGCCCAAGTGAGGCAGTGATCATAGACAATGGTATAAGAGGCGCCTAACCTATCACCTATATTGATATAGGCGGCACCTAAGTCATCGCCTAAGTGAGGCAACTAGCATAGGCAATGGTATAAGCGGCGCCTAGCCTATCGCCTAAGTGAGTCAGTGAGCATAGGCAATGGTATAAGCGGCGCCTAACCTATCGCCTATGTTTATATAGGAGGAACCTAAACCATCGCCTATGTTAACATAGGTGGCGCCTAACCTATCGCCAAAGTGAGGCACTGAGCATAAGCAATGGTATAAGTGGTGCCTAACCTATCGCCTATGTTGATATAGGCAGCGCCTAAGCCATCGCCTATATTGACAAAGGCGGCACCTAACCTATCGCCTAAGTGATGCAGTCAGAATAGTCAATGGTATAACCGGTGCCTAACCTATCGCCTATATTGATATAGTCGGCGCCTAAGCCATCGCCTATGTTGACATAGGTGGCGCCTAACCTATCGCCTAAGTGAGGCAGTGAGCATAGGCAATGGTATAAGCGGCGCCTAACCTATCGCCTATGTTGATCTAGGCAGCACCATATCCATTGCCTTTGTTGACATAGGCGGCGTCTAACCTATCGCCTAAGTGAGGTATTGAGCATAGACAATGGTATAAGCGGCGCCGAACCTATCGCCTATGTTGATATAGGAGGCACCTATGCCATCACCTAAGTGAGGCAGTGAGCATAGCCAATGGTATAAGCGGCGCCTAACCTATCGCCAATGTTGATATAGGCAGCGCCTATGCGAGCACCTATGTTGACTTATGCGGCGCCTAACCTATCGCCTAAGTAAGGCGGTGAGCATAGGCAATGGTATAAGCGGTGCATAACCTATCGCCTATGTTGATATAGGTGGCGCCTAAGCCATTGCCTATGTTGACATAGACCGAGCCTAACCTATCGCCTATTTTTAAATAGGCGGTGGCTAATTTAAGTGAGGTAGCGAGCATAGCCAATTGTATAAGAGGCGCCTAACCTATCGCCTATGTTGATATACGTGGCGCCTATGCCATTGCCTAGGTTTATATATGCGGCGCCCAACCTATCGCCTATGTTAACCTGTTGCCTATGTTGATATAGGTGGCACCTAATCCATCGACTATGTTGACATAGGCGGCACCTAACCTATCACCAAAGTGAGGCAGTGAGAATTGGGAATGGTATAACCAGCGCCTAACCTATCGCCTATGTTGATATAGGCGGTGCCTAGTCCATCGCCTATGATGACATAGGCGGTGCCAAACCTGTCGCCTAAGTGAGGTAGTGAGCATAGGCAATGTTATAAGCTGCGCCTAACCTATCGCCTATGTTGATATAGGCGGAGCCTAACCTATCGCCTATGTTGATATAGGTAGCACCATATCCATTGCCTATGTTGACATAGGCGGCGCCTAACCTATCGCCCAAGTGAGGCAGTGATCATAGACAATGGTATAAGGGGCGCCTAACCTATCACCTATATTGATATAGGCGGCACCTAAGTCATCGCCTAAGTGAGGCAATTAGCATAGGCAATGGTATAAGCGGCGCCTAACCTATCGCCTAAGTGAGTCAGTGAGCATAGGCAATGGTATAAGCGGCGCCTAACCTATCGCCTATGTTATATAGGAGGCACCTAAACCATCGCCTATGTTAACATAGGTGGCGCCTAACCTATCGCCAAAGTGAGGCACTGAGCATAGGCAATGGTATAAGTGGTGCCTAACCTATCGCCTATGTTGATATAGGCAGCGCCTAAGCCATCGCCTATATTGACAAAGGCGGCACCTAACCTATCGCCTAAGTGATGCAGTGAGAATAGTCAATGGTATAACCGGTGCCTAACCTATCGCCTATATTGATATAGGCGGCGCCTAAGCCATCGCCTATGTTGACATAGGTGGCGCCTAACCTATCGCCTAAGTGAGGCAGGGAGCATAGGCAATGGTATAAGCAGTGCCTAACCTATCGCCTATGTTGATATAGGCAGCACCATATCCATTGCCTTTGTTGACATAGGCGGCGTCTAACCTATCGTCTAAACTATCGCCAAAGTGAGGTATTGAGCATAGAAAATGGTAAAAGCGGCGCCGAACCTATCACCTATGTTGATATAGGAGGCACCTATGCCATCACCTAAGTGAGGCAGTGAGCATAGCCAATGGTATAAGCGGCGCCTAACCTATCGCCTATGTTGATATAGGCAGCGCCTATGCGAGCGCCTATGTTGACTTATGCGGCGCCTAACCTATCGCCTAAGTAAGGCGGTGAGCATAGACAAAGGTATAAGCGGCGCATAACCTATCGCCTATGTTGATATAGGTGGCGCCTAAGCCATTGCCTATGTTGACATAGACCGAGCCTAACCTATCTCCTATTTTTAAATAGGCGGTGGCTAATTTAAGTGAGGTAGCGAGAATAGGCAATTGTATAAGCGGCGCCTAACCTATCGCCTTTGTTGATATACGTGGAGCCTATGCCATTGCCTAGGTTTATATATGCGGCGCCCAACCTATCGCCTATGTTAACCTGTTGCCTATGTTGATATAGGTGGCACCTAATCCATCGACTATGTTGACATAGGCGGCACCTAACCTATCACCAAAGTGAGGCAGTGAGAATTGGGAATGGTATAACCAGCCCCTAACCTATCGCCTATGTTGATATAGGCGGTGCCTAACCTATCGCCTATGTTGATATAGGTTGCACCATATCCATTGCCTATGTTGACATAGGCGGCACCTAACCTATCGCCCAAGTGAGGCAGTGATCATAGACAATGGTATAAGAGGAGCCTAACCTATCACCTATATTGATATAGGCCGCACCTAAGCCATCGCCTAAGTGAGGCAGTTAGCATAGGCAATGGTATAAGCGGCGCCTAACCTATCGCCTATGTTGATATAGGCGGCGCCTAACCGATCACCTATGTTGACATAGGCGGCACCTAATCTATCTCCTAAGTAAGGCGGTGAGCATTGGCAACGGTATAAGCGACGCCTAACCTGTCGCCTATGTTGGTATAGGCGGCGCCTAATCCATCGACTATGTTGACATAGGCGGCACCTAACCTATCGCCTAAGTGAGGCAGTGAGCGTAGGTAATGTTAAAAGCGACGCTTAACCTATCGCCTATGTTGATATACGTGGTGCCTAAGCCATTGCCTATGTTTATATATGCGGCGCCTAACCTATCGCCTAAGTGAGGCAGTAAGCATAGGCAATGGTATAAGAGGCGCCTAACCTATCGCCTATGTTGATATAGGTGGCGCCTAAGCCATCGCCTATGTTGTTGTAGGCGGTGCCTAACCTATCGCCTAATTGGGGCAATTAGCATAGGCAATGGTAATAGCGGCGCCTAACCTATCTCCTATGTTGATATGGGCGGCGCCTAAGCCATCGCCTATATTGACATAGGCGGCACCTAACCTATCGCAAAAGTGAGGCAGTGAGCATAGGTAATGGTATAAGCGGTGCCTAACCTATCGCCTATGTTGATATAGGTGGCGCCTATTTCATCTCCTATATTTACATAGGCAGCGCCTAACCTATTGCCTTAGTGAGGAAGAAAGCATAGGCAATGGTATAAGCGAAGCCTAACCTATCGCCTATGTTGATATAGGCCGTGCCTAAGCGATCGCCTATGTTGACATAGACGGCCCCTAACCTATCGCCTCAGTGAGGCGGTGAGAATAGGCAATGGTTTAAGCGGAGCCTAACTTGTCGCCTATGTTGATATAGGCGGAGCAAAATCCATCGACTATGATGACATAGGCGGCACCTTACCTATCGCCTAAGTGAAGCAGTGAGCATAGGTAATGGTTTAAGTGGTGCCTAACCTATCACCTATGTTGACATAGGTGGCGCTTATGGCATTGCTTATGTTTACAGAGGCAGAGCCTAACCTATCGCCTAAGTGAGGCAGCGAGCATAGGCAATGGTATAAGCGGCGCCTAACCTATCGCCTATGTTGACATACGTGGAGCCTAAGCCATTGCCTATGTTTATATATACGGCGCCTAAACTTTCACCTAAGTGAGGCAGTAAACATAGGCAATGGTATAAGTTGCCCCAAACCTGTCGCCTATGCTGATAAAGGCGACGCCTAATCCATTGCATATGTTGACATAGGCAGCGCCTAACCTATCGCCTAAGGTAGTGAGCATTGGTAATGGTATAAGCGATGCCTAACCTATCGCCTATGTTGATACAGGTGGCGCCTATGGCATCGCCTAAGTGAGGCATCTAGCATTGGCAATGGTATATGCGGCGCCTAACCTATCGCCTATGTTGATATACGTGGGGCCTAATCCATCGCCTATATTTAACTAGGCGGCGGCTAATCTATCGCCTAAGTGAGGCAGTAAGCATAGGCTATGGTATAAGCTGCGCCTAATCTAACGCCTATGTTGATATAGGCAGCGCCTAAGGCATCGCCTATGTTGACGTAGGCGGTGCCTAACCTATCGCCTTATGAAGGCAGTGAGCATAGGCAATGGTATAAGCGGCGCCTAACCTATCGCCTATATTGATATAGGCGGCGCCTAAGACATTGCCTATGTTGACATTGACGGAGCCTAACCTATCGCTTATGTCAGGCAGTGAGCATAGGAAATGTTATAAGCGGCGCCTAACCTATCGCCTATGTTGATATAGGCGACGCCTAAGCGATTGTCTATGTTGACATAGGCGGCACCTAACCTATCCCCTAAGTGAGGCAGTGAGTATAGGCTATGGTATAAGCGGCGCTTAACCTATCGCCTATGTTGATATAGGAGGTACCTAAACCATCGCCTATGTTAACATAGGCGGTGCCTAACCTATCACCGAAGTGAGGCACTGAGCATAGCAATGGAATAAGCGGCGCCTAACCTATCTCCTATGTTGATATAGGCAGCTCCTAAGCCATCGCCTATGTTGACATAGGCGGCGCCTAACCTATCGCCTAAGTGAGGTAGTGAGCATAGACAATGGTATTAGAGGCGCCTAACCTATCGCCTATGTTGATATAGGAGGCCCCTATGCCATCGCCTAAGTTAGGCAGTGAGCATAGCCAATGGTATAAGCAGTGCCTAACCTATCGCCTATGTTGATATTTGTGGCGCCTAAGCCATCGCCTATTTAACATAAGCAGTGCCTAACCTATCGCCTAAGTGAATCAGTAAGCATAGACAATGGTATAAGAGGCGCCTAACCTATTGCCTATGTTGATATAGGCGGTGCCTAGCCATCGCCTATGTTGACATAGGCGGCGCCTAACCTATCGCCTAAGTTTGGCAGTGATCATAGGCAATGGTATAAGCAGCGCCTAAACTATCGCCTATGTTGATTTTGACGGCTCCTAAGCCATCGCCTATGTTGACATAGGCGTCACCTAACTTATCGCCTAAGTGAGGTAGTTAGAATAGGCATTGGTATAAGCGGCTCCTAACCTATCTCCTATGTTGATATAGGCGGCACCTAATCCATCGCCTATGTAACATAGGCGGCACCTAACCTATCGCCTATGTGAAGCGGTGAGCATAGGCAATGGTATAAGAGGCGCCTAACCTATCGTATATGTTGATATAGGCGGTGCCTAATCTATCGCCTATGTTAACATAGGCGGCGCCTAACCTATCGCCTAAGTGAGGCAGCGAGCATAGGCAATGGTATAAGCGACGCCTAACCTATCGCCTATGTTGATATAGGCGGTGCCTAAGCCATCGCCTATGTTGACATAGGCGGCGCCTAACCTATCCCCTAAGTGAGGCAGTGAGCATAGGCAATGATATAAGTGGCATCTAACCTATCGCCTCTGTTGATATAGGTGGCGCCTAAGCCATCGCCTATGTTGACACAGGCGGTGCCTAACCTATCGCCTAAGCGAGGCAGTGAGCATAGACAATGGTATAAGCGGCGCCTAACCTGTCGCCTATGTTGATATAGGCGGAACCTAAGCCATCGCCTATTTTGACATAGGCGGTGCTTAACATATCGCCTTAGTGAGGCAGTGAGCATAGGCAATGGTATAAGCGGCACCTAAACTTTTGCCTATGTTGATATAGGCAGCGCCTAAGCAATCACCTATGTTGACATAGGCGGCGCCTAACCTATCGCCTAAGTGAGGTAGTGAGCATTGACAATGGAATAAGCGGTGCCTAACCTATCGCTTATGCTGATATAGGCGGCGCCTATGCGATCGCCTATGTTGAAATAGACGGTGCCTAACCTATCGCCTATGTTGATATACGTGGCGCCAAAGTCATCGCCTATGTTTAAGTATGCGGCGGCTAATATATCGCCTAAGTGAGGTAGTAACCATAGGCAATGGTATAAGCGGCGCCAAACCTAACGCCAATGTTGATATAGGCAGCGCCTAAGCCATCGCCTATGTGGACGTAGGCGGTGCCTAACCGATCCCCTAATTGAGGTAGTGATCATAGGAAATGGTATATGCGGTGCCTATACTATCGCCTATGTTGATATAGGCGGCGCCTACGCCATTACCTATGTTCACATAGACAGAGCCTAACCTATCGACTATGTCAGGCATTTAGCATAGGAAATTGTATAAGCGGCGCCTAAGCTATCGCCTATGTTGATATAGGCGGTGCCTAACCTATCGCCTAAGTGAGGAGGTGAGCATAGGCAATGGTATAAGCGGCGCCTAACCTATCGCCTATGTTGATATAGGAGGAGCCGAAACCATCGCCTATGTTAACATATGTGGCGCCTAACCTATCGCCAAAGTGAGGCACTGAGCATGGGCAATGGTATAAGCGACGCCTAACCTATCGCCTATGTTGATATATGCAGTGCCTAAGCCATCGCCTATATTGACATATGAGGTGGCTAACCTATCGCCTAAGTGAGGTAGTGAGCATAGATAATGGTATAAGCGGCGCCTAACCTATCGCCTATGTTGATATAGGAGGCACCTCTGCCATCGCCTAAGTGAGGCAGTGAGCATAGCCAATGGTATAAGCGGAGCCTAACCTATCTCCTAAGTTGATATTGGCGGCGCCTAAGAGATCGCCTATGTAGACTTAGGGGGCGCCTTACCTATTGCCTAAGTATGGCGGTGAGCATAGGCAATAGTATAAGCGGCGCATAACATATCCTATGTTGATATAGGTGGCGCCTAATCCAGTGCCTATGTTGACATAGACCCAGCCTAACCTATCGCCTAAGTGAGAAAGTGTGCATTGGTAATGGGATAAGAGGCGCTTATCTATCGCCTATGTTGATATAGGTGGCGCCTAATCCATCACCCATGATGACATAGAAGGCGCCTAACCTATCGCCTAAGTGAGGCAGTGAGCACAGGTAATGGTATAAGCGACGCCTAACTTATCGCCAATGTTGATATAGGTGGCCCCTATGGCATCGCTTATGTTTACATTGGCGGCGCGTAACTTATCGCCTAAGTGTGGCAGCGACCATAGGCAATGGTATAAGCGGCGCCTAACCTATCGCCTATGTTGATATACGTGGAGCCTAAGCCATTGCCTATGTATATATATGCGGCGCCCAACCTATCGACTAAGTAAGGCAGTAAGCATAGGCAATGGTATAAGTGACGCCTAACCTATCGCCAATGTAGATATAGGCGGCGCCTAATCCATCGCTTATATTGACATAGGCGGCACCTAACCTATCGCCTAAGTGAGGCAGTGAGCATAGGTAATGGTATAAGCGGCGCCTAACCTATCGCCTATGTTGATATAGGTGGCACCTATGGCATCTCCTATGTTTACATATGCGCCGCATAACCTATCGCCTTAGTGAGGCAGCAAGAATAGGAAATGGTATAAGCGGCGCCTAACCTATCGCCTATGTTTATATAGGTGGTGCCTAAGCGGTCGCCTATGTTGACATAGGCTGCGCCTATGTTGACATAGGCTGCGCCTAACCTATCGCCTAAGTGAGGCGGTGAGAATAGGCAATGGTGTAAGCGGCACCTAACCTGTCGCCTATGTTGACATAGGTGGCGCCTATGGCAGTGCCTATGGCATCGCGTATGTTTACATAGGAGACGCCTAACTTATCGCCTAAGTGTGGAAGCTAACATAGGCAATGGTATAAGCGGCGCCTAACCTATCATCTATGTTGATATACGTGGCTCCTAAGCCATCGCCTATGTTTAAATAGGCGGCGGCTAATCTATCTCCTAAGTTAGGCAGTAAGCATAGGCAATGGTATAAGCGGAGCCTAACCTAACGCCTATATTGATATAGGCAGCGACTAAGCCATCGCCTATGTTGACGTAGGTGGTGTCTAACCTATAGCCTAATTGAGGAAGTGAGAATAGGCAATGGTATAAGCGGCGCCTAACCTATCGACTATATTGATATAGGCGGTTCCTACGCCATTGCCTATATTTACATAGACGGAGCCTAACCTATCGCCTATGTCAGGCAGTGAGCATAGGAAATGGCATAAGAGGCGCCTAACCAATCCCCTATGTTGACATAGGCAACGCCTAGGACATTGTCTATGTTGACATAGGCTGCGCCTAACATATCGCCTAAGTGAGGCGGTGAGCATAGGCAATGGTATAAGCGGCGCCTAACCTATCTCCTATGTTGTTATAGGAGGCACCTAAACAATCGCCTATGTTAACATAGGTGGCTCCTAACCTATCGCCAAAGTGAGGCACTAAGCATAGGCAATGGTATAAGCGGCGCCTAACATATCACCTATGTTGATATAGGCAGCGCCTAAGTGAGGTAGTGAGCATAGACAATGGTATAAGTGACGCCTAACCTATCGCCTATGTTGATATAGGAGGCACCTCTGCCATCTTCTAAGTGAGGCAGTGAGCATAGCCAATGGTATAAGCGACGCCTAACCTATCGCCTATGTTGATATAGGCGGTGCCTAAACCATCGCCTATGTTGACTTAGGCGGCGCCTAACCTATCGCCTAAGTAAGGCGATGAGCATAGGCAATGGTATAAGCGGCGTATAACGTATCGCCTATGTTGGTATAGGTGGCGCCTAAGCCATTGCCTATGTTGACATAGACCGAGCCTAACCTATCGCCTAAGTGAGAAAGTGAGCATAGGTAATGGTATAAGCGGCGCCTCTCTATCGCCTATATTGATATAGGTGGCGCCTAAGCCATCACCTATGTTGACATAGAAGGCACCTAACCTATCGCCTAATTGAGGGAGTGAGCAGAGGAAATGGTATATGCGGCGCCTAACCTATCGCCTATGTTTATATAGGTGGCACCTAAGCCATCACCTATGTTGACATAGGCAGATCCTAACCTATCACCTACGTGAGGCAGTGCGAATAGGCAATGGTATAACCGGCGCCTAACCTATCGCCTAAGTTGATATAGGCGGCGCCTAAGCCATCGCCTATGTTGACATAGGTGGCGCCTAACCTATCACCTAAGTAAGGCAGTGAGCATAGACAATGGTATAAGCGGCGCCTAACCTATCGCCTATGTTGATATGGGCGGTGCCTAAGCCATCGCCTATGTTGACATAGGCAGTGCCTAACTTATCACCTATGTTGATATAGGCAGTACCATTTCCATTGCCTCTGTTGACATAGGCGGCATCTACCCTATCGCCTAAGTGAGGCAGTGAGCATAGACATTGGTATAAGCGGGGCCTAACCTATCACCTATGTTGATATAGGAGGCACCTAAGCCATCGCCTAAGTGAGGCAGTTAGCATAGGCAATGGTATAAGCGGCGCCTAACCTATCGCCTATGTTGATATAGGCGGAGACTAACCGATCGCCTATGTTGACAAAGACGGCGCCTAACCTATCTCCTAAGTGAGGCAGTGAGCATTGGCAATGGTATAAGTGGCGCCTAACCTGTCGCCTATGTTGGTATAGGTGGTGCCTAATCCATCGACTATGTTGACATAGGCGGCACCTAACCTATCGCCTAAGTTAGGCAGTGAGCATAGGTAATGGTATAAGCGGCGCCTAACCTATCGCCAATGTTGATATAGGTGGCGCTTATTGCATCGCTTATGATTACGTAGGCGGCGCCTAGCCTATCGCCTAAGTGAGGCAGTGATCATAGGCAATGGTATAAGCGGAGCCTAACCTATTGCTAATGTTGATATAGGCGGCGCCTAAGCCATCGCCTATGTTGACGTAGGCGGTGCCTAACCTATCGCCTAATTGAGGCAGTGACCTTAAGCAATGGTATAAGCGTCGCCTAACCTATCGCCTATGTTGACATAGGTGGTGCCTATGGCATCGCTTATGTTTACATAGGAGGCGCCTAACCTATCGCCTAAGTGAGGCAGCGAGCATAGGCAATGGTATAAGCGGCGCCTAACCTATCGCCTATGTTGACATACGTGGCACCTAAGCCATTGCCTATGTTTATATATGTGGCGCCTAACCTATCTTCAAGTGAGGTAGTAAGCATAGGCAATGGTATAAGAGGCCCCTAACCTATCGCCTATGTTGATATAGGCACCGCCTAAGCCATCGCCTATGTTGACATAGGCGAAGACTAATCTATCGCCTAAGTGAGGTAGTGAACATAGACAATGGTATAATCGGCGCCCAACCTATCGCCTATGTGTATATATGAACACCAATGTCATCGCCTAAGTGAGGCGGTGAGCATAGGCAATGGTATAATCGGCGCATAAGAAATCTCCTATGTTGACTTAGGCGGCGCCTAACCTATCGCCTAAGTATGGCGGTCAACATAGGCAATGGTATAAGAGGCGCATAACCTATCGCCTATGTTGATATAGGTGGCGCCTAAGCCATTGCCTATGTTGACATAGAAGGTGCCTAACCTATCGCCTATGTTTAAATAAGCAGTGCCTAATCTATCGCCTAAGTCAGGCAGTAAGTATAGGCAATGGTATAAGCGGTGCCTAACCTAATGCCTATGTTGATATAGGTAGCGCCTAAACCATCACATACGTTGACGTAGGCGATGCCTAACCTATCGCCTAATTGAGGTAGTGAGCATAGGAATTGGTATATGCGGGGCCAAACCTATCGCCTATGTTGATATAGGCGGTGCCTACGCCATTGCCTATGTTGACATAGATGGAGCCTAACCTATAGCCTATGTCAGGCAGTGAGCATAGGAAATGGTATAAGCAATGCCTAACCTATCGCCTTTGTTGATATAGGCGACGCCTAAGCCATCGTCTATGTTGACATAGGCGGCGCCTAACCTATCGCCTAAGTGAGGCAGTGAACATAGGAAATGGTATAAGCAGCGCCTAACCTATCGCCTATATTGATATAGGAGGAACCTAAACCATCGCCTATGTTATCATAGGTGGTGCCTAACTAATCGCCAAAGTGAGGCACTGAGCATAGGCAATGGTATAAGCGGTGCCTAACCTATCGCCTATGTTGATATAGGCAACGCCTAAGCCATCGCCTATATTGACATAGGCGGCACCTAACCTATCGCCTAAGTGAGGCAGTGTAAATAGTCAATGGTATAACCGGTGCCTAACCTATCGCCTATGTTTATATAGGCGGCACCTAAGCCATCGCCTATGTTGACATAGGTGGCGCCTAACCTATCGCCTAAGTGAGGCAGTGAGCATAGGCAATGGTATAAGCGGCGCCTAACCTATCGCCTATGTTGACATAGGCGGCGCCTAAGCCATCGCCTATGTTGACATAGGCGGCGCCTAACCTATCGCCTATGTTGATATAGGCAGCACCATATCCATTGCCTCTGTTGACATAGGCGGCGTCTAACCTATCGCCTAAGCTATCGCCTAAGTGAGGTATTGAGCATAGACAATGGTATAAGCAGCGCCGAACCTATCGCCAATGTTGATATAGGAGGCACCTATGCCATCGCCTAAGTGAGGCAGTGAGCATAGCCAATGGTATAAGCGGCGCCTAACCTATCGCCTATGTTGATATAGGCAGCACCTAAGCGAGCGCCAATGTTGACTTATGTGGCGCCTAACCTAAAGCCTAAGTAAGGCGGTGAGCATAGGCAATGGTATAAGCGGCGCATAACCTATCGCTTATGTTGATATAGGTGGCGTGTAAGCCATTGCCTATGTTGACATAGACCGAGCCTAACCTATCGCCTATTTTTAAATAGGCGGTGTCTAATTTAAGTGAGGTAGCGAGCATAGGCAATTGTATAAGAGGCGCCTAACCTATTGCCATGTTGATATACGTGGCGCCTATGCCATTGCCTAGGTTTATATATGCGGCGCCCAACCTATCGCCTATGTTAACCTGTTGCCTATGTTGATATAGGTGGCACCTAATCCATCGACTATGTTGACATAAGCGGCACCTAACCTATCACCTAAGTGAGGCAGTGAGAATTGGGAATGGTATAACCAGCGCCTAACCTATCGCCTATGCTGATATAGGCGGCGCCTAGTCCATCGCCTATGTTGACATAGGCGGTGCCTAACTTGTCGCCTAAGTGAGGTAGTGAGCATAGGAAATGTTATAAGTTGTGCCTAACCTATCGCCTATGTTGATATAGGCAGAGCCTAACCTATCGCCTATGTTGATATAGGTAGCACCATATCTATTGCCTATGTTGACATAGGAGGCGCCTAACCTATCGCCCTAGTGAGGCAATGATCATAGACAATGGTATAAGAGGGGCCTAACCTATCACCTATATTGATATAGGTGGCGCTTATTGCATCGCTTATGTTTACATAGGCGGCACCTAACCTATTGCCTAAGTGAGGCAGCGAGCATAGGCAATGGTTTAAGCGGCGCCTAACCTATCGCCAATGTTGATATAGGCGTTGCCTAAGCCATCGCCTATGTTGACGTAGGCGGTGCCTAACCTATCGCCTAATTGAGGCAGTGATCATAAGCAATGGTATAAGCGTCGCCTAACCTACCGCCTATGTTGACATAGGTGGTGCCTATGGGATCGCTTATGTTTACATAGGCGGCGCCTAACCTATCCCCTAAGTGAGGCAGCGAGCATAGGCAATGGTATAACCGGCGCCTAACCTATCGCCTATGTTGACATACGTGGCACCTAAGCCATTGCCTATGTTTATATATGTGGCGCCTAACCTATCGTCTAAGTGAGGCAGTAAGCATAGGCAATGGTATAAGCGGCCCCGAACCTATCGCCTATGTTGATATAGGCACCGCCTAAGCCATCGCCTATGTTGACATAGGCGAAGCCTAATCTATCGCCTAAGTGAGGTAGTGAACATAGACAATGGTATAAGCGGCGCCTAACCTATCGCCTATGTTGATATATGAGGCACCTATGTCATCGCCTAAATGAGGCAGTGAGCATAGCACAATGGTGTAAGCGGAGCCTAACCTATCACCTATGTTGATATAGGCGGCGCCTAAGCAATCTCCTATGTTGACTTAGGCGGCGCCTAACCTATCGCCTTAGTATAGCGGTCAGCATAGGCAATGGTATAACCGGCGCATAACTTATCGCCTATGTTGATATAGGTGGCGCCAAAGCCATTGCCTATGTTGACATAGAAGGCGCCTAACCTATCGCCTATGTTTAAATAGGCGGTGGATAATCTATCGCCTAAGTCAGGCAGTAAGCATAGGCAATGGTATAAGCGGCGCCTAACCTAGTGCATATGTTGATATAGGCAGCGCCTAACCCATCGCCTACGTTGACGTAGGCGATGCCTAACGTATCGCCTAATGAGGTAGTGAGCATAGGAATTGGTATAAGCGGCGCCTAACCTATCGCCTATGTTGATATAGGCGGCGCCTACGCCATTGCCTATGTTGACATAGATGGAGCCTAACCTATAGCCTATGTCAGGCAGTGAGCATAGGAAATGGTATAAGCAGCGCCTAACCTATCGCCTTTGTTGATATAGGCGACGCCAAAGCCATCGTCTATGTTGACATAGGCAGCGCCTAACCTATCGCCTAAGTGAGTCAGTGAGCATAGGCAATGGTATAAGCGGCGCCTAACCTATCGCCTATGTTGATATAGGAGGCACCTAATCCATCGCCTATGTTAACATAGGTGGCGCCTAACCTATCGCCAAAGTGGGGCACTGAGCATAGGCAATGGTATAAGTGGTGCCTAACCTATCGCCTATGTTGATATAGGCAGCGCCTAAGCCATCGCCTATATTGACAAAGGCGGCACCTAACCTTTCGCCTAAGTGATGCAGTGAGAGTAGTTAATGCTATAACCGGTGCCTAACCTATCGCCTATATTGATATAGGCGGCGCCTAAGCCATCGCCTATGTTGACATAGGTGGCGCCTAACCTATCGCCTAAGTGAGGCAGTGAGCATAGGTAATGGTATAAGCGGCGCCTAACCTATCGCCTATGTTGATATAGGCAGCACCATATCCATTGCCTTTGTTGACATAGGCGGCGTCTAACCTATCGCCTAAACTATCGCCTAAGTGAGGTATTGAGCATAGACAATGGTATAAGCGGCGCCGAACCTATCGCCTATGTTGATATAGGAGGCACCTATGCCATCACCTAAGTGAGGCAGTGAGCATAGCCAATGGTATAAGCGGCGCCTAACCTATCGCCTATGTTGATATAGGCAGCGCCTATGCGAGCGCCTATGTTGACTTATGCGGTGCCTAACCTATCGCCTAAGGAAAGCGGTGAGCATTGGCAATGGTATAAGCGGCGCATAACCTATCGCCTATGTTGATATAGGTGGCGCCAAAGCCATTGCCTATGTTGACATAGACCGAACCTAACCTATTGCCTATTTTGAAATAGGTGGTAGCTAATTTACGTGAGGTAGCGAGCATAGGCAATTGTATAAGGGGCGCCTAACCTATCGCCTATGTTGATATACGTGGCGCCTATGCCATTGCCTAGGTCTATATATGCGGCGCCCAACCTATCGCCTATGTTATCCTGTTGCCTATGTTGATATAGGTGGCACCTAATCCATCGACTATGTTGTCATAGGCGGCACCTAACCTATCACCAAAGTGAGGCAGTGAGAATTGGGAATGGTATAACCAGCGCCTAACCTATCGCCTATGTTGATATAGGCGGTGCCTAGTCCATCGCCTATGATGACATAGGCGGCGCCAAACCTGTCGCCTAAGTGAGGTAGTGAGCATAGGCAATGTTATAAGCTGCGCCTAACCTATCGCCTATGTTGATATAGGCGGAGCCTAACCTATCGCCTATGTTGATATAGGTAGCACCATATCCATTGCCTATGTTGACATAGGCGGCGCCTAACCTATCGCCCAAGTGAGGCAGTGATCATAGACAATGGTATAAGAGGCGCCTAACCTATCACCTATATTGATATAGGCGGCACCTAAGCCATCGCCTAAGTGAGGCAGCTAGCATAGGCAATGGTATAAGCGGCGCCTAACCTATCGCCTAAGTGAGTCAGTGAGCATAGGCAATGGTATAAGCGGCGCCTAACCTATCGCCTATGTTGATATAGGAGGCACCTAAACCATCGCCTATGTTAACATAGGTGACGCCTAACCTATCGCCAAAGTGAGGCACTGAGCATAGGAAATGGTATAAGTGGTGCCTAACCTATCGCCTATGTTGATATAGGCAGCGCCTAAGCCATCGCCTATATTGACAAAGGCGGCACCTAACCTATCGCCTAAGTGATGCAGTGAGAATAGTCAATGGTATAACCGGTGCCTAACCTATCGCCTATATTGATATAGGCGGCGCCTAAGCCATCGCCTATGTTGACATAGGTGGCGCCTAACCTATCCCCTAAGTGAGGCAGTGAGCATAGGCAATGGTATAAGCGGCGCCTAACCTATCGCCTATGTTGATATACGCAGCACCATATCCATTGCCTTTGTTGACATAGTAGGCGTCTAACCTATCGCCTAAGTGAGGTATTGAGCATAGACAATAGTATAAGCGGCGCCGAACCTATCGCCTATGTTGATATAGGAGGCACCTATGCCATCACCTAAGTGAGGCAGTGAGCATAGCCAATGGTATAAGCGGCGCCTAACCTATTGCCTATGTTGATATAGGCAGCGCCTATGCGAGCGCCTATGTTGACTTATGCGGCGCCTAACCTATCGCCTAAGTAAGGCGGTGAGCATAGGCAATGGTATAAGCGGCGCATAACCTATCGCCTATGTTGATATAGGTGGCGCCTAAGCCATTGCCTATGTTGACATAGACCGAGCCTAACCTATCGCCTATTTTTAAATAGGCGGTGGCTAATTTAAGTGAGGTAGCGAGCATAGGCAATTGTATAAGCGGCGCCTAACCTATCGCCTATGTTGATATACGTAGCTCCTATGCCATTGCCTAGGTTTATATATGTGGAGCCCAACCTATCGCCTATGTTAACCTGTTGCCTATGTTGATATAGGTGGCACCTAATCCATCGACTATGATGACATAGGCGGCACCTAACCTATCACCAAAGTGAGGAAGTGAGAATTAGGAATGGTATAACCAGCGCCTAACCTATCGCCTATGTTGATATAGGCGGTGCCTAGTCCATCGCCTATGATGACATAGGCGGCGCCAAACCTGTCGCCTAAGTGAGGTAGTGAGCATAGGCAATGGTATAAGCGGCGCCTAACCTATCGCCTAAGTGAGTCAGTGAGCATAGGCAATGGTATAAACGGCGCCTAACCTATCGCCTATGTTGATATAGGAGGCACCTAAACCATCGCCTATGTTAACATTGGTGGCGCCTAACCTATCGCCAAAGTGAGGCACTGAGCATTGGCAATGGTATAAGTGGTGCCTAACCTATCGCCTATGTTGATATAGGCAGCGCCAAAGCCATCGCCTATATTGACAAAGGCGGCACCTAACCTATCGCCTAAGTGATGCAGTGAGAATAGTCAATGGTATAACCGGTGCCTAACCTATCGCCTATATTGATATAGGCGGCGCCTAAGCCATCGCCTATGTTGACATAGGTGGCGCCTAACCTATCGCCTAAGTGAGGCAGTGAGCATAGGCAGTGGTATAAGCGGCGCCTAACCTATCGCCTATGTTGATATAGGCAGCACCATATCCATTGCCTTTGTTGACATAGGCGGCGTCTAACCTATCGCCCAAGTGAGGTATTGAGCATAGACAATGGTATAAGCGGCTTCGAACCTATCGCCTATGTTGATATAGGAGGCACCTATGCCATCACCTAAGTGAGGCAGTGAGCATAGCCAATGGTATATGCGGCGCCTAACCTATCGCCTATGTTGATATAGGCAGCGCCTATGCGAGCGCCTATGTTGACTTATGCGGCGCCTAACCTATCGCCTAAGTAAGGCGGTGAGCATAGGCAATGGTATAAGCGGTGCATAACCTATCGCCTATGTTGATATAGGTGGCGCCTAAGCCATTGCCTATGTTGACATAGACCGAGCCTAACCTATCGCCTATTTTTAAATAGGCGGTGGCTAATTTAAGTGAGGTAGCGAGCATAGGCAATTGTATAAGAGGCGCCTAACCTATCGCCTATGTTGATATACGTGGCGCCTATGCCATTGCCTAGGTTTATATATGCGGCGCCCAACCTATCGCCTATGTTAACCTGTTGCCTATGTTGATATAGGTGGCACCTAATCCATCAACTATGTTGACATAGGAGGCACCTAACCTATCACCAAAGTGAGGCAGTGAGAATTGGGAATGGTATAACCAGCGCCTAACCTATCGCCTATGTTGATATAGGCGGTGCCTAGTCCATCGCCTATGATGACATAGGCGGGGCAAAACCTGTCGCCTAAGTGAGGTAGTGAGCATAGGCAATGTTATAAGCTGCACCTAACCTATCGCCTATGTTGATATAGGCGGAGCCTAACCTATCGCCTATGTTGATATAGGTAGCACCATATCCATTGCCTATGTTGACATAGGTGGCGCCTAACCTATCGCCCAAGTGAGGCAGTGATCATAGACAATGGTATAAGAGGCGCCTAACCTATCACCTATATTGATATAGGCGGCACCTAAGTCATCGCCTAAGTGAGGCAATTAGCATAGGCAATGGTATAAGCGGCGCCTAACCTATCGCCTAAGTGAGTCAGTGAGCATAGGCAATGGTATAAGCGGCGCCTAACCTATCGCCTATGTTTATATAGGTGGCACCTAAACCATCGCCTATGTTAACATAGGTGGCGCCTAACCTATCGCCAAAGTAAGGCACTGAGCATAAGCAATGGTATAAGTGGTGCCTAACCTATCGCCTATGTTGATATAGGCAGCGCCTAAGCCATCGCCTATATTGACAAAGGCGGCACCTAACCTATCGCCTAAGTAATGCAGTCAGAATAGTCAATGGTATAACCGGTGCCTAACCTATCGCCTATATTGATATAGGCGGCGCCTAAGCCATCGCCTATGTTGACATAGGTGGCGCCTAACCTATCGCCTAAGTGAGGCAGTGAGCATAGGCAATGGTATAAGCGGCGCCTAACCTATCGCCTATGTTGATATAGGCAGCACCATATCCATTGCCTTTGTTGACATAGGCGGCGTCTAACCTATCGCCTAAGTGAGGTATTGAGCATAGACAATGGTATAAGCGGCGCCGAACCTATCGCCTATGTTGATATAGGAGGCACCTATGCCATCACCTAAGTGAGGCAGTGAGCATAGGCAATGGTATAAGCGGCGCCTAACCTATCGCCTAAGTGAGTCAGTGAGCATAGGCAATGGTATAAGCGGCGCCTAACCTATCGCCTATGTTTATATTGGAGGCACCTAAACCATCGCCTATGTTAACATAGGTGGCGCCTAACCTATCGCCAAAGTGAGGCACTGAGCATAAGCAATGGTATAAGTGGTGCCTAACCTATCGCCTATGTTGATATAGGCAGCGCCTAAGCCATCGCCTATATTGACAAAGGCGGCACCTAACCTATCGCCTAAGTGATGCAGTCAGAATAGTCAATGGTATAACCGGTGCCTAACCTATCGCCTATATTGATATAGGCGGCGCCTAATCCATCGCCTATGTTGACATAGGTGGCGCCTAACCTATCGCCTAAGTGAGGAAGTGAGCATAGGCAATGGTATAAGCGGCGCCTAACCTATCGCCTATGTTGATATAGGAAGCACCATATCCATTGCCTTTGTTGACATAGGCGGCGTCTAACCTATCGCCTAAGTGAGGTATTGAGCATAGACAATGGTATAAGCGGCGCCGAACCTATCGCCTATGTTGATATCGGAGGCACCTATGCCATCACCTAAGTGAGGCAGTGAGCATAGCCAATGGTATAAGCGGCGCCTAACCTATCGCCAATGTTGATATAGGCAGCGCCTATGCGAGAGCCTATGTTGACTTATGCGGCGCCTAACCTATCGCCTAAGTAAGGCGGTGAGCATAGGCAATGGTATAAGCGGTGCATAACCTATCGCCTATGTTGATATAGGTGGCGCCTAAGCCGTTGCCTATGTTGACATAGACCGAGCCTAACCTATCGCCTATTTTTAAATAGGCGGTGGCTAATTTAAGTGAGGTAGCGAGCATAGCCAATTGTATAAGAGGCGCCTAACCTATCGCCTATGTTGATATACGTGGCGCCTATGCCATTGCCTAGGTTTATATATGCGGCGCCCAACCTATCGCCTATGTTAACCTGTTGCCTATGTTGATATAGGTGGCACCTAATCCATCAACTATGTTGACATAGGCGGCACCTAACCTATCACCAAAGTGAGGCAGTGAGAATTGGGAATGGTATAACCAGCGCCTAACCTATCGCCTATGTTGATATAGACGGTGCCTAGTCCATCGCCTATGATGACATAGGCGGTGCCAAACCTGTCGCCTAAGTGAGGTAGTGAGCATAGGCAATGTTATAAGCTGCGCCTAACCTATCGCCTATGTTGATATAGGCGGAGCCTAACCTATCGCCTATGTTGATATAGGTAGCACCATATCCATTGCCTATGTTGACATAGGCGGCGCCTAACCTATCGCCCAAGTGAGGCAGTGATCATAGACAATGGTATAAGAGGCGCCTAACCTATCACCTATATTGATATAGGCGGCACCTAAGTCATCGCCTAAGTGAGGCAATTAGCATAGGCAATGGTATAAGCGGCGCCTAACCTATCGCCTAAGTGAGTCAGTGAGCATAGGCAATGGTATAAGCGGCGCCTAACCTATCGCCTATGTTATATAGGAGGCACCTAAACCATCGCCTATGTTAACATAGGTGGCGCCTAACCTATCGCCAAAGTGAGGCACTGAGCATAGGCAATGATATAAGTGGTGCCTAACCTATCGCCTATGTTGATATAGGCAGCGCCTAAGCCATCGCCTATATTGACAAAGGCGGCACCTAACCTATCGCCTAAGTGATGCAGTGAGAATAGTCAATGGTATAACCGGTGCCTAACCTATCGCCTATATTGATATAGGCGGCGCCTAAGCCATCGCCTATGTTGACATAGGTGGCGCCTAACCTATCGCCTAAGTGAGGCAGGGAGCATAGGCAATGGTATAAGCAGTGCCTAACCTATCGCCTATGTTGATATAGGCAGCACCATATCCATTGCCTTTGTTGACATAGGCGGCGTCTAACCTATCGCCTAAACTATCGCCAAAGTGAGGTATTGAGCATAGACAATGGTAAAAGCGGCGCCGAACCTATCGCCTATGTTGATATAGGAGGCACCTATGCCATCACCTAAGTGAGGCAGTGAGCATAGCCAATGGTATAAGCAGCGCCTAACCTATCGCCTATGTTGATATAGGCAGCGCCTATGCGAGCGCCTATGTTGACTTATGCGGCGCCTAACCTATCGCCTAAGTAAGGCGGTGAGCATAGACAAAGGTATAAGCGGCGCATAACCTATCGCCTATGTTGATATAGATGGCGCCTAAGCCATTGCCTATGTTGACATAGACCGAGCCTAACCTATCTCTTATTTTTAAATAGGCGGTGGCTAATTTAAGTGAGGTAGGGAGAATAGGCAATTGTATAAGCGGCGCCTAACCTATCGCCTATGTTGATATACGTGGAGCCTATGCCATTGCCTAGGTTTATATATGCGGCGCCCAACCTATCGCCTATGTTAACCTGTTGCCTATGTTGATATAGGTGGCACCTAATCCATCGACTATGTTGACATAGGCGGCACCTAACCTATCACCAAAGTGAGGCAGTGAGAATTGGGAATGGTATAACCAGCCCCTAACCTATCGCCTATGTTGATATAGGCGGTGCCTAACCTATCGCCTATGTTGATATAGGTTGCACCATATCCATTGTCTATGTTGACATAGGCGGCACCTAACCTATCGCCCAAGTGAGGCAGTGATCATAGACAATGGTATAAGAGGAGCCTAAACTATCACCTATATTGATATAGGCAGCACCTAAGCCATCGCCTAAGTGAGGCAGTTAGCATAGGCAATGGTATAAGCGGCGCCTAACCTATCGCCTATGTTGATATAGGCGGCACCTAACCGATCACCTATGTTGACATAGGCGGCACCTAATCTATCTCCTAAGTAAGGCGGTGAGCATTGGCAACGGTATAAGCGACGCCTAACCTGTCGCCTATGTTGGTATAGGCGGCGCCTAATCCATCGACTATATTGACATAGGCGGCACCTAACCTATCGCCTAAGTGAGGCAGTGAGCGTAGGTAATGTTAAAAGCGACGCTTAACCTATCGCCTATGTTGATATACGTGGTGCCTAAGCCATTGCCTATGTTTATATATGCGGCGCCTAACCTATCGCCTAAGTGAGGCAGTAAGCATAGGCAATGGTATAAGAGGCGCCTAACCTATCGCCTATGTTGATATAGGTGGCGCCTAAGCCATCGCCTATGTTGTTGTAGGCGGTGCCTAACCTATCGCCTAATTGGGGCAATGAGCATAGGCAATGGTAATAGCGGCGCCTAACCTATCTCTTATGTTGATATGGGCGGCGCCTAAGCCATCGCCTATATTGACATAGGCGGCACCTAACCTATCGCAAAAGTGAGGCAGTGAGCATAGGTAATGGTATAAGCGGCGCCTAACCTATCGCCTAAGTTGATATAGGTGGCGCCTATTTCATCTCGTATATTTACATAGGCAGCGCCTAACCTATTGCCTTAGTGAGGAAGAAAGCATAGGCAATGGTATAAGCGACGCCTAACCTATCGCCTATGTTGATATAGTCGGTGCCTAAGCGATTGCCTATGTTGACATAGACGGCCCCTAACCTATCGCCTAAGTGAGGCGGTGAGAATAGGCAATGGTTTAAGCGGAGCCTAACTTGTCGCCTATGTTGATATAGGCGGAGCAAAATCCATCGACTATGTTGACATAGGCGGCACCTTACCTATCGCCTAAGTGAGGCAGTGAGCATAGGTAATGGTTTAAGCGGTGCCTAACCTATCACCTATGTTGACATAGGTGGCGCTTATGGCATTGCTTATGTTTACAGAGGCAGAGCCTAACCTATCGCCTAAGTGAGGCAGCGAGCATAGGCAATGGTATAAGCGGCGCCTAACCTATCGCCTATGTTGACATACGTGGCGCCTAAGCCATTGCCTATGTTTATATATACGGCGCCTAAACTTTCACCTAAGTGAGGCAGTAAACATAGGCAATGGTATAAGTTGCCCCAAACCTGTCGCCTATGCTGATAAAGGCGACGCCTAATCCATTGCATATGTTGACATAGGCAGCGCCTAACCTATCGCCTGAGGTAGTGAGCATTGGTAATGGTATAAGCGATGCCTAACCTATCGCCTATGTTGATACAGGTGGCGCCTATGGCATCGCCTATGTTTACATAGGCGTCGCCTAACTTATCGCCTAAGTGAGGCATCTAGCATAGGCAATGGTATATGCGGCGCCTAACCTATCGCCTATGTTGATATACGTGGGGCCTAATCCATCGCCTATATTTAACTAGGCGGCGGCTAATCTATCGCCTAAGTGAGGCAGTAAGCATAGGCAATGGTATAAGCTGCGCCTAATCTAACGCCTATGTTGATATAGGCAGCGCCTAAGGCATCTCCTATGTTGACGTAGGCGGTGCCTAACCTATCACCTTATTAAGGCAGTGAGCATAGGCAATGGTATAAGCGGCGCCTAACCTATCGCCTATATTGATATAGGCGGCGCCTAAGACATTGCCTATGTTGACATAGACGGAGCCTAACCTATCGCTTATGTCAGGCAGTGAGCATAGGAAATGTTATAAGCGGCGCGTAACCTATCGCCTATGTTGATATAGGCGACGCCTAAGCGATTGTCTATGTTGACATAGGCGGCACCTAACCTATCCCCTAAGTGAGGCAGTGAGTATAGGCTATGGTATAAGCGGCGCTTAACCTATCGCCTATGTTGATATAGGAGGTACCTAAACCATCGCCTATGTTAACATAGGCGGTGCCTAACCTATCACCGAAGTGAGGCACTGAGCATAGCAATGGAATAAGCGGCGCCTAACCTATCTCCTATGTTGATATAGGCAGCTCCTAAGCCATCGCCTATGTTGACATAGGCGGCGCCTAACCTATCGCCTAAGTGAGGTAGTGAGCATAGACAATGGTATTAGAGGCGCCTAACCTATCGCCTATGTTGATATAGGAGGCCCCTATGCCATCGCCTAAGTTAGGCAGTGAGCATAGCCAATGGTATAAGCAGTGCCTAACCTATCGCCTATGTTGATATTTGTGGCGCCTAAGCCATCGCCTATTTAACATAAGCAGTGCCTAACCTATCGCCTAAGTGAATCAGTAAGCATAGACAATGGTATAAGAGGCGCCTAACCTATTGCCTATGTTGATATAGGCGGTGCCTAGCCATCGCCTATGTTGACATAGGCGGCGCCTAACCTATCGCCTAAGTTTGGCAGTGATCATAGGCAATGGTATAAGCAGCGCCTAAACTATCGCCTATGTTGATTTTGACGGCTCCTAAGCCATCGCCTATGTTGACATAGGCGTCACCTAACTTATCGCCTAAGTGAGGTAGTTAGAATAGGCATTGGTATAAGCGGCTCCTAACCTATCTCCTATGTTGATATAGGCGGCGCCTAATCCATCGCCTATGTAACATAGGCGGCACCTAACCTATCGCCTATGTGAAGCGGTGAGCATAGGCAATGGTATAAGAGGCGCCTAACCTATCGTATATGTTGATATAGGCGGTGCCTAATCTATCGCCTATGTTAACATAGGCGGCGCCTAACCTATCGCCTAAGTGAGGCAGCGAGCATAGGCAATGGTATAAGCGACGCCTAACCTATCGCCTATGTTGATATAGGCGGTGCCTAAGCCATCGCCTATGTTGACATAGGCGGCGCCTAACCTATCCCCTAAGTGAGGCAGTGAGCATAGGCAATGATATAAGTGGCATCTAACCTATCGCCTCTGTTGATATAGGTGGCGCCTAAGCCATCGCCTATGTTGACACAGGCGGTGCCTAACCTATCGCCTAAGCGAGGCAGTGAGCATAGACAATGGTATAAGCGGCGCCTAACCTGTCGCCTATGTTGATATAGGCGGAACCTAAGCCATCGCCTATTTTGACATAGGCGGTGCTTAACATATCGCCTTAGTGAGGCAGTGAGCATAGGCAATGGTATAAGCGGCACCTAAACTTTTGCCTATGTTGATATAGGCAGCGCCTAAGCAATCACCTATGTTGACATAGGCGGCGCCTAACCTATCGCCTAAGTGAGGTAGTGAGCATTGACAATGGAATAAGCGGTGCCTAACCTATCGCTTATGCTGATATAGGCGGCGCCTATGCGATCGCCTATGTTGAAATAGACGGTGCCTAACCTATCGCCTATGTTGATATACGTGGCGCCAAAGTCATCGCCTATGTTTAAGTATGCGGCGGCTAATATATCGCCTAAGTGAGGTAGTAACCATAGGCAATGGTATAAGCGGCGCCAAACCTAACGCCAATGTTGATATAGGCAGCGCCTAAGCCATCGCCTATGTGGACGTAGGCGGTGCCTAACCGATCCCCTAATTGAGGTAGTGAGCATAGGAAATGGTATATGCGGTGCCTATACTATCGCCTATGTTGATATAGGCGGCGCCTACGCCATTACCTATGTTCACATAGACAGAGCCTAACCTATCGACTATGTCAGGCATTTAGCATAGGAAATCGTATAAGCGGCGCCTAAGCTATCGCCTATGTTGATATAGGCGGTGCCTAACCTATCGCCTAAGTGAGGAGGTGAGCATAGGCAATGGTATAAGCGGCGCCTAACCTATCGCCTATGTTGATATAGGAGGAGCGTAAACCATCGCCTATGTTGACATATGTGGCGCCTAACCTATCGCCAAAGTGAGGCACTGAGCATGGGCAATGGTATAAGCGACGCCTAACCTATCGCCTATGTTGATATATGCAGTGCCTAAGCCATCGCCTATATTGACATATGAGGTGCCTAACCTATCGCCTAAGTGAGGTAGTGAGCATAGATAATGGTATAAGCGGCGCCTAACCTATCACCTATGTTGATATAGGAGGCACCTCTGCCACCGCCTAAGTGAGGCAGTGAGCATAGCCAATGGTATAAGCGGCGCCTAACCTATCGCCTAAGTGTGGCAGCGACCATAGGCAATGGTATAAGCGGCGCCTAACCTATCGCCTATGTTGATATACGTGGAGCCTAAGCCATTGCCTATGTATATATATGCGGCGCCCAACCTATCGACTAAGTAAGGCAGTAAGCATAGGCAATGGTATAAGTGACGCCTAACCTATCGCCAATGTAGATATAGGCGGCGACTAAGCCTTCGCCAATGTTGACGTAGGCGGTGCCTAACTTATCTCCTAATTGAGGCAGTGGGCATAGGGAATGGTATAAGCATCGCCTAGCCTATCGCCTATGTAGATATAGGCGGCGCCTAATCCATCGCTTATATTGACATAGGCGGCACCTAACCTATCGCCTAAGTGAGGCAGTGAGCATAGGTAATGGTATAAGCGGCGCCTAACCTATCGCCTATGTTGATATAGGTGGCACCTATGGCATCTCCTATGTTTACATATGCGCCGCATAACCTATCGCCTTAGTGAGGCAGCAAGAATAGGAAATGGTATAAGCGGCGCCTAACCTATCGCCTATGTTTATATAGGTGGTGCCTAAGCGGTCGCCTATGTTGACATAGGCTGCGCCTATGTTGACATAGGCTGCGCCTAACCTATCGCCTAAGTGAGGCGGTGAGAATAGGCAATGGTGTAAGCGGCACCTAACCTGTCGCCTATGTTGACATAGGTGGCGCCTATGGCAGTGCCTATGGCATCGCGTATGTTTACATAGGAGACGCCTAACTTATCGCCTAAGTGTGGAAGCTAACATAGGCAATGGTATAAGCGGCACCTAACCTATCATCTATGTTGATATACGTGGCTCCTAAGCCATCGCCTATGTTTAAATAGGCGGCGGCTAATCTATCTCCTAAGTTAGGCAGTAAGCATAGGCAATGGTATAAGCGGAGCCTAACCTAACGCCTATATTGATATAGGCAGCGACTAAGCCATCGCCTATGTTGACGTAGGTGGTGTCTAACCTATAGCCTAATTGAGGAAGTGAGAATAGGCAATGGTATAAGCGGCGCCTAACCTATCGACTATATTGATATAGGCGGCGCCTACGCCATTGCCTATATTTACATAGACGGAGCCTAACCTATCGCCTATGTCAGGCAGTGAGCATAGGAAATGGCATAAGAGGCGCCTAACCAATCCCCTATGTTGACATATGCAACGCCTAAGACATTGTCTATGTTGACATAGGCTGCGCCTAACATATCGCCTAAGTGAGGCGGTGAGCATAGGCAATGGTATAAGCGGCGCCTAACCTATCTCCTATGTTGTTATAGGAGGCACCTAAACAATCGCCTATGTTAACATAGGTGGCTCCTAACCTATCGCCAAAGTGAGGCACTAAGCATAGGCAATGGTATAAGCGGCGCCTAACATATCACCTATGTTGATATAGGCAGCGCCTAAGTGAGGTAGTGAGCATAGACAATGGTATAAGTGACGCCTAACCTATCGCCTATGTTGATATAGGAGGCACCTCTGCCATCTTCTAAGTGAGGAAGTGAGCATAGGCAATGGTATAAGCGACGCCTAACCTATCGCCTATGTTGATATAGGCGGTGCCTAAACCATCGCCTATGTTGACTTAGGCGGCGCCTAACCTATCGCCTAAGTAAGGCGATGAGCATAGGCAATGGTATAAGCGGCGTATAACGTATCGCCTATGTTGGTATAGGTGGCGCCTAAGCCATTGCCTATGTTGACATAGACCGAGCTTAACCTATCGCCTAAGTGAGAAAGTGAGCATAGGTAATGGTATAAGCGGCGCCTCTCTATCGCCTATATTGATATAGGTGGCGCCTAAGCCATCACCTATGTTGACATAGAAGGCACCTAACCTATCGCCTAATTGAGGCAGTGAGCAGAGGAAATGGTATATGCGGCGCCTAACCTATCGCCTATGTTTATATAGGTGGCACCTAAGCCATCACCTATGTTGACATAGGCAGATCCTAACCTATCACCTACGTGAGGCAGTGCGAATAGGAAATGGTATAACCGGCGCCTAACCTATCGCCTAAGTTGATATAGGCGGCGCCTAAGCCATCGCCTATGTTGACATAGGTGGCGCCTAACCTATCACCTAAGTGAGGCAGTGAGCATAGACAATGGTATAAGCGGCGCCTAACCTATCGCCTATGTTGATATGGGCGGTGCCTAAGCCATCGCCTATGTTGACATAGGCAGTGCCTAACTTGTCACCTATGTTGATATAGGCAGTACCATTTCCATTGCCTCTGTAGACATAGGCGGCATCTACCCTATCGCCTAAGTGAGGCAGTGAGCATAGACATTGGTATAAGCGGGGCCTATCCTATCACCTATGTTGATATAGGAGGCACCTAAGCCATCGCCTAAGTGAGGCAGTTAGCATAGGCAATGGTATAAGCGGCGCCTAACCTATCGCCTATGTTGATATAGGCGGAGACTAACCGATCGCCTATGATGACAAAGACGGCGCCTAACCTATCTCCTAAGTGAGGCAATGAGCATTGGCAATGGTATAAGTGGCGCCTAACCTGTCGCCTATGTTGGTATAGGTGGTGCCTAATCCATCGACTATGTTGACATAGGCGGCACCTAACCTATCGCCTAAGTTAGGCAGTGAGCATAGGTAATGGTATAAGCGGCGCCTAACCTATCGCCAATGTTGATATAGGTGGCGCTTATTGCATCGCTTATGATTACATAGGCGGCGCCTAGCCTATCGCCTAAGTGAGGCAGTGATCATAGGCAATGGTATAAGCGGAGCCTAACCTATCGCTAATGTTGATATAGGCGGCGCCTAAGCCATCGCCTATGTTGACGTAGGCGGTGCCTAACCTATCGCCTAATTGAGGCAGTGACCATAAGCAATGGTATAAGCGTCGCCTAACCTATCGCCTATGTTGACATAGGTGGTGCCTATGGCATCGCTTATGTTTACATAGGAGGCGCCTAACCTATCGCCTAAGTGAGGCAGCGAGCATAGGCAATGGTATAAGCGGCGCCTAACCTATCGCCTATGTTGACATACGTGGCACCTAAGCCATTGCCTATGTTTATATATGTGGCGCCTAACCTATCTTCAAGTGAGGTAGTAAGCATAGGCAATGGTAAAAGCGGCCCCTAACCTATCGCCTATGTTGATATAGGCACCGCCTAAGCCATCGCCTATGTTGACATAGGCGAAGACTAATCTATCGCCTAAGTGAGGTAGTGAACATAGACAATGGTATAATCGGCGCCCAACCTATCGCCTATGTGTATATATGAACACCAATGTCATCGCCTAAGTGAGGCAGTGAGCATATCACAATGGTATAAGCGACGCCTAACCTATCGCCTATGTTGATATAGGCGGCGCCTAAGAAATCTCCTATGTTGACTTAGGCGGCGCCTAACCTATCGCCTAAGTATGGCGGTCAACATAGGCAATGGTATAAGAGGCGCATAACCTATCGCCTATGTTGATATAGGTGGCGCCTAAGCCATTGCCTATGTTGACATAGAAGGTGCCTAACCTATCGCCTATGTTTAAATAAGCAGTGCCTAATCTATCGCCTAAGTCAGGCAGTAAGTATAGGCAATGGTATAAGCGGCGCCTAACCTAATGCCTATGTTGATATAGGTAGCGCCTAAACCATCACATACGTTGACGTAGGCGATGCCTAACCTATCGCCTAATTGAGGTAGTGAGCATAGGAATTGGTATATGCGGGGCCAAACCTATCGCCTATGTTGATATAGGCGGTGCCTACGCCATTGCCTATGTTGACATAGATGGAGCCTAACCTATAGCCTATGTCAGGCAGTGAGCATAGGAAATGGTATAAGCAATGCCTAACCTAGCGCCTTTGTTGATATAGGCGACGCCTAAGCCATCGTCTATGTTGACATAGGCGGCGCCTAACCTATCGCCTAAGTGAGGCAGTGAACATAGGAAATGGTATAAGCAGCGCCTAACCTATCGCCTATATTGATATAGGAGGAACCTAAACCATCGCCTATGTTAACATAGGTGGTGCCTAACTAATCGCCAAAGTGAGGCACTGAGCATAGGCAATGGTATAAGCGGTGCCTAACCTATCGCCTATGTTGGTATAGGCAACGCCTAAGCCATCGCCTATATTGACATAGGCGGCTCCTAACCTATCGCCTAAGTGAGGCAGTGTGAATAGTCAATGGTATAACCGGTGCCTAACCTATCGCCTATGTTTATATAGGCGGCACCTAAGCCATCGCCTATGTTGACATAGGTGGCGCCTAACCTATCGCCTAAGTGAGGCAGTGAACATAGGCAATGGTATAAGCGGCGCCTAACCTATCGCCTATGTTGATATAGGCGGCGCCTAAGCCATCGCCTATGTTGACATAGGCGGCGCCTAACCTATCGCCTATGTTGATATAGGCAGCACCATATCCGTTGCCTCTGTTGACATAGGCGGCGTCTAACCTATCGCATAAGCTATCGCCTAAGTGAGGTATTGAGCATGGACAATGGTATAAGCAGCGCCGAACCTATCGCCAATGTTGATATAGGAGGCACCTATGCCATCGCCTAAGTGAGGCAGTGAGCATAGCCAATGGTATAAGCGGCGCCTAACCTATCGCCTATGTTGATATAGGCAGCGCCTAAGCGAGCGCCAATGTTGACTTATGTGGCGCCTAACCTAAAGCCTAAGTAAGGCGGTGAGCATAGGCAATGGTATAAGCGGCGCATAACCTATCGCCTATGTTGATATAGGTGGCGTCTAAGCCATTGCCTATGTTGACATAGACCGAGCCTAACCTATCGCCTATTTTTAAATAGGCGGTGTCTAATTTAAGTGAGGTAGCGAGCATAGGCAATTGTATAAGAGGCGCCTAACCTATTGCCATGTTGATATACGTGGCGCCTATGCCATTGCCTAGGTTTATATATGCGGCGCCCAACCTATCGCCTATGTTAACCTGTTGCCTATGTTGATATAGGTGGCACCTAATCCATCGACTATGTTGACATAAGCGGCACCTAACCTATCACCTAAGTGAGGCAGTGAGAATTGGGAATGGTATAACCAGCGCCTAACCTATCGCCTATGCTGATATAGGCGGCGCCTAGTCCATCGCCTATGTTGACATAGGCGGTGCTTAACTTGTCGCCTAAGTGAGGTAGTGAGCATAGGCAATGTTATAAGTTGTGCCTAACCTATCGCCTATGTTGATATAGGCAGAGCCTAACCTATCGCCTATGTTGATATAGGTAGCACCATATCTATTGCCTATGTTGACATAGGAGGCGCCTAACCTATCGCCCTAGTGAGGCAATGATCATAGACAATGGTATAAGAGGGGCCTAACCTATCACCTATATTGATATAGGCGGCACCTAAACCATCGCCTAAGTGAGGCAGTTAACATAGGCAATGGTATAAGTGGCGCCTAACCTATCGCCTATGTTTATATAGGCGGCGCCTAACCGATCACCTTTGTTGACATAGGCGGCGCCTAATCTATCTCCTAAGTAAGGCGGTGAGCATTGGCAATGGTATAAGCGGTGCCTAAACTGTCGCCTATGTTGGTATAGGCGGCGCCTAATCCATCGACTATGTTGACATAGGCGGCACCCAACCTATCGCCTAAGTAAGGAAGTGAGCATAGGTAATGTAACAAGCGGAGCCTAACCTATCGCCTATGTTGATATACGTGGTGCCTAAGCCATTGCCTATGTTTATATATGCGGCGCCTAACCTATCGCCTAAGTGAGGCAGTAAGCATAGGCAATGGTATAAGCGGCGCCTAACGTATCGCCTATGTTGATATAGGCGGCGCCTAAGCCATCGCCTAAGCCATCGCCTATGTGGATGTAGGCGGTGCCTAACCTATCGCCTAATTGGGGCAATGAGAATAGACAATGGTAATAGCGGTGCCTAACCTATCTCCTATGTTGATATGGGCGACGCCTAAGCCATCGCCTATATTGTCATACGCGGTACCTAACCTATCGCCAAAGTGAGGCAGTGAGCATAGGTAATGGTATAAGCGGCGCCTAACCTATCGCCTATGTTGATATAGATGGCGCCTATTTCATCTCCTATGTTTACATAGGCAGCGCCTAACCTATTGCCTTAGTGAGGAAGAAAGCATAGGCAATGGTATAAGCGACGCCTAACCTATCGCCTATGTTGATATAGGCGGTGCCTAAGCGATCGCCTATGTTGACATAGGCGGCACCTTACCTATCGCCTAAGTGAGGCAGTGACAATAGGTAATGGTTTAAGCGGTCCCTAACCTATCGCCTATGTTGACATAGGTGGCGCTTATGGCATTGCTTATGTTTACATAGGCACAGCCTAACCTATCGCCTAAGTGAGGCAGCGAGCATAGGCAATGGTATAAGCGGCGCCTAACCTATCGCCTATGTTGACATACGTGGTGCCTAAGCCATTGCCTATGTTTATATATACGGCGCCTAACCTATCACCTAAGTGAGGCAGTAAGCATAGGCAATGGTATAAGCGGCCCCAAACCTGTCGCCTATGTTGATAAAGGCGACGCCTAATCCTTTGCATATGTTGACATAGGCAACGCCTAAACTATCGCCTAAGGTAGTGAGCATTGGTAATGGTATAAGGGACGCCTAACCTATCGCCTATGTTGATACAGGTGGCGCCTATGGCATCGCCTATGTTTACATAGGCGTCGCCTAACTTATCGCCTAAGTGAGGCATCTAGCATAGGCAATGGTATATGCGGCGCCTAACCTATCGCCTATGTTGATATATGTGGCGCCTAATCCATCCCCTATGTTTAACTAGGCGGCGGCTAATCTATCGCCTAAGTGAGGCAGTAAGCATAGGTAATGGTATAAGCGGCGCCTAACCTTACGCCTATGTTGATATAGGCAGCACCTAAGGCATCGCCTATGTTGACGTAGGCGGTGCGTCACCAAACTCCTAATTGAGGCAGTGAGCATAGGCAATGGTATAAGCGGCGCCTAACCTATCGCCTATGTTGATATAGGTGGCGCCTATGGCATCTCCTATGTTAAAATAGGTGGCGCCTAACCTATCGCCTTAGTGAGGCAGCAAGTATAGGTAACGATATAAGCGGCGCATAACCTATCGCCTATGTTGATATGGGCGGCGCCTAAGCGATCGCCTATGTTGACATAGGTGGTGCCTAACATATCGCCAAATTGAGGCAGTGAGCATAGGCAATGGTTTAAGCGGCGCCTAACCTATCTCCTATGTTGATATAGGCGGCGCCTAAGCCATCGCCTATTTTTACATAGGCAGCACCTAACCTATCACCTATGTAAGGAAGTGAGCATAGGTAATGGTATAAGCAGCGCCTAACCTATCACCTATTTTGATATAGGTGGCGCCTTTGGCAGATCCTATGTTTACATAGGCGGCGCCTAACCTATCGCCTTAGTGAGGCAGCAAGCATAGGCAATGGTATAAGCTGCGCCTAACCTATCGGCTATGTTGATATAGGCAGCGCCAAAGAGATCGCCTATGTTGACATAGGCGGCACCCAACCTATCTCCTAAGTGAGGCGGTGAAAATAGGCAATGGTATAAGTAGCGCCTAACCTGTTGCCTATGATGATATAGGTGGCACCTAATCCATCGACTATGTTGATATAGGCAGCACATAACCTATCACCTAAGTGAGGCAGTGAGAATTGGGAATGGTATAACCAACGCCTAACCTATCGCCTATGTTGATATAGGCGGCGCCTAGTCCATCGCCTATGTTGACATAGGTGGCGCCTAACCTGTCCCCTAAGTGAGGTAGTGAGCATAGGAAATGTTATAAGCTGCGCCTAACCTATCGCCTATGTTGATATAGGCGGAGCCTAACCTATCGCCTATGTTGATATAGGTAACACCATATCCATTGCCTATGTTGACATAGGCGGCGCCTAACATATCGCCCAAGTGAGGCAGTGATCATAGTCAATGGTATAAGAGGCGCCTAACCTATCACCAATATTGATATAGGCGGCACCTAAGCCATCGCCTAAGAGAGGCAGTTAGCATTGGCAATGGTATAAGCGGCGCCTAACCTATCGCCTATGTTGATATAGGCGGCGCCTAACCGATCACCAATGTTGACATTGGCGGCGCCTAATCTATCTCCTAAGTAAGGCAGTGAGCATAGGCAATGGTATAAGCGGCGCCTAACCTGTCGCCTATGTTGGTATAGGCGGCGCCTAATCCATTGACTATATTGATATAGGCGGCACCTAACCTATCGCCTAAGTGAGGCAGTGAGCATAGGTAATGTTATAAGCGGCGCCTAACCTATTGCCTATGTTGATATACGTGGTGCCTAAGCCATTGCCTATGTTTATATATGCGGCGCCTAACCTATCGCCTAAGTGAGGCAGTAAGCATAGGCAAAGGTATAAGCAGCGCCTAACCTATCGCCTATGTTGATATAGGCGGCGCCTAATCCATCGCCTATGGTTATGTAGGCGGTGCCTAACCTATCGCCTAATTCGGGCAATGAGCATTGGCAATGGTAATAGCGGCGCCTAACCTATCTCCTATGTTGATATGGGCGGCGCCTAAGCCATCGCCTATATTGACATAGGCGGCACCTAACCTATCGCCTTAGTGAGGCAGTGAGCATAGGTAATGGTATAAGCGGCGCCTAACCTATCGTCTATGTTGATATAGGTGGCACCAATTTCATCTCCTATGTTTACATAAGCAGCGCCTAACCTATTTCCATAGTGAGGAAGAAAGAATAGGCAATGGTATAAGCGACGCCTAACCTATCGCCTATGATGATATAGGAAGTGCCTAAGCGATCGCCTATGTTGACATAGACGGCGCCTAACCTATCTCCTAAGTGAGGCAGTGAGAATAGGCAATGGTATAAGCGGAGCCTAACCTGTCGCCTATGTTGATATAGGCGGCGCCAAATCCATCGACTATGTTAACATAGGCGGCACCTAAGCTATCGCCTATGTGAGGCAGTGAGCATAGGTAATGGTTTAAGCGGTGCCTAACCTATCGCCTATGTTGACATAGGTGGCACTTATGGCATTGCTTATGTTTACATAGGCAGATCCTAACCTATCGCCTAAGTGAGGCAGTGAGCATAGGAAATGGTATAAGCGGTGCCTAACCTATCGCCTATGTTGATATAGGCAGTGCCTACGCCATTGCCTATGTTGACATAGGCGACGCCTATGCTATCGCCTAAGTGAGGTAGTGAGCATAGACAATGGTATAAGCGGCGCCGAACCTATTGCCTATGTTGATATAGGAGGCACCTATGCCATCGCCTAAGTAAAGAAGTGAGCATAGCCAATGGTATAAGCGGCACCTAACCTATCGCCTATGTTGATATAGGCGGCGCCTAAGCGAGCGCCTATGTTGACTTATACGGTGCCTAACCTTTCGCCTAAGTAAGGCGGTGAGCATAGGCAATGGTATAAGTAGCGCATATCCTATCGCCTATGTTGATATAGGTGGCGCTTAAGCCATTACCTATGTTGACATAGACTGAGCCTAACCTATCGCCTATGTTTAAATTGGCGGTGAGCATAGGCAATTGTATAAGCGGCGCATAACCTATCGCCAATGTTGATATAGGTGGCGCCTAAGCCATTGCCTATGTTGACATAGACCGAGCCTAACCTATCGCCTAAGTTAGAAATTTAGCATAGGTAATGGACTAAGCGGCGCCTAACCTATCGCCTATGTTGATATAGGTGGCGCCTAATCCATCACCTATGTTGACATAGGAGGCACCTAACCATTCTCTTAAGTGAGGCAGTGAGCATAGGTAATGGTTTAAGAGGTGCCTAACCTATCGCCTATGTTGACATAGGTGGCGCTTATGGCATTGCTTCTGTTTACATAGGCAGAGACTAACCTATCGCCTAAGTGAGGCAGCGAGCATAGGCAATGGTATAAGCGGCACCTAACCTATCGCCTATGTTGACATACGTGGCGCCTAAGCCATTGCCAATGTTTATATATGTGGAGCCTAACCTATCACCTAAGTGAGGCAGTAAGCATAGGCAATGGTATAAGCGGCCCCAAACCTCTCGCCTATGTTGATAAAGACGGCGCCTAATCCATTGCATATGTTGACATAGGCAGTGCCTAACCTATCGCCTAAGATAGTTAGCATTGGTAATGGTATAAGCGACGCCTAACCTATCGCCTATGTTGATATAGGTGGCGCCTATGGCATCGCCTATGTTTACATAGGCGTCGCCTAACTTATTGCCTAAGTGAGGCATCTAGCATAGGCAATGGTATGTGCGGCACCTAACGTATCGCCAATGTTGATATATGTGGCGCCTAATCCATCACCTATGTTTAACTAGGCGGCGGCTAATCTATCGCCTAAGTGAGGCAGTAAGCATAGGCAATGGTATAAACGACGCCTAACCTAACATCTATGTTGATATAGGCAGCGCCTATGGCATCGCCTATGTTGACGTAGGCGGTGCCTAACCTATCGCCTAATTGAGGCAGTGAGCACAGGCAATGGTATAAGAGGCGCCTAACCTATCGTCTATGTTGATATAGGCGGTGCCTAATCTATCGCCTATGTTGACATAGGCGGCGCCTAACCTATCGCCTAAGTGAGGCAGCGAGTATAGGCAATGGTATAAGCGGCGCCTAACCTATCGCCTATGTTGATATAGGCGGCGCCTAAGCCATCGCCTATGTTGACATAGGCGGCGCCTAACCTATCGCCTAAGTGAGGCAGTAAGCATAGGCACTGATATAAGTGGCATCTAACCTATCGGCTCTGTTCATATAGGCGGCGCCTAAGCCATCGCCTATGTTGACACAGGCGGCGCCTAACCTATCGCCTAAGCGAGGCAGTGAGCATAGACAATGGTATAAGCGGCGCCTAACCTGTCGCCTATGTTGATATAGGCGGAACCTAAGCCATCGCCTATTTTGACATAGGCGGTGCATAACATATCGCCTAAGTGAGGCAGTGAGCATAGGAAATGGTATAAGCGGCACCTAAACTTTCGCCTATGTTGATATAGGCAGCGCCTAAGCGATCACCTATGTTGACATAGGCGGCGCCTAACCTATCGCCTAAGTGTGGTAGTGAGCATTGACAATGGCATAAGCGGTGCCTAACCTATCGCCTATGCTGATATAGGCGGCGCCTAAGCGATCGCCTATGTTGACATAGACGGTGCCTAACCTATCGCCTAAGTGAGGCCGTGAGCATAGGAAATGGTATAAGCGGCTCCTAACCTATTGCCTATGTTGATATAGGCAGTTCCTAAGCCATCGCCTATATTGACATAGGTGACGCCTAACCTATTGCCTAAGTGAGTGAGTGATCATAGTCAATGGTATAAGCGGTGCCTAGCCTATCGTCTATGTTCATATAAGCGGCGCCTAAGACATCGCCTATGTTGACATAGGTAGCACCTAACCTATCACCTTAGTAAGGATGTAAGCATAGGCAATGGTATAAGCGGCGCCAAACCTATCGCCTCTGTTGATATCAGTGGGCTCTAAGACATCGCCTATGTTTCCATAGGTTGCGCCTAACCTATCGCCTAAGTGAGGCAGTGAGCATAGGAAATGGTATAAGCGGTGCCTAACCTATCGCCTATGTTGATATAGGCAGTGCCTAAGCCATCGCCTATGTTGACATAGGCGACGCCTATGCTATCGCCTAAGTGAGGTAGTGAGCATAGAAAATGGTATAAGCGGCGCCGAACCTATCGCCTATGTTGATATAGGAGGTACCTATGCCATCGCCTAAGTAAAGAAGTGAGCATAGCCAATGGTATAAGCGGCACCTAACCTATCGCCTATGTTGGTATGGACGGCGCCTAAGCGAGCGCCTATGTTGACTTATACGGTGCCTAACCTTTCGCCTAAGTAAGGCGGTGAGCATAGGCAATGGTATAAGGGGCGCATATCCTATCGCCTATGTTGATATAGGTGGCGCTTAAGCCATTACCTATGTTGACATAGACCGAGCCTAACCTATCGCCTATGATTAAATTGGCGGTGAGCATAGGCAATTGTATAAGCGGCGCATAACCTATCGCCTATGTTGATATATGTGGCGCCTAAGCCATTACCTATGTTGACATAGACCGAGCCTAACCTATCGCCTAAGTTAGAAATTGAGCATAGGTAATGGACTAAGCGGAGCCTAACCTATCGCCTATGTTAATATTGGTGGCGCCTAATCCATCACCTATGTAGACATAAGAGGCACCTAACCATTCGCCTAAGTGAGGCAGTGAGAATAGGTAATGGTTTAAGCGGTGCCTAACCTATCGCCTATGTTGACATAGGTGGCGCTTATGGCATTGCTTATGTTTACATAGGCAGAGCCTAACCTATCGCCTAAGTGAGGCAGCGAGCATAGGCAATGGTATAAGCGGCGCCTAACATAACGCCTATGTTGACATACGTGGCGCCTAAGCCATTGCCTATGTTTATATATGCGGAGCCAAACCTATCACCTAAGTGAGGCAGTAAGCATAGGCAATGGTATAAGCGGCCCCAAACCTCTCGCCTATGTTAATAAAGACAGCGCCAAATCCATTGCATATGTTGACATAGGCAGCGCTTAACCTATCGCCTAAGGTAGTGAGCATTGGTAATGGTATAAGCGACGCCTAACCTATCGCCTATGTTGATACAGGTGGCGCCTATGGCATCGCCTATGTTTACATAGGCGTCGCCTAACTTATCGCCTAAGTGAGGCATCTAGCATAGGCAATGGTATATGCGGCTCCTAACCTATCGCCTATGTTGATATATATGGCGCCTAATCCATCACCTATGTTTAACTAGTCGGCGGCTAATCTATCGCCTAAGTGAGGCAGTAAGCATAGGCAATGGTATAAATGGCGCCTAACCTAACACCTATGTTGATATAGGCAGCGCCTATGGCATCGCCTATGTTGACGTAGGCGGTGCCTAACCTATCGCCTAAGATAGTTAGCATTGGTAATGGTATAAGCGACGCCTAACCTATCGCCTATGTTGATATAGGTGGCGCCTATGGCATCGCCTATGTTTACATAGGCGTCGCCTAACTTATTGCCTAAGTGAGGCATCTAGCATAGGCAATGGTATGTGCGGCACCTAACGTATCGCCAATGTTGATATATGTGGCGCCTAATCCATCACCTATGTTTAACTAGGCGGCGGCTAATCTATCGCCTAAGTGAGGCAGTAAGCATAGGCAATGGTATAAACGACGCCTAACCTAACATCTATGTTGATATAGGCAGCGCCTATGGCATCGCCTATGTTGACGTAGGCGGTGCCTAACCTATCGCCTAATTGAGGCAGTGAGCACAGGCAATGGTATAAGAGGCGCCTAACCTATCGTCTATGTTGATATAGGCGGTGCCTAATCTATCGCCTATGTTGACATAGGCGGCGCCTAACCTATCGCCTAAGTGAGGCAGCGAGTATAGGCAATGGTATAAGCGGCGCCTAACCTATCGCCTATGTTGATATAGGCGGCGCCTAAGCCATCGCCTATGTTGACATAGGCGGCGCCTAACCTATCGCCTAAGTGAGGCAGTAAGCATAGGCACTGATATAAGTGGCATCTAACCTATCGGCTCTGTTCATATAGGCGGCGCCTAAGCCATCGCCTATGTTGACACAGGCGGCGCCTAACCTATCGCCTAAGCGAGGCAGTGAGCATAGACAATGGTATAAGCGGCGCCTAACCTGTCGCCTATGTTGATATAGGCGGAACCTAAGCCATCGCCTATTTTGACATAGGCGGTGCATAACATATCGCCTAAGTGAGGCAGTGAGCATAGGAAATGGTATAAGCGGCACCTAAACTTTCGCCTATGTTGATATAGGCAGCGCCTAAGCGATCACCTATGTTGACATAGGCGGCGCCTAACCTATCGCCTAAGTGTGGTAGTGAGCATTGACAATGGCATAAGCGGTGCCTAACCTATCGCCTATGCTGATATAGGCGGCGCCTAAGCGATCGCCTATGTTGACATAGACGGTGCCTAACCTATCGCCTAAGTGAGGCCGTGAGCATAGGAAATGGTATAAGCGGCTCCTAACCTATTGCCTATGTTGATATAGGCAGTTCCTAAGCCATCGCCTATATTGACATAGGTGACGCCTAACCTATTGCCTAAGTGAGTGAGTGATCATAGTCAATGGTATAAGCGGTGCCTAGCCTATCGTCTATGTTCATATAAGCGGCGCCTAAGACATCGCCTATGTTGACATAGGTAGCACCTAACCTATCACCTTAGTAAGGATGTAAGCATAGGCAATGGTATAAGCGGCGCCAAACCTATCGCCTCTGTTGATATCAGTGGGCTCTAAGACATCGCCTATGTTTCCATAGGTTGCGCCTAACCTATCGCCTAAGTGAGGCAGTGAGCATAGGAAATGGTATAAGCGGTGCCTAACCTATCGCCTATGTTGATATAGGCAGTGCCTAAGCCATCGCCTATGTTGACATAGGCGACGCCTATGCTATCGCCTAAGTGAGGTAGTGAGCATAGAAAATGGTATAAGCGGCGCCGAACCTATCGCCTATGTTGATATAGGAGGTACCTATGCCATCGCCTAAGTAAAGAAGTGAGCATAGCCAATGGTATAAGCGGCACCTAACCTATCGCCTATGTTGGTATGGACGGCGCCTAAGCGAGCGCCTATGTTGACTTATACGGTGCCTAACCTTTCGCCTAAGTAAGGCGGTGAGCATAGGCAATGGTATAAGGGGCGCATATCCTATCGCCTATGTTGATATAGGTGGCGCTTAAGCCATTACCTATGTTGACATAGACCGAGCCTAACCTATCGCCTATGATTAAATTGGCGGTGAGCATAGGCAATTGTATAAGCGGCGCATAACCTATCGCCTATGTTGATATATGTGGCGCCTAAGCCATTACCTATGTTGACATAGACCGAGCCTAACCTATCGCCTAAGTTAGAAATTGAGCATAGGTAATGGACTAAGCGGAGCCTAACCTATCGCCTATGTTAATATTGGTGGCGCCTAATCCATCACCTATGTAGACATAAGAGGCACCTAACCATTCGCCTAAGTGAGGCAGTGAGAATAGGTAATGGTTTAAGCGGTGCCTAACCTATCGCCTATGTTGACATAGGTGGCGCTTATGGCATTGCTTATGTTTACATAGGCAGAGCCTAACCTATCGCCTAAGTGAGGCAGCGAGCATAGGCAATGGTATAAGCGGCGCCTAACATAACGCCTATGTTGACATACGTGGCGCCTAAGCCATTGCCTATGTTTATATATGCGGAGCCAAACCTATCACCTAAGTGAGGCAGTAAGCATAGGCAATGGTATAAGCGGCCCCAAACCTCTCGCCTATGTTAATAAAGACAGCGCCAAATCCATTGCATATGTTGACATAGGCAGCGCTTAACCTATCGCCTAAGGTAGTGAGCATTGGTAATGGTATAAGCGACGCCTAACCTATCGCCTATGTTGATACAGGTGGCGCCTATGGCATCGCCTATGTTTACATAGGCGTCGCCTAACTTATCGCCTAAGTGAGGCATCTAGCATAGGCAATGGTATATGCGGCTCCTAACCTATCGCCTATGTTGATATATATGGCGCCTAATCCATCACCTATGTTTAACTAGTCGGCGGCTAATCTATCGCCTAAGTGAGGCAGTAAGCATAGGCAATGGTATAAATGGCGCCTAACCTAACACCTATGTTGATATAGGCAGCGCCTATGGCATCGCCTATGTTGACGTAGGCGGTGCCTAACCTATCGCCTAATTGAGGCAGTGAGCATAGGCAATGGTATAAGAGGCGCCTAACCTATCGTCTATGTTTATATAGGCGGTGCCTAATCTATCGCCTATGTTGACATAGGCGGCGCCTAACCTATCGCCTAAGTGAGGCAACGAGCCTAGGCAATGGTATAAGCGGCGCCTAACCTATCGCCTATGTTGATATAGGCGGCGCCTAAGCCATCGCATATGTTGACATAGGCGGCGCCTAACCTATCGCCTAAGTGAGGCAGTAAGCATAGGCAATGATATAAGTGGCATCTAACCAATCGCCTCTGTTCATATAGGCTGCGCCTAAGCCATCGCCTATGTTGACACAGGCGGCACCTAACCTATCGCCTAAGTGAGGCAGTGAGCATAGACAATGGTATAAGCAGCGCCTAACCTGTCGCCTATGTTGATATAGGCGGAACCTAAGCCATTGCCTATTTTGACATAGGCGGTGCTTAACATATCGCCTAAGTGTGGCAGTGAGCATAGGCAATGGTATAAGCGGCACCTAAACTTTCGCCTATGTTGATATAGGCAGCGCCTAAGCGATCGCCTATGTTGACATAGGCGACGCCTAACCTATCGCCTAAGTGAGGTAGTGAGCATTGACAATGGCATAAGCGGTGCCTAACCTATCGCCTATGCTGATATAGGCGGCGCCTAAGCGATCGCCTATGTTGACATAGACGGTGCCTAACCTATCGCCTAAGTGAGTCCGTGAGCATAGGAAATGGTATAAGCGGCTCCTAACCTATTGCCTATGTTGATATAGGCAGTTCCTTAGCCATCGCCTATATTGACATAGGCCACGCCTAACCTATCACCTAAGTGAGGCAGTGAGCATAGAAAATGGTATAAACGACACCAATCTATCGCCTATGTTGATATAGACGGCGCCTAAGACATCGCCTATATTTAAATAGGCGGCGCCTAACCTATCACCTAAGTAAGGAAGTGAGCATAGGCAATGGAACAAGCGGCGCCTAACCTATCGCATAAGTGAGGCACTGAGAATAGGCAATGGTATAAGCAGAGCCTAACCTATCGCCTATGTTGATATAGGCGGAACCTAAGCCATCGCCTAAGTGAGGCAGTGAGCATAGGCAAGGGTATAAGAGGCGCCTAACCTATCGTCTATGTTGATATAGGCTGCACGTAAGCGATCGCCTAAGTTGACATATGCGGCGCCTAACCTATCGCCTAAGTGAGGTGGTGAGCAAAGGCAAGGGTATAAGCGGAGCCTAACCTATCGCCTATGTTGATATAGGCGGCACCTAAACCATCGCCAATGTTGACATAGGCTACGCCTAACCTATCACCTAAGTGAGGTAGTGAGAATAGGCAATGGTATAAGACACGCCTAACCTATCGCCTATGTTGATATAGACGGCGCCTGTGACATCGCCTATGTTGAAATAGGCGGCGCCTAACCTATCGCCTAAGTGACGCAGTGAGAATATGCAATGGTATAAGCGGTGCCTAACCAATCGCCTATGTTGATATAGGTGGCGTCTATGCCATCGCCAATGTTGAGATAGGCAGCACCTAACCTATCGCCTATATGAGGAAGTTAGCATAAACAATGGTATAAGCGACGCCTAACCTATCACCTATGTTAATTTAGGCGGCACCTAAGCCATCGGCTCAGTGAGGCAGTGAGCATAGGTAATGTTATAAGCGGCGCCTAACCTATCGGCAAAGTGAGGCGGTGATCATAGGCAATGCTATAAGCGGCGCCAAACCTTTTATCTAAGTTTATATAGGCGGTGCCTAATCCATCGCCTTTGTTGACATAGGCGTCACCTAACCTATCGCCTAAGTAAAGCAGTAAGCATAGGTAATGGTATAAGCGGCTCCTAACCTATCGCCTATGTTGATATAGGTAGCGCCTAAGCCATCGCCTATGTTGACATAGGAGGCGCCTAACCAATTGCCTAACTGAGGCATAGGTAATGGTATAATCGGCGCCTAACCTATCGCCTATGTTGACATAGGTGGTACCTATGGCATCGCTTCTGTTTACATAGGCGGCGCCTAACCTATCGCCTAAGTGAGGCAGCGAGCATAGGCAATGGTATAAGCGGCGCCTATCCTATCGCCTATGTTGACATACGTGGCGCCTAAGCCATTGCCTATGTTTATATATGCGGCGCCTAACCTATTGCCTATGTTGACATACGTGGCGCCTAAGCCATTGCCTATGTTTATATATGCGGCGCCTAACCTATCGCCTAAGAGAGTCAGTAAGCATAGGCAATGGTATAAGCGGCCCCTAACCTGTTTCCTATGTTGATATAGGCAGCACCTAATCCATCGCATATGTTTACATAGGCGGCACCTAGCCAATCGCCTAAGGCAGTGAGCATAGGTAATGGTATAAGCGGCGCCTAACCTATAGCCTATGATGATATAGGTGGCGCCTATATTTACATAAGCGGCGCATAACTTATCGCCTTAGTGAGGCAGCTAGCATAGGCAATGGTATAAGGGGCACCTAACATAACGCCTATGTTGATATAGGCAGCGCCTAAGCCATCGCCTATGTTGGTATAAGAGGCACCTATGCAATCGCCTATGTGAGGCAATGAGCATAGCCAATGGTATAAGCAGCGCCTAACCTTTCGCCTATGTTGATATAGGCAACGCCTAAGCGAGCGCCTATGTTGACTTATGCGGCGCCTAACCTAGCGCCTAAGTAAGGCGGTGAGCATAGGCAATGGTATAAGCGGCGCATAACATATCGCCTATGTTGATATAGGTGTCGCCTAATCCATTATCTATGATGACATAGAAGGCGCCTAACATATCGCCTATGTTTATATAGGCGGTGGCTAATTCATCGCCTAAGTGAGGCAGTAAGCATAGGCAATGGTATAAGCGGCGCCTAACCTAACGCCTATGATTATATAGGCAGCCCCTAACCCATCGCCTATGTTGACGTAGGCGATGCCTAACCTATCGCCTAATTGAGGCAGTGAGCATAGGAAATGGTATAAGCGGCACCTACGCCGTTGCCTATGTTGACATAGATGGAGCCTAACCTATTGCCTATGTCAGGCTCTGAGCATAGGAAATGGTATAAGCGGCGCCTAACCTATCACCTTTGTTGATATAGGCGACGCCTAAGCCATCGTCTATGTTGACATAGGCGGCGCCTAACCTATCGCCTAAGTGAGGCAGTGAGCATAGGCAATCGTATAAGCGGCGCCTAACCTATCTCCTATGTTGATATAGGTGGCGCCTATGGAATCTCCTATGTTTACATAGGCGGCGCCTAACCTATCGCCTTAGTGAGGCAGCAAGCATAGGCAATGGTATAAGCGGCGCTTAACCTAGCGCTTATGTTGATATAGTCGGCACCTAAGCGATCGCCTATGTTGATATAGTCGGCGCCTAACCTATCGCCTAAGTGACGAGGTGAGAATAGTCAATGGTATAAGCGGCGCCTAACCTGTCGCCTATGTTGACATAGATGGAGCCTAACCTATCGCCTATGTGAGGCAGTGAGCATAGGAAATAGTATAAACGGCGCCTAACCTATCGCTTATATTGACATAGGCGGCGCCTAACCTATCGCTTAAGTGATGCAGTGAGTATAGGCAATGGTATAAGCGGCGCCTAACCTATTACCTATGTTAAAATATGCGGCACGTAACCTATCGCCTATGTCAGGCGGTGAGCATAGGCAATGGTATAAGCGGCGCAGAACCTATCGCCTATGTTGATATAGGTGGCGCCTAAGCCATTGCCTATGTTAACATAGATGGAGCCTAACCTATCGTCTATGTGAGGCAGTCAGCATAGGTAATGGTATTTGTGGCACCTATCCTATCGCCTATTTTGATATAGGTGAAGCCTACGCTAGAACGTATGTTGACATAGAAGGCGCCTAAGTGAGGCAGTGAGCATAGGAAATGGTATAAGCGGTGCCTAACCTATCACCTATGCTGATATAGACGACGCCTAAGCCATCGTCTATGTTGACATAGGCGGCGCCTAACCTATCGCCTAAGTGAGGCAGTGAGCATAGGCAATCGTATAAGCGGCGCCTAACCTATCACCTTTGTTGATATAGGAGGCACCTAAACCATCGCCTATGTTAACATAGGTGGCGCCAAACCTATCGCAAAAGTGAGGCACTAAGCATAGACAATGGTATAATCGGCGCCTAACCTATCGCCTATACTGATATAGGCAGCGCCTAAGCCATCGCCTATGTTGACATAGGTGACGTCTAAGCTATCGCCTAAGTGAGGTAGTGAGCATAGACAACGGTATAAGCGGCGCCGAACCTATCGCCTATGTTGATATAGGAGGCACCTATGCCATCGCCTAAGTGAGGCAGTGAGCATAGAAAATGGTATAAGCGGCGCCTAACCTATCGCCTATGTTGATATAGGCTGCGCCTAAGCGAGCGCCTATGTTGACTTATGCGGCGCCTAACCTATCGCCTAAGAAAGGCGGTGAGCATAGGCAATGGTTGAAGCGGCGCATAACCTATCGCCTATGTTGATATAGGTGGCGCCTAAGCGATTGCCTATGTTGACATAGACCAAGGCTAACCTATCGCCTATGTTTAAATAGGCCGTGGCTAATCTAAGTGAGGCAGCGAGCATAGGAAATGGTATAAGCGGCGCCTAACCTATCGCCTATGTTGATATACGTGGCACCTATGCCATTGCCTAGGATTATATATGAGGCGCCCAACCTATCACCTAAGTGAGGCAGTAAGCATAGTCAATGGTATAAGCGGCCCCTAACCTATCCCCAATGGTTATATAGGCGGCGCCTAAGCCATCGCCTATGTTGACGTAGGCGGTGCCTAACCTATCGCCTAATTGAGGCAGTGACCATCGGCAATGGTATAAGCATCGCCTAACCTATCGCCTATGTGGTTATTGGCGGCGCCTAACCCATCACCTATGTTGACATAGACCGAGCCCAACCTATCGCCTAAGTTAGAAATTGAGCATAGGCAATGGACTAAGCGGAGCCTAACCTATCGCCTATGTTAATATAGGTGGCGCCTAATCCATCACCTATTTAGACATAAGAGGCACCTAACCATTCGCCTAAGTGAGGCAGTGAGAATAGGTAATGGTTTAAGCGGTGCCTAACCTATCGCCTATGTTGACATAGGTGGCGCTTATGGCATTGCTTATGTTTACATAGGCAGAGCCTAACCTATCGCCTAAGTGAGGCAGCGAGCATAGGCAATGGTATAAGCGGCGCCTAACCTATCGCCTATGTTGACATACGTGGCGCCTAAGCCATTGCCTATGTTTATATATGTGGAGCCAAACCTATCACCTAAGTGAGGCAGTAAGCATAGGCAATGGTATAAGCGGCCCCAAACCTCTCGCCTATTTTAATAAAGACAGCGCCAAATCCATTGCATATGTTGACATAGGCAGCGCTTAACCTATCGCCTAAGGTAGTGAGCATTTGTAATGGTATAAGCGACGCCTAACCTATCGCCTATGTTGATACAGGTGGCGCCTATGGCATCGCCTATGTTTACATAGGCGTCGCCTAACTTATCGCCTAAGTGAGGCATCTAGCATAGGCAATGGTATATGCGGCACCTAACCTATCGCCTATGTTGATATATATGGCGCCTAATCCATCACCTATGTTTAACTAGGCGGCGGCTAATCTATCGCCTAAGTGAGGCAGTAAGCATAGGCAATGGTATAAATGGCGCCTAACCTAACGCCTATGTTGATATAGGCAGCGCCTATGGCATCGCCTATGTTGACGTAGGCGGTGCCTAACCTATCGCCTAATTGAGGCAGTGAGCATAGGCAATGGTATAAGAGGCGCCTAACCTATCGTCTATGTTTATATAGGCGGTGCCTAATCTATCGCCTATGTTGACATAGGCGGCGCCTAACCTATCTCCTAAGTGAGGCAACGAGCCTAGGCAATGGTATAAGCGGCGCCTAACCTATCGCCTATGTTGATATAGGCGGCGCCTAAGCCATCGCCTATGTTGACATAGGCGGCGCCTAACCTATCGCCTAAGTGAGGCAGTAAGCATAGGCAATGATATAAGTGGCATCTAACCAATCGCCTCTGTTCATATAGGCGGCGCCTAAGCCATCGCCTATGTTGACACAGGCGGCACCTAACCTATCGCCTAAGCGAGGCAGTGAGCATAGACAATGGTATAAGCGACGCCTAACCTGTCGCCTATGTTGATATAGGCGGAACCTAAGCCATTGCCTATTTTGACATAGGCGGTGCTTAACATATCGCCTAAGTGTGGCAGTGAGCATAGGCAATGGTATAAGCGGCACCTAAACTTTCGCCTATGTTGATATAGGCAGCGCCTAAGCGATCGCCTATGTTGACATAGGCGACGCCTAACCTATCGCCTAAGAGAGGTAGTGAGCATTGACAATGGCATAAGCGGTGCCTAACCTATCGCCTATGCTGATATAGGCGGCGCCTAAGCGATCGCCTATGTTGACATAGACGGTGCCTAACCTATCGCCTAAGTGAGTCCGTGAGCATAGGAAATGGTATAAGCGGCTCCTAACCTATTGCCTATGTTGATATAGGCAGTTCCTTAGCCATCGCCTATATTGACATAGGCCACGCCTAACCTATCGCCTAAGTGAGGCAGTGAGCATAGAAAATGGTATAAACGACACCAATCTATCGCCTATGTTGATATAGACGGCGCCTAAGACATCGCCTATATTGAAATAGGCGGCGCCTAACCTATCGCCTAAGTAAGGAAGTGAGCATAGGCAATGGAATAAGCGGCGCCTAACCTATCGCATAAGTGAGGCACTGAGAATAGGCAATGGTATAAGCAGAGCCTAACCTATCGCCTATGTTGATATAGGCGGAACCTAAGCCATCGCCTAAGTGAGGCAGTGAGCATAGGCAAGGGTATAAGAGGCGCCTAACATATCGTCTATGTTGATATAGCCTGCACGTAAGCGATCGCCTAAGTTGACATATGTGGCGCCTAACCTATCGCCTAAGTGAGGTGGTGAGCAAAGGCAAGGGTATAAGCGGCGCCTAACCTATCGCCTATGTTGATATAGGCGGCACCTAAACCATCGCCAATGTTGACATAGGCTACGCCTAACCTATCACCTAAGTGAGGTAGTGAGAATAGGCAATGGTATAAGACACGCCTAACCTATCGCCTATGTTGATATAGACGGCGCCTGTGACATCGCCTATGTTGAAATAGGCGGCGCCTAACCTATCGCCTAAGTGACGCAGTGAGAATATGCAATGGTATAAGCGGTGCCTAACCAATCGCCTATGTTAATATAGGTGGCGTCTATGCCATCGCCTATGTTGAGATAGGCAGCACCTAACCAATCGCCTATATGAGGAAGTTAGCATAAACAATGGTATAAGCGACGCCTAACCTATCACCTATGTTAATTTAGGCGGCACCTAAGCCATCGGCTCAGTGAGGCAGTGAGCATAGGTAATGTTATAAGCGGCGCCTAACCTATCGGCAAAGTGAGGCGGTGATCATAGGCAATGCTATAAGCGGCGCCAAACCTTTTATCTAAGTTTATATAGGCGGTGCCTAATCCATCGCCTTTGTTGACATAGGCGTCGCCTAACCTATCGCCTAAGTAAAGCAGTAAGCATAGGTAATGGTATAAGCGGCTCCTAACCTATCGCCTATGTTGATATAGGTAGCGCCTAAGCCATCGCCTATGTTGACATAGGAGGCACCTAACCAATCGCCTAACTGAGGCATAGGTAATGGTATAATCGGTGCCTAACCTATCGCCTATGTTGACATAGGTGGTACCTATGGCATCGCTTATGTTTACATAGGCGGCGCCTAACCTATCGCCTAAGTGAGGCAGCGAGCATAGGCAATGGTATAAGGGGCGCCTATCCTATCGCCTATGTTGACATACGTGGCGCCTAAGCCATTGCCTATGTTTATATATGCGGCGCCTAACCTATTGCCTATGTTGACATACGTGGCGCCTAAGCCATTGCCTATGTTTATATATGCGGCGCCTAACCTATCGCCTAAGAGAGTCAGTAAGCATAGGCAATGGTATAAGCGGCCCCTAACCTGTTTCCTATGTTGATATAGGCAGCGCCTAATCCATCGCATATGTTGACATAGGCGGCACCTAGCCAATCGCCTAAGGCAGTGAGCATAGGTAATGGTATAAGTGGCGCCTAACCTATAGCCTATGATGATATAGGTGGCGCCTATATTTACATAGGCGGCGCATAACTTATCGCCTTAGTGAGGCAGCTAGCATAGGCAATGGTATAAGGGGCACCTAACATAACGCCTATGTTGATATAGGCAGCGCCTAAGCCATCGCCTATGTTGGTATAAGAGGCACCTATGCAATCGCCTATGTGAGGCAATGAGCATAGCCAATGGTATAAGCGGCGCCTAACCTTTCGCCTATGTTGATATAGGCAACGCCTAAGCGAGCGCCTATGTTGACTTATGCGGCTCCTAACCTAGCGCCTAAGTAAGATGGTGAGCATAGGCAATGGTATAAGCGGCGCATAACATATCGCCTATGTTGATATAGGTGTCGCCTAAGCCATTATCTATGATGACATAGAAGGCGCCTAACATATCGCCTATGTTTATATTGGCGGTGGCTAATTCATCGCCTAAGTGAGGCAGTAAGCATAGGCAATGGTATAAGCGGCGCCTAACCTAACGCCTATGATTATATAGGCAGCCCCTAACCCATCGCCTATGTTGACGTAGGCGATGCCTAACCTATCGCCTAATTGAGGCAGTGAGCATAGGAAATGGTATAAGCGGCACCTACGCCGTTGCCTATGTTGACATAGATGGAGCCTAACCTATTGCCTATGTCAGGCTGTGAGCATAGGAAATGGTATAAACGGCGCCTAACCTATCACCTTTGTTGATATAGGCGACTCCTAAGCCATCGTCTATGTTGACATAGGCGGCGCCTAACCTATCGCCTAAGTGAGGCAGTGAGCATAGGCAATCGTATAAGCGGCGCCTAACCTATCTCCTATGTTTATATAGGTGGCGCCTATGGAATCTCCTATGTTTACATAGGCGGCGCCTAACCTATCGCCTTAGTGAGGCAGCAAGCATAGGCAATGGTATAAGCGACGCTTAACCTAACGCCTATGTTGATATAGTCGGCACCTAAGCGATCGCCTATGTTGATATAGTCGGCGCCTAACCTATCGCCTAAGTGACGCGGTGAGAATAGTCAATGGTATAAGCGGCGCCTAACCTGTCGCCTATGTTGACATAGATGGAGCCTAACCTATCGCCTATGTGAGGCATTGAGCATAGGAAATAGTATAAGCGGCGCCTAACCTATCGCTTATATTGACATAGGCGGCGCCTAACCTATCGCTTAAGTGATGCAGTGAGTATAGGCAATGGTATAAACGGCGCCTAACCTATCACCTATGTTAAAATATGCAGCACGTAACCTATCGCCTATGTCAGGCGGTGAGCATAGGCAATGGTATAAGCGGCGCAGAACCTATCGCCTATGTTGATATAGGTGGCGCCTAAGCCATTGCCTATGTTAACATAGATGGAGCCTAACCTATCGTCTATGTGAGGCAGACAGCATAGGTAATGGTATTTGTGGCACCTATCCTATCGCCTATTTGGATATAGGTGAAGCCTACGCTAGAACCTATGTTGACATAGAAGGCGCCTAAGTGAGGCAGTGAGCATAGGAAATGGTATAAGCGGTGCCTAACCTATCACCTATGCTGATATAGACGACGCCTAAGCCATCGTCTATGTTGACATAGGCGGCGCCTAACCTATCGCCTAAGTGAGGCAGTGAGCATAGGCAATCGTATAAGCGGCGCCTAACCTATCACCTTTGTTGATATAGGAGGCACCTAAACCATCGCCTATGTTAACATAGGTGGCGCCAAACCTATCGCAAAAGTGAGGGACTAAGCATAGACAATGGTATAATCGGCGCCTAACCTATCGCCTATACTGATATAGGCAGCGCCTAAGCCATCGCCTATGTTGACATAGGTGACGTCTAAGCTATCGCCTAAGTGAGGTAGTGAGCATAGACAACGGTATAAGCGGCGCCGAACCTATCGCCTATGTTGATATAGGAGGCACCTATGCCATCGCCTAAGTAAGGCAGTGAGCATAGAAAATGGTATAAGCGGCGCCTAACCTATCGCCTATGTTGATATAGGCTGCGCCTAAGCGAGCGCCTATGTTGACTTATGCGGCGCCTAACCTATCGCCTAAGAAAGGCGGTGAGCATAGGCAATGGTTGAAGCGGCGCATAACCTATCGCCTATGTTGATATAGGTGGCGCCTAAGCCATTGCCTATGTTGACATAGACCGAGGCTAACCTATCGCCTATGTTTAAATAGGCCGTGGCTAATCTAAGTGAGGCAGCGAGCATAGGAAATGGTATAAGCGGCACCTAACCTATCGCCTATGTTGATATACGTGGCGCCTATGCCATTGCCTAGGATTATATATGCGGCGCCCAACCTATCACCTAAGTGAGGCAGTAAGCATAGTCAATGGTATAAGAGGCCCCTAACCTATCCCCAATGTTGATATAGGCGGCGCCTAAGCCATCGCCTATGTTGACGTAGGCGGTGCCTAACCTATCGCCTAATTGAGGCAGTGACCATAGGCAATGGTATAAGCATCGCCTAACCTATCGCCTATGTGGTTATTGGCGGCGCCTAACCCATCGCCTATATTGACATAGGCGGCACCTAACTTATCGCCTAAGTGAGGCAGTGAGAATAGGCAATGGTATAACCAGAGCCTAACCTATCGCCTATGTTGATATAGGCGGCCCCTAAGCCATTGCCTATGTTAACATAGGTGGCGCCTAACCTATCGCCTAAGTGAGGTTGTGAGCATAGGCAATGGTATAAGTGGCGCCTAACCTATCGCCTATGATGATATAGGCGGCGCCTAAGCCATCGCCTATGTTGACTTAGGCGGCGCCTAACCTATCGCCTATGTTGATATAGGCAGCACCATATTGATTGCCTCTGTTGACATAGGCGGCGTCTAACGTATCACCTAAGTGAGGCAGTGAGCATAGACAATGGTATAAGCGGCGCCTAACCTATCACCTATGTTGATATAGACGGCACCTAAGCCATTGCCTAAATGAGGCAGTTAGCATAGGCAATGGTATAATCGGCGCCTAACCTATCACCTATTTTGATATACGTGGAGCCACAATGATCGCCTATGTTTATATAGGCGGCGCCTAACCTATATCCTAAGTGAGGTGGTGAGCCTTGGCAATGGTATAAGCGGAGCCTAACCTGTCGCTAATGTTGGTATAGGCGGCGCCTAATCCATCGACTATATTGACATAGGCGACGCCAAACCTATCGCCTAAGTGAGGAAGTAAACATAGGTAATGGTATAAGCGGCGCCTAACCTATCGCCAATGTTGATATAGGTGGTGCCTATGGAATCGCTTATGTTTACATAGGCGGCGCCTAACCTATCGCCTAAGTGAGGCAGCGAGCATAGGCAATGGTATAAACGGCGCCTAACCTATCGCCTATGTTGATATACGTGGCACCTAAGCCATCGCCAATGTTTAAATAGGCGGCGGCTAATCTATCGCCTAAGTGAGGTAGTAAGAAACGACAATGGTATATGCGGCGCCAAACCTAACGCCTATGTTGATATAGGCAGCGCCTAAGCCATCGCCTATGTTTACGTAGGTTGTGCCTAACCTATCCCCTAATTGAGGTAGTGACCATAGGCAATGGTATAAGCGGTGCCTAACCTATCGCCTATGTTGATATAGGCGGCGCCTACACCATTACCTATGTTGACATAGATGGAGCCTAACCTATCGCCTATGACAGGCAGTAAGCATAGGAAATGGTATAAGCCATCGTATATGTTGAGATAGGTGGCGCCTAACCTATTGCCTAAGTGAGGAGGTGAGCATAGGCAATGGTATAAGCGGTGCCTAACCTATTGCCTATTTTGATATACGAGGCGCCTAAACCATTGCCTATGTTAACATATGTGGAGCCTAACCAATCGCCAAAGTGAGGCACTGAGCATAGGCAATGGTATAAGCGGAGCCTAACCTATCGCCTATGTTAATATAGGCAGCGCCTAAGCCATCGCCTATGTTGACATAGGCGGCGCCTAACCTATCGCCTAAGTGAGGTAGTGATTATAGATAATGGTATAAGCGGCGCCTAAGCAATCGCCTATGTTGATATAGGAGGCACCTATTCCATCGCCTAAGTGAGTAAGTGAGCATAGCCAATGGTATAAGTTGTGCCTAACCTATCGCCTATGTTGATATAGGCGGCGCCAAAGCGATCCCCTATGATGACTTAGGCGGCGCCTAACCTATCGCCTAAGTAAGCCGGTGAGCATAGGAAATGGTATAAGCGGCGCATAACCTATCGCCTTTGTTGATATAGGTGGCGCCTAAGCAAGTGCCTATGTTGACATAGACCGAGCCTAAATTATCGACTAAGTGAGAAAGTGAGCATAGGTAATCGTATAAGCAGCGCCTATCTATCGCCTATGTTGATATAGGTGGTGCGTAAGCCATCACCTATGTTGACATAGAAGGCGCCTAACCTATCACCTAAGTGAGGCAGTGAGCATAGGTAATGGTATAAGCGACGCCTAACATATCGCAAATATTGATATAGGTGGCCCCTATGGCATCTCTTATGTTTACATAGGCGGCGCCTAACCTATCGCCTAAGTGTGGCAGCGAGCATAGGCAATTGTATAAGCGGAACCTAACCTATCACCTATGTTGATATACGAGGAGCCTAAGCCATTGCCTATGTTTATATATGCGGCGCCCAACCTATCGACTAAATAAGGCAGTAAGCATAGGCAATGGTATAAGCGGCGCCTAACCTATCGCCAATGTTGATATAGGCGGTGCCTAAGCCATCGCCTATGTTGACGTAGGCGGTGCCTAACCTATCTCCTAATTGAGGCAGTGGGCATAGGCAATGGTATAAGCATCGCCTAACCTATCGCCAATATAGATATAGGCGGCGCCTAAGCCATCACCTATATTGACATAGGCGGCACCTAACCTATCCCCTAAGTGAGGCAGTGAGCATAGGTAATGGTATAAGCGGCGCCTAACCTATCGCCTATGTTGATATAGGTGGCACCTATGGCATCTCCTATGTTTACATAGGCGGCGCCTAACCTATCGCCTTAGTGAGGCAGCAAGCATAGGCAATGGTATAAGCGGCGCTTAACCTAGCGCCTATGTTGATATAGTCGGCGCCTAAGCGATCGCCTATGTTGACATAGGCGGCGCCTAACCTATCGCCTAAGTGACGGGGTGAGAATAGTCAATGGTATAAGCGGCGCCTAACCTGTCGCCTATGTTGACATAGATGGAGCCTAACCTATCGCCTATGTGAGGCAGTGAGCATAGGAAATAATATAAGCGGCGCTTAACCTATCGCTTATATTAACATAGGCGGCGCCTAACCTATCGCTTAAGTGATGCAGTGAGTATAGGCAATGGTATAAGCGGCGCCTACCGTATCACCTATGTTAAAATAGGCGGCACCTAACCTATCGCCTATGTAAGGCGGTGAGCATAGGCAATGGTATAAGCGGCGCAGAACCTATCGCCTATGTTGATATAGGTGGCGCCTAAGCCATTGCCTATGTTAACATAGATGGAGCCTAACCTATCGTCTAAGTGAGGCAGTCAGCATAGGTAATGGTATAAGTGGCACCTAACCTATCGCCTATTTTGATATAGGTGAAGCCTACGCTAGAACCTATGTTGACATAGAAGGCGCCTAAGTGAGGCAGTGAGCATAGGAAATGGTATAAGCGGTGCCTAACCTATCACCTATGCTGATATAGACGACGCCTAAGCCATCGCCTATGTTGACATAGGCGGTGCCTAACCTATCGCCTAATTGAGGAAGTCTGCATATTTAATGGAATAAGCAGCGCCTAACCTATCGCCTATGTTGATATAGGTGGCGCCTAAGCGATAACCTATGTTGACATAGGCGGAGCCTAACCTATCACCTATGTGAGGCAGTGAAAATTGGCAATGGTATAACCGGCGCCTAACCTATCGCCTATGTTGATATAGGCGGCGCCTAAGCCATCGCCTATGTTGACATAGGTGGAGCCTAACCTATCGCCTAAGTGAGGCAGTGAGCATAGGCAATGGTATAAGCAGCGCCTAACCTATCGTCTATGTTTATATAGGCGGCGTCTAAGCCATCGCCTATGTTGACATAGGCGGCGCCTAACCTATCGCCTATGTTGATATAGGCAGCACCATATCCATTGCATCTGTTGACATAGGCGGCGTTTAACCTATCGCCTAAGTGAGGCAGTGAGCATAGACAATAGTATAAGCGACGCCTAACCTATCACCTATGTCGATATAGGCGGCACCTAAACCATCGCCTAAGTGAGGTAGTTAGCATAGGCAATGGTATATGTGGCACCTAACCTATCACCTATGTTGATATTGACAGAGCCAAAGCGATCGCCTATGTTGACATAGGCGGCGCCTAACCTATCTCCTAAGTGAGGCGATGAGCATAGGCAATGGTATAAGCGGCGCCTAACCTGTCGCCTATGTTGGTATACGCGGTGCCTAATCCATCGACTATGTTGATATAGGCGGCACCTAACCTATCGCCAAAGTGAGGCAGTGAGCATAGGTAATGGTATAAGCGACGCCTAACCTATCGCCAATGTTGATATAGGTGGCGCCTGTGGCATCGCTTATGTTTACATAGGCAGCGCCATACCTATCGCCTAAGTGAGGCAGCGAGCATAGGCAATGGTAGAAGCGGCGCCTAACCTATCGCATATGTTGATATATGTGGCGCCTAAGCCATTGCCTATGCTTATATATGCGTCGCCCAACCTATCGACTAAGTGAGGCAATAAGCATAGGCAATGGTATAAGCGGCGCCTAACCAATTGCCAATGTTGATATAGGCGGTGCCTAAGCCATCGCCTATGTTGACGTAGGCGGTGCCTAACCTATTGCCTAATTGAGTTAGTGAGCATAGGTAATGGTATAAGCATCGCCTAACCTATCCCCTATGTTGATATAGGCGGTGCCTAAGCCATCACCTATATTGACATAGGCAGCACCTAACCTATCGCCTAAGTGAGGATGTGAGCATAGGTAATGGTATAAGCGGCGCTTAACCTATCGCCTATGTTGATATAGGTGGCGCCTATGGCATCTCCTATGTTTACATAGGCGGCGCCTAACGTATCGCCTTAGTGAGGCAGTAAGCCTAGGCAATGGTATAAGCGGCCCCTCACCTATCGCGTATGTTGATATAGGCGGCGCCTAAGCGATCTCCTATGTTGACATAGGCGGAACCTAACCTATCGCCTAAGTGAGGCTGTGAGAATAGTCAATGGTATAAGCGGCGCCTAACCTGTCGCCTATGTTGATATAAGCGGCAGCTAATCCATCGACTATGTTGACTTAGGCGGCACCTAACCTATCGCCTATGTGAGGCAGTGATCATAGGTAATGGTATAAGCGACGCCTAACCTAACGCCTATGTTGACATAGATGGCGCCTATGGCATCACTTATGTTTACATAGGAGGCGCCTAACCTATCACCTCAGTGAGGCAGCGAGCATAGGCAATGGTATAAGCGGCGCCTAACCTATCCCCTATGTTGACATACGTAGCGCCTAAGCCATTGCCTATGTTTATATATGCGACGCCTAACCTATCTCCTAAATAAGGCAGTAAGCATAGGCAATGGTATAAGCGGCCCCTAACCTGTCGCATATGTTGATATAGGTGGCGCCTAAGCGATCGCCTATGTTGACATAGGCGGTGCCTAACCTATCGCCTAAGTGAGGCGGTGAGAATAGGCAATGGTATAAGCGGCACCTAACCTATCGCCTATGCTGACATAGACGGAGCCTAACCTATCGCCTATGTGAGGCAGTGAACATAGGAAATAGTATAAGCGACGCCTAACCTATCGCCTAAGTGACGCAGTGAGTATAGGTAGTGGTATAAGCGGCGCCTAACCTATTGCCTATGATGATATAGGAGGCGCCTAAACCATCGCCTATGTTAACATAGGCGGCGCCTAACCTATCACCAAAGTGAGGCACTGAGCATAGGTAATTGTATATGCGGAGCCTAACCTATCACCTAACTGAGGTAGTGAGCATAGAAAATTGTATAAGTGGCGCCTAACCTATCGCCTATGTTGATATAGGCGAAACATAAGCCATCACCTAAGTAAGGCAGAGAGTATTGCCAATGGTATAAGTGGCGCCTTACCTATCGCCTATGTTGATAGAGGCGGCACTTAAGCGATCGCCTATGTTAAAATAGGCGGCAACTAACCTATCGACTATGTTGATATAGGCGACACCTAACCTATAAGTGGCGCCTACCCTATCGCCTATGTTGATATAGGCGAAACATAAGCCATCACCTAAGTAAGGCGGTGAGCATAGGCAATGGTATAAGCGTCGCATAACCTATCGACTATATTGATATAGGTGGTGCCTAAGCCATTGACTATGTTAAAATAGACAGAGCCTAACCTATTGCCTAAGTGAGGCAGTGAGCATAGGTAATGGTATAAGTGGCACCTAACCTATCGCCTATTTTGATATAGGTGGCGCCTAAGCCATCACCTATGTTGACATAGAAGGCGCCTTACCTATCGCCCAAGTGAGGCAGTGAGCATAGGCAATGGTATAAGCGGTGCCTAACATATCGTCTATGCTGATATAGATGGCGCCTAAGCCATCGCCTATGTTGACATAGGCGGTGCCTAACCTATCGCCTAATTGAGGCAGTGAGCATAGAAAATGGTATAAGCGGCGCCTAACCTACCACCTATGTTGATATAGGTGGTACCAAAGCGATCACCTATGTTGACATAGGCGGAGCCTAACCTATCACCTATGTGAGGTAGTGAGAATAGGCAATGGTATACGCGGCGCAAACCTATCGCCTATGTTGATATAGGCGGCGCCTAAGCCATCGCCTATGTTGACATAGGCGGTGCCTAACCTATCGCCGATGTAGATATAGGCAGCATCATATCCATTACCTCTGTTGACATAGGCAGCGTCTAACCTATCGCCTAAGTCAGGAAGTGAGCATAGACAATGGTATAAGCGGCGCCTAACCTATCACCTATGTTGATATAGGAGGCACCTAAGCCATCGCCTAAGTGAGGCAGTTAGCATAGGCAATGGTATAAGTGGCGCCTAACCTATCGCCTATGTGGATATGGGCGGAGCCTAAGTGATCGCCTATGTTGACATAGGCGGCACCTAACCTATCTCCTAAGTGAGGCGGTGAGCATAGGCAATGGTAGAAGCTGCGCCTAACCTGTCGCCTATGTTGGTATACGCGGCGCCTAATCTATCGACAATGTTGACTTAGGCGGCACCTAACCTATCGCCGAAGTGAGGCAGTGAGGATGGGTAATGGTATAAGCAACGCCTAACCTATCGCCAATGTTGATATAGGTGGCGCCTATGGCATCGCATATGTTTACAAAGGTGGTGCCTAACCTATCCCCTAAGTGAGGCAGCAACCATAGGCAATGGTATAAGTGGTGCCTAACCTATCGTCTATGTTGATATATGTGGCGCCTAAGCCATTGCCTATGTTTATATATGCGGCGCCCAACCTATCGACTAAGTGAGGCAGTAAGCATAGGCAATGGTATAAGCGGCGCCTAACCTATCGCCAATGTTGATATAGGTGGCGCCTAAGCCATCGCCTATGTTGACGTAGACGGTGCCTAACCTATCGCCTAATTGAGGCAGTGAGCATAGGCAATGGTATAAGCATCGCCTAACCTATCGCCTATGTTGGTATAGGCGGCGCCTAAGCCATCGCCTATATTAACATAGGCAGCACCTAACCTATCGCCTAAGTGAGTCAGTGAGCATAGGTAATGGTATAAGCGGAGTCTAACCTATCGCCTATGTTGATATAGGTGGCGCCTATGGCATCTCCTATGTTTACATAGGCGACGCCCAACCTATCGCCTTAGTGAGGCAGTAAGCATAGGCAATGGTATAAGCGGCGCCTCACCTATCGCGTATATTGATATAGGCGGCGCCTATGCGATCTTCTATGTTGACATAGGCAGCGCCTAACCTATCGCCTAAGTGAGGCAGTGAGAATAGGTAATGGTATAAGCGGTGCCTAACCTGTCGCCTATGTTGATATAGGCAGCGCCTAATCCATCGACTATGTTGACATAGGCGGCACCTAACCTATCGCCTAAGTTAGGCAGTGAGCATAGGTAATGGTATAAGCGGCGCCTAACTTATCGCCTATGTTGATATAGGTGGCGCCTATGGCATCGCTTATGTTTACATAGGCGGCACCTAACCTATCACCTAAGTGAGGCAGCGAGCATAGGTAATGGTATTAGCAGCGCCTAACCTATTTCCTATGTTGACATACGTGGCGCCTAAGCCATTGCCTATGTTTATATATGCGGCCCCTAACCTGTCGCCTATGTTGATATAGGCGGCGCCTAATCCATCGCATATGTTGACATAGGCGGCACCTAACCTATCCCCTAAGGCAGTGAGCATAGGTAATGGTATAAGCGGCGCCTAACCTATCAACTATGTTGATATAGGTGGCGCCTATGGCATCGCCTATGTTTACATAGGCGGCGACTAACTTATCGCCTAAGTAAGGCAGCTAACATAGGCAATGGTATAAGCGGCGCCTAACCTATCGCCTATGTCGATATACGTGGCGCCTAACTCATCGCCTATATTTAAGTAGGCGGCGGCTAATATATCGCCTAAGTGAGGTAGTAAGCATAGGCAATGGTATAAGCGGCACCAAACCTAACTACAATGTTCATATAGGCAGCGCCTAAGCCATCGCCTATGTTGACGTAGGCGGTGCCTAACCGATCCCCTAATTGAGGTAGTGAGCATAGGAAATGGTATATGCGGTGCCTATACTATCTGCTATGTTGATATAGGCGGCGCCTACGCCATTACCTATGTTCACATAGACGGAGCCTAACCTATCTACTATGTCAGGCAGTGAGCATAGGAAATCGTATATGCGGCGCCTAAGCTATCGCCTATGTTGATATAGGCGGTGCCTAGCCTATCGCCTATGTGAGGCAGTGAGCATAGGTAATGGTATAAGCGGCGCCTAACTTATCTCTATGTTGACATAGGTGGAGCCTATGGCATCGCTTATGTTTACATAGGCGGCACCTAACCTATCACCTAAGTGAGGCAGCGAGCATAGGTAATGGTATTAGCAGCGCCTAACATATCGCCTATGTTGAAATACGTGGCGCCTAAGCCATTGCCTATGTTTATATATGCGGTGCCTAACCTATCGCCTAAGTAAGGCAGTAATCATAGGCAATGGTATAAGCGGCCCCTAACCTGTCGCCTATGTTGATATAGGCGGTGCCTAATCCATCGCATATGTTGACATACGCGGCACCTAACCTATCCCCTAAGGCAGTGAGCATAGGTAATGGTATAAGCGGCGCCTAACCTATCAACTATGTTGATATAGGTGGCGCCTATGGCATCGCCTATGTTTACATAGGCGGCGACTAACTTATCGCCTAAGTAAGGCAGCTAGCATAGGCAATGGTATAAGCGGCGCCTAACCTATTGCCTATGTTGATATACGTGGCGCCTAACTCATCGCCTATATTTAAGTAGGCGGCGGCTAATATATCGCCTATGTGAGGTATTAATCATAGGCAATGGTATAAGCAGCACCAAACCTAACTATAATATTGATATAGGCAGCGCCTAAGCCATCACCTATGTTGACGTAGGCGGTGCCTAACCGATCACCTAATTGAGGTAGTGAGCATAGGAAATGGTATATGCGGTGCCTATACTATCTGCTATGTTGATATAGGCGGCGCCTACGCCATTACCTATGTTCACATAGACGGAGCCTAACCTATCTACTATGTCAGGCAGTGAGCATAGGAAATCGTATAAGCGTTGCCTATGCTATCGCCTATGTTGATATAGGCGGTGCCTAGCCTATCTCCTATGTGAGGCAGTGAGCATAGGTAATGTTATAAGCGACGCCTAACTTATCTCTATGTTGACATAGGTGGCGCCTATGGCATCGCTTATGTTTACATAGGCGGCACCTAACCTATCACCTAAGTGAGGTAGCGAGCATAGGTAATGGTATTAGCAGCGCCTAACCTATCGCCTATGTTGACATACGTGGCGCCTAAGCCATTGCCTATGTTTATATATGCGGCGCCTAACCTATCGCCTAAGTAAGGCAGTAATCATAGGCAATGGTATAAGCGGCCCCTAACCTGTCGCCTATGTTGATATAGGCGACGCCTAATCCATCGCATATGTTGACATATGCGGCACCTAACCTATCCCCTAAGGCAGTGAGCATAGGTAATGGTATAAGCGGCGCCTAACCTATCAACTATGTTGATATAGGTGGCGCCTATGGCATCGCCTATGTTTACATAGGCGGCGACTAACTTATCTCCAAAGTAAGGCAGCTAGCATAGGCAATGGTATAAGCGGCGCCTAACCTATCGCCTATGTTGATATACGTGGCGCCTAACTCATCGCCTATATTTAAGTAGGCGGCGGCTAATATATCGCCTAAGTGAGGTAGTAATCATAGGCAATGGTATAAGCAGCACCAAACCTAACTATAATGTTGATATAGGCAGCGCCTAAGCCATCGCCTATGTTGACGTAGGCGGTGCCTAACCGATCCCCTAATTGAGGTAGTGAGAATAGGAAATGGTATATGCGGTGACTATACTATCTGCTATGTTGATATAGGCGGCGCCTACGCCATTACCTATGTTCACATAGACGGAGCCTAACCTATCTACTATGTCAGGCAGTGAGCATAGGAAAACGTATAAGCGGCGCCTAAGCTATCGCCATTGTTGATATAGGCGGTGCCTAGCCTATCGCCTAAGTGAGGAGGTGAGCATAGGCAATGGTATAAGCGGCGCCTAACCTATCGCCTATGTTGATATAGGAGGCGCCTAAACCATCGCCTATGTTACCATATGTGGCGCCTAACCTATCGCCAAAGTGAGGCACTGAGCATAGGCAATGGTATAAGCGGTGCCTAGCCTATAGCCTATGCTGATATAGGCGGTGCCTAAGCCATCGCCTATGTTGACATAGGCGGCGCCTAACCTATCGCCTATGTTGATATGGGCAGTACCATATCCATTGCCTCTGTTAACATAGGCGGTATCTAACCTATCGCCTAAGTGAGGCAGTGAGCATAGACATTTGTATAAGTGGCGCCTAACCTATCGCCTATGTTGATATAGGCGGCACCTAAGCCATCACCTAAGTGAGGTAATTAGCATAGGCAATGTTATAAGCGGCGCCTAACCTATCGCCTATGTTGATATAGGCGGTGACTAACCGATCGCCTATGTTGACATAGGCGGCGCCTAACCTATCTCCTAAGTGAGGCGGTGAGCATAGGCAATGGTATAAGCGACGCCTAACCTGTCGCCTATGTTGGTATAGGCGGTGCCTAATCCATCGACTATGTTGACATAGGCGACACCTAACCTATCGCCTAAGTTAGGCAGTGAGCATAGGTAATGGTATAAGCGATGCCTAACCAATTGCTAATGTTGATATAGGTGGCGCTTATTGCATCGCTTATGTTTACATAGGCGGCGCCTAACCTATCGCCTAAGTGAGGCAGCGAGCATAGGCAATGGTATAAGTAGCGCCTAACCTATAGCCAATGTTGATATAGGCGGCGCCTACGCAATCGCCTATGTTGACATAGGCGGTGCCTAACCTATCGACTAATTGAGGCAGTGACCATAAGCAATGGTATAAGCGTCGCCTAACCTATCGCCTATGTTGACATAGGTGGTGCCTATGGCATCGCTTATGTTTACATAGGCGGCGCCTAACCTATCGCCTAAGTGAGGCAGCGAGCATAGGCAATGGTATAAGCGGAGCCTAACCTATCGCCTATGTTGAGATACGTGACACCTAAGCCATTGCCTATGTTTATATATGCGACGCCTAACCTATCGTCTAAGTGAGGCAGTAAGCATAGGCAATGGTATAAGCGGCCCCTAACTTATCGCCTATGTTGATATAGGCACTGCCTAAGCCATCGCCTATGTTGACATAGGCGAAGCCTAATCTATCGCCTAAGTGAGGTAGTCAACATAGACAATGGTATAAGCGGCGCCTTACCTATCGCCTATGTTGATATATGAGGCACCTATGTCATCGCCTAAGTGAGGCAGTGAGCATAGCACAATGGTATAAGCGGCGCCTAACCTATCGCCTATGTTGATATAGGCAGCGCCTAAGCAATCTCCTATGTTGACTTAGGTGGCGCATAACCTATCGCCTAAGTATGGCAGTCAGCATAGGCAATGGTATAAGCGGGGCATAACCTATCGCCTATGTTCTTATAGGTGGCGCCTAAGCCATTGCCTATGTTGACATAGAAGACGCCTAACCTATCGCCTATGTTTAAATAGGCGGTGGCTAATCTATCGCCTAAGTGAGGCAGTAAGCCTAGGCAATGGTATAAGCGGCGCCTAACCTAATGCCTATGTTGATATAGGCAGCGCCTAACCCATCGCCTACATTGATGTAGGCGATGCGTAACCTATCGCCTAATTGTGGTAGTGAGCATAGGAATAGGTATAAGTGGCTCCTAACCTATCGCCTATGTTGATATAGGAGGCGCCTACGCCATTGCCTATATTGACATAGATGGAGCCTAACCTATAGCCTATGTCAGGCAGTGAGCATAGGAAATGGTATAAGCAGCGCCTAACCTATCGCCTTTGTTGATATAGGCAATGCCTAAGCCATTGTCTATGATGACATAGGAGGTGGCTAACCTATCGCCTAAGTGAGGCAGTGAGCATCGGCAATGGTATAAGCGGCGCCTAACCTATCGCCTATGTTGATATAGGAGGCACCTAAACCATCGCCTATGTTAACATAGGTGGCGCCTAACCTATCGCCAAAGTAAGGCACTGAGCATAGGCAATGGTATAAGCGGTGCCTAGCCTATAGCCTATAATGATATAGGCAGCGCCTAAGCCATCGCCTATATTGACATAGGCGGCACCTAACCTATCTCCTAAGTGAGGCAGTGAGAGTATACAATGGTATAACCGGTGCCTAACCTATCGCCTATGTTGATATAGGAGGCGCCTAAGCCATCGCCTATGTTGACATATGTGGCGCCTAACCTATCGCCTAAGTGAGGCAGTAAGCATAGGCAATGGTATAAGTTGCGCCTAACCTATCGCCTATGTTGATATAGGCGGCGCCTAATCCATCGCCTATGTTGACTTAGGCGGCGCCTAACCTATCGTCTAAGTTGATATAGGCAGCACCATATCCATTGCCTCTGTTGACATAGGCGGCGTCTAACCTATCGCCTATGTGAGGTATTGAGCATAGACAATGGTATAAGTGGCGCCGAATCTATCTCCTATGTTGATATAAGAGGCACCTATGCCATCGCCTATGTGAGGCAGTGAGCATAGCCAATGGTATAAGCGGCGCCTAACCTATCGCCTATGTCTATATAGGCAGCGCCTAAGCGAGCGCCTATGTTGACATATGCGGCGCCTAACCTAGCGCCTAAGTAAGGCGGTGAGCATAGGCAATGGTATAAGCGGCGCATAACCTATCGCCTATGTTGATATAGGTGGCGCCTAAGCCATTGCCTATGTTGACATAGACCAAGCGTAACCAATCGCCTTTTTTAAAATAGGCGGTGGCTAATTTAAGTGAGGCAGCGAGCATAGGCAATGGTATAAGCGGCGCCTAACCTATCACCTATGTTCATATCGGCAGCACCTAGGTGAGGTAGTGAGCATAGACAATGGTATATGTGGTGCCTTACCTATCGCCTATGTTGATATAGGAGGCACCTCTGCCATCGCCTTAGTGAGGCAGTGAGAATAGCCAATGAGATAAGCGACGCCTAACCTATCGCCTATGTTGATATAGGCGGTGCCTAAACGATCGCCTATGTTGACTTAGGCGGCGCCTAACCTATCGCCTTAGTAAGGCGATGAGCATAGGCAATGGTATAAGTGGCGCATAACGTATCTCCTATGTTGGTATAAGTGGCGCCTAAGCCATTACCTATGTTGACATAGACCGAGCCTAACCTATCGCCTAAGTGAGAAAGTGAGCATAGGAAATGGTATAAGCGGCGCCTCTCTATCGCCTATATTGATATAGGTGGCGCCTAAGCCATCACCTATGTTGACATAGAAGGCGCCTAAACTATCGCCTAAGTGAGGCAGTGAGCATAGGCAATGGTATAAGCGGTGCCTAACCTATCGCCTATGCTGATCTAGACGGCGTCTAAGCCATCACCTATATTGACATAGGCGGTGCCTAACCTATCACCTAATTAAGGCAGTGAGCATAGGAAATGGTATATGCGGCGCCTAACCTATCGCATATGTTTATATAGGTGGCGCCTAAGCCATCACCTATATTTACATAGGCGGATCCTAACCTATCACCTATGTGAGGCAGTGAGAATAGGCAATGGTATAACCGGCGCCTAACCTATCGCCTAAGGTCATATAGGCGGCACCTAAGCCATCGCCTATGTTGACATAGGTGGCGCCTAACCTATCGCCTAAGTGAGGCAGTGAGCATAGGCAATGGTATAAGCGACGCCTAACCTATCGCCTATGTTGATATAGGCGGTGCCTAAGCCATCGCCTATGTTGACATAGGCGGCGCCTAACCTATCGCCTATGTTGATATGGGCAGTACCATATCCATTGCCTCTGTTAACATAGGCGGTATCTAACCTATCGCCTAAGTGAGGCAGTGAGCATAGACATTTGTATAAGTGGCGCCTAACCTATCGCCTATGTTGATATAGGCGGCACCTAAGCCATCACCTAAGTGAGGCAATTAGCATAGGCAATGTTATAAGCGGCGCCTAACCTATCGCCTATGTTGATATAGGCGGAGACTAACCGATCGCCTATGTTGACATAGGCGGCGCCTAACCTATCTCCTAAGTGAGGCGGTGAGCATAGGCAATGGTATAAGCGACGCCTAACCTGTCGCCTATGTTGGTATAGGCGGTGCCTAATCCATCGACTATGTTGACATAGGCGACACCTAACCTATCGCCTAAGTTAGGCAGTGAGAATAGGTAATGGTATAAGCGATGCCTAACCAATTGCTAATGTTGATATAGGTGGCGCTTATTGCATCGCTTATGTTTACATAGGCGGCGCCTAACCTATCGCCTAAGTGAGGCAGCGAGCATAGGCAATGGTATAAGTAGCGCCTAACCTATAGCCAATGTTGATATAGGCGGCGCCTACGCCATCGCCTATGTTGACATAGGCGGTGCCTAACCTATCGACTAATTGAGGCAGTGACCATAAGAAATGGTATAAGCGTCGCCTAACCTATCGCCTATGTTGACATAGGTGGTGCCTATGGCATCGCTTATGTTTACATAGGCGGCGCCTAACCTATCGCCTAAGTGAGGCAGCGAGCATAGGCAATGGTATAAGCGGCGCCTAACCTATCGCCTATGTTGAGATACGTGACACCTAAGCCATTGCCTATGTTTATATATGCGACGCCTAACCTATCGTCTAAGTGAGGCAGTAAGCATAGGAAATGGTATAAGCGGCCCCTAACCTATCGCCTATGTTGATATAGGCACTGCCTAAGCCATCGCCTATGTTGACATAGGCGAATCCTAATCTATCGCCTAAGTGAGGTAGTCAACATAGACAATGGTATAAGCGGCGCCTTACCTATCGCCTATGTTGATATATGAGGCACCTATGTCATCGCCTAAGTGAGGCAGTGAGCATAGCACAATGGTATAAGCGGCGCCTAACCTATCGCCTATGTTGATATAGGCGGCGCCTAAGCAATCTCCTATGTTGACTTAGGTGGCGCATAACCTATCGCCTAAGTATGGCAGTCAGCATAGGCAATGGTATAAGCGGGGCATAACCTATCGCCTATGTTCTTATAGGTGGCGCCTAAGCCATTGCCTATGTTGACATAGAAGACGCCTAACCTATCGCCTATGTTTAAATAGGCGGTGGTTAATCTATCGCCTAAGTGAGGCAGTAAGCCTAGGCAATGGTATAAGCGGCGCCTAACCTAATGCCTATGTTGATATAGGCAGCGCCTAACCCATCGCCTACATTGACGTAGGCGATGCGTAACCTATCGCCTAATTGAGGTAGTGAGCATAGGAATAGGTATAAGTGGCTCCTAACCTATCGCCTATGTTGATATAGGAGGCGCCTACGCCATTGCCTATATTGACATAGATGGAGCCTAACCTATAGCCTATGTCAGGCAGTGAGCATAGGAAATGGTATAAGCAGCGCCTAACCTATCGCCTTTGTTGATATAGGCAATGCCTAAGCCATTGTCTATGATGACATAGGAGGTGGCTAACCTATCGCCTAAGTGAGGCAGTGAGCATCGGCAATGGTATAAGCGGCGCCTAACCTATCGCCTATGTTGATATAGGAGGCACCTAAACCATCGCCTATGTTAACATAGGTGGCGCCTAACCTATCGCCAAAGTAAGGCACTGAGCATAGGCAATGGTATAAGCGGTGCCTAGCCTATAGCCTATAATGATATAGGCAGCGCCTAAGACATCGCCTATATTGACATAGGCGGCACCTAACCTATCTCCTAAGTGAGGCAGTGAGAATAGACAATGGTATAACCGGTGCCTAACCTATCGCCTATGTTGATATAGGAGGCGCCTAAGCCATCGCCTATGTTGACATATGTGGCGCCTAACCTATCGCCTAAGTGAGGCAGTAAGCATAGGCAATGGTATAAGTTGCGCCTAACCTATCGCCTATGTTGATATAGGCGGCGCCTAATCCATCGCCTATGTTGACTTAGGCGGCGCCTAACCTATCGTCTATGTTGATATAGGCAGCACCATATCCATTGCCTCTGTTGACATAGGCGGCGTCTAACCTATCGCCTATGTGAGGTATTGAGCATAGACAATGGTATAAGTGGCGCCGAATCTATCGCCTATGTTGATATAAGAGGCACCTATGCCATCGCCTATGTGAGGCAGTGAGCATAGCCAATGGTATAAGCGGTGCCTAACCTATCGCCTATGTCTATATAGGCAGCGCCTAAGCGAGCGCCTATGTTGACATATGCGGCGCCTAACCTAGCGCCTAAGTAAGGCGGTGAGCATAGGCAATGGTATTAGCGGCGCATAACCTATCGCCTATGTTGATATAGGTGGCGCCTAAGCCATTGCCTATGTTGACATAGACCAAGCCTAACCTATCGCCTTTTTTAAAATAGGCGGTGGCTAATTTAAGTGAGGCAGCGAGCATAGGCAATTGTATAAGCGGCGCCTAACCTATCGCCTATGTTGATATACGTGGCGCCTATGCCATTGCCTAGGTTTATATATGCGGCGCCCAACCTATCACCTAAGTGAGGGAGTAAGCATAGGTAATGGTATAAGCGGCGCCTAAGCTATCGCCAATGTTGATATAGGCGGTGCCTAAGCCATCACCTATGTTGACGTGGGCAATGCCTAACCTATCGCCTAATTGAGGCAGTGACCATAGGCAATGGTATAAGTGTCGCCTAACCTATCGCCTGTGTGGTTATAGGTAGCGCCTAAGCCATCGCCTATATTGACATAGACGACACCTAACCTATCGCCTAAGTGAGGCTGTGAGAATAGTCAATGGTATAACCGGCGCCTAACCTATCGCCTATGTTGATATAGGCGGCGCCTAAGCCATCGCCTATGTTGACATAGGTGACGCCTAACCTATCGCCTAAGTGAGGCAGTGAGCATAGGCAATGGTATAAGCGGCGCCTAACCTATCGCCTATGTTGATATAGGCGGCGCTTAAGCCATCGCCTATGTTGACTTAGGCGGCGCCTAACCTATCGCCTATGTTGATATAGGCAGCACCATATCCATTGCCTCAGTTGACATAGGCGGCGTCTAACCTATCGCCTAAGTGAGGCAGTGAGCATAGACAATGGTAGTAGCGGCGCCTAACCTATCACCTATGTTGATATAGGCGGCACCTAAGCCATCGCCTAAGTGAGGCAGTTAGCATAGGCAGTGGTATAAGCGACGCCTATCCTATCGCCTATGTTGATATAGGCAGATCCACAGCGATCGCCTAAGTTGATATAGGCGGCGCCTAACCTATCTCCTAAGTGAGGTGGTGAGCATAGGCAATGGTATAAGCGGCGCCTAACCTGTCGCCTATATTGGTATAGGCGGCGCCTAATCCATCGACTATATTGACATAGGCGCCACCTAAACTATCACCTAAGTGAGGCAGTGAGCATAGGTAATGGTATAAGCGGCGCCTAACCTATCGCCAAAGTTGATATAGGTGGCGCCTAAGCCATCGTCTATGTTGACATAGGCGTCGCCTAACATATCGCCAAAGTGAGGCACTGAGCATAGGCAATGGTATAAGCGGCGCCTAACCTATCGCCTATGTTGATATAGGTAGTGCGTAAGCCATCACCTATGTTGACATAGGCGACGCCTAAGCTATCGCCTAAGTGAGGTAGTGAGCATAGACAATGGTATAAGCGGCGCCGAACCTCTCGCCTATGTTGATATCGGAGGCACCTATGCCATCGCCTAAGTAAAGCAGTGAGCATAGCCAATGGTATAAGCGGCGCCTAACCTATCGCCTATGTTGATATAGGCGGCGCCTAATCGAGCGCCTATGTTGATATAGGCGGCGCCTAACCTATCGCCTATGTTTATATAGGTGGTGCCTAATCCATCACCTATGTTGACATAGGAGGCACCTAACCTATCGCCTAAGTGAGGCAGTGAGCATAGGCAATGGTATAAGCGGCGCCTAACCTATCGTCTATCTTGATATAGGTGGCGCCTATGGCATCTCCTATGTTTAAATAGGTGGCGCCTAACCTATCGCCTTAGTGAGGCAGCAAGTATAGGTTATGGTATAAGCGGCGCATAACCTATCGCCTATGTTGATATAGGCGGCGCCTAAGCGATCGCCTATGTTGACATAGGTGGTGCCTAACCTATCGCCAAATTGAGGCAGTGAGCATAGGCAATGGTATAAGCGGCGCCTAACCTATCTCCTATGTTGATATAGGCGGCGCCTAAGCCATCGCCTATGTTGGCATAGGTGGCACCTAACCTATCGCCTATGTAAGGCAGTGAGCATAGGTAATGGTATAAGCGGCGCCTAACCTATCGCCTATTATGATATAGGTGGCGCCTATGGCAGATCCTATGTTTACATAGGCGGCGCCTAACCTATCGCCTTAGTGAGGCAGCAAGCATAGGCAATGGTATATGCGACGCCTAACCTATCGGCTATGTTGATATAGGCAGCGCCTAAATGATCGCCTATCTTGACATAGGCGACACCTAACCTATCTCCTAAGTGAGGCGGTGAGAATAGGAAATGGTATAAGCGGCGCCTAACCTGTTGCCTATGTTAATATAGGTGGCACCTAATCCATCGACTATGTTGACATAGGCGGCACATAACCTATCACCTAAGTGAGGCAGTGAGAATTGGGAATGGTATAACCTGCGCCTAACCTATCGCCTATGTTGATATAGGCGGCGCCTAGTCCATCGCCTATGTTGTCATAGGCGGCGCCTAACCTGTCGCCTAAGTGAGGTAGTGAGCATAGGCAATGTTATAAGCTTTGCCTAACCTATCGCCTATGTTGATATAGGCGGAGCCTAACCTATCGCCTATGTTGATATAGGTAGCACCATATCCATTGGCTAAGTTGACATAGGCGGAGCCTAACCTATCTCCCAAGTGAGGCAGTGATCATAGACAATGGTATAAGAGGCACCTAACCTATCACCTATATTGATATAGGCGGCACCTAAGCCATCGCCTAAGTGAGGCAGTTAGCATAGGCAATGGTATAAGCGGCGCCTAACCTATCGCCTATGTTGATATAGGCGGCGCCTAATCGATCACCTATGTTGACATAGGCGGCGCCTAATCTATCTCCTAAGTAAGGCGGTGAGCATAGGCAATGGTATAAACGACGCCTAACCTGTCGCCTATGTTGGTATAGGCGGCGCCTAATCCATCGACTATGTTGACATAGGCGGCACCTAACCTATCGCCTAAGTGAGCCAGTGAGCATAGGTAATGTTATAAGCGGCACCAAACCTATCGCCTATGTTGATATACGTGGTGCCTAAGTCATTGCCTAAGTTTATATATGCGGCGCCTAACCTATCGCCTAAGTGAGGCAGTAAGCACAGGCAATGGTATAAGCGGCGCCTAACCTATCGCCTATGTTGATATAGGCGGCGCCTAAGCCATCGCCTATATTGATGTAGGCGGCGCCTAACCTATCGCATAATTGGGGCAATGAGCATTGGCAATGGTAATAGCGGCGCCTAACCTATCTCCTATGTTGATATGGGCGGCGCCTAAGCCATCGCCTATATTGACATAGGCGACACCTAACCTATTGCCTAAGTGAGGCTGTGAGCATAGGTAATGGTATAAGCGGCGCGTAACCTATCATCTATGTTGATATAGGTGGAACCAATTTGATCTCCTATGTTTACATAGGCAGCGCCTAACCTATTTCCTTTGTGAGGAAGAATGAATAGGCAATGGTATAAGCGACGCCTAACCTATCGCCTATGTTGATATAGGCGGTGCCTAAGCGATCGCCTATGTTGACATAGACGGCGCCTAACCTATCGCCTAAGTGAGGCGGTGAGAATAGGCAATGGTATAAGCGGAGCCTAACCTGTCGCCTATGTTGATATAGGCGGCGCCAAATCCATCGACTATGTTAACATAGGCGGCATCTAACCTATCGCCTAAGTGAGGCAGTGAGCATAGGTAATGGTTTAAGCGGTGCCTAACCTATCGCCTATGTTGACATAGGTGGCACTTTAGGCATTGCTTATGTTTACATAGGCAGAGCCTAACCTATCGCCTAAGTGAGGCAGTGAGCATAGGAAATGGTATATGCGGCGCCTAACCTATCGCCTATGTTGATATAGGCAGTGCCTAAGCCATAGCCTATGTTGACATCGGTGACGCCTATGCTATCGCCTAAGTGAGGTAGTGAGCATAGACAATGGTCTAAGCGGCGCCGAGCCTATCGCCTATGTTGATATAGGAGGCACCTATGCCATCGCCTAAGTAAAGAAGTTAGCATAGCCAATGGTATAAGCGGCACCTAACCTATAGCCTATGTTGATATAGGCGGCGCCTAAGCGAGCGCCTATGTTGACTTATACGGTGCCTAACCTTTCTCCTAAGTAAGGCGGTGAGCATAGGCAATGGTTTAAGCGGCGCATATCCTATCGCCTATGTTGATATAGGTGGCGCTTAAGCCATTACCTATGTTGACATAGACCGAGCCTAACCTATCGCCTATGTTTAAATTGGCGGTGAGGATAGGCAATTGTATAAGCGGCGCATAACCTATCGCCAATGTTGATATAGGTGGCGCCTAAGCCATTGCCAATAATGACATAGACCGAGCCTAACCTATCGCCTAAGTTAGAAAGTGAGCATAGGTAATGGACTAAGCGGGGCCTAACCTATCGCCTATGTTGATATAGGTGGCGCCTAATCCATCACCTATGTTGACATAGGAGGCACCTAACCTATCGCCTAAGTGAGGCGGTGAGCATAGGCAATGGTATAAGCGGCGCCTAACCTATCGCCTATGTTGATATAGGTGGCGCCTATGGCATCTCCTATGATTAAATAGGTGGCGCCTAACCTATCGCCTTAGTGAGGCAGCACGTAGAGGCAATGGCATAAGCGGCGCATAACCTATCGCCTATGTTGATATAGGCGGCGCCTAAGCGATCGCCAATGTTGACATAGGTGGTGCCTAACCTATCGCCAAATTGAGGCAGTGAGCATAAGCAATGGTATAAGCGCCGCCTAACCTATCTCCTATGTTGATATAGGCGGCGCCTAAGCCATCGCCTATGTTGACATAGGTGGCACCTAACCTATCGCCTATGTAAGGCAGTGAGCATAGGTAATGATATAAGCGGCGCCTAACATATCGCCTATTATGATATAAGTGGCGCCTATGGCAGATCCTATGTTTACATAGGAGGCGCCTAACCTATCGCCTTAGTGAGGCAGCAAGCATAGGCAATGGTATAAGCGGCGCCTAACCTAACGGCTATGTTGATATAGGCAGCGCCTAAGCGATCGCCTATGTTGACATAGGTGGCACCTAACCTATCTCCTAAGTGAGGCTGTGAGAATAGGCAATGGTATAAGCGGCGCCTAACCTGTTGCCTATGTTGATATAGGTGGCACCTAATCCATCGACTATGTTGACATAGGCGACACATATCCTATCACCTAAGTGAGGCAGTGAGAATTGGGAATGGTATAACCAGCTCCTAACCTATCGCCTATGTTGATATAGGCGGCGCCTAGTCCATCGCCTATGTTGGCATAGGCGGCGCCTAACCTGTCGCCTAAGTGAGGTAGTGAGCATAGGCAATGTAATAAGCTGCGCCTAACCTATCGCCTATGTTGATATATGCGGAGCCTAACCTATCACCGATGTTGATATAGGTAGCACCATATCCATTCCCTATGTTGACATAGGCGGCGCCTAACCTATCGCCCAAGTGAGGCAGTGATCATAGACAATGGTATAAGAGGCGCCTAACCTATCACCTATATTGATATAGGCGGCACCTAAGCCATCGCCTAAGTGAGGCAGTTAGCATAGGCAATGGTATAAGCGGCGCCTAACCTATCGCCTATGTTGATATAGGCGGCGCCTAACCGATCACCTATGTTGACATAGGCGGCGCCTAATCAATCTCCTAAGTAAGGCGGTGAGCATAGGCAATGGTATATGCGGCGCCTAACCTGTCGCCTATGTTGGTATAGGCGGTGCCTAATCCATCGACTATGTTGACATAGGCGGCACCTAACCTATCGCCTAAGTGAGGCAGTGAGCATAGGTAATGTTATAAGCGGCACCTAACCTATCGCCTATGTTGATATACGTGGTGCCTATGCCATTGCCTATGTTTATATATGCGGCGCCTAACCTATCGCCTAAGTGAGGCAGTAAGCATAGGCAATGGTATAAGCGGCGCCTAACCTATCGCCTATATTGATATAGGCGGCGCCTAAGCCATCGCCTATGTTGATGTAGGCGGTGCCTAACCTATCTCCTAATTGGGGCAATGAGCATAGGCAATGGTAATAGCGGCGCCTAACCTATCTTCTATGTTGACATAGGCGGCACCTAACCTATCGCCTAAGTGAGGCAGTGAGCATAGGTAATGGTATATGCAGTGCCTAACCTATCGTCTATGATGATATAGGTGGCACCAATTTCATCTCCTATGTTTACATAGGCAGCGCCTAACCTATTGCCTTAGTGAGGAAGAAAGCATACGCAATGGTATAAGCGACGCCTAACCTATCGCCTATGTTGATATAGGCGGTGCCTAAGCGATCGCCTATGTTGACATAGACGGCGCCTAACCTATCGCCTAAGTGAGGCGGTGAGAATAGGCAATGGTATAAGCGGAGCCTAACCTGTCACCTATGTTGATATAGGCGGCGCCAAATCCATCGATTATGTTAACATAGGCGGCACCTAACCTATCGCCTAAGTGAGGCAGTGAGCATAGGTATTGGTTTAAGCGGTGCCTAACCTATCGCCTATGTTGACATAGGTGGCGCTTATGGCATTGCTTATGTTCACATTGTCAGAGCCTAACCTATCGCCTAAGTGAGGCAGCGAGCATAGGCAATGGTATAAGCGGCGCCTAACCTATCGCCTATGTTGACATACGTGGCGCCTAAGCCATTGCCTATGTTTATATATGCAGCGCCTAACCTATCACCTAAGTGAGGCAGTAAACATAGGCAATGGTATAAGCGGCCCCAAACCCCTCGCCTATGTTGATAAAGGCGGCGCCTAATCCATTGCATATGTTGACATAGGCAGCGCCTAACCTATCACCTAAGGTAGTGAGCATTGGTAATGGTATAAGCGACGCCTAACCTATCGCCTATGTTGATACAGGTGGCGCCTATGGCATCGCCTATGTTTACATAGGCATCGCCTAACTTATCGCCTAAGTGAGGCATCTAGCATAGGCAATGGTATATGCGGCACCTAACCTATCGCCTATGTTGATATATGTGGCGCCTAATCCATCACCTATGTTTAACTAGGCGGCGGCTAATCTATCGCCTAAGTGAGGCAGTAAGTATAGGCAATGGTATAAATGACGCCTAACCTAACGCCTATGTTGATATAGGCAGTGCCTATGGCATCGCCTAAGTTGACGTAGGGGGTGCCTAACCTATCGCCTAATTGAAGCAGTGAGCATAGGCAATGGTATAAGAGGTGCCTAACCTATCGTCTATGTTGATATAAGCGGTACCTAATCTATCGTCTATGTTGACATAGGCGGCGCCTAACCTGTCGCCTAAGTGAGGCAGCGAGCATAGGCAATGGTATAAGCGGCGCCTAACCTATCGCCTATGTTGATATAGGCGGCGCCTAAGCCATCGCCTATGTTGACATAGGCGGCGCCTAACCTATCGCCTAAGTGAGGCAGTAAGCATAGGCAATGATATAAGTGGCATCTAACCTATCGCCTCTGTTCATATAGGCGGCGCCTAAGCCATCGCCTATGTTGACACAGGCGGCGCCTAACCTATCGCCTAAGCAAGCCAGTGAGCATAGACAATGGTATAAGCGGCGCCTAACCTGTCGCCTATGTTGATATAGGCGGAACCTAAGCCATCGCATATTTTGACATAGGCGGTGCTTAACATATCGCCTAAGTGAGGCAGTTAGCATAGGCAATGGTATAAGCGGCACCAAAACTTTCGCCTATGCTGATATAGGCAGCGCCTAAGCGATCGCCTATGTTGACATAGGCGGCGCCTAACCTATCGCCTAAGTGAGCATTGACAATGGCATAAGCGGTGCCTAACCTATCGCCTATGCTGATATAGGCGGCGCCTAAGCTATCGCCTATGTTGGCATAGACGGTGCGCAACCTATCGCCTAAGTGAGGCCGTGAGCAGAGGAAATGGTATAAGCGGCTCCTAACCTATTGCCTATGTTGATCTAGGCAGTTCCTAAGCCATCCCCTATATTGACATAGGCGACGCCTAACCTATTGCCTAAGTGAGTGAGTGATCATAGTCAATGGTATAAGCGGTGCCTAGCCTATCGTCTATGTTCATATAAGCGGCGCCTAAGCCATCGCCTATGTTGACATAGGTAGCACCTAACCTATCACCTTAGTAAGGATGTAAGCATAGGCAATGGTATAAGCGGCGCCAAACCTATCGCCTTTGTTTACATAGGTTGCGCCAAACCTATCGCCTAAGTGAGGCAGTGAGCATAGGCAATGGTATAAGCAGCGCCTAACCTATCGCCTATGTTGACATACTTGGCGCCTAAGCCATTGCCTATGTTTATATATGCAGCGCCTAACCTATCACCTAAGTGAGGCAGTAAACATAGGCAATGGTATAAGCGGCCCCAAACCTCTCGCCTATGTTGATAAAGGCGGCGCCTAATCCATTGCATATACTGACATAGGCAGCGCCTAACCTATTACCTAAGGTAGTGAGCATTGGTAATGGTATAAGCGACGCCTAACCTATCGCCTATGTTGATACAGGTGGCGCCTATGGCATCGCCTATGTTTACATAGGCATCGCCTAACTTATCGCCTAAGTGAGGCATCTAGCATAGGCAATGGTATATGCGGCACCTAACCTATCGCCTATGTTGATATATGTGGCTCCTAATCCATCACCTATGTTTAACTAGGCGGCGGCTAATCTATCGCCTAAGTGAGGCAGTAAGCATAGGCAATGGTATAAACGGCGCCTAACCTAACGCCTATGTTGATATAGGCAGTGCCTATGGCATCGCCTATGTTGACATAGGGGGTGCCTAACCTATCGCCTAATTGAGGCAGTGAGCATAGGCAATGGTATAAGAGGCGCCTAACCTATCGTCTATGTTGATATAGGCGGTACCTAATCTATCGCCTATGTTGACATAGGCGGCGCCTAACCTATCGCCTAAGTGAGGCAGCGAGCATAGCCAATGGTATAAGCGGCGCCTAACCTATCACCTATGTTGATATAGGCGGCGCCTAAGCCATCGCCTATGTTGACATAGGCGGCGCCTAACCTATCGCCTAAGTGAGGCAGTAAGCATAGGCAATGATATAAGTGGCATCTAACCTATCGCCTCTGTTCATATCGGCGGCGCCTAAGCCATCGCCTATGATGACACAGGCGGCGCCTAACCTATCGCCTAAGCAAGGCAGTGAGCATAGACAATGGTCTAAGCGGCGCCTAACCTGTCGCCTATGTTGAAATAGGTGGAACCTAAGCCATCGCCTATTTTTACATAGGCGGTGCTTAACATATCGCCTAAGTGAGGCAGTGAGCATAGGCAATGGTATCAGCGACACCTAATCTTTCGCCTATGTTGATATAGGCAGCGCCTAAGCGATCGCCTATGTTGACATAGGCGGCGCCTAACCTATCGCCTAAGTGAGGTAGTGAGCATTGACAATGGCATAAGCGGTGCCTAACCTATCGCCTATGCTGATATAGGCGGCGCCTAAGCGATCGCCTATGTTGACACAGACGATGCGCAACCTATCGCCTACGTGAGGCTGTGAGCATAGGAAATGGTATAAGCGGCTCCTAACCTATTGCCTATGTTGATCTAGGAAGTTCCTAAGCCATCGCCTATATTGACATAGGCGACGCCTAACCTATTGCCTATGTGAGTGAGTGATCATAGTAAATAGTATAAGCGGTGCCTAGCCTATCGTCTATGTTCATATATGCGGCGCCTAATCCATCGCCTATGTTGACATAGGTAGCACCTAACCTATCACCTTAGTAAGGATGTAAGCATAGGCAATGGTATAAGCGGCGCCAAACCTATCGCCTCTGTTTACATAGGTTGCGCCAAAGCTATCGCCTAAGTGAGGCAGTGAGCATAGGCAATGGTATAAGCGGCGCCTAACCTATCGCCTATGTTGATAAAGGCGGAACCTAAGACATCGCCTATGTTGACAAAGGTGGCGCCTAACCTATCGCCTAAGTGAGGCTGTGAGCATAGGCAATGGTATAAGCGGCGCCTAACCTATTGCCTATGTTGATATAGGCGGCACCTAAGCCATCGCCTATATTGACATAGGCGGAGCCTAACCTATCGCCTATCTGAGGCAGTGAGCATAGGTAATGGTATAAGAGATGCCTAATCTATCACCTTTGTTGATATAGGCGGAGCCTAAGCCATCACCTATGTTAACATAGGCGGCGCCTAACCTATCGCCTAAGTGAGGCAGTGAGAATAGAAAATGGTATAAACGGCACCTATCTATCACCTATGTTGATATAGACGGCACCTAAGACATCGCCTATAATGAAATAGGCGGCGCCTAACCTATCGCCTAAGTAAGGAAGTGAGCATAGGCAATGGAACAAGCGGCGCCTAACCTATCGCATAAGTGAGGCACTAAGAATAGGCAATGGTATAAGCGGAACCTAACCTATCACCTATGTTGATATAGGCGGAACCTAACCCATCGCCTAAGTTAGGCAGTGAGCATACGCAAGGGTATAAGCGGCTCCTAACATATCGTCTATTTTGATATAGGCTGCACCTAAGCGATCGCCTAAGTTGACATATGCGGCGCCTAACCTATCGCCTAAGTGAGGTGGTTAGCAAAGGTAATGGTATAAGCGGCTCCTAACCTATCGCCTATGTTGATATAGGCGGCACATAAGCCATCGCCAATGTTGACATAGGCGACGCCTAACCTATCACCTAAGTGAGGTAGTGAGAATAGGCAATGGTATAAGCCGCGCCTAACCTATCGCCTATGTTGATATAGGCAGCGCCTATGACATCGCGTATGTTGAAATGGGCAGCGCCTAACCTATCGCCTAAGTGACGCAGTGAGAATATGCAATGGTATAAGCGGTGCCTAACCAATCGCCTATATTGATATAGGTGGCGTCTAAGCCATCGCCTATGTTGAGATAGGCAGCGCCTAACCTATCGCCTATGTGAGGAAGATAGCATAGACAATGGTATAAGAGGCGCCTAACCTATCACCTATGTTAATTTAGGCGGCACCTAAGCCATCGCCTCAGTGAGGCAGTGAGCATAGGTAATGTTATAAGCGGCGCCTAACCTATCGGCTAAGTGAGGCGGTGAGCATAGGCAATGCTATAAGCGGCGCCAAACCTTTTGCCTAACTTTATATAGGCGTAGCCTAATCCATCGACTTGGTTGACATAAGCGTCGCCTAACCTATCTCCAAAGTAAAGCAGTAGGCATAGGTAATGGTATAAGCGGCGCCTAACCTATCGCCTATGTTGACATAGGAGGCGCCTAACAAATCGCCTAAGTGAGGCATAGGTAATGGTATAATCGGCGCCTAACCTATCGCCTATGTTGACATAGGTGGTGCCTATGGCATCGCTTATGTTTACATAGGCGGCGCCTAACCTATCGCCTAAGTGATGCAACGAGCATAGGGAATGGTATAAGCGGCGCCTAACCTATCGCCTATGTTGACATACGTGGCGCCTAAGCCATTGCCTATGTTTATATATGCGGAGCCTAACCTATCGCCTAAGTGAGTCCGTAAGCATAGGCAATTGTATAAGCGGCCCCTAACTTGTTGCCTATGTTGATATAGGCAGCGCCTAATCCATCGCATATGTTGACATAGGCGACACCTAACCAATCGCCTAAGGCAGTGAGCATAGGTAATGGTATAAGCGGCGCCTAACCTATCGCCTATATTGATATAGGTGGCGCCTATGTTTACATAGGCGGCGCCTAACTTATCTCCTTAGTGAGGCAGCTAGCATAGGCAATGGTATAAGGGGCACCTAACATAACGCCTATGTTGATATAGGCAGCGCCTAAGCCATCGCCTATGATGGCGTAGGCGGTGCCTAACCTATCGCCTAATTGAGGCAGTGAGCATGGGAAATGGTATAAGCGGCGCCTAACCTATCGCCTATGTTGTTATAGGAGGCGCCTAAACCATCGCCTATGTTAACATAGGTGGAGCCTAACCTATCGACAAAGAGAGGCACTGAGCATAGGCAATGGTATAAAGGGCGCCTAACCTATCGCCTATATTGATATAGGCAGCGCGTAAGCCATCGCCTATGTTGACAAAGGCGAAGCCTAACCTATCTCCTAAGTGAGGTAGTGAGCATAGACAATGGTATAAGCAGTGCCTAACCTATCGCCTATGTTGATATATGAGGCACCTATGTCATCGCCTAAGTGAGGCAGTGAGCATAGTCAATGGTCTAAGCGGCGCCTAACCTATCGCCTATGTTTATATAGGCGGCGCCTATGCGATCTCCTGTGTTGACTTAGGCGGCGCCTAACCTATCGCCTAAGTAAGGTGGTGAGCATATGAAATGGTATAAGCGGCGCATAACCTATCGCCTATGTTGATATAGGTGGCGCCTAAACCATTGTCTATGTTGACAATGAAGGCGCCTAACCTATCGCCTATGTTTAAATAGGCGGTGGCTAATTCATCGCCTAAGTGAGGCAGTAAGCATAGGCAATGGTATAAGCGGCGCCTAACCTAACGCCTATGTTGATATAGGCAGCCCCTAACCCATCGCCTATGTTGACGTAGGCGATGCCTAACCTATCGCCTAATAGAGGCAGTGAGCATAGGAAATGGTATAAGCGGCCCCTACGCTGTTGCCTATGTTGACATAGATTGCGCCTAACCTATCGCCTATGTCAGGCAGTGAGCATAGGAAATGGTATAAGCGGCGCCTAACCTATCACCTTTGTTGATATAGGCGACGCCTAAGCCATCGTCTATGTTGACATAGGCGGTGCCTAACCTATCGCCTAAGTGAGGCAGTGAGCATAGGCAATCGTATAAGCGGCGCCTAACCTATCGCCTTTGTTGATATAGGAGGCACCTAAACCATCGCTTATGTTAACATAGGTGGCGCCTAACCTATCTCAAAAGTGAGGCACTAAGCATAGACAATGGTATAAGCGGCGCCTAACCTATCGCCTATACTGATATAGGAAGCGCCTAAGCCATCGCTTATGTTGACATAGGTGACGCCTAAGCTATCGCCTAAGTGAGGTAGTGAGCATCGACGATGGTATAAGCGGCGCCGAACCTATCGCCTATGTTGATATAGAAGGCACCTATGCCATCGCCTAAGTGAGGCAGTGAGCATAGAAAATGGTATAAGCGGCGCCTAACCTATCGCCTATGTTGATATAGGCGGCGCCTAAGCGAGCGCCTATGTTGACTTATGCGGCGCCTAACCTATCGCCGAAGAAAGGTGGTGAGCATGGGCAACTGTTGAAGCGGCGCATAACCTATCGCCTATGTTGATATAGGTGGCGCCTAAGCCATTGCCTATGTTGACATAGACCGAGACTAACCTATCGCCTATGCTTAAATAGGCCGTGGCTAATCTAAGTGTGGCAGCGAGCATAGGCAATGGTATAAGCGGCGCCTAACCTATCGCCTATGTTGATATACGTGGCGCCTATGCCATTGCCTAGGATTATATATGCGGCGCCCAACCTATCACCTAAGTGAGGCAGTAAGCATAGGCAATGGTATAAGCAGCCCCTAACCTATCGCCAATGTTGATATAGGCGGCGCCTAAGCCATCGCCTATGTTGACGTAGGCGGTTCCTAACCTATCGCCTAATTGAGGCAGTGACCATAGGCAATGGTATAAGCATCGCCTAACCTATCGCCTATGTGGTTATAGGCGGCGCCTAAGCCATCGCCTATATAGACATAGGCGGCACCTAACCTATCGCCTAAGTGAGACAGTGAGAATAGGCAATGGTATAACCAGAGCCTAACCTATCGCCTATGTTGATATAGGCGGCACCTAAGCCATCGCCTATGTTAACATAGGTGGCACCTAACCTATCGCCTAAGTGAGGCAGTGAGCATAGGCAATGGTATAAGCGGCGCCTAACCTATCGCCTATGATGATATAGGCGGCACCTAAGCCATCGCCTATGTTGACTTAGGCGGCGCCTACCCTATCGCCTATGTTGATATAGGCAGAACCATATTTATTGCCTCTGTTGACATAGGCGGCGTCCAACCTATCGCCTAAGTGAGGCAGTGAGCATAGACAATGGTATAAGCGGTGCCTAACCTATCACCTATGTTGATATAGACGGCACCTAAGCCATCGCCTAAGTGAGGCAGTTAGCATAGGCAATGGTATAAGCGGCGCCTAACCTATCACCTATGTTGATATAGGTGGCGCCACCGTGATCGCCTATGATTATATAGGCGGCGCCTAACCTATATCCTAAGTGAGGTGGTGAGCCTGGGCAATGGTATAAGCGGCGCCTAACCTGTCGCCAATGTTGGTTTAGGCGGCGCCTAATCCATCGACTATATTGACATAGGCGGCACCAAACCTATCACCTAAGTGAGGCAGTAAACATAGGTAATGGTATAAGCGGCGCCTAACCTATCGCCAATGTTGATATAGGTGGCGCCTATGGAATCGCTTATGTTTAGATAGGCGGCGCCTAACCTATCGCCTAAGTGAGGCAGCGAGTATAGGCAATGGTATAAGCGGCGCCTAACCTATCGCCTATGTTGATATACGTGGCGCCTAAGCCATCGCCTATGTTTAAATAGGCGGCGGCTAATCTATCGCCTAAGTGAGGTAGTAAGAAAAGGCAATGGTATAAGCGGCGCCAAACCTAACGCCTATGTTGATATAGGCAGCGCCTAAGCCATCGCCTATGTTTACGTAGGTTGTGCCTAACCTATCCCCTAATTGAGGTAGTGAGCATTGGCAATGGTATAAGCGGTGCATAACCTATCGCCTATGTTCATATAGGCGGCACCTACACCATTACCTATGTTGACATAGACGGAGCCTAACCTATCGCCTATGACAGGCAGTAAGCATAGGAAATGGTATAAGCCATCGTATATGTTGAGATAGGTGGCGCCTAACCAATCGCCTAAGTGAGGAGGTGAGAATAGGCAATGGTATAAGCGGTGCCTAACCTATTGCCTATTTTGATATAGGAGGCGCCTAAACCATTGCCAATGTTAACATATGTGGTGCCTAACCCATCGCCAAAGTGAGGCACTGAGCATAGGCAATGGTATAACCGGCGCCTAACCTATCGCCTATGTTAATATAGGCAGCGCCTAAGCCATCGCCTATGTCAACATAGGCGATGCCTAACCTATCGCCTAAGTGAGGTAGTGATTATAGATAATGGTATAAGCGGCGCCTAAGCAATCGCCTATGTTGATATAGGAGGCACCTATGCCATCGACTAAGTGAGGAAGTGAGCATCGCCAATGGTATAAGCTGTGCCTAACCTATCGCCTATGTTGATATAGCCGCCGCCAAAGCCATCGCCTATGATGACTTAGGTGGCGCCAAACCTATCGCCTAAGTAAGCCGGTGGGCATAGGCAATGGTATAAGCATCGCCTAACCTATCGCCTATGTAGATATAGGCGGCGCCTAAGCCATCGCCTATATTGACATAGGCGGCACCTAACCTATCGCCTAAGTGAGCCAAGGAGCATAGGTAATGGTATAAGCGGCGCCTAACCTATCGCCTATGTTGATATAGGTGGCGCCTATGGCATCTCCTATGTTTACATAGGCGGCGCCTATGGCATCTCCTATGTTTACATAGGCGGCGCCTAACCTATCGCCTTAGTGAGGCAGCAAGCATAGGCAATGGTATAAGCGGCGCTTAACCTAGCGCCTATGTTGATATAGGCGGCGCCTAAGTGATCGCCTATGTTGACATAGGCGGCACCTAACCTATCGCCTAAGTGACGCGGTGAGAATTGTCAATGGTATTAGCGGTGCCTAACCTGTCGCATATGTTGACATAGATGGAGTCTAACCTATCGCCTATGTGAGGCAGTGAGCATAGGAAATAGTATAAGCGGCGCCTAACCTATCGCTTATATTGACATAGGCGGCGCCAAACCTATCGCTTAAGTGATGCAGTGAGTATAGGCAATGGTATAAACAGTGCCTAACCTATCACCTATGTTAAAATAGGCGGCACCTAACCTATCACCTATGTAAGGCAGTGAGCATAGGCAATGGTATAAGCGGCGCATAACCTATTGCCTATGTTGATATAGGTGGCGCCTAAGCCATTGCCTATGTTAACATAAATGGAGCCTAACCTATCGTCTAAGTGAGGCAGTCAGCATAGGTAATGGTATAAGTGCCACCTAACCTATCTCCTATTTTGATATAGGTGACGCCTAAGCTAGCACCTATGTTGACATAGAAGGCGCCTAAGTGAGGCAGTGAGCATAGGAAATGGTATAAGCGGTGCCTAACCTATCGCCTATGCTGATATAGACGACGCCTAAGCCACCGCCTATGTTGACATAGGCGGTGCCTAACCTATCGCCTAATTGAGGAAGTCTGCATATTTAATGGAATAAGCGGCGCCTAACCTATTGCCTATGTTGATATAGGTGGCGCCTAAGCGATCACCTATGTTGACATAGGCGGAGCCTAACGTATCACCTATGTGAGGCAGTGAGAATTGGCAATGGTATAACCGGCGCCTAACCTATCGCCTATGTTGATTTAGGCGGCGCCTAAGCCATCGCCTATGTTGACAAAGGTGGAGCCTAACCTATCGCCTAAGTGAGGCAGTGAGCATAGGCAATGGTATAAGCAGCGCCTAACCTATCGTCTATGTTTATATAGGCGGCGTCTAAGCCATCGCCCATGTTGACATAGGCGGCGCCTAACCTATCGCCTATGTTGATATAGGCAGCACCATATCCATTGCCTCTATTGACATAGGCGGCGTTTAACCTATCGCCTAAGTAAGGCAGTGAGCATAGACAATGGTATAAGCGGCGCCTAACCTATCACCTATGTTGATATAGGTGGCACCTAAGCCATCGCCTAAGTGAGGTAGTTAGCATAGGCAATGTTATATGTGGCGCCTAACCTATCACCTATGTTGATATAGGCAGAGCCTAAGCGATCGTCTATGTTGACATAGGCGGCGCCTAACCTATCTCCTAAGTGAGGCGGTGAGCATAGGCAATGGTATAAGCGGCGCCTAACGTGTCCCCTATGTTGGTATACGCGGCGCCTAATCCATCGACTATGTTGACATAGGCGGCACCTAACCTATCGCCAAAGTGAGGCAGTGAGCATATGCAATGGTATAAGCGGCACCTAACCTATCGCCTATGTTGATATACGTGGCGCCTAAGCCATTGCCTATGCTTATATATGCGGCGCCCAACCTATCGACTAAGTGAGGCAGTAAGCATAGGCAATGGTATAAGCGGCGCCTAACCTATCGCCAATGTTGATATAGGCGGCGCCTAAGCCATCGCCTATGTTGACGTAGGCGGTGCCTAACCTATTGCCTAATTGAATTAGTGAGCATAGGTAATGGTATAAGCATCGCATAACCTATCACCTATGTTGATATAGGCGGTGCCTAAGCCATCACCTATATTGACATAGGCAGCACCTAACCTATCGCCTAAGTGAAGAAGTGAGCATAGGTTATGGTATAAGCGGCGCTTAACCTATCGCCTATGTTGATATAGGTGGCGCCTATGGCATCTCCTATGTTTACATAGGCGGCGCCTAACCTATCGCCTTAGTGAGGCAGTAAGCCTAGACAATGGTATAAGCGGCGCCTCACCTATCGCGTATGTTGATATAGGTGGCGCCTAAGCGATCTCCTATGTTGACATAGGCGGAACCTAACCTATCTCCTAAGTGTGGCTGTGAGAATAGGCAATGGTATAAGCGGCGCCTAACCTGTCGCCTATGTTGATATAGGCGGCAACTAATCCATCGACTATGTTGACATGGGCGGCACCTAACCTATCGCCTAAGTGAGACAAGGAGCATAGGTAATGGTATAAGCGGCGCCTAACCTATCGCCTATGTTGACATAGATGGCGCCTATGGCATCTCTTATGTTTACATCGGCGGCGCCTAACCTATCACCTCAGTGAGGCAGCGAGCATAGGAATGGTATAAGCGGCGCCTAACCTATCCCCTATGTTGACATACGTGGCGCCTAAGCCAATTCCTATGTTTATATATGCGACGCCTAACCTATCGCCTAAATAAGGCAGTAAGCATAGGCAATGGTATAAGCGGCCCCTAACCTGTCGCCTAGGTTGATATAGGCGGCGCCTATGCGATCGCCTATGTTGACATAGGCGGTGCCTAACCTATCGCCTAAGTGAGGTGGTGAGAATAGGCAATGGTATAAGCAGCACCTAACCTGTCGCCTATGTTGGTATACGCGACGCCTAATCCATCGACTATGTTGACATAGGCGGCACCTAACCTATCGCCTAAGTAAGGCAGTGAATATAGGTAATGGTATAAGCGACGCCTAACCTATCACCAATGTTGATATAGGTGGCGCCTATGGCATCACTTATGTTTACATAGGCGGTGCCTAACCTATCGCCTAAGTGAGGCAGCGAGCATAGGCAATGGTATAAGCGGCCCCTAACCTGTCGCCTATGTTGATAAAGGCGGCGCCTAAGCGATCGCCTAAGTTGACATAGGCGGTGCCCAACCTATCGCCTAAGTGAGGTGGAGAGAATAGGCAATGGTATAAGCGGCACCTAACCTGTCGCCTATGTTGGTATACGCGGCGCCTAATCCATCGACTATGTTGACATAGGCGGCACCTAACCTATCGCCTAAGTGAGGCAGTGAGCATAGGTAATGGTATAAGCGACGCCTAACCTATCTCCAATGTTGATATAGGTGGCGCCTATGTTATCGCTTATGTTTACATAGGCGGTGCCTAACCTATCGCCTAAGTGAGGCAGCGAGCATAGGCAATGGTATAAGCGGAGCCTAACCTATCGTCTAAGTTGATATATGTGGTGCCTAAGCCATTGCCTATGTTTATATATGCGGCGCCCAACCTATCGACTAAGTGAGGCAGTAAGCATAGGCAATGGTATAAGCGGTGCCTAACCTATCGCCAATGTTGATATAGGTGGCGCCTAAGCCATCGCCTATGTTGACGTAGGCGGTGCCTAACCTATCGCCTAATTGAGGCAGTGAGCATAGGTAATGGTATAAGCATCGCCTAACCTATCGCCTATGTTGATATAGGCGGCGCCTAAGCCATCGCCTAAGTATGGCGGTGAGCATAGGCAATAGTATAAGCGGCGCATAACTTATCGCCTCTGTTGATATAGGTGGCGCCTAAGCCAGTGCCTATGTTGACATAGACCCAGCCTTACCTATCGCCTATGTGAGAAAGTGTGCATAGGTAATGGGATAAGAGGCGCTTATCTATCGCCTATTTTGATATAGGTGGCGCCTAATCCATCACCTATGTTGACATAGAAGGCGCCTAACCTATCACCTAAGTGAGGAAGTGAGCATAGGTAATGGTATAAGCGACGCCTAACTTATCGCCAATGTTGATATAGGTGACCCCTATGGCATCGCTTATGTTTACATAGGCGGCGCCTAACCTATCGCCTAAGTGTGGCAGCGACCATAGGCAATGGTATATGCGGCGCCTAACCTATCGCCTATGTTGATATACATGGAGCCTAAGCCATTGCCTATGTATATATATGTGGCGCCCAACCTATCGACTAAGTGAGGCAGTAAGCATAGGCAATGGTATAAGCAGCGCCTAACCTATCGCCAATGTAGATATAGGCGACGCCTAAGCCTTCGCTAATGTTGATGTAGGCGGTGCCTAACCTATCTCCTAATTGAGGCAGTCGGCATAGGCAATGGTATAAGCATCGCCTAGCCTATGGCCTATGTAGATATAGGCGGCGCCTAATCCATCGCCTATATTGACATAGGCGGCACCGAACCTATCGCCTAAGTGAGGCAGTGAGCATAAGTAATGGTATAAGCGGCGCCTAACCTATCGCCTATGTTGATATAGGTGGCGGCTATGGTATCTCCTATGTATACATAGGCGGTGCATAACCTATCGCCTTAGTGAGGCAGCAAGAATAGGCAATGGTATAAGCGGCGCCTATCCTATCGCCTATGTTGATATAGGCGGTCTCTAAGCGATCGCCTATGTCGACATAGGCGGCGCCTAACCTATCGCCTAATTGAGGCCGTGAGAATAGGCAATGGTATAAACGACACCTAACCTATCGCCTATGTTGATTTAGGTGGCGCCTATGGCAGCGCCTATGGCATCGCGTATGTCTACATTGGAAACGCCTAACTTATCGCCTAAGTGAGGAAGCTAACATAGGCAATGGTATAAGCGGCGCCTAACCTATCGCCTATGTTGATATACGTGGCTCCTAAGCCATCGCCTATGTCTAAATAGGCGGCGGCTAAAATATCGCCTAAGTTAGGCAGTAAGCATAGGCAATGGTATAAGGGGAGCCTAACCTAACACCTATATTGATATAGGCAGCGACTAAGACATCGCCTATGTTGACGTAGGCGGTGCCTAACCTATAGCCTAATTGATGAAGTGAGCATAGGCAATGGTATAAGCGGCGCCTAACCTATCGATTATGTTGATATAGGCGGCGCCTACGCCATTGCCTATGTTTACATAGACGGAGCCTAACCTATCGCCTATGTCAGGCAGTGAGCATAGGAAATGGTATAAGAGGCGGCTAACATATCGCCTATGTTGACATAGGCAACGCCTAAGACATTGTCTATGTTGACATAGGCGGCGCCTAACCTATCACCTCAGTGAGGCAGCGAGCATAGGAATGGTATAAGCGACGCCTAACCTATCCCCTATGTTGACATACGTGGCGCCTAAGCCATTGCCTATGTTTATATATGCGACGCCTAACCTATCGCCTAAATAAGGCAGTAAGCATAGGCAATGGTATAAGCGCCCCCTAACCAATCGCCTATGTTGATATAGGCGGCGCCTATGCGATCGCCTATGTTGACATAGGCGGTGCCTAACCTATCGCCTAAGTGAGGTGGTGAGAATAGGCAATGGTATAAGCAGCACCTAACCTGTCGCCTATGTTGGTATACGTGGCGCCTAATCCATCGACTATGTTGACATAGGCGGCACCTAACCTATCGCCTAAGTGAGGCAGTGAATATAGGTAATGGTATAAGCGACGCCTAACCTATCACCAATGTTGATATAGGTGGCGCCTATGGCATCACTTATGTTTACATAGGCGGTGCCTAACCTATCGCCTAAGTGAGGCAGCGAGCATAGGCAATGGTATAAGCGGCCCCTAACCTGTCGCCTATGTTGATAAAGGCGGCGCCTAAGCGATCGCCTAAGTTGACATAGGCGGTGCCCAACCTATCGCCTAAGTGAGGTGGAGAGAATAGGCAATGGTATAAGCGGCACCTAACCTGTCGCCTATGTTGGTATACGCGGCGCCTAATCCATCGACTATGTTGACATAGGCGGCACCTAACCTATCGCCTAAGTGAGGCAGTGAGCATAGGTAATGGTATAAGCGACGCCTAACCTATCTCCAATGTTGATATAGGTGGCGCCTATGTTATCGCTTATGTTTACATAGGCGGTGCCTAACCTATCGCCTAAGTGAGGCAGCGAGCATAGGCAATGGTATAAGCGGAGCCTAACCTATCGTCTAAGTTGATATATGTGGTGCCTAAGCCATTGCCTATGTTTATATATGCGGCGCCCAACCTATCGACTAAGTGAGGCAGTAAGCATAGGCAATGGTATAAGCGGTGCCTAACCTATCGCCAATGTTGATATAGGTGGCGCCTAAGCCATCGCCTATGTTGACGTAGGCGGTGCCTAACCTATCGCCTAATTGAGGCAGTGAGCATAGGTAATGGTATAAGCATCGCCTAACCTATCGCCTATGTTGATATAGGCGGCGCCTAAGCCATCGCCTAAGTATGGCGGTGAGCATAGGCAATAGTATAAGCGGCGCATAACTTATCGCCTCTGTTGATATAGGTGGCGCCTAAGCCAGTGCCTATGTTGACATAGACCCAGCCTTACCTATCGCCTAAGTGAGAAAGTGTGCATAGGTAATGGGATAAGAGGCGCTTATCTATCGCCTATTTTGATATAGGTGGCGCCTAATCCATCACCTATGTTGACATAGAAGGCGCCTAACCTATCACCTAAGTGAGGAAGTGAGCATAGGTAATGGTATAAGCGACGCCTAACTTATCGCCAATGTTGATATAGGTGACCCCTATGGCATCGCTTATGTTTACATAGGCGGCGCCTAACCTATCGCCTAAGTGTGGCAGCGACCATAGGCAATGGTATATGCGGCGCCTAACCTATCGCCTATGTTGATATACGTGGAGCCTAAGCCATTGCCTATGTATATATATGCGGCGCCCAACCTATCGACTAAGTGAGGCAGTAAGCATAGGCAATGGTATAAGCGGCGCCTAACCTATCGCCAATGTAGATATAGGCGGCGCCTAAGCCTTCGCTAATGTTGATGTAGGCGGTGCCTAACCTATCTCCTAATTGAGGCAGTCGGCATAGGCAATGGTATAAGCATCGCCTAGCCTATGGCCTATGTAGATATAGGCGGCGCCTAATCCATCGCCTATATTGACATAGGCGGCACCGAACCTATCGCCTAAGTGAGGCAGTGAGCATAAGTAATGGTATAAGCGGCGCCTAACCTATCGCCTATGTTGATATAGGTGGCGGCTATGGTATCTCCTATGTATACATAGGCGGCGCATAACCTATCGCCTTAGTGAGGCAGCAAGAATAGGCAATGGTATAAGCGGCGCCTATCCTATCGCCTATGTTGATATAGGCGGTCTCTAAGCCATCGCCTATGTTGACATAGGCGGCGCCTAACCTATCGCCTAATTGAGGCGGTGAGAATAGGCAATGGTATAAACGACACCTAACCTATCGCCTATGTTGATTTAGGTGGCCCCTATGGCAGCGCCTATGGCATCGCGTATGTCTACATTGGAAACGCCTAACTTATCGCCTAAGTGAGGAAGCTAACATAGGCAATGGTATAAGCGGCGCCTAACCTATCGCCTATGTTGATATACGTGGCTCCTAAGCCATCGCCTATGTCTAAATAGGCGGCGGCTAAAATATCGCCTAAGTTAGGCAGTAAGCATAGGCAATGGTATAAGGGGAGCCTAACCTAACACCTATATTGATATAGGCAGCGACTAAGACATCGCCTATGTTGACGTAGGCGGTGCCTAACCTATAGCCTAATTGATGAAGTGAGCATAGGCAATGGTATAAGCGGCGCCTAACCTATCGATTATGTTGATATAGGCGGCGCCTACGCCATTGCCTATGTTTACATAGACGGAGCCTAACCTATCGCCTATGTCAGGCAGTGAGCATAGGAAATGGTATAAGAGGCGGCTAACCTATCGCCTATGTTGACATAGGCAACGCCTAAGACATTGTCTATGTTGACATAGGCGGCGCCTAACCTATCACCTCAGTGAGGCAGCGAGCATAGGAATGGTATAAGCGACGCCTAACCTATCCCCTCTGTTGACATACGTGGCGCCTAAGCCATTGCCTATGTTTATATATGCGACGCCTAACCTATCGCCTAAATAAGGCAGTAAGCATAGGCAATGGTATAAGCGCCCCCTAACCAATCGCCTATGTTGATATAGGCGGCGCCTATGCGATCGCCTATGTTGACATAGGCGGTGCCTAACCTATCGCCTAAATGAGGTGGTGAGAATAGGCAATGGTATAAGCAGCACCTAACCTGTCGCCTATGTTGGTATACGTGGCGCCTAATCCATCGACTATGTTGACATAGGCGGCACCTAACCTATCGCCTAAGTGAGGCAGTGAATATAGGTAATGGTATAAGCGACGCCTAACCTATCACCAATGTTGATATTGGTGGCGCCTATGGCATCACTTATGTTTTCATAGGCGGTGCCTAACCTATCGCCTAAGTGAGGCAGCGAGCATAGGCAATGGTATAAGCGGCCCTAACCTGTCGCCTATGTTGATAAAGGCGGCGCCTAAGCGATCGCCTATGTTGACATAGGCGGTGCCCAACCTATCGCCTAAGTGAGGTGGAGAGAATAGGCAATGGTATAAGCGGCACCTAACCTGTCGCCTATGTTGGTATACGCAGCGCCTAATCCATCGACTATGTTGACATAGGCGGCACCTAACCTATCGCCTAAGTGAGGCAGTGAGCATAGGTAATGGTATAAGCGACGCCTAACCTATCTCCAATGTTGATATAGGTGGCGCCTATGGTATCGCTTATGTTTACATAGGCGGTGCCTAACCTATCGCCTAAGTGAGGCAGCGAGCATAGGCAATGGTATAAGCGGAGCCTAACCTATCGTCTATGTTGATATATGTGGTGCCTAAGCCATTGCCTATGTTTATATATGCGGCGCCCAACCTATCGACTAAGTGAGGCAGTAAGCATAGGCAATGGTATAAGCGGCGCCTAACCTATCGCCAATGTAGATATAGGCGGCGCCTAAGCCTTCGCTAATGTTGATGTAGGCGGTGCCTAACCTATCTCCTAATTGAGGCAGTCGGCATAGGCAATGGTATAAGCATCGCCTAACCTATCGCCTATGTTGATATAGGCAGCGCCTAAGCCATCGCCTAAGTATGGCGGTGAGCATAGGCAATAGTATAAGCGGCGCATAACTTATCGCCTCTGTTGATATAGGTGGCGCCTAAGCCAGTGCCTATGTTGACATAGACCCAGCCTTACCTATCGCCTAAGTGAGAAAGTGTGCATAGATAATGGGATAAGAGGCGCTTATCTATCGCCTATTTTGATATAGGTGGCGCCTAATCCATCACCTATGTTGACATAGAAGGCGCCTAACCTATCACCTAAGTGAGGAAGTGAGCATAGGTACTGGTATAAGCGACGCCTAACTTATCGCCAATGTTGATATAGGTGACCCCTATGGCATCGCTTATGTTTACATAGGCGGCGCCTAACCTATCGCCTAAGTGTGGCAGCGACCATAGGCAATGATATAAGCAGCGCCTAACCTATCGCCTATGTTGATATACGTGGAGCCTAAGCCATTGCCTATGTATATATATGTGGCGCCCAACCTATCGACTAAGTGAGGCAGTAAGCATAGGCAATGGTATAAGCGGCGCCTAACCTATCGCCAATGTAGATATAGGCGGCGCCTAAGCCTTCGCTAATGTTGATGTAGGCGGTGCCTAACCTATCTCCTGATTGAGGCAGTCGGCATAGGAAATGGTATAAGCATCGCCTATCCTATGGCCTATGTAGATATAGGCGGCGCCTAATCCATCGCCTATATTGACATAGGCGGCACCGAACTTATCGCCTAAGTGAGGCAGTGAGCATAAGTAATGGTATAAGCGGCGCCTAACCTATTGCCTATGTTGATATAGGTGGCGGTTATGGTATCTCCTATGTATACATAGGCGGCGCATAACCTATCGCCTTAGTGAGGCAGCAAGAATAGGCAATGGTATAAGCGACGCCTAACCTATCGCCTATGTTGATATAGGCGGTGTCTAAGCGATCGCCTATGTTGACATAGGCGGCGCCTAACCTATCGCCTAACTGAGGCGGTGAGAATAGGCAATGGTATAAACGACACCTAACCTATCGCCTATGTTGATTTAAGTGGCGCCTATGGCAGCGCCTATGGCATCGCGTATGTCTACATAGGAAATGCCTAACTTATCGCCTAAGTGAGGAAGCTAACATAGGCAATGGTATAAGCGGCGCCTAACCTATCGCCTATGTTGATATACGTGGCTCCTAAGCCATCGCCTATGTCTAAATAGGTGGCGTCTAATCTATCGCCTAAGTTAGGCAGTAAGCATAGGCAATGGTATAAGGGGAGCCTAACCTAACGCCTATATTGATATAGGCAGCGACTAAGCCATCGCCTATGTTGACGTAGGCGGTGCCTAACCTATAGCCTAATTGATGAAGTGAGCATAGGCAATGGTATAAGCGGTGCCTAACCTATCGATTATGTTGATATAGGCGGCGCCTACGCCATTGCCTATGTTTACATAGACGGAGCCTAACCTATTGCCTATGTCAGGCAGTGACCATAGGAAATGGTATAAGAGGCGCCTAACCTATCGCCTATGTTGACATAGGCAACGCCTAAGACATTGTCTATGTTGACATAGGCGGCGCCTAACCTATCACCTCAGTGAGGAGCGAGCATAGGAATGGTATAAGCGGCGCCTAACCTATCCCCTATGTTGACACACGTGGCGCCTAAGCCATTGCCTATGTTTATATATGCGACGCCTAACCTATCGCCTAAATATGGCAGTAAGCATAGGCAATGGTATAAGCGGCCCATAACCTGTCGCCTATGTTTATATAGGCGGCGCCTATGCGATCGACTATGTTGACATAGGCAGCACCTAACCTATCGCCTAAGTGAGGCAGTGAGCATAGGTAATGGTATAAGCGATGCCTAACCTATCTCCAATGTTGATATAGGTGACGCCTATGGTATCGCTTATGTTTACATAGGCGGTGCCTAACCTATCGCCTAAGTGAGGCAGCGAGCATAGGCAATGGTATAAGCGGAGCCTAACCTATCGTCTATGTTGATATATGTGGTGCCTAAGCCATTGCCTATGTTTATATATGCGGCGCCCAACCTATCGACTAAGTGAGGCAGTAAGCATAGGCAATGGTATAAGCGGTGCCTAACCTATCGCCAATGTAGATATAGGTGGCGCCTAAGTCATCGCCTATGTTGACGTAGGCGGTGCCTAACCTATCGCCTAATTGAGGCAGTGAGCATAGGTAATGGTATAAGCATCGCCTAACCTATCGCCTATGTTGATATAGGCGGCGCCTTAGCCATCGCCTAAGTATGACGGTGAGCATAGGCAATAGTATAAGCGGCGCATAACTTATCGCCTCTGTTGATATAGGTGGCGCCTAAGCCAGTGCCAATGTTGACATAGACCCAGCCTTACCTATCGCCTAAGTGAGAAAGTATGCATAGGTAATGGGATAAGAGGCGCTTATCTATCGCCTATTTTGATATAGGTGGCGCCTAATCCATCACCTATGTTGACATAGAAGGCGCCTAACCTATCACCTAAGTGAGGAAGTGAGCATAGGTAATGGTATAAGCGACGCCTAACTTATCGCCAATGTTGATATAGGTGACCCCTATGGCATCCCTTATGTTTACATAGGCGGCGCCTAACGTATCGCCTAAGTGTGGCAGCGACCATAGGCAATGATATAAGCGGCGCCTAACCTATCGCCTATGTTGATATACGTGGAGCCTAAGACATTGCCTATGTATATATATGCGGCGCCCAACCTATCGACTAAGTGAGGCAGTAAGCATAGGCAATGGTATAAGCGGCGCCTAACCTATCGCCAATGTAGATATAGGCGGCGCCTAAGCCTTCGCTAATGTTGATGTAGGCGGTGCCTAACCTATCTCCTAATTGAGGCAGTCGGAATAGGCAATGGTATAAGCATCGCCTAGCCTATGGCCTATGTAGATATAGGCGGCGCCTAATCCATCGCCTATATTGACATAGGCGGCACCGAACCTATCGCCTAAGTGAGGCAGTGAGCATAAGTAATGGTATAAGCGGCGCCTAACCTATCGCCTATGTTGATATAGGTGGCGGCTATGGCATCTTCTATGTATACATAGGCGGCGCATAACCTATCGCCTTAGTGAGGCAGCAAGAATAGGCAATGGTATAAGCGGCGCCTAACCTATCGCCTATGTTGATATAGGCGGTGTCTAAGCGATCACCTATGTTGACATAGGCGGCGTCTAACCTATCGCCTAACTGAGGCGGTGAGAATAGGCAATGGTATAAACGACACCTAACCTATCGCCTATGTTGATTTAGGTGGCGCCTATGGCAGCGCCTATGGCATCGCGTATGTCTACATAGGAAACGCCTAACTTATCGCCTAAGTGAGGAAGCTAACATAGGCAATGGTATAAGCGGCGCCTAACCTATCTCCTATGTTGATATACGTGGCTCCTAAGCCATCGCCTATGTCTAAATAGGAGGCGGCTAATCTATCGCCTAAGTTAGGCAGTAAGCATAGGCAATGGTATAAGGGGAGCCTAACCTAACGCCTATATTGATATAGGCAGCGACTAAGCCATTGCCTATGTTGACGTAGGCGGTGCCTAACCTATAGCCTAATTGATGTAGTGAGCATAGGCAATGGTATAAGCGGCGCCTAACCTATCGATTATGTTGATATAGGCGGCGCCTACGCCATTGCCTATGTTTACATTGACGGAGCCTAACCTATCGCCTATGTCAGGCAGTGAGCATAGGAAATGGTATAAGAGGCGCCTAACCTATCGCCTATGTTGACATAGGCAACCCCTAAGACATTGTCTATGTTGACATAGGCTGCGCCTAACCTATCGCCTAAGTGAGGCGGTGATCATAGGCAATGGTATGAGCGGCGCCTAACCTATCTCCTATGTTGATATAGGAGGCGCCTGAACCATCGCCTATGTTAACATAGATGGCTCCTATCCTATCGCTAAAGTGAGGCACTAAGCATAGGCAATGGTATAAGCGGGGCCTAACCTATCACCTATGTTGATATAGGCAGCGCCTAAGTGAGGTAGTGAGCATAGACAATGGTATAAGTGGCGCCTAACCTATCGCCTGTGTTGATATAGGAGGCACCTCTGCCATCGCCTAAGTGAGGCAGTGAGCATAGCCAATGGTATAAGCGACGCCTAACCTATCGCCTATGTTGATATAGGCGGTGCCTAAACGATCCCCTATGTTGACTTAGGCGGCGTCTAACCTATCGCCTACGTAAGGCGATGAGCATAGGCAATGGTATAAGCGGAGCATAACGTATCGCCTATGTTGGTATAGGTGGCGCCTAAGCCATTGCCTATGTTGACATAGACCGAGCCTAACCTATCGCCTAAGTGAGGAAGTGAGCGTAGGTAATGGTATAAGCGGCGCCTCTCTATCGCCTATATTGATATAGGTGGCACCTAAGCCATCACTTATGTTGACATAGAAGGCGCCGAACCTATCGCCTAAGTGAGGCAGTGAGCATAGGCAATGGTATAAGCGGTGCCTAACCTATCGCCTATGCTGATCTAGACGGCGTCTAGGCCATCACCTATATTGACATAGGCGGTGCCTAAGCCATCACCTATGTTGACATAGGCGGATCCTAACCTATCACCTATGTGAGGCAGTGAGAATGGGCAATGGTATAACCGGCGCCTAACCTATCGCCTCAGTTGATATAGGCGGCGCCTAAGCCATCGCCTATGTTGACATAGGTGGTGCCTAACCTATCGCCTAAGTGAGGCAGTGAGCATAGGCAATGGTATAAGGGGCGCCTAACCTATCTCCTATGTTAATATAGGCGGTGCCTAAGCCATCGCCTATGTTGACATAGGCGGCGCCTAACTTATCGCCTATGTTGATAGAGGCAGTACCATATCCATTGCCTCTGTTGACATAGGCGGCATCTAACCTATCGCCTAAGTGTGGCAGTGAGCATAGACATTGGTATAAGCGGCGCCTAACCTATCACCTATGTTGATATAGGCGGCACCTAAGCCATCGCCTATGTGACGCAGTAAGCATAGGCAATGGTATAAGCGGCGCCTAACCTATCGCCTATGTTGATATAGGCGGAGACTAACCGATCACCTATGTTGACATAGGCGGCGCCTAACCTATCTCCTAAGTGAGGCGGTGAGCATCGGCAATGGTATAAGCGGCGCCTAACCTGTCGCCTATGTTGGTATAGGTGGTGCCTAATCCATCGACTAGGTTGACATAGGCGGCACCTAACCTATCGCCTAAGTTAGGCAGTGAGTATAGGTAATGGTATAAGCGGCGCCTAACCTATCGCCAATGTTGATATAGGTGGCGCTTATTGCATCGCTTATGTTTACATAGGCGGCACCTAACCTATTGCCTAAGTGAGGCAGCGAGCATAGGCAATGGTTTAAGCGGCGCCTAACCTATCGCCAATGTTGATATAGGCGTTGCCTAAGCCATCGCCTATGTTGACGTAGGCGGTGCCTAACCTATCGCCTAATTGAGGCAGTGATCATAAGCAATGGTATAAGCGTCGCCTAACCTACCGCCTATGTTGACATAGGTGGTGTCTATGGGATCGCTTATGTTTACATAGGCGGCGCCTAACCTATCGCCTAAGTGAGGCAGCGAGCATAGGCAATGGTATAACCGGCGCCTAACCTATCGCCTATGTTGACATACGTGGCACCTAAGCCATTGCCTATGTTTATATATGTGGCGCCTAACCTATCGTCTAAGTGAGGCAGTAAGCATAGGCAATGGTATAAGCGGCCCCGAACCTATCGCCTATGTTGATATAGGCACCGCCTAAGCCATCGCCTATATTGACATAGGCGAAGCCTAATCTATCGCCTAAGTGAGGTAGTGAACATAGACAATGGTATAAGCGGCGCCTAACCTATCGCCTATGTTGATATATGAGGCACCTATGTCATCGCCTAAATGAGGCAGTGAGCATAGCACAATGGTGTAAGCGGAGCCTAACCTATCACCTATGTTGATATAGGCGGCGCCTAAGCAATCTCCTATGTTGACTTAGGCGGCGCCTAACCTATCGCCTTAGTATAGCGGTCAGCATAGGCAATGGTATAACCGGCGCATAACTTATCGCCTATGTTGATATAGGTGGCGCCAAAGCCATTGCCTATGTTGACATAGAAGGCGCCTAACCTATCGCCTATGTTTAAATAGGCGGTGGATAATCTATCGCCTAAGTCAGGCAGTAAGCATAGGCAATGGTATAAGCGGCGCCTAACCTAGTGCATATGTTGATATAGGCAGCGCCTAACCCATCGCCTACGTTGACGTAGGCGATGCCTAACGTATCGCCTAATGAGGTAGTGAGCATAGGAATTGGTATAAGCGGCGCCTAACCTATCGCCTATGTTGATATAGGCGGCGCCTACGCCATTGCCTATGTTGACATAGATGGAGCCTAACCTATAGCCTATGTCAGGCAGTGAGCATAGGAAATGGTATAAGCAGCGCCTAACCTATCGCCTTTGTTGATATAGGCGACGCCAAAGCCATCGTCTATGTTGACATAGGCAGCGCCTAACCTATCGCCTAAGTGAGTCAGTGAGCATAGGCAATGGTATAAGCGGCGCCTAACCTATCGCCTATGTTGATATAGGAGGCACCTAATCCATCGCCTATGTTAACATAGGTGGCGCCTAACCTATCGCCAAAGTGGGGCACTGAGCATAGGCAATGGTATAAGTGGTGCCTAACCTATCGCCTATGTTGATATAGGCAGCGCCTAAGCCATCGCCTATATTGACAAAGGCGGCACCTAACCTTTCGCCTAAGTGATGCAGTGAGAGTAGTTAATGCTATAACCGGTGCCTAACCTATCGCCTATATTGATATAGGCGGCGCCTAAGCCATCGCCTATGTTGACATAGGTGGCGCCTAACATATCGCCTAAGTGAGGCAGTGAGCATAGGTAATGGTATAAGCGGCGCCTAACCTATCGCCTATGTTGATATAGGCAGCACCATATCCATTGCCTTTGTTGACATAGGCGGCGTCTAACCTATCGCCTAAACTATCGCCTAAGTGAGGTATTGAGCATAGACAATGGTATAAGCGGCGCCGAACCTATCGCCTATGTTGATATAGGAGGCACCTATGCCATCACCTAAGTGAGGCAGTGAGCATAGCCAATGGTATAAGCGGCGCCTAACCTATCGCCTATGTTGATATAGGCAGCGCCTATGCGAGCGCCTATGTTGACTTATGCGGCGCCTAACCTATCGCCTAAGGAAAGCGGTGAGCATTGGCAATGGTATAAGCGGCGCATAACCTATCGCCTATGTTGATATAGGTGGCGCCTAAGCCATTGCCTATGTTGACATAGACCGAACCTAACCTATTCCCTATTTTGAAATAGGTGGTGGCTAATTTACGTGAGGTAGCGAGCATAGGCAATTGTATAAGGGGCGCCTTACCTATCGCCTATGTTGATATACGTGGCGCCTATGCCATTGCCTAGGTCTATATATGCGGCGCCCAACCTATCGCCTATGTTAACCTGTTGCCTATGTTGATATAGGTGGCACCTAATCCATCGACTATGTTGTCATAGGCGGCACCTAACCTATCACCAAAGTGAGGCAGTGAGAATTGGGAATGGTATAACCAGCGCCTAACCTATCGCCTATGTTGATATAGGCGGTGCCTAGTCCATCGCCTATGATGACATAGGCGGCGCCAAACCTGTCGCCTAAGTGAGGTAGTGAGCATAGGCAATGTTATAAGCTGCGCCTAACCTATCGCCTATGTTGATATAGGCGGAGCCTAACCTATCGCCTATGTTGATATAGGTAGCACCATATCCATTGCCTATGTTGACATAGGCATCGCCTAACCTATCCTCCAAGTGAGGCAGTGATCATAGACAATGGTATAAGAGGCGCCTAACCTATCACCTATATTGATATAGGCGGCACCTAAGCCATCGCCTAAGTGAGGCAGCTAGCATAGGTAATGGTATAAGCGGCGCCTAACCTATCGACTAAGTGAGTCAGTGAGCATAGGCAATGGTATAAGCGGCGCCTAACCTATCGCCTATGTTGATATAGGAGGCACCTAAACCATCGCCTATGTTAACATAGGTGGTGCCTAACCTATCGCCAAAGTGAGGCACTGAGCATAGGCAATGGTATAAGTGGTGCCTAACCTATCGCCTATGTTGATATAGGCAGCGCCTAAGCCATCGCCTATATTGACAAAGGCGGCACCTAACCTATCGCCTAAGTGATGCAGTGAGAATAGTCAATGGTATAACCGGTGCCTAACCTATCGCCTATATTGATATAGGCGGCGCCTAAGCCATCGCCTATGTTGACATAGGTGGCGCCTAACCTATCCCCTAAGTGAGGCAGTGAGCATAGGCAATGGTATAAGCGGCGCCTAACCTATCGCCTATGTTGATATACGCAGCACCATATCCATTGCCTTTGTTGACATAGGAGGCGTCTAACCTATCGCCTAAGTGAGGTATTGAGCATAGACAATAGTATAAGCGGCGCCGAACCTATCGCCTATGTTGATATAGGAGGCACCTATGCCATCACCTAAGTGAGGCAGTGAGCATAGCCAATGGTATAAGCGGCGCCTAACCTATTGCCTATGTTGATATAGGCAGCGCCTATGCGAGCGCCTATGTTGACTTATGCGTCGCCTAACCTATCGCCTAAGTAAGGAGGTGAGCATAGGCAATGGTATAAGCGGCGCATAACCTATCGCCTATGTTGATATAGGTGGCGCCTAAGCCATTGCCTATGTTGACATAGACCGAGCCTAACCTATCGCCTATTTTTAAATAGGCGGTGGCTAATTTAAGTGAGGTAGCGAGCATAGGCAATTGTATAAGCGGCGCCTAACCTATCGCCTATGTTGATATACGTGGCTCCTATGCCATTGCCTAGGTTTATATATGTGGCGCCCAACCTATCGCCTATGTTAACCTATTGCCTATGTTGATATAGGTGGCACCTAATCCATCGACTATGATGACATAGGCGGCACCTAACCTATCACCAAAGTGAGGCAGTGAGAATTAGGAATGGTATAACCAGCGCCTAACCTATCGCCTATGTTGATATAGGCGGTGCCTAGTCCATCGCCTATGATGACATAGGCGGCGCCAAACCTGTCGCCTAAGTGAGGTAGTGAGCATAGGCAATGGTATAAGCGGCGCCTAACCTATCGCCTAAGTGAGTCAGTGAGCATAGGCAATGGTATAAACGACGCCTAACCTATCGCCTATGTTGATATAGGAGGCACCTAAACCATCGCCTATGTTAACATAGGTGGCGCCTAACCTATCGCCAAAGTGAGGCACTGAGCATTGGCAATGGTATAAGTGGTGCCTAACCTATCGCCTATGTTGATATAGGCTGCGCCAAAGCCATCGCCTATATTGACAAAGGCGGCACCTAACCTATCGCCTAAGTGATGCAGTGAGAATAGTCAATGGTATAACCGGTGCCTAACCTATCGCCTATATTGATATAGGCGGCGCCTAAGCCATCGCCTATGTTGACATAGGTGGCGCCTAACCTATCGCCTAAGTGAGGCAGTGAGCATAGGCAGTGGTATAAGCGGCGCCTAACCTATCGCCTATGTTGATATAGGCAGCACCATATCCATTGCCTTTGTTGACATAGGCGGCGTCTAACCTATCGCCTAAGTGAGGTATTGAGCATAGACAATGGTATAAGCGGCGTCGAACCTATCGCCTATGTTGATATAGGAGGCACCTATGCCATCACCTAAGTGAGGCAGTGAGCATAGCCAATGGTATATGCGGCGCCTAACCTATCGCCTATGTTGATATAGGCAGCGCCTATGCGAGCGCCTATGTTGACTTATGCGGCGCCTAACCTATCGCCTAAGTAAGGCGGTGAGCATAGGCAATGGTATAAGCGGTGCATAACCTATCGCCTATGTTGATATAGGTGGCGCCTAAGCCATTGCCTATGTTGACATAGACCGAGCCTAACCTATCGCCTATTTTTAAATAGGCGGTGGCTAATTTAAGTGAGGTAGCGAGTATAGCCAATTGTATAAGAGGCGCCTTACCTATCGCCTATGTTGATATACGTGGCGCCTATGCCATTGCCTAGGTTTATATATGCGGCGCCCAACCTATCGCCTATGTTAACCTGTTGCCTATGTTGATATAGGTGGCACCTAATCCATCGACTATGTTGACATAGGCGGCACCTAACCTATCACCAAAGTGAGGCAGTGAGAATTGGGAATGGTATAACCAGCGCCTAACCTATCGCCTATGTTGATATAGGCGGTGCCTAGTCCATCGCCTATGATGACATAGGCGGTGCCAAACCTGTCGCCTAAGTGAGGTAGTGAGCATAGGCAATGTTATAAGCTGCGCCTAACCTATCGCCTATGTTGATATAGGCGGAGCCTAACCTATCGCCTATGTTGATATAGGTAGCACCATATCCATTGCCTATGTTGACATAGGCGGCGCCTAACCTATCGCCCAAGTGAGGCAGTGATCATAGACAATGGTATAAGAGGCGCCTAACCTATCACCTATATTGATATAGGCGGCACCTAAGTCATCGCCTAAGTGAGGCAATTAGCATAGGCAATGGTATAAGCGGCGCCTAACCTATCGCCTAAGTGAGTCAGTGAGCATAGGCAATGGTATAAGCGGCGCCTAACCTATCGCCTATGTTATATAGGAGGCACCTAAACCATCGCCTATGTTAACATAGGTGGCGCCTAACCTATCGCCAAAGTGAGGCACTGAGCATAGGCAATGGTATAAGTGGTGCCTAACCTATCGCCTATGTTGATATAGGCAGCGCCTAAGCCATCGCCTATATTGACAAAGGCGGCACCTAACCTATCGCCTAAGTGATGCAGTGAGAATAGTCAATGGTATAACCGGTGCCTAACCTATCGCCTATATTGATATAGGCGGCGCCTAAGCCATCGCCTATGTTGACATAGGTGGCGCCTAACCTATCGCCTAAGTGAGGCAGGGAGCATAGGCAATGGTATAAGCAGTGCCTAACCTATCGCCTATGTTGATATAGGCAGCACCATATCCATTGCCTTTGTTGACATAGGCGGCGTCTAACCTATCGCCTAAACTATCGCCAAAGTGAGGTATTGAGCATAGACAATGGTAAAAGCGGCGCCGAACCTATCACCTATGTTGATATAGGAGGCACCTATGCCATCACCTAAGTGAGGCAGTGAGCATAGCCAATGGTATAAGCGGCGCCTAACCTATCGCCTATGTTGATATAGGCAGCGCCTATGCGAGCGCCTATGTTGACTTATGCGGCGCCTAACCTATCCCCTAAGTAAGGCGGTGAGAATAGACAAAGGTATAAGCGGCGCATAACCTATCGCCTATGTTGATATAGGTGGCGCCTAAGCCATTGCCTATGTTGACATAGACCGAGCCTAACCTATCTCCTATTTTTAAATAGGCGGTGGCTAATTTAAGTGAGGTAGCGAGAATAGGCAATTGTATAAGCGGCGCCTAACCTATCGCCTTTGTTGATATACGTGGAGCCTATGCCATTGCCTAGGTTTATATATGCGGCGCCCAACCTATCTCCTATGTTAACCTGTTGCCTATGTTGATATAGGTGGCACCTAATCCATCGACTATGTTGACATAGGCGGCACCTAACCTATCACCAAAGTGAGGCAGTGAGAATTGGGAATGGTATAACCAGCCCCTAACCTATCGCCTATGTTGATATAGGCGGTGCCTAACCTATCGCCTATGTTGATATAGGTTGCACCATATCCATTGCCTATGTTGACATAGGCGGCACCTAACCTATCGCCCAAGTGAGGCAGTGATCATAGACAATGGTATAAGAGGAGCCTAACCTATCACCTATATTGATATAGGCAGCACCTAAGCCATCGCCTAAGTGAGGCAGTTAGCATAGGCAATGGTATAAGCGGCGCCTAACCTATCGCCTATGTTGATATAGGCGGCGCCTAACCGATCACCTATGTTGACATAGGCGGCACCTAATCTATCTCCTAAGTAAGGCGGTGAGCATTGGCAACGGTATAAGCGACGCCTAACCTGTCGCCTATGTTGGTATAGGCGGCGCCTAATCCATCGACTATGTTGACATAGGCGGCACCTAACCTATCGCCTAAGTGAGGCAGTGAGCGTAGGTAATGTTAAAAGCGACGCTTAACCTATCGCCTATGTTGATATACGTGGTGCCTAAGCCATTGCCTATGTTTATATATGCGGCGCCTAACCTATCGCCTAAGTGAGGCAGTAAGCATAGGCAATGGTATAAGAGGCGCCTAACCTATCGCCTATGTTGATATAGGTGGCGCCTAAGCCATCGCCTATGTTGTTGTAGGCGGTGCCTAACCTATCGCCTAATTGGGGCAATGAGCATAGGCAATGGTAATAGCGGCGCCTAACCTATCTCCTATGTTGATATGGGCGGCGCCTAAGCCATCGCCTATATTGACATAGGCGGCACCTAACCTATCGCAAAAGTGAGGCAGTGAGCATAGGTAATGGTATAAGCGGCGCCTAACCTATCGCCTATGTTGATATAGGTGGCGCCTATTTCATCTCCTATATTTACATAGGCAGCGCCTAACCTATTGCCTTAGTGAGGTAGAAAGCATAGGCAATGGTATAAGCGACGCCTAACCTATCGCCTATGTTGATATAGGCGGTGCCTAAGCGATCGCCTATGTTGACATAGACGGCCCCTAACCTATCGCCTAAGTGAGGCGGTGAGAATAGGCAATGGTTTAAGCGGAGCCTAACTTGTCGCCTATGTTGATATAGGCGGAGCAAAATCCATCGACTATGTTGACATAGGCGGCACCTTACCTATCGCCTAAGTGAGGCAGTGAGCATAGGTAATGGTTTAAGTGGTGCCTAACCTATCACCTATGTTGACATAGGTGGCGCTTATGGCATTGCTTATGTTTACAGAGGCAGAGCCTAACCTATCGCCTAAGTGAGGCAGCGAGCATAGGCAATGGTATAAGCGGCGCCTAACCTATCGCCTATGTTGACATACGTGGCGCCTAAGCCATTGCCTATGTTTATCTATACGGCGCCTAAACTTTCACCTAAGTGAGGCAGTAAACATAGGCAATGGTATAAGTTGCCCCAAACCTGTCGCCTATGCTGATAAAGGCGACGCCTAATCCATTGCATATGTTGACATAGGCAGCGCCTAACCTATCGCCTAAGGTAGTGAGCATTGGTAATGGTATAAGCGACGCCTAACCTATCGCCTATGTTGATACAGGTGGCGCCTATGGCATCGCCTATGTTTACATAGGCGTCGCCTAACTTATCGCCTAAGTGAGGCATCTAGCATTGGCAATGGTATATGCGGCGCCTAACCTATCGCCTATGTTGATATACGTGGGGCCTAATCCATCGCCTATATTTAACTAGGCGGCGGCTAATCTATCGCCTAAGTGAGGCAGTAAGCATAGGCTATGGTATAAGCTGCGCCTAATCTAACGCCTATGTTGATATAGGCAGCGCCTAAGGCATCGCCTATGTTGACGTAGGCGGTGCCTAACCTATCGCCTTATTAAGGCAGTGAGCATAGGCAATGGTATAAGCGGCGCCTAACCTATCGCCTATATTGATATAGGCGGCGCCTAAGACATTGCCTATGTTGACATAGACGGAGCCTAACCTATCGCTTATGTCAGGCAGTGAGCATTGGAAATGTTATAAGCGGCGCCTAACCTATCGCCTATGTTGATATAGGCGACGCCTAAGCGATTGTCTATGTTGACATAGGCGGCACCTAACCTATCCCCTAAGTGAGGCAGTGAGTATAGGCTATGGTATAAGCGGCGCTTAACCTATCGCCTATGTTGATATAGGAGGTACCTAAACCATCGCCTATGTTAACATAGGCGGTGCCTAACCTATCACCGAAGTGAGGCACTGAGCATAGCAATGGAATAAGCGGCGCCTAACCTATCTCCTATGTTGATATAGGCAGCTCCTAAGCCATCGCCTATGTTGACATAGGCGGCGCCTAACCTATCGCCTAAGTGAGGTAGTGAGCATAGACAATGGTATTAGAGGCGCCTAACCTATCGCCTATGTTGATATAGGAGGCCCCTATGCCATCGCCTAAGTTAGGCAGTGAGCATAGCCAATGGTATAAGCAGTGCCTAACCTATCGCCTATGTTGATATTTGTGGCGCCTAAGCCATCGCCTATTTAACATAAGCAGTGCCTAACCTATCGCCTAAGTGAATCAGTAAGCATAGACAATGGTATAAGAGGCGCCTAACCTATTGCCTATGTTGATATAGGCGGTGCCTAGCCATCGCCTATGTTGACATAGGCGGCGCCTAACCTATCGCCTAAGTTTGGCAGTGATCATAGGCAATGGTATAAGCAGCGCCTCAACTATCGCCTATGTTGATTTTGACGGCTCCTAAGCCATCGCCTATGTTGACATAGGCGTCACCTAACTTATCGCCTAAGTGAGGTAGTTAGAATAGGCATTGGTATAAGCGGCTCCTAACCTATCTCCTATGTTGATATAGGCGGCACCTAATCCATCGCCTATGTAACATAGGCGGCACCTAACCTATCGCCTATGTGAAGCGGTGAGCATAGGCAATGGTATAAGAGGCGCCTAACCTATCGTATATGTTGATATAGGCGGTGCCTAATCTATCGCCTATGTTAACATAGGCGGCGCCTAACCTATCGCCTAAGTGAGGCAGCGAGCATAGGCAATGGTATAAGCGACGCCTAACCTATCGCCTATGTTGATATAGGCGGTGCCTAAGCCATCGCCTATGTTGACATAGGCGGCGCCTAACCTATCCCCTAAGTGAGGCAGTGAGCATAGGCAATGATATAAGTGGCATCTAACCTATCGCCTCTGTTGATATAGGTGGCGCCTAAGCCATCGCCTATGTTGACACAGGCGGTGCCTAACCTATCGCCTAAGCGAGGCAGTGAGCATAGACAATGGTATAAGCGGCGCCTAACCTATCGCCTATATTGATATAGGAGGAACCTAAACCATCGCCTATGTTAACATAGGTGGTGCCTAACTAATCGCCAAAGTGAGGCACTGAGCATAGGCAATGGTATAAGCGGTGCCTAACCTATCGCCTATGTTGATATAGGCAACGCCTAAGCCATCGCCTATATTGACATAGGCGGCACCTAACCTATCGCCTAAGTGAGGCAGTGTAAATAGTCAATGGTATAACCGGTGCCTAACCTATCGCCTATGTTTATATAGGCGGCACCTAAGCCATCGCCTATGTTGACATAGGTGGCGCCTAACCTATCGCCTAAGTGAGGCAGTGAGCATAGGCAATGGTATAAGCGGCGCCTAACCTATCGCCTATGTTGACATAGGCGGCGCCTAAGCCATCGGCTATGTTGACATAGGCGGCGCCTAACCTATCGCCTATGTTGATATAGGCAGCACCATATCCATTGCCTCTGTTGACATAGGCGGCGTCTAACCTATCGCCTAAGCTATCGCCTAAGTGAGGTATTGAGCATAGACAATGGTATAAGCAGCGCCGAACCTATCGCCAATGTTGATATAGGAGGCACCTATGCCATCGCCTAAGTGAGGCAGTGAGCATAGCCAATGGTATAAGCGGCGCCTAACCTATCGCCTATGTTGATATAGGCAGCGCCTAAGCGAGCGCCAATGTTGACTTATGTGGCGCCTAACCTAAAGCCTAAGTAAGGCGGTGAGCATAGGCAATGGTATAAGCGGCGCATAACCTATCGCTTATGTTGATATAGGTGGCGTGTAAGCCATTGCCTATGTTGACATAGACCGAGCCTAACCTATCGCCTATTTTTAAATAGGCGGTGTCTAATTTAAGTGAGGTAGCGAGCATAGGCAATTGTATAAGAGGCGCCTAACCTATTGCCATGTTGATATACGTGGCGCCTATGCCATTGCCTAGGTTTATATATGCGGCGCCCAACCTATCGCCTATGTTAACCTGTTGCCTATGTTGATATAGGTGGCACCTAATCCATCGACTATGTTGACATAAGCGGCACCTAACCTATCACCTAAGTGAGGCAGTGAGAATTGGGAATGGTATAACCAGCGCCTAACCTATCGCCTATGCTGATATAGGCGGCGCCTAGTCCATCGCCTATGTTGACATAGGCGGTGCCTAACTTGTCGCCTAAGTGAGGTAGTGAGCATAGGAAATGTTATAAGTTGTGCCTAACCTATCGCCTATGTTGATATAGGCAGAGCCTAACCTATCGCCTATGTTGATATAGGTAGCACCATATCTATTGCCTATGTTGACATAGGAGGCGCCTAACCTATCGCCCTAGTGAGGCAATGATCATAGACAGTGGTATAAGAGGGGCCTAACCTATCACCTATATTGATATAGGTGGCGCTTATTGCATCGCTTATGTTTACATAGGCGGCACCTAACCTATTGCCTAAGTGAGGCAGCGAGCATAGGCAATGGTTTAAGCGGCGCCTAACCTATCGCCAATGTTGATATAGGCGTTGCCTAAGCCATCGCCTATGTTGACGTAGGCGGTGCCTAACCTATCGCCTAATTGAGGCAGTGATCATAAGCAATGGTATAAGCGTCGCCTAACCTACCGCCTATGTTGACATAGGTGGTGCCTATGGGATCGCTTATGTTTACATAGGCGGCGCCTAACCTATCGCCTAAGTGAGGCAGCGAGCATAGGCAATGGTATAACCGGCGCCTAACCTATCGCCTTTGTTGACATACGTGGCACCTAAGCCATTGCCTATGTTTATATATGTGGCGCCTAACCTATCGTCTAAGTGAGGCAGTAAGCATAGGCAATGGTATAAGCGGCCCCGAACCTATCGCCTATGTTGATATAGGCACCGCCTAAGCCATCGCCTATGTTGACATAGGCGAAGCCTAATCTATCGCCTAAGTGAGGTAGTGAACATAGACAATGGTATAAGCGGCGCCTAACCTATCGCCTATGTTGATATATGAGGCACCTATGTCATCGCCTAAATGAGGTAGTGAGCATAGCACAATGGTGTAAGCGGAGCCTAACCTATCACCTATGTTGATATAGGCGGCGCCTAAGCAATCTCCTATGTTGACTTAGGCGGCGCCTAACCTATCGCCTTAGTATAGCGGTCAGCATAGGCAATGGTATAACCGGCGCATAACTTATCGCCTATGTTGATATAGGTGGCGCCAAAGCCATTGCCTATGTTGACATAGAAGGCGCCTAACCTATCGCCTATGTTTAAATAGGCGGTGGATAATCTATCGCCTAAGTCAGGCAGTAAGCATAGGCAATGGTATAAGCGGCGCCTAACCTAGTGCATATGTTGATATAGGCAGCGCCTAACCCATCGCCTACGTTGACGTAGGCGATGCCTAACGTATCGCCTAATGAGGTAGTGAGCATAGGAATTGGTATAAGCGGCGCCTAACCTATCGCCTATGTTGATATAGGCGGCGCCTACGCCATTGCCTATGTTGACATAGATGGAGCCTAACCTATTGCCTATGTCAGGCAGTGAGCATAGGAAATGGTATAAGCAGCGCCTAACCTATCGCCTTTGTTGATATAGGCGACGCCAAAGCCATCGTCTATGTTGACATAGGCAGCGCCTAACCTATCGCCTAAGTGAGTCAGTGAGCATAGGCAATGGTATAAGCGGCGCCTAACCTATCGCCTATGTTGATATAGGAGGCACCTAATCCATCGCCTATGTTAACATAGGTGGCGCCTAACCTATCGCCAAAGTGGGGCACTGAGCATAGGCAATGGTATAAGTGGTGCCTAACCTATCGCCTATGTTGATATAGGCAGCGCCTAAGCCATCGCCTATATTGACAAAGGCGGCACCTAACCTTTCGCCTAAGTGATGCAGTGAGAGTAGTTAATGCTATAACCGGTGCCTAACCTATCGCCTATATTGATATAGGCGGCGCCTAAGCCATCGCCTATGTTGACATAGGTGGCGCCTAACCTATCGCCTAAGTGAGGCAGTGAGCATAGGTAATGGTATAAGCGGCGCCTAACCTATCGCCTATGTTGATATAGGCAGCACCATATCCATTGCCTTTGTTGACATAGGCGGCGTCTAACCTATCGCCTAAACTATCGCCTAAGTGAGGTATTGAGCATAGACAATGGTATAAGCGGCGCCGAACCTATCGCCTATGTTGATATAGGAGGCACCTATGCCATCACCTAAGTGAGGCAGTGAGCATAGCCAATGGTATAAGCGGCGCCTAACCTATCGCCTATGTTGATATAGGCAGCGCCTATGCGAGCGCCTATGTTGACTTATGCGGTGCCTAACCTATCGCCTAAGGAAAGCGGTGAGCATTGGCAATGGTATAAGCGGCGCATAACCTATCGCCTATGTTGATATAGGTGGCGCCAAAGCCATTGCCTATGTTGACATAGACCGAACCTAACCTATTGCCTATTTTGAAATAGGTGGTGGCTAATTTACGTGAGGTAGCGAGCATAGGCAATTGTATAAGGGGCGCCTAACCTATCGCCTATGTTGATATACGTGGCGCCTATGCCATTGCCTAGGTCTATATATGCGGCGCCCAACCTATCGCCTATGTTAACCTGTTGCCTATGTTGATATAGGTGGCACCTAATCCATCGACTATGTTGTCATAGGCGGCACCTAACCTATCACCAAAGTGAGGCAATGAGAATTGGGAATGGTATAACCAGAGCCTAACCTATCGCCTATGTTGATATAGGCGGTGCCTAGTCCATCGCCTATGATGACATAGGCGGCGCCAAACCTGTCGCCTAAGTGAGGTAGTGAGCATAGGCAATGTTATAAGCTGCGCCTAACCTATCGCCTATGTTGATATAGGCGGAGCCTAACCTATCGCCTATGTTGATATAGGTAGCACCATATCCATTGCCTATGTTGACATAGGCGGCGCCTAACCTATCGCCCAAGTGAGGCAGTGATCATAGACAATGGTATAAGAGGCGCCTAACCTATCACCTATATTGATATAGGCGGCACCTAAGCCATCGCCTAAGTGAGGCAGCTAGCATAGGCAATGGTATAAGCGGCGCCTAACCTATCGCCTAAGTGAGTCAGTGAGCATAGGCAATGGTATAAGCGGCGCCTAACCTACGCCTATGTTGATATAGGAGGCACCTAAACCATCGCCTATGTTAACATAGGTGGCGCCTAACCTATCGCCAAAGTGAGGCACTGAGCATAGGAAATGGTATAAGTGGTGCCTAACCTATCGCCTATGTTGATATAGGCAGCGCCTAAGCCATCGCCTATATTGACAAAGGCGGCACCTAACCTATCGCCTAAGTGATGCAGTGAGAATAGTCAATGGTAAAACCGGTGCCTAACCTATCGCCTATATTGATATAGGCGGCGCCTAAGCCATCGCCTATGTTGACATAGGTGGCGCCTAACCTATCCCCTAAGTGAGGCAGTGAGCATAGGCAATGGTATAAGCGGCGCCTAACCTATCGCCTATGTTGATATACGCAGCACCATATCCATTGCCTTTGTTGACATAGGAGGCGTCTAACCTATCGCCTAAGTGAGGTATTGAGCATAGACAATAGTATAAGCGGCGCCGAACCTATCGCCTATGTTGATATAGGAGGCACCTATGCCATCACCTAAGTGAGGCAGTGAGCATAGCCAATGGTATAAGCAGCGCCTAACCTATTGCCTATGTTGATATAGGCAGCGCCTATGCGAGCGCCTATGTTGACTTATGCGGCGCCTAACCTATCGCCTAAGTAAGGCGGTGAGCATAGGCAATGGTATAAGCGGCGCATAACCTATCGCCTATGTTGATATAGGTGGCGCCTAAGCCATTGCCTATGTTGACATAGACCGAGCCTAACCTATCGCCTATTTTTAAATAGGCGGTGGCTAATTTAAGTGAGGTAGCGAGCATAGGCAATTGTATAAGCGGCGCCTAACCTATCGCCTATGTTGATATACGTAGCTCCTATGCCATTGCCTAGGTTTATATATGTGGCGCCCAACCTATCGCCTATGTTAACCTGTTGCCTATGTTGTTATAGGTGGCACCTAATCCATCGACTATGATGACATAGGCAGCACCTAACCTATCACCAAAGTGAGGAAGTGAGAATTAGGAATGGTATAACCAGCGCCTAACCTATCGCCTATGTTGATATAGGCGGTGCCTAGTCCATCGCCTATGATGACATAGGCGGCGCCAAACCTGTCGCCTAAGTGAGGTAGTGAGCATAGGCAATGGTATAAGCGGCGCCTAACCTATCGCCTAAGTGAGTCAGTGAGCATAGGCAATGGTATAAACGGCGCCTAACCTATCGCCTATGTTGATATAGGAGGCACCTAAACCATCGCCTATGTTAACATAGGTGGCGCCTAACCTATCGCCAAAGTGAGGCACTGAGCATTGGCAATGGTATAAGTGGTGCCTAACCTATCGCCTATGTTGATATAGGCAGCGCCAAAGCCATCGCCTATATTGACAAAGGCGGCACCTAACCTATCGCCTAAGTGATGCAGTGAGAATAGTCAATGGTATAACCGGTGCCTAACCTATCGCCTATATTGATATAGGCGGCGCCTAAGCCATCGCCTATGTTGACATAGGTGGCGCCTAACCTATCGCCTAAGTGAGGCAGTGAGCATAGGCAGTGGTATAAGCGGCGCCTAACCTATCGCCTATGCTGATATAGGCAGCACCATATCCATTGCCTTTGTTGACATAGGCGGCGTCTAACCTATCGCCCAAGTGAGGTATTGAGCATAGACAATGGTATAAGCGGCGTCGAACCTATCGCCTATGTTGATATAGGAGGCACCTATGCCATCACCTAAGTGAGGCAGTGAGCATAGCCAATGGTATATGCGGCGCCTAACCTATCGCCTATGTTGATATAGGCAGCGCCTATGCGAGCGCCTATGTTGACTTATGCGGCGCCTAACCTATCGCCTAAGTAAGGCGGTGAGCATAGGCAATGGTATAAGCGGTGCATAACCTATCGCCTATGTTGATATAGGTGGCGCCTAAGCCATTGCCTATGTTGACATAGACCGAGCCTAACCTATCGCCTATTTTTAAATAGGCGGTGGCTAATTTAAGTGAGGTAGCGAGCATAGGCAATTGTATAAGAGGCGCCTAACCTATCGCCTATGTTGATATACGTGGCGCCTATGCCATTGCCTAGGTTTATATATGCGGCGCCCAACCTATCGCCTATGTTAACCTATTGCCTATGTTGATATAGGTGGCACCTAATCCATCGACTATGTTGACATAGGCGACACCTAACCTATCACCAAAGTGAGGCAGTGAGAATTGGGAATGGTATAACCAGCGCCTAACCTATCGCCTATGTTGATATAGGCGGTGCCTAGTCCATCGCCTATGATGACATAGGCGGTGCAAAACCTGTCGCCTAAGTGAGGTAGTGAGCATAGGCAATGTTATAAGCTGCGCCTAACCTATCGCCTATGTTGATATAGGCGGAGCCTAACCTATCGCCTATGTTGATATAGGTAGCACCATATCCATTGCCTATGTTGACATAGGTGGCGCCTAACCTATCGCCCAAGTGAGGCAGTGATCATAGACAATGGTATAAGAGGCGCCTAACCTATCACCTATATTGATATAGGCGGCACCTAAGTCATCGCCTAAGTGAGGCAATTAGCATAGGCAATGGTATAAGCGGCGCCTAACCTATCGCCTAAGTGAGTCAGTGAGCATAGGCAATGGTATAAGCGGCGCCTAACCTATCGCCTATGTTTATATAGGAGGCACCTAAACCATCGCCTATGTTAACATAGGTGGCGCCTAACCTATCGCCAAAGTGAGGCACTGAGCATAAGCAATGGTATAAGTGGTGCCTAACCTATCGCCTATGTTGATATAGGCAGCGCCTAAGCCATCGCCTATATTGACAAAGGCGGCACCTAACCTATCGCCTAAGTAATGCAGTCAGAATAGTCAATGGTATAACCGGTGCCTAACCTATCGCCTATATTGATATAGGCGGCGCCTAAGCCATCGCCTATGTTGACATAGGTGGCGCCTAACCTATCGCCTAAGTGAGGCAGTGAGCATAGGCAATGGTATAAGCGGCGCCTAACCTATCGCCTATGTTGATATAGGCAGCACCATATCCATTGCCTTTGTTGACATAGGCGGCGTCTAACCTATCGCCTAAGTGAGGTATTGAGCATAGACAATGGTATAAGCGGCGCCGAACCTATCGCCTATGTTGATATAGGAGGCACCTATGCCATCACCTAAGTGAGGCAGTGAGCATAGCCAATGGTATAAGCGGCGCCTAACCTATCGCCAATGTTGATATAGGCAGCGCCTATGCGAGCGCCTATGTTGACTTATGCGGCGCCTAACCTATCGCCTAAGTAAGGCGGTGAGCATAGGCAATGGTATAAGCGGTGCATAACCTATCGCCTATGTTGATATAGGTGGCGCCTAAGCCATTGCCTATGTTGACATAGACCGAGCCTAACCTATCGCCTATTTTTAAATAGGCGGTGGATAATTTAAGTGAGGTAGCGAGCATAGGCAATTGTATAAGAGGCGCCTAACCTATCGCCTATGTTGATATACGTGGCGCCTATGCCATTGCCTAGGTTTATATATGCGGCGCCCAACCTATCGCCTATGTTAACCTGTTGCCTATGTTGATATAGGTGGCACCTAATCCATCGACTATGTTGACATAGGCGGCACCTAACCTATCACCAAAGTGAGGCAGTGAGAATTGGGAATGGTATAACCAGCGCCTAACCTATCGCCTATGTTGATATAGGCGATGCCTAGTCCATCGCCTATGATGACATAGGCGGTGCAAAACCTGTCGCCTAAGTGAGGTAGTGAGCATAGGCAATGTTATAAGCTGCGCCTAACCTATCGCCTATGTTGATATAGGCGGAGCCTAACCTATCGCCTATGTTGATATAGGTAGCACCATATCCATTGCCTATGTTGACATAGGTGGCGCCTAACCTATCGCCCAAGTGAGGCAGTGATCATAGACAATGGTATAAGAGGCGCCTAACCTATCACCTATATTGATATAGGCGGCACCTAAGTCATCGCCTAAGTGAGGCAATTAGCATAGGCAATGGTATAAGCGGCGCCTAACCTATCGCCTAAGTGAGTCAGTGAGCATAGGCAATGGTATAAGCGGCGCCTAACCTATCGCCTATGTTTATATTGGAGGCACCTAAACCATCGCCTATGTTAACATAGGTGGCGCCTAACCTATCGCCAAAGTGAGGCACTAAGCATAAGCAATGGTATAAGTGGTGCCTAACCTATCGCCTATGTTGATATAGGCAGCGCCTAAGCCATCGCCTATATTGACAAAGGCGGCACCTAACCTATCGCCTAAGTGATGCAGTCAGAATAGTCAATGGTATAACCGGTGCCTAACCTATCGCCTATATTGATATAGGCTGCGCCTAAGCCATCGCCTATGTTGACATAGGTGGCGCCTAACCTATCGCCTAAGTGAGGCAGTGAGCATAGGCAATGGTATAAGCGGCGCCTAACCTATCGCCTATGTTGATATAGGCAGCACCATATCCATTGCCTTTGTTGACATAGGCGGCGTCTAACCTATCGCCTAAGTGAAGTATTGAGCATAGACAATGGTATAAGCGGCGCCGAACCTATCGCCTATGTTGATATCGGAGGCACCTATGCCATCACCTAAGTGAGGCAGTGAGCATAGCCAATGGTATAAGCGGCGCCTAACCTATCGCCAATGTTGATATAGGCAGCGCCTATGCGAGAGCCTATGTTGACTTATGCGGCGCCTAACCTATCGCCTAAGTAAGGCGGTGAGCATAGGCAATGGTATAAGCGGTGCATAACCTATCGCCTATGTTGATATAGGTGGCGCCTAAGCCGTTGCCTATGTTGACATAGACCGAGCCTAACCTATCGCCTATTTTTAAATAGGCGGTGGCTAATTTAAGTGAGGTAGCGAGCATAGCCAATTGTATAAGAGGCGCCTAACCTATCGCCTATGTTGATATACGTGGCGCCTATGCCATTGCCTAGGTTTATATATGCGGCGCCCAACCTATCGCCTATGTTAACCTGTTGCCTATGTTGATATAGGTGGCACCTAATCCATCGACTATGTTGACATAGGCGGCACCTAACCTATCACCAAAGTGAGGCAGTGAGAATTGGGAATGGTATAACCAGCGCCTAACCTATCGCCTATGTTGATATAGGCGGTGCCTAGTCCATCGCCTATGATGACATAGGCGGTGCCAAACCTGTCGCCTAAGTGAGGTAGTGAGCATAGGCAATGTTATAAGCTGCGCCTAACCTATCGCCTATGTTGATATAGGCGGAGCCTAACCTATCGCCTATGTTGATATAGGTAGCACCATATCCATTGCCTATGTTGACATAGGCGGCGCCTAACCTATCGCCCAAGTGAGGCAGTGATCATAGACAATGGTATAAGAGGCGCCTAACCTATCGCCTATGTTGACATAGGTGGCGCCTAACCTATCGCCTAAGTGAGGCAGTGAGCATAGGCAATGGTATAAGCGGCGCCTAACCTATCGCCTATGTTGATATAGGCAGCACCATATCCATTGCCTTTGTTGACATAGGCGGCGTCTAACCTATCGCCTAAGTGAGGTATTGAGCATAGACAATGGTATAAGCGGCGCCGAACCTATCGCCTATGTTGATATCGGAGGCACCTATGCCATCACCTAAGTGAGGCAGTGAGCATAGCCAATGGTATAAGCGGCGCCTAACCTATCGCCAATGTTGATATAGGCAGCGCCTATGCGAGAGCCTATGTTGACTTATGCGGCGCCTAACCTATCGCCTAAGTAAGGCGGTGAGCATAGGCAATGGTATAAGCGGTGCATAACCTATCGCCTATGTTGATATAGGTGGCGCCTAAGCCGTTGCCTATGTTGACATAGACCGAGCCTAACCTATCGCCTATTTTTAAATAGGCGGTGGCTAATTTAAGTGAGGTAGCGAGCATAGCCAATTGTATAAGAGGCGCCTAACCTATCGCCTATGTTGATATACGTGGCGCCTATGCCATTGCCTAGGTTTATATATGCGGCGCCCAACCTATCGCCTATGTTAACCTGTTGCCTATGTTGATATAGGTGGCACCTAATCCATCGACTATGTTGACATAGGCGGCACCTAACCTATCACCAAAGTGAGGCAGTGAGAATTGGGAATGGTATAACCAGCGCCTAACCTATCGCCTATGTTGATATAGGCGGTGCCTAGTCCATCGCCTATGATGACATAGGCGGTGCCAAACCTGTCGCCTAAGTGAGGTAGTGAGCATAGGCAATGTTATAAGCTGCGCCTAACCTATCGCCTATGTTGATATAGGCGGAGCCTAACCTATCGCCTATGTTGATATAGGTAGCACCATATCCATTGCCTATGTTGACATAGGCGGCGCCTAACCTATCGCCCAAGTGAGGCAGTGATCATAGACAATGGTATAAGAGGCGCCTAACCTATCACCTATATTGATATAGGCGGCACCTAAGTCATCGCCTAAGTGAGGCAATTAGCATAGGCAATGGTATAAGCGGCGCCTAACCTATCGCCTAAGTGAGTCAGTGAGCATAGGCAATGGTATAAGCGGCGCCTAACCTATCGCCTATGTTATATAGGAGGCACCTAAAGCATCGCCTATGTTAACATAGGTGGCGCCTAACCTATCGCCAAAGTGAGGCACTGAGCATAGGCAATGGTATAAGTGGTGCCTAACCTATCGCCTATGTTGATATAGGCAGCGCCTAAGCCATCGCCTATATTGACAAAGGCGGCACCTAACCTATCGCCTAAGTGATGCAGTGAGAATAGTCAATGGTATAACCGGTGCCTAACCTATCGCCTATATTGATATAGGCGGCACCTAAGCCATCGCCTATGTTGACATAGGTGGCGCCTAACCTATCGCCTAAGTGAGGCAGGGAGCATAGGCAATGGTATAAGCAGTGCCTAACCTATCGCCTATGTTGATATAGGCAGCACCATATCCATTGCCTTTGTTGACATAGGCGGCGTCTAACCTATCGCCTAAACTATCGCCAAAGTGAGGTATTGAGCATAGACAATGGTAAAAGCGGCGCCGAACCTATCGCCTATGTTGATATAGGAGGCACCTATGCCATCACCTAAGTGAGGCAGTGAGCATAGCCAATGGTATAAGCAGCGCCTAACCTATCGCCTATGTTGATATAGGCAGCGCCTATGCGAGCGCCTATGTTGACTTATGCGGCGCCTAACCTATCGCCTAAGTAAGGCGGTGAGCATAGACAAAGGTATAAGCCGCGCATAACCTATCGCCTATGTTGATATAGATGGCGCCTAAGCCATTGCCTATGTTGACATAGACCGAGCCTAACCTATCTCCTATTTTTAAATAGGCGGTGGCTAATTTAAGTTTGGTAGCGAGAATAGGCAATTGTATAAGCGGCGCCTAACCTATCGCCTATGTTGATATACGTGGAGCCTATGCCATTGCCTAGGTTTATATATGCGGCGCCCAACCTATCGCCTATGTTAACCTGTTGCCTATGTTGATATAGGTGGCACCTAATCCATCGACTATGTTGACATAGGCGGCACCTAACCTATCACCAAAGTGAGGCAGTGAGAATTGGGAATGGTATAACCAGCCCCTAACCTATCGCCTATGTTGATATAGGCGGTGCCTAACCTATCGCCTATGTTGATATAGGTTGCACCATATCCATTGTCTATGTTGACATAGGCGGCACCTAACCTATCGCCCAAGTGAGGCAGTGATCATAGACAATGGTATAAGAGGAGCCTAACCTATCACCTATATTGATATAGGCAGCACCTAAGCCATCGCCTAAGTGAGGCAGTTAGCATAGGCAATGGTATAAGCGGCGCCTAACCTATCGCCTATGTTGATATAGGCGGCGCCTAACCGATCACCTATGTTGACATAGGCGGCACCTAATCTATCTCCTAAGTAAGGCGGTGAGCATTGGCAACGGTATAAGCGACGCCTAACCTGTCGCCTATGTTGGTATAGGCGGCGCCTAATCCATCGACTATGTTGACATAGGCGGCACCTAACCTATCGCCTAAGTGAGGCAGTGAGCGTAGGTAATGTTAAAAGCGACGCTTAACCTATCGCCTATGTTGATATACGTGGTGCCTAAGCCATTGCCTATGTTTATATATGCGGCGCCTAACCTATCGCCTAAGTGAGGCAGTAAGCATAGGCAATGGTATAAGAGGCGCCTAACCTATCGCCTATGTTGATATAGGTGGCGCCTAAGCCATCGCCTATGTTGTTGTAGGTGGTGCCTAACCTATCGCCTAATTGGGGCAATGAGCATAGGCAATGGTAATAGCAGCGCCTAACCTATCTCCTATGTTGATATGGGCGGCGCCTAAGCCATCGCCTATATTGACATAGGCGGCACCTAACCTATCGCAAAAGTGAGGCAGTGAGCATAGGTAATGGTATAAGCGGCGCCTAACCTATCGCCTAAGTTGATATAGGTGGCGCCTATTTCATCTCCTATATTTACATAGGCAGCGCCTAACCTATTGCCTTAGTGAGGAAGAAAGCATAGGCAATGGTATAAGCGACGCCTAACCTATCGCCTATGTTGATATAGGCGGTGCCTAAGCGATCGCCTATGTTGACATAGACGGCCCCTAACCTATCGCCTATGTGAGGCGGTGAGAATAGGCAATGGTTTAAGCGGAGCCTAACTTGTCGCCTATGTTGATATAGGCGGAGCAAAATCCATCGTCTATGTTGACATAGGCGGCACCTTACCTATCGCCTAAGTGAGGCAGTGAGCATAGGTAATGGTTTAAGCGGTGCCTAACCTATCACCTATGTTGACATAGGTGGCGCTTATGGCATTGCTTATGTTTACAGAGGCAGAGCCTAACCTATCGCCTAAGTGAGGCAGCGAGCATAGGCAATGGTATAAGCGGCGCCTAACCTATCGCCTATGTTGACATACGTGGCGCCTAAGCCATTGCCTATGTTTATATATACGGCGCCTAAACTTTCACCTAAGTGAGGCAGTAAACATAGGCAATGGTATAAGTTGCCCCAAACCTGTCGCCTATGCTGATAAAGGCGACGCCTAATCCATTGCATATGTTGACATAGGCAGCGCCTAACCTATCGCCTAAGGTAGTGAGCATTGGTAATGGTATAAGCGATGCCTAACCTATCGCCTATGTTGATACAGGTGGCGCCTATGGCATCGCCTATGTTTACATAGGCGTCGCCTAACTTATCGCCTAAGTGAGGCATCTAGCATAGGCAATGGTATATGCGGCGCCTAACCTATCGCCTATGTTGATATACGTGGGGCCTAATCCATCGCCTATATTTAACTAGGCGGCGGCTAATCTATCGCCTAAGTGAGGCAGTAAGCATAGGCAATGGTATAAGCTGCGCCTAATCTAACGCCTATGTTGATATAGGCAGCGCCTAAGGCATCTCCTATGTTGACGTAGGCGGTGCCTAACCTATCGCCTTATTAAGGCAGTGAGCATAGGCAATGGTATAAGCGGCGCCTAACCTATCGCCTATATTGATATAGGCGGCGCCTAAGACATTGCCTATGTTGACATAGACGGAGCCTAACCTATCGCTTATGTCAGGCAGTGAGCATAGGAAATGTTATAAGCGGCGCCTAACCTATCGCCTATGTTGATATAGGCGACGCCTAAGCGATTGTCTATGTTGACATAGGCGGCACCTAACCTATCCCCTAAGTGAGGCAGTGAGTATAGGCTATGGTATAAGCGGCGCTTAACCTATCGCCTATGTTGATATAGGAGGTACCTAAACCATCGCCTATGTTAACATAGGCGGTGCCTAACCTATCACCGAAGTGAGGCACTGAGCATAGCAATGGAATAAGCGGCGCCTAACCTATCTCCTATGTTGATATAGGCAGCTCCTAAGCCATCGCCTATGTTGACATAGGCGGCGCCTAACCTATCGCCTAAGTGAGGTAGTAAGCATAGACAATGGTATTAGAGGCGCCTAACCTATCGCCTATGTTGATATAGGAGGCTCCTATGCCATCGCCTAAGTTAGGCAGTGAGCATAGCCAATGGTATAAGCAGTGCCTAACCTATCGCCTATGTTGATATTTGTGGCGCCTAAGCCATCGCCTATTTAACATAAGCAGTGCCTAACCTATCGCCTAAGTGAATCAGTAAGCATAGACAATGGTATAAGAGGCGCCTAACCTATTGCCTATGTTGATATAGGCGGTGCCTAGCCATCGCCTATGTTGACATAGGCGGCGCCTAACCTATCGCCTAAGTTTGGCAGTGATCATAGGCAATGGTATAAGCAGCGCCTAAACTATCGCCTATGTTGATTTTGACGGCTCCTAAGCCATCGCCTATGTTGACATAGGCGTCACCTAACTTATCGCCTAAGTGAGGTAGTTAGAATAGGCATTGGTATAAGCGGCTCCTAACCTATCTCCTATGTTGATATAGGCGGCGCCTAATCCATCGCCTATGTAACATAGGCGGCACCTAACCTATCGCCTATGTGAAGCGGTGAGCATAGGCAATGGTATAAGAGGCGCCTAACCTATCGTATATGTTGATATAGGCGGTGCCTAATCTATCGCCTATGTTAACATAGGCGGCGCCTAACCTATCGCCTAAGTGAGGCAGCGAGCATAGGCAATGGTATAAGCGACGCCTAACCTATCGCCTATGTTGATATAGGCGGTGCCTAAGCCATCGCCTATGTTGACATAGGCGGCGCCTAACCTATCCCCTAAGTGAGGCAGTGAGCATAGGCAATGATATAAGTGGCATTTAACCTATCGCCTCTGTTGATATAGGTGGCGCCTAAGCCATCGCCTATGTTGACACAGGCGGTGCCTAACCTATCGCCTAAGCGAGGCAGTGAGCATAGACAATGGTATAAGCGGCGCCTAACCTGTCGCCTATGTTGATATAGGCGGAACCTAAGCCATCGCCTATTTTGACATAGGCGGTGCTTAACATATCGCCTTAGTGAGGCAGTGAGCATAGGCAATGGTATAAGCGGCACCTAAACTTTTGCCTATGTTGATATAGGCAGCGCCTAAGCAATCACCTATGTTGACATAGGCGGCGCCTAACCTATCGCCTAAGTGAGGTAGTGAGCATTGACAATGGAATAAGCGGTGCCTAACCTATCGCTTATGCTGATATAGGCGGCGCCTATGCGATCGCCTATGTTGAAATAGACGGTGCCTAACCTATCGCCTATGTTGATATACGTGGCGCCAAAGTCATCGCCTATGTTTAAGTATGCGGCGGCTAATATATCGCCTAAGTGAGGTAGTAACCATAGGCAATGGTATAAGCGGCGCCAAACCTAACGCCAATGTTGATATAGGCAGCGCCTAAGCCATCGCCTATGTGGACGTAGGCGGTGCCTCACCGATCCCCTAATTGAGGTAGTGAGCATAGGAAATGGTATATGCGGTGCCTATACTATCGCCTATGTTGATATAGGCGGCGCCTACGCCATTACCTATGTTCACATAGACAGAGCCTAACCTATCGACTATGTCAGGCATTTAGCATAGGAAATCGTATAAGCGGCGCCTAAGCTATCGCCTATGTTGATATAGGCGGTGCCTAACCTATCGCCTAAGTGAGGAGGTGAGCATAGGCAATGGTATAAGCGGCGCCTAACCTATCGCCTATGTTGATATAGGAGGAGCCTAAACCATCGCCTATGTTAACATATGTGGCGCCTAACCTATCGCCAAAGTGAGGCACTGAGCATGGGCAATGGTATAAGCGACGCCTAACCTATCGCCTATGTTGATATATGCAGTGCCTAAGCCATCGCCTATATTGACATATGAGGTGCCTAACCTATCGCCTAAGTGAGGTAGTGAGCATAGATAATGGTATAAGCGGCGCCTAACCTATCGCCTATGTTGATATAGGAGGCACCTCTGCCATCGCCTAAGTGAGGCAGTGAGCATAGCCAATGGTATAAGCGGTGCCTAACCTATCTCCTAAGTTGATATTGGCGGCGCCTAAGAGATCGCCTATGTAGACTTAGGGGGCGCCTTACCTATTGCCTAAGTATGGCGGTGAGCATAGGCAATAGTATAAGCGGCGCATAACATATCCTATGTTGATATAGGTGGCGCCTAATCCAGTGCCTATGTTGACATAGACCCAGCCTAACCTATCGCCTAAGTGAGAAAGTGTGCATTGGTAATGGGATAAGAGGCGCTTATCTATCGCCTATGTTGATATAGGTGGCGCCTAATCCATCACCCATGATGACATAGAAGGCGCCTAACCTATCGCCTAAGTGAGGCAGTGAGCACAGGTAATGGTATAAGCGACGCCTAACTTATCGCCAATGTTGATATAGGTGGCCCCTATGGCATCGCTTATGTTTACATTGGCAAAGCGTAACTTATCGCCTAAGTGTGGCAGCGACCATAGGCAATGGTATAAGCGGCGCCTAACCTATCGCCTATGTTGATATACGTGGAGCCTAAGCCATTGCCTATGTATATATATGCGGCGCCCAACCTATCGACTAAGTAAGGCAGTAAGCATAGGCAATGGTATAAGTGACGCCTAACCTATCGCCAATGTAGATATAGGCGGCGACTAAGCCTTCGCCAATGTTGACGTAGGCGGTGCCTAACTTATCTCCTAATTGAGGCAGTGGTCATAGGGAATGGTATAAGCATCGCCTAGCCTATCGCCTATGTAGATATAGGCGGCGCCTAATCCATCGCTTATATTGACATAGGCGGCACCTAACCTATCGCCTAAGTGAGGCAGTGAGCATAGGTAATGGTATAAGCGGCGCCTAACCTATCGCCTATGTTGATATAGGTGGCACCTATGGCATCTCCTATGTTTACATATGCGCCGCATAACCTATCGCCTTAGTGAGGCAGCAAGAATAGGAAATGGTATAAGCGGCGCCTAACCTATCGCCTATGTTTATATAGGTGGTGCCTAAGCGGTCGCCTATGTTGACATAGGCTGCGCCTATGTTGACATAGGCTGCGCCTAACCTATCGCCTAAGTGAGGCGGTGAGAATAGGCAATGGTGTAAGCGGCACCTAACCTGTCGCCTATGTTGACATAGGTGGCGCCTATGGCAGTGCCTATGGCATCGCGTATGTTTACATAGGAGACGCCTAACTTATCGCCTAAGTGTGGAAGCTAACATAGGCAATGGTATAAGCGGCGCCTAACCTATCATCTATGTTGATATACGTGGCTCCTAAGCTATCGCCTATGTTTAAATAGGCGGCGGCTAATCTATCTCCTAAGTTAGGCAGTAAGCATAGGCAATGGTATAAGCGGAGCCTAACCTAACGCCTATATTGATATAGGCAGCGACTAAGCCATCGCCTATGTTGACGTAGGTGGTGTCTAACCTATAGCCTAATTGAGGAAGTGAGAATAGGCAATGGTATAAGCGGCGCCTAACCTATCGACTATATTGATATAGGCGGCGCCTACGCCATTGCCTATATTTACATAGACGGAGCCTAACCTATCGCCTATGTCAGGCAGTGAGCATAGGAAATGGCATAAGAGGCGCCTAACCAATCCCCTATGTTGACATATGCAACGCCTAAGACATTGTCTATGTTGACATAGGCTGCGCCTAACATATCGCCTAAGTGAGGCGGTGAGCATAGGCAATGGTATAAGCGGCGCCTAACCTATCTCCTATGTTGTTATAGGAGGCACCTAAACAATCGCCTATGTTAACATAGGTGGCTCCTAACCTATCGCCAAAGTGAGGCACTAAGCATAGGCAATGGTATAAGCGGCGCCTAACATATCACCTATGTTGATATAGGCAGCGCCTAAGTGAGGTAGTGAGCATAGACAATGGTATAAGTGACGCCTAACCTATCGCCTATGTTGATATAGGAGGCACCTCTGCCATCTTCTAAGTGAGGCAGTGAGCATAGGCAATGGTATAAGCGACGCCTAACCTATCGCCTATGTTGATATAGGCGGTGCCTAAACCATCGCCTATGTTGACTTAGGCGGCGCCTAACCTATCGCCTAAGTAAGGCGATGAGCATAGGCAATGGTATAAGCGGCGTATAACGTATCGCCTATGTTGGTATAGGTGGCGCCTAAGCCATTGCCTATGTTGACATAGACCGAGCCTAACCTATCGCCTAAGTGAGAAAGTGAGCATAGGTAATGGTATAAGCGGCGCCTCTCTATCGCCTATATTGATATAGGTGGCGCCTAAGCCATCACCTATGTTGACATAGAAGGCACCTAACCTATCGCCTAATTGAGGCAGTGAGCAGAGGAAATGGTATATGCGGCGCCTAACCTATCGCCTATGTTTATATAGGTGGCACCTAAGCCATCACCTATGTTGACATAGGCAGATCCTAACCTATCACCTACGTGAGGCAGTGCGAATAGGCAATGGTATAACCGGCGCCTAACCTATCGCCTAAGTTGATATAGGCGGCGCCTAAGCCATCGCCTATGTTGACATAGGTGGCGCCTAACCTATCACCTAAGTGAGGCAGTGAGCATAGACAATAGTATAAGCGGCGCCTAACCTATCGCCTATGTTGATATGGGCGGTGCCTAAGCCATCGCCTATGTTGACATAGGCAGTGCCTAACTTGTCACCTATGTTGATATAGGCAGTACCATTTCCATTGCCTCTGTAGACATAGGCGGCATCTACCCTATCGCCTAAGTGAGGCAGTGAGCATAGACATTGGTATAAGAGGGGCCTAACCTATCACCTATGTTGATATAGGAGGCACCTAAGCCATCGCCTAAGTGAGGCAGTTAGCATAGGCAATGGTATAAGCGGCGCCTAACCTATCGCCTATGTTGATATAGGCGGAGACTAACCGATCGCCTATGATGACAAAGACGGCGCCTAACCTATCTCCTAAGTGAGGCAGTGAGCATTGGCAATGGTATAAGTGGCGCCTAACCTGTCGCCTATGTTGGTATAGGTGGTGCCTAATCCATCGACTATGTTGACATAGGCGGCACCTAACCTATCGCCTAGGTTAGGCAGTGAGCATAGGTAATGGTATAAGCGGCGCCTAACCTATCGCCAATGTTGATATAGGTGGCGCTTATTGCATCGCTTATGATTACATAGGCGGCGCCTAGCCTATCGCCTAAGTGAGGCAGTGATCATAGGCAATGGTATAAGCGGAGCCTAACCTATCGCTAATGTTGATATAGGCGGCGCCTAAGCCATCGCCTATGTTGACGTAGGCGGTGCCTAACCTATCGCCTAATTGAGGCAGTGACCATAAGCAATGGTATAAGCGTCGCCTAACCTATCGCCTATGTTGACATAGGTGGTGCCTATGGCATCGCTTATGTTTACATAGGAGGCGCCTAACCTATCGCCTAAGTGAGGCAGCGAGCATAGGCAATGGTATAAGCGGCGCCTAACCTATCGCCTATGTTGACATACGTGGCACCTAAGCCATTGCCTATGTTTATATATGTGGCGCCTAACCTATCTTCAAGTGAGGTAGTAAGCATAGGCAATGGTAAAAGCGGCCCCTAACCTATCGCCTATGTTGATATAGGCACCGCCTAAGCCATCGCCTATGTTGACATAGGCGAAGACTAATCTATCGCCTAAGTGAGGTAGTGAACATAGACAATGGTATAATCGGCGCCCAACCTATCGCCTATGTGTATATATGAACACCAATGTCATCGCCTAAGTGAGGCAGTGAGCATATCACAATGGTATAAGCGACGCCTAACCTATCGCCTATGTTGATATAGGCGGCGCCTAAGAAATCTCCTATGTTGACTTAGGCGGCGCCTAACCTATCGCCTAAGTATGGCGGTCAACATAGGCAATGGTATAAGAGGCGCATAACCTATCGCCTATGTTGATATAGGTGGCGCCTAAGCCATTGCCTATGTTGACATAGAAGGTGCCTAACCTATCGCCTATGTTTAAATAAGCAGTGCCTAATCTATCGCCTAAGTCAGGCAGTAAGTATAGGCAATGGTATAAGCGGCGCCTAACCGAATGCCTATGTTGATATAGGTAGCGCCTAAACCATCACATACGTTGACGTAGGCGATGCCTAACCTATCGCCTAATTGAGGTAGTGAGCATAGGAATTGGTATATGCGGGGCCAAACCTATCGCCTATGTTGATATAGGCGGTGCCTACGCCATTGCCTATGTTGACATAGATGGAGCCTAACCTATAGCCTATGTCAGGCAGTGAGCATAGGAAATGGTATAAGCAATGCCTAACCTATCGCCTTTGTTGATATAGGCGACGCCTAAGCCATCGTCTATGTTGACATAGGCGGCGCCTAACCTATCGCCTAAGTGAGGCAGTGAACATAGGAAATGGTATAAGCAGCGCCTAACCTATCGCCTATATTGATATAGGAGGAACCTAAACCATCGCCTATGTTAACATAGGTGGTGCCTAACTAATCGCCAAAGTGAGGCACTGAGCATAGGCAATGGTATAAGCGGTGCCTAACCTATCGCCTATGTTGATATAGGCAACGCCTAAGCCATCGCCTATATTGACAAAGGCGGCACCTAACCTATCGCCTAAGTGAGGCAGTGTGAATAGTCAATGGTATAACCGGTGCCTAACCTATCGCCTATGTTTATATAGGCGGCACCTAAGCCATCGCCTATGTTGACATAGGTGGCGCCTAACCTATCGCCTAAGTGAGGCAGTGAGCATAGGCAATGGTATAAGCGGCGCCTAACCTATCGCCTATGTTGATATAGGCGGCGCCTAAGCCATCGCCTATGTTGACATAGGCGGCGCCTAACCTATCGCCTATGTTGATATAGGCAGCACCATATCCATTGCCTCTGTTGACATAGGCGGCGTCTAACCTATCGCCTAAGCTATCGCCTAAGTGAGGTATTGAGCATGGACAATGGTATAAGCAGCGCCGAACCTATCGCCAATGTTGATATAGGAGGCACCTATGCCATCGCCTAAGTGAGGCAGTGAGCATAGCCAATGGTATAAGCGGCGCCTAACCTATCGCCTATGTTGATATAGGCAGCGCCTAAGCGAGCGCCAATGTTGACTTATGTGGCGCCTAACCTAAAGCCTAAGTAAGGCGGTGAGCATAGGCAATGGTATAAGCGGCGCATAACCTATCGCCTATGTTGATATAGGTGGCGTCTAAGCCATTGCCTATGTTGACATAGACCGAGCCTAACCTATCGCCTATTTTTAAATAGGCGGTGTCTAATTTAAGTGAGGTAGCGAGCATAGGCAATTGTATAAGAGGCGCCTAACCTATTGCCATGTTGATATACGTGGCGCCTATGCCATTGCCTAGGTTTATATATGCGGCGCCCAACCTATCGCCTATGTTAACCTGTTGCCTATGTTGATATAGGTGGCACCTAATCCATCGACTATGTTGACATAAGCGGCACCTAACCTATCACCTAAGTGAGGCAGTGAGAATTGGGAATGGTATAACCAGCGCCTAACCTATCGCCTATGCTGATATAGGCGGCGCCTAGTCCATCGCCTATGTTGACATAGGCGGTGCTTAACTTGTCGCCTAAGTGAGGTAGTGAGCATAGGCAATGTTATAAGTTGTGCCTAACCTATCACCTATGTTGATATAGGCAGAGCCTAACCTATCGCCTATGTTGATATAGGTAGCACCATATCTATTGCCTATGTTGACATAGGAGGCGCCTAACCTATCGCCCTAGTGAGGCAATGATCATAGACAATGGTATAAGAGGGGCCTAACCTATCACCTATATTGATATAGGCGGCACCTAAACCATCGCCTAAGTGAGGCAGTTAACATAGGCAATGGTATAAGTGGCGCCTAACCTATCGCCTATGTTTATATAGGCGGCGCCTAACCGATCACCTTTGTTGACATAGGCGGCGCCTAATCTATCTCCTAAGTAAGGCGGTGAGCATTGGCAATGGTATAAGCGGTGCCTAAACTGTCGCCTATGTTGGTATAGGCGGCGCCTAATCCATCGACTATGTTGACATAGGCGGCACCCAACCTATCGCCTAAGTAAGGAAGTGAGCATAGGTAATGTAACAAGCGGAGCCTAACCTATCGCCTATGTTGATATACGTGGTGCCTAAGCCATTGCCTATGTTTATATATGCGGCGCCTAACCTATCGCCTAAGTGAGGCAGTAAGCATAGGCAATGGTATAAGCGGCGCCTAACGTATCGCCTATGTTGATATAGGCGGCGCCTAAGCCATCGCCTAAGCCATCGCCTATGTGGATGTAGGCGGTGCCTAACCTATCGCCTAATTGGGGCAATGAGAATAGACAATGGTAATAGCGGTGCCTAACCTATCTCCTATGTTGATATGGGCGACGCCTAAGCCATCGCCTATATTGTCATACGCGGTACCTAACCTATCGCCAAAGTGAGGCAGTGAGCATAGGTAATGGTATAAGCGGCGCCTAACCTATCGCCTATGTTGATATAGATGGCGCCTATTTCATCTCCTATGTTTACATAGGCAGCGCCTAACCTATTGCCTTAGTGAGGAAGAAAGCATAGGCAATGGTATAAGCGACGCCTAACCTATCGCCTATGTTGATATAGGCGGTGCCTAAGCGATCGCCTATGTTGACATAGGCGGCACCTTACCTATCGCCTAAGTGAGGCAGTGACAATAGGTAATGGTTTAAGCGGTCCCTAACCTATCGCCTATGTTGACATAGGTGGCGCTTATGGCATTGCTTATGTTTACATAGGCACAGCCTAACCTATCGCCTAAGTGAGGCAGCGAGCATAGGCAATGGTATAAGCGGCGCCTAACCTATCGCCTATGTTGACATACGTGGTGCCTAAGCCATTGCCTATGTTTATATATACGGCGCCTAACCTATCACCTAAGTGAGGCAGTAAGCATAGGCAATGGTATAAGCGGCCCCAAACCTGTCGCCTATGTTGATAAAGGCGACGCCTAATCCATTGAATATGTTGACATAGGCAACGCCTAAACTATCGCCTAAGGTAGTGAGCATTGGTAATGGTATAAGGGACGCCTAACCTATCGCCTATGTTGATACAGGTGGCGCCTATGGCATCGCCTATGTTTACATAGGCGTCGCCTAACTTATCGCCTAAGTGAGGCATCTAGCATAGGCAATGGTATATGCGGCGCCTAACCTATCGCCTATGTTGATATATGTGGCGCCTAATACATCCCCTATGTTTAACTAGGCGGCGGCTAATCTATCGCCTAAGTGAGGCAGTAAGCATAGGTAATGGTATAAGCGGCGCCTAACCTTACGCCTATGTTGATATAGGCAGCACCTAAGGCATCGCCTATGTTGACGTAGGCGGTGCGTCACCTATCTCCTAATTGAGGCAGTGAGCATAGGCAATGGTATAAGCGGCGCCTAACCTATCGCCTATGTTGATATAGGTGGCGCCTATGGCATCTCCTATGTTAAAATAGGTGGCGCCTAACCTATCGCCTTAGTGAGGCAGCAAGTATAGGTAATGATATAAGCGGCGCATAACCTATCGCCTATGTTGATATGGGCGGCGCCTAAGCGATCGCCTATGTTGACATAGGTGGTGCCTAACATATCGCCAAATTGAGGCAGTGAGCATAGGCAATGGTTTAAGCAGCGCGTAACCTATCTCCTATGTTGATATAGGCGGCGCCTAAGCCATCGCCTATTTTTACATAGGCAGCACCTAACCTATCGCCTATGTAAGGAAGTGAGCATAGGTAATGGTATAAGCAGCGCCTAACCTATCGCCTATTTTGATATAGGTGGCGCCTATGGCAGATCCTATGTTTACATAGGCGGCGCCTAACCTATCGCCTTAGTGAGGCAGCAAGCATAGGCAATGGTATAAGCGGCGCCTAACCTATCGGCTATGTTGATATAGGCAGCGCCAAAGCGATCGCCTATGTTGACATAGGCGGCACCCAACCTATCTCCTAAGTGAGGCGGTGAAAATAGGCAATGGTATAAGTAGCACCTAACCTGTTGCCTATGATGATATAGGTGGCACCTAATCCATCGACTATGTTGATATAGGCAGCACATAACCTATCACCTAAGTGAGGCAGTGAGAATTGGGAATGGTATAACCAACGCCTAACCTATCGCCTATGTTGATATAGGCGGCGCCTAGTCCATCGCCTATGTTGACATAGGTGGCGCCTAACCTGTCCCCTAAGTGAGGTAGTGAGCATAGGAAATGTTATAAGCTGCGCCTAACCTATCGCCTATGTTGATATAGGCGGAGCCTAACCTATCGCCTATGTTGATATAGGTAACACCATATCCATTGCCTATGTTGACATAGGCGGCGCCTAACATATCGCCCAAGTGAGGCAGTGATCATAGTCAATGGTATAAGAGGCGCCTAACCTATCACCAATATTGATATAGGCGGCACCTAAGCCATCGCCTAAGAGAGGCAGTTAGTATTGGCAATGGTATAAGCGGTGCCTAACCTATCGCCTATGTTGATATAGGCGGCGCCTAACCGATCACCAATGTTGACATTGGCGGCGCCTAATCTATCTCCTAAGTAAGGCAGTGAGCATAGGCAATGGTATAAGCGGCGCCTAACCTGTCGCCTATGTTGGTATAGGCGGCGCCTAATCCATTGACTATATTGATATAGGCGGCACCTAACCTATCGCCTAACTGAGGCAGTGAGCATAGGTAATGTTATAAGCGGCGCCTAACCTATTGCCTATGTTGATATACGTGGTGCCTAAGCCATTGCCTATGTTTATATATGCGGCGCCTAACCTATCGCCTAAGTGAGGCAGTAAGCATAGGCAAAGGTATAAGCAGCGCCTAACCTATCGCCTATGTTGATATAGGCGGCGCCTAATCCATCGCCTATGGTTATGTAGGCGGTGCCTAACCTATCGCCTAATTCGGGCAATGAGCATTGGCAATGGTAATAGCGGCGCCTAACCTATCTCCTATGTTGATATGGGCGGCGCCTAAGCCATCGCCTATATTGACATAGGCGGCACCTAACCTATCGCCTTAGTGAGGCAGTGAGCATAGGTAATGGTATAAGCGGCGCCTAACCTATCGTCTATGTTGATATAGGTGGCACCAATTTCATCTCCTATGTTTACATAAGCAGCGCCTAACCTATTTCCATAGTGAGGAAGAAAGAATAGGCAATGGTATAAGCGACGCCTAACCTATCGCCTATGATGATATAGGAAGTGCCTAAGCGATCGCCTATGTTGACAAAGACGGCGCCTAACCTATCTCCTAAGTGAGGCAGTGAGAATAGGCAATGGTATAAGCGGAGCCTAACCTGTCGCCTATGTTGATATAGGCGGCGCCAAATCCATCGACTATGTTAACATAGGCGGCACCTAAGCTATCGCCTATGTGAGGCAGTGAGCATAGGTAATGGTTTAAGCGGTGCCTAACCTATCGCCTATGTTGACATAGGTGGCACTTATGGCATTGCTTATGTTTACATAGGCAGATCCTAACCTATCGCCTAAGTGAGGCAGTGAGCATAGGAAATGGTATAAGCGGTGCCTAACCTATCGCCTATGTTGATATAGGCAGTGCCTACGCCATCGCCTATGTTGACATAGGCGACGCCTATGCTATCGCCTAAGTGAGGTAGTGAGCATAGACAATGGTATAAGCGGCGCCGAACCTATCGCCTATGTTGATATAGGAGGCACCTATGCCATCGCCTAAGTAAAGAAGTGAGCATAGCCAATGGTATAAGCGGCACCTAACCTATCGCCTATGTTGATATAGGCGGCGCCTAAGCGAGCGCCTATGTTGACTTATACGGTGCCTAACCTTTCGCCTAAGTAAGGCGGTGAGCATAGGCAATGGTATAAGGAGCGCATATCCTATCGCCTATGTTGATATAGGTGGCGCTTAAGCCATTACCTATGTTGACATAGACTGAGCCTAACCTATCGCCTATGTTTAAATTGGCGGTGAGCATAGGCAATTGTATAAGCGGCGCATAACCTATCGCCAATGTTGATATAGGTGGCGCCTAAGCCATTGCCTATGTTGACATAGACCGAGCCTAACCTATCGCCTAAGTTAGAAATTTAGCATAGGTAATGGACTAAGCGGCGCCTAACCTATCGCCTATGTTGATATAGGTGGCGCCTAATCCATCACCTATGTTGACATAGGAGGCACCTAACCATTCTCCTAAGTGAGGCAGTGAGCATAGGTAATGGTTTAAGAGGTGCCTAACCTATCGCCTATGTTGACATAGGTGGCGCTTATGGCATTGCTTCTGTTTACATAGGCAGAGACTAACCTATCGCCTAAGTGAGGCAGCGAGCATAGGCAATGGTATAAGCGGAACCTAACCTATCGCCTATGTTGACATACGTGGCGCCTAAGACATTGCCAATGTTTATATATGTGGGGCCTAACCTATCACCTAAGTGAGGCAGTAAGCATAGGCAATGGTATAAGCGGCCCCAAACCTCTCGCCTATGTTGATAAAGACGGCGCCTAATCCATTGCATATGTTGACATAGGCAGCGCCTAACCTATCGCCTAAGATAGTTAGCATTGGTAATGGTATAAGCGACGCCTAACCTATTGCCTATGTTGATATAGGTGGCGCCTATGGCATCGCCTATGTTTACATAGGCGTCGCCTAACTTATTGCCTAAGTGAGGCATCTAGCATAGGCAATGGTATGTGCGGCACCTAACCTATCGCCAATGTTGATATATGTGGCGCCTAATCCATCACCTATGTTTAACTAGGCGGCGGCTAATCTATCGCCTAAGTGAGGCAGTAAGCATAGGCAATGGTATAAACGACGCCTAACCTAACATCTATGTTGATATAGGCAGCGCCTATGGCATCGCCTATGTTGACGTAGGCGGTGCCTAACCTATCGCCTAATTGAGGCAGTGAGCACAGGCAATGGTATAAGAGGCGCCTAACCTATCGTCTATGTTCATATAGGCGGTGCCTAATCTATCGCCTATGTTGACATAGGCGGCGCCTAACCTATCGCCTAAGTGAGGCAGCGAGTATAGGCAATGGTATAAGCGGCGCCTAACCTATCGCCTATGTTGATATAGGCGGCGCCTAAGCCATCGCCTATGTTGACATAGGCGGCGCCTAACCTATCGCCTAAGTGAGGCAGTAAGCATAGGCACTGATATAAGTGGCATCTAACCTATCGGCTCTGTTCATATAGGCGGCGCCTAAGCCATCGCCTATGTTGACACAGGCGGCGCCTAACCTATCGCCTAAGCGAGGCAGTGAGCATAGACAATGGTATAAGCGGCGCCTAACCTGTCGCCTATGTTGATATAGGCGGAACCTAAGCCATCGCCTATTTTGACATAGGCGGTGCATAACATATCGCCTAAGTGAGGCAGTGAGCATAGGAAATGGTATAAGCGGCACCTAAACTTTCGCCTATGTTGATATAGGCAGCGCCTAAGCGATCACCTATGTTGACATAGGCGGCGCCTAACCTATCGCCTAAGTGTGGTAGTGAGCATTGACAATGGCATAAGCGGTGCCTAACCTATCGCCTATGCTGATATAGGCGGCGCCTAAGCGATCGCCTATGTTGACATAGACGGTGCCTAACCTATCGCCTAAGTGAGGCCGTGAGCATAGGAAATGGTATAAGCGGCTCCTAACCTATTGCCTATGTTGATATAGGCAGTTCCTAAGCCATCGCCTATATTGACATAGGTGACGCCTAACCTATTGCCTAAGTGAGTGAGTGATCATAGTCAATGGTATAAGCGGTGCCTAGCCTATCGTCTATGTTCATATAAGCGGCGCCTAAGACATCGCCTATGTTGACATAGGTAGCACCTAACCTATCACCTTAGTAAGGATGTAAGCATAGGCAATGGTATAAGCGGCGTCAAACCTATCGCCTCTGTTGATATCAGTGGGCTCTAAGACATCGCCTATGTTTCCATAGGTTGCGCCTAACCTATCGCCTAAGTGAGGCAGTGAGCATAGGAAATGGTATAAGCGGTGCCTAACCTATCTCCTATGTTGATATAGGCAGTGCCTAAGCCATCGCCTATGTTGACATAGGCGACGCCTATGCTATCGCCTAAGTGAGGTAGTGAGCATAGAAAATGGTATAAGCGGCGCCGAACCTATCGCCTATGTTGATATAGGAGGTACCTATGCCATCGCCTAAGTAAAGAAGTGAGCATAGCCAATGGTATAAGCGGCACCTAACCTATCGCCTATGTTGGTATGGACGGCGCCTAAGCGAGCGCCTATGTTGACTTATACGGTGCCTAACCTTTCGCCTAAGTAAGGCGGTGAGCATAGGCAATGGTATAAGGGGCGCATATCCTATCGCCTATGTTGATATAGGTGGCGCTTAAGCCATTACCTATGTTGACATAGACCGAGCCTAACCTATCGCCTATGTTTAAATTGGCGGTGAGCATAGGCAATTGTATAAGCGGCGCATAACCTATCGCCTATGTTGATATATGTGGCGCCTAAGCCATTACCTATGTTGACATAGACCGAGCCTAACCTATCGCCTAAGTTAGAAATTGAGAATAGGTAATGGACTAAGCGGAGCCTAACCTATCGCCTATGTTAATATAGGTGGCGCCTAATCCATCACCTATGTAGACATAAGAGGCACCTAACCATTCGCCTAAGTGAGGCAGTGAGAATAGGTAATGGTTTAAGCGGTGCCTAACCTATCGCCTATGTTGACATAGGGGGCGCTTATGGCATTGCTTATGTTTACATAGGCAGAGCCTAACCTATCGCCTAAGTGAGGCAGCGAGCATAGGCAATGGTATAAGCGGCGCCTAACATAACGCCTATGTTGACATACGTGGCGCCTAAGCCATTGCCTATGTTTATATATGCGGAGCCAAACCTATCACCTAAGTGAGGCAGTAAGCATAGGCAATGGTATAAGCGGCCCCAAACCTCTCGCCTATGTTAATAAAGACAGCGCCAAATCCATTGCATATGTTGACATAGGCAGCGCTTAACCTATCGCCTAAGGTAGTGAGCATTGGTAATGGTATAAGCGACGCCTAACCTATCGCCTATGTTGATACAGGTGGCGCCTATGGCATCGCCTATGTTTACATAGGCGTCGCCTAACTTATCGCCTAAGTGAGGCATCTAGCATAGGCAATGGTATATGCGGCTCCTAACCTATCGCCTATGTTGATATATATGGCGCCTAATCCATCACCTATGTTTAACTAGTCGGCGGCTAATCTATCGCCTAAGTGAGGCAGTAAGCATAGGCAATGGTATAAATGGCGCCTAACCTAACACCTATGTTGATATAGGCAGCGCCTATGGCATCGCCTATGTTGACGTAGGCGGTGCCTAACCTATCGCCTAATTGAGCCAGTGAGCATAGGCAATGGTATAAGAGGCGCCTAACCTATCGTCTATGTTTATATAGGCGGTGCCTAATCTATCGCCTATGTTGACATAGGCGGCGCCTAACCTATCGCCTAAGTGAGGCAACGAGCCTAGGCAATGGTATAAGCGGCGCCTAACCTATCGCCTATGTTGATATAGGCGGCGCCTAAGCCATCGCCTATGTTGACATAGGCGGCGCCTAACCTATCGCCTAAGTGAGGCAGTAAGCATAGGCAATGATATAAGTGGCATCTAACCAATCGCCTCTGTTCATATAGGCGGCGCCTAAGCCATCGCCTATGTTGACACAGGCGGCACCTAACCTATCGCCTAAGCGAGGCAGTGAGCATAGACAATGGTATAAGCGGCGCCTAACCTGTCGCCTATGTTGATATAGGCGGAACCTAAGCCATTGCCTATTTTGACATAGGCGGTGCTTAACATATCGCCTAAGTGTGGCAGTGAGCATAGGCAATGGTATAAGCGGCACCTAAACTTTCGCCTATGTTGATATAGGCAGCGCCTAAGCGATCGCCTATGTTGACATAGGCGACGCCTAACCTATCGCCTAAGTGAGGTAGTGAGCATTGACAATGGCATAAGCGGTGCCTAACCTATCGCCTATGCTGATATAGGCGGCACCTAAGCGATCGCCTATGTTGACATAGACGGTGCCTAACCTATCGCCTAAGTGAGTCCGTGAGCATAGGAAATGGTATAAGCGGCTCCTAACCTATTGCCTATGTTGATATAGGCAGTTCCTTAGCCATCGCCTATATTGACATAGGCCACGCCTAACCTATCACCTAAGTGAGGCAGTGAGCATAGAAAATGGTATAAACGACACCAATCTATCGCCTATGTTGATATAGACGGCGCCTAAGACATCGCCTATATTGAAATAGGCGGCGCCTAACCTATCGCCTAAGTAAGGAAGTGAGCATAGGCAATGGAACAAGCGGCGCCTAACCTATCGCATAAGTGAGGCACTGAGAATAGGCAATGGTATAAGCAGAGCCTAACCTATCGCCTATGTTGATATAGGCGGAACCTAAGCCATCGCCTAAGTGAGGCAGTGAGCATAGGCAAGGGTATAAGAGGCGCCTAACCTATCGTCTATGTTGATATAGGCTGCACGTAAGCGATCGCCTAAGTTGACATATGCGGCGCCTAACCTATCGCCTAAGTGAGGTGGTGAGCAAAGGCAAGGGTATAAGCGGAGCCTAACCTATCGCCTATGTTGATATAGGCGGCACCTAAACCATCGCCAATGTTGACATAGGCTACGCCTAACCTATCACCTAAGTGAGGTAGTGAGAATAGGCAATGGTATAAGACACGCCTAACCTATCGCCTATGTTGATATAGACGGCGCCTGTGACATCGCCTATGTTGAAATAGGCGGCGCCTAACCTATCGCCTAAGTGACGCAGTGAGAATATGCAATGGTATAAGCGGTGCCTAACCAATCGCCTATGTTGATATAGGTGGCGTCTATGCCATCGCCTATGTTGAGATAGGCAGCACCTAACCTATCGCCTATATGAGGAAGTTAGCATAAACAATGGTATAAGCGACGCCTAACCTATCACCTATGTTAATTTAGGCGGCACCTAAGCCATCGGCTCAGTGAGGCAGTGAGCATAGGTAATGTTATAAGCGGCGCCTAACCTATCGGCAAAGTGAGGCGGTGATCATAGGCAATGCTATAAGCGGCGCCAAACCTTTTATCTAAGTTTATATAGGCGGTGCCTAATCCATCGCCTTTGTTCACATAGGCGTCGCCTAACCTATCGCCTAAGTAAAGCAGTAAGCATAGGTAATGGTATAAGCGGCTCCTAACCTATCGCCTATGTTGATATAGGTAGCGCCTAAGCCATCGCCTATGTTGACATAGGAGGCGCCTAACCAATTGCCTAACTGAGGCATAGGTAATGGTATAATCGGCGCCTAACCTATCGCCTATGTTGACATAGGTGGTACCTATGGCATCGCTTCTGTTTACATAGGCGGCGCCTAACCTATCGCCTAAGTGAGGCAGCGAGCATAGGCAATGGTATAAGCGGCGCCTATCCTATCGCCTATGTTGACATACGTGGCGCCTAAGCCATTGCCTATGTTTATATATGCGGCGCCTAACCTATTGCCTATGTTGACATACGTGGCGCCTAAGCCATTGCCTATGTTTATATATGCGGCGCCTAACCTATCGCCTAAGAGAGTCAGTAAGCATAGGCAATGGTATAAGCGGCCCCTAACCTGTTTCCTATGTTGATATAGGCAGCACCTAATCCATCGCATATGTTTACATAGGCGGCACCTAGCCAATCGCCTAAGGCAGTGAGCATAGGTAATGGTATAAGCGGCGCCTAACCTATAGCCTATGATGATATAGGTGGCGCCTATATTTACATAAGCGGCGCATAACTTATCGCCTTAGTGAGGCAGCTAGCATAGGCAATGGTATAAGGGGCACCTAACATAACGCCTATGTTGATATAGGCAGCGCCTAAGCCATCGCCTATGTTGGTATAAGAGGCACCTATGCAATCGCCTATGTGAGGCAATGAGCATAGCCAATGGTATAAGCGGCGCCTAACCTTTCGCCTATGTTGATATAGGCAACGCCTAAGCGAGCGCCTATGTTGACTTATGCGGCGCCTAACCTAGCGCCTAAGTAAGGCGGTGAGCATACGCAATGGTATAAGCGGCGCATAACATATCGCCTATGTTGATATCGGTGTCGCCTAATCCATTATCTATGATGACATAGAAGGCGCCTAACATATCGCCTATGTTTATATAGGCGGTGGCTAATTCATCGCCTAAGTGAGGCAGTAAGCATAGGCAATGGTATAAGCGGCGCCTAACCTAACGCCTATGATTATATAGGCAGCCCCTAACCCATCGCCTATGTTGACGTAGGCGATGCCTAAATATCGCCTAATTGAGGCAGTGAGCATAGGAAATGGTATAAGCGGCACCTACGCCGTTGCCTATGTTGACATAGATGGAGCCTAACCTATTGCCTATGTCAGGCTCTGAGCATAGGAAATGGTATAAGCGGCGCCTAACCTATCACCTTTGTTGATATAGGCGACGCCTAAGCCATCGTCTATGTTGACATAGGCGGCGCCTAACCTATCGCCTAAGTGAGGCAGTGAGCATAGGCAATCGTATAAGCGGCGCCTAACCTATCTCCTATGTTGATATAGGTGGCGCCTATGGAATCTCCTATGTTTACATAGGCGGCGCCTAACCTATCGCCTTAGTGAGGCATCAAGCATAGGCAATGGTATAAGCGGCGCTTAACCTATCGCTTATGTTGATATAGTCGGCACCTAAGCGATCGCCTATGTTGATATAGTCGGCGCCTAACCTATCGCCTAAGTGACGAGGTGAGAATAGTCAATGGTATAAGCGGCGCCTAACCTGTCGCCTATGTTGACATAGATGGAGCCTAACCTATCGCCTATGTGAGGCAGTGAGCATAGGAAATAGTATAAGCGGCGCCTAACCTATCGCTTATATTGACATAGGCGGCGCCTAACCTATCGCTTAAGTGATGCAGTGAGTATAGGCAATGGTATAAGCGGCGCCTAACCTATTACCTATGTTAAAATATGCGGCACGTAACCTATCGCCTATGTCAGGCGGTGAGCATAGGCAATGGTATAAGCGGCGCAGAACCTATCGCCTATGTTGATATAGGTGGCGCCTAAGCCATTGCCTATGTTAACATAGATGGAGCCTAACCTATCGTCTATGTGAGGCAGTCAGCATAGGTAATGGTATTTGTGGCACCTATCCTATCGCCTATTTTGATATAGGTGAAGCCTACGCTAGAACCTATGTTGACATAGAAGGCGCCTAAGTGAGGCAGTGAGCATAGGAAATGGTATAAGCGGTGCCTAACCTATCACCTATGCTGATATAGACGACGCCTAAGCCATCGTCTATGTTGACATAGGCGGCGCCTAACCTATCGCCTAAGTGAGGCAGTGAGCATAGGCAATCGTATAAGCGGCGCCTAACCTATCACCTTTGTTGATATAGGAGGCACCTAAACCATCGCCTATGTTAACATAGGTGGCGCCAAACCTATCGCAAAAGTGAGGCACTAAGCATAGACAATGGTATAATCGGCGCCTAACCTATCGCCTATACTGATATAGGCAGCGCCTAAGCCATCGCCTATGTTGACATAGGTGACGTCTAAGCTATCGCCTAAGTGAGGTAGTGAGCATAGACAACGGTATAAGCGGCGCCGAACCTATCGCCTATGTTGATATAGGAGGCACCTATGCCATCGCCTAAGTGAGGCAGTGAGCATAGAAAATGGTATAAGCGGCGCCTAACCTATCGCCTATGTTGATATAGGCTGCGCCTAAGCGAGCGCCTATGTTGACTTATGCGGCGCCTAACCTATCGCCTAAGAAAGGCGGTGAGCATAGGCAATGGTTGAAGCGGCGCATAACCTATCGCCTATGTTGATATAGGTGGCGCCTAAGCGATTGCCTATGTTGACATAGACCGAGGCTAACCTATCGCCTATGTTTAAATAGGCCGTGGCTAATCTAAGTGAGGCAGCGAGCATAGGAAATGGTATAAGCGGCGCCTAACCTATCGCCTATGTTGATATACGTGGCGCCTATGCCATTGCCTAGGATTATATATGAGGCGCCCAACCTATCACCTAAGTGAGGCAGTAAGCATAGTCAATGGTATAAGCGGCCCCTAACCTATCCCCAATGGTTATATAGGCGGCGCCTAAGCCATCGCCTATGTTGACGTAGGCGGTGCCTAACCTATCGCCTAATTGAGGCAGTGACCATAGGCAATGGTATAAGCATCGCCTAACCTATCGCCTATGTGGTTATTGGCGGCGCCTAACCCATCACCTATGTTGACATAGACCGAGCCCAACCTATCGCCTAAGTTAGAAATTGAGCATAGGCAATGGACTAAGCGGAGCCTAACCTATCGCCTATGTTAATATAGGTGGCGCCTAATCCATCACCTATGTAGACATAAGAGGCACCTAACCATTCGCCTAAGTGAGGCAGTGAGAATAGGTAATGGTTTAAGCGGTGCCTAACCTATCGCCTATGTTGACATAGGTGGCGCTTATGGCATTGCTTATGTTTACATAGGCAGAGCCTAACCTATCGCCTAAGTGAGGCAGCGAGCATAGGCAATGGTATAAGCGGCGCCTAACCTATCGCCTATGTTGACATACGTGGCGCCTAAGCCATTGCCTATGTTTATATATGCGGAGCCAAACCTATCACCTAAGTGAGGCAGTAAGCATAGGCAATGGTATAAGCGGCCCCAAACCTCTCGCCTATGTTAATAAAGATAGCGCCAAATCCATTGCATATGTTGACATAGGCAGCGCTTAACCTATCGCCTAAGGTAGTGAGCATTGGTAATGGTATAAGCGACGCCTAACCTATCGCCTATGTTGATACAGGTGGCGCCTATGGCATCGCCTATGTTTACATAGGCGTCGCCTAACTTATCGCCTAAGTGAGGCATCTAGCATAGGCAATGGTATATGCGGCACCTAACCTATCGCCTATGTTGATATATATGGCGCCTAATCCATCACCTATGTTTAACTAGGCGGCGGCTAATCTATCGCCTAAGTGAGGCAGTAAGCATAGGCAATGGTATAAATGGCGCCTAACCTAACGCCTATGTTGATATAGGCAGCGCCTATGGCATCGCCTATGTTGACGTAGGCGGTGCCTAACCTATCGCCTAATTGAGGCAGTGAGCATAGGCAATGGTATAAGAGGCGCCTAACCTATCGTCTATGTTTATATAGGCGGTGCCTAATCTATCGCCTATGTTGACATAGGCGGCGCCTAACCTATCTCCTAAGTGAGGCAACGAGCCTAGGCAATGGTATAAGCGGCGCCTAACCTATCGCCTATGTTGATATAGGCGGCGCCTAAGCCATCGCCTATGTTGACATAGGCGGCGCCTAACCTATCGCCTAAGTGAGGCAGTAAGCATAGGCAATGATATAAGTGGCATCTAACCAATCGCCTCTGTTCATATAGGCGGCGCCTAAGCCATCGCCTATGTTGACACAGGCGGCACCTAACCTATCGCCTAAGCGAGGCAGTGAGCATAGACAATGGTATAAGCGGCGCCTAACCTGTCGCCTATGTTGATATAGGCGGAACCTAAGCCATTGCCTATTTTGACATAGGCGGTGCTTAACATATCGCCTAAGTGTGGCAGTGAGCATAGGCAATGGTATAAGCGGCACCTAAACTTTCGCCTATGTTGATATAGGCAGCGCCTAAGCGATCGCCTATGTTGACATAGGCGACGCCTAACCTATCGCCTAAGTGAGGTAGTGAGCATTGACAATGGCATAAGCGGTGCCTAACCTATTGCCTATGCTGATATAGGCGGCGCCTAAGCGATCGCCTATGTTGACATAGACGGTGCCTAACCTATCGCCTAAGTGAGTCCGTGAGCATAGGAAATGGTATAAGCGGCTCCTAACCTATTGCCTATGTTGATATAGGCAGTTCCTTAGGCATCGCCTATATTGACATAGGCCACGCCTAACCTATCGCCTAAGTGAGGCAGTGAGCATAGAAAATGGTATAAACGACACCAATCTATCGCCTATGTTGATATAGACGGCGCCTAAGACATCGCCTATATTGAAATAGGCGGCGCCTAACCTATCGCCTAAGTAAGGAAGTGAGCATAGGCAATGGAACAAGCGGCGCCTAACCTATCGCATAAGTGAGGCACTGAGAATAGGCAATGGTATAAGCAGAGCCTAACCTATCGCCTATGTTGATATAGGCGGAACCTAAGCCATCGCCTAAGTGAGGCAGTGAGCATAGGCAAGGGTATAAGAGGCGCCTAACCTATCGTCTATGTTGATATAGGCTGCACGTAAGCGATCGCCTAAGTTGACATATGTGGCGCCTAACCTATCGCCTAAGTGAGGTGGTGAGCAAAGGCAAGGGTATAAGCGGCGCCTAACCTATCGCCTATGTTGATATAGGCGGCACCTAAACCATCGCCAATGTTGACATAGGCTACGCCTAACCTATCACCTAAGTGAGGTAGTGAGAATAGGCAATGGTATAAGACACGCCTAACCTATCGCCTATGTTGATATAGACGGCGCCTGTGACATCGCCTATGTTGAAATAGGCGGCGCCTAACCTATCGCCTAAGTGACGCAGTGAGAATATGCAATGGTATAAGCGGTGCCTAACCAATCGCCTATGTTAATATAGGTGGCGTCTATGCCATCGCCTATGTTGAGATAGGCAGCACCTAACCTATCGCCTATATGAGGAAGTTAGCATAAACAATGGTATAAGCGACGCCTAACCTATCACCTATGTTAATTTAGGCGGCACCTAAGCCATCGGCTCAGTGAGGCAGTGAGCATAGGTAATGTTATAAGCGGCGCCTAACCTATCGGCAAAGTGAGGCGGTGATCATAGGCAATGCTATAAGCGGCGCCAAACCTTTTATCTAAGTTTATATAGGCGGTGCCTAATCCATCGCCTTTGTTGACATAGGCGTCGCCTAACCTATCGCCTAAGTAAAGCAGTAAGCATAGGTAATGGTATAAGCGGCTCCTAACCTATCGCCTATGTTGATATAGGTAGCGCCTAAGCCATCGCCTATGTTGACATAGGAGGCGCCTAACCAATCGCCTAACTGAGGCATAGGTAATGGTATAATCGGTGCCTAACCTATCGCCTATGTTGACATAGGTGGTACCTATGGCATCGCTTATGTTTACATAGGCGGCGCCTAACCTATCGCCTAAGTGAGGCAGCGAGCATAGGCAATGGTATAAGCGGCGCCTATCCTATCGCCTATGTTGACATACGTGGCGCCTAAGCCATTGCCTATGTTTATATATGCGGCGCCTAACCTATCGCCTAAGAGAGTCAGTAAGCATAGGCAATGGTATAAGCGGCCCCTAACCTGTTTCCTATGTTGATATAGGCAGCGCCTAATCCATCGCATATGTTGACATAGGCGGCACCTAGCCAATCGCCTAAGGCAGTGAGCATAGGTAATGGTATAAGTGGCGCCTAACCTATAGCCTATGATGATATAGGTGGCGCCTATATTTACATAGGCGGCGCATAACTTATCGCCTTAGTGAGGCAGCTAGCATAGGCAATGGTATAAGGGGCACCTAACATAACGCCTATGTTGATATAGGCAGCGCCTAAGCCATCGCCTATGTTGGTATAAGAGGCACCTATGCAATCGCCTATGTGAGGCAATGAGCATAGCCAATGGTATAAGCGGCGCCTAACCTTTCGCCTATGTTGATATAGGCAACGCCTAAGCGAGCGCCTATGTTGACTTATGCGGCGCCTAACCTAGCGCCTAAGTAAGATGGTGAGCATAGGCAATGGTATAAGCGGCGCATAACATATCGCCTATGTTGATATAGGTGTCGCCTAAGCCATTATCTATGATGACATAGAAGGCGCCTAACATATCGCCTATGTTTATATTGGCGGTGGCTAATTCATCGCCTAAGTGAGGCAGTAAGCATAGGCAATGGTATAAGCGGCGCCTAACCTAACGCCTATGATTATATAGGCAGCCCCTAACCCATCGCCTATGTTGACGTAGGCGATGCCTAACCTATCGCCTAATTGAGGCAGTGAGCATAGGAAATGGTATAAGCGGCACCTACGCCGTTGCCTATGTTGACATAGATGGAGCCTAACCTATTGCCTATGTCAGGCTGTGAGCATAGGAAATGGTATAAATGGCGCCTAACCTATCACCTTTGTTGATATAGGCGACTCCTAAGCCATCGTCTATGTTGACATAGGCGGCGCCTAACCTATCGCCTAAGTGAGGCAGTGAGCATAGGCAATCGTATAAGCGGCGCCTAACCTATCTCCTATGTTTATATAGGTGGCGCCTATGGAATCTCCTATGTTTACATAGGCGGCGCCTAACCTATCGCCTTAGTGAGGCAGCAAGCATAGGCAATGGTATAAGCGGCGCTTAACCTAGCGCCTATGTTGATATAGTCGGCACCTAAGCGATCGCCTATGTTGATATAGTCGGCGCCTAACCTATCGCCAAAGTGACGCGGTGAGAATAGTCAATGGTATAAGCGGCGCCTAACCTGTCGCCTATGTTGACATAGATGGAGCCTAACCTATCGCCTATGTGAGGCATTGAGCATAGGAAATAGTATAAGCGGCGCCTAACCTATCGCTTATATTGACATAGGCGGCGCCTAACCTATCGCTTAAGTGATGCAGTGAGTATAGGCAATGGTATAAACGGCGCCTAACCTATCACCTATGTTAAAATATGCGGCACGTAACCTATCGCCTATGTCAGGCGGTGAGCATAGGCAATGGTATAAGCGGCGCAGAACCTATCGCCTATGTTGATATAGGTGGCGCCTAAGCCATTGCCTATGTTAACATAGATGGAGCCTAACCTATCGTCTATGTGAGGCAGTCAGCATAGGTAATGGTATTTGTGGCACCTATCCTATCGCCTATTTGGATATAGGTGAAGCCTACGCTAGAACCTATGTTGACATAGAAGGCGCCTAAGTGAGGCAGTGAGCATAGGAAATGGTATAAGCGGTGCCTAACCTATCACCTATGCTGATATAGACGACGCCTAAGCCATCGTCTATGTTGACATAGGCGGCGCCTAACCTATCGCCTAAGTGAGGCAGTGAGCATAGGCAATCGTATAAGCGGCGCCTAACCTATCACCTTTGTTGATATAGGAGGCACCTAAACCATCGCCTATGTTAACATAGGTGGCGCCAAACCTATCGCAAAAGTGAGGGACTAAGCATAGACAATGGTATAATCGGCGCCTAACCTATCGCCTATACTGATATAGGCAGCGCCTAAGCCATCGCCTATGTTGACATAGGTGACGTCTAAGCTATCGCCTAAGTGAGGTAGTGAGCATAGACAACGGTATAAGCGGCGCCGAACCTATCGCCTATGTTGATATAGGAGGCACCTATGCCATCGCCTAAGTAAGGCAGTGAGCATAGAAAATGGTATAAGCGGCGCCTAACCTATCGCCTATGTTGATATAGGCTGCGCCTAAGCGAGCGCCTATGTTGACTTATGCGGCGCCTAACCTATCGCCTAAGAAAGGCGGTGAGCATAGGCAATGGTTGAAGCGGCGCATAACCTATCGCCTATGTTGATATAGGTGGCGCCTAAGCCATTGCCTATGTTGACATAGACCGAGGCTAACCTATCGCCTATGTTTAAATAGGCCGTGGCTAATCTAAGTGAGGCAGCGAGCATAGGAAATGGTATAAGCGGCACCTAACCTATCGCCTATGTTGATATACGTGGCGCCTATGCCATTGCCTAGGATTATATATGCGGCACCCAACCTATCACCTAAGTGAGGCAGTAAGCATAGTCAATGGTATAAGAGGCCCCTAACCTATCCCCAATGTTGATATAGGCGGCGCCTAAGCCATCGCCTATGTTGACGTAGGCGGTGCCTAACCTATCGCCTAATTGAGGCAGTGACCATAGGCAATGGTATAAGCATCGCCTAACCTATCGCCTATGTGGTTATTGGCGGCGCCTAACCCATCGCCTATATTGACATAGGCGGCACCTAACTTATCGCCTAAGTGAGGCAGTGAGAATAGGCAATGGTATAACCAGAGCCTAACCTATCGCCTATGTTGATATAGGCGGCCCCTAAGCCATTGCCTATGTTAACATAGGTGGCGCCTAACCTATCGCCTAAGTGAGGTTGTGAGCATAGGCAATGGTATAAGTGGCGCCTAACCTATCGCCTATGATGATATAGGCGGCGCCTAAGCCATCGGCTATGTTGACTTAGGCGGCGCCTAACCTATCGCCTATGTTGATATAGGCAGCACCATATTGATTGCCTCTGTTGACATAGGCGGCGTCTAACCTATCACCTAAGTGAGGCAGTGAGCATAGACAATGGTATAAGCGGCGCCTAACCTATCACCTATGTTGATATAGACGGCACCTAAGCCATTGCCTAAATGAGGCAGTTAGCATAGGCAATGGTATAATCGGCGCCTAACCTATCACCTATTTTGATATACGTGGAGCCACAATGATCGCCTATGTTTATATAGGCGGCGCCTAACCTATATCCTAAGTGAGGTGGTGAGCCTTGGCAATGGTATAAGCGGAGCCTAACCTGTCGCTAATGTTGGTATAGGCGGCGCCTAATCCATCGACTATATTGACATAGGCGACGCCAAACCTATCGCCTAAGTGAGGAAGTAAACATAGGTAATGGTATAAGCGGCGCCTAACCTATCGCCAATGTTGATATAGGTGGTGCCTATGGAATCGCTTATGTTTACATAGGCGGCGCCTAACCTATCGCCTAAGTGAGGCAGCGAGCATAGGCAATGGTATAAACGGCGCCTAACCTATCGCCTATGTTGATATACGTGGCACCTAAGCCATCGCCAATGTTTAAATAGGCGGCGGCTAATCTATCGCCTAAGTGAGGTAGTAAGAAACGACAATGGTATATGCGGCGCCAAACCTAACGCCTATGTTGATATAGGCAGCGCCTAAGCCATCGCCTATGTTTACGTAGGTTGTGCCTAACCTATCCCCTAATTGAGGTAGTGACCATAGGCAATGGTATAAGCGGTGCCTAACCTATCGCCTATGTTGATATAGGCGGCGCCTACACCATTACCTATGTTGACATAGATGGAGCCTAACCTATCGCCTATGACAGGCAGTAAGCATAGGAAATGGTATGAGCCATCGTATATGTTGAGATAGGTGGCGCCTAACCTATTGCCTAAGTGAGGAGGTGAGCATAGGCAATGGTATAAGCGGTGCCTAACCTATTGCCTATTTTGATATACGAGGCGCCTAAACCATTGCCTATGTTAACATATGTGGAGCCTAACCAATCGCCAAAGTGAGGCACTGAGCATAGGCAATGGTATAAGCGGAGCCTAACCTATCGCCTATGTTAATATAGGCAGCGCCTAAGCCATCGCCTATGTTGACATAGGCGGCGCCTAACCTATCGCCTAAGTGAGGTAGTGATTATAGATAATGGTATAAGCGGCGCCTAAGCAATCGCCTATGTTGATATAGGAGGCACCTATTCCATCGCCTAAGTGAGTAAGTGAGCATAGCCAATGGTATAAGTTGTGCCTAACCTATCGCCTATGTTGATATAGGCGGCGCCAAAGCGATCGCCTATGATGACTTAGGCGGCGCCTAACCTATCGCCTAAGTAAGCCGGTGAGCATAGGAAATGGTATAAGCGGCGCATAACCTATCGCCTTTGTTGATATAGGTGGCGCCTAAGCAAGTGCCTATGTTGACATAGACCGAGCCTAAATTATCGACTAAGTGAGAAAGTGAGCATAGGTAATCGTATAAGCAGCGCCTATCTATCGCCTATGTTGATATAGGTGGTGCGTAAGCCATCACCTATGTTGACATAGAAGGCGCCTAACCTATCACCTAAGTGAGGCAGTGAGCATAGGTAATGGTATAAGCGACGCCTAACATATCGCAAATATTGATATAGGTGGCCCCTATGGCATCTCTTATGTTTACATAGGCGGCGCCTAACCTATCGCCTAAGTGTGGCAGCGAGCATAGGCAATTGTATAAGCGGAACCTAACCTATCACCTATGTTGATATACGAGGAGCCTAAGCCATTCCCTATGTTTATATATGCGGCGCCCAACCTATCGACTAAATGAGGCAGTAAGCATAGGCAATGGTATAAGCGGCGCCTAACCTATCGCCAATGTTGATATAGGCGGCGCCTAAGCCATCGCCTATGTTGACGTAGGCGGTGCCTAACCTATCTCCTAATTGAGGCAGTGGGCATAGGCAATGGTATAAGCATCGCCTAACCTATCTCCAATATAGATATAGGCGGCGCCTAAGCCATCACCTATATTGACATAGGCGGCACCTAACCTATCCCCTAAGTGAGGCAGTGAGCATAGGTAATGGTATAAGCGGCGCCTAACCTATCGCCTATGTTGATATAGGTGGCACCTATGGCATCTCCTATGTTTACATAGGCGGCGCCTAACCTATCGCCTTAGAGAGGCAGCAAGCATAGGCAATGGTATAAGCGGCGCTTAACCTAGCGCCTATGTTGATATAGTCGGCGCCTAAGCGATCGCCTATGTTGACATAGGCGGCGCCTAACCTATCGCCTAAGTGACGGGGTGAGAATAGTCAATGGTATAAGCGGCGCCTAACCTGTCGCCTATGTTGACATAGATGGAGCCTAACCTATCGCCTATGTGAGGCAGTGAGCATAGGAAATAATATAAGCGGCGCTTAACCTATCGCTTATATTAACATAGGCGGCGCCTAACCTATCGCTTAAGTGATGCAGTGAGTATAGGCAATGGTATAAGCGGCGCCTAACGTATCACCTATGTTAAAATAGGCGGCACCTAACCTATCGCCTATGTAAGGCGGTGAGCATAGGCAATGGTATAAGCGGCGCAGAACCTATCGCCTATGTTGATATAGGTGGCGCCTAAGCCATTGCCTATGTTAACATAGATGGAGCCTAACCTATCGTCTAAGTGAGGCAGTCAGCATAGGTAATGGTATAAGTGGCACCTAACCTATCGCCTATTTTGATATAGGTGAAGCCTACGCTAGAACCTATGTTGACATAGAAGGCGCCTAAGTGAGGCAGTGAGCATAGGAAATGGTATAAGCGGTGCCTAACCTATCACCTATGCTGATATAGACGACGCCTAAGCCATCGCCTATGTTGACATAGGCGGTGCCTAACCTATCGCCTAATTGAGGAAGTCTGCATATTTAATGGAATAAGCAACGCCTAACCTATCGCCTATGTTGATATAGGTGGCGCCTAAGCGATAACCTATGTTGACATAGGCGGAGCCTAACCTATCACCTATGTGAGGCAGTGAAAATTGGCAATGGTATAACCGGCGCCTAACCTATCGCCTATGTTGATATAGGCGGCGCCTAAGCCATCGCCTATGTTGACATAGGTGGAGCCTAACCTATCGCCTAAGTGAGGCAGTGAGCATAGGCAATGGTATAAGCAGCGCCTAACCTATCGTCTATGCTTATATAGGCGGCGTCTAAGCCATCGCCTATGTTGACATAGGCGGCGCCTAACCTATCGCCTATGTTGATATAGGCAGCACCATATCCATTGCCTCTGTTGACATAGGCGGCGTTTAACCTATCGCCTAAGTGAGGCAGTGAGCATAGACAATAGTATAAGCGACGCCTAACCTATCACCTATGTCGATATAGGCGGCACCTAAACCATCGCCTAAGTGAGGTAGTTAGCATAGGCAATGGTATATGTGGCACCTAACCTATCACCTATGTTGATATTGACAGAGCCAAAGCGATCGCCTATGTTGACATAGGCGGCGCCTAACCTATCTCCTAAGTGAGGCGATGAGCATAGGCAATGGTATAAGCGGCGCCTAACCTGTCGCCTATGTTGGTATACGCGGTGCCTAATCCATCGACTATGTTGACATAGGCGGCACCTAACCTATCGCCAAAGTGAGGCAGTGAGCATAGGTAATGGTATAAGCGACGCCTAACCTATCGCCAATGTTGATATAGGTGGCGCCTGTGGCATCGCTTATGTTTACATAGGCAGCGCCATACCTATCGCCTAAGTGAGGCAGCGAGCATAGGCAATGGTAGAAGCGGCGCCTAACCTATCGCATATGTTGATATATGTGGCGCCTAAGCCATTGCCTATGCTTATATAAGCGTCGCCCAACCTATCGACTAAGTGAGGCAATAAGCATAGGCAATGGTATAAGCGGCGCCTAACCAATTGCCAATGTTGATATAGGCGGCGCCTAAGCCATCGCCTATGTTGACGTAGGCGGTGCCTAACCTATTGCCTAATTGAGTTAGTGAGCATAGGTAATGGTATAAGCATCGCCTAACCTATCCCCTATGTTGATATAGGCGGTGCTTAAGCCATCACCTATATTGACATAGGCAGCACCTAACCTATCGCCTAAGTGAGGATGTGAGCATAGGTAATGGTATAAGCGGCGCTTAACCTATCGCCTATGTTGATATAGGTGGCGCCTATGGCATCTCCTATGTTTACATAGGCGGCGCCTAACGTATCGCCTTAGTGAGGCAGTAAGCCTAGGCAATGGTATAAGCGGCCCCTCACCTATCGCGTATGTTGATATAGGCGGCGCCTAAGCGATCTCCTATGTTGACATAGGCGGAACCTAACCTATCGCCTAAGTGAGGCTGTGAGAATAGTCAATGGTATAAGCGGCGCCTAACCTGTCGCCTATGTTGATATAAGCGGCAGCTAATCCATCGACTATGTTGACTTAGGCGGCACCTAACCTATCGCCTATGTGAGGCAGTGATCATAGGTAATGGTATAAGCGACGCCTAACCTAACGCCTATGTTGACATAGATGGCGCCTATGGCATCACTTATGTTTACATAGGCGGCGCCTAACCTATCACCTCAGTGAGGCAGCGAGCATAGGCAATGGTATAAGCGGCGCCTAACCTATCCCCTATGTTGACATACGTAGCGCCTAAGCCATTGCCTATGTTTATATATGCGACGCCTAACCTATCTCCTAAATAAGGCAGTAAGCATAGGCAATGGTATAAGCGGCACCTAACCTGTCGCATATGTTGATATAGGTGGCGCCTAAGCGATCGCCTATGTTGACATAGGCGGTGCCTAACCTATCGCCTAAGTGAGGCGGTGAGAATAGGCAATGGTATAAGCGGCACCTAACCTATCGCCTATGCTGACATAGACGGAGCCTAACCTATCGCCTATGTGAGGCAGTGAACATAGGAAATAGTATAAGCGACGCCTAACCTGTCGCCTAAGTGACGCAGTGAGTATAGGCAGTGGTATAAGCGGCGCCTAACCTATTGCCTATGATGATATAGGAGGCGCCTAAACCATCGCCTATGTTAACATAGGCGGCGCCTAACCTATCACCAAAGTGAGGCACTGAGCATAGGTAATTGTATATGCGGAGCCTAGCCTATCACCTAACTGAGGTAGTGAGCATAGAAAATTGTATAAGTGGCGCCTAACCTATCGCCTATGTTGATATAGGCGAAACATAAGCCATCACCTAAGTAAGGCAGAGAGCATTGCCAATGGTATAAGTGGCGCCTTACCTATCGCCTATGTTGATAGAGGCGGCACTTAAGCGATCGCCTATGTTAAAATAGGCGGCAACTAACCTATCGACTATGTTGATATAGGCGACACCTAACCTATAAGTGGCGCCTACCCTATCGCCTATGTTGATATAGGCGAAACATAAGCCATCACCTAAGTAAGGCGGTGAGCATAGGCAATGGTATAAGCGTCGCATAACCTATCGACTATATTGATATAGGTGGTGCCTAAGCCATTGACTATGTTAAAATAGACAGAGCCTAACCTATTGCCTAAGTGAGGCAGTGAGCATAGGTAATGGTATAAGTGGCACCTAACCTATCGCCTATTTTGATATAGGTGGCGCCTAAGCCATCACCTATGTTGACATAGAAGGCGCCTTACCTATCGCCCAAGTGAGGCAGTGAGCATAGGCAATGGTATAAGCGGTGCCTAACATATCGTCTATGCTGATATAGATGGCGCCTAAGCCATCGCCTATGTTGACATAGGCGGTGCCTAACCTATCGCCTAATTGAGGCAGTGAGCATAGAAAATGGTATAAGCGGCGCCTAACCTACCACCTATGTTGATATAGGTGGCACCAAAGCGATCACCTATGTTGACATAGGCGGAGCCTAACCTATCACCTATGTGAGGTAGTGAGAATAGGCAATGGTATACGCGGCGCAAACCTATCGCCTATGTTGATATAGGCGGCGCCTAAGCCATCGCCTATGTTGACATAGGCGGTGCCTAACCTATCGCCGATGTAGATATAGGCAACATCATATCCATTACCTCTGTTGACATAGGCAGCGTCAAACCTATCGCCTAAGTCAGGAAGTGAGCATAGACAATGGTATAAGCGGCGCCTAACCTATCACCTATGTTGATATAGGAGGCACCTAAGCCATCGCCTAAGTGAGGCAGTTAGCATAGGCAATGGTATAAGTGGCGCCTAACCTATCGCCTATGTGGATATGGGCGGAGCCTAAGTGATCGCCTATGTTGACATAGGCGGCACCTAACCTATCTCCTAAGTGAGGCGGTGAGCATAGGCAATGGTAGAAGCTGCGCCTAACCTGTCGCCTATGTTGGTATACGCGGCGCCTAATCTATCGACAATGTTGACTTAGGCGGCACCTAACCTATCGCCGAAGTGAGGCAGTGAGCATGGGTAATGGTATAAGCAACGCCTAACCTATCGCCAATGTTGATATAGGTGGCGCCTATGGCATCGCATATGTTTACAAAGGTGGTGCCTAACCTATCCCCTAAGTGAGGCAGCAACCATAGGCAATGGTATAAGTGGTGCCTAACCTATCGTCTATGTTGATATATGTGGCGCCTAAGCCATTGCCTATGTTTATATATGCGGCGCCCAACCTATCGACTAAGTGAGGCAGTAAGCATAGGCAATGGTATAAGCGGCGCCTAACCTATCGCCAATGTTGATATAGGTGGCGCCTAAGCCATCGCCTATGTTGACGTAGACGGTGCCTAACCTATCGCCTAATTGAGGCAGTGAGCATAGGCAATGGTATAAGCATCGCCTAACCTATCGCCTATGTTGGTATAGGCGGCGCCTAAGCCATCGCCTATATTAACATAGGCAGCACCTAACCTATCGCCTAAGTGAGTCAGTGAGCATAGGTAATGGTATAAGCGGAGTCTAGCCTATCGCCTATGTTGATATAGGTGGCGCCTATGGCATCTCCTATGTTTACATAGGCGACGCCCAACCTATCGCCTTAGTGAGGCAGTAAGCATAGGCAATGGTATAAGCGGCGCCTCACCTATCGCGTATATTGATATAGGCGGCGCCTATGCGATCTCCTATGTTGACATAGGCAGCGCCTAACCTATCGCCTAAGTGAGGCAGTGAGAATAGGTAATGGTATAAGCGGTGCCTAACCTGTCGCCTATGTTGATATAGGCAGCGCCTAATCCATCGACTATGTTGACATAGGCGGCACCTAACCTATCGCCTAAGTTAGGCAGTGAGCATAGGTAATGGTATAAGCGGCGCCTAACTTATCGCCTATGTTGATATAGGTGGCGCCTATGGCATCGCTTATGTTTACATAGGCGGCACCTAACCTATCACCTAAGTGAGGCAGCGAGCATAGGTAATGGTATTAGCAGCGCCTAACCTATTGCCTATGTTGACATACGTGGCGCCTAAGCCATTGCCTATGTTTATATATGCGGCCCCTAACCTGTCGCCTATGTTGATATAGGCGGCGCCTAATCCATCGCATATGTTGACATAGGCGGCACCTAACCTATCCCCTAAGGCAGTGAGCATAGGTAATGGTATAAGCGGCGCCTAACCTATCAACTATGTTGATATAGGTGGCGCCTATGGCATCGCCTATGTTTACATAGGCGGCGACTAACTTATCGCCTAAGTTAGGCAGCTAACATAGGCAATGGTATAAGCGGCTCCTAACCTATCGCCTATGTCGATATACGTGGCGCCTAACTCATCGCCTATATTTAAGTAGGCGGCGGCTAATATATCGCCTAAGTGAGGTAGTAAGCATAGGCAATGGTATAAGCGGCACCAAACCTAACTACAATGTTCATATAGGCAGCGCCTAAGCCATCGCCTATGTTGACGTAGGCGGTGCCTAACCGATCCCCTAATTGAGGTAGTGAGCATAGGAAATGGTATATGCGGTGCCTATACTATCTGCTATGTTGATATAGGCGGCGCCTACGCCATTACCTATGTTCACATAGACGGAGCCTAACCTATCTACTATGTCAGGCAGTGAGCATAGGAAATCGTATATGCGGCGCCTAAGCTATCGCCTATGTTGATATAGGCGGTGCCTAGCCTATCGCCTATGTGAGGCAGTGAGCTTAGGTAATGGTATAAGCGGCGCCTAACTTATCTCTATGTTGACATAGGTGGAGCCTATGGCATCGCTTATGTTTACATAGGCGGCACCTAACCTATCACCTAAGTGAGGCAGCGAGCATAGGTAATGGTATTAGCAGCGCCTAACATATCGCCTATGTTGAAATACGTGGCGCCTAAGCCATTGCCTATGTTTATATATGCGGTGCCTAACCTATCGCCTAAGTAAGGCAGTAATCATAGGCAATGGTATAAGCGGCCCCTAACCTGTCGCCTATGTTGATATAGGCGGTGCCTAATCCATCGCATATGTTGACATACGCGGCACCTAACCTATCCCCTAAGGCAGTGAGCATAGGTAATGGTATAAGCGGCGCCTAACCTATCAACTATGTTGATATAGGTGGCGCCTATGGCATCGCCTATGTTTACATAGGCGGCGACTAACTTATCGCCTAAGTAAGGCAGCTAGCATAGGCAATGGTATAAGCGGCGCCTAACCTATTGCCTATGTTGATATACGTGGCGCCTAACTCATCGCCTATATTTAAGTAGGCGGCGGCTAATATATCGCCTATGTGAGGTATTAATCATAGGCAATGGTATAAGAAGCACCAAACCTAACTATAATATTGATATAGGCAGCGCCTAAGCCATCACCTATGTTGACGTAGGCGGTGCCTAACCGATCACCTAATTGAGGTAGTGAGCATAGGAAATGGTATATGCGGTGCCTATACTATCTGCTATGTTGATATAGGCGGCGCCTACGCCATTACCTATGTTCACATAGACGGAGCCTAACCTATCTACTATGTCAGGCAGTGAGCATAGGAAATCGTATAAGCGTTGCCTATGCTATCGCCTATGTTGATATAGGCGGTGCCTAGCCTATCTCCTATGTGAGGCAGTGAGCATAGGTAATGTTATAAGCGGCGCCTAACTTATCTCTATGTTGACATAGGTGGCGCCTATGGCATCGCTTATGTTTACATAGGCGGCACCTAACCTATCACCTAAGTGAGGTAGCGAGCATAGGTAATGGTATTAGCAGCGCCTAACCTATCGCCTATGTTGACATACGTGGCGCCTAAGCCATTGCCTATGTTTATATATGCGGCGCCTAACCTATCGCCTAAGTAAGGCAGTAATCATAGGCAATGGTATAAGCGGCCCCTAACCTGTCGCCTATGTTGATATAGGCGACGCCTAATCCATCGCATATGTTGACATATGCGGCACCTAACCTATCCCCTAAGGCAGTGAGCATAGGTAATGGTATAAGCGGCGCCTAACCTATCAACTATGTTGATATAGGTGGCGCCTATGGCATCGCCTATGTTTACATAGGCGGCGACTAACTTATCTCCTAAGTAAGGCAGCTAGCATAGGCAATGGTATAAGCGGCGCCTAACCTATCGCCTATGTTGATATACGTGGCGCCTAACTCATCGCCTATATTTAAGTAGGCGGCGGCTAATATATCGCCTAAGTGAGGTAGTAATCATAGGCAATGGTATAAGCAGCACCAAACCTAACTATAATGTTGATATAGGCAGCGCCTAAGCCATCGCCTATGTTGACGTAGGCGGTGCCTAACCGATCCCCTAATTGAGGTAGTGAGAATAGGAAATGGTATATGCGGTGACTATACTATCTGCTATGTTGATATAGGCGGCGCCTACGCCATTACCTATGTTCACATAGACGGAGCCTAACCTATCTACTATGTCAGGCAGTGAGCATAGGAAAACGTATAAGCGGCGCCTAAGCTATCGCCATTGTTGATATAGGCGGTGCCTAGCCTATCGCCTAAGTGAGGAGGTGAGCATAGGCAATGGTATAAGCGGCGCCTAACCTATCGCCTATGTTGATATAGGAGGCGCCTAAACCATCGCCTATGTTACCATATGTGGCGCCTAACCTATCGCCAAAGTGAGGCACTGAGCATAGGCAATGGTATAAGCGGCGCCTAACCTATCGCCTATGTTGATATAGGCAGCGCCTAAGCCATCGCCTATGTTGACATAGGAGGCGCCAAACCTATCACCTAAGTATGGTAGTGAGCATAAATAATGGTATAAGCGGCGCCTAACGTATCGCCTATGTTGATATAGGTGGCACCTCTGCCATCGCCTAAGTGAGGCAGTGAGCATAGCCAATGGTATAAGTGGTGCCTAACCTATCGCCTAAGTATGGCAGTGAGCATAGGCAATAATATAAGCGGCGCATAACTTATCGCCTATGTTTATATAGGTGGTGCCTAAGCCAGTGCCTATGCTGACATAGACCCAGCCTAACCTATCGCCTAAGTGAGAAAGTATGCATAGGTAATGGGATAAGAGGCGATTATCTATCACCTATGTTGATATAGGTGGCACCTAATCCATCACCTATGTTGACATAGAAGGCGCCTAACCTATCACCTATGTGAGGAAGTGAGCATAGGTAATGGTATAAGCGACGCCTAACTTATCGCCAATGTTGATATAGGTGGACCCTATGGCATCGCTTATGTTTACATAGGCGGCGCCTAACCTATCGCCTAACTGTGGCAGCGAGCATAGGCAATGGTATAAGCGGCGCCTAACCTATCACCTATGTTGATTTACGTGGAGCCTAAGCCATTGCCTATGTATATATATGCGGTGCCCAACCTATCAACTAAGTGAGGCAGTAAGCATAGGCAATGGTATAAGCGGCGCCTAACCTATCGCCAATGTAGATATAGGCGGCGCCTAATCCTTCGCCAATGTTGACGTAGGTGGTGCCTAACCTATCTCCTAATTGAGGCAGTGGGCATAGGCAATGGTATAAGCATCGCCTAGCCTATCGCCTATGTAGATATAGGCGGCACCTAATCCATCGCCTATATTGACATAGGCGGCACCGAACCTATCGCCTAAGTGAGGCAGTGAGCATAAGTAATGGTATAAGCGGCACCTAACCTATCGCCTATGTTGATATTGGTGGCACCTATGGCATCTCCTATGTTTACATAGGCGGCGCATAACCTATCGCCTTAGTGAGGCAGCAAGAATAGGCAATGGTATAAGCGGCGCCTAACCTATCGCCTATGTTGATATAGGCGGTGCCTAAGCGATCGCCTATGTTGACATAGGCGGCGCCTAACCTATCGCCTAAGTGAGGCGGTGAGAATAGGCAATGGTATAAGCGACACCTAACCTATCGCCTATGTTGACATAGGTGGCGCCTATGGCAGCGCCTATGGCATCGCGTATGTCTACATAGGAGACGCCTAACTTATCGCTTTAGTAAGGAAGCTAACATAGGAAATGGTATAAGCGGCGCCTAATCTATCGCCTATGTTGATATACGTGGCTCCTAAGCCATCACCTATGTATAAATAGGTGGCGGCTAATCTATCGCCTAAGTTAGGCAGTAAGCATAGGCAATGGTATAAGCGGAGCCTAACCTAATGCCTATATTGATATAGGAAGCGACTAAGCCATCGCCTATGTTGACGTAGGCGGTGCCTAACCTATAGCCTAATTAGTGAAGTGAGCATTGGCAATGGTATAAGCGGCGCCTAACCTATCGATTATGTTGATATAGGCGGCGCCTAAGCCATTGCCTATGTTTACATAGACGGAGCCTAACCTATCGCCTATGTCAGGCAGTGCGCATACGAAATGGTATATGAGGCGCCTAACCTATCGCCTATGTTGACATAGGCAACGCCTAAGACATTGTCTATGTTGACATAGGCTGCGCCTAACCTATCTCCTATGTAAGGCGGTGATCATAGGCAATGGTATAAGCGGCGCCTAACCTATCTCCTATGTTGATATAGGAGACGCCTAAACCATCGCCTATGTTAACATAGATGGCTCCTAACCTATCGCCAAAGTGAGGCACTGAGCATAGGCAATGGTATAAGCGGCGCCTAACCTATCACCTACATTGATATAGGCAGCGCCTAAGTGAGGTAGTGAGCATAGACAATGGTATAAGTGGCGCCTAACCTATCGCCTATGTTGATATAGGAGGCACCTCTGCCATCGCCTAAGTGAGGCAGTGAGCATAGCCAATGGTATAAGCGATGCCTAACCGATCACCTATGTTGATATAGGCGGTGCCAAAACGATCGCCTATGTTGACTTAGGCGGCGCCTAACCTATCGCCTAAGTAAGGCGATGAGCATAGGCAATGGTATAATCGGCACATAACGTATCGCCTATGTTGGTATAGGTGGAGCCTAAGCCATTGCCTATGTTGACATAGACAAGCCTAACCTATCGCCTAACTGAGAAAGTGAGCGTAGGTAATGGTATAAGCGGCGCCTCTCTATCGCCTATATTGATATAGGTGGCGCCTAAGCCATCACATATGTTGACATAGAAGGCGCCTAACCTATCGCCTAAGTGAGGCAGTGAGCATAGGCAATGGTATAAGCGTTTCCTAACCTATCGCATATGCTGATCTAGACGGCGTCTAAGCCATCACCTATATTGACATAGGCAGTGCCTAACCTATCGCCTAATTGAGGCAGTGAGCATAGGAAATGGTATATGCGGCGCATAACCTATCGCCTATGTTTATATAGGTGGCGCCTAAGCCATCACCTATGTTGACATAGGCAGATCCTAACCTATCACCTATGTGAGGCAGTGAGAATAGGCAATGGTATAACCGGCGCCTAACCTATCGCCTAAGTTGATATAGGCGGCGCCGAAGCCATCATCCATGTTGACATAGGTGGCGCCTAACCTATCGCCTAAGTGAGGCAGTGAGCATAGGTAATGGTATAAGGGGCGCCTAACCTATCGCCTATCTTAATATAAGCGGTGCCTAAGCCATCTCCTATGTTGACATAGGTGGCGCCTAACTTATCGCCTATGTTGATATAGGCAGTACAATATACATTGCCTCTATTGACATAGGCGGCATCTAACCTATCGCCTAAGTGAGGCAGTGAGCATACACATTGGTATAAGCGGCGCCTAACCTATCACCTATGTTGATATAGGAGGCACCTAAGCCATCGCCTAAGTGAGGCAGTTTGCATAGGCAATGGTATAAGCGGAGCCTAACCTATCGCCTATGTTGATATAGGCGGAGACTAACCGATCGCCTATGTTGACATAGGCAGCGCCTAACCTATCTCCTAAGTGAGGCGGTGAGCATCGACAATGGTATAAGCGGCGCCTAACCTGTCGCCTATGTTGGTATAGGTGGTGCCTAATCCATCGACTATATTGACATAGGCGGCACCTAACCTATCGCCTATGTTAGGCAGTGAGTATAGGTAATGGTATAAGCGCCGCCTAACCTATCACCAATGCTGATATAGGTGGCGCTTATTGCATCGCTTATGATTAAATAGGCGGCGCCGAACCTATCGCCTAAGTGAGGCAGCGAGCATAGGCAATGGTTTAAGCGGCGCCTAACCTATTGCCAATGTTGATATAGGCGTTGCCTAAGCCATCGGCTATGTTGACGTAGGCGGTGCCTAACCTATCGCCTAATTGAGGCAGTGACCATAAGCAATGGTATAAGCGTCGCCTAACCTATCCCCTATGTTGACATAGGTGGTGCCTATGGCATCGCTTATGTTTACATAGGCGGTGCCTAACCTATCGCCTAAGTGAGGTAGCGAGCATAGGCAATGGTATAACAGGCGCCTAACCTATCGCCTATGTTGACATACGTGGCACCTAAGCCATTGCCTATGTTTATATATGTGGCGCCTAACTTATCGTCTAAGTGAGGAAGTAAGCATAGGCAATGGTATAAGCGGCCCCGAACCTATTGCCTATGTTGATATAGGCACCGCCTAAGCCATCGCCTATGTTGACATAGGCGAAGCCTAATCTATCGCCTAAGTGAGTTAGTGAACATATACAATGGTATAAGCGGCGCCTAACCTATCGCCTATGTTGATATATGAGGCACCTATGTCATCGCCTAAGTGAGGCAGTGAGCATAGCACAATGGTATAAGCGGCGCCTAACCTATCGCCTATGTTGATATAGGCGGCGCCTAAGCAATCTCCTATGTTGACTTAGGCGGCGCCTAACCTATCGCCTAAGTATGGCGGTCAGCATAGGCAATGCAATAAGCGGCGCATAACCTATCGCCTATGTTGATATAGGTGGCGCCTAAGCCATTGCCTATGTTGACATAGAAGGTGCCTAAGCTATCGCCTATGTTTAAATAGGCGGTGGCTAATCTATCGCCTATGTCAGGCAGTAAGCATAGGCAATGGTATAAGTAGCGCCTAACCTAATGCCTATGTAGATATAGGCAGCGCCTAACCCATCGCCAACGTTGACGTAGGTGATGCCTAACCTATCGCCTAGTTGAGGTAGTGAGCATAGGAATTGGTATAAGCAGCGCCTAACATATCGCCTATGTTGATATAGGCGGTGCCTACGCCATTGCCTATGTTGACATAGATGGAGCCTAACCTATAGCCTATGTCAGCCAGTAAGCATAGGAAATGGTATAAGCAGCGCCTAACCTATCGCCTTTGTTGATATAGGCGACGCCTAAGCCATCGTCTATGTTGACATAGGCGGCGCCTAACATATCGCCTATGTGAGGCAGTGAGCATAGGCAATGGTATAAGCGGCGCCTAACCTATCGCCTATGTTGATATATGAGGCACCTAAGTCATCGCCTCAGTGAGGCAGTGAGCATAGCACAATGGTATAAGCGGCGCCTAACCTATCGCCTATGTTGATATAGGCGGCGCCTAAGCAATCTCCTATGTTGACTTAGGCGGCGCCTATCCTATCGCCTAAGTATGGCGGTCAGCATAGGCAATGTTATAAGCGGCGCATAACCTATCGCCTATGTTGATATAGGTGGCGCCAAAGCCATTGCCTATGTTGACATAGAAGGTGCCTAACCTATCGCCTATGTTTAAATTGACGGTGGGTAATCTATCGCCTAAGTCAGGCAGTAAGCATAGGCAATGGTATAAGCAGCGCCTAACCTAATGCCTATGTTGATATAGGCAGCGCCTAACCCATCGCCTACGTTGACGTAGGCGATGCCTAACCTATCGCCTAGTTGAGGTAGTGAGCATAGGAATTGGTATAAGGGGCGCCTAACCTATCGCCTATGTTGAGATAGGCGGTGCCTACGCCATTGCCTATGTTGACATAGATGGAGCCTAACCTATAGCCTATGTCAGGCAGTAAGCATAGAAAATGGTATAAGCAGCGCCTAACCTATCGCCTTCGTTGATATAGGCGACGCCTAAGCCATCGTCTATATTGACATAGGCGGCGCCTAACCTATCGCCTAAGTGAGGCAGTGAGCATAGGCAATGGTATAAGCAGCGCCTAACCTATCGCCTATGTTGATATAGGAGGCACCTAAACCATCGCCTAGGTTAACATAGGTGGCGCCTAACCTATCGCCAAAGTGAGGCAATAAGCATAGGCAATGGTTTAAGTGGTGCCTAACCTATCGCCTATGTTGATATAGGCAGCGCCTAAGCCATCGCCTATATTGACATAGGCGGCACCTAACCTATCGCCTAAGTGATGTAGTGAGAATAGTCAATGGTATAACCGGTGCCTAACCTATCGCCTATGTTGATATAGGAGACGCCTAAGCCATCGCCTATGTTGACATAGGTGGCGCCTAACCTATCGCCTAAGTGAGGCAATGAGCATAGGCAATGGTATAAGCGGCGCCTAACCTATCGCCTATGTTGATATAGGCAGCACCATATCTATTGCCTTTGTTGACATAGGCGGCGTCTAACCTATCGCCTAAGCTATCACCTAAGTGAGGTATTGATCATACACAATGGAATAAGCGGCGCCGAACCTATCGCCTATGTTGATATAGGAGGCACCTATGCCATCGCCTAAGTGAGGCAGTGATCATAGGCAATGGTATAAGCGGCGCCTAACCTATCGCCTATGTTGAAAAAGGCAGCGCCTATGCAAGCGCCTATGTTGACTTATGCGGCGACTATCCTATCACCTAAGTAAGGCGGTGAGCATAGGGAATGGTATAAGCGGCGCATAACCTATCGCCTATGTTGATATAGGTGGCGCCTAAGCCATTGCCTATGTTGACATAGACCGAGCCTAACCTATCGCCTATGTTGATATAGGTGGCGCCTAAGCCATTGCCTATGTTGACATAGACCGAGCCTAACCTATCGCCTATTTTTAAATAGGCGGTGGCTAATTTAAGTGTGGTAGCGAGCATAGGAAATTGTATAAGCGTCTCCTAACCTATCACCTATGTTGACATAGGCAACGCCTAAGACATTGTCTATGTTGACATAGGCTGCGCCTAACCTATCTCCTATGTAAGGCGGTGATCATAGGCAATGGTATAAGCGGCGCCTAACCTATCTCCTATGTTGATATAGGAGACGCCTAAACCATCGCCTATGTTAACATAGATGGCTCCTAACCTATCGCCAAAGTGAGGCACTGAGCATAGGCAATGGTATAAGCGGCGCCTAACCTATCACCTACATTGATATAGGCAGCGCCTAAGTGAGGTAGTGAGCATAGACAATGGTATAAGTGGCGCCTAACCTATCGCCTATGTTGATATAGGAGGCACCTCTGCCATCGCCTAAGTGAGGCAGTGAGCATAGCCAATGGTATAAGCGATGCCTAACCGATCACCTATGTTGATATAGGCGGTGCCAAAACGATCGCCTATGTTGACTTAGGCGGCGCCTAACCTATCGCCTAAGTAAGGCGATGAGCATAGGCAATGGTATAATCGGCACATAACGTATCGCCTATGTTGGTATAGGTGGAGCCTAAGCCATTGCCTATGTTGACATAGACAAGCCTAACCTATCGCCTAACTGAGAAAGTGAGCGTAGGTAATGGTATAAGCGGCGCCTCTCTATCGCCTATATTGATATAGGTGGCGCCTAAGCCATCACATATGTTGACATAGAAGGCGCCTAACCTATCGCCTAAGTGAGGCAGTGAGCATAGGCAATGGTATAAGCGTTTCCTAACCTATCGCATATGCTGATCTAGACGGCGTCTAAGCCATCACCTATATTGACATAGGCAGTGCCTAACCTATCGCCTAATTGAGGCAGTGAGCATAGGAAATGGTATATGCGGCGCATAACCTATCGCCTATGTTTATATAGGTGGCGCCTAAGCCATCACCTATGTTGACATAGGCAGATCCTAACCTATCACCTATGTGAGGCAGTGAGAATAGGCAATGGTATAACCGGCGCCTAACCTATCGCCTAAGTTGATATAGGCGGCGCCGAAGCCATCATCCATGTTGACATAGGTGGCGCCTAACCTATCGCCTAAGTGAGGCAGTGAGCATAGGTAATGGTATAAGGGGCGCCTAACCTATCGCCTATCTTAATATAAGCGGTGCCTAAGCCATCTCCTATGTTGACATAGGTGGCGCCTAACTTATCGCCTATGTTGATATAGGCAGTACAATATACATTGCCTCTATTGACATAGGCGGCATCTAACCTATCGCCTAAGTGAGGCAGTGAGCATACACATTGGTATAAGCGGCGCCTAACCTATCACCTATGTTGATATAGGAGGCACCTAAGCCATCGCCTAAGTGAGGCAGTTTGCATAGGCAATGGTATAAGCGGAGCCTAACCTATCGCCTATGTTGATATAGGCGGAGACTAACCGATCGCCTATGTTGACATAGGCAGCGCCTAACCTATCTCCTAAGTGAGGCGGTGAGCATCGACAATGGTATAAGCGGCGCCTAACCTGTCGCCTATGTTGGTATAGGTGGTGCCTAATCCATCGACTATATTGACATAGGCGGCACCTAACCTATCGCCTATGTTAGGCAGTGAGTATAGGTAATGGTATAAGCGCCGCCTAACCTATCACCAATGCTGATATAGGTGGCGCTTATTGCATCGCTTATGATTACATAGGCGGCGCCGAACCTATCGCCTAAGTGAGGCAGCGAGCATAGGCAATGGTTTAAGCGGCGCCTAACCTATTGCCAATGTTGATATAGGCGTTGCCTAAGCCATCGGCTATGTTGACGTAGGCGGTGCCTAACCTATCGCCTAATTGAGGCAGTGACCATAAGCAATGGTATAAGCGTCGCCTAACCTATCCCCTATGTTGACATAGGTGGTGCCTATGGCATCGCTTATGTTTACATAGGCGGTGCCTAACCTATCGCCTAAGTGAGGTAGCGAGCATAGGCAATGGTATAACAGGCGCCTAACCTATCGCCTATGTTGACATACGTGGCACCTAAGCCATTGCCTATGTTTATATATGTGGCGCCTAACTTATCGTCTAAGTGAGAAAGTAAGCATAGGCAATGGTATAAGCGGCCCCGAACCTATTGCCTATGTTGATATAGGCACCGCCTAAGCCATCGCCTATGTTGACATAGGCGAAGCCTAATCTATCGCCTAAGTGAGTTAGTGAACATATACAATGGTATAAGCGGCGCCTAACCTATCGCCTATGTTGATATATGAGGCACCTATGTCATCGCCTAAGTGAGGCAGTGAGCATAGCACAATGGTATAAGCGGCGCCTAACCTATCGCCTATGTTGATATAGGCGGCGCCTAAGCAATCTCCTATGTTGACTTAGGCGGCGCCTAACCTATCGCCTAAGTATGGCGGTCAGCATAGGCAATGCAATAAGCGGCGCATAACCTATCGCCTATGTTGATATAGGTGGCGCCTAAGCCATTGCCTATGTTGACATAGAAGGTGCCTAAGCTATCGCCTATGTTTAAATAGGCGGTGGCTAATCTATCGCCTATGTCAGGCAGTAAGCATAGGCAATGGTATAAGTAGCGCCTAACCTAATGCCTATGTAGATATAGGCAGCGCCTAACCCATCGCCAACGTTGACGTAGGTGATGCCTAACCTATCGCCTAGTTGAGGTAGTGAGCATAGGAATTGGTATAAGCAGCGCCTAACATATCGCCTATGTTGATATAGGCGGTGCCTACGCCATTGCCTATGTTGACATAGATGGAGCCTAACCTATAGCCTATGTCAGCCAGTAAGCATAGGAAATGGTATAAGCAGCGCCTAACCTATCGCCTTTGTTGATATAGGCGACGCCTAAGCCATCGTCTATGTTGACATAGGCGGCGCCTAACATATCGCCTATGTGAGGCAGTGAGCATAGGCAATGGTATAAGCGGCGCCTAACCTATCGCCTATGTTGATATATGAGGCACCTAAGTCATCGCCTCAGTGAGGCAGTGAGCATAGCACAATGGTATAAGCGGCGCCTAACCTATCGCCTATGTTGATATAGGCGGCGCCTAAGCAATCTCCTATGTTGACTTAGGCGGCGCCTATCCTATCGCCTAAGTATGGCGGTCAGCATAGGCAATGTTATAAGCGGCGCATAACCTATCGCCTATGTTGATATAGGTGGCGCCAAAGCCATTGCCTATGTTGACATAGAAGGTGCCTAACCTATCGCCTATGTTTAAATTGACGGTGGGTAATCTATCGCCTAAGTCAGGCAGTAAGCATAGGCAATGGTATAAGCAGCGCCTAACCTAATGCCTATGTTGATATAGGCAGCGCCTAACCCATCGCCTACGTTGACGTAGGCGATGCCTAACCTATCGCCTAGTTGAGGTAGTGAGCATAGGAATTGGTATAAGGGGCGCCTAACCTATCGCCTATGTTGAGATAGGCGGTGCCTACGCCATTGCCTATGTTGACATAGATGGAGCCTAACCTATAGCCTATGTCAGGCAGTAAGCATAGAAAATGGTATAAGCAGCGCCTAACCTATCGCCTTCGTTGATATAGGCGACGCCTAAGCCATCGTCTATATTGACATAGGCGGCGCCTAACCTATCGCCTAAGTGAGGCAGTGAGCATAGGCAATGGTATAAGCAGCGCCTAACCTATCGCCTATGTTGATATAGGAGGCACCTAAACCATCGCCTAGGTTAACATAGGTGGCGCCTAACCTATCGCCAAAGTGAGGCAATAAGCATAGGCAATGGTTTAAGTGGTGCCTAACCTATCGCCTATGTTGATATAGGCAGCGCCTAAGCCATCGCCTATATTGACATAGGCGGCACCTAACCTATCGCCTAAGTGATGTAGTGAGAATAGTCAATGGTATAACCGGTGCCTAACCTATCGCCTATGTTGATATAGGAGACGCCTAAGCCATCGCCTATGTTGACATAGGTGGCGCCTAACCTATCGCCTAAGTGAGGCAATGAGCATAGGCAATGGTATAAGCGGCGCCTAACCTATCGCCTATGTTGATATAGGCAGCACCATATCTATTGCCTTTGTTGACATAGGCGGCGTCTAACCTATCGCCTAAGCTATCACCTAAGTGAGGTATTGATCATACACAATGGAATAAGCGGCGCCGAACCTATCGCCTATGTTGATATAGGAGGCACCTATGCCATCGCCTAAGTGAGGCAGTGATCATAGGCAATGGTATAAGCGGCGCCTAACCTATCGCCTATGTTGAAAAAGGCAGCGCCTATGCAAGCGCCTATGTTGACTTATGCGGCGACTATCCTATCACCTAAGTAAGGCGGTGAGCATAGGGAATGGTATAAGCGGCGCATAACCTATCGCCTATGTTGATATAGGTGGCGCCTAAGCCATTGCCTATGTTGACATAGACCGAGCCTAACCTATCGCCTATGTTGATATAGGTGGCGCCTAAGCCATTGCCTATGTTGACATAGACCGAGCCTAACCTATCGCCTATTTTTAAATAGGCGGTGGCTAATTTAAGTGTGGTAGCGAGCATAGGAAATTGTATAAGCGTCTCCTAACCTATCACCTATGTTGATATACGTGTCGCCTATGCCATTGCCTAGGTTTATATATGCGGCGCCCAACCTATCGCCTATGTTAACCTGTTGGCTATGTTGATATAGGTGGCACCTAATCCATCGACTATGTTGACATAGGCGGCACCTAACCTATCACCAAAGTAAGGCAGTGAGAATTGGGAATGGTATAACCAGCGCCTAACCTATCGCCTATGTTGATATAGGCGGTGCCTAGTCCATCGACTATGTTGACATAGGCGGCGCCTAACATGTCGCCTAAGTGAGGTAGTGAGCATAGGCAATGTTATAAGCTGCGCCTAACCTATCGCCTATGATGATATAGGTAGCTCCATATCCATTGCCTATGTTGACATAGGCGGCGCCTAACCTATCGCGCAAGTGAGGCAGTGATCATAGACAATGGTATAAGAGGCGCCTAACCTATCACCTATATTGATATAGGCGGCACCTAAGCAATCGCCTAAGTGAGGCAGATAGCATAGGCAATGGTATAAGCAGCGCCTAACCTATCGCCTATGTTGATATAGGCGGCGCCTAACCGATCACCTATATTGACATAGGCGGCGCCTAATCTATCTCCTAAGTAAGGCGGTGAGCATTGGAAATGGTATAAGCGGCGCCTAACCTGTCGCCTATGTTGGTATAGGCGGCGCCTAATCCATCGACTATGTTGATATAGGCGGCACCTAACCTATCGCCTAAGTGAAACAGTGAGCGTAGGTAATGTTACAAGCGTCGCTTAACCTATCTCCTATGTTGATATACGTGGTGCCTAAGCCATTGCCTATGTTTATATATGCGGCGCCTAACCTATCGCCTAAGTGAGGCAGTAAGCATAGGCAATGGTATAAGCGGCGCCTAACCTATCGCCTATGTTGATATAGGCGGCGCCTAAGCCATCGCCTATGTTGATGTAGGCGGTGCCTAACCTATCGCCTAATTGGGGCAATGAGCATAGGCAATGGTAATAGCGGCGCCTAACCTATCTCCTATGTTGATATGGGCGGCGCCTAAGCCATCGCCTATATTGACATAGGCGGCACCTAACCTATCGCCAAAGTGAGGTAGGGAGCATAGGTAATGGTCTAAGCGGCGCCTAACCTATCGCCTATGATGATATAGGTGGCGCCTATTTCATCTCCTATGTTTACATAGGCAGCGCCTAACCTATTGCCTTAGTAAGGATGAAAGCATAGGCAATGGTATAAGCGAAGCCTAACCTATCGTCTATGTTGATATAGGCGGTGCCTAAGCGATCGCCTATGTTGACATAGACGGCGCCTAACCTATCGCCTAAGTGAGGAGGTGAGACTAGGCAATGGTATAAGCGGAGCCTAACCTGTCGCCTATGTTTATATAGGCGGAGCCAAATCCATCGACTATGTTGACATAGGCGGCACCTTACCTATCGCCTAAGTGAAACAGTGAGCATAGGTAATGGTTTAAGCGGTGCCTAACCTATCGCCTATGATGACATAGGTGGCGCTTATGGCATTGCTTATGTTTACATAGGCAGAGCCTAACCTATCGCCTAAGTGAGGCAGTGAGCATAGGCAATGGTATAAGCGGCACCTAACCTATCGCCTATGTTGACATACGTGGCTCCTAAGCCATTGCCTATGTTTATATATACGGCACCTAAATTATCACCTAAGTGAGGCAGTAAGCATAGGCAATGGTATAAGTGGCCCCAAACCTGTCGCCTATGCTGATAAAGGCGACGCCTAATCCATTGCATATGATGACATAGGTAGCGCCTAACCTATCTCCTAAGGTAGTGAGAATTGGTAATGGTATAAGCGACGCCTAACCTATCGCCTATGTTGATACAGGTGGCGCCTATGGCATCGCCTATGTTTACATAGGCGTCGCCTAACTTATCGCCTAAGTGAGGCATCTAGCATAGGCAATGGTATATGCGGCGCCTAACCTATTGCCTATGTTGATATACGTGGCGCCTAATCCATCGCCTATATTTAACTAGGCGGCGGCTAATCTATCGCCTAAGTGAGGCAGTAAGCATAGGCAATGGTATAAGCGGCGCCTAACCTAACGCCTATGTTGATATAGGCAGCGCCTAAGGCATCACCTATGTTGACATAGGCGGTGCCTAACCTATCGCCTAATTGAGGTAGTGAGCATAGGCAATGGTATAAGCGGCGCCTAACCTATCGCCTATGTTGATATAGGCGGCGCCTAAGACATTGCCTATGTTGACATAGACGGAGCCTAACCTATCGCCTATGTCAGGCAGTGAGCATAGGAAATGTTATAAGCGGCGCCTAACCTATCGCCTATGTTGAAATAGGCGATGCCTAAGCCATCGTCTATGATGACATAGGCGGCACCTAACCTATCCCCTAAGTGAGGCAGTGTGTATAGGCGATGGTATAAGCGGCGCTTAACCTATCGCCTATGTTGATATAGGAGGTACCTAAACCATTGCCTATGTTAACATAGGCGGTGCCTAACCTATCACCGAAGTGAGGCACTGAGAAGAGCAATGGAATAAGCGGCACCTAACCTATCTCCTATGTTGATATAGGCAGCGCCTAAGCCATCGCCTATGTTGACATAGGTGGCGCCTAACCTATCGCCTAAGTGTGGTAGTGAGCATTGACAATGGTATAAGAGGCGCCAAACCTATCGCCTATGTTGATATAGGAGGCACCTATGTCATCGCCTAAGTTAGGCAGTAATCATAGCCAATGGTATAAGCAGTGCCTAACCTATTCCCTATGTTGATATTGGTGGCGCCTAAGCCATCGCCTATTTAACATAAGCAGTGCCTAACCTATCGCCTAAGTGAATCAGTAAGCATAGACAATGGTATAAGCGGCACCTAACCTATCGCCTATGTTGATATAGGCGGTGCCTAGCCATCTCCTATGTTGACATAGGCGGCGCTTAACCTATTGCCTAAGTTAGGTAGCGAGCATAAGCAATGGTATAAGCGGCGCCTAACATATTTCCCTTGTTGATATATGTGGCGCGTAAGCCATCGCCTATGTTGACATAGGCGGCACCTAACCTATCGCCTAAGTTTGGCAGTGATCATAGGCAATGGTATAAGCAGCGCCTAAACTATCGCCTATGTTGTTTTTGACGGCGCCTAAGCCATCGCCTATGTTGACATAGGCTTCACCTAACTTATCCCCTAAGTGAGGCAGTTAGCATTGGCATTGGTATAAGCGGCTCCTAACCTGTCTCCTATGTTGATATAGGCGGCGCCTAATCCATCGCCTATGTAACATAGGCGGCACCTAACCTATTACCTAAGTAACGTAGTGAGCATAGACAATGGTATAAGCGGCCCGTAACCTATCGCCTATGTGAAGCGGTGAGCATAGGCAATGGTATAAGAGGCGCCTAACCTATCGTATATGTTGATAAAGGCGGTGCCTAATCTATTGCCTATGTTAACATAGGCGGCGCCTAACCTATCGCCTAAGTGAGGCAGCGAGCTTAGGCAATGGTATAAGCGGCGCCTAACCTATCGCCTATGTTGATATAGGCGGTGCCTAAGCCATCGCCTATGTTGACATAGGCGGCGCCTAACCTATCGCCTAAGTGAGGCAGTGAGCATAGGCAATGATATAAGTGGCATCTAACCTATCGCCTCTGTTGATATAGGTGGCGCCTAAGCCATCGCATATGTTGACACAGGCGGCGCCTAACCTATCGCCTAAGCGAGGCAGTGAGCATAGACAATGGTATAAGCGGCGCCTAACCTGTCGCCTATGTTGATATAGGGGGAACCTAAGCCATCGCCTATTTTGACATAGGCGGTGCTTAACATATCGCCTAAGTGAGGCAGTGAGCATAGGCAATGATATAAGCGGCACCTAAACTTTCGCCTATGTTTATATAGGCAGCGCCTAAGCAATCACCTATGTTGACATAGGCGGCGCCTAACCTATCGCCTAAGTGAGGTAGTGAGCATTGACAATGGCATAAGAGGTGCCTAACCTATCGCCTATGTTGATATAGGCGGCGCCTAAGCGATCGCCTATGTTGATATAGGCGGCGCCTAAGCGATCGCCTATGTTGAAATAGACGGTGCCTAACCTATCGCCTATGTTGATATACGTGGCGCCTAAGTCATCGCCTATGTTTAAGTATGCGGCGGCTAATATATCGCCTAAGTGAGGTAGTAACCATAGGCAATGGTATAAGCGGCGCCAAACTTAACGCCAATGTTGATATAGGCAGCGCCTAAGCCATCGCCTATGTTGACGTAGGCGGTGCCTAACCGATCCCCTAATTGAGGTAGTGAGCTTAGCAAATGGTATATGCGGTGCCTATACTATTGCCTATGTTGATATAGGCGGCGCTTACGCCATTACCTATGTTCATATAGACAGAGCCTAACCTATCGACTATGTCAGGCAGTGAGCATAGGAAATCGTATAAGCGGCGCCTAAGCTATCGCCTATGTTGATATAGGCGGTGCCTAACCTATCGCCTAAGTGAGGAGGTGAGCATAAGCAATGGTATAAGCGGCGCCTAACCTATCGCCTATGTTGATATAGGAGGAGCCTAAACCATCGCCGATGTTAACATATGTGGCGCCTAACCTATCGCCAAAGTGAGGCACTGAGCATAGGCAATGGTATAAGTGACGCCTAACCTATCGCCTATGTTGATATAGGCAGCGCCTAAGCAGTCACCTATGTTGACATAGGAGGTGCCTAACCTATTGCCTAAGTGAGGTAGTGAGCATAGATAATGGTATAAGCGGCGCCTAACCTATCGCCTATGTTGATATAGGAGGCACCTCTGCCATCGCCTAAGTGAGGCAGTGAGCATAGCCAATGGTATAAGCGGTGCCTAACCTATCGCCTATGTTGATATTGGCGGCGCCTAATATATCGCCTATGTAGACTTAGGCGGCGCCTAACCTATCGCCTAAGTATGGCGGTGAGCATAGGCAATAGTATAAACGGCGTATAACTTATCCCCAATGTTGATATAGGTGGCGCCTAAGCCAGTGCATATATTGACATAGACCCAGCCTAACCTATCGCCTAAGTGAGAAAGTGTGCATAGGTAATGGGATAAGAGGCGCTTATCTATCGCCTATGTTGATATAGGTGGCGCATAATCCATCACCTATGATGACATAGAAGGCTCCTAACCTATCGCCTAAGTGAGGTAGTGAGCATAGGTAATGGTATAAGCGACACTTAACTTATCGCCAATGTTGATATAGGTGGCCCCTATGGCATCGCTCATGTTTATATAGGCGGCGCCTAACCGATCGCCTAAGTGTGGCAGCGACCATAGGCAATGGTATAAGCGGCTCCTAACCTATCGCCTATGTTGATATGCGTGGAGCCTAAGCCATTGCCTATGTATATATATGCGGCGCCCAACCTATCGACTAAGTGAGGCATAAGCATAGGCAATGGTATAAGCGGCGCCTAACCTATCGCCAATGTAGATATAGGTGGCGCCTAAGCCTTCGCCTATGTTGACGTAGGCGGTGCCTAACCTATCTCCTAATTGAGGCAGTGGGCATAGGCAATGGTATAAGCATCGCCTAGCCTATCGCCTATGTAGATATAGGCGGCGCCTAATCCATCGCCTATATTGACATAGGTGGCACCTAACCTATCGCCTAAGTGAGGCAGTGAGCATAGGTAATGGTATAAGCGGCGCCTAACCTATAGCCTATGGTGATATAGGTGGCGCCTCTGGAAACTCCTATGTTTACATAGGTGGCGCCTCTGGCATCTCCTATGTTTACATAAGTGATGCAGTGAGTATAGGCAATGGTATAAGCGGCGCCTAACCTATCACCTATGTTAAAATAGGCGGCACATAACCTATCGCCTATGTAAGACGGTGAGCATAGGCAATGGTATAAGCGGCGCAGAACCTATCGCCTATGTTGATATAGGTGGCGCCTAAGCCATTGCCTATGTTAACATAGATGGAGCCTAACCTATCGTCTAAGTGAGGCAGTCAGCATAGGTAATGGTATAAGTGGCACCTAACCTATCGCCTATTTTGATATAGGTGAAGCCTACGCTAGAACCTATGTTGACATAGAAGGCGCCTAAGTGAGGCAGTGACCATAGGAAATGGTATAAGCGGTGCCTAACCTATCACCTATGCTGATATAGACGACGCCTAATCCATCGCCTATGTTGACATAGGCGGTGCCTAACCTATCGCCTAATTGAGGAAGTCTGCATATTTAATGGAATAAGCAGCGCCTAACCTATCGCCTATGTTGATATAGGTGGCGCCTAAGCGATCACCTATGTTGACATAGGCGGAGCCTAACCTATCACCTATGTGAGGCAGTGAGAATTGGCAATGGTATAACCGGCGCCTAACCTATCGCCTATGTTGATATAGGCGGCGCCTAAGCCATCGCCTATGTTGACATAGGTGGAGCCTAACCAATCGCCTAAGTGAGGCAGTGAGCATAGGCAATGGTATAAGCAGCGCCTAACCTATCGTCTATGTTTATATAGGCGGCGTCTAAGCCATCGCCTATGCTGACATAGGCGGCGCCTAACCTATCGCCTATGTTGATATAGGCAGCACCATATCCATTGCCTCTGTTGACATAGGCGGCGTTTAACCTATCGCCTAAGTGAGGCAGTGAGCATAGACAATAGTATAAGCGACGCCTAACCTATCACCTATGTTGATATAGGCGGCACCTAAGCCATCGCCTAAGTGAGGTAGTTAGCATAGGCAATGGTATATGTGGCGCCTGACCTATCTCCTAAGTGAGGCGATGAGCATAGGCAATGGTATAAGCGGCGCCTAACCTGTCGCCTATGTTGGTATACGCGGCGCCTAATCCATCGACTATGTTGACATAGGCGGCACCTAACCTATCGCCAAAGTGAGGCAGTGAGCATAGGTAATGGTATAAGCGACGCCTAACCTATCGCCAATGTTGATATAGGTGGCGCCTGTGGCATCGCTTATGTTTACATAGGCAGCCCCATACCTATCGCCTAAGTGAGGCAGCGAACATAGGCAATGGTAGAAGCGGTGCCTAACCTATCGCCTAAGTGAATCAGTAAGCATAGACAATGGTATAAGCGGCACCTAACCTATCGCCTATGTTGATATAGGCGGTGCCTAGCCATCGCCTATGTTGACATAGGCGGCGCTTAACCTATTGCCTAAGTTAGGTAGCGAGCATAAGCAATGGTATAAGCGGCGCCTAACATATTTCCCTTGTTGATATATGTGGCGCGTAAGCCATCTCCTATGTTGACATAGGCGGCGCCTAACCTATCGCCTAAGTTTGGCAGTGATCATAGGCAATGGTATAAGCAGCGCCTAAACTATCGCCTATGTTGTTTTTGACGGCGCCTAAGTTGACATAGGCTTCACCTAACTTATCGCCTAAGTGAGGCAGTTAGCATTGGCATTGGTATAAGCGGCTCCTAACCTGTCTCCTATGTTGATATAGGCGGCGCCTAATCCATCGCCTATGTAACATAGGCGGCACCTAACCTATTACCTAAGTAAGGTAGTGAGCATAGACAATGGTATAAGCGGCCCGTAACCTATCGCCTATGTGAAGCGGTGAGCATAGGCAATGGTATAAGAGGCGCCTAACCTATCGTATATGTTGATAAAAGCGGTGCCTAATCTATGGCCTATGTTAACATAGGCGGCGCCTAACCTATCGCCTAAGTGAGGCAGCGAGCTTAGGCAATGGTATAAGCGGCGCCTAACCTATCGCCTATGTTGATATAGGCGGCACCTAAGCCATCGCCTATGTTGACATAGGCGGCGCCTAACCTATCGCCTAAGTGAGGTAGTGAGCATAGGCAATGATAAAGTGGCATCTAACCTATCGCCTCTGTTGATATAGGTGGCGCCTAAGCCATCGCATATGTTGACACAGGCGGCGCCTAACCTATCGCCTAAGCGAGGCAGTGAGCATAGACAATGGTATAAGCGGCGCCTAACCTGTCGCCTATGTTGATATAGGGGGAACCTAAGCCATCGCCTATTTTGACATAGGCGGTGCTTAACATATCGCCTAAGTGAGGCAGTGAGCATAGGCAATGGTATAAGCGGCACCTAAACTTTCGCCTATGTTGATATAGGCAGCGCCTAAGCAATCACCTATGTTGACATAGGAGAAGCCTAACCTATCGCCTAAGTGAGGTAGTGAGCATTGACAATGGCATAAGCGGTGCCTAACCTATCGCCTATGTTGATATAGGCGGCGCCTAAGCGATCGCCTATGTTGATATAGGCGGCGCCTAAGCGATCGCCTATGTTGAAATAGACAGTGCCTAACCTATCGCCTATGTTGATATACGTGGCGCCTAAGTCATCGCCTATGTTTAAGTATGCGGCGGCTAATATATCGCCTAAGTGAGGTAGTAACCATAGGCAATGGTATAAGCGGCGCCAAACTTAACGCCAATGTTGATATAGGCAGCGCCTAAGCCATCGCCTATGTTGACGTAGGCGGTGCCTAACCGATCCCCTAATTGAGGTAGTGAGCTTAGCAAATGGTATATGCGGTGCCTATACTATTGCCTATGTTGATATAGGCGGCGCCTACGCCATTACCTATGTTCACATAGACAGAGCCTAACCTATCGACTATGTCAGGCAGTGAGCATAGGAAATCGTATAAGCGGCGCCTAAGCTATCGCCTATGTTGATATAGGAGGTGCCTAACCTATCGCCTAAGTGAGGAGGTGAGCATAGGCAATGGTATATGTGGTGCCTAACCTATCGCCTATGTTGATATAGGAGGAGCCTAAACCATCGCCGATGTTAACATATGTGGCGCCTAACCTATCGCCAAAGTGAGGCACTGAGCATAGGCAATGGTATAAGTGACGCCTAAACTATCGCCTATGTTGATATAGGCAGCGCCTAAGCCATCGCCTATGTTGACATAGGAGGCGCCTAACCTATTGCCTAAGTGAGGTAGTGAGCATAGATAATGGTATAAGCGGCGCCTAACCTATCGCCTATGTTGATATAGGAGGCACCTCTGCCATCGCCTAAGTGAGGCAGTGAGCATAGCCAATGGTATAAGCAGTGCCTAACCTATCGCCTATGTTGATATTGGCGGCGCCTAAGATATCGCCTATGTAGACTTAGGCGGCGCCTAACCTATCGCCTAAGTATGGCGGTGAGCATAGGCAATAGTATAAACGGCGTATAACTTATCCCCAATGTTGATATAGGTGGCGCCTAAGCCAGTACCTATGTTGACATAGACCCAGCCTAACCTATCGCCTAAGTGAGAAAGTGTGCATAGGTAATGGGATAAGAGGCGCTTATCTATCGCCTATGTTGATATAGGTGGCGCCTAATCCATCACCTATGATTACATAGAAGGCTCCTAACCTATCGCCTAAGTGAGGCAGTGAGCATAGGTAATGGTATAAGCGACACTTAACTTATCGCCAATGTTGATATAGGTGGCCCCTATGGCATCGCTCATGTTTATATAGGCGGCGCCTAACCTATCGCCTAAGTGTGGCAGCGACCATAGGCAATGGTATAAGCGGCTCCTAACCTATCGCCTATGTTGATATACGTGGAGCCTAAGCCATTGCCTATGTATATAAGTGCGGCGCCCAACCTATCGACTAAGTGAGGCATAAGCATAGGCAATGGTATAAGCGGCGCCTAACCTATCGCCAATATAGATATAGGCGGCGCCTAAGCCTTCGCCTATGTTGACGTAGGCGGTGCCTAACCTATCTCCTAATTGAGGCAGTGGGCATAGGCAATGGTATAAGCATCGCCTAGCCTATCGCCTATGTAGATATAGGCGGCGCCTAATCCATCGCCTATATTGACATAGGTGGAACCTAACCTATCGCCTAAGTGAGGCAGTGAGCATAGGTAATGGTATAAGCGGCGCCTAACCTATCGCCTATGGTGATATAGGTGGCGCCTCTGGCATCTCCTATGTTTACATAGGTGGCGCCTCTGGCATCTCCTATGTTTACATAAGTGATGCAGTGAGTATAGGCAATGGTATAAGCGGCGCCTAACCTATCACCTATGTTAAAATAGGCGGCACCTAACCTATCGCCTATGTAAGGCGGTGAGCATAGGCAATGGTATAAGCGGCGCAGAACCTATCGCCTATGTTGATATAGGTGGCTCCTAAGCCATTGCCTATGTTAACATAGATGGAGCCTAACCTATCGTCTAAGTGAGGCAGTCAGTATAGGTAATGGTATAAGTGGCACCTAACCTATCGCCTATTTTGATATAGGTGAAGCCTACGCTAGAACCTATGTTGACATAGAAGGCGCCTAAGTGAGGCAGTGAGCATAGGAAATGGTATAAGCGGTGCCTAACCTATCACCTATGCTGATATAGACGACGCCTAAGCCATCGCCTATGTTGACATAGGCGGTGCCTAACCTATCGCCTAATTGAGGAAGTCTGCATATTTAATGGAATAAGCAGCGCCTAACCTATCGCCTATGTTGATATAGGTGGCGCCTAAGCGATCACCTATGTTGACATAGGCAGAGCCTAACCTATCACCTATGTGAGGCAGTGAGAATTGTCAATGGTATAACCGGCGCCTAACCTATCGCCTATGTTGATATAGGCGGCGCCTAAGCCATCGCCTATGTTGACATAGGTGGAGCCTAACCTATCGCCTAAGTGAGGCAGTGAACATAGGCAATGGTATAAGCAGCGCCTAACCTATCGTCTATGTTTATATAGGCGGCGTCTAAGCCATCGCCTATGTTGACATAGGCGGCGCCTAACCTATCGCCTATGTTGATATAGGCAGCACCATATCCATTGCCTCTGTTGACATAGGCGGCGTTTAACCTATCGCCTAAGTGAGGCAGTGAGCATAGACAATAGTATAAGCGACGCCTAGCCTATCACCTATGTTGATATAGGCGGCACCTAAGCCATCGCCTAAGTGAGGTAGTTAGCATAGGCAATGGTATATGTGGCGCCTAACCTATCACCTATGTTGATATAGACAGAGCCTAAGCGATCGCCTATGTTGACATAGGCGGCGCCTAACCTATCTCCTAAGTGAGGCGATGAGCATAGGCAATGGTATAAGCGGCGCCTAACCTGTCGCCTATGTTGGTATACGCGGCGCCTAATCCATCGACTATGTTGACATAGGCGGCACCTAACCTATCGCCAAAGTGAGGCAGTGAGCATAGGTAATGGTATAAGCGACGCCTAACCTATCGCCAATGTTGATATAGGTGGCTCCTGTGGCATCGCTTATGTTTACATAGGCCGTGCCATACCTATCGCCTAAGTGAGGCAGCGAGCATAGGCAATGGTAGAAGCGGCGCCTAACCTATCGCATATGTTGATATATGTGGCGCCTAAGCCATTTCCTATGCTTATATATGCGTCGCCCAACCTATCGACTAAGTGATGTAATAAGCATAGGCAATGGTATAAGCGGCGCCTAACCAATTGCCAATGTTGATATAGGCGGCGCCTAAGCCATCGCCTATGTTGACGTAGGCGGTGCCTAACCTATTGCCTAATTGAGTTAGTGAGCATAGGTAATGGTATAAGCATCGCCTAACCTATCCCCTATGTTGATATAGGCGGTGCCTAAGCCATCACCTATATTGACATAGGCAGCACCTAACCTATCGCCTAAGTGAGGATGTGAGCATAGGTAATGGTATAAGCGGCGCTTAACCTATCGCCTATGTTGATATAGGTGGCGCCTATGGCATCTCCTATGTTTACATAGGCGGCGCCTAACGTATCGCCTTAGTGAGGCAGTAAGCCTAGGCAATGGTATAAGCGGCGCCTCACCTATCGCGTATGTTGATATAGGCGGCGCCTAAGCGATCTCCTATGTTGACATAGGTGGAACCTAACCTATCACCTAAGTGAGGCTGTGAGAATAGTCAATGGTATAAGCGGCGCCTAACCTGTCGCCTATGTTCATATAAGCGGCAGCTAATCCATCGACTATGTTGACTTAGGCGGCACCTAACCTATCGCCTAAGTGAGGCAGTGAGCATAGGTAATGGTATAAGCGACGCCTAACCTATCGCCTATGTTGACATAGATGGCGCCTATGGCATCACTTATGTTTACATAGGCGGCGCCTAACCTATCACCTCAGTGAGGCAGCGAGCATAGGCAATGGTATAAGCGGCGCCTAACCTACCCCTTATGTTGACATACGTAGCGCCTAAGCCATTGCCTATGTTTATTTATGCGACGCCTAACCTATCTCCTAAATAAGGCAGTAAGCATAGGCAATGGTATAAGCGGCTCCTAACCTGTCGCATATGTTGATATAGGCGGCGCCTAAGCGATCGCCTATGTTGACATAGGCGGTGCCTAACCTATCGCCTAAGTGAGGCGGTGAGAATAGGCAATGGTATAAGCGGCACCTAACCTATCGCCTATGCTGACATAGACGGAGCCTAACCTATCGCCTATGTGAGGCAGTGAACATAGGAAATAGTATAAGCGACGCCTAACCTATCTCCTAAGTGACGCAGTGAGTATAGACAGTGGTATAAGCGGCGCCTAACCTATTGCCTATGATGATATAGGAGGCGCCTAAACCATCGCCTATGATAACATAGGCGGCGCCTAACCTATCGCCAAAGTGAGGCACTGAGCATAGGTAATTGTATATGCGGAGCCTAACCTATCACCTAACTGAGGTAGTGAGCATAGAAAATTGTATAAGTGGCGCCTAACCTATCGCCTATGTTGATATAGGCAAAACATAAGCCATCACCTAAGTAAGGCAGAGAGCATTGCCAATGGTATAAGTGGCGCCTTACCTATCGCCTATGTTGATAGAGGCGGCACTTAAGCGATCGCCTATGTTAAAATAGGCGGCACCTAACCTATCGACTATGTTAATATAGGCGACACCTAACCTATAAGTGGCGCCTACCCTATCGCCTATATTGATATAGGAGAAACATAAGCCATCACCTGAGTAAGGCGGTGAGCATAGGCAATGGTATAAGCTTCGCATAACCTATCGACAATATTGATATAGGTGGTGCCTAAGCCATTGCCTATGTTAAAATAGACAGAGCCTAACCTAATGCCTAAGTGAGGCAGTGAGCATAGGTAATGGTATAAGTGGCACCTAACCTATCGCCTATTTTGATATAGGTGGCGCCTAAGCCATCACCTATGTTGACATAGAAGGCGCCTTACCTATCGCCCAAGTGAGGCAGTGAGCATAGGCAATGGTATAAGCGGTGCCTAACCTATCGCCTATGCTGATTTAGATGGTGCCTAAGCCATCGCCTATGTTGACATAGGCGGTGCCTAACCTATCGCCTAATTGAGGCAGCGAGCATAGAAAATGGTATAAGCGGCGCCTAACCTACCACCTATGTTGATATAGGTGGCACCTAAGCGATCACCTATGTTGACATAGGCGGAGCCTAACCTATCACCTATGTGAGGTAGTGAGAATAGGCAATGGTATACGCGGCGCAAACCTATCGCCTATGTTGATATAGGCGGCGCCTAAGCCATCGCCTATGTTGACATAGGCGGTGCCTAACCTATCGCACATGTAGATATAGGCAGCATCATATCCATTACCTCTGTTGACATAGGCAGCGTCTAACCTATTGCCTAAGTCAGGAAGTGAGCATAGACAATGGTATAAGCGGCGCCTAACCTATCACCTATGTTGATATAGGAGGCACCTAAGCCATCGCCTATGTGAGGCAGTTAGCATAGGCAATGGTATAAGTGACGCCTAACCTATCGCCCATGTGGATATGGGCGGAGCCTAAGTGATCGCCTATGTTGACATAGGCGGCACCTAACCTATCTCCTAAGTGAGGCGGTGAGCATAGGCAATGGTATAAGCTGCGCCTAACCTGTCGCCTATGTTGGTATACGCGGCGCCAAATCTATCGACTATGTTGACTTAGGCGGCACCTAACCTATCGCCGAAGTGAGGCAGTGAGCATAGGTAATGGTATAAGCGACGCCTAACTTATCACCAATGTTGATATAGGTGGCGCCTATGGCATCGCTTATGTTTACATAGGTGGTGCCTAACCTATCGCCTAAGTGAGGCAGCAACCATAGGCAATGGTATAAGCGGTGCCTAACCTATCGTCTATGTTGATATATGTGGCGCCTAAGCCATTGCCTATGTTTATATATGCGGCGCCCAACCTATCGACTAAGTGAGGCAGTAAGCATAGGCAATGGTATAAGCGGCGCCTAACCTATCGCCAATGTTGATATAGGTGGCGCCTAAGCCATCGTCTATGTTGACGTAGACGGTGCCTAACCTATCGCCTAATTGAGGCAGTGAGCATAGGCAATGGTATAAGCATCGCCTAACCTATCGCCTATGTTGATATAGGCAGCGCCTAAGCCATCGCCTATATTAACATAGGCAGCACCTAACCTATCGCCTAAGTGAGTCAGTGAGCATAGGTAATGGTATAAGCGGAGTCTAACCTATCGCCTATGTTGATATAGGTGGCGCCTATGGCATATCCTATGTTTACATAGGCGACGCCTAACCTATCGCCTTAGTGAGGCAGTAAGCATAGGCAATGGTATAAGCGGCGCCTCACCTATCGCGTATATTGATATAGGCGGCGCCTATGCGATCTCCTATGTTGACATAGGTAGCGCCTAACCTATCGCCTAAGTGAGGCAGTGAGAATAGGCAATGGTATAAGCGGTGCCTAACCTGTCGCCTATGTTGATATAGGTAGCGCCTAATCCATCGACTATGTTGACATAGGCGGCACCTAACCTATCGCCTAAGTTAGGCAGTGAGCATAGGTAATGGTATAAGCGGCGCCTAACTTATCGCCTATGTTGACATAGGTGGCGCCTATGGCATCGCTTATGTTTACATAGGCGGCACCTAACCTATCACCTAAGTGAGGCAGCGAGCATAGGTAATGGTATTAGCAGCGCCTAACCTATTGCCTATGTTGACATACGTGGCGCCTAAGCCATTGCCTATGTTTATATATGCGGCGCCTAACCTATCGCCTAAATAAGGCAGTAAGCATAGGCAATGGTATAAGCGGCCCCTAACCTGTCGCCTATGTTGATATAGGCGGCGCCTAATCCATCGCATATGTTGACATAGGCGGCACCTAACCTATCCCCTAAGGCACTGAGCATAGGTAATGGTATAAGCGGCGCCTAACCTATCAACTATGTTGATATAGGTGGCGCCTATGGCATCGCCTATGTTTACATAGGCGGCGACTAACTTATCGCCTAAGCAAGGCAGCTAACATAGGCAATGGTATAAGCGGCGCCTAACCTATCGCCTATGCTGATATACGTGGCGCCTAACTCATCGCCTATATTTAAGTAGGCGGAGGCTAATATATCGCCTCAGTGAGGTAGTAAGCATAGGCAATGGTATAAGCGGCGCCAAACCTAACTACAATGTTCATATAGGCAGCGCCTAAGCCATCGCCTATGTTGACGTAGGCGGTGCCTAACTGATCCCCTAATTGAGGTAGTGAGCATAGGAAATGGTATATGCGGTGCCTATACTATCTGCTATGTTGATATAGGCGGCGCCTACGCCATTACCTATGTTCACATAGACGGAGCCTAACCTATCTACTATGTCAGGCAGTGAGCATAGGAAATCGTATAAGCGGCGCCTAAGCTATCGCCTATGTTGATATAGGCGGTGCCTAGCCTATCGCCTATGTGAGGCAGTGAGCATAGGTAATGGTATAAGCGGCGCCTAACTTATCTCTATGTTGACATAGGTGGCGCCTATGGCATCGCTTATGTTTACATAGGCGGCACCTAACCTATCACCTAAGTGAGGCAGCGAGCATAGGTAATGGTATTAGCAGCGCCTAACCTATCGCCTATGTCGACATACGTGGCGCCTAAGCCATTGCCTATGTTTATATATGCGGCGCCTAACCTATCGCCTAAGTAAGGCAGTAATCATAGGCAATGGTATAAGCGGCCCCTAACCTGTCGCCTATGTTGATATAGGCGGCGCCTAATCCATCGCATATGTTGACATACGCGGCACCTAACCTATCCCCTAAGGCAGTTAGCATAGGTAATGGTATAAGCGGCGCCTAACCTATCAACTATATTGATATAGGTGGCGCCTATGGCATCGCCTATGTTTACATAGGCGGCGACTAACTTATCGCCTAAGTAAGGCAGCTAGCATAGGTAATGGTATAAGCGGCGCCTAACCTATCGCCTATGTTGATATACATGGCGCCTAACTCATCGCCTATATTTAAGTAGGCGGCGGCTAATATATCGCCTAAGTGAGGTAGTAATCATAGGCAATGGTATAAGCAGCACCAAACCTAACTATAATTTTGATATAGGCAGCGCCTAAGCCATCGCCTATGTTGACGTAGGCGGTGCCTAACCGATCCCCTAATTGAGGTAGTGAGCGTAGGAAATGGTATATGCGGTGCCTATACTATCTGCTATGTTGATATAGGCGGCGCCTACGCCATTACCTATCGCCTAAGTAAGGCGATGATCAAAGGCAATGGTATAAGCGGCACATAACGTATCGCCTATGTTGGTATAGGTGGAGCCTAAGCCATTGCCTATGTTGACATAGACCGAGCCTAACCTATCGCCTAACTGAGAAAGTGAGCGTAGGTAATGGTATAAGCGGCGCCTCTCTATCGCCTATATTGATATAGGTGGCGCCTAATCCATCACATATGTTGACATAGAAGGCGCCTAACCTATCGCCTATGTGAGGCAGTGAGCATAGGCAATGGTATAAAGATTTCCTAACCTATCGCATATGCTGATCTAGACGGCGTCTAAGCCATCACCTATATTGACATAGGCAGTGCCTAACCTATCGCCTAATTGAGGCAGTGAGCATAGGAAATCTTATATGCGGCGCCTAACCTATCGCCTATGTTTATATAGGTGGCGCCTAAGCCATCACCTATGTTGACATAGGCAGATCCTAACCTATCACCTATGTGAGGCAGTGAGAATAGGCAATGGTATAACCGGCGCCTAACCAATCGCCTAAGTTGATATAGGCGGCGCCTAAGCCATCATCCATGTTGACATAGGTGGCGCCTAACCTATCGCCTAAGTGAGGCAGTGAGCATAGGTAATGGTATAAGGGGTGCCTAACCTATCGCCTATGTTAATATAAGCGGTGCCTAATCCATCGCCTATGTTGACATAGGTGGCGCCTAACTTATCGCCTATGTTGATATAGGCCGTACAATATACATTGCCTCTGTTGACATAGGCGGCATCTAACCTATCGCCTAAGTGAGGCAGTGAGCATACACATTGGTATAAGCGGCGCCTAACCTATCACCTATGTTGATATAGGAGGCACCTAAGCCATCGCCTAAGTGAGGCAGTTTGCATAGGCAATGGTATAAGCGCAGCCTAACCTATCGCCTATGTTGATATAGGCGGAGACTAACCGATCGCCTATGTTGACATAGGCGGTGCCTAACCTATCTCCTAAGTGAGGCGGTAAGCATCGGCAATGGTATAAGCGGCGCCTAACCTGTCGCCTATGTTGGTATCGGTGGTGCCTAATCCATCGACTATATTGACATAGGCGGCACCTAACCTATCGCCTATGTTAGGCAGTGAGTATAGGTAATGGTATAAGCGCCGCCTAACCTATCACCAATGCTGATATAGGTGGCGCTTATTGCATCGCTTATGTTTACATAGGCGGCGCCGAACCTATCGCCTAAGTTAGGCAGCGAGCATAGGCAATGGTTTAAGCGGCGCCTAACCTATTGCCAATGTTGATATAGGCGTTGCCTAAGCCATCGCCTATGTTGACGTAGGCGGTGCCTAACCTATCGCCTAATTGAGGCAGTGACCATAAGCAATGGTATAAGCGTCGCCTAACCTATCCCCTATGTTGACATAGGTGGTGCCTATGGCATCGCTTATGTTTACATAGGCGGTGCCTAACCTATCGCCTAAGTGAGGTAGCGAGCATAGGCAATGGTATAACCGGCGCCTAACCTATCGCCTATGTTGACATACGTGGCACCTAAGCCATTGCCTATGTTTATATATGTGGCGCCTAACTTATCGTCTAAGTGAGGAAGTAAGCATAGGCAATGGTATAAGCGGCCCCGAACCTATTGCCTATGTTGATATAGGCACCGCCTAAGCCATCGCCTATGTTGACATAGGCGAAGCCTAATCTATCGCCTAAGTGAGTTAGTGAACATAGACAATGGTATAAGCGGCGCCTAACCTATCGCCTATGTTTATATATGAGGCACCTATGTCATCGCCTAAGTGAGGCAGTGAGCATAGCACAATGGTATAAGCGGCGCCTAACCTATCGCCTATGTTGATATAGGCGGCGCCTAAGCATTCTCCTATGTTGACTTAGGCGGAGCCTAACCTATCGCCTAAGTATGGCGGTCAGCATAGGCAATGGTATAAGCGGCGCATAACCTATAGCCTATGTTGATATAGGCGGCGCCTAAGCCATTGCCTATATTGACATAGAAGGTGCCTAACCTACCGCCTATGTTTAAATAGGCGGTGGCTAATCTATCGCCTATGTCAGGCAGTAAGCATAGGCAATGGAATAAGCAGCGCCTAACCTAATTCCTATGTTGATATAGGCAGCGCCTAACCCATCGCCAACGTTGACGTAGGCGATGCCTAACCTATCGCCTAGTTGAGGTAGTGAGCATAGGAATTGGTATAAGCGTCGCCTAACCTATCGCCTATGTTGATATAGGCGGTGCCTACGCCATTGCCTATGTTGACATAGATGGAGCCTAACCTATAGCCTATGTCAGCCAGTAAGCATAGGAAATGGTATAAGCAGCGCCTAACCTATCGCCTTTGTTGATATAGGCGACGCCGAAGCCATCGTCTATGTTGACATAGGCGGCGCCTAACCTATCGCCTAAGTGAGGCAGTGAGCATAGGCAATGGTATAAGCGGCGCCTAACCTATCGCCTATGTTGATATATGAGGCACCTATGTCGTCGCCTAAGTGAGGAAGTGAGCATAGCACAATGGTATAAGCGGCGCCTAACCTATCGCTTATGTTGATATAGGCGGCGCCTAAGCAATCTCCTATGTTGACTTAGGCGGCGCCTATCCTATCGCCTAAGTATGGCGGTCAGCATAGGCAATGTTATAAGCGGCGCATAACCTATCGCCTATGTTGATATAGGTGGCACCTAAACCATTGCCTATGTTGACATAGAAGGTGCCTAACCTATCGCCTATGTTTAAATAGGCGGTGGCTAATCTATCGCCTAGGTCAGGCAGTAAGCATAGGAAATGGTATAAGCAGCGCCTAACCTAATGCCTATGTTGAGGTAGTGAGCATAGGAATTGGTATAAGGGGCGCCTAACCTATCGCCAATGTTGAGATAGGCGGTGCCTACGCCATTGCCTATGTTGACATAGATGGAGCCTAACCTATAGCCTATGTCAGGCAGTAAGCATAGGAAATGGTATAAGCAGCGCCTAACCTATCGCCTTTGTTGATATAGGCGACGCCTAAGCCATCGTCTATGTTGACATAGGCGGCGCCTAACCTATCACCTAAGTGAGGCAGTGAGCATAGGCAATGGTATAAGCGGCGCCTAACCTATCGCCTATGTTGATATAGGAGGCACCTAAACCATCGCCTATGTTAACATAGGTGGCGCCTAACCTATCGCCAAAGTGAGGCAATGAGCATAGGCAATGGTATAAGTGGTGCCTAACCTATCGCCTATGTTGATATAGGCAGCGCCTAAGCCATCGCCATTTATTGACATAGGCGGCACATAACCTATCGCCTAAGTGATGTAGTGAGAATAGTCAATAGTATAACCGGTGCCTAACCTATCGCCTATGTTGATATAGGCGACGCCTAAGCCATCGCCTATGTTGACATAGGTGGCGCCTAACCTATCGCCTAAGTGAGGCAGTCAGCATAGGCAATGGTATAAGCGGCGCCTAACCTATCGCCTATGTTGGTATAGGCAGCACCATATCCATTGCCTTTGTTGACATAGGCGGCGTCTAACCTATCGCCTATGCTATTGCCTAAGTGAGGTATTGAGCATAGACAATGGTATAAGCGGCGCCGAACCTATCGCCTATGTTGATAAAGGAGGCACCTATGCCATCGCCTAAGTGAGGCAGTGAGCATAGGCAATGGTATAAGCGGCGCCTAACCTATCGCCTATGTTGATATAGGCAGCGCCTATGCAAGCGCCTATGTTGACTTATGCGGCGCCTATCCTATCACCTAAGTAAGGCGGTGAGCATAGGGAATGGTATAAGCGGCGCATAACCTATCGCCTATGTTGATATAGGTGGCGCCTAAGCCATTGCCTATGTTGACATAGACCGAGCCTAACCTATCGCCTATTTTTAAATAGGCGGTGGCTAATTTAAGTGTGGTAGCGAGCATAGGCAATTGTATAAGCATCTCCTAACCTATCGCCTATGTTGATATACGTGGCGCCTATGCCATTGCCTAGGTTTATATATGCGGCGCCCAACCTATCGCCTATGTTAACCTGTTGCCTATGTTGATATAGGTGGCACCTAATCCATCGACTATGTTGACATAGGCGGCACCTAACCTATCACCAAAGTAAGCCAGTGAGAATTGGGAATGGTATAACCAGCGCCTAACCTATCGCCTATGTTGATATAGGCGGTGCCTAGTCCATCGACTATGTTGACATAGGCGGCGCCTAACATGTCGCCTAAGTGAGGTAGTGAGCATAGGCAATGTTATAAGCTGCGCCTAACCTATCGCCTATGTTGATATAGGCGGAGCCTAACCTATCGCCTATGTTGATATAGGTAGCACCATATCCATTGCCTATGTTGACATAGGCGGCGCCTAACCTATTGCCCAAGTGAGGCAGTGATCATAGACAATGGTATAAGAGGCGCCTAACCTATCACCTATATTGATATAGGCGGAACCTAAGCCATCGCCTAAGTGAGGCAGATAGCATAGGCAATGGTATAAGCGGCGCCTAATCTATCTCCTAAGTAAGGCGGTGAGCATTGGCAATGGTATAAGCGGCGCCTAACCTGTCGCCTATGTTGGTATAGGCGGCGCCTAATCCATCGACTATGTTGATATAGGCGGCACCTAACCTATCGCCTAAGTGAAGCAGTGAGGGTAGGTAATGTTACAAGTGGTGCTTAACCTATCTCCTATGTTGATATATGCGGCGCCTAACCTATCGCCTAAGTGAGGCAGTAAGCATAGGCAATGGTATAAGCGGCGCCTAACCTATTGCCTATGTTGATATAGGCGGCGCCTAAGCCATCCCCTATGTTGATGTAGGCGGTGCCTAACCTATCGCCTAATTGGGGCAATGAGCATAGGCAATGGTAATAGCAGTGCCTAACCTATCTCCTATGTTGATATGGGCAGCGCCTAAGCCATCGCCTATATTGACATAGGCGGCACCTAACCTATCGCCAAAGTGAGGTAGTGAGCATAGGTAATGGTATAAGCGGCGCCTAACCTATCGCCTATGATGATATAGGTGGCGCCTATTTCATCTCCTATGTTTACATAGGCAGCGCCTAACCTATTGCCTTAGTGAGGAAGAAAGCATAGGCAATGGTATAAGCGAAGCCTAACCTATCGTCTATGTTGATATAGGCGGTGCTTAAGCGATCGCCTATGTTGACATAGACGGCGCCTAACCTATCGCCTAAGTGAGGAGGTGAGACTAGGCAATGGTATAAGCGGAGCCTAACCTGTCGCCTATGTTGATATAGGCGGAGCCAAATCCATCGACTATGTTGACATAGGCGGCACCTTACCTATCGCCTAAGTAAAGCAGTGAGCATAGGTAATGGTTTAAGCGGTGCCTAACCTATCGCCTATGTTGACATAGGTGGCGCTTATGGCATTGCTTATGTTTACTTAGGCAGAGCCTAACCTATCGCCTAAGAGAGGCAGCGAGCATAGGCAATAGTATAAGCGGCACCTAACCTATCGCCTATGTTGACATACGTGGCTCCTAAGCCATTGCCTATGATTATATATACGGCACCTAAATTATCACCTAAGTGAGGCAGTAAGCATAGGCAATGGTATAAGTGGCCCCAAACCTGTCGCCTGTGCTGATAAAGGCGACGCCTAATCCATTGCATATGATGACATAGGTAGCGCCTAACCTATCGCCTAAGGTAGTGAGAATTGGTAATGGTATAAGTGACGCCTAACCTATCGCCTATGTTGATACAGGTGGCGCCTATGGCATCGCCTATGTTTACATAGGCGTTGCCTAACTTATCGCCTAAGTGAGGCATCTAGCATAGGCAATGGTATATGCGGCGCCTAACCTATCGCCTATGTTGATATACGTGGCGCCTAATCCATCGCCTATATTTAACTAGGCGGCGGCTAATCTATCACCTAAGTGAGGCAGTAAGCATAGGCAATGGTATAAGCGGCGCCTAACCTAACGCCTATGTTGATATAGGCAGCGCCTAAGGCATCGCCTATATTGACGTAGGCGGTGCCTAACCTATCGCCTAATTGAGGTAGTGAGCATAGGCAATGGTATAAGAGGCGCCTAACCTATCGCCTATGTTGATATAGGCGGCGCCTAAGACATTGCCTATGTTGACATAGACGGAGCCTAACCTATCGCCTATGTCAGGCAGTGAGCATAGGAAATGTTATAAGCGGCGCCTAACCTATCGCCTATGTTGAAATAGGCGACGCCTAAGCCATCGTCTATGATGACATAGGCGGCACCTAACCTATCCCCTAAGTGAGGCAGTGAGTATAGGCGATGGTATAAGCGGCGCTTAACCTATCGCCTATGTTGATATAGGAGGTACCTAAACCATCGCCTATGTTAACATAGGCGGTGCCTAACCTATCACCGAAGTGAGGCACCGAGCAGAGCAATGGAATAAGCGACACCTAACCTATCTCCTATGTTGATATAGGCAGCGCCTAAGCCATCGCCTATGTTGACATAGGTGGCGCCTAACCTATCGCCTAAGTGTGGTAGTGAGCATTGACAATGGTATAAGAGGCACCTAACCTATCGCCTATGTTGATATAGGAGGCACCTATGTCATCGCCTATGTTAGGCAGTAATCAAAGCCAATGGTATAAGCAGTGCCTAACCTATTGCCTATGTTGATATTGGTGGCGCCTAAGCCATCGCCTATTTAACATAAGCAGTGCCTAACCTATCGCCTAGGTGAATCAGTAAGCATAGACAATGGTATAAGCGGCACCTAACCTATCGCCTATGTTGATATAGGCGGTGCCTAGCCATCGCCTATGTTGACATAGGCGGCGCTTAACCTATTGCCTAAGTTAGGTAGCGAGCATAAGCAATGGTATAAGCGGCGCCTAACATATTTCCCTTGTTGATATATGTGGCGCGTAAGCCATCGCCTATGTTGACATAGGCGGCGCCTAACCCATCGCCTAAGTTTGGCAGTGATCATAGGCAATGGTATAAGCAGCGCCTAAACTATCGCCTATGTTGTTTTTGACGGCGCCTAAGCCATCGCCTATGTTGACATAGGCTTCACCTAACTTATCGCCTAAGTGAGGCAGTTAGCATTGGCATTGGTATAAGCGGCTCCTAACCTGTCTCCTATGTTGATATAGGCGGCGCCTAATCCATCGCCTATGTAACATAGGCGGCACCTAACCTATTACCTAAGTAAGGTAGTGAGCATAGACAATGGTATAAGCGGCCCGTAACCTATCGCCTATGTGAAGCGGTGAGCATAGGCAATGGTATAAGAGGCGCCTAACCTATCGTAAATGTTGATAAAGGCGGTGCCTAATCTATCGCCTATGTTAACATAGGCGGCGCCTAACCTATCGCCTAAGTGAGGCAGCGAGCTTAGGCAATGGTATAAGCGGCGCCTAACCTATCGCCTATGTTGATATAGGCGGCGCCTAAGCCATCGCCTATGTTGACATAGGCGGCGCCTAACCTATCGCCTAAGTGAGGCAGTGAGCATAGGCAATGATATAAGTGGCATCTAACCTATCGCCTCTGTTGATATAGGTGGCGCCTAAGCCATCGCATATGTTGACACAGGTGGCGCCTAACCTATCGCCTAAGCGAGGCAGTGAGCATAGACAATGGTATAAGCGGCCCCTAACCTGTCGCCTATGTTGATATAGGGGGAACCTAAGCCATCGCCTATTTTGACATAGGCGGTGCTTAACATATCACCTAAGTGAGGCAGTGAGCATAGGCAATGGTATAAGCGGCACCTAAACTTTCGCCTATGTTGATATAGGCAGCGCCTAAGCAATCACCTATGTTGACATAGGCGGCGCCTAACCTATTGCCTAAGTGAGGTAGTGAGCATTGACAATGGCATAAGCGGTGCCTAACCTATCGCCTGTTGTGATATAGGCGGCGCCTAAGCGATCGCCTATGTTGATATAGGCGGCGCCTAAGCGATCGCCTATGTTGAAATAGACGGTGCCTAACCTATCGCCTATGTTGATATACGTGGTGCCTAAGTCATCGCCTATGTTTAAGTATGCGGCGGCTAATATATCGCCTAAGTGAGGTAGTAACCATAGGCAATGATATAAGCGGCGCCAAACCTAACGCCAATGTTGATATAGGCAGCACCTAAGCCATCGCCTATGTTGACGTAGGCGGTGCCTAACCGATCCCCTAATTGAGGTAGTGAGCTTAGCAAATGGTATATGCGGTGCCTATACTATTGCCTATGTTGATATAGGCGGCGCCTACGCCATTACCTATGTTCACATAGACAGAGCCTAACCTATCGACTATGTCAGGCAGTGAGCATATGAAATCGTATAAGTGGCGCCTATGCTATCGCCTATGTTGATATAGGCGGTGCCTAACCTATCGCCTAAGTGAGGAGGTGAGCATAGGCAATGGTATAAGCGGCGCCTAACCTATCGCCTAAGTTGATATAGGAGGAGCCTAAACCATCGCCGATGTTAACATATGTGGCGCCTAACCTATCGCCAAAGTGAGGCACTGAGCATAGGCAATGGTATAAGTGACGCCTAACCTATCGCCTATGTTGATATAGGCAGCGCCTAAGCCATCGCCTATGTTGACATAGGAGGCGCCTAACCTATTGCCTAAGTGAGGTAGTGAGCATAGATAATGGTATAAGCGGCGCCTAACCTATCGCCTATGTTGATATAGGAGGCACCTCTGCCATCGCCTAAGTGAGGCAGTGAGCATAGCCAATGGTATAAGCGGTGCCTAACCTATCGCCTATGTTGATATTGGCGGCGCCTAAGATATCGCCTATGTAGACTTAGGCGGCGCCTAACCTATCGCCTAAGTATGGCGGTGAGCTTAGGCAATAGTATAAATGGCGTATAACTTATCCCCAATGTTGATATAGGTGGCGCCTAAGCCAGTGCCTATGTTGACATAGACCCAGCCTAACCTATCGCCTAAGTTAGAAAGTGTGCATAGGTAATGGGATAAGAGGCGCTTATCTATCGCCTATGTTGATATAGGTGGCGCCTAATCCATCACCTATGATGACATAGAAGGCTCCTAACCTATCGCCTAAGTGAGGCAGTGAGCATTGGTAATGGAATAAGCGACACTTAACTTATCGCCAATGTTGATATAGGTGGCCCAATGGCATCGCTCATGTTTATATAGGCGGCGCCTAACCTATCGCCTAAGTGTGGCAGCGACCATAGGCAATGGTATAAGCGGCGCCTAACCTATCGCCTATGTTGATATACGTGGAGCCTAAGCCATTGCATATGTATATATATGCGGCGCCCAACCTATCGATTAAGTGAGGCATAAGCATAGGCAATGGTATAAGCGGCGCCTAACCTATCGCCAATGTAGATATAGGCGGCGCCGAAGCCTTCGCCTATGTTGACGTAGGCGGTGCCTAACCTATCTCCTAATTGAGGCAGTGGGCATAGGAAATGGTATAAGCATCGCCTAGCCTATCGCCTATGTAGATATAGGCGGCGCCTAATCCATCACCTATATTGACAAAGGTGGCACCTAACCTATCGCCTAAGTGAGGCAGTGAGCATAGGTAATGGTATAAGCGGCGCCTAACCTATCGCCTATGGTGATATAGGTGGCGCCTCTGGCATCTCCTATGTTTACATAGGTGGCGCATAACCTATCGCCTTAGTGAGGCAGCAAGAATAGGCAATGGTATAAGCGGCGCCTAACCTATCGCCTATGTTGATATAGGTGGTGCCTAAGCGATCACCTATGTTGACATAGGCGGCGCCTAACCTATCGCCTAAGTGAGGCGGTGAGAATAGGCAATGGTATAAGCGACACCTAACCTGTCGCCTATGTTGACATAAGTGGCGCCTATGGCATCGCGTATGTTTACAATGGAGACGCCTAACTTATGGCCTAAGTGAGGAAACTAACATAGGCAATGGTATAAGCGGCGCCTAACCTATCGCCTATGTTGATATACGTGGCTCCTAAGCCTTCGCCTATGTTTAAATCGGCGGCGGCTAATCTATCGCCTAAGTTAGGCAGTAAGCATAGGCAATGGTATAAGCGGAGCCTAACCTAACGCCTATATTGATATAGGCAGCGACTATGCCATCGCCTATGTTGACGTAGGCGGTGCCTAACCTATAGCCTAATTGAGGAAGTGAGCATAGGCAATGGTATAAGCGGCGCCTAACCTATCGACTATATTGATATAGGCGGCGCCTACGCCATTGCCTATATTTAATAGACGGAGTGTAACCTATCACCTACGTCAGGCAGTGAGCATAGGAAATGGCATAAGAGGCGCCTAACCAATCGCCTATGTTGACATAGGCAACGCCTAAGACATTGTCTATGTTGACATAGGCTGCGCCTAACATATCGCCTAAGTGAGGCGGTGAGCATAGGAAATGGTATAAGCGGCTCCTAACCTATCGCCTATGTTAGCATAGGTGGCTCCTAACCTATCACCAAAGTGAGGCACTGAGCATAGGAAACGGTATAAGCGGCGCCTAACCTATCACCTATGTTGATATAGGCAGCGCCTAAGTGAGGTAGTGAGCATAGACAATGGTATAAGTGGCGCCTAACCTATCGCCTATGTTGATATAGGAGGCACCTCTGCCATCGCCTAAGTGAGGCAGTGAGCATAGCCGATGGTATAAGCGACGCCTAACCTATCGCCTATGTTGATATAGGCGGTGCCTAAACGATCTCCTATGTTGACTTAGGCGGCACCTAACCTATCGCCTAAGTAAGGAGATGAGCATAGGCAATGGTATAAGCGGCGCATAACGTATCACTTATGTTGGTATAGGTGGCGCCTAAGCCATTGCCTATGTTGACATAGACCGAGCCTAACCTATCGCCTAAGTGAGAAAGTGAGCATAGGTAATGGTATAAGCGGCGCCTCTCTATCGCCTATATTGATATAGGTGGAGCCTAAGCCATCACCTATGTTGAAATTGAAGGCACCTAACCTATCAACTAATTAAGGCAGTGAGCAGAGGAAATGGTATATGCGGCGCCTAACCTATCGCCTATGTTAATATAGGTGGCGCCTAAGCCATCACCAATGTTGACATAGGCGGATCATAACCTATCACCTATGTGAGGCAGTGCGAATAGGCAATGGTATAACCGGCGCCTAACCTATCGCCTAAGTTAATATAGGCGGCACCTAAGCCATCGCCTATGATGACATAGGTGGCGCCTAACCTATCGCCTAAGTGGGGCAGTGAGGATAGGCAATGGTATAAGCGGCGCCTAACCTATCGCCTATGTTGATATAGGCGGTGCCTAAGCCATCGACTATGTTGACATAGGCAGCGCCTAACTTATCGCCTATGTTGATATAGGCAGTACCATATCCATTGCCTCAGTTGACATAGGCGGTATCTACCCTATCGCTTAAGTGAGGCAGTGAGCATAGACATTGGTATAAGCGGGGCCTAACCTATCACCTATGTTGATATAAGAGGCACCTAAGCCATCGCCTAAGTGAGGCAGTTAGCATAGGCAATGGTATAAGCGACGCCTAACCTATCGCCTATGTTGATATAGGCGGAGACTAACCGATCACCTATGTTGACATAGACGGCGCCTAACCAATCTCCTAAGTGAGGCTGTGAGCATCGGCAATGGTATAAGAGGTTCCTAACCTGACGCCTATGCTGGTATAGGTGGTGCCTAATCCATCAACTATGTTGATATAGGCGGCACCTAACCTATCGCCTAAGTTAGGCAGTGAGCATAGGTAATGGTATAAGTGGCGCCTAACCTATCGCCAATGTTGATATAGGTGGCGCTTATTGCATCGCTTATGATTACATAGGCGGCGCCTAACCTATCGCCTAAGTAAGGCAGCGAGCATAGGCAATGGTATAAGCGGAGCCTAACCTATCGCCAATGTTGATATAGGGGGCGCCTAAGCCATCGCCTATGTTGACGTAGGCGGCGCCTAACCTATCGCCTATGTTGACATACGTGGAACCTAAGCCATTGCCTAAGTTTATATATGTGACGCCTAACCTATCTTCTAAGTGAGGTAGTAAGCATAGGCAATGGTATAAGCGGCCCCTAACCTATCGGCTATGTTGATATAGGCACCGCCTAAGCTATCGCCTATGTTGACATAGGCGAAGACTAATCTATCGCCTAAGTGATGTAGTGAACACAGACAATGGTATAAGCGGCGTCCAACCTATCGCCTATGTTGATATATGAGGCACCTATGTCATGCCAAAGTGAGGCAGTGAGCATAGCACAATGGTATAAGCGGCGCCTAACCTATCGCCTATGTTTATATAGGCGGTGCCTAAGCAATCTCCAATGTTGACTTACGCAGCTCCTAACCTATCGCCTAAGTATGGCAGTCAGCATAGGCAATGGTATAAGCGACGCATAACCTATCGCCTATGTTGATATAGGTGGCGCCTAAGCCATTGCCTATGTTGATATAGGTGGGGTCTAACCTATTGCCTTAGTGAGGAAGAAAGCATAGGCAATGGTTTAAGCGACGCCTAACCTATCGCCTCTGTTGATATAGGCGGTGCCTAAGCGATCGCCTATGTTGACATAGACGGCGCCTAACCTATCTCCTAAGTGAGGCGGTGAGAATAGGCAATGGTATAAGCGGAGCCTAACCTGTCGCCTATGTTGATATAGGCGGCGCCAAATCCATCGACTATGTTGACATAGGCGGCAGCTTACCTATCGCCTAAGTGAGGCAGTGATCATAGGTAATGGTTTAAGCGGTGCCTAACCTATCGCCTATGTTGACATAGGTGGCGCTTATGGCATTGATTATGTTTACATCGGAAGAGCCTAACCTATCGCCTAAGTGAGGCAACGAGCATAGGGAATGGTATAAGCGGCGCCTAACCTATCGCCTATGTTGACATACGGCGCCTAACCTATCACCTAAGTGAGGAAGTAAGCATAGGCAATGGTATAAGCGGCCCCAAACCTGTCGCCTATGTTGATAAAGGCGACGCCTAATCCATTGCATATGTTGACATAGGCATCGCCTAACCTATCGCCTAAGGTAGTGAGCATTGGTAATGGTATAAGCGACGCCTAACCTATCGCCTATGTTGATACAGGTGGCGCCTATGGCATCGCCAATGTTTACATAGGCGTCGCCTAACTTATCGCCTAAGTGAGGTATCTAGCATAGGCAATGGTATATGCGCCGCCTAACCTATTGCCTATGTTGATATACGTGGCGCCTAATCCATCGCCTATGTTTAACTAGGCGGCGGCTAATCTATCGCCTAAGTGAGGCAGTAAGCATAGGCAATAGTATAAGCGGCGCCTAACCTAACGCCTATGTTGGTATAGGAAGCACCTAAGGCATCGCCTATGTTGACGTAGGCGGTGCCTAACCTATCGCCTAATTGAGGCAGTGAGCATAGGCAATGGTATAAGCGGCGCCTAACCTATCGCCTATGTTGATATAGGCGGCGCCTAAGACATTGCCTATGTTGACATAGATGGAGCCTAACCTATCACCTATGTCAGGCAGTGAGCATAGGAAATGTTATAAGCGGCGCCTAACCTATCTCCTATGTTGATATAGGCAACGCCTAAGCCATCGTCTATGTTGACATAGGCAGCACCTAACCTATTGCCTATGTTGATACAGGAGGCGCCTAAACCATCGCCTATGATAACATAGGCGGCGCCTAACCTATCGCCAAAGTGAGGCACTGAGCATAGGCAATTCTATATGCGGAGCCTAACCTATCGCCAATGTTGATATAGGAAGCACCTATGCCATTGCCTATGTTGACATACGCGACGCCTAACCTATCACCAAAGTGAGGTAGTGAGCATAGAAAATTGTGTAAGCGGCGCCTAGCCTATCGCCTATGTTGATATAGGCGGAACTTAAGCGACTGCCTATATTAAAATAGGCGGCACCTTACCTATCGCCTATGTAAGGCGGTGAGCATAGGCAATGGTATAAGCGTCGCATAACCTATCGCCTATATTGATATAGGTGGCGCCTAAGCCATTGCCTATGTTAACATAGACAGAGCCTAACCTATTGCCTAAGTAAGGCAATGAGCATAGGTAATGGAATAAGTGGCACCTAAGCTATCGCCTATTTTGATATAGGTGGCGCCTAAGCCATCACCTATGTTGACATAGAAGGCGCCTAACCTATCACCCAAGTGAGGCAGTGAGCATAGGCAATGGTATAAGCGATGCCTAACCTATCGCCTATGCTGATATCGATGGCGCCTAAGCCATCGCCTATGTTGACATAGGCGGTGCCTAACCTATCGCCTAATTGAGGCAGTGAGCATAGGAAATGGTATAAGCGGCGCCTAACCTACCGCCTATGTTGATATAGGTGGCATCTAAGCGATCACCTATGTTGACATAGGCGGAGCCTAACCTATCACCTATGTGAGGTAGTGAGAATAGGCAATGGTATAAGCGGCGCCTAACCTATCGCCTATGTTGATATAGGCGGCGCCTAAGCCATCGCCTATGTTGACATAGGCGGCGCCTAACCTATCGCCTATGTTGATATAGGCAGCACCATATCCATTACCTCTGTTGACATAGGCAACGTTTAACCTATCGCCTATGTCAGGAATTGAGCATAGACAATGGTGTAAGCGACGCCTAACCTATCACCTATGTTGATATAGGCGGCACCTAAGACATCGCCTAAGTGAGGCAGTTAGCATAGGCAATGGTATAAGTGGCGCCTAACCTATCGCCTATGTTGATATGGGCGGAGCCTAAGTGATCGCCTATGTTGACATAGGCGGCACCTACCGTATCTCCTAAGTGAGGCGGTAAGCATAGACAATGGTATAAGCTGCGCCTAACCTGTCACCTATGTAGGTATACGCGACGCCTAATCTATCGAATCTGTTGACTTAGGAGGCACCTAACCTATCGCCTAAGTGAGGCAGTGAGCATAGGTAATGGTATAAGCGATGCCTAACCTATCGCCAATGTTGATATAGGTGGCTCCTATGGCATAGCTTATGTTTACATAGACAGCGCCTAACCTATCGCCTAAGTGAGGCAGCGAGCATAGGCAATGGTATAAGTGGCACCTAACCTATCGTCTATGTTGATATATGTGGCGCCTAAGCCATTTCCTATGTTTATATATGCGGCGCCCAACCTATCGACTAAGTGAGGCAGTAAGCATAGGCAATGGTATAAGCGGCGCCTAACCTATCGCCAATGTAATATAGGTGGCGCATAAGCCATCGCCTATGTTGACGTAGGCGGTGCCTAACCGATCGCCTAATTGAGGCCGTGAGCATAGGTAATGGTATAAGCATCGCCTAACCTATCGCCTATGTTGATATAGGCGGCGCCTAAGCCATCGCCTATATTGACATAGGCAGCACCTAACCTATCGCCTAAGTGAGTCAGCGAGCATAGGTAATGGTATAAGCGGTGCGTAACCAATCGCCTATGTTGATATAGGTGGCGCCTATGGCATCTCCTATGTTTACATAGGCAACGCCTAACCTATCGCCTTAGTGAGGCAGTAAGCATAGGCAATGGTATAAGCGTCGCCTCACCTATCGCGTATGTTGATATAGGCGGCGCCTAAGCGATCTCCTATGTTGACATAGGCGGCGCCTAACCTATCGCCTAAATGAGGCAGTGAGAATAGGCAATGGTATAAGCGGCGCCTAACCTGTCGCCTTTGTTGATATAGGCGGTGCCTAATCCATCGACTATGTTGACATAGGCGGCACCTAACCTATCGCCTAAGTGAGGCAGTGAGCATAGGTAATGGTATAAGCGGCGCCTAACCTATCGCCTATGTTGACATAGGTGGCGCCTATGGCATCGCTTATGTTTACATAGGCGACACCTAACCTATCACCTAAGTGAGGCAGCGAGCATAGGCAATGGTATAAGCAGCGCCTAAACTATCGCCTATGTTGACATACGTGGCACCTAAGCCATTGCCTATGTTTATATATGCGGCGCCTAACCTATCGCCTAAGTAAGGCAGTAAGCATAGGCAATGGTATAAGCGGCCCCTAACCTGTCGCCTATGTTGATATAGGCGGCGCCAAATCCATCGCATATGTTGACATAGGCGGCACCTAACCTATCCTCTAAGGCAGTTAGCATAGGTAATGGTATAAGCGGCGCCTAACCTATCGCTTATGTTGATATAGGTGGCGCCTATGGCATCGCCTATGATTACATTGGCGGCGACTAACTTATCGCCTAAGTAAGGCAGCTAGCATAGGCAATGGTATAAGCGGCGCCAAACCTATCGCCTATGTTGATATACGTGGCGCCTAAGTCATCGCCTATGTTTAAGTAGGCGGCGGATAATATATCGCCTAAGTGAGGTAGTAAGCATAGGCAATGGTATAAGCGACGCCAAACCTAATGCCAATGTTGATATAGGCAGTGCCTAAGCCATCGCCTATGTTGACATAGGCGGTGCCTAACCTATCCCCTAATTGAGGTAGTGAGCATAGGAAATGGTATAAGCGGTGCCTATACTATCGCCTATGTTGATATAGGCGGCGCCTACGCCATTACCTATGTTCACATAGACGGAGCCTAACCTATCGACTATGTCAGGTAGTGAGCATAGAAAATCGTATAAGCGGCGCCTAACCTATCGCCTATGTTGATATAGGCTGCGCCTAACCTATCACCTAAGTGAGGAGGTGAGCATAGGCAATGGTATAAGCGGCGCCTAACCTATCGCCTATGTTGATATAGGAGGTGCCTAAACCATTGCCTATGTTAACATATGTGGCGCCTAACCTATCGCCAAAGTGAGGCACTGAGCATAGGCAATGGTATAAGCGACGCCTAACCTATCGCCTATGTTGACATAGACCCAGCCTAACCTATCGTCTAAGTGAGAAAGTGTGCATAGGTAATGGGATAAGAGGCGCTTATCTATCGCCTATGTTGATATAGGTGGTGCCTAATCCATCACCTTTGTTGACATAGAAGGCGCCTAACCTATCACCTAAGTGAGGAAGTGAGCATAGGTAATGGAATAAGCGACGCCTAACTTATCGCCAATGTTGAAATAGGTGGCCCCTATGGCATCACTTATGTTTACATAGGCGGTGCCTAACCTATCGCCTAAGTGTGGCAGCGAGCATAGGGAATGGTATAAGCGGCGCCTAACCTATCGCCTATGTTGATATACGTGGAGCCCACGCCATTGCCTATGTATATATATGCGGTGCCCAACCTATCGACTAAGTGAGGTAGTAAGCATAGGCAATGGTATAAGCGGCGCCTAACCTATCGTCAATATAGATAAAGGCAGCGCCTAAAACATCGCCTATGTTGACGTAGGCGGTGCCTAACCTATCTCCTAATTGAGGCAGTGGGCATAGGCAATGGTATAAGCATCGCCTAACCTATCGCTTATGTAGATATAGGCGGTGCCTAATCCATCGCCTATATTGACATAGGCGGCACCTAACCTATCACCTAAGTGAGGCAGTGAGCATAAGTAATGGTATAAGCGGCGCCTAACCTATCGCCTATGTTGATATAGGTGGCGCCTATGGTATCTCCCATGTTTACATAGGCGGCGCATAACCTATCGCCTTAGTGAGGCAGCAAAAATAGGAAATGGTATAAGCAGCGCCTAACCTATCGCCTATGTTGATATAGGCGGTGCCTAAGCGATCGCCTATGTTGACATAGGCGGCGCCTAACCTATCGCCTAAGTGAGGCGGTGAAAATAGGCAATGGTATAAGCGGCACCTAACCTGTCGCCTATGTTGACATAGGTGGCGCCTATGGCATCGCCTATGGCATCGCGTATGATTACATAGGAGACGCCTAACTTATCTCTAAAGTGAGGAAGCTAACATAGGCAATGGTATAAGCGGCGCCTAACCTATCGCCTATGTTGATATACGTGGCTCCTAAGCCATCGCCTATGTTTAAATAGGCGGCGGCTAATCTATCGCCTAAGTTAGGCAGTAAGCTTAGGCAATGGTATAAGAGGAGCCTAACCTAACGCCTATATTGATATAGGCAGCGACTAAGCCATCTCCTATGTTGACGTAGGCGGTGCCTAACCTATAGCCTAATTGAGGAAGTGAGCATAGGCAATGGTATAAGCGGCGCCTAACCTATCGACTATGTGGATATAGGCGGCGCCTATTCCATTGCCTATGATTACATAGACGGAGCCTAACCTATCTCCTATATCAGGCAGTGAGCATAGGAAATGGTATAAAAGGCGTCTAACCTATCGCCTATGTTGACATAGGCTGCGCCTAACCTATCGCCTAAGTGAGGCGGTAAGCATAGGCAATGGTATAAGAGGCGCCTAACCTATCTCCTATGTTGATATAGGAGGCGTCTAAACCATCACCTATGTTAACATAGGTGGCGCCATTGTCTATGCTCACTACCTCACTTAGGCGCTGCCTATATTAACATAGGTGATAGGTTAGGCGCCGCTTATACCATTGCCTCTGCTCAGTGCCTCACTTTGGCGATAGGTTAGCATAGGCAATGGTATAAGAGGTGCCTAACCTATCGCCTATGTTGGTATAGGCGGTGCCTATCCATCGACTATGTTTACATAGGCGACACCTAACCTATCGCCTAAGTTAGGCAGTAAGCATAGGTAATGGTATAAGCGATGCCTAACCTATTGCTAATATTGATATAGGTGGCGCTTATTGCATCGCTTATGTTTACATAGGAGGCGCCTAACCTATCGCCTAAGTGAGGCAGCGAGCATAGGCAATGGTATAAGCAGCGCCTAACCTATCGCCAATGTTGATATAGGCGGCGCCTAAGCCATCGCCTATGTTGACATAGGCAGTGCCTAACCTATCGACTAATTGAGGCAGTGACCATAAGCAATGGTATAAGCGTCGCCTAACCTATCGCCTATGTTGACATAGGTGGTGCCTATGGCATCGCTTATGTTTACATAGGCGGCGCCTAACCTATCGCCTAAGTGAGGCAGCGGGCATAGGCAATGGTATAAGCGGCGTCTAACCTATCGCCTATGTTGACATACGAGACACCTAAGCCATTGCCTATGTTTATATATGCGGCGCCTAACCTATCGTCTAAGTGAGGCAGTAAGCATAGGCAATGGTATAAGCGGCCCCTAACGTATCGCCTATGTTGATATAGGCACTGCCTAAGCAATCGCCTATGTTGACATAGGCGAAGCCTAATATATCACCTAAGTGAGGTAGTCAACATAGACAATGGTATAAGGGAGCCTAACCTATCGCCTATGTTGATATATGAGGCACCTATGTCATTGCCTAAGTGAGGCAGTGAGCATAGCACAATGGTATAAGCGGCGCCTAACCTATCGCCTATGTTGATATAGGCGGCTCCTAAGCAATCTCCTATGTTGACATAGGCGGCGCCTAACCTATCGCCTAAGTATGGCAGTCAGCATAGGCAATGGTATAAGCGGGGCATAACCTATCGCCTATGTTCATATAGGTGGCACCTAAGCCATTGCCTATGTTGACATAGAAGACGCCTAACCTATCGCCTATGTTTAAATAGGCGGTGGCTAATCTATCGCCTAAGTGAGGCAGTAAGCATAGGCAATGGTATAAGCGGCGCCTAACCTAATGCCTATGTTGATATAGGCAGCGCCTAACCCATCGCCTACATTGATGTAGGCGATGCCTAACCTATCGCCTAATTGAGGTAGTGAGCATAGGAATTGGTATAAGCGGCTCCTAACCTATCGCCTATGTTGATATAGTAGGCGCCTACGCCATTTCCTATGTTGACATAGATGGAGCCTAACCTATAGCCTTTGTCAGGCAGTGAGCGTAAGAAATGGTATAAGCAGCGCCTAACCTATCGCCTTTGTTGATATAGGCGATGCCGAAGCCATTGTCTATGTTGACATAGGCGGTGGCTAACCTATCGCCTAAGTGAGGCAGTGAGCATAGGCAATGGTATAAGCGGCGCCTAACCTATCGCCTATGTTGATATAGGAGGCACCTAAACCATCGCCTATGTTAACATAGGTGGCGCCTAACCTATCGCCAAAGTAAGGCACTGAGCATAGGCAATGGTATAAGCGGTGCCTAACCTATAGCCTATAATGATATAGGAAGCGCCTAAGACATCGCCTATATTGACATAGGCGGCACCTAACCAATCGCCTAAGTGAGGCAGTGAGAATAGTCAATGGTATAACCGGTGCCTAACCTATCGCCTATGTTAATATAGGCGGCGCCTAAGCCATCGCCTATATTGACATAGGTGGCGCCTAACCTATCGCCTAAGTGAGGCAGTGAGAATAGGCAATGGTATAAGCGGCGCCTAACCTATCGCCTATGTTGATATAGGCCGCGCCTAATCCATCGCCTATGTTGACTTAGGCGGCGCCTAACCTATCGCCTATGTTGATATAGGCAGCACCATATCCATTGCCTCTGTTGACATAGGCGACGTCTAACCTATCGCCTAAGTGAGGCAGTGAGCATAGACAATGGTATAAGCGGCGCCTAACCTATCACCTATGTTGATATAGGCAGCACCTAAGCCATCGCCTAAGTGAGGCAGTTAGCATAGGCAATGGTATAAGAGGCGCCTATCCTATGCCTATGTTGATATAGGCGGAGACACAACGATCGCCTAAGTTGATATAGGCGGCGCCTAACCTATCTCCTAAGTGAGGTGGTGAGCATAGGCAATCGTATAAGCGGCGCCTAACCTGTCGCCTATGTTGGTATAGGCGGCACCGAATCCATCGACTATATTGACATAGGCGGCACCTAAACTATCACCTAAGTGAGGCAGTGAGCATAGGTAATGGTATAAGCGGCGCCTAACCTATTGCCAAAGTTGATATAGGTGGCGCCTAAGCCATCGTCTATGTTGACATAGGCGTCGCCTAACCTATCGCCAATGTGAGGCACTGAGCATAGGCAATGGTATAAGCGGCGCCTAACCTATCGCCTATGTTGATATAGAAGGCACCTATGCCATCGCCTAAGTGAGGCAGTGAGCATAGAAAATGGTATAAGCGGCGCCTAACCTATCGCCTATGTTGATATAGGCAGCGCCTAAGCGAGCGCCTATGTTGACTTATGCGGCGCCTAACCTATCGCCTAAGAAAGGCGGTGAGCATAGGCAATGGTTGAAGCGGCGCATAACCTATCGCCTATGTTGATATAGGTGGCGCCTAAGCCATTGCCTATGTTGACATAGACTGAGCCTAACCTAGCGCCTATGTTTAAATAGGCCGTGGCTAATCTAAGTTTGGCAGCGAGCATTGGTAATGGTATAAGCGGCGCCTAGTCTATCGCCTATGTTGATATACGTGGCGCCTATGCCATTGCCTAGGATTATATATGCGGCGCCCAACCTATCACCTAAGTGAGGCAGTAAGCATAGGCAATGGTATAAGCGGCCCCTAACCTATCGCTAATGTTGATATAGGCGGCGCCTAAGCCATCGCCTATGTTGACGTAGGCGGTGCCTAACCTATCGCCTAATTGAGGTAGTGACCATAGGCAATGGTATAAGCATCGCCTAACCTATCGCCTATGTGGTAATAGGCAGCGCCTAAGACATCGCCTATATATACATAGGCGGCACCTAACCTATCGCCTAAGTGAGGCAGTGAGAATAGGCAATGGTATAACGAGAGCCTAACCTATCGCTTATGTTGATATAGGTAGCACCTAAGCCATCGCCTATGTTAACATAGGTGGCGCCTAACCTATCGCCTAAGTGAGGCAGTGAGCATAGGAAATGGTATAAGCGGCGCCTAACCTATCGCCTATGATGATATAGGCGGCGCCTAAGCCATCGCCTATGTTGTCTTAGGCGGCGCCTAACCTATCACCTATGTTGATATAGGGAGCACCATATTCATTGCCTCTGTTGACATAGGCGGCGTCAAACCTATCTCCTAAGTGAGGCAGTGAGCATAGAGAATGGTATAAGCGGTGCCTAACCTATCACCTATGTTGATATAGACGGCACCTAAGCCATCGCCTAAGTGAGGCAGTTAGCATAGGCAATGGTATAAGCGGCGCCAAACCTATCACCTATGTTGATATACGTGGAGCCACAGTGATCGCCTATGTTTATATAGGCGGCACCTAACCTATATCCTAAGTGAGGTGGTGAGCCTGGGCAATGGTATAAGCGGCGCCTAACCTGTCGCCAATGTTGGTATAGGCGGCGCCTAATCCATCGACTATATTGACATAGACGGCACCAAACCTATCGCCTAAGTGAGGAAGTAAACATAGGATATGGTATAAGCGGCGCCTATGGAATCGCTTATGTTTACATAGGCGGCACCTAACCTATCGCCTAAGTGAGGCAGCGAGTATAGGCAATGGTATAAGCGGCGCCTAACCTATCGCCTATGTTGATATACGTGGCGCCTAAGCCGTCGCCTATGTTTAAATAGGCGGCGGCTAATCTATCGCCTAAGTGAGGTAGTAAGAAAAGGCAATGGTATAAGCGGCGCCAAACCTAACGCCTATGTTGATATAGGCAGCGCCTAAGCCATCACCTATGTTTACATAGGTTGTGCCTAACCTATCCCCTAATTGAGGTAGTAAGCATAGGCAATGGTATAAGCGGTGCCTAACCTATCTCCTATGTTGATATAGGAGGTACCTACACCATTACCTATGTTGACATAGACGGAGCCTAACCTATCGCCTATGACAGGCAGTAAGCATAGGAATGGAATAAGCGGTGCCTAACCTATTGCCTATTTTGATATAGGAGGCGCCTAAACCATTGCCTATGTTAACATATGTGGCGCCTAACCAATCGCCAAAGTGAAGCACTGAGTATAGGCAATGGTATAAGCGGCGCCTAACCTATCGCCTATGTTAATATAGGGAGCGCCTAAGCCATTTCCTATGTTGACATAGGCGGCGCCTAACCTATCACCTAAGTGAGGTAGTGATTATAGATAATGGTATAAGCGGCGCCTAAGCAATCGCCTATGTTGATATAGGAGGCACCTATGCCATCGCCTAAGTGAGGAAGTGAGCATAGCCAATGGTATAAGCTGTGCCTAACCTATCGCCTATGATGATATAGGGGGCGCCAAAGCGATCGCATATGATGACTTAAGCGGCGCATAACCTATCGCCTTTATTGATATAGGTGGAGCCTAAGCCAGTGCCTATGTTGAGATAGACCGAGCCTAAATTATCGCCTAAGTGAGAAAGTGAGCATAGGTAATCGTATAAGCGGCGCCTATCTATCGCCTATGTTGATATAGGTGGTGCGTAAGCCATCACCTATGTTGACATAGAAGGCGCCTAACATATCGCCTAAGTGAGGCAGTAGGCATAGGTAATGGTATAAGCGACGCCTAACTAATCGCAAATGTTGATATCGATGGCCCTTATGGCATCGCTTATGTTTACATAGGCGGCGCCTAACCTATCGCCTAAGTGTGGGAGCGAGCATAGGCAATGGTATAAGCGGCACCTAACCTATCACCTATGTTGATATACGACGAGCCTAAGCCATTGCCTATGTTTATATATGCGGCGCCCAACCTATCGACTAAGTGAGGCAGTAAGCATAGGTAATGGTATAAGCGGCGCCTAACCTATCGCCAATGTTGATATAGGCGGCGCCTAAGCCATCGCCTATGTTGACGTAGGCGGTGCCTAACCTATCTCCTAATTGAGGCAGTGGGCATAGGCAATGGTATAAGCATCGCCTAACCTATCGCCTATGTAGATTTAGGCGGCGCCTAAGACATCGCCTATATTGACATAGGCGGCACCTAACCTATCGCCTAAGTGAGGCAAGGAGCATAGGTAATGGTATAAGCGGTGCCTAACCTATCTCCTATATTGATATAGGTGGCGCCTATGGCATCTCCTATGTTTACATAGGCGGCGCCTAACCTATCGCCTTAGTGAGGCAGCAAGCATAGGCAATGGTATAAGCGGCGCTTAACCTAGCGCCTATGTTGATATAGGCGGCGCCTAAGCGATCGCCTATGTTGACATAGGCGACGCCTAACCTATCGCCTAAGTCAAGTGGTGAGAATAGTCAATGGTATAAGCGGTGCCTAACCTGTCGCCTATGTTGAGGTAGATGGAGCCTAACCTATCGCCTATGTGAGGCAGTGAGCATAGGAAATAGTATAAGCGGTGCCTAACCTATCGCTTATATTGACATAGGCAGCGCCTAACCTATCGCTTAAGTTCATGCAGTGAGTATAGGCAATGGTATAAGCGGCGCCTAACCTATCACCTATGTTAAAAGAGGCGGCACCTAACCTATCGCCTATGTAAGGCGGTGAGCATAGGAAATGGTATAAGCGGCGCATAACCTATCACCTATGTTGATATAGGTGGCGCCTAAGCCATTGCCTATGTTAACATAGATGGAGCCTAACCTATCGTCTAAGTGAGGCAGTCAGCATAGGTAATGGTATAAGTGGGACCTAACCTATCGCCTATTTTGATATAGGTTACGCCTAAGCTAGCACTTATGTTGACATAGAAGGAGCCTAAGTGAGGCAGTGATCATAGGAAATAGTATAAGCGGTGCCTAACCTATCGTCTATGCTGATATAGACGACGCCTAAGCCATCGCCTATGTTGACATAGGCGGTGCCTAACCTATTGCCTATTTAAGAAAGTCTGCATTTATAATGGAATAAGCGTCGCCTAACATATCGCCTATGTTGATATAGGTGGCGCCTAAGCGATCACCTATGTTGACATTGGCGGAGCCTAAACTATCACCTATGTGAGGCAGTGAGAATTGGCAATGGTATAACCGGTGCCTAACCTATCGCCTATGTTGATATAGGCGGCGCCTAAGCCATCGCCTATATTGACATAGGTGGAGCCTAACCTATCGCCTAAGTGAGGCAGTGAGCATAGGCAATGGTATAAGCAGCGCCTAACCTATCGTCTATGTTTATATAGGCGGCGTCTAATCCATCGCCTATGTTGACATAGGCGGCGCCTAACCTATCGCCTATGTTGATATAGGCAGCACCATATCCATTGCCTCTGTTGACATAGGCTGCGTTTAACCTATCGCCTAAGTGAGGCAGTGAGCATAGACAATGGTATAAGCGGCGCCGAACCTATCACCTATGTTGATATAGGCGGCACCTAAGCCATCGCTTAAGTGAGGTAGTTAACATAGGCAATGGTATAAGTGGCGCCTAACCTATCACCTATGTTGATATAGGCAGAGCCTAAGCGATCGCCTATGTTGACATAGGCGACGCTTAACCTATCTCCTAAGTGAGGGGTGAGCATAGGCAATGGTATAAGCGGCGCCTAACCTATCGCCTATGTTGGTATACGCGACGCCTAATCCATCGACTATGTTGACATAGGCGGCACCTAACCTATCGCCAAAGTGAGGCAGTGAGCATAGGTAATGGTATAAGCGACGCCTAACCTATCTCCAATGTTGATATAGGTGGCACCTATGGCATCGCTTATGTTTACATAGGCAGCGCCATACCTATCGCCTAAGTGAGGCAGCGAGCATAGGCAATGGTATAAGCGGCGCCTAACCTATCACCTATGTTGATATACGTGGTGCCTAAGCCATTGCCTATGCTTATATATGCGGCGCCCAACCTATCGACTAAGTGAGGCAGTAAGCATAGGCAATGGTATAAGCGGCGCCTAACCTATCGCCAATGTTGATATAGGCGGCGCCTAAGCCATCGCCTATGTTGACGTAGGCGGTGCCTAACCTATTGCCTAATTGAATTGGTGAGCATAGGTAATGGTATAAGCGGCGCCTAACCTATCGCCTATGTTGACATAGATGGCGCCTATGGCATCACTTATGTTTACATAGGCGGCGCCTAACCTATCACCTCAGTGAGGCAGCGAGCATAGGCAATGGTATAAGGGACGCCTAACCTATCCCCTATGTTGACATACGTGGCGCCTAAGCCATTGCCTATGTTTATATATGCGACGCCTAACCTATCGCCTAAATAAGGCAGTAAGCATAGGCAATGGTATAAGCGGCCCCTAACCTGTTGCCTATGTTGATATAGGCGGTGCCAAACCTATCGCCTAAGTGAGGTGGTGAGAATAGGCAATGGTATAAGCGGCACCTAACCTGTCGCCTATGTTGGTATACGCGGCGCCTAATCCATCGACTATGTTGACATAGGCGGCACCTAACCTATCGCCTAAGTGAGGCAGTGAGCATAGGTAATGGTATAAGCGACGCCTAACCTATCGCCAATGTTGATATAGGTGGCGCCTCTGGCATCGCTTATGTTTACATAGGCGGTGCCTAACCTATCGCCTAAGTGAGGCAGCGAGCATAGGCAATGGTATAAGCGGCCCCTAACCTGTCGCCTATGTTGATATAGGCGGCGCCTAAGCGATCGCCAATGTTGACATAGGCGGTGCCTAACCTATCGCCTAAGTGAGGTGGTGAGAATAGGCAATGGTATAAGCGGCACCTAACCTGTCACCTATGTTGGTATACGCGGCGCCTAATCCATCGACTATGTTGACATAGGCGGCACCTAACATATCGCCTAAGTGAGGCAGTGAGCATAGGTAATGGTATAAGCGATGCCTAACCTATCGCCAATGTTGATATAGGTGGCGCTTATGGTATCGCTTATGTTTACATAGGCGGTGCCTAACCGATCGTCTAAGTGAGGCAGCGAGCATAGGCAATGGTATAAGCGGAGCCTAACCTATCGCCTATGTTGATATATGTGGTGCCTAAGCCATTGCCTATGTTTATATATGCGGAGCCCAACCTATCGACTAAGTGAGGCAGTAAGCATAGGCAATGGTATAAGCGGCGCCTAACCTATCGCCAATGTTGATATAGGTGGCGCCTAAGCCATCGCCTATGTTGACGTAGGCGGTGCCTAACCTTTCGCCTAATTGAGGCAGTGAGCATAGGTAATGGTATAAGCATCGCCTAACCTATCGCCAATGTCTATATAGGCGGCGCCAAAGCCATCGCCTAAGTATGGCGGTGAGCATAGGCAATAGTATAAGCGGCGCATAACTTATCGCCTCTGTTGATATAGGTGGCGCCTAAGCCAGTGCCTATGTTGACATAGACCCAGCCTAACCTATCGCCTAAGTGAGGAAGTGTGCATAGGTAATGGGATAAGAGGCGCTTATCTATCGCCTATGTTGATATAGGTGGCGCCTAATCCATCACCTATGTTGACATAGAAGGCGCCTAACCTATCACCTAAGTGAGGAAGTGAGCATAGGTAATGGTATAAGCGAAGCCTAACTTATCGCCAATGTTGATATAGGCGGTTCCTAAACAATCCCCTATGTTGACTTAGGCGGTGCCTAACCTATCGCCTAAGTAAGGCGATGAAGATAGGAAATGGTATAAGCGGAGCATAACGTATCGCCTATGTTGGTATAGGTGGCGCCTAAGCCATTGCCTATGTTGACATAGACCGAGCCTAACCTACCGCCTAAGTGAGAAAGTGAGCGTAGGTAATGGTATAAGCGGCGCCTCTCTATCGCCTATATTGATATAGGTGGCACCTAAGCCATCACTTATGTTGACATAGAAGGCGCCTAACCTATCGCCTAAGTGAGGCAGTGAGCATAGGCAATGGTATAAGCGGTGCCTAACCTATCGCCTATGCTGATCTAAACGGCGTCTAAGCCATCACCTATATTGACATAGGCGGTGCCTAACCTATCGCCTAATTGAGGCAGTGAGCATAGGAAATGGTATATGCGGCGCCTAACCTATCGCCTATGTTTATATAGGTGGCGCCTAAGCCATCACCTATGTTGACATAGGCGGATCCTAACCTATCACCTATGTGAGGCAGTGAGAATGGGCAATGGTATAACCGGCGCCTAACCTATCGCCTCAGTTGATATAGGCGGCGCCTAAGCCATCGCCAATGTTGACATAGGTGGCGCCTAACCTATCGCCTAAGTGAGGCAGTGAGCATAGGCAATGGTATAAGGGGCGCCTAACCTATCTCCTATGTTAATATAGGCGGTGCCTAAGCCATCGCCTATGTTGACATAGGCGGAGCCTAACTTATCTCCTATGTTGATAGAGGCAGTACCATACCCATTGCCTCTATTGACATAGGCGGCATCTAACATATCGCCTAAGTGAGGCAGTGAGCATAGATATTGGTATAAGCGGCGCCTAACCTATCACCTATGTTGATATAGGCGGCACCTAAGCCAGCGCCTAAGTGAGGTAGTAAGCATAGGCAATGGTATAAGCGACGCCTAACCTATCGCCTATGTTGATATAGGAGGAGACTAACCGATCGCCTATGTTTACATAGGCGGCGCCTAACCTATCTCCTAAGTGAGGCGGTGAGCATCGGCAATGGTATAAGCGGCGCCTAACCTGTCGCCTATGTTGGTATAGGTGGTGCCTAATCCATCGACTATGTTGACATAGGCGGCACCTAACCTATCGCCTAAGTAAGGCAGTGAGTATAGGTAATGGTATATGCGGCGCCTAACCTATCGCCAATGTTGATATAAGTGGCGCTTATAGCATCGCTTATGTTTACATAGGCGGCGCCTAACCTATCGCCTAAGTGAGGCAACGAGCATAGGCAATGGTTTAAGCGGCGCCTAACCTATCGCCAATGTTGATATAGGCGTTGCCTAAGCCATCGCCTATGTTGGCGTAGGCGGTGCCTAACCTATCGCCTTATCGAGGTAGTGATCATAAGCAATGGTATAAGCGTCGCCTAACCTATTGCCAATGTTGACATAGGTGGTGCCTATGGCATCGCTTATGTTTACATAGGCGGCGCCTAACCTATCGCCTAAGTGAGGCAGCGAGCATAGGCAATGGTATAACCGGCGCCAAACCAATCGCCTATGTTGACATACGTGGCACCTAAGCCATTGCCTATGTTTATATATGTGGCGCCTAACCTATCGTCTATGTGAGGCAGTAAGCATAGGCAATGGTACAAGCGGCCCAAAACCTATCGCCTATGTTGATATAGGCACCGCCTAAGCCATCGCCTATGTTGACATAGGCGAAGCCTAATCTATCGCCTAAGTGAGGTAGTGAACATAGACAATGGTATAAGCAGCGCCTAACCTATCGCCTATGTTGATATATGAGGCACCTATGTCATCGCCTAAGTGAGGCAGTGAGCATAGCACAATGGTATAAGCGGAGCCTAACCTATCGCCTATGTTGATATAGGCGGCGCCTAAGCAATCTCCAATGTTGACTTAGGCGGCGCCTAACCTATCGCCTAAGTATGGCGGTCAGCATAGGCAATGGTATAAGCGGCGCATAACTTATCGCCTATGTTGATATAGGTGGCGCCTAAGCCATTGTCAATGTTGACATAGAAGGCACCTAACCTATCGCCTATGTTTAAATAGGCGGTGGATAATCTATCGCCTAAGTCAGGCAGTAAGCATAGGCAATGGTATAAGCGGCGCCTAACCTAATGCATATGTTGATATAGGCAACGCCTAACCCATCGCCTACGTTGACGTAGGCGATGCCTAGCCTATCGCCTAATGAGGTAGTGAGCGTAGGAATTGGTATAAGCGGCGCCTAACCTATCGCCTATGTTGATATAGGCGGCGCCTACGCCATTGCCTATGTTGACATAGATGGAGCCTAACCTATAGCCTATGTCAGGCAGTGAGCATAGGAAATGGTATAAGCAACGCCTAACCTATCGCCTTTGTTGATATAGGCGACGCCTAAACCATCGTCTATGTTGACATAGGCGGCGCCTAACCTATCGCCTAAGTGAGGCAGTGAGCATAGGCAATGGTATACGCGGCGCCTAACCTATCGCCTATGTTGATATAGGAGGCACCTAAACCATCGCCTATGTTAACATAGGTGGCGCCTAACCTATCGCCAAAGTGAGGCACTGAGCATAGGCAATGGTATAAGTGCTGCCTAACCTATCGCCTATGTTGATATAGGCAGCGCCTAAGCCATCGCCTATATTAACATAGGTAGCACCTAACCTATCTCCTAAGTGATGCAGTGAGAATAGTCAATGGTATAACCGGTGCCTAACCTATCGCCTATATTGATATAGGCGGCGCCTAAGCCATCGCCTATGTTGACATAGGTGGCGCCTAACCTATCGCCTAAGTGAGGCAGTGAGCATAGGCAATGGTATAAGCGGCTCCTAACCTATCGCCTATGTTGATATAGGTGGCGCCTAAGCCATCGCCTATGTTGACTTAGGCGGCGCCTAACCTATTGCCTATGTTGATATAGGTAGCACCATATCCATTGCCTTTGTTGACATAGGCGGCGTCTAAACTTTCGCCTAAGCTATCGCCTAAGTGAGGTATTGAGCATAGATAATGGTATAAGCGGCGCCGAACCTATCGCCTATGTTGATATAGGAGGCACCTATGCCATCACCTAAGTGAGGCAGTGAGCATAGCCAATGGTATAAGCGGCGCCTAACCTATCGCCTATGTTGATATAGGCAGCGCCTATGCGAGCGCCTATGTTGACTTATGCGGCGCCTAACCTATCACCTAAGTAAGGCGGTGAGCATAGGCAATGGTATAAGCGGCGCATAACCTATCGCCTATGTTGATATAGGTGGCGCCTAAGCCATTGCCTATGTTGACATAGACCGAGCCTAACCTATCGCCTATTTTTAAATAGGCGGTGGCTAATTTAAGTGAGGTAGCGAGCATAGCCAATTGTATAAGCGGCACCTAACCTATCGCCTATGTTGATATACGTGGCGCCTATTCCATTGCCTAGGTTTATATATGCGGCACCCAACCTATCGCCTATGTTAACCTGTTGCCTATGTTGATATAGGTGGCACCTAATCCATCGACTATTTTGACATAGGCGGCACCTAACCTATCACCAAAGTGAGGCAGTGAGAATTGGGAATGGTATAACCAGCGCCTAACCTATCGCCTATGTTGATATAGGCGGTGCCTAGTCCATCGCCTATGATGACATAGGCGGCGACAAACTTGTCGCCTAAGTGAGGTAGTAGGCATAGGCAATGTTATAAGCTGCGCCTAACCTATCGCCTATGTTGATAAAGGCGGAGCCTAACCTATCGCCTATGTTGATATAGGTAGCACCATATCCATTGCCTATGTTGACATAGGCGGCTCCTAACCTATCGCCCAAGTGAGGCAGTGATCATAGACAATGGTATAAGAGGCGCCTAACCTATCACCTATATTGATATAGGCGGCACCTAAGCCATCGCCTAAGTGAGGCAGTTTGCATAGGGAATGGTATAAGCGGCGCCTAACCTATCGCCTATGTTGATATAGGCGGCGCCTAACTGATCACCTATGTTGACATAGGCGGCGCCTAATCTATCTCCTAAGTAAGGCGGTGAGCATCGACAATGGTATAAGTGGTGCCTAACCTGTCGCCTATGTTGGTATAGGCGGCGCCTAATCCATCGACTATATTGACATAGGCGGCACCTAACCTATCACCTAAGTGAGGCAGTGAGCGTAGGTAATGTTACAAGCGGCGCTTAACCTATCGCCTATGTTGATATACGTGGTGCCTAAGCCATTGCCTATGTTTATATTTGCGGTGCCTAACCTATCGCCTAAGTGAGGCAGTAAGCATAGGCAATGGTATAAGCGGCGCCTAACCTATCGCCTATGTTGATATAGGTGGCGCCTAAGCCATCGCCTATGTTGATGAAGGTGGTGCCTAACCTATCGCCTAATTGGGGCAATGAGCATAGGAAATGGTAATAGCGTCGCCTAACCTATCTCCTATGTTGATATGGGCGGCGCCTAAGCCATCGCCTATATTGACATAGGCGGCACGGAACCTATCGCCAAAATGAGGCAGTGAGCATAGGTAATGGTATAAGCGGCGCCTAACCTATCGCTTATGTTGATATAGGTGGCGCCTATTACATCTCCTATGTCTACATAGGCAGCGCCTAACCTATTGCCTTAGTGAGGAAGAAAGCATAGGCAATGGTATAAGCGAAGCCTAACCTATCGTCTATGTTGATATAGGCGGTGCCTAAGCGATCGCCTATGATGGCATAGACGGCGCCTAACCTATCGCCTAAGTGAGGCGGTGAGAATAGGCAATGGTATAAGCGGATCCTAACCTGTCGCCTATGTGGATATAGGCGGAGCCAAATCCATCGACTATGTTGACATAGGCGGCACCTTACCTATCGCCTAACTGAGGCAGTGAGCATAGGTAATGGTTTAAGCGGTGCCTAACCTATCGCCTATGTTGACATAGGTGGCGCTTATGGCATTGCTTATGTTTACATAGGCAGAGCCTAACCTATCGCCTAAGTGAGGCAGCGAGTATAGGCAATGGTATAAGCGGCGCCTAACCTATCGCCTATGTTGACATACGTGGCGCCTAAGCCATTGCCTATGATTATATATACGGCGCCTAAACTATCACCTAAGTGAGGCAGTAAGCATAGGCAATGGTATAAGTTGCCCCAAACCTGTCGCCTATGCTAATAAAGGCGACGCCTAATCCATTGCATATGTTGACATAGGCAGCGCCTAACCTATCGCCTAAGGTAGTGAGCATTGGTAATGGTATAAGCGACGCCTAACCAATCGCCTATGTTGATACAGGTGGCGCCTATGGCATCGCCTATGTTTACATAGGCGTCGCCTAACTTATCGACTAAGTGAGGCATCTAGCTTAGGCAATGGTATATGCGGCGCCTAACCTATCGCCTATGTTGATATACGTCGCGCCTAATCCATCGCCTATATTTAACTAGGCGGCGGCTAATCTATCACCTAAGTGAGGCAGTAAGCATAGGCAATGGTATAAGCGGCGCCTAACCTAACTCCTATGTTGATATAGGCAGCGCCTATGGCATCGCCTATGTTGATGTAGGTGGTGCCTAACCTATCGCTTAATTAAGGCAGTGAGCATAGGCAATGGTATAAGCGGCGCCTAACCTATCGCCTATGTTGATATAGGCGGCGCCTAAGACATTGCCTATGTTGACATAGACCGAGCCTAACCTATCGCCTATGTCAGGCAGTGAGCATAGGAAATGTTATAAGTGGCGCCTAACCTATCGCCTATGTTGATATAGGCGACGCCTAAGCCATCGTCTATGTTGACATAGGCGGCACCTAACCTATCCCCAAAGTGAGGCAGTGAGTATAGGCGATGGTATAATCGGCGCTTAACCTATCGCCTATGTTGATATAGGAGGTACCTAAACCATCGCCTATGTTAACATAGGAGGTGCCTAACCTATCACCGAAGTGAGGCACTGAGAATAGCAATGGAATAAGCGGCACCTAACCTATCTCCTATGTTGATATAGGCAGCGCCTAAGCAATCGCCTATGCTGACATAGGCGGCGCCTAACCTATCGCCTAAGTGAGGTAGTGAGCATAGACAATGGTATAAGAGGCGCCTAACCTATCGCCTATGTTGATATAGGAGGCCCCTATGCCATCGCCTAAGTTAGGCAGTGAGCATAGCCAATGGTATAAGCAGTGCCTAATCTATCGCCTATGTTGATATTGGTGGCGCCTATGCCATCGCCTATTTAACATAAGCAGTGCCTAACCTATCGCCTAAGTGAATCAGTAAGCATAGACAATGGTATAAGCGGCGCCTAACCTATCACCTATGTTGATATAGGCAGTGCCTAGCCATCCCCTATGTTGACATAGGAGGCGCTTAACCTATTGCCTAAGTTAGGTAGCAAGCATAGGAAATGGTATAAGCGGCGCCTAACCAATTTCCCTTGTTGATATATGTGGCGCGTAAGCCATCGCCTATGTTGACATAGGCGGCGCCTAACCTATCGCCTAAGTTTGGCAGTGATCATAGGCAATGGTACAAGCAACGCCTAAACTATCGCCTATGTTGATTTTGACGGCGCCTAAGCCATCGCCTATGTTGACATAGGTGTCACCTAACTTATCGCCTAAGTGTGGCAGTTAGCATTGGCATTGGTATAAGCGGCTCCTAACCTGTCTCCTATGTTGATATAGGCGGCGCCTAATCCATCGCCTATGTAACATAGGCGGCACGTAACCTATTGCCTAAGTAAGGTAGTGAGCATAGACAATGGTATAAGCGGCCCGTAACATATCGCCTATGTGAAGCGGTGAGCATAGGCAATGGTATAAGAGGCGCCTAACCTATCGTATATGTTGATATAGGTGGTGCCTAATCTATATCCTATGTTAACATAGGCGTCGCCTATCCTAACGCCTAAGTGAGGCAGCGAGCATAGGCAATGGTATAAGCAGCGCCTAACCTATCGCCTATGTTGATATAGGCGGCGCCTAAGCCATCGCCTATGTTGACATAGGCGGCGCCTAACCTATCGCCTAAGTGAGGCAGTGAGCATAGGCAATGATATATGTGGCATCTAACCTATCGCCTCTGTTGATATAGGTGGCGCCTAAGCCATCGCCAATGTTGACACAGGCGGCGCCTAACCTATCGCCTAAGCGAGGCAGTAAGCATAGACAATGGTATAAGCGGCGCCTAACCTATCGCCTATGTTGATATAGGCGGAACCTAAGCCATCGCCTATTTTGACATAGGCGGTGCTTAACATATCGCCTAAGTGAGGCAGTGAGCATAGGCAATGGTATAAGCGGCACCTAAGCTTTCGCCTATGTTGATATAGGCAGCGCCTAAGCGATCACCTATGTTGACATAGGCGGCGCCTAACCTATCGCCTATGTGAGGTAGTGAGCATTGACAATGCCATAAGCGGTGCCTAACCTATCGCCTATGCTGATATAGGCGGCGCCTAAGCGATCGCCTATGTTGAAATAGACGGTGCCTAACCTACCGCCTATGTTGATATACGTGGCGCCTAAGTCATCGCCTATGTTTAAGTATGCGGCGGCTAATATATCGCCTAAGTGACGTAGTAACCATAGTCAATGGTATATGCGGCGCCAAACCTAACGCCAATGTTGATATAGGCAGCGCCTAAGCCATCGCCTATGTGGACATAGGCGGTGCCTAACCGATCCCCTAATTGAGGTAGTGAGCATAAGAAATGGTATATGCGGTGCCTATACTATCGCCTATGTTGATTTAGGCGGCGCCTACGCCATTAACTATGTTAACATAGAAAGAGCCTAACCTATCGACTATGTCAGGCAGTGAGCATAGGAAATTGTATAAGCGGCGCCTAAGCTATCGCCTATGTTTATATAGGCGGTGCCTAACCTATCGCCTAAGTGAGGAGGTGAGCATAGGCAATGGTATAAGCGGCGCCTAACCTATCGCCCATGTTGATATAGGAGGAGCCTAAACCATCGCCTATGTTAACATATGTGGCGCCTAACCTATCGCCAAAGTGAGGCACTGAGCATAGGCAATGGTATAAGCGACGCCTAACCTATCGCCTATGTTGATATAGGCAGTGCCTAAGCCATCACCTATGTTGACATAGGAGGCGCCTAACCTATCGCCTAAGTGAGGTAGTGAGCATAGATAATGGTATAAGCGGCGCCTAACCTACCGCCTATGTTGATATAGGAGGCACCTCTGCCATCGCCTAAGTGAGGCAGTTAGCATAGACAATGTTATAAGCGGTGCCTAACCTATCGCCTATGTTGATATTGGCGGCACCTAAGAGATCGCCTATGTAGACTTAGGCGGCGATTAACCTATTTCCTAAGTATGGCGGTCAGCATAGGCAATAGAATAAGCGGCGCATAACTTATCGCCTATGTTGATAGAGGTGGCGCCTAAGCCAGTGCCTATGTTGACATCGACCCAGCCTAACCTATCGCCTAAGTGAGAAAGTTTGCATAGGTAATGGGATAAGAGGCGCTTATCTATCGCCTATGTTGATATAGGTGGCGCCTAATCCATCACCTATGATGACATAGAAGGCGCCTAACCTATCGCCTAAGTGAGGCAGTGAGCACAGGTAATGGTATAAGCGATGCCTATCTTATCGCCAATGCTGATATAGGTGGCCCCTATGGCATCGCTTATGTTTACATAGGCGGCGCCTAACCTATCGCCTAAGTGTGGCAGAGACCATAGGCAATGGTATAAGCGGCACCTACCCTATCGCCTATGTTGATATACGTGGAGCCTAAGCCATTGCCTATGTTTATATATGCGGCGCCCAACCTATCGACTAAGTGAGGCAGTAAGCATAGGCAATGGTATAAGCGGCGCCTAACCTATCGCCAATGTAGATATAGGCGGCGACTAAGCCTTTGCCTATGTTGACGTAGGTTGTGCCTAACTTATCTCCTAATTGAGGCAGTGGGCATAGGCAATGGTATAAGCATCGCCTAGCATATCGCCTATGTAGATATAGGCGGCGCCTAATCCATCGCTTATATTGACATAGGCAGCACCTAACCTATCGCCTAAGTGAGGCAATGAGCATAGGTAATGGTATAAGCAGCGCCTAACCTATGGCCTATGTTGATATAGGTGGCGCCTATGTCATCTCCTATGTTTACATATGCGGCGCATAACCTATCACCTTAGTGAGGCAGCAAGAATAGGCAATGGTATAAGCGGCGCCTAACTTATCACCTATGTTGATATAGGTGGTGCCTAAGCGGTCGCCTATGTTGACATAGGCAGCGCCTAACCTATCGCCTAAGTGAGGCAGTGAGAATAGGCAATGGTATAAGCGACACCTAACCTGTCGCCTATGTTGACATAGGTGGCGCCTATGGCAGCGCCTATGGCATCGCGTATGTTTACATAGGAGACGCCTAACTTATCGCCTAAGTGAGGAAGATAACATAGTCAATGGTATAAGCGGCGCCTAACCTATCGCCTATGTTGATATACGTAGCTCCTAAGCCATCGCCTATGTTTAAATAGGTGGCGGCTAATCTATCGCCTAAGTTAGGCAGTAAGCATAGGCAATGGTATAAGCAGAGCCTAACCTAACGCCTATATTGATATAGGCAGCGACTAAGCCATCGCCTATGTTGACGTAGGTGGTGTCTAACCTATAGCCTAATTGAGGAAGTGAGCATAGGCAATGGTATAAGCGGCACCTAACCTATCGACTATATTGATATAGGCGGAGCCTACGCCATTGCCTATATTTACATAGACGAAGCCTAACCTATCGCCTATGTCAGGCAGTGAGCATAGGAAATGGCATAAGAGGCGCCTAACCAATCGCCTATGTTGACATAGGCAACGCCTAAGACATTGTCTATGTTGACATAGGCTGCGCCTAACATATCGCCTAAGTGAGGCGGTGAGCATAGGCAATGGTATAAGCGGCGCCTAACCTATCTCCTATGTTGATTTAGGAGGCGCCTAAACCATCGCCTATGTTAACATAGGTGGCTCCTAACCTATCGCCAAAGTGAGGCACTGAGCATAGGCAATGGTATAAGCGGCGCCTAACCTATCACCTATGTTGATATAGGCAGCGCTTAAGTGAGGTAGTGAGCATAGACAATGGTATAAGTGGCGCCTAACCTATTGCCTATGTTGATATAGGAGGCACCTCTGCCATCGCCTAAGTGAGGCAGTGAGCATAGCCAATGGTATAAGCGACGCCTAACCTATCGTCTATGTTGATATAGGCGGTGCCTAAACGATCGCCTATGTTGACTTAGGCGGCGCCTAACCTATCGCCTAAGTAAGGCGATGAGCATAGGCAATGGTATAAGCGGCGCATAACGTATCGCCTATGTTTGTATAGGTGGCGCCTAAGCCATTGCCTATGTTGACATAGACCGAGCCTAACCTATCGCCTAAGTGAGAAAGTGAGCATAGGTAATGGTATAAGCGGCGCCTCTCTATCGCCTATATTGATATAGGTGGTGCCTAAGCCATCACCTATGTTGACATAGAAGGCGCCTAACCTATCGCCTAATTGAGGCAGTGAGCAGAGGAAATGGTATATGCGGTGCCTAACCTATCGCCTATGTTTATATAGGTGGCATCTAAGCCATCACCTATGTTGACATAGGCGGATCCTAACCTATCACCTATGTGAGGCAGTGCGAATAGGCAATGGTATAACCGGCGCCTAACCTATCGCCTAAGTTGATATAGGCGGCGCCTCAGCCATCGCCTATGATGACATAGGTGGCGCCTAACCTATCGCCTAAGTGAGGCAGTGAGCATAGACAATGGTATAAGCGGCGCCTAACCTATCGCCTATGTTGATATAGGCGGTGCCTATGCCATCGTCTATGTTGACATAGGCAGCGCCTAACTTATCGCCTATGTTGATATAGGCAGTACCATATCCATTGCCTCTGTTGACATAGGCGGCATCTACCCTATCGCCTAAGTGAGGCAGTGGGCATAGACATTGGTATAAGCGGGGCCTAACCTATCACCTATATTGATATAGGAGGCCCCTAAGCCATCGCCTAGGTGAGGCAGTTAGCATAGGCAATGGTATAAGCGGCGCCTAACCTATCGCCTATGTTGATTTAGAAGGAGACCAACCGATCGCCTATGTTGACATAGGCGGCGCCTAACCTATCTCCTAAGTGAGGCGGTGAGCATCGGCAATGGTATAAGTAGCGTCTAACCTGTCGCCTATGTTGGTATAGATGGTGCCTAATCCATCGACTATGATGACATAGGCGGCACATAACCTATCGCCTAAGTTAGGCAGTGAGCATAGGTAATGGAATAAGCGGCGCCTAACCTATCGCCAATGTTGATATAGGTGGAGCATATTGCATCGCTTATGATTGCATAGGCGGCGCCTAACCTATCGCCTAAGTGAGGCAGTGAGCATAGGCAATGGTATAAGCGGAGCCTAACCTATCGCCAATGTTGATATAGGCGGCGCGTAAGCCATCGCCTATGTTGATGTAGGCGGTGCCTAACCTATCGCCTAATTGAGGCAGTGACCATAAGCAATGGTATAAGCGTCGCCTAACCTATCGCCTATGTTCATATAGGTGGCGCCTAAGACATTGCCTATGTTGACATACAAGACGCCTAACCTATCTCCTATGTTTAAATAGGCGGTGGCTAATCTATCGCCTAAGTGAGGCTGTAAGCATAGGCAATGGTATAAGCGGCGCCTAACCTAATGCCTATTTTGATATAGGCAGCACCTAACCCATCGCCTACATTGACGTAGGCGATGCCTAACCTATCGCCTAATTGAGGTAGTGAGCATAGGAATTGGTATAAGCGGCTCCTAACCTATCGCCTATGTTGATATAGGAGGCGCCTACGCCATTGCCTATGATGACATAGATGGAGCCTAACCTATAGCCTATGTCAAGCAGTGAGCATAGGAAATGGTATAAGCAGCGCCTAACCAATCGCCTTTGTTGATATAGGCGATGCCTAAGCCATCGTCTATGTTGACATAGGGGGTGGCTAACCTATCGCCTAAGTGAGGCAGTGAGCATAGGCAATGGTATAAGCGGCGCCTAACCTGTCACCTATGTTAATAGAGGCGGCGCCTAAGCGATCGCCTATGTTGACTTAGGCGGTGCCTAATGTATCGCCTATGTAAGGCGGTGAGCATAGGAAATGGTATAAGCGGCGCATAACATATCGCCTATGTTGATATAGGTGGCGCCTAAACTGTTGCCTATGTTGACATAGATCGAGCCTAGCCTATCGACTAAATGAAAAAGTGAGCATAGGTAATGGTATAAACGGCGCCTAACCTATCGCCTATGTTGATATAGGCACTGCCTAAGCCATCGCCTATGTTGACATAGGCAAAGCCTAATCTATCTCCTATGTGAGGCAGTGAGCATAGCACAATGGTATAAGCGGCGCCTAACCTATCGCCTATGTTGATATAGGCGGCGCCTAAGCAATCTCCAATGTTGACTTAGGCGGCTCCTAACCTATCGCCTATGTATGGCAGTCAGCATAGGCAATGGTATAAGCGGGGCATAACCTATCGCCTATGTTCATATAGGTGGCGCCTAAGCCATTGCCTATGTTGACATAGAAGACGCCTAACCTATCGCCTATGTTTAAATAGGCGGTGGCTAATCTATAGCCTAAGTGAAGCAGTAAGCATAGGCAATGGTATAAGCGGCGCCTAACCTAATGCCTATGTTGATATAGGCAGCGCCTAACCCATCGCCTACATTAACGTAGGCGATGCCTAACCTATCGCCTAATTGAGGTTGTGAGCATAGGAATTGGTATAAGCGGCTCCTAACCTATAGCCTATGTTGAAAAAGGAGGCGCCTACGCCATTGCCTATGTTGACATAGATGGAGCCTAACCTATAGCCTATGTCAGGCAGTGAGCATAGGAAATGGTATAAGCAGCGCCTAACCTATCGCCTTTGTTGATATAGGCGATGCCTAAGCCATCGTCTATGTTGACATAGGCGGTGGCTAACCTATCGCCTAAGTGAGGAAGTGAGCATAGGCAATGGTATAAACGGCGCCTAACCTATCGCCTATGTTGATATAGGAGGCACCTAAACCATCGCCTATGTTAACATAGGTGGCGCCTAACCTATCGCCAAAGTAAGGCACTGAGCATAGGAAATGGTATAAGCGGTGCCTAATCTATCTCCTATGTTGATATAGGCAGCGCCTAAGCCATCGCCTATATTGACATAGGCGGCACCTAACCTATCGCCTAAGTGAGGCAGTGAGAATAGTCAATGGTATAACCGGTGCCTAACCTATCGCCTATGTTGATATAGGCGGCGCCTAAGCCATCTCCTATGTTGACATAGGTGGCGCCTAACCTATCGCCTAAGTGAGGCAGTGAGCATAGGCAATGGTATAAGCGGCGCCTAACCTATCGCCTATGTTGATATAGGCGGCGCCTAATCCATCGCCTATGTTGTTTTAGGCGGCGCCGAACCTATCGCCTATGTTGATATAAGAGGCACCTATGCCATCGCCTATGTGAGGCAGTGAGCATAGCCAATGGTATAAGCGGAGCCTAACCTATCGCCTATGTTGATATAGGCAGCGCCTAAGCGAGCGCCTATGTTGACTTATATGGCGCCTAACCTAGCGCCTAAGTAAGGCGGTGAGCATAGACAATGGTATAAGCGGCGCATAACCTATCGCCTATGTTGATATAGGTGGCGCCTAAGCCATTGCCTATGTTGACATAGACCGAGCCTAACCTATCGCCTATTTTTAAATAGGCGGTGGCTAATTTAAGTGAGGCAGCGAGCATAGGCAATTGTATAAGCGGCGCCTAACCTATCATCTATGTTGATATACGTGGCGCCTATGCCATTGCCTAGGTTTATATATGCGGCGCCCAACCTATCGCCTAAGTGAGGGAGTAAGCATAGGTAATGGTATAAGCGGCGCCTAAGCTATCGCCAATGTTGATATAGGCAGCGCCTAAGCCATCGCCTATGATGACGTAGGCAATGCCTAACCTATCGCCTAATTGAGGCAGTGACCATAGGCAATGCTATATGCTTCGCCTAACCTATCGCCTGTGTGGTTATAGGCAGCACCTAAGCCATCGCCTATATTGACAAAGACGGCACCTAAACTATCGCCTAAGTGAGGCAGTGAGAATAGTCAATGGTATAACCGGCGCCTAACTTATCGCCTATGTTGATATAGGCGGCGCCTAAGCCATCGCCTATGTTGACATAGGTGACGCCTAACCTATCGCCTAAGTGAGGAAGTGAGCATAGGCAATGGTATAAGCGGCGCCTAACCTATCGCCTATGTTGATATTGGCGGCGCCTAAGCCATCGCCTATGTTGACTTAGGTGGCACCTAACCTATCGCCTATGTTGATATAGGCAGCACCATATCCATTGCCTCTGTTGACATAGGCGGCGTCTAACCTATCGCCTAAGTGAGGCAGTGAGCATAGACAATGGTATAAGCGGCGCCTACGCTATCGCCTATGTTGACATAGACCGAGCCGAACCTATCGCCTAAGTTAGAAAGTGATTATAGGTAATGGACTAAGCGGTGCCTAACCTATCGCCTATGTTGATATAGGTGGCGCCTAATCCATCACCTATGTTGACATAGGAGGCACCTAACCTATCGCCTAAGTGAGGCAGTGAGCATAGGCAATGGTATAAGCGGCGCCTAACCTATCACCTATGTTGATATAGGTGGCGCCTATGGCATCTCCTATGTTTAAATAGGTGGCGCCTAACCTATCGCCTTAGTGAGGCAGCAAGTATAGGCAATGGTGTAAGCGGTGCATAACCTATCGCCTATGTTGATATAGGCGGCGCCTAAGCGATCGCCTATGTTGACATAGGTGGTGCCTAACCTATCGCCAAATTGAGGTAGTGAGCATAGGCAATGGTATAAGCGGCGCCTAACCTATCTCCTATGTTGATATAGGCGGCGCCTAAGTCATCTCCTATGTTGACATAGGCGGCACCTAACCTATCACCTATGTAAGGCAGAGAGCATAGGTAATGGTATAGGCGGCGCCTAACCTATCGCCTATTATGATATAGGTGACACCTATGGCAGATCCTATGTTTACATAGGTGGCGCCTAACCTATCGCCATAGTGAGGCAGCAAGCATAGGCAATGGTATAAGCGACGCCTAACCTATCGGCTATGTTGATATAGGCAGCGCCTAAGCGATCGCCTATGTTGACATAGGCGGCAACTAACCTGTTGCCTATATTGATATAGGTGGCACCTAATCCATCGACTATGTTGACATAGGCGGCACATAACCTATCACCTAAGTGAGGCAGTGAGAATTGGGAATGGTATAACCAGTGCCTAACCTATCGCCTATGTTGATATAGGCGGCGCCTAGTCCATCCCCTATATTGACATAGGCGGCGCCTAACCTGTCGCCTAAGTGAGGTAGTGAGCATAGGCAATGTTATAAGCTGCGGCTAACCTATCGCCTATGTTGATATAGGCGGAGCCTAACCTATCGCCTATGTTGATATAGGTAGCACCATATCCATTGCCTATGTTGACATAGGCGACGCCTAACCTATCGCCCAAGTGAGGCAGTGATCATAGACAATGGTATAAGAGGCGCCTAACCTATAACCTATATTGATATAGGCGGCACCTAAGCCATCGCCTAAGTGAGGCAGTTAGCATAGGCAATGGTATAAGCAGCGGCTAACCTATCGCCTATGTTTATATAGGCGGCGCCTAACCAATCACCAATGTTGACATAGGCGGTGCCTAATCTATCTCCTAAGTAAGGCGGTGAGCATAGGCAATCGTATAAGCGTCGCCTAACCTGTCGCCTATGTTGGTATAGGCGGCGCCTAATCCATCGACTATGTTGACGTAGGCGGTGCCTAACCTATCGCCTAATTGAGGCAGTGACCATAGGCAATGGTATAAGTATCGCCTAACCTATCGCCTATGTGGTTATAGGCGGCGCCTAAGCCATCGCCTATATTGACATAGGATGCACCTAACCTATAGCTTAAGTGAGGCAGTGAGAATAGGCAATGGTATAACCAGAGACGAACCTATCGCCTATGTTGATATAGGCGGCACGTAAGCCATCGCCTATGTTAACATAGGTGGCGCCTAACCTATCGCCTAAGTGAGGCAGTGAGCATAGGCAATGGTATAAGCGGCGCCTAACCTATCGCCTATGATGATATAGGCGGCGCCTAAGCCATCGCCTATGTTGACTTAGGCGGTGCCTAACCTATCGCCTATGTTGATATAGGAAGCACCATATTCATTGCCTCTGTTGACATAGGCGGCGTCTAACCTATCGCCTAAGTGAGGCAGTGAGCATAGACAATGGTATAAGCTACGCCTAACCTATCACCTATGTTGATATAGACGACACCTAATCCATCGCCTAAGTGAGGCAGTTAGCATAGGCAATGGTATAAGCGGCGCCTAACCTATCACCTATGTTGATATACGTGGAGCCACAGTGATCGCCTATGTTTATATAGGCAGCGCCTAACCTATATCCTAAGTGAGGTGGTGAGCCTGGGCAATGGTATAAGCGGCGCCTAACCTGTCGCCAATGTTGGTATAGGCGACGCCTAATCCATCGACTCTATTGACATAGGCGGCACCAAACCTATCGCCTATGTGAGGCAGTAAACATAGGTAATGGTATAAGCGGCGCCTCACCTATCGCCAATGTTGATATAGGTGGCGCCTATGGAATCGCTTATGTTTACATAGGCGGCGCCTAACCTATCGCCTAAGTGAGGCAGCGAGCATAGGCAATGGTATAAGCAGCGCCTAACCTATCGCCTATGTTGATATACGTGGCGCTTAAGCCATCGCCTATGTTTAAATAGGCGGCGGCTAATCTATCGCCTAAGTGAGGTAGTAAGAAAAGGAAATGGTATAAGCGGTGCCAAACCTAACTCCTATTATGATATAGGCAGCGCCTAAGCCATCGCCTATGTTTACATAGGTTGTGCCGAACCTATCCCCTAATTGAGGTAGTGAGCATAGGCAATGGTATAAGCGGTGCCTAACCTGTCGTCTATGACAGGCAGTAAGCATAGGAAATGGTATAAGCCATCGTATATGATGAGATAGGTGGCGCCTAACCTATCTCCTAAGTGAGGAGGTGAGCATAGGCAATGGTATAAGTGGTGCCTAACCTATTGCCTATTTTGATATAGGAGGCGCCTAAACCATTGCCTATGTTAACATATGTGGCGCCTAACCAATCGCCAAAGTGAGGCACTGAGCATAGGCAATGGTATAAGCAGCGCCTAACCTATCGCCTATGTTAATATAGGCAACGCCTATGCCATCGCCTATGTTGACATAGGCGGCGCCTAACCTATGGCTTAAGTGAGGTAGTGATTATAGATAATGGTATAAGCGGCGCCTAAGCAATCGCCTATGTTGATATAGGAGGCACCCATGCCATCGCCTAAGTGAGGAAGTGAGCACAGCCAATGGTATAAGCTGTGCCTAACCTATCGCCTATGTTGATATAGGCGGCGCCAAAGCGATCGCCTATGATGACTTAGGCGGTGCCTAACCTATCGCCTAAGTAAGCCGGTGAGCATAGGAAATGGTATAAGCGGCGCATAACCTATCGCCTTTGTTGATATAGGTGGCGCCTAAGCCAGTGCCTATGTTGACATAGACCGAGCCTAAATTATCTCCTAAGTGGGAAAGTGAGCATAGGTAATCGTATAAGAGGTGCCTATCTATCGTCTATGTTGATATAGGTGGTGCGTAAGCCATCACCTATGTTAACATAGAAGGCGCCTAACCTATCGCCTAAGTGAGGCAGTGAGCATAGGTAATGGTATAAGCGACGCCTAACTTATCGCAAATGTTGATATAGGTGGCCCCTATGGCATCGCTTATGTTTACATAGGCGGCGCCTAACCTATCGCCTAAGTGTGGCTGCGAGCATAGGCAATGGTATAAGCGGCACCTAACCTATCACCTATGTTGATATACGTGGAGCCTAAACCATTGCCAATGTTTATATATGCGGCGCCCAACCTATCGACTAAGTGAGGCAGTAAGCATAGGCAATGGTATAAGCGGCGCCTAACCTATCGCCAATGTTGATATAGGCGGAGCCTAAGCCATCGCCTATGTTGACGTAGGCGGTGCCTAACCTATATCCTAATTGAGGCAGTGGGCATAGGCAATGGTATAAGCATCGCCTAACCTATCGCCTATGTAGATATAGGCGGCTCCTAAGCCATCGCCTATATTGACATAGGCGGCACCTAACCTATCGCCTAAGTGAGGCAGTGAGCATAGGTAATGGTATAAGCGGCGCCTAACCTATCGCCTATGTTGATATAGGTGGCGCCTATGGCATCTCCTATGTTTACATAGGCGGCGCCTAACCTATCGCCTTAGTGAGGCAGCAAGCATAGGAAATGGTATAAGCGGCGCTTAACCTAGCGCCTATGTTGATATAGGCGGCACCTAAGCGATCGCCTATGTTGACATAGGCGGCGCCTAACCTATCGCCTAAGTGACGAGGTGAGAATAGTCAATGGTATAAGCGGCGCCTAACCTGTCGCCTATGTTGACATAGATGGAGCCTAACCTATCGCCTATGTGAGGCAGTGAGCATAGGAAATAGTATAAGTGGCGCCTAACCTACCGCTTATATTGACATAGGCGGCTCCTATCCTATCGCTTAAGTGATGCAGTGAGTATAGGCAATGGTATAAGCGGCGCCTAACCTATCACCTATGTTAAAATAGACGGCACCTAACCTATCGCCTATGTAAGGCGGTGAGCATAGGCAATGGTATAAGCGGCGCATAACCTATCGCCTATGTTGATATAGGTGGCGCCTAAGCCATTGCCTATGTTAACATAGATGGAGCCTAACCTATCGTCTAAGTGAGGCAGTCAGCATAGGTAATGGTATAAGCGGCACCTAACCTATCGCCTATTTTGATATAGGTGACGCCTAGGCTAGCACCTATAGCCTAATTGATGAAGTGAGCATAGGCAATGGTATAAGCGGCGCCTAACCTATCGATTATGTTGATATAGGCGGCGCCTACGCCATTGCCTATGTTTATATAGACGGAGCCTAACCTATCGCCTATGTCAGGCAGTGAGCATAGGAAATGGTATTAGAGGCGCCTAACCTATCGCCTATGTTGACATAGGCAACGCCTAAGACATTGTCTATGTTGACATAGGATGCGCCTAACCTATCGCCTAAGTGAGGCGGTGATCATAGGCAATGGTATAAGCGGCGCCTAACCTATCTCCTATGTTGATATAGGAGGCGCCTAAACCATCGCCTATGTTAACATAGATGGCTCCTAACCTATCGCCAAAGTGAGGCACTGAGCATAGGCAATGGTATAAGCGGCGCCTAACCTATCACCTATGTTGATATAGGCAGCGCCTAAGTGAGGTAGTGAGCATAGACAATGGTATAAGTGGCGCCTAACCTATCGCCTATGTTGATATAGGGGGCACCTCGGCCATCGCCTAAGTGAGGCAGTGAGCATAGCCAATGGTATAAGTGACGCCTAACCTATCACCTATGTTGATATAGGCGGTGCCTAAACGATCCCCTATGTTGACTTAGGCGGCGCCTAACCTATCGCCTAAGTAAGGCGATGAGAATAGGCAATGGTATAAGTGGCACATAACGTATCGCCTATGTTGGTATAGGTGGCGCCTAAGCCATTGCCTATGTTGACATAGACCGAGCCTAACCTATCGCCTAAGTGAGAATGTGAGCATAGGTAATGGTATAAGCGGCGCCTCTCTATCGCCTATATTGATATTGGTGGCGCCTAAGCCATCACTTATGTTGACACCGAAGGCGCCTAACCTATCGCCTAAGTGAGGCAGTGAGCATAGGCAATGGAATAAGCGGTGCCTAACCTATCGCCTATGCTGATCTAGACGGCGTCTAAGCCATCACCTATATTGACATAGGCGGTGCCTAACCTATTGCCTAATTGAGGCAGTGAGCATAGGAAATGGTATATGCGGCGCCTAACCTATCGCCAATGTTTATATAGGTGGCGCCTAAGCCATCACCTATGTTGACATAGGCGGATCCTAAACTATCACCTATGTGAGGCAGTGAGAATGGGCAATGGTATAACCGGCGCCTAACCTATCGCCTAAGTTGATATAGGCGGCGCCTAAGCCATCGCCTATGTTGACATAGGTGGCGCCTAACCTATCGCCTAAGTGAGGCAGTGAGCATAGGCAATGGTATAAGGGGCGCCTAACCTATCGCCTATGTTAATATAGGCGGTGCCTAAGCCATCGCCTATGTTGACATAGGCGGCGCCTAACTTATTGCCTATGTTGATAGAGGCAGTACCATATCCATTGCCTCTGTTGACATAGGCGGCATATAACCTATCGCCTAAGTGAGGCAGTGAGCATAGACATTTGTATAAGCGGCGCCTAACCTATCACCTATGTTGATATAGGTGGCACCTAAGCCATCGCCTCAGTGAGGCGGTGAGCATCGGTAATGGTATAAGCGGCGCCTAACCTGTTGCCTATGTTGGTATAGGTGGTGCCTAATCGATCGACTATGTTGACATAGGCGGCACCTAACCTATCGCCTAAGTTAGGCAGTGAGTATAGGTAATGGTATAAGCGGCGCCTAACCTATCGCCAATGTTGATATAGGTGGCGCTTATTGCATCGCTTATGTTTACATAGGCGGCGCCTAACCTATCGCCTAAGTGAGGCAGCGAGCATAGGGAATGGTTTAAGCGGCGCCTAACCTCTCGCCAATGCTGATATAGGCGTTGCCTAAGCCATCGCCTATGTTGACGTAGGCGGTGCCTAACCTATCACCTAATTGAGGCAGTGACCATATGCAATGTTATAAGCGTCGCCTAACCTATCGCCTATGTTGACATAGGTGGTGCCTATGGATTCGCTTATGTTTACATAGTCGGCGCCAAACCTATCGCCTAAGTGATGCAGCGAGCATAGGCAATGGTATAACCGGCGCATAACCTATCGCCTATGTTGACATACGTGGAACCTAAGCCATTGCCTATGTTTATATATGTGGCCCCTAACCTATCGTCTAAGTGAGGCAGTAAGCATAGGCAATGGTATAAGCGGCCCCGAACCTATCGCCTATGTTGATATAGGCACCGCCTAAGCCATCGCCTATGTTGACATAGGCGAAGCCTAATCTATCGCCTAAGTGAGGTAGTAAACATAGACAATGGTATAAGCGGCGCTTAACCTATCGCCTATGTTGATATATGAGGCACCTATGTCATCGCCTAAGTTGGGCAGTGAGCATAGCACAATGGTATAAGCGGAGCCTAACCTATCGCCTATGTTGATATAGGCGGCGCCTAAGCAATCTCCTATGTTGACTTAGGCGGCGCCTAACCTATCGCCTAAGTATGGCGGTCAACATAGGCAATGGTATAAACGACGCATAACTTATCGCCTATATTGATATAGGTGACGCCTAAGCCATTGCCTATGTTGACATAGAAGGCGCTTAACCTATCACCTATGTTTAAATAGGCGGTGGCTAATCTATCGCCTAAGTCAGGCAGTAAGCATAGGCAATGGTATAAGCGGCGCCTAACCTAATGCAAATGTTGATATAGGCAGCGCCTAACCCATCGCCTACGTTGACGTAGGCGATACCTAACCTATCGCCTAATTGAGGTAGTGAGCATAGGAATTGGTATAAGCGGCGCCTAACCTATCGCCTATGTTGATATAGGCGGCGCCTACGCCATTGCCTATGTTGACATAGATGGAGCCTAACCTATAGCCTATGTCAGGCAGTGAGCATAGGAAATGGTATAAGCACCGCCTAACCTATCGCCTTTGTTGATATAGGCGACGCCTAAGCCATCGTCTATGTTGACATAGGCGGCGCCTAACCTATCGCCTAAGTGAGGCAGTGAGCATAGGCAATGTTATAAGCGGCGCCTAACCTATCGCCTATGTTGATATAGGAGGCACCTAAACCATCGCCTATGTTAACATAGGTGGCGCCTAACCTATCGCCAAAGTGAGGCACTGAGCATTGGTAATGGTATAAGTGGTGCCTTACCTATCGCCTATGTTGATATAGGCAGCGCCTAAGCCATCGCCTATATTGACATAGGCGGCTCCTAACCTATCACCTAAGTGATGCAGTGAGAATAGTCAATGGTACAACCGGTGCCTAACCTATTGCCTATGTTGATATAGGCGGCGCCTAAGCCATTGCCTATGTTGACATAGGTGGCGCCTAACCTATCGCCTAAGTGAGGCAGTGAGCATAGGCAATGGTATAAGCGGCGCCTAACCTATCGCCTATGTTGATATAGGCGGCGCCTAAGCCATCGCCTATGTTGACTTAGGCGGCGCCTAACCTATCGCCTATGTTGATATAGGCAGCACCATATCCATTTCCTTTGTTGATATAGGCGGCGTCTAACCTATCGCCTAAGCTATCTCCTAAGTGAGGTATTGAGCATAAACAATGGTATAAGCGGCGCCGAACCTATCACCTATGTTGATATAGGAGGCACCTATGCCATCGCCTAAGTGAGGAAGTGAGCATAGCCAATGGTATAAGCGGTGCCTAACCTATCGCCTATGTTGATATAGGCAGCGCTAATGCGAGCGCCTATGTTCACTTATGTGGCGCCTAACCTATCGCCTAAGTAAGGCGGTGAGCATAGGCAATGGTATAAGCGGCGCATAACCTATCGCCTATGTTGATATAGGTGGTGCCTAAGCCATTGCCTATGTTGACATAGACCGAGCCTAACCTATCGCCTATTTTTAAATAGGCGGTGGCTAATTTAAGTGAGGTAGTGAGCATAGGCAATTGTATAAGCGGCGCCTAACCTATCGCCTATGTTGATATACGTGGCGCCTATGCCATTGCCTTGGTTTATATATGCGGCGCCCAACCTATCGCCTATGTTAACCTGTTGCCTATGTTGATATAGGTGGCACCTAGTCTATCGACTATGTTGACATAGGCGGCACCTAACCTATCACCAAAGTGATGCAGTGAGAATTGGGAATGGTATATCCATCGCCTAACCTATCGCCTATGTTTATAGAGGCGGTGCCTAGTCCATCGCCTATGTTGACATAGGCGGCGCCTAACCTATCGCCCATGTGAGGCAGTGATCATAAACAATGGTATAAGAGGCGCCTAACCTATCACCTATATTGATATAGGCGGCACCTAAGCCATCGCCTAAGTGAGGCAGTTAGCATAGGCAATGGTATAAGCGGCGCCTAACCTATCGCCTATATTGATATAGGCGGCGCCTAACCGATCACCTATGTTGACATAGGCGGCGCCTAATTTATCTCCTAACCTATCGCATATGTTGATATAGGCGGCGCCTAAGACATCGCCTATGTTGATGTAGGCAGTGCCTAACCTATCGCCTAATTGGGGCAATGAGCATAGGCAATGGTAATAGCGGCGCCTAACCTATCTCCTATGTTGATATGGGCGGTACCTAACCTATCGCCAAAGTGAGGCAGTGAGCATAGGTAATGGTATAAGCGGCGCGTAAACTATCGCCTATGTTGATATAGGTGGCGCCTATTTCATCTCCTATGTTTACATAGGCAGCACCTAACCTATTGCCTTAGTGAGGAAGAAAGCATAGGCAATGGTATAAGCGACGCCTAACCTATCACCTATGTTGATATAGGCGGTGCCTAAGCGATCGCCTATGTTGACATAGACAGCGCCTAACCTATCGCCTAAGTGAGGCGGTGAGAATAGGCAATGGTATAAGCGGAGCCTAACCTATCGCCTGAGTGAGGCAGTGAGCATAGGTAATGGTTTAAGCGGTGACTAATCTATCGCCTATGTTGACATAGGTGGCGCTTATGGCATTGCTTATGTTTACATAGGCAGAGCCTAACCTATCGCCTAAGTGAGGCAGCGAGCATAGGCAATGGTATAAGCGGCGCCTAACCTATCGCCTATGTTGACATACGTGGAGCCTAAGCCATTGCCTATGTTTATATATACGACGCATAAACTATCACCTAAGTGAGGCAGTAAGCATAGGCAATGGTATAAGTGGCCCCAAACCTGTCCCCTATGCTGATAAAGGCGACGCCTAATCTATTGCATATGTTGACATAGGCAGCGCCTAACCTATCGCCTAAGGTAGTGAGCATTGGTAATGGTATAAGCGACGCCTAACCTATCGCCTATGTTGATACAGGTGGCGCCTATGGCATCGTCTATGTTTACATAGGCGTCGCCTAACTTATCGCCTAAGTGAGGCATCTACAATAGGCAATGGTATATGCGGCGCCTAACCTATCGCCTATGTTGATATAGGCAGCGCCTAAGCCATCGCCTATGTTGACATAGGCGGCACCTAACCTATCACCTAAGTGAGGTAGTGAGCATAGAAAAAGGTATAAGCGGCGCCTAACCTATCGCTTCGTTTGATATAGGCGACACCTAAGCCATCGCCTATGTAAGGCAGAGAGCATAGCCAATGGTATAAGCGGCGCCTAACCTATCACCTATGTTGATAGAGGTGGCGCCTAAGCGATCGCCTATGTTAAAATAGGCGGCACCTAACCTATCGCCTAAGTAAAGCGGTGACCATAGGCAATGGTATAAGCGGCGCATAACCTATCGCCTATGTTGATATACGTAGCGCCTAAGCCATTGCCTATGTTAACATAGACGGAGCCTAATCTATAGACTAGGTTAGGCAGTCAGCATAGTTATTGGTGTAAGTGGCTCCTAACCTATCGCCTATTTTGATATAGGTGGCAGCTAAGCCATCACCTATGTTAACATAGAAGGCGCCTAACCTATCGCCTAAGTGAGGCATTGAGCATAGGCAATGGTATAAGCGGTGCCTAACCTATCGCCTATGCTGATATAGACGGCGCCTAAGCCATCACTTATGTTGACATAGGCGGTGCCTAACCTATCGCCTAATTGAGGCAGTGAGCATAGGAAATTGTATATGCGGCACCTACCATATCGCCTATTTTGATATAGGTGGTGCCTAAGCCATAACCTATATCCTAAGTGAGGTGGTGAGCCTGGGCAATGGTATAAGCGGCGCCTAACCTGTCGCCAATGTTGGTATAGGCAGCGCCTAATCCATCGACTATATTGACATAGGCGGCACCAAACCTATCGCCTAAGTGAGGCAGTAAACATAGGTAATGGTATAAGCGGCGCCTAACCTATCGCCAGTGTTGATATATGTGCCGCCTATGGAATCGCTTATGTTTACATAGGCGGCGCCTAACCTATCGCCTAAGTGAGGCAGTGAGTATAGGCAATGGTATAAGCGGCGCCTAACCTATCGCCTATGTTGATATACGTGGCGCCTAAGCCATCGCCTATGTTTAAATAGGCGGCGGCTAATCTATCGCCTAAGTGAGGCAGTGAGTATAGGCAATGGTATAAGCGGCGCCTAACCTATCGCCTATGTTGATATACGTGGCGCCTAAGCCATCGCCTATGTTTAAATAGGCGGCGGCTAATCTATCGCCTATGTGAGGTAGTAAGAAAAGGCAATGGTATAAGCGGCGCCAAACCTAACGCCTATGTTGATATAGGCAACGCCTAAGCCATCACCTATGTTTACGTAGGTTGTGCCTAACCTATCCCCTAATTGAGGTAGTGAGCATAGGCAATGGTATAAGCGGTGCATAACCTATCGCCTATGTTGATATAGGCGGCACCTACACCATTACCTATGTTGACAATGACTGAGCCTAACCTATCGCCTATGACAGGCAGTAAGCATAGGAAATGGTATAAGCCATCGTATATGTTGAGATAAGTGGCGCCTAACCTATCGCCTAAGTGAGGAGGTGAGCATAGGCAATGGTATAAGCGGTGCCTAACCTATTGCCTATTTTGATATAGGAGGCGCCTAAACCATTGCCAATGATAACATATGTGGCGCCTAACCAATCGCCAAAGTGAGGGACTGAGCATAGGCAATGGTATAAGCGGCGCCTAACCTATCGCCTATGTTAATATAGGCACCGCCTAAGACATCGCCTATGTTGACATAGGCGGCGCCTAACCTATCGCCTAAGTGAGGTACTGATTATAGATAATGGTATAAGCGGCGCCTAAGCAATCGCCTATGTTGATATAGGAGGCACCTATGCCATCGCCTAAGTGAGGAAGTAAGCATAGCCAATGGTATAAGCTGTGCCTAACCTATCGCCTATGTTGATATAGGCGGCCCCAAAGCGATCGCCTATGATGACTTAGGCGGCGCCTAGCCTATCGCCTAAGTAAGCCGGTGAGCATAGGAAATGGTATAAGCGGCGCATAACCTATCGCCATTGTTGATATAGGTGGTGCCTAAGCCAGTGCCTATGTTGACATAGACCGAGCCTAAATTATCGCCTAAGTGAGAAAGTGAGCATAGGTAATCGTATAAGCGACGCCTATCTGTCTCCTATGTTGATATAGGTGGTGCGTAAGCCATCACCTATGTTGACATAGAAGGCGCCTAACCTATCGCCTAAGTGAGGCAGTGAGCATAGGTAATGGTATAAGCGACGCCTAACTTATCGCAAATGTTGATATAGGTGGCCCCAATGACATCGCTTATGTTTACATAGGCAGCGCCTAACCTATCGCCTAAGTGTGGCAGCGAGCATAGGCAATGGTATAAGCGGCACCTAACCTATCACCTATGTTGATATACGAGGAGCCTAAGCCATTGCCTATGTTTATATATGCGGCGCCCAACCTATCGACTAAGTGAGGCAGTAAGCATAGGCAATGGTATAAGCGGCGCCTAACCTATCGCCAATGTTGATATAGGCGGCGCCTAATCCATCGCCTATGTTGACGTAGGCGGTGCCTAACCTATCTCCTAATTGAGGCAGTGGGCATAGGCAATGGTATAAGCATCGCCTAACCTATCGCCTATGTAGATATTGGCGGCGCCTAAGCCATCGCCTATATTGACATGGGCGGCACCTAACCTATCTCCTAAGTGAGGCAAGGAGCATAGGTAATGGTATAAGCGGCGCCTAACCTAACGCCTATGTTGATATAGGTGGCGCCTATGGCATCTCCTATGTTTACATAGGCGGCGCCTAACCTATCGCCTTAGTGAGGCAGCAATCATAGGCAATGGTATAAGCGACGCTTAACCTAGCACCTATGTTGATATAGGCGGCGCCTATGCGATCGCCTATGTTGACATAGGCGGCGCCTAACCTATCGCCTAAGTGACGCGGTGAGAATAGTCAATGGTATAAGCGGTGCCTAACATGTTGCGTATGTTGACATAGATGGAGCGTAACCTATCGCCTATGTGAGGCAGTGAGCATAGGAAATAGTATAAGCGGCGCCTAACCTATCGCTTATATTGACATAGGCGGCGCCTAACCCATCGCTTAAGTGATGCAGTGAGTATAGGCAATGGTATAAGCGGCACCTAACCTATCACCTATGTTAAAATAGGCGGCACCTAACCTATCGCCTATGTAAGGCGGTGAGCATAGGCATTGGTATAAGCGGCACATAACCTATCGCCTATGTTGATATAGGTGGCGCCTAAGCCATTGCCTATGTTAACATAGATGGAGCCTAACCTATCTTCTAAGTGAGGCAGTCAGCATAGGTAATGGTATAAGTGGCACCTAACCTATCGACTATTTTGATATAGGTGACGCCTAAGCTAGAACCTATGTTGACATAGAAGGCGCCTAAGTGAGGCAGTGAGCATAGGAAATGGTATAAGCAGTGCCTAAACTATCGCCTATGCTGATATAGACGACGCCTAAGCCATCGCCTATGTTGACATAGGCGGTGCCTAACCTATCGCCTAATTGAGGAAGTCTGCATATTTAATGGAATAAGCGGCGCCTAACCTATCGCCTATGTTGATATAGGTGGCGCCTAAGCCATCACCTATGTTGACATAGGTGGAGCCTAACCTATCGACTAAGTGAGGCAGTGAGCATAGGCAATGGTATAAGCAGCGCCTAACCTATCGTCTATGTTTATATAGGCGGCGTCTAAGCCATCGCCTATGTTGACATAGGCGGCGCCAAATCTATTGCCTATGTTGATATAGGCAGCACCATATCCATTGCCTCTGTTGACATAGGCGGCGTTTAACCTATCGCCTAAGTGAGGCAGTGAGCATAGACAATGGTATATGCGGCGCCTAACCTATCACCTATGTTGATATAGGCGGCACCTAAGCCATCGCCTAAGTGAGGTAGTTAGCATAGGCAATGGTATAAGTGGCGCCTAACATATCACCTATGTTGATATAGGCAGAGCCTAAGCGATCGCCTATGTTGACATAGGCGGCGCCTAACCTATCTCCTAAGTGAGGCGGTGAGCATAGGCAATGGTATAAGTGGCGCCTAACCTGTCCCCTATGTTGGTATACGCGGCGCCTAATCCATCGACTATGTTGACATAGGCGGCACCTAACCTATCGCCAAAGTGAGGCAGTGAGCATAGGTAATGGTATAAGCGACGCCTAACCTATCACCAATGTTGATATAGGTGGCGCCTATGGCATCGCTTATGTTTACATAGGCAGCGCCATACCTATCGCCTAAGTGAGGCAGCGAGCATAGGCAATGGTAAAAGCGGCGCCTAACCTATCGCCTATGTTGATATACGTGGCGCCTAAGCCATTGCCTATGCTTATATATGCGGCGCCCAACCTATCGGCTAAGTGAGGCAGTAAGCATAGGCAATGGTATAAGCGGCGCCTAACCTATCGCCAATGTTGATATAGGCGGCTCCTAAGCCATCGCCTATGTTGACGTAGGAGGTGCCTAACCTATTGCCTAATTGAATTAGTGAGCATAGGTAATGGTATAAGCATCTCCTAACCTATCACCTATGTTGATATAGGCGGTGCCTAAGCCATCCCCTATATTGACATAGGCAGCACCTAACCTATCGCCTAAGTGAGGATGTGAGCATAGGTAATGGTATAAGCGGCGCTTAACCTATCGCCTATATTGATATAGGTGGCGCCTATGGCATCTCCTATGTTTACATAGGCGGCGCCTAACCTATCGCCATAGTGAGGCAGTAAGCCTAGGCAATTGTATAAGCGGCGCCTCACCTATCGCGTTTGTTGATATAGGTGGCGCCTAAGCGATCTCCTATGTTGACATAGGCGGAACCTATCCTATCTCCTAAGTGAGGCTGTGAGAATAGGCAATGGTATAAGCGGCGCCTATCCTGTCGCCTATGTTGATATAAGCGGCAACTAATCCATCGACTATGTTGACATAGGCGGCACCTAACCTATCTCCTAAGTGAGGCAGTGAGCATAGGTAATGGTATAAGCGGCGCCTAACCTATCGCCTATGTTGACATAGATGGTACCTATGGCATCACTTTTGTTTACATAGGCGACGCCTAACCTATCACCTCAGTGAGGCAGTGAGCATAGGCAATGGTATAAGCGGCGCCTAACCTATCCCCTATGTTGACATACGTGGCGCCTAAGCCATTGCCTATGTTTATATATGCGATGCCTAACCTATCGCCTAAATAAGGCAGTAAGCATAGGCAATGGTATAAGTGGCCCCTAACCTGTCTCCTATGTTGATATAGGCGGCGCCTAAGCGATCGCCTATGTTGACATAGGCGGTGCCTAACCAATCGCCTAAGTGAGGTGGTGAGAATAGGCAATGGTATAAGCAGCACCTAACCGGTCGCCTATGTTGGTATACGCGGCGCCTAATCCATCGACTATGTTGGCATAGGCGGCACCTAACCTATCTCCTAAGTGAGGCAGTGAGCATAGGTAATGGTATAAGCGACGCCTAACCTATCGCCAATGTTAATATAGGTGGCGCCTATGGCATCGCTTATGTTTACATAGGCGGTGCCTAACCTATCGCCTAAGTGAGGCAGCGAGCATAGGCAATGGTATAAGCGGCCCCTAACCTGTCGCCTATGTTGATATAGGCGGCGCCTAAGCGATCGCCTATGTTGACATAGGCGGTGCCTAACCTATCGCCTAAGTGAGGTGGTGAGAATAGGCAATGGTATAAGCGGCACCTAACCTGTCGCCTATGTTGGTATACGCGGCGCCTAATCCATCGACTATGTTGACATAGGCGGCACCTAACCTATCGCCTATGTGAGGCAGTGAGCATAGGTAATGGAATAAGCGACGCCTAACCTATCGCCAATGTTTATATAGGTGGCGCCTATGGTATCGCTTATGTTTACATAGGCGGTGCCAAACCAATCGCCTAAGTGAGGCAGCGAGCATAGGCAATGGTATAAGCGGAGCCTAACCTATCGTCTATGTTGATATATGTGGCGCCTAAGCCATTGCCTATGTTTATATATGCGGCGCCCAACCTATCGACTATGTGAGGCAGTAAGCATAGGCAATGGTATAAGCGGCGCCTAACCTATCGCCAATGTTGATATAGGTGGCGCCTAAGCCATCGCCTATGTTGACGTAGGCGGTGCCTAACCTATCGCCTAATTGAGGCAGTGAGCATAGGTAATGGTATAAGCATCGCCTAACCTATCGCCTATGTTGATATAGGCGGCGCCTAAGCCATCGCCTAAGTATGGCGGTGAGCATAGGCAATAGTATAAGAGGTGCATAACTTATCGCCTCTGTTGATATAGGTGGCGCCTAAGCTAGTGCCTATGTTGACATAGACCCAGCCTAACCTATCACCTAAGTGAGAAAGTGTGCATAGGTAATGGGATAAGAGGCGCTTATCTATCGCCTATGTTGATATAGGTGGCACCTAATCCATCACCTATGTTGACATAGAAGGCGCCTAACCTATCACCTAAGTGAGGAAGTGAGCATAGGTAATGGTATAAGCGACGCCTAACTTATCGCCAATGTTGATATAGGTGGCCCATATGGCATCGCTTATGTTTACATAGGCGGCGCCTAACCTATCGCCTAAGTGTGGCAGTGACCATAGGCAATGGTATAAGCGGTGCCTAACCTATCGCCTATGTTGATATACGTGGAGCCTAAGCCATTGCCTATGTTTATATATGCGGCGCCCAACCTATCGACTAAGTGAGGCAGTAAGCATAGGCAATGGTATAAGCGGCGCCTAACCTAGCGCCAATGTAGATATAGGCGGCGCTTAAGCCTACGCCAATGTTGACGTAGGCGGTGCCTAACCTATCTCCTAATTGAGGCAGTCGGCATAGGCAATGGTATAAGCATCGCCTAGCCTATCGCCTATGTAGATATAGGCGGCGCCTAATCCATCGCCTATATTGACATAGGCGGCACTGAACCTATCGCCTAAATAAGGCAGTGAGCATAAGTAATGGTATAAGCGGCGCCTAACCTATCGCCTATGTTGATATAGGTGGCGGCTATGGCATCTCCTATGTATACATAGGCGGCGCATAACCTATCACCTTAGTGAGGTAGCAAGAATAGGCAATGGTATAAGAGGCACCTAACCTATCGCCTATGTTGATATAGGCGGTGTCTAAGCGATCGCCTATGTTGACATAGGTGGCGCCTAACCTATCGCCTAAGTGAGGCGGTGAGAATAGGCAATGGTATAACCGACACCTAACCTATCGCCTATGTTGACATAGGTGGCGCCTATGGCAGCGCCTATGGCATCGCGTATATCTACATAGGAGACCCCTAACTTATCACCTAAGTGAGGAAGCTAATACAGGCAATGGTATAAGCGGCGCCTAACCTATCGCCTATGTTGATATACGTGGCTCCTAAGCCATCGCCTATGTCTAAATAGGCGGCGGCTAATCTATCGCCTAAGTTAGGCAGTAAGCACAGGCAATGGTATAAGGGGAGCCTAACCTAATGCCTATATTGATATAGGCAGCGACTAAGCCATCGCCTATGTTGACGTAGGCTGGGCCTAACCTATAGCCTAATTGATGAAGTGAGCATAGGCAAGGGTATAAGCGGCGCCTAACCTATCGATTATGTTGATATAGGCGGCGCCTACGCCATTGCCTATGTTTACATAGACGGAGCCTAACCTATCGCCTATGTCAGGCAGTGAGCATAGGAAATGGTATAAGAGGCGCCTAACCTATCGCCTATGTTGACATAGGCAACGCCTAAGACATTGTCTATGTTGACATAGGCTGCGCCTAACCTATCGCCTATGTGAGGCAGTGATCATAGGCAATGGTATGAGCGGCGCCTAACCTATCTCCTATGTTGATATAGGAGGCGCCTAAACCATCGCCTATGTTAACATTGATGGCTCCTAACCTATCGCCAAAGTGAGGAACTGAGCATAGGCAATGGTATAAGCGGCGCCTAACCTATCACCTATGTTGATATAGGCAGCGCCTAAGTGAGGTAGTGAGCATAGACAATGGTATAAGTGGCGCCTAACCTATCGCCTATGTTGATATAGGAGGCACCTCTGCCATCGCCTAAGTGAGGCAGTGAGCATAGCCAATGGTATAAGCGACGCCTAACCTATCGCCTATGTTGATATAGGCGGTGCCTAAACGATCCCCTATGTTGACTTAGGCGGCACCTAACCTATCGCCTAAGTAAGAAGATGAGCATAGGCAATGGTATAAGCGGAGCATAACGTATCGCCTATGTTGGTATAGGTGGCGCCTAAGCCATTGCCTATGTTGACATAGACCGAGCCTAACCTATCGCCTAAGTGAGAAAGTGAGCATAGGTAATGGTTTAAGCGGCGCCTCTCTATCGCCTATATTGATATAGGTGGCACCAAAGCCTTCACTTATGTTGACATAGAAGGCGCCTAACCTATCGCCTAAGTGAGGCAGTGAGCATAGGCAATGGTATAAGTGGTGCCTAACCTATCGCCTATGCTGATCTAGACGGCGTCTAAGCCATCACCTATATTGACATAGGCGGTGCCTAACCTATCGCCTAATTGAGGTAGTGAGCATAGGAAAAGGTATATGTGGCGCCTAACCTATCGCCTATGTTTATATAGGTGGCGCCTAAGCCATCACCTATGTTGACATAGGCGGATCCTAACCTATCACCTATGTGAGGCAGTGAGAATGGGCAATGGAATAACCGGCGCCTAACCTATCGCCTCAGTTGATATAGGCGGCGCCTAAGCCATCGCCTATGTTGACATAGGTGGCGCCTAACCTATCGCCTAAGTGAGGCAGTGAGCATAGGCAATGGTATAAGGGGCGCCTAACCTATCTCCTATGTTAATATAGGCGGTGACTAAGCCATCGCCTATGTTGACATAGGCGGCGCCTAACTTATCGCCTATGATGATAGAGGCAGTACCATATCCATTGCCTATGTTGACATAGACGGCATCTAACCTATCTCCTAAGTGAGGCAGTGAGCATAGACATTGGTATAAGCGGCGCCTAACCTATCACCTATGTTGATATAGGCGGCACCTAAGCCATCGCCTAAGTGAGGCAGTAAGCATAGGCAATGGTATTAGCCGCGCCTAACCTATCGCCTATGTTGATATAGGCGGAGACTAACCGATCGCCTATGTTGACATAGGCGGCGCCTAACCTATCTCCTAAGTGAGGCGGTGAGCATCGGCAATGGTATAAGCGGCGCCTAACCTGTCGCCTATGTTGGTATAGGTGGTGCCTAATCCATCGACTATGTTGACATAGGCGGCACCTAACCTATCACCTAAGTTAGGCAGTGAGTATAGGTAATGGTATAAGCGGCGCCTAACCTATCGCCAATGTTGATATAGGTGGCGCTTATTGCATCGCTTATGTTTACATAGGCGGCGCCTAACCTATCTCCTAAGTGAGGCAGTGAGCATAGGCAATGGTTTAAGCGGCGCCTAACCTATCGCCAATGTTGATATAGGCGTTGCCTAAGCCATCGCCTATGTTGACGTAGGCGGTGCCTAACCTATCGCCTAATTGAGGCAGTGATCATAAGCAATGGTATAAGCGTCGCCTAACCTATCGCCTATGTTGACATAGGTGGTGCCTATGGCATCGCTTATGTTTACATAAGCGGCGCCTAACCTATCGCCTAAGTGAGGGAGCGAGCATAGGCAATGGTATAACCGGCGCCTAACCTATCACCTATGTTGACATACGTGGCACCTAAGCCATTGCCTATGTTTATATATGTGGGGCCTAACCTATCGTCTAAGAGAGGCAGTAAGCATAGGCAATGGTATAAGCGGCCCCGAACATATCGCCTATGTTGATATAGGCACCGCCTAAGCCATCGCCTATGTTGACATAGGCGAAGCCTAATCTATCGCCTAAGTGAGGTAGTGAACATAGACAATGGTATAAGAGGCGCCTAACCTATCACCTATGTTGATATATGAGGCACCTATGTCATCGCCTAAGTGAGGCAGTGAGCATAGCACAATGGTATAAGCGGAGCCTAACCTATCGCCTATGTTGATATAGGCGGCGCCTAAGAAATTTCCTATGTTGACTTAGGCGGCGCCTAACCTATCGCCTAAGTATGGCGGTCAGCATAGGCAATGGTATAAGCGGCGCATAACTTAACGCCTATGTTGATATAGGTGGCGCCTAAGCTATGGCCTATGTTGACATTGAAGGCGCCTAACCTATCGCGTATGTTTAAATAGGCGGTGGATAATCTATCGCCTAAGTCAGGCAGTAAGCATAGGCAATGGTATAAGCGACGCCTAACCTAATGCATATGTTGATATGGGCAGCGCCTAAGCCATCGCCTACGTTGACGTAGGCGATGCCTAACCTATCGCCTAATGAGGTAATGAGAATACGAATTGGTATAAGCGGCGCCTAACCTATCGCCTATGTTGATATAGGCGGCGCCTACGCCATTGCCAATGTTGACATAGATTGAGCCTAACCTATAGCCTATGTTAGGCAGTTAGCATAGGAAATGGTATAAGCAGCGCCTAACCTATCGCCTTTGTTGATATAGGCGACGCCTAAGTCATCGTCTATGTTGACATAGGCAGCGCCTAACCTATCGCCTAAGTGAGGCAGTTAGCATAGGCAATGGTATAAGCGGCGCCTAACCTATCGCCTATGTTGATATAGGAGGCACCTAAACCATCGCCTATGTTAACATAGGTGGCGCCTAACCTATCGCCAAATTGAGGCACTGAGCATAGGCAATGGTAGAAGTGGTGCCTAACCTATCGCCTATGTTGATATAGGCAGAGCCTAAGCCATCGCCTAAATTGACATAGACGTCACCTAACCTATCGCCTAAGTGATGCAGTCAGAATAGTCAATGGTATAACCGGTGCCTAACCTATAGCCTATATTGATATAGGCGGTGCCTAAGCCATCGCGTATGTTGAGATAGATGGCGCCTAACCTATCGCCTAAGTGAGGCAGTGAGCATAGGCAATGGTATAAGCGGCGCCTAACCTATCGCCTATGTTGATATAGGCGGCGCCTATGCCTTCGCCTATGTTGACTTAGGCGGCGCCTAACCTATCGCCTATGTTGATATAGGCAGCACCATATCCATTGCCTTAGTTGACATAGGTGGCGTCTAACCTATCGCCTAAGTGAGGTATTGAGCATAGACAATGGTATAAGCGGCGCCGAACCTATCGCCTATGTTGATATAGGCAGCGCCTATGCGAGCGCCTATGTATACTTATGCGGCGCCTAACCTATCGCCTAAGTAAGGCGGTGAGCATAGGCAATGGTATAAGCGGCGCATAACCTATCGCCTATGTTGATATAGGTGGCGCCTAAGCCATTGCCTATGTTGACATAGACCGACCCTAACCTATCGCCTATTTTTAAATAGGCGGTGGCTAATTTAAGTGAGGTAGCGAGCATAGGCAATTGTATAAGCGGCGCCTAACCTATCGCCTATGTTGATATACGTGGCGCCTATGCCATTGCCTGGGTTTATATATGCGGCGCCCAACCTATCGCCTATGTTAACCTGTTGCTTATGTTTATATAGGTGGCACCTAATCCATCGACTATGTTGACATAGGCGACACCTAACCTATCACCAAAGTGAGGCAGTGAGAATTGGGAATGGTATAACCAGCGCCTAACCTATCGCCTATGTTGATATAGGTGGTGCCTAGTCCATCGCCTATGATGACATAGGCGGTGCCAAACCTGTCGCCTAAGTGAGGTAGTGAGCATAGGCAATGTTATAAGCTGCGCCTAACCTATCGCCTATGTTGATATAGGCGGAGCCTAACCTATCGCCTATGTTGATATAGGTAGCACCATATCCATTGCCTATGTTGACATAGGCGGCGCCTAACCTATCGCCCAAGTGAGGTAGTGATCATAGACAATGGTATAAGTGGCGCCTAACCTATCACCTATATTGATATAGGCGGCACCTAAGCCATCGCCTAAGTGAGGCAGTTAGCATAGGCAATGGTATAAGCGGCGCCTAACCTATCGCCTATGTTGATATAGGCGGCGCCTAACCGATCACCTATGTTGACATAGGCGGCGCCTAATCTATCTCCTAAGTAAGGCGGTGAGCATTGGAAATGGTATAAGCGGCGCCTAACCTATCGCCTATGTTGGTATAGGCGGCGCCTAATCCATCAACTATGTTGACATAGGCGGCACCTAACCTATCGCCTAAGTGAGGCAGTGAGCGTAGGTAATGTTACAAGCGGCGCTTAACCTATCGCCTATGTTGATATACGTGGTGCCTAAGACATTGCCTATGTTTATATATGCGGCGCCTAACCTATCACCTAAGTGAGGCAGTAAGCATAGGCAATGGTATAAGCGGCGCCTAACCTATCGCCTATGTTGATATAGGTGGCGCCTAAGCCATCGCCTATGTTGATGTAGGCGGTGCCTAACCTATCGCCTAATTGGGGCAATGAGCACAGGCAATGGTAATAGCGGCGCCTAACCTATCTATTGATATCGGTGGCTCCTATGGCATCTCCTATGTTTTCATAGGCGGCGCCTAACCTATCGCCTAAGTGAGGCATCAAGCATAGGCAATGGTATAAGCGGCGCCTAACCTATCGCCTATGTTAATATAGGCGGGCCCTAAGCGATAGCCTATGTTGACATAGGCGGCACCTAACCTATCTGCTAAGTGAGGCGGTATGAATAGGCAATGGTATAAGCGGCGCCTAACCTGTCGCCTATGTTGAATTAGGCGACACCTAATCCATCGACTATATTGACATAGGTGGCACCTAACCTATCGCCTAAGTGAGGCAGTGAGCATAGGTAATGGTATAAGCGGCTCCTAACCTATTGCCTAAGTGAGGCAGTGAGCATAGGTAATGGTATAAGCGGCCCCTAACCTATCACCTATGTTGACATAGGTGGCGCCTATGGCATCGCTTATGTTTACATAAGCGGCGCCTAACCTATCGCCTAATTGAGGCAGCGAGCATAAGCAATGGTATAAGGGCGCCTAACCTATTACCTGTGTTGACATACGTGGCGCCTAAGTCATTGCCTATGTTTATATATACGGCGTTTAACCTATCGCCTAAGTGAGGCAGTAAGCATAGGCAATGGTATAAGCGGCGCCTAACCTGTCGCCAATGTTGATATATGCGGCACCTAATCCATCGCATATGTTGACATAGGCGGCACCTAACCTATCATCTAAGTGAGGCAGTGAGCATAGGTAATGGTATAAGCGGCGCCTAACCTATCGCCTATGTTGATATAGGTGGCGTCTATGGCATCGCCTATGTTTACATAGGCGGAGCCTAACCTATCGCCTATGTTGATATAGGTGGCGTCTATGGCATCGCCTATGTTTACATAGGCGGAGCCTAACCTATCGCCTAAGTGAGGCAGCAAGCATAGGCAATGGTATAAGCGGGGCCTAACCTATCGCCTATGTTTATATATGTGGCGCCCAGGCCATTGTTTATGTTTATATATACGGCGCCTAACCTATCGCCTAAGTGAGGCAGTAGGCATAGGCAATGCTATAAGCGTCGCCTAACTTAACGTCTATTTTGATATAGACGGTGCCTAAGCCACCGTCTATGTTGACGTAGGTGGTGCCTAACCTATCGCCTAATTGAGGCAGTGAGCATAGGCAATGGTATAAGCGGCAGATAACCTATCTCCTATGTTAATATAGGCGGCGCCTAAGCCATTTCCTATGTTGACATAGACGGAGCCTAACCTATCGCCTAAGTGAGGCAGCGAGCATAGGCAATGGTATAAGCGGCGCCTAACCTATCGCCTATATTGATACATGTGGTGCCTAAGCCATTGCCTATTTTTATATATGCGGCGCCCAACCTATCGCCTAAGTGAGGCAGTAAGCATAGGCAATGGTATAAGCGGCGCCTAACCTATCGCCAATGTTGATATAGGCGGCGCCTAAGCCATCACCTATGTTGACGTAGGCGGTGCTTATCCTATCATCTAACTGAGGTAGTGACCATAGGCAATGATATAAGCATGGCCTAACCTATAGCCTATGTTGATATAGGCGACGCCTAAGTCATCGCCTATATTGACATAGGCGGCACCTAACCTATCGCCTAAGTGAGGAAGTGAGCATAGGTAATGATATAAGCGACCCTTAACCTATCGCCTATGTTGATATCGGTGGCGCCTATGGCATCTCCTATGTTTACATAGGTGGCGCCTAACCTATCGCCTAAGTGAGGCATCAAGCATAGGCAATGGTATAAGCGGCGCCTAACCTATCGCCTATGTTAATATAGGCGGGCCCTAAGCGATAGCCTATGTTGACATAGGCGGCACCTAACCTATCTCCTAAGTGAGGCGGTGTGAATAGGCAATGGTATAAGAGGCGCCTAACCTGTCACCTATGTTGATATAGGCGGCACCTAATCCATCGACTATGTTGACATAGGTGGCACCTAACCTATCGCCTAAGTGAGGCAGTGAGCATAGGTAATGGTATAAGCAGCTCCTAACCTATCGCCTAAGTGAGGCAGTGAGCATAGGTAATGGTATAAGCGGCCCCTAACCTATCGCCTATGTTGAGATAGGTGGCGCCTATGGCATCGCTTATGTTTACATAGGCGGAGCCTAACCTATCGCCTAATTGAGGCAGCGAGCATAGGCAATGGTATAAGGGCGCCTATCCTATTACCTATGTTGACATACGTGGCGCCTAAGTCATTGCCTATGTTTATATATGCGGCATTTAACCTATCACCTAAGTGAGGCAGTAAGCATAGGCAATGGTATAAGCGGCGCCTAACCTATCGCCTATATTGATATATGTGGTGCCTAAGCCATTGCCTATGTTTATATATGCGGCGCCCATCCTATCGCCTAAGTGAGGCAGTAAGCATAGGCAATGGTATAAGCGGCGCCTAACCTATCGCCAATGTTGATATAGGCGGCGCCTAAGCCATCGCCTATGTTGACGTAGGCGGTGCTTATCCTATCGTCTAACTGAGGTAGTGACCATAGGCAATGGTATAAGCATGGCCTAACCTACAGGCTATGTTGATATAGGCGACGCCTAAGCCATCGCCTATATTGACATAGGCGGCACCAAACCTATCGCCTAAGTGAGGCAGTGAGCATAGGTAATGATATAAGCGGCCCTTAACCTATCGCCTATGTTGATATCGGTGGCGCCTATGGCATCTCCTATGTTTACATAGGCGGCGCCTAACCTATCGCCTAAGTGAGGCATCAAGCATAGGTAATGGTATAAGCGGCGCCTAACCTATCACCTATGTTAATATATGCGGGACGTAAGGGATAGCCTATGTTGACATAGGCGGCACCTAACCTATCTCCTAAGTAAGGCGGTGTGAATAGGCAATGGTATAAGCGGGCGCCTAACCTATCGCCTATGTTGATATAGGCGACACTTAATCCATCGACTATGTTGACATAGGTGGCACCTAACCTATCGCCTAAGTGAGGCAGTGAGCATAGGTAATGGAATAAGCGGCTCCTAACCTATCACCTAAGTGAGGCAGTGAGCATAGGTAATGATATAAACGGCCCCTAACCTATCGCCTATGTTGACATAGGTGGCACCTATGGCATTGCTTATGTTTATATAAGCGGCGCCTAACCTATCGCCTAATTGAGGCAGCGAGCATCAGCAATGGTATAAGGGCGCCTAACCTATTACCTATGTTGACATACGTGGCGCCTAAGTCATTGCCTATGTTTATATATGCGGTGTTTAACCTATCGCCTTAGTGAGGCAGTAAGCATAGGCAATGGAATAAGCGGCGCCTAACCTGTCGCCTATGTTGATATAGGCGGCGCCTAATCCATCGCATATGTTGACATAGGCGGCACCTAACCTATCATCTAAGTGAGGCAGTGAGCATAGGAATTGGTATAAGCGGCGCCTAACCTATTGCCTATGTTGATATAGGCGGTGCCTACGCCATTGCCTATGTTGACTTAGATGGAGCCTAACCTATAGCCTATGTCAGGAAGTGAGCATAGGAAATAATAAAAGCAGCGCCTAACCTATCGCCTTTGTTGATATAGGCGACGCCTAAGCCATCGTCTATGTTGACATAGACGGCGCCTAACCTATCGCCTAAGTGAGGCAGTGAGCATAGGCAATGGTCTAAGCAGCGCCTAACCTATTGCCTATGTTGATATAGGAGGCACCTAAACCATCGCCTATGTTAACATAGGTGGTGCCTAACCTATCGCCAAAGTGAGGCACTAAGCATAGGCAATGGTATAAGCGGTGCCTAACCTATCGCCTATGTTGATATAGGCAGCGCCTAAGCCATCACCTATATTGACATAGGCGGCACCTAACCTATAGCCTAAGTGAGGCAGTGAGAATAGGCAATGGTATAACCAGAGCCTAACCTATCGCCTATGTCGATATAGGCGGCCTCTAAGCCATCGCCTATGTTGACATAGGTGGCGCCTAACCTATCGCCTAAGTGAGGCAGTGAGCATAGACAATGGTATAAGCGGCGCCTAACCTATCGCCTATGATGATATAGGCGGCGCCTAAGCCATCGCCTATGTTGACTTAGGCGGCGCCTAACCTATCGCCTATGTTGATATAGGCAACACCATATTCATTGTCTCTGTTGACATAGGCGGCGTCTAACCTATCTCCTAAGTGAGGCAGTGAGCATAGACAATGGTATAAGCGGCGCCTAACCTATCACCTATGTTGATATAGACGGCACCTAAGCCATCGCCTAAGTGAGGCAGTTAGCATAGGCAATGGTATAAGCGGCGCCTAACCTATCACCTATGTTGATATACGTGGAGCCACAATGATCGCCTAAATTTATATAGGCGGTGCCTAACCTATATCCTAAGTGAGGTGGTGAGCCTGGGCAATGGTATAAGCGGCGCCTAACCTGTCGCCAATGTTGGTATACGCGGCGCCTAATCCATCGACTATATTGACATAGGCGGCCCCAAACCTATCCCCTAAGTGAGGCAGTAAACATAGGTAATGGTATAAGAGGCGCCTAACCTATCTCCAATGTTGATATAGGTGGCGCCTATGGAATCGCTTATGTTTACATTGGCGGCGCCTAACCTATCGCCTAAGTGAGGCAGCGAGCATAGGCAATGGTATAAGCGGCGCCAAACCTATCGCCTATGTTGATATACGTGGCGCCTAAGCCATCGCCTATGTTTAAATAGGCGGCGGCTAATCTATCGCCTAAGTGAGGTAGTAAGAAAAGGCAATGGTATAAGCGGCGCCAAACCTAACGCCTATGTTGATATAGGCAACGCCTAAGCCATCGCCTATGTTTACGTAGGTTGTGCCTAACCTATCCCCTAATTGAGGTAGTGAACATAGGCAATGGTATAAGCGGTGCCTAACCTATCGCCTATGTTGATATAGGCGGCACCTACACCATTACCTATGTTGACATAGACGGAGCCTAACCTATCGCCTATGACAAGCAGTAAGCATAGGAAATGGTATAAGCCATCGTATATGTTGAGATAGGTGGCGCCTAACCTATCGCCTAAGTGAGGAGGTGAGCATAGGCAATGGTATAAGCAGTGCCTAACCTATTGCCTATTTTGATATAGAAGGCGCCTAAACCATTGCCTATGTTAACATATGTGGCGCCTAACCAATCGCCAAAGTGAGGCACTGAGCATAGGCAATGGTATAAGCGGCGCCTAACCTATCGCCTATGTTAATATAGGCAGCGCCTAAGCCATCGCCTATGTTGACATAGGCGTCGCCTAACCTATCGCCTAAGTGAGGTAGTGATTATAGATAATGGTATAAGCGGCGCCTAAGCAATCGCCTATGTTGATATAGGAGGCACCTATGCCATCGCCTAAGTGAGGAAGTGAGCATAGCCAATGGTATAAGCTGTGCCTAACCTATCGCCTATGTTGATATAGGCGGCGCCAAAGCGATCGCCTATGATGACTTAGGCGGCGCCTAACCTATCGCCTAAGTAAGCCGGTGAGCATAGGAAATTGTATAAGCGGCGCATAACCTATCGCCTTTGTTGATATAGGTGGCGCCAAAGCCAGTGCCTATGTTGACATAGACTGAGCCTAAATTATCGCCTAAGTGAGAAAGTGAGCATAGGTAATCGTATAAGCGGTGCCTATCTATCGTCTATGTTGATATAGGTGGTGCGTAACCCATCACCTATGTTAACATAGAAGGTGCCTAACCTATCGCCTAAGTGAGGCAGTGAGCATAGGTAATGGTATAAGCGACGACTAACTTATCGCAAATGTTGATATAGGTGGCCCCTATGGCATCGCTTATGTTTACATAGGCGGCGCCTAACCTATCGCCTAAGTGTGGAAGCGAGCATAGGAAATGGTATAAGAGGCACCTAACCTATCAACTATGTTGATATAAGAGGAGCCTAATCCATTGCCTATGTTTATATATGCGGCGCCCAACCTATCGACCAAGTGAGGCAGTAACCATAGGCAATGGTATAAGCGGTGCCTAACCTATCGCCAATGTTGATATAGGCGGCGCCTAAGCCATCGCCTATGTTGACGTAGACGGTGCCTAACCTATCTCCTAATTGAGGAAGTGGGCATAGGCAATGGTATAAGCATCGCCTAACCTATCGCCTATGTAGATATAGGCGGCGCCTAAGCCATCGACTATATTAACATAGGCGGCACCTAACCTATCGCCTAAGTGAGGCAATGAGCATAGGTAATGGTATAAGCGGCGCCTTACCTATCGCCTATGTTGATATAGGTGGCGCCTATGGCATCTCCAATGTTTACATAGGCGGCGCCTAACCTATCACCTTAGTGAGGCAGCAAGCATAGGCAATGGTATAAGCGGCGCTCAACCTAGCGCCTATGTTGATATAGGCGGCGCCTAAGCAATCGCCTATGTTGACATAGGCGGCGCCTAACCTATCGCCTAAGTGAGGCAGTGAGCATAGACAATGGTATAAGCGGCGCCTAACCTATCACCTATGTAGATATAGGCGGCACCTAAGCCATCACCTAAGTGAGGTAGTTAGCATAGGCAATGGTATAAGTGGCGCATAGCCTATCACGTATGTTGATATAGGCAGAGCCTAAGCGATCGCCTATGTTGACATAGGCGGTGCCTAACCTATATCCTAAGTCAGGCGGTGAGCATAGGCAATGGTATAAGCGGCGCCTAACCTGTCGCCTATGTTGGTATACGCGACGCCTAATACATCGACTATGTTGACATAGGCGGCACCTAACCTATCGCCAAAGTGAGGAAGTGAGCATAGGTAATTGTATAAGCGACGCCTAACCTATCGCCAATGTTGATATAGGTGGCGCCTATGGCATCGCTTATGATTACATTGGCAGCGCCATACCTATCGCCTAAGTGAGGCAGCGAGCATAGGCAATGGTATAAGCGGTGCCTAACCTATCACCTATGTTGATATACGTGGCGCCTAAGCCATTGCCTATGCTTATATATGCGGCGCACAACATATCGACTAAGTGAGGCAGTAAGCATAGGCAATGGTATAAGCGGCGCCTAACCTATCGCCAATGTTGATATAGGTGGAGCCTAAGCCATCGCCTATGTTGCCGTAGGCGGTGCCTAACCTATTGCCTAATTGAGTTAGTGAGCATAGGTAATGGTATAAGCATCTCCTAACCTATCGCCTAAGTGAGGAAGTGAGCATAGGTAATGTTATAAGCGGCGCTTAACCTATCGCCTATGTTGATATAGGTGGCGCCTATGGCATCTCCTATGTTTACATAGGCGGTGCCTAACCTATCTCCATAGTGAGGCAGTAAGCCAAGGCAATGGTATAAGCGGCGCCTCACCTATCGCGTATGTTGATCTACGCGGCGCCTAACCTATCTCCTAAGTGAGGCTGTGAGAATAGGCAATCGTATAAGCGGCGCCTAACCTGTCGCCTATGTTGATATAGGCGGCAACTAATCCATCGACTATGTTGACATAGGCGGCACCTAACCTATCGCCTAAGTGAGGCAGTGAGCATAGGTAATGGTATAAGCGGCGCCTAAACTATCGCCTATGTTGACATAGATGGCGCCTATGGCATCACTTATGTTTACATAGGCGGCGCCTAACCTATCACCTCAGTGAGGCAGCGAGCATAGGCAATGGTATAAGCGGCGCCTAACCTATCCCCTATGTTGACATACGTGGCGCCTAAGCCATTGCCTATGTTTATATATGCGACGCCTAACCTATCGCCTAAATAAGGCAGTAAGCAGAGGCAATGGTATAAGCGGCCCCTAACCTGTCGCCTATGTTGATATAGGCGGCGCCTAAGCGATCGCCTATGTTGACATAGGCGGTGCGTAACCTATCGCCTAAGTGAGGTTGTGATAATAGGCACTGGTATAAGCGGCACCTAACCTGTCGCCTATGTTGGTATACGCGGCGCCTAATCCATCGACTATGTTGACATAGGAGGCACCTAACCTATTGCCTAAGTGAGGCAGTGAGCATAGGTAATGGTATAAGCGACGCCTACCCTATCGCCAATGTTGATATAGGTGGCGCCTATGACATCACTTATGTTTACATAGGCGGTGCCTAACCTATCGCCTAAGTGAGGCAGCGAGCATAGGAAATGTTATAAGCGGCCCCTAACCTGTCGCCTATGTTGATATAGGTGGCGCCTAAGCGATCGCCTATGTTGACATAGGCGGTGCCTAACCTATCGCCTAAGTGAGGTGATGAGAATAGGCAATGGTCTAAGCGGCACCTAACCTGTCGCCTATGTTGGTATACGCGGAGCCTAATCCATCTACTATGTTGACATAGGCGGCACCTAACCTATCGCCTAAGTGAGGCAGTAAGCATAAGTAATGGTATAAAAGACGCCTAACCAATCGCCAATGTTGATATAGGTGGCGCCTATGGCATCACTTATGTTTACATAGGCGGTGCCTAACCTATCGCCTAAGTGAGGCAGCGAGCATAGGCAATGGTATAAGTGGCCCCTAACCTGTCGCCTATGTTGATATAGGCGGCGCCTAAGCGATCGCCTATGTTGACATAGGCGGTGCCTAACCTATCGCCTAAGTGAGGTGATGAGAATAGGCAATGGTCTAAGCAGCACCAAACCTGTCGCCTATGTTGGTATACGCGGAGCCTAATCCATCGACTATGTTGACATAGGCGGCACCTAACCTATCGCTTAAGTGAGGCAGTGAGCATAAGTAATGGTATAAAAGACGCCTAACCTATCGCCAATGTTGATATAGGTGGCGCCTATGGCATCGCTTATGTTTACATAGGCGGTGCCTAACCTATCGCCTAAGTGAGGCAGCGAGCATAGGCAATGGTATAAGCGGAGCCTAACCTATCGTCTATGTTGATATATGTGGCGCCTAAGCCATTGCCTATGTTTATATATACGGCGCCCAACCTATCGACTAAGTGAGGCAGTAAGAATAGGCAATGGTATAAGCGGCGCCTAAACTATCGCCAATGTTGATATAGGTGGCGCCTAAGCCATCGCCTATGTTGACGTAGGCGGTGCCGAACCTATCGCCTAATTGAGGCAGTGAGCATAGGTAATGGTATAAGCATCGCCTAAACTATCGCCTATGTTGATATAGGCGGCGCCTAAGCCATCGCCTAAGTATGGCGGTGAGCATAGGCAATAGTATAAGCGGTGCATAACTTATCGCCTCTGGTTATATAGGTGGCGCCTAAGCCAGTGCCTATGTTGACATAGACCCAGCCTAACCTATCGCCTAAGTGAGAAAGTGTGCATAGGTAATGGGATAAGAGGCGCTTATCTATCGCCTATGTTGATATAGGTGGCGCCTAATCCATCACCTATGTTGACATAGAAGGTGCCTAACCTATCACCTAAGTGAGGAAGTGAGCATAGGTAATGGTATAACTGACGCCTAACTTATCGCCAATGTTGATATAGGTGGCCCCTATGGCATCGCTTATGTTTACATAGGCGGCGCCTAACCTATCGCCTAAGTGTGGCAGCGACCATAGGCAATGGTATAAGCGGCGCCTAACCCATCGCCTATGTTGATATACGTGGAGCCTAAGCCATTGCCTATGTATATATATGCGGCGCCCAACCTATCGACTAAGTGAGGCAGTAAGCATAGGCAATGGTATAAGCGGTGCCTAACCTATCGCCAATGTAGATATAGGCGGCGTCTAAGTCTTCGCCAATGTTGACGTAGCCGGTGCCTAACCTATCTCCTAATTGAGGAAGTGGGCATAGGCAATGGTATAAGCATCGCCTAGCCTATCGCCTATGTAGATATAGGCGGCGCCTAATCCATCGCCTATATTGACATAGGCGGCACCGAACCTATCGCCTAAGTGAGGCAGTGAGCATAAGTAATGGTATAAGCGGCGCCTAACCTATCGCCTATGTTGATATAGGTGGCACCTATGGCATCTCCTATGTTTACATAGGCGGCGCATAACCTATCGGCTTAGTGAGGCAGCAAGAATAGGCAATGGTATAAGAGGCGCCTAACCTATCGCTTATGTTGATATAAGCGGTGTCTAAGCGATCGCCTATGTTGACATAGGCGGCGCCTAACCTATCTCCTATGTGAGGCGGTGAGAATAGGCAATGGTATAGACGACACCTAACCTATCGCCTATGTTGACATAGGTGGCGCCTATGGCAGCGCCTATGGCATCGCGTATGTCTACATAGGAGACGCCTAACTTATCGCCTAAGTGAGGAAGCTAACATAGGCAATGGTATAAGCGACGCCTAACCTATCGCCTATGTTGATATACGTGGATCCTAAGCCATCACCTATGTCTAAATAGGCGCCGGCTAATCTATCGCCTAAGTTAGGCAGTAAGCATAGGCAATGGTATAAGCCGAGCCTAACCTAACGCCTATATTGATATAGGCAGCGACTAAGACATCGCGTATGTTGACGTAGGCGGTGCCAAACCTATAGCCTAATTGATGAAATGAGCATAGGCAATGGTATAAGCGGTGCCTAACCTATCGATTATGTTGATATAGGCGGCGCCTACGCCATTGCCTATGTTCACATAGACGGAGCCTAACCTATCGCCTATGTCAGGAAGTGAGCATAGGAAATGGTATTAGAGGCGCCTAACCTATCGCCTACGTTGACATAGGCAACGCCTAAGACATTGTCTATGTTGACATAGGCTGCGCCTAACCTATCGCCTAAGTAAGGCAGTGATCATAGGCAATGGTATAAGCGGCGCCTAACCTATCTCCTATGTTGATATAGGAGGTGCCTAAACCATCGCCTATGTTAACATAGATGGCTCCTATCCTATCGCCAAAGTGAGGCACTGAGCATGGGCAATGGTATAAGCGGTGCCTAATCTATCACCTATGTTGATATAGGCAGCGCCTAAGTGAGGTAGTGAGCATAGAAAATGGTATAAGTGGCGCCTAACCTATCGCCTATGTTGATATAGGAGGCACCTCTGCCATCGCCTAAGTGAGGCAGTGAGCATAGCCAATGGTATAAGCGACGCCTAACCTATCGCCTATGTTGATATAGGCGGTGCCTAAACGATCCCCTATGTTGACTTAGGCGGCACCTAACCTATCGCCTAAGTAAGGCGATGAGCATTGGCAATGGTATAAGCGGCGCATAACGTATCGCCTATGTTGGTATAGGTGGCGCCTAAGCCATTGCCTATGTTGACATAGACCGAGCCTAACCTATCACCTAAGTGAGAAAGTGAGCGTAGGTAATGTTATAAGCAGCGCCTCTCTATCGCCTATATTGATATAGGTGGCACCTAAACCATCACTTATGTTGACATAGAAGGCGCCTAACCTATCGCCTAAGTGAGGCAGTGTGCATAGGGAATGGTATAAGCGGTGCCTAACCTATCGCCTATGCTGATCTAGACGGCGTCTAAGCCATCACCTATATTGACATAGGCGGTGCCTAACCTATCGCCTAATTGAGGCAGTGAGCATAGGAAATGGTATATGCGGCGCCTAACCTATCGCCTATGTTTATATAGGTGGCGCCTAAGCCATCACCTATGTTGACATAGGCGGATCCTAAACTATCACCTATGTGAGGCAGTGAGAATGGGCAATGGTATAACCGGCGCCTAACCTATCGCCTAAGTTGATATAGGCGGCGCCTAAGCCATCGCCTATGTTGACATAGGTGGCACCTAACCTATCACCTAAGTGAGGCAGCGAGCATAGGCAATGGTATAAGCAGCGCCTAACCTATCGCCTATGTTGACATACGTGGCGCCTAAGCCATTGCCAATGTTTATATATGCGGCGCCTAACCTATCGCCTAAGTAAGGCAGTAAGCATAGGCAATGGTATAAGCGGCCCCTAACCTGTCGCCTATGTTGATATAGGCGGCGCCAAATCCATCGCATATGATGACATAGGCGGCACCTAACCTATCCTCTAAGGCAGTGAGCATAGGTAATGGTACAAGTGGCACCTAACCTATCTCCTATGTTGATATAGGTGGCGCCTATGGCAACGCCTATGTTTACATTGGCGTCGACTAACTTATCGCCTAAGTAAGGCAGCTAGCATGGGCAAAGGTATAAGAGGCGCCTAACCAATCCCCTATGTTGATATACGTGGCGCCTAAGTCATTGTCTATGTTTATGTAGGCGGCGGCTAATATATCGCCTAAGTGAGGTAGTAAGCATAGGCAATGGTATAAGCGGCGCCAAACCTAATGCCAATGTTGATATAGGCAGCGCCTAAGCCATCGCCTATGTTGACATAGGCGGTGCCTAACCTATCCCCTAATTGAGGTAGTGCGCATAGGAAATGGTATAAGCGACGCCTAACCTATCGCCTATGTTGATATAGGCGGTGCCTAAACGATCCCCTATGTTGACTTAGGCGGCACCTAACCTATCGCCTAAGTAAGGCGATGAGCATTGGCAATGGTATAAGCGGCGCATAACGTATCGCCTATGTTGGTATAGGTGGCGCCTAAGCCATTGCCTATGTTGACATAGACCGAGCCTAACCTATCACCTAAGTGAGAAAGTGAGCGTAGGTAATGTTATAAGCAGCGCCTCTCTATCGCCTATATTGATATAGGTGGCACCTAAACCATCACTTATGTTGACATAGAAGGCGCCTAACCTATCGCCTAAGTGAGGCAGTGTGCATAGGGAATGGTATAAGCGGTGCCTAACCTATCGCCTATGCTGATCTAGACGGCGTCTAAGCCATCACCTATATTGACATAGGCGGTGCCTAACCTATCGCCTAATTGAGGCAGTGAGCATAGGAAATGGTATATGCGGCGCCTAACCTATCGCCTATGTTTATATAGGTGGCGCCTAAGCCATCACCTATGTTGACATAGGCGGATCCTAAACTATCACCTATGTGAGGCAGTGAGAATGGGCAATGGTATAACCGGCGCCTAACCTATCGCCTAAGTTGATATAGGCGGCGCCTAAGCCATCGCCTATGTTGACATAGGTGGCACCTAACCTATCACCTAAGTGAGGCAGCGAGCATAGGCAATGGTATAAGCAGCGCCTAACCTATCGCCTATGTTGACATACGTGGCGCCTAAGCCATTGCCAATGTTTATATATGCGGCGCCTAACCTATCGCCTAAGTAAGGCAGTAAGCATAGGCAATGGTATAAGCGGCCCCTAACCTGTCGCCTATGTTGATATAGGCGGCGCCAAATCCATCGCATATGATGACATAGGCGGCACCTAACCTATCCTCTAAGGCAGTGAGCATAGGTAATGGTACAAGTGGCACCTAACTATCTCCTATGTTGATATAGGTGGCGCCTATGGCAACGCCTATGTTTACATTGGCGTCGACTAACTTATCGCCTAAGTAAGGCAGCTAGCATGGGCAAAGGTATAAGAGGCGCCTAACCAATCCCCTATGTTGATATACGTGGCGCCTAAGTCATTGTCTATGTTTATGTAGGCGGCGGCTAATATATCGCCTAAGTGAGGTAGTAAGCATAGGCAATGGTATAAGCGGCGCCAAACCTAATGCCAATGTTGATATAGGCAGCGCCTAAGCCATCGCCTAAGCCATCGCCTATGTTGACATAGGCGGTGCCTAACCTATCCCCTAATTGAGGTAGTGCGCATAGGAAATGGTATAAGCGGTGTCTATACTATCGCCTATGTTGATATAGGCGGCGCCTACGCCATTACCTATGTTCTCATAGATGGAGCCTAACCTATCGACTATGTCAGGCAGTGAGCATAGCAAATCGTATAAGTGGTGCCTAAGCTATCGCCTATGTTGATATTGGCTGCGCCTAACCTATCACCTATGTGAGGAGGTGAGCATAGGCAATAGTATAAGCGGTGCCTAACCTATCGCCTATGTTGATATAGGAGGCGCCTAAACCATCGCCTATGTTAACATATGTGGCGCCTAACCTATCGCCAAAGTGAGGCACTGAGCATAGGCAATGGTATAAGCGACGCGTAACCTATCGCCTATGTTGATATAGGTAGCGCCTAAGCCATCGCCTATGTTGACATAGGAGGCGCCAAACCTATCGCCTAAGTGAGGTAGTAAGCATAGATAATGGTATAAGCGGCGCCTAACCTATCGCCTATGTTAATATAGGAGGCACCTCTGCCATCGCCTAAGTGAGGCAGTGAGCATAGCTAATGGTATAAGCGGTGCCTAACCTATCGCCTATGCTGATATAGGCGGCGCCTAAGAGATCGCCTATGTTGACTTAGGCGGCGCCTAACCTATCGCCTAAGTATGGCGGTGAGCATAGGAAATAGTATAAGCGGCGCATAACTTATCACCTATGTTGATATAGGTGGCGCCTAAGCCAGTGCCTATGTTGACATAGACCCAGCCTAACCTATCGCCTAAGTGAGAAAGTGTGCATAGGTAATGGGATAAGAGGCGCTTATCTATCGCCTATGTTGATATAGGTGGCGCCTAATCCATCACCTATGTTGACATAAAAGGCGCCTAACCTATCGCCTAAGTGAGGAAGTGAGCATAGGTAATGGTATAAGCGACGCCTAACTTATCGCCATTGTTGAAATATGTGGACCCTATGGCATCGCTTATGTTTACATAGGCGGCGCCTAACCTATCGCCTAAGTGTGGCAGCGAGCATAGGCAATGGTATAAGCGGCGCCTAACCAATCGCCTATGTTGATATACGTGGAGCCTAAGCCATTGCCTATGTATATATATGCGTCGCCCAACCTATCGACTAAGTGAGGTAGTAAGCATAGGCAATGGTATAAGCGGCGCCTAACCTATCGCCAATGTAGATAAAGGAGGCGCCTAAGACATCGCCTATGTTGACGTAGGCGGTGCCTAACCTATCTACTAATTGAGGCTGTGGGCATAGGCAATGGTATAAGCATCGCCTAGCCAATCGCTTATGTAGATATAGGCGGCGCCTAATCCATCGCCTATATTGACAAAGGCGGCACCTAACCTATCGCCTAAGTGAGGCAGTGAGCATAAGTAAAGGTATAAGCGGTGCCTAACCTATCCCCTATGTTGATATACGTGGCGCTTATGGAATCTCCTATGTTTACATAGGCGGCGAATAACCTATCGCCTTAGTGAGGCAGCAAGAATAGGCAATGGTATAAGCGGCACCTAACCTATCGCCTATGTTGATATAGGCGGTGCCTAAGCGATCGCCTATGTTGACATAGGCGGCGCCTAACCTATCGCCTAAGTGAGGCGGTGAGAATAGGCAATGGTATAAGCGGCACCTAACCTGTCACCTATGTTGACATAGGTGGCGCCTATGTCAGCGCCTATGGCATCGCGTATGTTTACATAGGAGACGCCTAACTTATCTCCTAAGTGAGGAAGCTAACATAGGCAATGGTATAAGCGGCGCCTAACCTATCGCCTATGTTGATATACGTGGCTCCTAAGCCATCGCCTATGTTTAAATAGGCGGCGGTTAATCTATCGCCTAAGTTAGGCAGTAAGCATAGGCAATGGTATAAGCGGAGCCTAACCTAACGCCTATATTGATATAGGCAGCGACTAAGCCATCGCCTATGTTGACGTAGGCGGTGCCTAACCTATAGCCTAATTGAGGAAGTGAGCATAGGCAGTGGTAAAAGCGGCGCCTAACCTATCGACTATGTTGATATAGGCGGTGCCTATTCCATTGCCTATGTTTACATAGACGGAGCCTAACCTATCGCCTATGTCAGGCAGTGAGCATAGGAAATTGTATAAGAGGCGCCTAACCTATCGCCTATGTTGACATAGGCAACGCCTAAGACATTGTCTATGTTGACATAGGTTGCGCCTAACCTATCGCCTAAGTGAGGCGGTAAGCATAAGCAATGGTATAAGAGGCGCCTAACCTATCTCCTATGTTGATATAGGAGGTGCCTAAACCATCGCCTATGTTAACATAGGTGGCTCCTAACCTATCGCCAAAGTGAGGCACTGAGCATAGGCAATGGTATAAGCGGCGCCTAACCTATCACCTATGTTGATATAGGCAGCGCCTAAGTGAGGTAGTGAGCATAGACAATGGTATAAGTGGTGCCTAACCTATTGCCTGTGTTGATATAGGAGGCGCCTCTGCCATCGCGTATGTTGACATAGGAGGCACCTAACCTATCGCCTAAGTGAGGCAGTGAGCATAGTAAATGGTATTAGCGGCGCCTAACCTATCGTCTATGTTGATATAGGCAGCGCCTAACCTATCACCTTTGTTGACATAGGCAGCGCCTAACCAATTGCCTAAGAGAGAATAGGCAATGGTATAAGCGGTGCCTAAGCTATCTCCATTTTTGACATAGGAGGCGCCTAACCTATGCCCTAAGTGAGGCAGTGAGCATAGGCAATGGTATAAGCGGCGCCTAACCTATCACCTATGTTAATATAGGCGGCGCCTAAGCGATCGCCTATGTTGACATAGGCGGCGCCTAACCTATCGCCTAAGTGAGGCGGTGAGCATAGACAATGGTATAAGCGGCCCCTAACCTATCGCCTATGTTGATATAGGCGGCGCCTAAGACATCGCCTATATTGACGTATGCGGTGCCTAACCTATCACCAAATTAAGGCAGTGAGCATTGGCAATGGTATAAGCGGCGCCTAACCTATCTCCTATGTTGATATAGACGGAGCCTAATCCATAGCCTATGTTGACATAGGCGGCACCTAACCTATCGCCTATGTAAGGCAGTGAGCATAGGTAATGGCATAAGTGGCGCCTTACCTATTGCCTATGTTGATATAGGTAGCGCCTATGGCATCTCCTATGTTTACATAGGAGGCGCCTAACCTATCGCCTTAGTGAGGAAGCAAGCATTGGAAATGGTATAAGCGGCGCCTAACCTATCGCCTATGTTGATATATGTGGCACCTAAGCAATCGCCTATGTTGAGATAGGCGGCGCCTAACCTACTCCTAACTGGGGTGGTGAGCATAGGAAATGGTTTAAACGGCACCTAACATGTCGCCTATGTCGATATAGGCGGCACCTAATCCATCGACTATGTTGACATAGGCGGCACCTAACAAATCGCCTAAGTGAGGCAGTGAGAATAGGTAATGGTATTAGCGGAGCCTATCCTATCGCCTATGTTGATATAGGTGGATCCTATGGAATCGCTTATGTTTACATAGACGGCGTCTAACCTATAGCCTACGTGAGGCAGCGAGCATAGGCAATGGTATAAGCGGCACCTAACCTATCGCCTATGTACATATAGGTGGCACCTATGCCATCGCCTATGTTGACATAGGTGGCGCCTAACCTATGGACTAAGTGAGCCAGTGAGCATAGGCAATGGTATATGCAGCGCCTAACCTATTGCCTATGTTGATATAGGTGGCGCCTATGGCTTCGCCTATGTTTACAAAGGCGGCGCGTAACCTATCGCCTAAGTGAGGCAGCAAGCATAGGAAATGCTATAAGAGGAGCCTAACCTATCCCCTATGTTGATATACGTGGCGCCGATGCCATCACCTATGATTATATAGGCGGCAGCTAACCTATCGCCTAAGTGAGGAAGTAAGCATAGGCAATGGAATATGCGGCGCCTAACCTAACGCCTATCTTGATATAGGCGTCGCCTAAGCCATCGCCTATGTTGACGTAGGCGGTGACTAACCTATCGCCTAATTGAGGCAGTGATCATAGGCAATGGTATAAGCGGCGCCTAACCTATCTCCTTTGTTGATATAGGCGGCGCCTAAGCCATTGCCTATGTTGACATAAACAAATCCTAACCTATCACCTATGTTGATATAGGCGGCGACTAAGACATCGCCTAAGTTGTCATAGGCGGCTCCTAACTAATCGCCTAAGTGAGGCAGTGAGCATAGGCAATGGTTTAAGCGGCGCCTAACCTATCACCTATGTTGATATAGGCAGCACCATTTCCATTGCCAATATTGACATAGGCGGCGCCAAACCTATCGCCTAAGTAAGGCAGTGAGCATAGACAATGGTATAAGAGGCGCCAAACCTATCACCTATGTTTATATAGGCGGCTCCCTAGCCATCGCCTAAGTTAGGCAGTGAGCATAGACAATGGTATAAGAGGCGCCTAACCTATCACCTATGTTGATATAGGCGGCTCCTAAGACATCGCCTAAGTTAGGCAGTGAGCATAGTCAATTGTTTAAGCGGCGCCTAACCTATCGCTTATGTTGATATAGGCGGCGCCTAAGCGATCTCCTATGTTGACATAGGCGGCGCCTAAATTATCCCCTAAGTGAGGCGGTGAGCATAGGCAATGGTATAAGCGACGCCTAACGTGTCTCCTATGTTGATATAGGCGGTGCCTAAGCCATTGCCTCTATTGATATAGACGGAGCCTAACCTATCGCCTATTTTGATATAGGCGAAGCCTAAGCCATCGCCTATGTTGACATAGGCGGGGCCTAACATATCGCCTTATTGAAGCAGTGAGGATAGACAATGGTATAAGCGGCGCCTAACCGATCGCCTATATTGATATAAGCGGGTACATAGCCATCGCTAATGTTGACATAGGCGGTACCTAACCTATCGCCTAAGCTATCGCCTATGTTGACATAGGCGACGCCTAACCTATCTCCTAATTGAGGCGGTGAGCATAGGCAATAATATAAGCGGCGCTAAACCTGTCGCCTATGTTGGTATAGGCGGCGCCTAATCCATCGTCTATATTAACATAGGCGGCACCTAACCTATCGCCTAAGTGAGGCAGTGAGCATAGGTAATGGTATAAGCGGCGCCTAACCTATCGCCAATGTTGATATAGGTGGCGCTTATGGCATCGCTTATGTTTAAATAGGCGGCGCCTAACCTATCGCCTAAGTGAGGCAGCGAGCATAGGCAATGGTATAAGCGGCGCCTAACCTATCGCCTATATTGATATATGTGGTGCCTAAGCCATTGCCTATGTTTATATATGCGGCGCCCAACCTATCGCCTATGTGAGGCAGTAAGCATAGGCAATGGTATAAGTAGCGCCTAACCTATCGCCAATGTTGATATAGGCGGCGCCTAAGCCATCGCCTATGTTGACGTAAGCGGTGCTTATCCTATCGTCTAACTGAGGTAGTGACCATAGGAAATGGTATAAGCATGGCCTAACCTATCGCCTATGTTGATATAGGCGACGCCTAAGCCATCTCCTATATTGACATAGGCGGCACCTAACCTATCGCCTAAGTGAGGCAGTGAGCATACGTAATGATATAAGCGGCCCTTAACCTATCGCCTATGTTGATATCGGTGGTGCCTATGGCATCTCCTATGTTTACATAGGCGGTGCCTAACCTATCGCCTAAGTGAGGCATCAAACATAGGCAATGCTATAAGCGGCGCCTAACCTATCGCCTATGTTAATATAGGCGGGCCCTAAGCGATAGCCTATGTTGACATAGGCGGCACCTAACCTATCTCCTAAGTGAGGCGCTGTGAATAGGCAATGGTATAAGCGGCGCCTAACCTGTCGCCTATGTTGATATAGGCAGCACCTAATCCATCGACTATGTTGACAAAGGTGGCACCTAACCTATCGCCTAAGTGAGGCAGTGAGCATAGGTAATGGTATAAGCGGCTCCTAACCTATCGCCTAAGTGAGGCATTGAGCATAGGTAATGGTATAAGCGGCCCCTAACCTATCGCCTATGTTGACATAGGTGGCGCCTATGGCATCGCTTATGTTTACATAGGCGGCGCCTAACCTATCGCCTAATTGAGGCAGCGAGCATCGACAATGGTATAAGGGCGCCTAACCTATTACCAATGTTGACATACGTGGCGCCTAATCCATTGCCTATGTTTATATATGCGGCGTTTAACCTATCGCCTAAGTGAGGCAGTAAGTATAGGCAATGGTATAAGCGGCGCCTAACCTGTCGCCTATGTTGATATAGGCGGCGCCTAATCCATCGCATATGTTGACATAGACGGAGCCTAACCTATCGCCTAAGTGAGGCAGTGAGCATAGGTAATGGTATAAGCGGTGCCTAACCTATCGCCTATGTTGTTATAGGTGGGGCCTAAGCCATCACCTATGTTGACACAGAAGGCGCATAACTTATCGCCTAAGTGAGTCAGTAAGCATAGGCAATGGTATAAACAGTGCCTATCCTATCTCCTATGTTGATATAGAACGCGCCTAAGACATCGCCTATGTTGACATAGGCGGTGCCTAACCTATCACCTAATTGAGGCAGTGAGCATAGGCAATTGTATAACCAGCGCCTAACCTATCGTGTATGTTGATATAGGCGGCGCTTAGTCCATCGCCTATGTTAACATAGGCAGCGCCTAACCTCTCCCCTAAGTGAGGCGGTGAGGATAGGCAATGGTATAAACGGCGCCTAACCTATCGCCTATGTTGATATACGTAGTGCCTAAGAAATTTCCTATGTTTATATATGCGGCGCCTAACCTATAACCTCAGTGAGGCAGTGAGCATAGGCAATGTTATAAGCGGCGCCTAACCTATCGCCTATGCTTACATAGGCAACGCCTAACCTATTGCCTTAGTGAGGCAGTAAAAATAGGCAATGGTATAAGCGATGCCTAACCTATCGCCTATGTTGATATTGGCGGCGCCTAAGCGATCGCGTATGTTGACATAGACGGTGCCTAACCTATCGCCTAAGTGAGGCGGTGAGAATAGGCAATGGTATAATCGGCGCCTAACCTATCGCCTATGTTGATATACGTGGTGCCTAACCCATTGCCTATGTTTATATATGTGGCGCGTAACCTATCGCCTAAGTGAGGCAGTAAGCATAGGCAATGGTATAAGCGGCACCTAACCTATCGCCTATGTGAGGCAGTGAGAATAGGCAATGGTATAAACAGCGCCTAACTTATAGCCTATGTTGATATAGGCGGCGCCTAGTCCATCGCCTATGTTAACATAGGTGACGCCTAACCTATAACCTAAGTGAGGCTGTGCGCATAGGCAATGTTATAAGCGGCGCCTAACCTATCGCCTATGTTTACATAGGCAGCGCCTAACCTATTGCCTTAGTGAGGCAGCAAGCATAGGCAATGGTATAAGCGATGCCTAGCCTATCGCCTATGTTGATATAGGCGGCGCCTAAGCGATCGCCTATGTTGACATAGACGGTGCCTAACCTATCACCTAAGTGAGGCGGTGCGAATAGGTAATGGTATAAACGGCGCCTAACCTGTCGCCTATGTTGATATAGGCGGTACCTAACCTATCACCTAAGTGAGGCAGTGAGCATAGGTAATGGTTAAAGCGGCTCCTAACCTATCGCCTATGTTGACATAGGTGGCGCTTATGGCATCGCTTATGATTACATAGGCAGAGCCTAACCTATCGCCTAAGTGAGGCAGCGAGCATAGGCAATGGTATAAGCGGCCCCTAACCCTTCGCCTATGTTGACATACGTGGCGCCTAAGCCATTGCCTATGTTTATATATGTGGCGCCTAACCTATCGCCTAAGTGAGGCAGTAAGCATAGGCAATGGTATAAGCGGCCCCTAACCTGTCACCAATGTTGATAAAGGCGGCGCCTAATCCATCGCATATGTTGACATAGGCGACACCTAACCTATCGCCTAAGGCAGTAAGCATTTGGTCATGGTATAAGCGACGCCTAACCTATCGCCTATGTTGATATAGGTGGCGCCTATGGCATCGCCTATGATTACATACGCGGCGCCTAACTTATCGCCTAAGTGAGGCAGCTAGCATAGGCAATGGTATATGCAGCGCCTAACCTATCGCCTATGTAGATATACATGGCGCCTAAGCCATCCCCTATGTTTAAATAGGCGGCGGCTAATCTATCGCCTAAGGGAGGCAGTAAGCATAGGCAATGGTATAAGAGGCGCCTAACCTAACGCCTATGTAGATATAGGAAGCGCCAAGTCATCGCCTATGTTGACGTAGGCGGTGCCTAACGTATCGCCTAATTGAGGCAGTGTGCATACGCAATGGTATATGTGGCGCCTAACCTATCGCCTATGATGATATAGGCGGCGCTTAAGCGATTGCCTATGTTAACATAGACGCAGCCTAACCTATCGCCTATGTCAGGCAGTGAGCATAGGAAATGCTATAAGCGGCGCCTAACCTATCGCCTATGTTTATATAGGCGACGCCTAAGCCAACGTCTATGTTGACATAGGCAGCGCCTAACCTATCTCCTATGGTTATATTGGAGGCGGCTAAACCATCGCCTATGTTAACATAGGTGGTGCCTAACCTATCGCCAAAGTGAGGCACTGAGGATAGGCAATGGTATAAGCGGCGCCTAAACTATCGCCTATGTTGATATTGGAAGCGCCTAAGCCATCCCCTATGTTAACATAGACGACGCCTAACCTATCACCTAAGTGAGATAGTGAGCATAGACAATGGTATAAGTGGCGCCTCACCTATCGCCTATGTTGATATAGGAGGCATCTATGCCATCGCCTAAGTTAGGCAGTGAGCATAGCCAATGGTATAAGGGGCGCCTAACCTATCGCCTATGTTGATATAGGCGGCGCCTAAGCGATCGCCCATGTTGACTTAGGCGTCGCCTGACCTATCGCCTAAGTAAGGCGGTGAGCATAGGCAATGGTATAAGCGGCGCATAACCTATCGCCTATGTTGATATAGGTGGCGCCTAAGCCATTGCCTATGTTGACATAGACCGAGCCTACCCTATCGCCTATGTGAGGAAGTGACCATAGGTAATGGTATAAGCAGTGCCTAACCTATCGCCTACGTTGATATAGGTGGCGCCTAAGCCATCACCTATGTTGACATAGGAGGCGCCTAACCTATCTCCTATGTGAGGCATTAAGCATAGGCAATGGTTTATACGGTGCCTAATCTATCGCCTATGTTTATATAGGTGGCGCCTATGGCATCTCCTATGTTTACATAGGCGGCGCCAAACCTATCGCCTTAGTGAGGCAGCAAGCATAGGCAATGGTATAGGCGGCGCCTAACCTATCGCCTATGTTGATATAGACGGCGCCTAAGCGATCGCCTATGTTGACATAAACGGTGCCTAACCTATCGCCTAAGTGAGGCAGTGAGCATAGACAATGGTATAAGCGGCACCTTACCTGTCGCCTATGTTGATATAGGCGGCGCCTAATCCATCGACTATGTTGACATAGACGGCACCTAACCTATCGCCTAAGTGAGGCAGTGAGTATAGGTAATGGTATAAGGGGCACCTAACCTATCGCCTATGTTGGTATAGGTGGCGCCTAGGGCATCGCTTATGTTTACATAGGCAGCGCCTAATCTATCTTCTAAGTGAGGCGGTGAGCATAGGTAATGGTATAAGTGGCGCCTAACCTGTCTCCTATGCTGGTATAGGCGGCGCCTAATCCAGCGACTATGTTGACATAGGCGGCACCTAACCTATAGCCTAAGTGAGCATGTGAGCATAGGTAATGTTATAAGCGGCGCCTAACCTATCACCTATGTTGATATACGTGGTGCCTAAGCCATTGCCTATGTTTTCATATGCGACGCCTACCCTATCACCTAAGTGAGGCAGTAAGCAATGGCAATGGTATAAGCGGCGCCTAATGTATCACCTATGTCGATATAGGCGGTGCCTAAGCCATCGCCTATGTTGATGTAGGCGGTGCCTAACCTATCGCCTAATTGAGGCAATAAGCATAGGCAATGGTATAAGTGACGCCTAACCTTTCTCGTATGTTGATATAGGAATCGCCTAAGCCATCTCCTATATTAACATAGTCGGCACCTAACCTATCGCCAAAGTTTGGCAGTGAGCATAGGTAATGGTATAAGCGGCACCTAACCTATCGCCTATGTTTATATAGGTGGCGCCTATGGCAGCGCCTAACCTATTGCCTTAGTGAGGCAGCAAACATAGGCAATGGTATAAGCGACGCCTAACATATCGCCTATGTTGATATAGGCGGCGCCAAAGCAATCGCCTATGTTGTTATAGACGGCGCCTAACCTATCGCCTAAGTGAGGCAGTAATCATAGGCAATGGTATAAGCGGCGCCCAACCTGTCGCCTATGTTGATATAGGCGGCGCCTAATCCATTGCATATGTTGACATAGGCGGCACCTAACCTATCGCCTAAGTGAGGCAGTAAGCATAGGTAATGGTTTAAGCAGCGCCTAACCTATTTCCTATGTTGACATAGGTGGCTCTTATGGAATCGCTTATGTTTACATTGGCAGAGCCTAACCTATCGCCTACGTGTGACAGCAGACATAGGCAATGGTATAAGCGACGCCTAACATATCGCTTATGTTGATATAGGTGGCACCTAAGCCATTGCCTATGTTGACATAAACCGAGCCTAACCTAACGCCTAAGTGAGGATGTGAGCATAGGTAATGGTATAAGCAGCGCCTAACCTGTCGCCTATGTTGATATAGGTGGCTCCTAATCCATCGCTTATGTTTAAATAGGCAGCGCCTAACCTATCGCCTAAGTGAGGCAGCGAGCATAGGCAATGGTATAAGCGGCGCCTATCCTATCACCTATGTTGACATACGTGGCGCCTAAGACATTACCAATATTTATATATGCAGCGCCTAACCTATCGCCTAAGTGAGGCAATAAGCATAGGCAATGGTATAAGAGACGCCTAACCTTTCTCGTATGTTGATATAGGCGACGCCTAAGCCATCGCCTATATTAACATAGTCGGCACCTAACCTATCACCAAAGTTAGGCAGTGAGCATAGGTAATGGTATAAGCGGCGCCTAACCTATCGCCTATGTTTATATAGGTGGCGCCTATGGCAGCGCCTAACCTATTGCCTTAGTGAGGCAGCAAGCATAGGCAATGGTATAAGCGACGCATAACATATCGCCTATGTTGATATAGGCGGCGCCAAAGCAATCGCCTATGTTATTATAGACGGCGCCTAACCTATCGCCTAAGTGAGGCAGTAATCATAGACAATGGTATAAGCGACGCCTAACCTGTCGCCTATGTTGATATAGGCGGCGCCTAATCCATCGCATATATTGACGTAGGTGGCACCTAACCTATCGCCTAAGTGAGGCAGGGAGCATAGGTAATGGTTTAAGCGACGCCTAACCTATTTCCTATGTTGACATAGGTGGCTCTTATGGCATCGCTTATGTTTACATAGGTAGAGCCTAACCTATCGCCTAAGTGAGGGAGCAGACATAGGCAATGGTATAAGCGACGCCTAACATATCGCCTATGTTGATATAGGTGGCACCTAAGCCATTGCCTATGTTGACATAGACCGAGCCTACCCTATTGCCTAAGTGAGGAAGTGAGCATAGGTAATGGTATAAGCGGCGCCTAACCTGTCGCCTATGTTCATATAGGCGGCTCCTAATCCATCGCTTATGTTTACATAGGCGGCGCCTAACCTATCGCCTAAGTAAGGCAGCGAGCATAGGCAATGGTATAAGCGGCACCTAACCTATCGCCTATGTTGACATACGTGGCGCCTAAGCCATTACCAATATTTATATATGCAGCGCCTAACCTATCGCCTAAGTGAAGTAGTATGCATAGGAAATGGTATAATCGTCGCCTAACCAATCGCCTATGTTGATACAGGCGGCGCCTAATCCATCGCATATCTTGAAATAGGAAGCGCCTAACCTATCGCCTAAGTGAGGCAGTGAGCATAGGCACTGGTATAAGCGGCGCCTAACCTATCGCCTATGTTGATATAGGCGGCGCCTAAGCCATCACCTATGTTAACATAAGCGGTGCCTAACCTATCCCCTAAGTGAGGCAGTGATCATAGACTATGGTATAAGTGGTGCCTAACCTATCGCCTATGTTAATATAGGTGGCACCTAAGCCATCGCCTAAGTGAGGTAGTGAGCATAGCCAATGATATAAGTGGCACCTAACCTATCGCCTATGTTGATACAGGCGGTGCCTAACCAATCTCCTAAGTGAGGCAGTAAGAATAGGTAATAGTATAAGCGGCGCCTAACCTAACTCCTATGTTGATATAGGCGGCGCCTAAGCCATCGCCTATGTTGACATAGGCGGCACCTATCCTATCGTCTAAGAAAGGCAGTGAGCATAGGTAATGGTATAAGCGGCGCCTAACCTATCGCCTATGTTGGTATAGGTGGCGCCTATGGCAGATCCTATGTTAACGTAGGCGGCGCCAAACCTATCGCCTTAGTGAGGCAGCAAGCACAGGCAATGGTATAAGCGGCGCTTAACCTATCGCCTATGTTGATATAGGAAGCGCCTAAGCGATCGCCTATGTTGACATAGGCGGTGCCTAACCTATCTCCTAAGTGAGTAGGTAAGCATAGGCAATGGTATAAGCGGCACCTAACCTGTCGCCTATATTGATATAAACGGCACCTAATCCATCGACTATGTTGATATAGGCGGCACCTAACCTATGGCCTTAGTGAGGAAGTAAGCATAGGTAATGGTATAAGCGGAGCCTAACCTATCGCCTATGTTGATATAGGTGGCGCCTATGGCATTGCTTATGTTTACATAGGCGGCGTCTAACCTATCACCTAAGTGAGGCGGCGAGCGTAGGCAATGATATAAGCAGCATCTAACCAATCGCCTTTGTTTGGCAGTGAGCATAGGTAATGGTATAAGCGGCGCCTAACCTATCGCCTATGTTTATATAGGTGGCGCCTATGGCAGCGCCTAACCTATTTCCTTAGTGAGGCAGCAAACATAGGCAATGGTATAAGCAACGCCTAACATATCGCCTATGTTGATATAGGCGGCGCCAAAGCAATCGCCTATGTTGTTATAGACGGCGCCTAACCTATCGCCTAAGTGAGGCAGTAATCATAGGCAATGGTATAAGAGGCGCCCAACCTGTCGCCTATGTTGATATAGGCGGCGCCTAATCCATTGCATATGTTGACATAGGCGGCACCTAACCTATCGCCTAAGTGAGGCAGTGAGCATAGGTAATGGTTTAAGCAGCGCCTAACCTATTTCCTATGTTGACATAGGTGGCTCTTATGGAATCGCTTATGTTTACATTGGCAGAGCTTAACCTATCCCCTAAGTGAGACAGCAGACATAGGCAATGGTATAAGCGACGCCTAACATATCGCTTATGTTGATATAGGTGGCACCTAAGCCATTGCCTATGTTGACATAAACCGAGCCTAACCTATAGCCTAAGTGAGGATGTGAGCATAGGTAATGGTATAAGCAGCTCCTAACCTGTCGCCTATGTTGATATAGGCGGCTCCTAATCCATCGCTTATGTTTAAATAGGCAGCGCCTAACCTATCGCCTAAGTGAGGCAGCGAGCATAGGCAATGGTATAAGCGGCGCCTATCCTATCACCTATGTTGACATACGTGGCGCCTAAGACATTACCAATATTTATATATGCAACGCCTAACCTATCGCCTAAGTGAGGCAATAAGCATAGGCAATGCTATAAGAGACGCCTAACCTTTCTCGTATGTTGATATAGGCGACGCCTAAGCCATCGCCTATATTAACATAGTCGGCACCTAACCTATCACCAAAGTTAGGCAGTGAGCATAGGTAATGGTATAAGCGACGCCTAACCTATCGCCTATGTTTATATAGGTGGCGCCTATGGCAGCGCCTAACCTATTGCCTTAGTGAGGCAGCAAGCATAGGCAATGGTATAAGCGACGCCTAACATATCGCCTATGTTGATATATGCGGCGCCAAAGCAATCGCCTATGTTATTATAGACGGCGCCTAACCTATCGCCTAAGTGAGGCAGTAATCATTAGCAATGGTATAAGCGACGCCTAACCTGTCGCCTATGTTGATATAGGCGGCGCCTAATCCATCGCATATATTGACATAGGCGGCACCTAACCTATCGCCTAAGTGAGGCAGGGAGCATAGGTAATGGTTTAAGCGACGCCTAACCTATTTCCTATGTTGACATAGGTGGCTCTTATGGCATCGCTTATGCTTACATAGGTAGAGCCTAACCTATCGCCTAAGTGAGGCAGCAGACATAGGCCATGGTATAAGCGACGCCTAACATATCGCCTATGTTGATATAGGTGGCACCTAAGCCATTGCCTATGTTGACATAGACCGAGCCTACCCAATTGCCTAAGTGAGGAAGTGAGCATAGGTAATGGTATAAGCGGCACCTAATCTGTCGCCTATGTTGATATAGGCAGCTCCTAATCCATCGCTTATGTTTACATAGGCGGCGCCTAACCTATCGCCTAAGTAAGGCAGCGAGCATAGGCAATGGTATAAGCGGCACCTAACCTATCGCCTATGTTGACATACGTGGCGCCTAAGCCATTACCAATATTTATATATGCAGCGCCTAACCTATCGCCTAAATGAAGTAGTATGCATAGGCAATGGTATAATCGTCGCCTAACCTATCGCCAATGTTGATACAGGCGGCGCCTAATCCATCGCATATCTTGAAATAGGAAGCGCCTAACCTATCGCCTAAGTGAGGCAGTGAGCATAGGCACTGGTATAAGCGGCGCCTAACCTATTGCCTATGTTGATATAGGCGGCGCCTAAGCCATCACCTATGTTAACATAGGCGGCGCCTAACCTATCCCCTAAGTGAGGCAGTGATCATAGACTATGGTATAAGCGGTGCCTAACCTATCGCCTATGTTAATATAGGTGGCACCTAAGCCATCGCCTAAGTGAGGTAGTGAGCATAGCCAATGATATAAGTGGCACCTAACATATCGCCTATATTGATACAAGCGGTGCCTAACCTATCTCCTAAGTGAGGCAGTAAGAATAGGTAATAGTATAAGCGGAGCCTAACCTAACGCCTATGTTGATATAGGCGGCGCCTAAGCCATCGCCTATGTTGACATAGGCGGCTCCTATCCTATCGTCTAAGAAAGGCAGTGAGCATAGGTAATGGTATAAGCGGCGCCTAACCTATCGCCTATGTTGGTATAGGCGGCGCCTATGGCAGATCCTATGTTAACGTAGGCGGCGCCAAACCTATCGCCTTAGTGAGGCAGCAAGCACAGGCAATGGTATAAGCGGCGCTTAACCTATCGCCTATGTTGATATAGGCAGCGCCTAAGCGATCGCCTATGTTGACATAGGCGGTGCCTAACCTATCTCCTAAGTGAGTAGGTAAGCATACGCAATGGTATAAGCGCCACCTAACCTGTCGCCTATATTGATATAGGCGGCACCTAATCCATCGACTATGTTGATATAGGCGGCACCTAACCTATGGCCTTAGTGAGGAAGTAAGCATAGGTAATGGTATAAGCGGAGCCTAACCTATCGCCTATGTTGATATAGGTGGCGCCTATGGCATTGCTTATGTTTACATAGGCGGCGTCTAACCTATCACCTAAGTGAGGCGGCGAGCGTAGGCAATGATATAAGCGGCATCTAACCAATCGCCTTTGTTGACATACGTGGAGCCTATGCCATTGCCTATGTTTATATATGCGACGCCTAACCTATCGCCTAAGTGAGGGAGTAAGCATAAGCAATGGTATAGGCGGCGCCTAACCTATCGCCTATGTTGATATAGGCGACGTCTAATCCAACGCATATGTTGACATAGGCGGCACCTACCCTATCTCCTAAGTCAGGCAGTGTGCATAGGTAATGGTATAAGCATCCCCTAACCTATCACCTATGTGGATATAGGTGGCGCTTATGTCATCGCCTATGTTTACATAGGCGGCGCCTAACCTATCGCCTAAGTTAGGCAGCGAGCATAGGCAATGGTATAAGCGGCGCCTATCCTATCGCCGATGTTGATATATGTGGCGCCTAAGCCATCGTCTATGTTTATATAGGGGGCGGCTAACCTATCGCCTAAGTGAGGGAGAAAGCATAGGCAATGGTAGAAGCGGTGTCTAACCGAACGCCTATGTTTATATAGGTGGGGCCTAAGACATCGCCTATGTTGACGTAGGCGGTCCCTAACTTATAGCCTAATTGAGGCAGTGAGCATAGGCAATGGTATAAGCGGCGCCTAACCTATCGCCTATGTTATTATATAGGCGGCGCCTAAGCCATTTCCTATGTTGACATAGACGGAGCCTAACCTATCGCCTATGTGAGGCAGTGAGTATAGGAAATGCAATAAGCGGGGCCTAACCTATCGCCTATGTTGACAAAGGCGATGCCTAATCCATCGCTTAGGTTGACATAGACGGCGCCTAACCTATCGCCTAAGTAAGGCAGTGAGTATAGGCAATGGTATAAGCGGCGACTAACCTATCGCCTATGTTGATATAGGAGGTGCCTAAACCATCGCCTATGTTAACATAGGCGGTGCCTAACCTATCGACAAAGTCAGGCACAGAGCATAGGCAATGGTATACGCGGTGCCTAATCGATCATCTATGTTGATATAGGTAGCGCCTAAGGCATCGCCTATGCTGACATAGGTTGCGCCTAACCTATCACCTAAGGGAGGTAGTGAGCATTGAAAATGGTATAAGCGGCACCTAACCTATCGCCTATGTTGATATAGGTGGCGCCTAAGCGATCGCCTATGTTGACATAGGCGGCGCCTAACCTATCGCCTAAGTGAAGCGGTGAGAATAGGAAAAAGTATAAGCGGCGCCTAACCTGTCGCCTATGTTGATATAGGCGGCGCCTAATCAATTGACTATGTTGACGTAGGCGGCACCTAACGTATCGCCTAAGTGAGGCAGTAAGCATAGGTAATGGTATAAGTGGCTCTTAACCTATCGCCTATGTTTACATAGGTGGCGCCTATGGCATCGCTTATGTTCACATAGGCGGCGCCTAACCTATCGCCGAACTGAGACAGTGAGCATAGGCAATGGTATAAGCGGCCCCTAACCTATCGCCTATGTTGATATACGTGGGGCCTAAGCCATCTCCTATGTTTATATAAGCGGCGGCTAACCTATTGCCTATGTGAGGCAGTAAGCATAGGCAATGGTATAAGCGGCGCCTAACCTAACTTCTATGTTGATATAGGCGGCGCCTAAGCCATCGCCTATGATGATGTAGGTGGGGCCTAACCTATCGCCTAATTGAGACACGAGCAAAAGCAATGGTTTAAGGGGCGCCTAACCTATCGCCAATGCTGATATAGGCGGCGCCTAAGCCATTCCCTATGTTGACATACATGGAGCCTAACCTATCGCCTATGTTGATATAGGCGACGCCTAAGGCATCGCCTATGTTGACATAGGCGGCGCCTAACCTATCGCCTAAGTGAGGCAATGAGCATAGGCAATGGTATAAGCGGCGCCTAACCTATCTCCTATGTTGATATAGACGGCGCCTAAGCCATCCCCTATGTTGACATTGGCGGTGTTTGACCTATCGCCTAATTGAGGCACTGAGCATAGGCAATGGTATAAGCGGCGCCTAACCTTTCGCCTATGTTGATATAGCCAGCGAATAATCCATCGCCTATGTTGAAATAGGCGGCGCCTAACCTATCGCCTAAGTGAGGTAGTGAGCATAGACAATGGTATAAGCGGCGCCTAAACTTTCGTCTATGTTAATATTGGCGGCACCTAAGCCATCGCCTAAGTGAGGCAGTGAGCATAGCCAATGGTATAACTGGCACCTAACCTATCTCCTATGATGATATAGGAAGCGCCTAAGCGATTTCCTATATTGACATAGATGGAGCCTAACCTATCACCTAAGTGAGGTAGTGAGCATAGGTAATGGTATAAGCGGCGCCTAAACTATTGCCTATAATGATATAGGTGGCGCCTAAGCCATCACCTATGTTGACATAAGAGGCGCCTAACCTATCGCCTAAGTGAGGTAGTAAGAATAGGCAATGGTATAAGCGGCGCCTAACCTATCGCCTATGTTGATATAGACGACGCCTAAGCCATCTCCTATGTTTGCATAGGAGGTGCCTAACCTATCTCCTAATTGAGGTAGTGAGCATAGGCATTGTTATAAACGGCGCCTAACCTATCGCCTATGTTGATATAGGTGGCGCCTAAGCCATCAACGATATTGACATAGGCGGAGCCTAACCTATCGCCTATGTAAGGTCGTAACCGTAGGCAATGGTATAAGCGGTGCCTAACCTATTGCCTATGTTAATATATAGGAGGCGCCTAAGCCATCGCCTATGTTGACATAGGCGGCGCCTAACCTATGGCCTAAGTGAGGTAGTGAGCATAGGCAATGGTATAAGAGGCGCCTAAACTATCACCTATGTTGATATAGGCAGCACCATATCAATTGCCTATGTTGACATAGGCGGCGCCTAACCTATCGCCTAAGTGAGGCAGTGAGCATAGACAATGGTATAAGCAGCACCTAACTTATCACCTTTGTTGATATAGGAGGAACCTAAGCGATCGCCTATGTTGACATAGGCGGTGCCTAACCTATCACCTAAGTGAGGCGGTGAGCATAGTCAATAGTATAAGCGGCGCCTAACTTATCGCCTATGTTGATATAGGCAGCACCATATCCATTTCCTATATTGACATAGGCGGTGCCTAACCTATCGCCTAAGTAAGGCGGTGAGCATAGGCAATGGTATAAGCGGCGCCTAACCTATATCCTATGTTGATATAGGAGGCACCTAAACCATCACCTATGTTAACATAGGTGACTCCTAACCTATCGCCAAAGTCAGGCACTGAGCATAGGCAATGGTATAAACGGCGCCTAACCTATCTTCTATGTTGATATAGAAGGTGCCTAAACCATCGCCTATGTTAACATAGGTGGCGCCTAACCTATCGCCAAAGTGAGGCACTGAGCATAGGCAATGGTATAAGCGGCGCCTAACCTATCGCCTATGTTGATATAGGTACCGTCTGAGCCATCGCCTATGTTTATATATGCGGCGCCCAACCTATCGACTAAGTTGATATAGGCGGCGCCTAAGCCATTGCTTATGTTGACGTAGGCGGTACCTAACCTATCACCGAATTGAGGTAGTGAGCATAGCCAATGGTATAAGCATCGCCTAATCTATCGCCTATGTTGATATAGGCGGCACCTAAGCCATCGCCTATATTGACATAGGCGGCACCTAACCTAACGCCTATGTAAGGCAGTAAGTATAGGTAATGGTATGAGAGGCGCCTAACCTATCGCCTATGTTGATATAGGGGGCGCCTTTTGAATCTCCTATGTTTACATAGGCGGCGCCTAACCTATCGCCTTAGTAAGGCAGCAAGCATAGGCAATGGTATAAGTGGTGCCTAACCTATCGCCTATGTTGATATAAGCAGCGCCTAAGCGATCGCCTATCTTGACATAGGCAGCGCCTAACCTATCGCCTAAGTGAGGCGGTGAGAAGAGGCAATGGTATAAGCGGTGCCTAACCTATCGCCTATGTTGATATAAGCGGCGCCTAATCCATCGACTATGTTGACATAGGCGGCACCTAACCTATCGCTTAAGTGAGGGAGTGAACATAGGTAATGGTATAAGCTTCGCCTAACCTATCACCTATGTTGACATAGGTGGCGCCTATGGCATCGCTTATGATTACATAGGAGGTGCCTAACCGATCGCCTAAGTGAGGCAGCGAGCATAGGCAATGATATAAGCGGCGCCTAACCTATCGCCTGTGTTGACATACGTGGCGCCTAAGCCATTGCCTATGTTTATATATGCGGCACCTAACCTATCGCCTATGTGAGGAAGTAAGCACAGGAAATGGTATAAGCGGCCCCTAACCTGTCGCTGATGTTTATATAGGCGGCGCCTAATCTATCGCATATGTTGACATAGGCGGCAACTAACCTATCCCCTAAGGCAGTGAGCATAGGTAATGGTATAAGCGGCACCTAACCTATTGCCTATGTTGATATAGGTGGCGCCTATGGCATCGCCTATGTTTACATGGGCGGCGCCTAACTTATCGCCTAAGTGAGGCAGCTAGCATAGGCAATGGTATAAGCGGCGCCTAACCTATCGCCTATGTTGTTATAGGCAGCACCTAAGCCATCACCAATGTTGACGTAGGAGGTTCCTAACCTATCGCCTAATTGAGGCAGTGAGCATAGGCAATGGTATAAGCGGCGCCTAACCTATCGCCTATGTTTATATAGGCAGCGTATACGCCATTGCCTATGTTGACATAGACGGAGCCTAACCTATCGCGTATGTAAGGAAGTGAGCATAGGAAATGGTATTAGCGGCGCCTAACCTATCGCCTATGTTGATATTGGCAACACCTAAGCCATCGTCTTTGTTGAAATAGGTTATGCCTAACCTATCGCCTAAGTGAGGCGGTGAGAATAGGCAATGATATAAGCGTCGCCTAACTTATCTTCTATGTTGATATAGGAGGTGCCTAAACCATCTCCTATGTTAACATAGGTGGCGCCTAAACTATCGCCAAAGTGAAGCACTGAGCATAGGCAATGGTATAAGCGGCGCCTAACCTATCGCCTATGTTGATATAGGCAGCGCCTAAGCCATCGCCGATGTTGACATAGGCGGCGCCTAATCTATCTCCTAAGTGAGGAAGTGAGCATAGACAATGATTTAAGCGGCGCCTAACCTATCACCTATGTTGACATAGGTGGCGCCTATGGCATCGCTTATGATTACATAGGAGGTGCCTAACCTATCGCCTAAGTGAGGCAGCGAGCATAGGCAATGATATAAGCGGCGCCTAACCTATCGCCTATGTTGACATACGTGGCGCCTAAGCCATTGCCTATGTTTATATATGCGGCACCTAACCTATCGCCTATGTGAGGAAGTAAGCATAGGAAATGGTATAAGCGGCCCCTAACCTGTCGCCGATGTTTATATAGGCGGCGCCTAATCTATCGCATATGTTGACATAGGAGGCACCTAACCTATCCCCTAAGGCAGTGAGCATAGGTAATGGTATAAGCGGCACCTAACCTATCCCCTAAGGCAGTGAGCATAGGTAATGGTATAAGCGGCACCTAACCTATCGCCTATGTTGATATAAGCGGCGCCTAATCCATGGACTATGTTGACATAGGCGGCACCTAACCTATCGCTTAAGTGAGGGAGTGAACATAGGTAATGGTATAAGCTTCGCCTAAATTATCACCTATGTTGACATAGGTGGTGCCTATGGCATCGCTTATGATTACATAGGAGGTGCCTAACCTATCGCCTAAGTGAGGCAGCGAGCATAGGCAATGATATAAGCGCCGCCTAACCTATCGCCTATGTTGACATACGTGGCGCCTAAGCCATTGCCTATGTTTTTATATGCGGCACCTAACCTATCGCCTATGTGAGGAAGTAAGCACAGGAAATGGTATAAGCGGCCCCTAACCTGTCGCCGATGTTTATATAGGCAGCGCCTAATCTATCGCATATGTTGACATAGGCGGCACCTAACCTATCCCCTAAGGAAGTGAGCATAGGTAATGGTATAAGCGGCACCTAACCTATCACCTATGTTGATATAGGTGGTGCCTATGGCATCGCCTATGTTTACATGGGCGGCGCCTAACTTATCGCCTAAGTGAGGCAGCTAGCATAGGCAATGGTATAAGCGGTGCCTAACCTATCGCCTATGTTGATATACGTGGTGCCTAAGCCATCGCCAATGTTTAAATAGGCGGCGGCTAATCTATCGCCTAAGTGAGGCAGTAGGCATAGGCAATGGAATAAGCGGCGCCTAACCTATCGCCTATGTTGTTATAGGCAGCACCTAAGCCATCACCAATGTTGACGTAGGAGGTGCCTAACCTATCGCCTAATTGAGGCAGTGAGCATAGGCAATGGTATAAGCGGCACCTAACCTATCGCCTATGTTTATATAGGCAGCGTATACGCCATTGCCTATGTTGACATAGACGGAGCCTAACCTATCGCCTATGTAAGGCAGTGAGCATAGGAAATGGTATAAGCGGTGCCTAACCTATAGCCTATGTCGATATTGGCAACACCTAAGCCATCGTCTTTGTTGAAATAGGTTACGCCTAACCTATCGCCTAAGTGAGGCGGTGAGAATAGGCAATGGTATAAACGTCGCCTAACTTATCTTCTATGTTGATATAGGAGGTACCTAAACCATCTCCTATGTTACCATAGGTGACGCCTAAACTATCGCCAAAGTGAAGCACTGAGCATAGGCAATGGTATAAGCGGCGCCTAACCTATCGCCTATGTTGATATAGGCAGCGCCTAAGCCATCGCCTATGTTGACATAGGCGGCGCCTAATCTATCTCCTAAGTGAGGTAGTGAGCATAGACAATGATTTAAGCGGCGCCTAACCTATCGCCAATGTTGATATAGGAGGCACCTCTTCCATCGCCTAAGTGAGGCAGTGACCATAGCGAATGGTATAAGCGGCGTCTAACCTATCGCCTATCTTTATATAGGCGGCGCCTAAGAGATCGCCTATGTTGACTTAGGCGGCGCCTAACCTATCTCCTAAGTGAGGTAGTGAGCATAGACAATGATTTAAGCGTCGCCTAACCTATAGCCAATGTTGATATAGGAGGCACCTCTTCCATCGCCTAAGTGAGGCAATGACCATAGCGAATGGTATAAGCGGCGTCTAACCTATCGCCTATCTTTATATAGGCGGCGCCTAAGCGATCGCCTATGTTGACTTAGGCGGCGCCTAACCTATCGCCTAAGTAAGGAGGTGAGCATAGGCAATGGTATAAGAGACGCATAACCTAACGCCTATGTTGATATAGGTGGCGCCTAAGCCATTGCCTATGTTGACATAGACCGAGCCTAACCTATCGCCTATGTGAGAATGTGAGCATAGGTAATGGTATAAACGGCACCTATCTATCGCCTATGTTGATATAGGTGGCGCTTAAGCCATCACGTATGTTGACATTGAAGGCACCTAACCTATCGCCTTAGTGAGGCAGTGAGCATAGGTAATGGTATAAGAGGTGCCTAACCTATCGCCTATGCTGATATAGACGGCGTCTAAGCCATCGCCTATGTTGACATAGGCGGAGCCTAACCTATCACCTATGTGAGGTAATGAGAATAGGCAATGGTATAACCGGCGCCTAACCTATCGCCTATGTTGATATAGGCAGAGCCTAAGACATCGCCTATGTTAACATAGGTGGAGCCTAACCTATCGCCTAAGTGAGGCAGTGAGCATAGGCAATGGTATAAGCGGTGCCTAACCTATCGCCTATGTTGATATAGGCGGCGCCTAAGCCATCGCCTATGTTGACATAGGCGGCGCCTAAACTATCGCCTATGTTGATATAGGCAGCACCATATCCATTGCCTATGTTGACATAGGCGGCGTCTAACCTATCGCCTAAGTGAGGCAGTGAGCATAGACAGTGGTATAAGCGGTGCCTAACCTATCACCTATGTTGATATATGCGGCACCTAAGCCATGGCCTAAGTGAGGCAGTTAGCATAGGCAATGGTATAAGCGGCGCCTAACCTATCGCCTATGTTGATATAGGTGGAGCCTAAGAGATCTCCTATGTTGACATAGAAGGCACCTAACCTATCGCCTAAGTATGGCAGTGAGCATAGGCAATGGTATAAGAGGTGCCTAACCTATCGCCTATGTTGACATAGGCGAAACCTAACCTATCACCGATGTGAGGCAATGTTAATAGGCAGTGGTATAACCGGTGCCTAACCTATCACCAATGATGATATAGGCAGCGCCTAAGCGATCGCCTAAGTGAGGCGGTGAGAATAGGCAATGGTATAAGCGGTGCCTAATCTATTGGCTATATTGATATAGTTGGTGCCTAATCCATCGACTATGTTTACAAAGGCGGCACCTAACCTATCGCTTAAGTGAGGGAGTGAACATAGGTAATGGTATAAGCGGTGCCTAACCTATCACCTATGTTGACACAGGTGGCGCCTATGGCATCGCTTATGATTACATAGGCGACGCCTAACCTATCGCCTAAGTGAGGCAGCGAGCATAGGCAATGGTATAAGCGGCGCCTATCCTATCGCCTATGTTGACATACGTGGCGCCTAATCAATTGCCTATGTTTATATATGCGGCACCTAACCTATCGCCTAAGTGAGGAAGTAAGCACAGGCAATGGTATAAGCGGCCCCTATCCTGTCGCCGATGTTGATATAGGCGGCGCCTAATCTATCGCATATGTTGTCATAGGCGGCACCTAACCTATCCCCTAAGGCAGTGAGCATAGGTAATGGTATAATCGGCACCTAACCTATCGCCTATGTTGATATAGGTGGCGCCTATGTTTACATAGGCGGCGCCTAACTTATCGCCTAAGTAAGCCCGCTAGCATCGGCAATGGTATAAGCGGCGCCTAACCTATCGCCTATGTTGATTTATGTGCCGCCTAAGCCATCGCCTATGTTTAAATAGGCGGCGGCTAATCTTTCGCCTAAGTGAGGCAGTAGGCATAGGCAATGGTATAAGCGGCGCCTAACCTATCGCCTATGTTGATATAGACAGCGCCTAAGCCATCGCCAATGTTGACGTAGGAGGTGCCTAACCTATCGCCTAATTGAGGCAGTGAGCATAGGCAATGGTATAAGCGGCGCCTAACCTATCGCCTATGTTTATATAGGCGGCGCATACGCCATTGCCTATGTTGACATAGACGGAGCCTAACCTATCGCCTATATTAGGCAGTGAGCATAGGAAATGGTATAAGCGGCGCCTAACCTATCGCCTCTGTTGATATTGGCAACACCTAAGCCATCGTCTATGTTGACATAGGTTGCGCCTAACCTATCGCCTAAGTGAGGTGGTAAGCATATGCAATGGTATAAGCAACACCTAACCTATCTTCTATGTTGATATAGGAGGCTCCTAAACCATCGCCTATGTTAACATAGGTAGCGCCTAAACTATCGCCAAAGTGAGGCACTGAGCATAGGCAATGGTATAAGCGGCGTCTAACCTATCACCTATGTTGATATAGGCAGTGCCTAAGCCATCGCCTATGTTGACATAGGGGGCACCTAATCTATCTCCTAAGTGAGGTAGTGAGAATAGACAATGGTATAAGCGTCGCCTAACCTATCGCCTATGTTGATATAGGAGGCACCTCTTCCATCGCCTAAGTGAGGCAGTGACCATAGCGAATGGTATAAGCGGCATCTAACCTATCGCCTATGTTGATATAGGTGGCACCTAAGCGATTGCCTATGTTGACTTAGGCGGCGCCTAACCTATCTCCTAAGTAAGGCGGTGAGCATTGGCAATGGTATAAGCGGCGCATAACCTATCGCCTATGTTGATATAGGTGGTGCCTAAGCCATTGCCTATGTTGACATAGACCGAGCCTAACCTATCGCCTATGTGAGAATGTGAGCATAGGTAAGGGTATAAGCGGCGCCTATCTATCGCTTATGTTGATATAGGTGGCGCCTATGCCATCACGTATGTTGACATAGAAGGCACCTAACCTATCGCATTAGTGAGGCAGTGAGCATAGGAAATATTATAAGAGGTGCCTAACCTATCGCCTATGCTGATATAGACGGCGTCTAAGCCATCGCTTATGTTGACATAGGCGGAGCCTAACGTATCACCTATGTGAGGCAATGAGAATAGGCAATGGTATAACCGGCGCCTAACCTATCGCCTATGTTGATATAGGTGGTGCCTAAGCCATCGCCTATGTTAACATAGGTGGAGCCTAACCTATCGCCTAAGTGAGGCAGTGAGCATAGGCAATGGTATAAGCGGCACCTAACCTATCGCCTAAGTTGATATAGGTGGTGCCTAAGCCATTGCCTATGTTAACATAGGCGGCGCCTAACCTTTCGCCTATGTTGATATAGGCAGCACCATATCCATTTCCTCTGTTGACATAGGCGGAGTCTAACCTATCGCCTAAGTGATGCAGTGAGCATAGACAATGGTATAAGCGGTGCCTAACCTATCACCTATGTTGATATATGCGGCGCCTAAGCGATCAGCTATGTTGACATAGGCGGTGCCTAACCTATCTCCTAAGTGAAGCGGTGAGCATAGGCAATGGTATAAGCGGCGCCAAACCTGTCGTCTATGTTGGTATAGGCGGCGCATAATCCATCGACTATGTTGACATAGACGGCACCTAACCTATCGCCTAAGTGAGGCAGTGAGCATAGGTAATGGTATAAGCGGCGCCTAACCTATCGCCAATGTAGATATAGGTGGAGCCTATGGCATTGCTTATGTATACATAGGCGGCGCCTAACCTATCGCCTATGTGAGGCAGCGAGCATAGGCAATTGTATAAGCGCCACCTAACGTATCGCCAATGTTGATATACGAGTTGCCTAAGCCAATGCCTATGTTTATGTATGCGACACCCAACCTATCGCCTAAGTGAGGCAGTATGCATAGGCAATGGTATAAGCGGCGCCTAATCTATCGCCAATGTTGATATAGGCGGCGCCTAAGCCATCGCCTAGACGTAGACGGTGCCTAACCTATCGCATAATGAGGCAGTGACCATAGGCCATAGGATAAGCGTCGCATAATCTATCGCCTATGTTGATATAGGCGGCGCCTAAGCCATCGACTATGTAGACATAGGCGGCACCTAACCTATCACCTAAGTAAAGCAGTGAGCATAGGTAATGGTATAAGCGGCGCCTAACCTATCGCCTATGTTGACATAGGTGGCGCCTATGATATCACTTATGTTTAAATAGGCGGCGCCTAACCTTTCGCCTAAGTGAGGCAGCGAGCATAGGAAATGGTATTAGCGGCGCCTAACCTATCACCTATGTTGACATACATGGCACCTAAGCCATTACCTATGTTTATATCTGCAGCGCCTAAACTATCGCCTAAGTTAGGCAGTAAGCATAGGCAATGGTATAAGTGGCCCCTAACCTGTTGCCTATTTTGATATAGGCGGGGCCTTTTCGATCGCATATGTTGACATAGGCGGTAGCTAACCTATCGCCTAAGACAGTGAGCATAGCTAATGGTATAAGCGGCGCATAACCTATCGCCTATGTTGATATAGGGGGCTCCTATAGCATCGCCTATGTTTACATAGGTGACGCCTAACTTATCGTCTAAGTGAGGCAGCTAGAATAGGCAATGGTATAACTAGCGCCTAACCTATTGCCTATGTTGATATACGTGGCGCCTAAGCCATCGCCTATATTTAAATAGGCCGTGGCTAATCTATCGCCTAAGTGAGGCAGTAAGCATAGGAAATGGTATAAGTGGCGCCTAACCTATCGCCTATGTTATTATAGGAGGCGCCTAAACCATCGTCTATGTTAACATAGGTGGCACCTAACCTATCGCCAAAGTGAGGCACTGAGCATAGGCAATGGTATAAGCGGTGCCTATCCTATCACCCATGTTGATATAGGTAGTGCCGAAGCCATTTCCTATGTTGACATTGGCGGCGCCTAACCTATCGCCTAAGTGAGGTAGTGAGCATAGACAATGGTATAAGCGGCGCCGAACCTATCGCCTATGGTTATATAGGAGGCACCTATGCCATCAGTGAGGCAGTGAGCATAGCCAATGGTATTAGCGGCGCCTAACCTATCGCCTATGTTGATATAGGCGGCGCCTAAGCGATCGCCTATGTTGACTTAGGCGGAGCGTAGGCAATGGTATAAGCAGCGCATAACCAATCGCCTATGTTGATATAGCTGGCGCCTAAGCCATTGCCTATGTTGACATAGACCGAGCCTAACCTATCGCCTACGTGAGAAAGTGAGCATAGGTAATGGTATAAGCGGCGCCTGACCGATCGCCTATGTTTATATAGGTGGCTCCTAATCCATGACCTATGTTGTCATAGGAGGCGCCTAACCTATCGCCTAAGTGAGGCAATGAGCATAGGCAATGGTATAAGCGGTGCCTAACTTATCGCTTATGCTGATATAGACGGCGCCTAAGCCATCGCCTATGTTGACATAGGCGGTGCCTAACCTATCGCCTAATTAAGGCAGTGAGCATAGGAAATTGTATAAGCGGTGCCTAACCTATCTCCTATGTTGATATAGGTGGCGCCTAATCCATCACCTATTTTGACATAGGCGGAGCCTAACCTATAACCTATGTGAGGCAGTGAGAATAGGCAATGTTATAACCGGCGCCTAACCTATCGCCTATGTTGATATAGGCGGAGCCTAAGCCATCGCCTATGTTGACATAGGTGGCGCCTAATCTATCGCCTAAGTGAGGCAGTGAGCATAGGCAATAGTATAAGCGGCGCCTAACTTATCGCCTATGTTGATATAGGCGGCGCCCAAGCAATCACCTATGTTGACATAGGCGGCGCCTAACCTATCGCCTATGTTTATATAGGCAACACCATATCCATTGCCTCTGTTGACATTGGCGGCGTCTAACCTATCGCCTAAGTGAAGCAGTGAGCATAGAAAATGGTATAAGTGGCACCTAAACTATCACCTATATTGATATAGGCGGCACCTAAGACATCGCCTAAGTTAGGTAGTTAGCATAGGCAATAGTATAAGCGGAGCCTAACCTATCGCCTATGTTGACATAGTCGGTGCCTAACCTATCTCCTAAGTGAGGCGGTGAGCATAGGCAATGGTATAAGCGGCACCTAACCTGTCGCCTATGTTGGAATAGGCGGCGCCTAATCCATCAACTATGTTGACATAGGCAGAACCTAACCTATCGCCTAAGTGAGTCAGTGAGCATAGGTAATGGTATTAGCGGCACCTAACCTATCACCTAAGTGAGGGAGTGAGCATAGGTAATGGTATAAGCGACGCCTATCCTATCGCCAATGTTGATATAGGTGGGTCCTATGGCATCGCTAATGTTTACATAGGCGGCGCCTAACCTATCACCTAAGTGAGGCAGCGAGCATAGGCAATGGTATAAGCGGCGCCTAACCTATCGCCTATGTTGATATACGTGGCGCCTAAGCCATTGCCCATGTTTATATATGCAGCGCCCAACCTATCGCCTAAGTGAGGCAGTAAGCATAGGCAATGGTATAAGCGGCGCCTAACCTATGGCCAATTTTGATATAGGCGGCGCCTAAACCATCGCCTATGTTGACGTAGGCAGCGCCTAACCTATCACCTAATTGAGGCAGTGACCATAGGCAATGGTATAAGCATCGCCTAACGTATCGCCTATGTTGTTATAGGCGGCGCCCAAGACATCGCCTATATTAACATAGGTGGCACCCAACCTATCGCCTAAGTGAGTCAGTGAGAATAGGCAATGGTATAACTGGCACATAACCTGTCGCCTATTATGATATAGGCGGAGCCTAAGCCATCGCCTATGTTGACATAAGTAGCACCTAACCTATCGCCTACATGAGGCAGTGAGCATAGGTAATGGTATAAGAGGCTCTTAACCAATCACCTATGTTGATATAGGCGGCGCCTAAGCCAACACCTATGTTGACATAGGCGGCACCTAACCTATCGACTATGTTGATATAGGCAACACCATTTCCATTACCTCTTTTGACATAGGCGGCTTCTAAGCTATCGCCTAAGTGAGGCAGTGAGTATAGACAATGGTATAAGCGACGCCTAACCTATCACCTATGTTCATATAGGCGGCACCTAAACCTATCTCCAAAGTGAGGAAGTAAGCATAGGCAATGGTATAAGCGGCGCCTAACCTATCGCCAATTTTGATATAGGCGGCGCCTAAACCATCGCCTATGTTGACGTATGCGGCGCCTAACCTATCGCCTAATTGAGGCAGGGACCATAGGCAATGGTATAAGCATCGCCTAACGTATCGCCTATGTTGAAATAGGCGGCGCCTAAGCCATCGCCTATATTAACATAGGTGGCACTCAACCTATCGCCTAAGTGAGTCAGTGAGAATAGGCAATGGTATAACTGGCACCTAACCTATCGCCTATGTTGATATAGGCGTAGCCTATGCCATCGCCTATGTTGACATAAGTGGCGCCTAACCTATCGCCTACATGAGGCAGTGAGCATAGGGAATGGTATAAGCGGCTCTTAACCTAACGCCTATGTTGATATAGGCGGCGCCTAAGCCAACGCCTATGTTGACATAGGCGGCGCCTAACCTATCGCCTATGTTGATATAGGCAACACCATATCCATTGCCTCTTTTGACATAGGCGGATTCTAACCTATCGCCTAAGTGAGGCAGTGAGTATAGACAATGGTATAAGCGACGCCTAACCTATCACTGATGTTGATATAGGCGGCACCTAAGCCATCGCCTAAGTAAGGCAGTTAGCATAGGCAATGCTATAAGAGGTGCCTAACCTATCGCCTGTGTTGATATAGGCGGAGCCTAAGCGATCGCCTATGTTCACATAGGCGGCGCGTAACCTATCTCCTAATTGAGGCGGTGAGCATAGGCAATGGTATAAGCGGCGCTTAACCTATCGCCTATGTTGGTATAGGCGAGGCCTAATCCATCGATTACATTGACATAGGTGGCACCTAACCTATCGCCTAAGTGAGGCAGTGAGCATAGGTAATGGTATAAGCGGCGCCTAACCTATCGCCAATGTTGATATAGGTGGAGCTTATGGTATCGTTTATGTTTACATAGGCAGCGCCTAACCTATAGCCTAAGTGAGGCAGCGAGCATAGGCAATGGTATATGCGGCGCCTAACCTATCGCCTATATTGATATATGTGGTGCCTAAGCCATTGCCTATGTTAATATATGCGGCGCCTAACTTATCGCCTAAGTTAGGCAGTAAGCATAGGCAATGGTATAAGCGGTGCCTAACCTATCGCCAATGTTGATATAGGCAGCGCCTAAGCCATCGACTATGTTGACGTAGGCGGTGCCTAACCTATCATCTAATTGAGGCAGTGACCATAGGCAATGGTATAAGCATCGCCTAACATATCGCCTATGTTGATATAGGCGGTGCCTAAGCCATCGCCGATATTGACATAGGCGGCACCTAACCTATCGCCTAAGTGAGGCAGTGAGCATAGGTAATGGTATAAGCAGCCCCTAACCTATCTCCTATGTTGATATAGGTGGCGCCTATGGAATCTCTTATGTTTACATTAGCGGCGCCTAACGTATCGCCTAAGTGAGGCAACTAGCATTGGCAATGGTATAAGTGGCGCCTAACCTATCGCCTATGTTGATATAGGCGGCCCCTAAGCGATCGCCTATGTTGACATAGGAGGCACCTAACCTATCGCGTAAGTGAGGCAGTGAGAATAGGCAATGGTATAAGCGGCGCCTAACCTGTCACCTATGTTGATATATGCGGAGCCTAATCCATCGACTATGATGACATAGGCGGCACCTAACCTATCGCCTAAGTGCGGCAGTGAGCATAGGTAATGGTATAAGCGGCGCCTAACCTATCGCCTATGTTGACATAGGTGGTGTATTTGGCATCGCTTATGTTTACATAGGCGGCGCCTAACCTATCGCCTAAGTGAGGCAGCGAGCATAGGCAATGGTATAAGCGGTGCCTAACCTATTGCCTATGTTGACATACGTGGCGCCTAAGACATTGCCTATGTTTATATATGCGGCGCCTAACCTATCACCTAAGTGAGGCAGTAAGCATAGGCAATGGTATATGCGGCCCCTAATCCATCGCATATGTTCACATAGGCAGCACCTAACATATCACCTAAGGTAGTGAGCATAGTTAATGGTATAAGCGGCACCTAACCTATCGCCTATGTTGATATAGGTGGCGTCTATGGAATCGCCTATGTTTACATAGGCGGCGCCTAACCTATCGCCTAAGTGAGGCAGTGATCATAGGAAATGGTATAAGCGGCGCCTAACCTATCGACTATGTTGATATAGGAGGCACCTAAACCATCGGGTATGTTAACATAGGTGGCGCCTAACCTATCGCCAAAGTGAGGTACTGAACATAGGCAATGGTATAAGTGGCGCATAACCTATCGCCTATTTTGATATAGGCAGTGCCTAAGCCATCGCCTATGTTGAAATAGGCGGCGCCAAACCTATCAGCTAAGTGAGGTAGTGAGCATAGACAATGGTATATGCGGCGCCTAACCTATCATCTATGTTGATATAGGAAGCGCCTATGCCATCTCCTAAGTGAGGCAGTGAACATAGCTAATGGTATAAGCGACGCCTAACCTATCGCCTATGTTGATACAGGCGGCGCTTAAGCGATCGCCTATGTTGACTTAGGCGGCGCCTAACGTATCTCCTAAGTAAGGCGGTGAGCATAGGCAATGGTATAAGCGGCGCATAACATATCGCCTATGTTGATATAGGTGGCGCCTAAGCTATTGCCTATGTTGACATAGACCGAGCCTAGCCTATCGCCTAAGAGAAAAAGTAAGCATAGGTAATGGTATAAATGGCGCCTAACCGATCACCTATGTTGTTATAGATGGCGCCTAATCCATCACATATGTTGACATATGAGGTGTCTAACCTATTGCCTAAGTTAGGAAGTGAGCATAGGCAATGGTATAAACGGCGCCTAACCTATCGCCTATGTTGATATAGGTGGCGCCTAAGGCATCTCCTATGTTTACATAGGCGGCGCCTAACCTATCGCCTTAGTGAGGCAGCAAGGATAGGAAATGGTATAAGCGGCGCCTAACCTATCGTCTATGTTGATATAGGCGGCGCCTAAGAGATCGCCTATGTTGACATAGGCAGTGCCTAACCTATCGCCAAATTAAGGTAGTGAGCATAGGCAATGGTATAAGTGGCGCCTAACCTATCTCCTATGTTTATATTAGAGGCACCTAAGCCATCACCTATGTTGACATAGGCGGCACCTAACCTATCTCCTAAGTAAGGCAGTGAGCATAGGTAATGGTATAAGCGGCGCCTAACCTATTGCCTATGTTGATATAGGTGGCGACTATGGCATCGCCTATGTTTACATAGGCGGCACCTAACATATCGCCTAAGTGAGGCAGCAAGCATAGGCAATGGTATAAGTAGCGCCTAACCTATCACCTATGTTTATATACGTGGCGCCTAACCTATGTTGACATAGGCGGCACCTAACCTATCTCCTAAGTAAGGCAGTGAGCATAGGTAATGGTATAAGCGGCGCCTAACCTATCGCCTATGTTGATATAAGTGGCGCCTATGGCATCTCCTATGATTACATAGGCGGCGCCTAACCTATCGCCTTAGTGAGGTAGCAAACATAGGCAATGGTATAAGCGGTGCCTAACGTATCGCCTATGTTGATATAGGCGGCACCTAAGTGATCCCCTACGTTGACATAGGCAGCTCCTAACCTATCTTCTAAGTGAGGCGGTGAGAATAGGCAATGGTATAAGCGGCGCCTAACCTGTTGCCTATGTTAATATTGGCGGCACCTAATCCATCGACTATGTTGACATAGGCGGCACCTAACCTATCACCTAAGGGAGGCAGTGAGCATTGGTAATGGCATAAGCGGAGCCTAACCTATCGCCTATGTTGATACAGGTGGCGCCCATGGCATCGCTTATGTTTACAAAGACGGCGTCTAACCTATCGCCTAAGTGAGGCAGCGAGCATAGGCAATGGTATAAGCGGCGCCTAACCTATCGCCTATGTTGACATACGTGGCGCCTAAGCCATTGCCTATGTTTATATATGCGGCGCCTAACCTATCGCCTAAGTGAGGCAGTAAGCATAGGCAATGGTATAAGCGGTGCCTAACCATTCGCCTTTGTTGATATAGGCGGCGCCTAATCCATGGCATATGTTGACATAGGCGGCACCTAACCTATCATCTATGTGAGGCAGTGAGCATATGTAATTGTATAAGCGGCGCCTAACCTATCGCCTATGTTGATATAGGTGGCAACTATGGCATCGCCTATGTTTACATAGGCGGCACCTAACATATCGCCTAAGTGAGGCAGCAAGCATAGGCAATGGTATAAGTAGCGCCTAACCTATCGCCTATGTTTATATACTTGGCGCCTAAGCCATTGCCTATGTTTATATATGCGGCGCCTAACCTATCGCCTAAGTGAGGCAGTAAGCATAGGCAATACTATAAGCGGCGCATAACTTAACGCCTATGTCGATATAGGCGGTGCCTAAGCCACCGCCTATGTTGTCGTAGGTGGTGCCTAACCTATCGCCTAATTGAGGTAGTGAGCATTGGCAATGGTATATGCGGCGCCTAACCAATATCCTATGGTAATATAGGCGGCGCCTAAGCCATTGCCTATGTTGACTTAGACGGAGCCTAACCTATCGCCTAAGTGAGGCAGTGAGTATAGGCAATGGTATAAGAGGCACCTAACCTATCCCCTATGATGATATAGAAGGCGACTAAACCAATGCCTATGTAAACATAGGTGGCGCCTAACTTATCGCCAAATTGAGGCACTGAGCATAGGCAATGGTATAAGCGGCGCCTAACCTATCGCCTATGTTGATATAGGCAGCGCCTAAGCCATCACCTATGTTGACATAGGCGGAACCTAACCTATTACCTAAGTGAGGTAGTGAGCATAGAAAATGGTATAAGAGGCTCCTAACCTATCGTCTATGTTGATATAAGTGGCACCTAAGCCATCGCCAAAGTAAGCCAGAGAGCATAGCCAATGGTATATGCGGCGCCTAACCTATCACCTAAGTAAGGCGGTGAGCATAGGCAATGGTCTAAGCTGTGCATAACCTATCGCCTATGTTGATATAGGTGGCGCCTAAGATATTGCCTATGATGACATAGACGGAGCCTAACCTATCGCCTATATTGATATACGTGGTGCCTAAGCCATTGCCTATGTTTATATAAGCGGCGCCTAATATATCGCCTAAGTGAGGAAGTAAGCATAGGCAATGGTATAAGCGGCGCCTAACCTATCGCCTATGTGAGGCAGTGAGAATAGGTAATGGTATAACCAGCTACAAACCTATCGCCTATGTTGATGTAGGCGGCGCCTAGTCCATCGCCTATGTTTACATAGGCGGCGCCTAACCTATAACCTACGTGAGGCAGTGAGAATAGGCAATGTTATAAGCGGCGCCTAACCTATCGCCTATGTTTACATAGGCATCGCCTAAACTATTGCCTTACTGAGGCAGCAAGCATAGGAAATGGTATAAGCGACGCCTAACCTATCGCCTATATTGATATAGGAGCCACCTATGCGATCGCCTATGTTGACATAGACGGTGCGTAACCTATCGCCTAAGTGAGGTGGTGAGAATAGGTAATAGTATAAGCGGCGCCTAACCTATTGCCTATGTTGATATACGTGGTGCCTAAGCTATTGCCTATGTTTATATATGCGGCGCCTAACCAATCGCTTAAGTGAGGCAGTAAGCATAGGCAATGGTATAAGCGGTGCCTAACCTATCGCCAATGTTGATATCGGCGGCGCCTAGTCCATCGCCTATGTTGACATAGGCGGCACCTAACCTATAACCTAAGTGAGGCAGTGAGCATTGGCAATGTTATAGGCGGCGCCTATGTTTACATAGGCAGCGCCTAACCTATTGCCTTAGTGAGGCAGCAAGCATAGGCAATGGAATAAGCGACGCCTAACCTATCGGCTATGCTGATATAGGCGGCGCCTAAGCGATCGCCTATGTTGACATAGACGGTGCCTTACCTATCGCCTAAGTGAGGCGGTGAGAATAGGAAATGGTATAAGCGACGCCTAACCTGTCGCCTATGTTGATATAGGCGGTACCTAACCTATCGCCTAAGTGAGGCAGTGAGCATAGGTAATGGTTTAAGTGGCGCCTAACCTATCGCCTATGTTGACATAGGTGGCGCATATGGCATCGCTTATGTTTACATAGGCAGTGCCTAACCTATCGCCTAAGTGAGGCAACGAGCATAGGAAATGGTATAAGCGGCACCTAACCTATCGCCTATGATGACATATGTGGTGCCTAAGCCATTGCCAATGTTTATATATGCGGCGCCTAACCTATCGCCTAAGTGAGGCAGTAAGCATAGGCAATGGTATAAGCGGCCCCTAACCTGTCGCCAATGTTGATAAAGGCGGCGCCTAATCAATCGCATATGTTGACATAGGCGGCACCTAACCTATCGCCTAAGGTAGTGAGCATTGGAAATGGTATAAGCGACGCCTAACCTATCGCCTATGTTGATATAGGTGGTGCCTATGGCATCGCCTAAGTTTACATAGGCAGTGCCTAACTTATCGCCTATGTGAGGCAGCTAGCGTAGGAAATGGTATATGCAGCGCCTAACCTATCGCCTATGTTGATATACGTGACGCCTAAGCCATCGCCTAAGTTTAAATAGGCGGCGGCTAATCTATCGCCTAACTGAGGAAGTAGGCATAGGCAATGGTATAAGAGGAGCCTAACCTAACGCCTATGTAGATATAGGCAGCGCCAAACCATCGCCTATGTTGACGTAGGTGGTGCCTAACCTATCGTCCAATTGAGGCAGTGTACATAGGCAATAGAATAAGGGGCGCCTAACCTATCACCTACGTTGATATAGGCGACGCCTAAGACATCGTCTATGTTGACATAGGCGGCACTTAACCTATCGCCTAAGTGAGGCAGTGAGCATAGGCAATGGTATAAGCGGTGCCTAACCTATCGCCTATATTGATATAGGAGGCGGCTAAACCATCGCCTATGTTAACATAGGCGGCGCCTAACCTATCGCCAAAGTTAGTCACTGAGCATAGGCAATGGTATATGCGGCGCCTAACCTATCCCCTATGTTGATATAGGCAGCGCCTAAGCCATCGCCTATGTTGACATAGGCGGCGCCGAACCTATCGCCTAAGTGAGGTATTGATCATAGACAATGGTATAAGCGGCGCCTCACCTATCACCTATGTTGATATAGGAGGCACCTATGCCATTGCTTAAGTTAGGCAGTAAGCATAGCCAATGGTATAAGCGACGCCTAACCTATCACCTATGTTGATATAGGTGGCGCCTAAGAGATCGCCCATGTTGACTTAGGTGGTGCCTAACCTATCGCCTAAGTAAGGCGGTGAGCATAGGCAATGGTATAAGCGGCGTATAACCTATCGCCTATGTTGATATAGGTGGCGCCTAAGCCATTACCTATGTTGACATAGACCGAGCCTAACATATCGCCTAAGTGAGGAAGTTAGCATAGGTAATGGTATAAGCGGCGCCTAACCTATCGCCTACGTTGATATAGGTGGCGCCTAAGCCATCACCTATGTTGACATAGGAGGCACCTAACCTATCTCCTAAGTGAGGCATTGAGCATAGGCAATGGTTTATGCGGCGCCTAACCTATCCCCTATGTTCATATAGATGGCGCCTATGGCATCTCCTATATTTACATAGGCGGCGCCTAACCTATCGCCTTAGTGAGGCAGCAAGCATAGGCAATGGTATAAGCGGTGCCTAACCTATCGCCTATGTTGATATAGGTGGCGCCTTAGCAATCGCCTATGTTGACATAAGCGGTGCCTAAACTATCGCCTAAGTGAGGCAGTGAGCATAGACAATGGTATAAGCGGCGCCTAACCTGTCGCCTATGTTGATATAGGCGGTGCCTAATCCATCGACTATGTTGACATAGACGGTCACCTAACCTATCGCCTAAGTGAGGCATTCAGTATAGGAAATGGTATAAGCGGCGCCTAACCTATAGCCTATGTTGGTATAGGTGGCGCCTATGGCATTGCTTATGTTTACATAGGCGGCGCCTAATCTATCTCCTAAGTGAGGCGGTGAGCATAGGCAATGGTATAAGCGGGGACTAACCTGTCGCCTATGTTGTTATAGGCGGCGCCTAATCCAACGACTATGTTGACATAGGCGGCACCTAACCTATCGCCTAAGTGAGGCAGTGAGCATAGGTAATGGTTTAAGTGGCGCCTAACCTATCGCCTATGTTGACATAGGTGGCGCTTATGGCATCGCTTATGTTTACATAGGCAGAGTCTAACCTATCTCCTAGGTGAGGCAGCGAGCATAGGCAATGGTATAAGCGGCACCTAACCTATCGCCTATGATGACATATGTGGCACCTAAGCCATTGTCTATGTTTATATATGCGGCGCCTAACCTATCGCCTAAGTGAGGCAGTAAGCATAGGCAATGGTATAAGCGGCCCCTAACCTGTCGCCAATGTTGATAAAGGCGGTGCCTAATCCATCGCATATGTTGACATAGGCGGCAACTAACCTATCGCCTAAGGCAGTGAGCATTGGAAATGGTATAAGCGACGCCTAACCTATCGCCTATGTTGATATAGGTGGCGCCTATGGCATCGCCTAATTTTACATAGCCGGTGCCTAACTTATCGCCTATGTGAGGCAGCTAGCGTAGGAAATGGTATATGCAGCGCCTAACCTATCGCCTATGTTGATATACGTGGCGCCTAAGCCATCGCCTAAGTTTAAATAGGCGGCGGCTAATCTATCGCCTAACTGAGGCAGTAGGCATAGGCAATGGTATAAGAGGAGCCTAACCTAACGCCTATGTAGATATAGGCAGCACCAAGCCATCGCCTATGTTGACGTAGGCGGTGCCTAACCTATCGTCCAATTGTGGCAGTGTGCATAGGCAATAGAATAAGGGGCGCCTAACCTATCACCTATGTTGATATAGGCGACGCCTAAGACATCGTCTATGTTGACATAGGCGGCGCCTAACCTATCGCCTAAGTGAGGCAGTGAGCATAGGCAATGGTATAAACGGCGCCTAACCTATCTCCTATGTTGATATAGGTGGCGCCTAAGGCATCTCCTATGTTTACATAGGCGGCGCCTAACCTATCGCCTTAGTGAGGCAGCAAACATAGGCAATGGTATAAGCGGCGCCTAACGTATCGCCTATGTTGATATAGGCGGCACCTAAGTGATCCACTACGTTGACATAGGCAGCGCCTAACCTATCTCCTAAGTGAGGCAGTGAGAATAGGCAATGGTATAAGCGGCGCCTAACCTGTTGCCTATGTTAATATTGGCGGCACCTAATCCATCGACTATGTTGACATAGGCGGCACCTAACCTATCACCTAAGGGAGGCAGTGAGCATTGGTAATGGCATAACCGAAGCCTAACCTATCGCCTATGTTGATACAGGTGGCGCCCATGGCATCGCTTATGTTTACAAAGACGGCGTCTAACCTATCGCCTAAGTGAGGCAGCGAGCATAGGCAATGGTATAAGAGGCGCCTAACCTATCGCCTATGTTGACATACGTGGCGCCTAAGCCATTGCCTATGTATATATATGCGGCGCCTAACCTATCGCCTAAGTGAGGCAGTAAGAATAGGCAATGGTATAAGCGGTGCCTAACCATTCGCCTTTGTTGATATAGGCGGCGCCTAATCCATGGCATATGTTGACATAGGCGGCACCTAACCTATCATCTATGTGAGGCAGTGAGCATATGTAATTGTATAAGCGGCGCCTAACCTATCGCCTATGTTGATATAGGTGGCACCTATGGCATCGCCTATGTTTACATAGGCGGCACCTAACATATCGCCTAAGTGAGGCAGCAAGCATAGGCGATGGTATAAGTAGCGCCTAACCTATCGCCTATGTTTATATACTTGGCGCCTAAGCCATTGCCTATGTTTATATATGCGGCGCCTAACCTATCGCCTAAGTGAGGCAGTAAGCATAGGCAATACGATAAGCGGCGCATAACTTAACGCATATGTCGATATAGGCGGTGCCTAAGCCACCGCCTATGTTGCCGTAGGTGGTGCCTAACCTATCGCCTAATTGAGGTAGTGAGCATTGGCAATGGTATATGCGGCGCCTAACCTATATCCTATGGTAATATAGGCGGCGCCTAAGCCATTGCCTATGTTGACTTAGACGAAGCCTAACCTATCGCCTAAGTGAGGCAGTGAGTATAGGCAATGGTTTAAGAGGCACCTAACCTATCCCCTATGATGATATAGGAGGCGACTAAACCAACGCCTATGTAAACATAGGTGGCGCCTAACTTATCGCCAAATTGAGGCACTGAGCATAGGCAATGGTATAAGCGGCGCCTAACCTATCGCCTATGTTGATATAGGCAGCGCCTAAGCCATCACCTATGTTGACATAGGCGGAACCTAACCTATTACCTAAGTGAGGTAGTGAGCATAGAAAATGGTATAAGAGGCTTCTAACCTATCGCCTATGTTGATATAAGTGGCACCTAAGCCATCGCCAAAGTAAGCCAGAGAGCATAGCCAATGGTATATGCGGCGCCTAACCTATCACCTAAGTAAGGCGGTGAGCATAGGCAATGGTCTAAGTTGTGCATAACCTATCGCCTATGTTGATATAGGTGGCGCCTAAGATATTGCCTATGTTGACATAGAAGGAGCCTAACCTATCGCCTATATTGATATACGTGGTGCCTAAGCCATTGCCTATGTTTATAAAAGCGGCGCCTAATATATCGCCTAAGTGAGGAAGTAAGCATAGGCAATGGTATAAGCGGCGCCTAACCTATCACCTATGTGAGGCAGTGATAATAGGTAATGGTATAACCAGCTACTAACCTATCGCCTATGTTGATGTAGGCGGCGCCTAGTCCATCGCCTATGTTTACATAGGCGGCGCCTAACCTATAACCTACGTGAGGCAGTGAGAATAGGCAATGTTATAAGCGGCGCCTAACCTATCGCCTATGTTTACATAGGCATCGCCTAAACTATTGCCTTACTGAGGCAGCAAGCATAGGAAATGGTATAAGCGACGCCTAACCTATCGCCTATATTGATATAGGAGCCACCTAAGCGATCGCCTATGTTGACATAGACGGTGCGTAACCTATCGCCTAAGTGAGGTGGTGAGAATAGGTTATAGTATAAGCGGCGCCTAACCTATTGCCTATGTTGATATACGTGGTGCCTAAGCTATTGCCTATGTTTATATATGCGGCGCCTAACCAATCGCTTAAGTGAGGCAGTAAGCATAGGCAATGGTATAAGCGGTGCCTAACCTATCGCCAATGTTGATATCGGCGGCGCCTAGTCCATCGCCTATGTTGACATAAGCGGAGCCTAACCTATCGCCTATGTTGATACAGGTGGCGCCCATGGCATCGCTTATGTTTACAAAGACGGCGTCTAACCTATCGCCTAAGTGAGGCAGCGAGCATAGGCAATGGTATAAGCGGCACCTAACCTATCGCCTATGATGACATATGTGGCGCCTAAGCCATTGCCAATGTTTATATATGCGGCGCCTAACCTGTCGCCTAAGTGAGGCAGTAAGCATAGGCAATGGTATAAGCGGCCCCTAACCTGTCGCCAATGTTGATAAAGGCGGCGCCTAATCAATCGCATATGTTGACATAGGCGGCACCTAACCTATCGCCTAAGGCAGTGAGCATTGGAAATGGTATAAGCGACGCCTAACCTATCGCTTATGTTGATATAGGTGGTGCCTATGGCATCGACTAAGTTTACATAGGCGGTGCCTAACTTATCGCCTATGTGAGGCAGCTAGCGTAGGAAATGGTATATGCAGCGCCTAACCTATCGCCTATGTTGATATACGTGGCGCCTAAGCCATCGCCTAAGTTTAAATAGGCGGCGGCTAATCTATCGCCTAACTGAGGCAGTAGGCATAGGCAATGGTATAAGAGGAGCCTAACCTAACGCCTATGTAGATATAGGCAGCACCAAGCCATCGCCTATGTTGACGTAGGCGGTGCCTAACCTATCGTCCAATTGAGGCAGTGTACATAGGCAATAGAATAAGGGGCGCCTAACCTATCACCTATGTTGATATGGGCGACGCCTAAGACATCGTCTATGTTGACATATGCGGCACCTAACCTATCGCCTAAGTGAGGCAGTGAGCATAGGCAATGGTATAAGCGGTGCCTAACCTATCGCCTATGTTGATATAGGAGGCGGCTAAACCATCACCTATGTTAACATAGGCGGCGCCTAACCTATCGCCAAAGTTAGTCACTGAGCATAGGCAATGGTATATGCGGCGCCTAACCTATCCCCTATGTTGATATAGGCAGCGCCTAAGCCATCGCCTATGTTGACATAGGCGGCGCCCAACCTATCGCCTAAGTGAGGTATTGAGCATAGACAATGGTATAAGCGGCGCCTCACCTATCACCTATGTTGATATAGGAGGCACCTATGCCATTGCCTAAGTTAGGCAGTGAGCATAGCCAATGGTATAAGCGGCGCCTAACCTATCACCTATGTTGATATAGGTGGCGCCTAAGAGATCGCCCATGTTGACTTAGGTGGTGCCTAACCTATCGCCTAAGTAAGGCGGTGAGCATAGGCAATGGTATAAGCGGTGCATAACCTATCGCCTATGTTGATATAGGTGGCGCCTAAGCCATTACCTATGTTGACATAGACCGAGCCTAACCTATCGCCTAAGTGAGGAAGTGAGCATAGGTAATGGTATAAGCGGCACCTAACCTATCGCCTACGTTGATATAGGTGGCGCCTAAGCCATCACCTATGTTGACATAGGAGGCACCTAACCTATCTCCTAAGTGAGGCATTGAGCATAGGCAATGGTTTATGCGGCGCCTAACCTATCCCCTATGTTCATATAGATGGCGCCTATGGCATCTCCTATATTTTCATAGGCGGCGCCTAAACTATCGCCATAGTGAGGCAGCAAGCATAGGCAATGGTATAAGCGGTGCCTAACCTATCGCCTATGTTGATATAGGTGGCGCCTTAGCAATCGCCTATGTTGACATAAGCGGTGCCTAAACTATCGCCTAAGTGAGGCAGTGAGCATAGACAATGGTATAAGCGGCGCCTAACCTATCGCCTATGATGATATAGGCGGCGCCTAATCAATCGACTATGTTGACATAGACGGTCACCTAACCTATCGCCTAAGTGAGGCAGTCAGTATAGGAAATGGTATAAGCGGCGCCTAACCTATCGCCTATGTTGGTATAGGTGGCGCATATGGCATTGCTTATGTTTACATAGGCGGCGCCTAATCTATCTCCTAAGTGAGGCGGTGAGCATAGGCAATGGTATAAGCGGGGACTAACCTGTCGCCTATGTTGTTATAGGCGGCGCCTAATCCAACGACTATGTTGACATAGGCGGCACCTAACCTATCGCCTAAGTAAGGCAGTGAGCATAGGTAATGGTTTAAGTGGCGCCTAACCTATCGCCTATGTTGACATAGGTGGCGCTTATGGCATCGCTTATGTTCACATAGGCAGAGCCTAACCTATCTCCTAGGTGAGGCAGCGAGCATAGGCAATGGTATAAGCGGCACCTAACCTATCGCCTATGATGACATATGTGGCGCCTAAGCCATTGCCTATGTTTATATATGCGGCGCCTAACCTATCGCCTAAGTGAGGCAGTAAGCATAGACAATAGTATAAGCGGCCCCTAACCTGTCGCCAATGTTGATAAAGGTGGCGCATAATCCATCGCATATGTTGACATAGGCGGCAACTAACCTATCGACTAAGGCAGTGAGCATTGGAAATGGTATAAGCGATGCCTATCCTATCGCCTATGTTGATATAGGTGGCGCCTATGGCATCGCCTAAGTTTACATAGCCGGTGCCTAACTTATCGCCTATGTGAGGCAGCTAGCGTAGGAAATGGTATATGCAGCGCCTAACCTATCGCCTATGTTGATATACGTGGCGCCTAAGACATCGCCTAAGTTTAAATAGGCGGCGGCTAATCTATCGCCTAACTGAGGCAGTAGGCATAGGCAATGGTATAAGAGGAGCCTAACCTAATGCCTAAGTAGATATAGGCAGCGCCAAGCCATCTCCTATGTTGATGTAGGCAGTGCCTAACCTATCGTCCAATTGAGGCAGTGTGCATAGGCAATAGAATAAGGTGCTCCTAACCTATCACCTATGTTGATATAGGCGACGCCTAAGACATCGTCTATGTTGACATAGGCGGCGCCTAACCTATCGCCTAAGTGAGGCAGTGAGCATAGGCAATGGTATAAGCGGTGCCTAACCTATCGCCTATGTTGATATAGGAGGCGGCTAAACCATCGCCTATGTTAACATAGGTGGCGCCTAACCTATCGCCAAAGTTAGTCACTGAGCATAGGCAATGGTATATGCGGCGCCATACCTATCCCCTATGTTGATATAGGCAGCGCCTAAGCCATCACCTATGTTGACATAGGCGGCGCCTAACCTATCGCCTAAGTGAGGTATTGAGCATAGACAATGGTATAAGCGGCGCCTCACCTATCACCTATGTTGATATAGGAGGCACCTATGCCATTGCCTAAGTTAGGCAGTGATCATAGCCAATGGTATAAGCGGCGCCTCACCTATCACCTATGTTGATATAGGTGGCGCCTAAGAGATCGCCCATTTTGACTTAGGCGGTGCCTAACCTATCGCCTAATTAAGGCGGTGAGCATAGGCAATGGTATAAGCGGCGCATAACCTATCGCCTATGTTGATATAGGTGGCGCCTAAGCCATTACCTATGTTGCCATAGACCGAGCCTAACCTATCGCATAAGTGAGGAAGTGAGCATAGGTAATGGTATAAGCGGCACCTAACCTATCGCCTAAGGTGATATAGATGGCGCCTAAGCCATCACCTATGTTGACATAGGAGGCACCTATCCTATCTCTTAAGTGAGGCATTGAGCATAGGCAATGGTTTATGCGGCGCCTAACCTATCGCCTATGTTCATATAGGTGGCGCCTATGGCATCTCCTATATTTACATAGGCGGCGCCTAACCTATCGCCTTAGTGAGGCAGCAAGCATAGGCAATGATATAAGCGGCGCCTAACCTATCGCCTATGTTGATATAGGTGGCGCCTTAGCGATCGCCTATGTTGACATAAGCGGTGCCTAATCTATCGCCTAAGTGAGGCAGTGAGCATAGACAATGGTATAAGCGGCGCCTAACCTGTCGCCTATGTTGATATAGGCGGCGCCTAATCCATCGACTATGTTGACATAGACGGCACCTAACCTATCGCCTAAGTGAGGCAGTTAGTATAGGAAATGGTATAAGCGGCGCCTAACCTATCGCCTATGTTGGTATAGGTGGCGCCTATGGCATCGCTTATGTTTACATAGGCGGCGCCAAATCTATCTCCTAAGTGAGGCGGTGAGCATAGGCAATGGTATAAGCGGGAACTAACCTGTCGCCTATGTTGTTATAGGCGGCGCCTAATCCAACGACTATGTTGACATAGGTGGTACCTAACCTATCGCCTAAGTGAGGCAGTGAGCATAGGTAATGGTATAAGAGGCGCCTAATCTATCGCCTATGTTGATATACGTGGTCCCTAAGCCATTGCCTATGATTATATATGCGGCGCCTAACCGATCGCCTAAGTGAGGCAATAAGCATAGGCAATGGTATAAGCGGCTCCTAACCTATCACATATGTTGATATAGGCGGCGCCTAAGCCATCGCCTATGTTGATGTAGGCGGTGCCTAACCTATCGCCTAATTGAGGAAATGAGCATAGGCAATGGTAGAAGCGACGCCTAACCTAGCTCGTATGTTGATATAGGTGGAGCCTAAGCCATCGCCTATATTGACATAGTCGGCACCTAACCTATCGCCTAAGTGAGGCAGTGAGCATAGGTAATGGTATAAGCGGCGCCTAACCTATTGCCTATGTTTATATAGGTGACGCCTATGGCAGCGCCTAACCTATTGCCTTAGTGAGGCAGCAAGCATAGGCAATGGTATAAGCTACGCCTAACATATCGCTTATGTTGATATAGGCGGCGCCTAAGCGATCGCAGATATTGTTATAGACGGCGTCTAACCTATCGCCTATGTTGATATAGGCGGCGCCAAATCCATCGACTATGTTGACATACGCGGCACCTAACCTATCGCCTAAGTGAGGCAGTGAGCATAGGTAAAGGTTTAAGCGGCGCCTAACCTATTGACTATGTTGACATAGGTGGCGCTTATGGCATCGCTTATATTAACATAGGCAGATCCTAACCTATCGCCTAATTGAAGCAGTGAGGATAGGCAATGGTATAAGCGGCGCCTAACCTATCGCCTATAATGATATAGGCGGGTCCATAGCCATCGCTAATGTTGACATTGGCGGTGCCTAACCTATCGCCTAATTGAGGATGTGAGCATAGACAATGGTATAAGTGGCGCCTAACCTATCACCTATGATGATATAGGCGGCACCTAAGCCATCGCCTAAGTGAGACAGTGAGAATAGGCAATGGTATAACTTGTGCCTAACCTATCTCCTATGTTGATATAGGCGGTGCCTAAAAGATCGCCTATGTAGACATAGGTGGCTCCTAACCTATCGCGTAAGTGAGGCGGTGAGCATAGGCAAATGTATAAGCGACGCCTAACCTATCTCCTATGTTCATATAGACGGCGCCTAATCCATCTCATATGTTAAGATATGTGGCACCTAACCTATATAGCCTGCACCTAACCTAGCGCCTGAGTGAGGCAGTGAGCAGAGGTAATGGTATAAGCGACGCCTAACCCATCACCAATGATCATATAAGTGGAGCCTATGGCATCGCCTATGTTTACATAGGCGGCGCCTAACCTAACTCCTAAGTAAGGCAGCAAGCATAGGCAATGGTATATGCGGCGCCTAACCTATCGCCTATGTTGATATACGTGGTGCCTAAGCCATCGCCTATGTTTATATAGGCGGCGGCTAACCTATCTCCTAAGTGAGGAAGTACGCATAGGCAATGATATAAGCGGAGCCTAACCTAACGCCTATGTTGATATTGGCGGAGCCTAAGCCATCGCCTAAGTTGACGTAGGCGGTGCCTAACCGATCTCCTAATTCAGGAAATGAGCATAGGGAATCGTATAAGCGGCGCCTATGCCATTCCCTATATTGACATAGACGGAGCCTAACTTATCGCCTATGTTAGGCAGTGAGCATAGTAAATAGTATAAGCCATGCCTAACCTTTCGCTTATGTTGATATAGGTGACGCCTAAGACATCGCCTATGTTGACATAGGCGACGCCTAACCTATCGCCTAAGTGAGGATGTGAGCATAGGCAATGGTATAAGCGGGGCCTAACCTATCTCCTATGTTGATATAGGCGGCGCCTAAGCCATCACCTATGTTGACATAAGAGGCACCTAACCTATCGCCTAAGTGAGGGAGTGAGCATAGGAAATGGTATTAGCGGCGCCTAACCTATCGCCTATGTTGATATAGGCAGCGCCTAACCTATCGCCTTTGTTGACATAGGCGGCGCCTAACCAATTGCCTAAGAGAGAATAGTAAATGGTATAAGCGGTGCCTAAGCTATCGCTTTTGTTGACATAGGCGGCGCCTAACCTATGCACTAAGTGAGGCAGTGAGCATAGGAAATGGTATAAGGGGCGCCTAACCTATCACCTATGTTAATATAGGCGGCTCCTAAGCCATCGCCTAAGTTGACATAGGCGGCGCCTAACCTATCTACTAAGTGAGGCGGTGAGCATAGACAATGGTATAAGCGGAGCCTAACCTGTCGCCTATGTTGGTATAGGGGGCACCTAACCCATCGACTATGTTGACATAGGCGACACCTAATATATCGCCTAAATGAGGCAGTGAGAATAGGTACTGGTATAAGCGGCCCCTAACCTATTGTCTATGTTGATATAGGCGGTGCCTAATCCATCGACTATGTTGACATAGGCGGCACCTAATATATCTCCTAAGTGAGGCAGTGAGCATAGGCAATGGTATAAGCGGCCCCTAACCTATCGTCTATGTTGATATAGGCGGCGCCTAAGCCATCGACTATGTTGACATAGGCGGCGCCTAACCTATTGCCTAAGTGAGGCGGTGAGCATAGGCAATGGTATAAACGGCGCCTAACCTATAGCCTATGTTGATATAGGTGGCACCTATGGCATCTCCTATGTTTACATAGGCGGCGCCTAACCTCTCTCCTAAGTAAGGCAACAAGCATAGGCAATGGTATATGCGGCGCCTAGCCTATCGCCTATGTTTATATACGTGGTGCCTAAGCCATCTCCTATGTTTATATAGGTGGCGGCTTTCCTATCGCCTAAGTGAGGCAGTACGCATAGGCAATGGTATAACGGAGCCTAACCTAACGCCTATGTTGATATTGGCGGCGCCTAAGCCATCGCCTATGTTGACGTAGGCGGTGCCTAGCCGATCTCCTAATTCAGGAAGTGAGCATAGGGAATCGTATAAGCAACGCCTAAGCCATTCCCTATATTGACATAGACGGAGCCTAACCTATCGCCTATGTCAGGCAGTGAGCATAGTAAATTGTATAAGCCACGCCTAACCTTTCGCTTATGTTGATATAGGCGACGCCTAAGCCATCGCCTATGTTGACATAGGCGACGCCTAACCTATTTCCTAAGTGAGGAAGTGAGCATAGGCAATGGTATAAGCGGGGCCTAACCTATCTCCTATGTTGATATAGGCGGCGCCTAAGCCATCACCTATGTTGACATAAGAGACACCTAACCTATCACCTAAGTAAGGCAGTGAGCATAGGAAATGGTATTAGCGGCGCCTAACCTATCGCCTATGTTGATATAGGCAGCGCCTAACCTATCGCCTTTGTTGACATAGGCGGCGCCTAACCAATTGCCTAAGAGAGAATAGGAAATGGTATAAGCGGTGCCTAAGCTATCGCTTTTGTTGACATAGGCGGCGCCTAACCTATGCACTAAGTGAGGCAGTGAGCATAGGAAATGGTATAAGGGGCGCCTAACCTATCACCAATGTTAATATAGGCGGCGACTAAGTGATTGCCAATTTTGACATAGGCAGCGCCTAACCTTTCGCCTAAGTGAGGCGGTGAGCATACACAATGGTATAAGCGGAGCCTTATCTGTCGCCAATGTTGGTATAGGGGGCGCCTAATCCATCGACTATGTTGACATAGGCGTCACCTAATATATCGCCTAAATGAGGTAGTGAGCATAGGTACTGGTATAAGCGGCACCTAACCTATCGTCTATGTTGATATAGGCGACGCCTAATCCATCGACTATGTTGACATAGGCGACACCTAATATATCGCCTAAGTGAGGCAGTGAGCATAGGCAATGGCATAAGCGGCCCCTAACCTATCGCCTATGTTGATATAGGCGGCGCCTAAGCCATCGCCTATATTGACGTATGCGGTGCCTAACCTATCGCCAAATTAAGGCAGTGAGCATTGGCAATGGTATAAGCGGTGCCTAACCTATTTCTTATGTTGATATAGGCGGAGCCTAATCCATCGCCTATGTTGACATAGGCGGCACCTAACCTATCGCCTAAGTAAGGCAGTGAGCATAGGTAATGGTATAAGCGGCGCCTAACCTATCGCCTATGTTGATAAAGGTGGCGCCTATGGAATCTACTATGTTTACATAGGAGGCGCCTAACCTATCGCCTTAGTGAGGCAGCAAGCATAGGAAATGGTATAAGCAGCGCCTAACCTATCACCTATGTTGATATATGTGGCACCTAAGCGATCGCCTATGTTGACGTAGGCGGCGCCTAACCTACTCCTAACTGAGGCGGTGAGCATAGGAAATGGTATAAACGGCACCTAACTTGTCGCCTATGTCGATATAGGCGGCACCTAATCCATCAACTATGTTGACATAGGTGGCACCTAACCTATCGCCTAAGTGAGGCAGTGAGAATAGATAATGGTATTAGTGGAGCCTAACCTATCGCCTATGTTGATATAGGTGGAGCCTATGGCATCGCTTATGTTTACATAGACGGCGTCTCACCTATCGCCTAAGTGAGGCAGCGAGCATAGGCAATGGTATAAGCGGAACCTAACCTATCGCCTATGTACATATAGGTGGCGCCTATGCCATCGCCTATGTTGACATAGGTGGAGCCTAACCTATCGACTAAGTGAGCCAGTGAGCATAGGCAATGGTATATGTGGCGCCTAACCTATCGCCTATGTTGATATAGGTGGCGCATCAGCTATCACCTATGTTGACAAAGGCTGCGCCTAACCTATCTCCTAATGGAGCCAGTGAGCATAGGCAATGGTATAAGCGGAGCCTAACCTATCACCTATATTGATATATATGGCGCCTAAGCCATAACTTATGTTGACATAGGCGAAACATAACCTATCAGCTATGTTGATATAGGTGGTGCCTATGGCATCTCTTATGTTTACATAGGCGGTGCCTAATCTATCGCCTAAGTGAGGCAATGAGCCTATGCAATGGAATAAGCGGTGCCTAACCTATTGCCTATATTGACATACTTGGTGCCTAGGACATTTCCTGTGTTTATATATGCAGCGCCTAACCTATCGCCTAATTAAGGCAGTAAGCATAGGCAATGGTATAAGCGACGCCTAACCTGTCGCCTATTTTGATATAGGCGGCGCCTAATCAATCGCATTTGCTGACAAAGGTGGAACCTAACCTATCGCCTAAGTGAGGCAGTGAGCATAGGTAATGGTATAAGCAGCGCCCAACCTATCGCCTATGTTGATATAGGTGGCGCCTATGGCTTCGCCTATGTGTACAAAGGTGATGCGAAACCTATCGCCTAAGTGAGGCAGCAAGCATAAGAAATGCTATAAGAGGAGCCTAACCTATCACCTATGTTGATATACTTGGCGCCTATGCCATCACCTATGTTTACATAGGCGGCAGCTAACCTATCGCCTAAGTGAGGAAGTAGGCATAGTCAATGGAATATGCGGCGCCTAACGTAACGCCTATCTTGATATAGGCGTCACCTAAGGCATCTCCTATGTTGACGAAGGCGGTGCCTAACCTATCGCCTATGTTGATATTGGCGGCGCCTAAGCCATCGCCTATGTTGACGTAGGCGGTGCCTAACCGATCTCCTAATTCAGGAAGTGAGCATAGGGAATCGTATAAGCGGCGCCTAAGCCATTCCCTATATTGGCATAGATGGAGCCTAACCTATCGCCTATGTGAGGCAGTGAGCATAGGAAATGGTATAAGCCACGCCTAACCTTTCGCTTATGTTGATATAGGCGATGCCTAAGCCATCGCATATGTTGACATAGGCGACGCCTAACCTATCGCCTAAGTGAGGAAGTGAGCATAGGGAATGGTATAAGCGGGGCCTAACCTATCTCTTATGTTGATATAGGCGGCGCCTAAGCCATCACCTATGTTGACATAGGAGGCACCTAACCTATTGCCTAAGTGAGGCAGTAAGCATAGGAAATGGTATTAGCGGCGCCTAACCTATCTCCTATGTTGATATAGGCAGCGCCTAACCTATCATCTTTGTTGACATAGGCGGTGCCTAACCAATTGCCTAAGAGAGAATAGGCAATGGTATAAGCGGTGCCTAAGCTATCTCCTTTTTTGACATAGGCGGCGCCTAACATATGCCCTAAGTGAGGCAGTGAGCAGAGGCAATGGTATAAGCGCTGCCTAACCTATCACCTATGTTAATATAGGAGGCGCCTAAGAGATCGCCTCTTTTGACATAGGCGGCGCCTAACCTATCGCCTAAGTGAGGCGGTGAGCATAGACAATGGTATAAGCGGAGCCTAACCTGTCGCCTATGTTGGTATAGGGGGCGCCTAATCCATCGACTATGTTGACATAGGCGTCACCTTATATATCGCCGAAATGAGGCAGTGAGCATAGGTACTGGTATAAGCGGCACCTAACCTATCGTCTATGTTGATATAGGCGACGCCTAATCCATCAACTATGTTGACATAGGCGGCACCTAATATATCGCCTAAGTGAGGCAGTGAGCATAGGCAATGGCATAAGCGGCCCCTAACCTATCGCCTATGTTGATATAGGCGGCGCCTAAGCCATCGCCTATATTGACGTATGCGGTGCCTAACCTATCGCCAAATTAAGGCAGTGAGCATTGGCAATGGTATAAGCGGCCCCTAACCTATCACCTATGTTGATATAGGCGGCGCCTAGGCCATCGCCTATGTTGACGTATGCGGTGCCTAACCTATCACCAAATTAAGGCAGTGAGCATTGGCAATGGTATAAGCGGCGCCTAACCTATCTCCTATGTTTATATAGGCGGAGCCTAATCCATCGCCTATGTTGACATAGGCGGCACCTAACCTATCGCCTAAGTAAGGCAGTGAGCATAGGTAATGGTATAAGCGGCGCCTAACCTATCGCCTATGTTGATAAAGGTGGCGCCTATGGCATCTCCTATGTTTACATAGGAGGCGCCTAACCTATCGCCTTAGAGAGGCAACAAGCATAGGAAATGGTATAAGCGGCGCCTAACCTATCGCCTATATTGATATACGTGGCACCTAAGCGATCACCTAAGTTGAAATAGGCGGCGCCTAACCCACTCCTAACTGAGGCGGTGAGCATAGGAAATGGTATAAACGGCACCTAACTTGTCGCCTATGTCGATATAAGCGGCACCTAATCCATCGACTATGTTGACATAGGTGGCACCTAACCTATCGCCTATGTGAGGCAGTGAGAATAGGTAATGGTATTAGTGGAGCCTAACCTATCGGCTATGTTGATATAGGTGGAGCCTATGGCATCGCTTATGTTTACATAGAAGGCGTCTAACCTATCGCCTAAGTGAGGCAGCGACCATAGGCAATGGTATAAGCGGCACCTAACCTATCGCCTATGTACATATAGGTGGCGCCTATGCCATCGCCTATGTTGACATAGGTGGTTCCTAAACTATCGACTAAGTGAGCCAGTGAGCATAGGCAATGGTATAAGTGGCGCCTAACCTATCGTCTATGTTGATATAGGTGGCGCATCAGCCATCACCTATGTTGACAAAGGTTGCGCCTAACCTATCTCCTAAAGGAGCCAGTGCGCATAGGCAATGGTATAAGCGGAGCCTAACCTATCGCCTATATTGATATATGTGGCGCCTAAGCCATCACCTATGTTGACATAGGCGAAACATAACCTATCACCTATGTTGATATAGGTGGTGCCTATGGCATCTCTTATGTTTACATAGGCGGTGCCTAATCTATCGCCTAATCTATCACCTAAGTGAGGCAGCGAGTCTATGCAATGGTATAAGCGATGCCTAACTTATTGCCTATATTGACATACTTGGTGCCTAGGCCATTTCATATGTTTATATATGCGGAGCCTAACCGATCGCCTAATTAAGGCAGTAAGCATAGGCAATGGTATAAGCGACGCCTAACCTGTCGCCTATTTTGATATAGGCGGCGCCTAATCAATCGCATATGCTGACAAAGGTGGCACCTAACCTATCGCCTAAGTGAGGCAGTGAGCATAGGTAATGGTATAAGCAGCGCCCAACCTATCGCCTATGTTGATATAGGTGGCGCCTATGGCTTCGCCTATGTTTAAAAAGGCGGAGCGAAACCTATCGCCTAAGTGAGGCAGCAAGCATAAGAAATGCTATAAGAGGAGCCTAATCTATCTCCTATGTTGATATACGTGGCGCCTATGCCATCACCTATGTTTATATAGGCGGCAGCTAACCTATCGCCTAAGTGAGGAAGTAAGCATAGGCAATGGAATATGCGACGCCTAACCTAACGCCTATCATGATATAGGCGTCACCTAAGCCATCGCCTATGTTGACGAAGGCGGTGCCTAACCTATCGCCTAATTGAGGCAGTGATCATAGGCAATGGTATAAGCGGCGCCTAACCTATCGCCTTTGTTGATATAGGCGGCTCCTAAGCCATTGCCTATGTTGACATAAACGAATCGTAACCTATCACCAATGTTGATATAGGCCGCGACTAAGACATCGCCTATGTTGTCATAGGCGGCGCCTAACCAATCGCGTAAGTGAGGCAGTGAGCATAGGCAAAGGTTTAAGCGGCGCCTAACCTATCGCCTATGTTGATGTAGGCAGCACCATTTCCATTGCCTATATTGACATAGGCGGCGCCAAACCTATCGCCTATGTGAGGCAGTGAGCATAGACAATGGTATAAGCGGCGCCTAACCTATCACCTAAGTTGATATAGGCGGCACGTAAGCCATCGCCTAAGTTAGGCAGTGAGCATAGTCAATGGTATAAGAGGCGCCTTACCTATCGCCTATGTTGATATAGGCGGCGCCTAAGCGATCGCCTATGTTGACATAGGCGGCGCCAAAACTATCCCCTAAGTGAGGCGGTGAGCATAGGCAATGGTATAAGCGGAGCCTAACCGGTCTCCTATGTTGATATAGGCGGTGCCTAAGCCATTGCCTCTATTGACATAGACGGAGCCTAACCTATCGCCTATGTGAGGCAGTGAGCATAGGAAATGGAATAAGCGGCGCCTAACCTATCGCCTATTTCTATATAGGCGAAGCCTAAGCCATCACCTATGTTGACATAGGCGGCGCCTAACCTATCGCCTAATTGAAGCAGTGAGGATAGGCAATGGTATAAGCGGCGCCTAACCGATCGCCTATGTTGATATAAGCGTGTACATAGCCATCGCTAATATTGACATAGGTGGTGCCTAACCTATCGCCTAATTTAGGCAGTGAGCATAGACAATGGTATAAGTGGCGCCTAACCTATCACTTAAATTGATATAGGCGACACCTAAGCCATCGCCTAAGTGAGACAGTGAGTATAGGCAATGGTATAAGATGTGCCTAACCTATCGCCTATGTTGATATAGGCGGTGACTAAGAGATCGCCTATGTTGATATAGGCGTTTCCTAAGAGATCACCTATGTTTACATAGGCGGCGCCTAACCTATCGCCTAAGTGAGGCGGTGAGCATAGGCAAAGGTATAAGCGGCGCCTAACCTGTCTCCTATGTTAATATAGGCGGTGCCTAATCCATTTCATATGTTGACATATGTGGAACCTAACCTATATAGCCGGCGCCTAACCTAGCGCCTTAGTGAGGCAGTGAGCATAGGTAATGGTATAAGCGACGCCTAACCTATCGCCAATGTTGATATACGTGGCGCCTATGGCATCGCTTATGTTTACATAGGCGGTGCCTAACCTATCTCCTAAGTAAGGCAGCAAGCATAGGCAATGGAATAAGCGGCGCCTAACCTATCGCCTATTTTGATATAGGCGGCGCCTAATCAATCGCATATGCTGACAAAGGCGGCACCTAACCTATCGTCTAAGTGAGGCAGTGAGCATAGGTAATGGTATAAGCAGCGCCTAACCTATCGCCTATGTTGATATAGGTGGCGCCTATGTCTTCGCCTATGTTTACAAAGGCGGCGCGTAACCTATCGCCTATGTTGACATAGGCGGCGCCTAAACTATCCCCTATGTGAGGCGGTGAGCATAGGGAATGGTATAAGCGTCGCCTAACCTGTCTCCTATATTGATATAGGCGGTGCCTAATCCATCTTATATGTTGACATATGTGGAAACTAACCTATATAGCCGACGCCTAACCTAGCGCCTGAGTGAGGCAGTGAGCATAGGTAATGGTATAAGCGACGCCTAACCTATCGCCAATGTTGATATAAGTGGCACCTATGGCATTGCTTATGTTTACATAGGCGGCGCCTAACCTATCTCCTAAGTAAGGCAGCAAGAATACGCAATGGTATAAGCGGCGCCTAACCTATCGCCTATGTTGATATACGTGGTGCCTAAGCCATCGCCTATGTTTATTTAGGTGGCGGCTAACCTATCTCCTAAGTGAGGAAGTACGCATAGGCAATGGTATAAGCGGAGCCTAACCTAACGCCTATGTTGATATAGGCGGCGCCTATGCCATCGCCTATGTTGACGTAGGCGGGGCCTAACCAATCTCCTAATTCAGGAAGTGAGAATAGGCAATCGTATAAGCGGCGCCTAAGCCATTCCCTATATTGACATAGACGGAGCCTAACCTATCGCCTATGTGAGGCAGTGAGCATAGGAAATGGTATAATCCGCGCCTAACCATTCGCTTATGTTGATATAGGCGACGCCTAAGCCATCGCCTATGTTGACATAGGCGGCACCTAACCTATCGCCTAAGTGAGGAAGTGAGCATAGGCAATGGTATAAGCGGGGCCTAACCTATCTCCTATGATGATATAGGCGGCACCTAAGCCATCACCTATGTTGACATAGGAGGCACCTAACCTATCGCCTAAGTAAGGCAGTGAGCATAGGAAATGGTATTAGCGGTGCCTAACCTATCGCCTATGTTGATATAGGCAGCGCCTAGCCTATCGCCTTTGTTGACATAGGCGGCGCCTAACCAATTGCCTAAGAGAGAATAGGAAATGGTATAAGCGGTGCCTAAGCTATCTCCTTTGTTGACAGAGGCGACGCCTAACCAATGGCCTAGGTAAGAAAGTGAGCATAGGCAATGGTATAAGCGGCGCCAAAGCCATCTCCTATGTTGACGGATGCGGTGCCTAACCTATCGCCAAATTGAGGCAGTGAGCATTAGCAATGGTATAAGCGGCTCCTAACCTATCTCTTATGTTGATATACGCGGAGCCTAAGACATCGCCTATGTTGACATAGGCGGCGCCTAACCTATCGCCTAGGTAAGGCAGTGAGCATAGGTAATGGTATAAGCGTCCCCTAACCTATCTCTTATGTTGATATAGGTGGCGCCTATCGCATCTCCTATGTTTACATAGGAGGCGCCTAACCTATCGCCTTAGTGAGGTAGCAAGCATAGGCAATGGTATAAGCGGCGCCTAACCTATCGCCTATGTTGATATAGGCGGCACCTAAGCGATCCCCTATGTTGACATAGGCGCGCCTAACCTACTCCTAAGTGAGCGGTGAGCATAGGAAATGGTATAAACGGCGCCTAACCTGTCGCCTATGTCGATATAGGCGGCACCTAATCCATCGACCATGTTGACATAGGCGGCACCTAACCTATCGCCTAAGTGAGGCAGTGAACATAGGTAATGGTATTAGCGGAGGCTAACCTATCACCTTTGTTGATAAAGGTGGAGCCTATGGCAACGCTTATGTTTACATTGGCGGCGTCTAACCTATCGTCAAAGTGAGGCAGCGAGTATAGGAAATGGTATAAGAGGCGCATAACCTATCGCCTATGTTGACATGAGTGGCGCCTAAGCCATTGCTTATGTTTATATATGCGGCGCCAAACCTATCGCCTAAGCAAGGCAGTAAGCATAGGCAGTGGTATAAGCGGCGCCTAACCAGTCGCCTTTGTTGATATAGGCGACGCCTAAGCCATCGTCTATGTTAACATAGGCAGCGCCTAACCTATCGCCTAAGTGTGGAGGTGAGCTTAGGCAATGGTATAAGCGGAACCTAACCTATCGCCTATGTTGATATAGGAGGTGCCTAAACCATCGCCTATGTTAACATAGGTGGAGCCTAACCTATCGCGAAAGTGAGGCACTGAGCCTAGGCAAGGGTATAAGCGGCGCCTAACCTATCGCCTATGGTTATATAGGAAGCGGCTAAGCCATCGCCTATGTTGACATAGGCGGTGCCTAACCTATCGCCAAAGTGAGGTAGTGAGCATAGATAATGGTATAAGCGGCGCCTAACCTATCGCCTATGTTGATATAGGAGGAACCTATGCCATCGCCTAACTGAGGCACTGAGCATAACCAATGGTATAAGCGGCGCCTAACCTTTCCCCTAAGCGATCGCCTATGTTGACTTAGGCGGCGCCTAACTTATCGCCTAAGTAAGGTGGTGAGCATAGGCAATGGTATAAGCGGCGCATAACCTATCACCTATATTGATATAGGTAGCGCCTAAGCTAGTGCCTATGTTGACTTAGACCGAGCCTAACCTATCGCCTAAGTGAGAAAGTGAGCATAGGTAATTGTATAAGCGGCGCTAATCTATCGCCTATGTTGATATAGGTGGGGCCTAGGCCATCACCTATGTTGACATAGAAGGCGCCTAACCTATCGCCTAAGTTAGACAGTGATCATAGGTAATGGTATAAGCGACTCCTAACTAATCACCAATGTTGATATAGGTGGACCCTATGGCATCGCTTATGTTTACATAGGCGGCGCCTAACCTATCACCTCAGTGTGGCAGCTAGCATAGGCAATGGTATAAGCGGCGCCTAACCTATCGCCTATGATGATATACGTGGCGCCTAAGCCATTGCCTATGTTTATATATGCGGCGACCAACCTATCGACTAAGTGTGGCAGTAAGCATAGGCAATGGTATAAGCGGCGACTAACCTATCGCCTATGTTGATATAGGCGGCGCCTAAGCCATCGCCTATGTTGACGTAGGCGGAGCCTAACCTATCGCCTAATTGAGACAGTGAGCATAGGCAATGGTATAAGCATCGCCTACCCTATCGCCAATGTTGATATAGGCGGCGCCTAAGCCATCGCCTATATTGACATAGGTGGCACCTAACCTATTACCTATGTAAGGCAGTGATCATAGGTAATGGTATAAGCGGCGCCTAACCTATCGCCTATGTTGATATAGGTGGCGCCTATGGCATATCCTATGTTCACATAGGCGGCGCCTAACCTATCCCCTTAGTGAGGCCTCAAGCATAGGCAATGGTATAAGCGGCGCCTAACTTATCGCCTATGTTGATATAGGCGGAACCTAAGCGATCGACGATGTTGACATAGGCGGCGCCTAACCTATCACCTAAGTGAGGCGGTGAGAATTTGCAATGGTATAAGCGGCGCCTAACCTGTCGCCTATGTTGATATTGGCGGCGCCTAATCCATCGACTATGTTGACATAGGCGGCGCCTAAACTATTGCCTAAGTGAGATGGTGAGAATTAGATATGGTATAAGCGTCGCCTAACCTGTCGCTCCTAAACTATTGCCTAAGTGAGATGGTGAGAATTAGATATGGTATAAGCGTCGCCTAACCTGTCGCCTATAATGACATAGGTGGCACCTAACCTATCGCTTAAGTGACGCAGTGAACATAGGTAATGGTATAAGCGGCGCCTAACCTATCGCCTAAGTGAGGCAGCGAGCATAGGCAATGGTATAAGCGGTGCCTAACCTATCGCCTATGTTGACATATGTGGCGCCTAAGCCATTGCCTATGTTTATATATACGGCGCCTAACCTATCACCTAAGTGAGGAATTAAGAACATGCAATGGTATAAGCGACCCATAACCTGTCACCTATGTTGATATAGGCGGTGCCTAATCCATCGCATAAGTTGACATAGGCGGCACCTAACCGATCCCCTAAGGCAGTGAGCATAGGTAATGGTATAAGCGACACCTAACCTATCGCCTATGTTGATATATGTGGCGCCTATGCCATCACCTATGTTTATATAGGCGGCGTCTAACCTATCGCCTAAGTGAGGAAGTAAGCATAGGCAATGGAATATGCGGTGCCTAACCTAACGCCTATCTTGATATAGCTGGCCCCTAAGCCATCGCCTATGTTGACGTAGACGGTGCCTAACCTATCGCCTAATTGAGGCAGTGATCATAGGCAATGGTATAAGCGGCGCCTAACCTAACGCCTTTGTTGATATAGGCGGCGCCTAAGCCATTGCCTATGTTGATATAAACGAATCCTAACCTATCGCCTATGTTGATATAGGCGGCGACTAAGACATCTCCTATGTTGTCATAGGCGGCACCTAACCAATCGCCTAAGTGAGGCAGTGAGCATAGGCAATGGTTAAGCGGCGCCTAACCTATCGCCTATGTTGATATAGGCAGCAACATTTCCATTGCCTATATTGACATAGGTGGCACCTAACCTATTGCCTAAGTGAGGTAGTGATCATAGGTAATGGTATAAGAGGCGCCTAACCTATCGCCTATGTTGATATAGGTGGCGCCTAAGCCATCGCCTATGTTGACATAGGCGGCGCCTAACCTATTGCCTAAGTGAGGCGGTGAGCATTGGCAATTGTATAAGTGGCGCCTAATCTGTAGCCTATGTTTGTATAGGCGGTGCCTAATCCATCGACTATGTTGACATAGGCGGCCCTTAATATATCGCCTAAGTGAGGCAGTGAGCATAGGCAATGGTATAAGCGGCCCCTAACCTATCGCCTATGTTAAAATAGACAGAGCCTAAGCCATCTCCTATGTTGACGTATGCGGTGCCTAATCTATCGCCAAATTGAGGCAGTGAGCATTGGCAATGGTATAAGCGGCGCCTAACCTATCTCTTATGTTGATATAGGCGGAGCCTAAGCCATCGCCTATGTTGACATAGGCGGCACCTAACCTATCGCCTAAGTAAGGCAGTGAGCATAGGTAATGGTATAAGAGGCCCCTAAACTATCGCTTATGTTGATATAGGTGGCGCCTATGGTATCTCCTATGTTTACATAGGAGGCACCTAACCTATCGCCTTAGTGAGGTAGCAAGCATAGGCAATGGTATAAGCGGCGCCTAACCTATCGCCTATGTGGATATACGCGTCACCTAAGCGATCGCCTATGTTGGCATAGGCGCGCCTAACCTACTCCTAAGTGAGGCGTTGAGCAGAGAAAATGGTATAAACGGTGCCTAACCTATCGCCTATGTCGATATAGGCGGCACCTAATCCATCGACTATGTTGACATAGGCGGCACCTAACCTATCGCCTAAGTGAGGCAGTGAACATAGGTAATGGTATTAGCGGAGGCTAACCTATCACATATGTTGATATAGATGGACCCTATCGCATCGCTTATGTTTACATAGGCATCGGCTAACCTATCGCCTAAGTGAGGCAGCGAGCATAGGCAATGGTATAAGAGGCGCCTAACCTATCGCCTATGTTGACATGAGTGGCGCCTAAGCCATTGCTTATGCTTATATATGCGGCGCCAAACCTATCGCCTAAGCGAGGCAGTAAGCATAGGCAATGGTATAAGCGGCGCCTAACCTATCGTCTATGTTGATATAGGTGGCGCCTATGGCATCTCCTATGTTTACATAGGAGGCGCCTAACCTATCGACTTAGTGAGGCAACAAGCATAGGCAATGGTATAAGCGGCGCCTAACTTATCGCCTATGTTGATATAGGTGGCGCCTAAGCGATCGACGATGTTGACATAGGCAGCGCCTAACCTATCGCCTAAGTTAGGCGGTGAGAATTGGCAATGGTATAAGCGGCGCGTAACCTGTCGCCTATGTTGATATAGGCGGCGCCTAATCCATCGACTATGTTGACATAGAGGACGCCTAAACTATCGCCTAAGTGAGGCTGTGAGAATTAGCAATGGTATAAGCGTCGCCTAAGCTGTAGCCTATATTGACATAGGTGGCACCTAACCTATTGCTTAAGTGAGGCAGTGAACATAGGTAATGGTATAAGCAGCGCCAAACCTATCGCCTAAGTGAGGCAGCGAGCATTGGCAATGGTATAAGCGGCGCCTAACCTATCGCCTATGTTGACATATATGGCGCCTAAGCCATTGCCTATGTTTATATATACAGCGCCTAACCTATCACCTAAGTGAGGAGTTAAGCACATGCAATGGTATAAGCGGCCCCTAACCTGTCGCCTATGTTGATATAGGCGGTGCCTAATACATCGCATATGTTGACATAGGCGGAAACTAACCTATCCCCTAAGGCAGTGAGCATAGGTAATGGTATAAGCGACACCTAACCTATCGCCTATGTTGATATAAGTGGCGCCTATGCCATCACCTATGTTTATATAGGCGGCGGCTAACCTATCGCCTAAGTGAGGAAGTAAGCATAGGCAATGGAATATGCGGCGCCTAACCTAACGCCTATCTTGATATAGGCTGCCCCTAAGCCATCGCCTATGTTGACGTAGGCGGTGCCTAACCTATCGCCTAATTAAGGCAGTGATCATAGGCAATGGTATAAGCGGAGCCTAACTTATCGCCTTTGTTGATATAGGCGGCGCCTAAGCCATTGCCTATGTTGACATAAACGAATCCTAACATATCGCCTATGTTGATATAGGCGGCGACTAAGACATGGCCTATGTTTTCATAGGCGGCACCTAACTAATCGCCTAAGTGAGGCAGTAAGCATAGGCAATGGTTAAGCGGTGCCATACCTATCGCCTATGTTGATATAGGCAACACCATTTCCATTGCCTATATTGACATAGGTGGCACCTAACCTTATGCCTAAGTGAGGTAGTGATCATAGGTAATGGTATAAGGGGCGCCTAACCTATCGCCTATATTGATATAGGTGGCGCCTATAGAATCACCTATGTTTACAAAGGCGGCGCCTAACCTATCGCCTTAGTGAGGCAACAAGAATAGGCAATGGTATAAGCGGCGCCTAACCTATTGCCTATGTTGATATAGGCGGCACCTAAGCGATCGCTGATGTTGACATAGGCGGCGCCTAACCTATCGCTTATGTGATATAGGTGGAGCCTATGGCATCTCCTATGTTTACATAGGAGGCGCCTAACCTATCGCCTTAGTGAGGTAGCAAGCATAGGCAATGGTATAAGCGGCGCCTAACCTATCGCCTATGTGAGGCAGTGAGCATAGCCAATGGTATAAGCGGCGCCTAACCTATCGCCAAAGTAGATATAGGTGGCGCCTAAGCGATCGCCTATGTTGACTTAGGCGGCGCATAAGCGATCACCTATGTTGACTTTGGCGGCGCCTATCATATCACCTAAGTAAGGTGGTGAGCATAGGCAATGGTATAAGCGGCGCATAACCTATCGCCTATGTTGATATAGGTGGCGCCTAAGCCAATGCCTATGTTGAGATAGACCGAGCCTAACCTATCGCCTAAGTGAGAAAGTGAGCATAGGTAATGGTATAAGCGGCGCCTATCTATCGCCTATGTTGATATAGGTGGCGCCTAAGCCATCACCTATGTTGACATAGAAGGCGCCTAACCTATCGCCTATGTTGATATAGGCGGCACCTAAGCGATCGCTGATGTTGACATAGGCGGCGCCTAACCTATCGCTTATGTTGATATAGGTGGCGCCTATGGCATCTCATATGTTTACATAGGAGGCGCCTAACCTATCGCCTTAGTGAGGTAGCAAGCATAGGCAATGGTATAAGCGGCGCCTAACCTATCGCCTATGTGAGGCAGTGAGCATAGCTAATGGTATAAGCGGCGCCTAACCTATCGGCAAAGTAGATATAGGTGGCGCCTAAGCGATCGCCTATGTTGACTTAGGCGGCGCATAAGCGATCACCTATGTTGACTTTGGCGGCGCCTATCATATCACCTAAGTAAGGTGGTGAGCATAGGTAATGGTATAAGCGGCGCATAACCTATCGCCTATGTTGATATAGGTGGCGCCTAAGCCAATGCCTATGTTGAGATAGACCGAGCCTAACCTATCACCTAAGTAAGAAAGTGAGCATAGGTAATGGTATAAGCGGCGCCTATCTATCGCCTATGTTGATATAGGTGGCGCCTAAGCCATCACCTATGTTGACATAGAAGGCGCCTAACCTATCGCCTATGTTGATATAGGCGGCACCTAAGCGATCGCTGATGTTGACATAGGCGGCGCCTAACCTATCGCTTATGTTGATATAGGTGGCGCCTATGGCATGTCCTATGTTTACATAGGAGGCGCCTAACCTATCGCCTTAGTGAGGTAGCAAGCATAGGCAATGGTATAAGCGGCGCCTAACCTATCGCCTATGTGAGGCAGTGAGCATAGCCAATGGTATAAGCGGCGCCTAACCTATCGCCAAAGTAGATATAGGTGGCGCCTAAGCGATCGCCTATGTTGACTTAGGCGGCGCATAAGCGATCACCTATTCTGACTTAGGCAACGCCTAACCTATCACCTAAGTGAGGTGGTGAGATTAGGCAATGGTATAAGCGGCGCCTAACCTGTCTCCTATGTTGATATCGGCGGCGCCTAATCCATCGACTATGTTGACATAGGCGGCACCTAACCTATCGCTTAAGTGAGACAGTGAACATAGGTAATGGTATAAGCGGCGCCTAACCTATCACCTATGTTGACATAGGTGGCCCCTATGGCATCTATTATGTTTACATAGGCGGCGCCTAACCTATCGCCTAAGTGTGGCAGCGAGCATAGGCAATGGTATAAGCGGCGCCTAACCTATCGCCTATGTTGATATAGGCGGCACCTAAGCGATCGCCTATTCTGACATAGGCAACGCCTAACCTATCACCTAAGTGAGGCGGTGAGATTAGGCAATGGTATAAGCGGCGCCTAACCTGTCTCCTATATTGATATCGGCGGCGCCTAATCCATCGACTATGTTGACATAGGCGGCACCTAACGTATCGCTTAAGTGAAGCAGTGAACATAGGTAATGGTATAAGCGGCGCCTAACCTATCGCCTATGTTGACATAGGTGGCAACTATGGCATCGCTTATGTTTACATAGGCGGCGCCTAACCTATCGCCTAAGTGTGGCAGCGAGCATAGGCAATTGTATAAGCGGCGCCTAACCTATCGCATATGTTTACATACGTGGCGTCTAAGCCATTGCCTATGTTTATGTATGCGGCGCCTAACCTATCGCCTAAGTGAGGAAGTAAGAACAAGCAATGGTATAACCGGCCCCTAACCTGTCGCTGATGTTGATATAGGCGCCGCCTCATCCATCGCATATCCCCTAAGGCAGTGAGCATAGGTAATGGTTTAAGCGGCACCTAACCTATCGCCTATGTTGATATAGGTGGCGCCTATGGCATCGCCTATGTTTACATAGGCGGCGCCTAACTTATCGCTTAAGTGAGGCAGCTAGCATAGGCAAAGGTATAAGCTGCGACTAACCTATCGCCTATGTTGATATACGTGGCGCCTAAACCATCGCCTATGTTTAAATAGGCGGCGGCTAATCTATCTCCTAAGTGAGGCAGTAAGCATAGACAATGGTATAAGCGGTGCCTAACCTATCGTCTATTTTGATATAGGCAGCACCTAAGCCATCGCCTATGTTGACGTAGGAGGTTCCTAACCTATCGCCTAATTGAGGCTCTGAGCATAGGATATGGTATAAGCGGTGCCTAACCTATCGCCTATGTTTATATAGGCGGCGCCTACGCTATTGCCTATGCTGACATAGACGGAGCCTAACCTATCTCCTATGTAAGGCAGTGAGCATAAGAAATGGTATAAGCGGCGCCTAACCTATCACCTATGTTGATATTGGCAACACCTAAGCCATCGTCTATGTTGACATAGGCTGCGCCTAACCTTTGGCCTAAGTGAGGCGGTGAGCATAGGAAATGGTATAAACTATCACCTATGTTAACATAGGTGGTGCCTAACCTATCGCCAAAGTGAGGCATCGAGCATAGGACATGGTATAAGCGGCGCCTAACATATCGCCTATGTAGATATAGGCACCGCCTATGTGGACATAGGCGGTGCCTAACCTATCTCCTAAGTAAGGTAGTGAGCATAGACAATGGTATAAGCGGCACCTAACCTATCGCATATGTTGATATAGGAGGCACCTCTGCCATCGCCTAAGTGAGGCAGTGACCATAGCGAATGGTATAAATGGCGTCTAACCTATTGCCTATGTTGATATAGGCGGCGCCTAAGCGATCGCCTATGTTGACTTAGGCGGCGCCTAACCTATCTCCTAAGTAAGGCGGTGAGCATAGGCAATGGTATAAGCGGTGCATAACCTATCGCCTATGTTGATATAGGTGGCGCCTAATCCATTGCCTATGTTGACATAGACCGAGCCTAACCTATCGCCTATGTGAGAATGTGAGCATAGGTAATGGTATAAGCGGCGCCTATCTATCGCCTATGTTGATATAGGTGGCACCTAAGCCATCACTTATGTTGACATAGAAGGCACCTAACCTATCGCCAAGTGAGGCAGTGAGCATAGGCAATGGTATAAGAGGTACCTAACCTATCGCCTATGCTGATATAGACGGCGTCTAAGCCATCGCCTATGTTGACATAGGCGGAGCCTAACCTATCACCTATGTGAGGCAATGAGAATAGGCAATGGTATAACGGGCGCCTAACCTATCGCCTATGCTGATATAGGCGGCGCCTAAGCCATCACCTATGTTAACATAGGTGGCACCTAACTTATCGCCTAAGTGAGGCAGTGAGCATAGGCAATGGTATAAGCGGCGCCTAACCTATCGCCTATGATGATATAAGCGGCGCCTAAGCCATCACCTATGTTGACATAGGCGGCGCCTAACCTATCGCCTATGTTGATATAGGTAGCACTATATCCATTGCCTCTATTGACATAAGCGGCGTCTAACCTATCACCTAAGTGAGGCAGTGAGCCTAGACAATGGTATAAGCGGTGCCTAACCTATCACCTATGTTTATATATGCGGCACCTAAGTCATCGCCTAAGTGAGTCAGTTAGCATAGGCAATGGTATAAGCGGCGCCTAACCTATCGCCTATGTTGATATAGGCGGAGCCTAAGCGATCGCCTATGTTGACATAGGCGGCGCCTAACCTATCGCCTATGTTGATATAGGCGGAGCCTAAGCGATCGCCTATGTTGACATAGGCGGCGCCTAACCTATCTCCTAAGTGAGGCGGTGAGCATAGGCAATGGTATAAGCGGCGCCTAACCTGTCACCTATGTTGGTATAGGCGGCGCCTAATCCATCGACTATGTTGACATAGGCGGCACCCAACCTATCGCCTATGTGAGGCAGTGAGCATAGGTAATGGTATAAGCGGCGCCTAACCTATGGCCTATGTTGATATACAGTGAGCCTAAGCCAAAGCTTATGTTTATATATGCGCACCCAACCTATGGCCTCAATGAGGCAGTAAGCATAGGCAATGGTATAAGCATCGCCTAATCTATCGCCAATGTTGATATAGGCGGCGCCTAAGCCATCGCCTATGTTGACGTAGGCGGTGCCTAACCTATCGCCTAATGAGGCAGTGACCATAGGAAATGGTATAAGCGTTGCCTAATCTATCTCCTATATTGATATCGGCGACGCCTAAGCCATCGACTATGTTGACATAGGCGGCACCTAACCTATCGCGTAAGTGAGGCAGTGAGCATAGGTAATGGTATATGTGGCGCCTAACCTATCGCCTATGTTGACATTGGTGGCGCCTATGGCATCACTTATGTTTACATAGGCGGCGCCTAACATATTGCCTAAGTGAGGCAGCAAGCATAGGAAATGGTATATGCGGCGCCTAACCTATCGTTTATTTTATCATACGTGGCGCCTAAGCCATTACCTATGTTTATATATGCAGCGCCTAACCTATCGCCTATGTTAGGCAGTAAGCGTAGGCAATGGTATAAGCGGCCCCTAACCTATTGCCTATATTGATATAGGCGGGGCCTAATCCATCGCATATGTTGACATAGGCGGCACCTAACCTATGGCCTGAGGCAGTGAGCATAGATAATGGTATAAACGGTGCATAACCTATCTCCTATGTTGATATAGGTGGCGCCTATGGCATCGCCTATGTTTACATAGGCGGCGCCTAACTTATCGCCTATGTGAGGTAGCTACAATAGGCAATGGTATAAGCGGCGCCTAACCTATAGCCTATGTTGATATACGTGGCACCTAAGCCATCTCCTATGTTTATATAGGCGGTGGCTAATCTATCGCCTAAGTGAGGCAGTAAGCATAGGCAAAGGTATAAGCTGCGCCAAACCTAACGCCTATGTTGATATAGGCAGCGCCTAACCCATCGTCTGTGTTTACGCAGGCGGTGCCTAACCTATCGCCTAATTGAGGCAGTGAGCATAGGCAATGGTATAAGCGGCGCCTAACCTATTGCCTATGTTGATATAGACGGCGCCTACATCATTGCCTATGTTGACATTGACGGAGCATAACCTATCGCCTATGTCAGGCAGTGAGAATAGGATATGGTATAAGCGGTGCCTAACCTATCGCTAATGTTGATATAGGTGACGCCTAAGCCATCGTCTATGTTGACATAGACGACGCCTAACCTATCGCCTAAGTGAGGTAGTGAGCATAGGCAAATATATAAGTGGCGCCTAACCTATCGCCTATGTTGATATAGGAGGCGCCTAAACCATCGCCTATGTTATTATAGGTGGCGCCTAACCTATTGCCAAAGTGAGGCACTGAGCATAGGCAATGGTATAAGCGGCGCCTATCCTATCACCTATGTTGATATAGGCAGCGCCTAAGCCATTTCCTATGTTGACATAGGTGGCGCCTAACCTATCGCCTAAGTGAGGCATTGAGCATAGACAATGGTATAAGCGGCGCCTAACCTATCACCTATGTTGATATAGGCAGCACCTAAGCCATCGCCTAAGTGAGGCAGTTAGCATATACAATGATATAAAAGGCGCCTAACCTATCGCTTGTGTTGATATAGGCGGAGCCTAAGCGATCGCCAATGTTGACATAGGTGACGCCTAACCTATATCCTAATTGAGGAGGTGAGCATAGGCAATGGTATAAGCGGTGCTTAACCTGTCGCCTATGTTGGTATAGGCGGTGCCTAATCCATCGACTATATTGACATAGGCGGCACCTAACCTATCGCTTAAGTGAGGCAGTGAGCATATGTAATGGAATAAGCGGTGCCTAACCAATCACCAATGTTGATATAGGTGGCATCGCTTATGTTTACACAGGCGGTGCCTAACCTATCGCCTAAGTGAGGCAGCGAGCATAGGCAATGGTATAAGCGGCACCTAACCTATCGCCTATATTGATATATGTGGCGCCTAAGCCATTGCCTATGTTTATATATGCGGCGCCCAACCTATCGCCTAAGTGAGGCAGTAAGCATAGGCAATGGTATAAGCAGCGCCTAACATATCGCCAATGTTGATATAGGCGCCGCCTAAGCCATCACCTATGTTGACATTAGTGGCGCCTAACCTATCGCCTATGTTTATATAGGAAGCACCATATCCATTGCCACTGTTGACATAGGTGGTGTCTAACCTATCGCCTAAGTGAGGCAGTGAGCATAAAAAATGGTATAAGTGGCGCCTAACCTATCACCTATGTTGATATAGGCAGCACCTAACCCATCGCCTAAGTTAGGCAGTTCGCATAGGCAATGGTATAAGCGGCGCCTAACCTATCGCCTATGTTAATATAGGCGGAGCCTAAGCGATCGCCTATGTTGACATAGTCGTCGCCTAACCTATCTCCCAAGTGAGGCTGTGAGCAAAGGTAATTGTATAAGCGGCGCCTAACCTATCGCCTAAGTGAGGCAGTAAGCATAGGTAATGGTATAAGCGATGCCTAACCTATCGCCAATGTTGATATAGACGGCGCCTAAGCCATCGCCTATGTTGACGTAGGCGGCACCTAACCTATCGCCTAATTTAGGCAGTGACCATAGGCAATGGTATAAGTGTCGCCTAACCTATCGCCTATGTTGTTATAGGCAGCACCTAAGCCATCGCCTATATTAACATAGGTGGCACCTATCCTATCTCCTAAGTGAGTCAGTGATAATAGGCAATGGTATAAATGGCACCTAACCTATCGCCTATGTTGATATAGGCGGCGCCTAAGCCATCGCCTATGCTGACATAAGTGGCGCCTAACCTATCGCCTACGTGAGGCAGTGAGCATAGGCAATGGTATAAGCGGCGCTTAACCTATCGCCTATGATGATATAGGCGGCGCCTAAGCCATCGCCTATGTTGACATAGGTGGCGCCTAACCTATCGCCTATGTTGATATAGGCAACACCATATCCATTGCCTCTTTTGACATAGGCGGCTTCTAACCTATCGCCTAAGTGAGGCAGTGAGCATAGACAATGGTATAAACGGCGCCTAACCTATCACCTATGTTGATATAGGCGGCACCTAAGCCATCACCTAAGTGAGGCAGTTAGCTTAGGCAATGGTGTAAGAGGCACCTAACCTATAGCCCGTGTTGATATAGGCGGAGCCTAAGCAATCGCCTAAGCTATCGCCTATGTTGACATAGGCGACGCCTAACATATCTCCTAATTGAGGTGGTGAGCATAGGCAATAATATAAGGGGCGCTTAACCTGTCGCCTATGTTGGTATAGGCGGCGCCTAATCCATCGACTATATTAACATAGGCGGCATCTAACCTATCGCCTAAGTGAGGCAGTGAGCATAGGTAATGGTATAAGCGGCGCCTAACCTATCGCCAATGTTGATATAGGTGGCGCTTATGGCATCGCTTATGTTTACATAGGCGGCGCCTAACCTATCGCCTAAGTGAGGCAGTGAGCATAGGCAATGGTATAAGCGGCGCCTAACCTATCGCCTATATTGATATATGTGGTGCCTAAGCCATTGCCTATGTTTATATATGTGGCGCCCAACCTATCGCCTAAGTGAGGCAGTAAGCATAGGCAATGGTATAAGCGGCGCCTAACCTATCGCCAATGTTGATATAGGCGGCGCCTAAGCCATCGCCTATTTTGACGTAGGCGGTGCCTATCCTATCGTCTAACTGAGGTAGTGACCATAGTCAATGGTATAAGCATGGCCTATCCTATCGCCTATGTTGATATAGGCGGTGCTTATCCTATCGTCTAACTGAGGTAGTGACCATAGTCAATGGTATAAGCATGGCCTATCAGTGAGCATAGTTAATGATATAAGCGGCCCTTAACCTATCGCCTATGTTGATATCGGTGGCGCTTATGGCATCTCCTATGTTTACATAGGCGGCGCCTAACCTATCGCCTAGGTGAGGCATCAAGCATAGGCAATGGTATAAGCGGCGCCTAACCTATCGCGTATGTTAATATAGGCTGGCCCTAAGTGATAGCCTATGTTGACATAGGCGGCACCTAACCTATCTCCTAAGTGAGGCGGTGTGAATAGGCAATGGTATAAGCGGCGCCTGACCTGTCGCCAATGTTGATATAGGCGGCACCTAATCCATCGACTATGTTGACATAGGTGGCACCTAACCTATCGCCTAAGTGAGGCAGTGAGCATAGGTAATGGTATAAGCGGCTCCTAACCTATCGCCTAAGTGAGGCAGTGAGCATAGGTAATGGTATAAGCAGCCCCTAACCTATCGCCTATGTTGACATAGGTGGCGCCTATGGCATCGCTTATGTTTACATAGGCGGCACCTAACCTATCGCCTAATTGAGGCAGCGAGCATCGGCAATGGTATAAGGGCGCCTAACCTATTACCTATGTTGACATACGTGGCGCCTAAGTCATTGCCTATGTTTATATATGCGGCGTTTAACCTATCACCTAAGTGAGGCAGTAAGCATAGGAAATGGTATAAGCGGCGCCTAACCTATCGCCTATGTTGTTATAGGCAGCGCCTAAGCCATCGCCTATATTAACATAGGTGGCACCTAACCTATCTCCTAAGTGAGTCAGTGATAATAGGCAATGGTATAACTGGCACCTAACCTATTGCCTATGTTGATATAGGCGGCGCCTAAGCCATCGCCTATGTTGACATAAGTGGCGCCTAACCTATCGCCTACGTGAGGCAGTGAGCATAGGCAATGGTATAAGCGGCGCTTAACCTATCGCCTATGTTGATATAGGCGGCACCTAAGCCATCGCCTATGTTGACATAGGCGGCGCCTAACCTATCGCCTATGTTGATATAGGCAACACCATATCCATTGCCTCTTTTGACATAGGCGGCTTCTAACCTATCGCCTAAGTGAGGCAGTGAGCATAGACAATGGTATAAGCGGCGCCTAACCTATCACCTATGTTGATATAGGCGGCACCTAAGCCATCGCCTAAGTGAGGCAGTTAGCTTAGGCAATGGTCTAAGAGGCGCCTAACCTATAGCCCGTGTTGATATAGGCGGAGCCTAAGCGATCGCCTAAGCTATCGCCTATGTTGAGATAGGCGACGCCTAACATATATCCTAATTGAGGCGGTGAGCATAGGCAATAATATAAGGGGCGCTTAACCTGTTGCCTATGTTGGTATAGGCGGCGCCTAATCCATCGACTATATTAACATAGGCGGCACCTAACCTATCGCCTAAGTGAGGCAGTGAGCATAGGTAATGGTATAAGCGGCGCCTAACCTATCGCCAATGTTGATATAGGTGGCGCTAATGGCATCGCTTATGTTTACATAGGCGACGCCTAACCTATCACCTAAGTGAGGCAGCGAGCATAGGCAATGGTATAAGCGGCACCTAACCTATCGCCTATATTGATATATGTGGTGCCTAAGCCATTGCCTATGTTTATATATGTGGCGCCCAACCTATCGCCTAAGTGAGGCAGTAAGCATAGGCAATGGTATAAGCGGCGCCTAACCTATCGCCAATGTTGATATAGGCGGCGCCTAAGCCATCGCCTATGTTGACGTAGGCGGTGCTTATCCTATCGTCTAACTGAGGTAGTGACCATAGGCAATGGTATAAGCATGGCCTATCCTATCGCCTATGTTGATATAGGCGACGCCTAAGCCATCGCCTTTATTGACATAGGCGGCACCTAACCTATCGCCTAAGTGAGGCAGTGAGCATAGGTAATGATATAAGCGGCCCTTAACCTATCGCCTATGTTGATATCGGTGGCGCTTATGGAATCTCCTATGTTTACATAGGCGGCGCCTAACCTATCGCCTAAGTGAGGCATCAAGCATAGGCAATGGTATAAGCGGCGCCTAACCTATCGCGTATGTTAATATAGGCTGGCCCTAAGAGATAGCCTATGTTGACATAGGCGGCACCTAACCTATCTCCTAAGTGAGGCGGTGTGAATAGGCAATGGTATATGCGGCGCCTAACCTGTCGCCTATGTTGATATAGGGGGCACCTAATACATCGACTATGTTGACATAGGTGGCACCTAACCTATCGCCTAAGTGAGGCAGTGAGCATAGGTAATGGTATAAGCGGCTCCGAACCTATCGCCTAAGTGAGGCAGTGAGCATAGGTAATGGTATAAGCGGCCCCTAACCTATCGCCTATGTTGACATAGGTGGCGTCTATGGCATCGCTTATGTTTACATAGGCGGCGCCTAACCTATCGCCTAATTGAGGCAGCGAGCATCGGCAATGGTATAAGGGAGCCTAACCTATTACCTATGTTGACATACGTGGCACCTAAATCATTGCCTATGTTTATATATGCGGCGTTTACCCTATCGCCTAAGTGAGGCAGTAAGCATAGGCAATGGTATAAGCGGCGCCTAACCTGTCGACTATGTTGATATAGGCGGCGCCTAATCCATCGCATATGTTGACATAGGAGGCACCTAACCTATCATCTAAGTGAGGCAGTGAGCATAGGTAATGGTATAAGCGGCGCCTAACCTATCGCCTATGTTGATATAGGTGGCGTCTATGGCATCGCCTAACCTATCGCCAAAGTGAGGCAGCAAGCATAGGCAATGATATAAGCGGGGCCTAACCTATCGCCTATGTTTACATATGTGGATCCAAGGCCATTGCGTATGTTTATAAATACGGCGCCTAACCTATCGCCTAAGTGAGGAAGTAAGCATAGGCAATGCTATAAGCGGCGCCTAACTTAACGTCTATGTTGATATAGGCGGTGCCTAAGCCACCGCCTATGTTGTCGTAGGTGGTGCCTAACCTATCGCCTAATTGAGGCAGTGATCATAGGCAATGGTATAAGCGGCAGATAACCTATCTCCTATGATAATATAGGCGGCGCCTAAGACATTGCCGATGTTGACATAGACGGAGCCTAACCTATCGCCTAAGTGAGGCAGCGAGCATAGGCAATGGTATAAGCGGTGCCTAACCTATCGCCTATATTGATATATGTGGTGCCTAAGCCATTGCCTATGTTTATATATGCGGCGCCCAACCTATCGCCTAAGTGAGGCAGTAAGCATAGGCAATGGTATAAGCGGCGCCTAACCTATCGCCAATGATGATATAGGCGGCGCCTAAGCCATCGCCTATGTTGACGTAGGCGGTGCTTATCCTATCGTCTAACTGAGGTAGTGACCATAGATAATGGTATAAGCATGGGCTAACCTATCGCCTATGTTGATATAGGCGACGCCTAAGCCATCGCCAATGTAAGCCATCGCCTATATTGACATAGGTGGCACCTAAACTATTGCCTAAGTGAGGCAGTGAGCATAGGTAATGATATAAGCGTCCCTTAACCTATCACCTATGTTGATATCGGTGGCGCCTATGGCATCTCCTATGTTTACATAGGCGGCACCTAACCTATCGCCTAAGTGAGGCATCAAGCATAGGCAATGGTATAAGCGGCGCCTAACCTATCTCCTATGTTAATATAGGCGAGCCCTAAGCGATAGCCTATGTTGACATAGGCGGCACCTAACCTATCTCCTAAGTGATGCGGTGTGAATAGGCAATGGTATAAGCGGCGCATAACCTGTCGCCTATGTTGATATAGGCGGCGCCTAATCCATCGCATATGTTGACATAGGCGGCACCTAACCTGTCATCTAAGTGAGGCAGTGAGCATAGGTAATGGTATAAGCGGCGCCTAACCTATCGCCTATGTTGATATAGGTGGCGTCTATGGCATCGCCTATGTATACATAGGCGGCGCCTAACCTATCGCCTAAGTGAGGCAGCAAGCATAGGCAATGGTATAAGCGGGGCCTAACCTATCTCCTTTGTTTATATATGTGGCGCCAAGGCCATTGCGTATGTTTATATATACGGCGCCTAACCTATCGCCTAAGTGAGGCAGTAAGCATAGGCAATGCTATAAGCGGCGCCTAACTTAACGTCTATGTTGATATAGGCGGTGCCTAAGCCACCGCCTATGTTGACGTAGGTGGTGCCTAACCTATCGCCTAATTGAGTTAGTGAGCATAGGCAATGGTATAAGCGGTAGATAACCTATCTCCTATGTTAATATAGGCGGCGCCTAAGCCATTGCCTATGTTGACATAGACGGAGCCTAACCTATCGCCTAAGTGAGGCAGCGAGCATAGGCAATGGTATAAGCGGCGCCTAACCTATCGCCTATATTGATATATGTGGTGCCTATGCCATTGCCTATGTTTATATATGCGGCGCCCAACCTATCGCCTAAGTGAGGCAGTAAGCATAGGCAATGGTATAAGCGGCGCCTAACCTATCGCCAATGTTGATATAGGCGGCGCCTAAGCCATCGCCTATGTTGACGTAGGCGGTGCTTATCCTATCGTCTAACTGAGGTAGTGACCATAGGCAATGGTATAAGCATAGGCTAACCTATCGCCTATGTTGATATAGGCGACGCCTAAGCCATCGCCTATGTAAGCCATCGCCTATATTGACATAGGCGGCACCTAACCAATCGCCTAAGTGAGGCAGTGAGCATAGGTAATGATATAAGCGTCCCTTAACCTATCGCCTATGTTGATATCGGTGGCGCCTATGGCATCTCCTATGTTTACATAGGCGGCACCTAACCTATCGCCTAAGTGAGGCATCAAGCATAGGCAATGGTATAAGCGACGCCTAACCTATCTCCTATGTTAATATAGGCGAGCCCTAAGCGATAGCCTATGTTGACATAGGCGGCACCTAACCTATCTCCTAAGTGAGGCGGTGTGAATAGGCAATGGTATAAGCGGCGCCTAACCTGTCGCCTATGTTGATATAGGCGGTGCCTAATCCATCGCATATGTTGACATAGACGGCACCTAACTTGTCATCTAAGTGAGGCAGTGAGCATAGGTAATGGTATAAGCGGCGCCTAACCTATCGCCTATGTTGATATAGGTGGCGTCTATGGCATCGCCTATGTTTACATAGGCGGCGCCTAACCTATCGCCTAAGTGAGGCAGCAAGCATAGGCAATGGTATAAGCGGGGCCTAACCTATCTCCTTTGTTTATATATGTGGCGCCAAGGCCATTGCGTATGTTTATATATACGGCGCCTAACCTATCGCCTAAGTGAGGCAGTAAGCATAGGCAATGCTATAAGCGGCGCCTAACTTAACGTCTATGTTGATATAGGCGGTGCCTAAGCCACCGCCTATGTTGACGTAGGTGGTGCCTAACCTATCGCCTAATTGAGGTAGTGAGCATAGGCAATGGTATAAGCGGTAGATAACCTATCTCCGATGTTAATATAGGCGGCGCCTAAGCCATTGCCTATGTTGACATAGACGGAGCCTAACCTATCGCCTAAGTGAGGCAGCGAGCATAGGCAATGGTATAAGCGGCGCCTAACCTATCGCCTATATTGATATATGTGGTGCCTATGCCATTGCCTATGTTTATATATGCGGCGCCCAACCTATCGCCTAAGTGAGGCAGTAAGCATAGGCAATGGTATAAGCGGCGCCTAACCTATCGCCAATGTTGATATAGGCGGCGCCTAAGCCATCGCCCATGTTGACGTAGGCGGTGCTTATCCTATCGTCTAACTGAGGTAGTGACCATAGGCAATGGTATAAGCATGGGCTAACCTATCGCCTATGTTGATATAGGCGACGCCTAAGCCATCGCCTATGTAAGCCATCGCCTATATTGACATAGGCGGCACCTAACCTATCGCCTAAGTGAGGCAGTGAGCATAGGTAATGATATAAGCGTCCCTTAACCTATCGCCTATGTTGATATCGGTGGCGCCTATGGCATCTCCTATGTTTACATAGGCGGCACCTAACCTATCGCCTAAGTGAGGCATCAAGCATAGGCAATGGTATAAGCGGCGCCTAACCTATCTCCTATGTTAATATAGGCGAGCCCTAAGCGATAGCCTATGTTGACATAGGCGGCACCTAACCTATCTCCTAAGTGAGGCGGTGTGAATAGGCAATGGTATAAGCGGCGCCTAACCTGTCGCCTATGTTGATATAGGCGGCGCCTAATCCATCGCATATGTTGACATAGGCGGCACCAAACCTGTCATCTAAGTGAGGCAGTGAGCATAGGTAATGGTATAAGCGGCGCCTAACCTATCGCCTATGTTGATATAGGTGGCGTCTATGGCATCGCCTATGTTTACATAGGCGGCGCCTAACCTATCGCCTAAGTGAGGCAGCAAGCATAGGCAATGGTATAAGCGGGGCCTAACCTATCTCCTATGTTTATATATGTGGCGCCAAGGCCATTGCGTATGTTTATATATACGGCGCCTAACCTATCGCCTAAGTGAGGCAGTAAGCATAGGCAATGCCATAAGCGGCGCCTAACTTAACGTCTATGTTGATATAGGCGGTGCCTAAGACACCGCCTATGTTGACGTAGGTGGTGCCTAACCTATCGCCTAATTAAGGCAGTGAGCATAGGCAATGGTATAAGTGGCAAATAACCTATCTCCTATGTTAATATAGGCGGCGCCTAAGCCATTGCCTATGTTGACATAGACGGAGCCTAACCTATCGCCTAAGTGAGGCAGCGAGCATAGGCAATGGTATAAGCGGCGCCTAACCTATCGCCTATATTGATATATGTAGTGCCTAAGCCATTGCCTATGTTTATATATGCGGCGCCCAACCTATCGCCTAAGTGAGGCAGTAAGCATAGGCAATGGTATAAGCGGCGCCTAACCTATCGCCAATGTTGATATAGGCGGCGCCTAAGCCATCGCCTATGTTGACGTAGGCGGTGCTTATCCTATCGTCTAACTGAGGTAGTGACCATAGGCAATGGTATAAGCATGGGCTAACCTATCGCCTATGTTTATATAGGCGACGCCTAAGCCATCGCCTATGTAAGCCATCGCCTATATTGACATAGGCGGCACCTAACCTATCGCCTAAGTGAGGCAGTGAGCATAGGTAATGATATAAGCGTCCCTTAACCTATCGCCTATGTTGATATCGGTGGCGCCTATGGCATCTCCTATGATTACATAGGCGGCACCTAACCTATCGCCTAAGTGAGGCATCAAGCATAGGCAATGGTATAAGCGGCGCCTAACCTATCTCCTATGTTAATATAGGCGAGCCCTAAGCGATAGCCTATGTTGACATAGGCGGCACCTAACCTATCTCCTAAGTGAGGCGGTGTGAATAGGCAATGGTATAAGCGGCGCCTAACCTGTCGCCTATGTTGATATAGGCGGCGCCTAATCCATCGCATATGTTGACATAGGCGGCACCTAACCTGTCATCTAAGTGAGGCAGTGAGCATAGGTAATGGTATAAGCGGCGCCTAACCTATCGCCTATGTTGATATAGGTGGCGTCTATGGCATCGCCTATGTTTACATAGGCGGCGCCTAACCTATCGCCTAAGTGAGGCAGCAAGCATAGGCAATGGTATAAGCGGGGCCTAACCTATCTGCAATGTTTATATATGTGGCGCCAAGGCCATTGCGTATGTTTATATATACGGCGCCTAACCTATCGCCTAAGTGAGGCAGTAAGCATAGGCAATGCTATAAGCGGCGCCTAACTTAACGTCTATGTTGATATAGGCGGTGCCTAAGACAGCGCCTATGTTGACGTAGGTGGTGCCTAACCTATCGCCTAATTGAGGCAGTGAGCATAGGCAATGGTATAAGCGGCAGATAACCTATCTCCTATGTTAATATAGGCGGCGCCTAAGCCATTGCCTATGTTGACATAGACGGAGCCTAACCTATCGCCTAAGTGAGGCAGCGAGCATAGGCAATGGTATAAGCGGCGCCTAACCTATCGCCTATATTGATATATGTGGTGCCTAAGCCATTGCCTATGTTTATATATGCGGCGCCCAACCTATAGCCTAAGTGAGGCAGTAAGCATAGGCAATGGTATAAGCGGCGCCTAACCTATCGCCAATGTTGATATAGGCGGCGCCTAAGCCATCGCCTATGTTGACGTAGGCGGTGCTTATCCTATCGTCTAACTGAGGTAGTAACCATAGGCAATGGTATAAGCATGGGTTAACCTATCGCCTATGTTGATATAGGCGACGCCTAAGCCATCGCCTATGTAAGCCATCGCCTATATTGACATAGGCGGCACCTAACCTATCGCCTAAGTGAGGCAGTGAGCATAGGTAATGATATAAGCGTCCCTTAACCTATCGCCTATGTTGATATCAGTGGCGCCTATGGCATCTCCTATGTTTACATAGGCGGCACCTAACCTATCGCCTAAGTGAGGCATCAAGCATAGGCAATGGTATAAGCGGCGCCTAACCTATCTCCTATGTTAATATAGGCGAGCCCTAAGCGATAGCCTATGTTGACATAGGCGGCACCTAACCTATCTCCTAAGTGAGGCGGTGTGAATAGGAAATGGTATAAGCGGCGCCTAACCTGTCGCCTATGTTGATATAGGCGGCACCTAATCCATCGACTATGTTGACATAGGTGGCACCTAACCTATCGCCTAAGTGAGGCAGTGAGCATAGGTAATGGTATAAACAGCTCCTAACCTATCGCCTAAGTGAGGTAGTGAGAATAGGTAATGGTATAAGCGGCCCCTAACCTATCGCCTATGTTGACATAGGTGGCGCCTATGGCATCGCTTATGTTTACATAGGCGGCGCCTAACCTACAGCCTAATTGAGGCAGCGAGCATAGGCAATGGTATAAGGGGGCCTAACCTATTACCTATGTTGACATACGTGGCGCCTAAGTCATTGCCTATGTTTATATATGCGGCGTTAAACCTATCGCCTAAGTGAGGCAGTATGCATAGGCAATGGTATAAGCGGCGCCTAACCTGTCGCCTATGTTGATATAGGCGGCGCCTAATCCATCGCATATGTTGACATAGGCGGCACCTAACCTATCATCTAAGTGAGGCAGTGAGCATAGGTAATGGTATAAGCGGCGCCTAACCTATCGCCTATGTTTATATAGGTGGCGTCTATGGCATCGCCTATGTTTACATAGGCGGCGCCTAACCTATCGCCTAAGTGAGGCAGCAAGAATAGGCTATGGTATAAGCGGGGCCTAACCTATCGCCTATGTTTATATATGTGGCGCCAAGGCCATTGCGTATGTTTATATATACGGCGCCTAACCTATCGCCTAAGTGAGGCAGTAAGCATAGGCAATGCTATAAGCCGCGCCTAACTTAACGTCTATGTTGATATAGGCGGTGCCTAAGCCACCGCCTATGTTGACGTAGGTGGTGCCTAACCTATCGCCTAATTGAGGCAGTGAGCATAGGCAATGGTATAAGCGGCAGATAACCTATCTCCTATGTTAATATAGGCGGCGCCTAAGCCATTGCCTATGTTGACATAGACGGAGCCTAACCTATCGCCTAAGTGAGGCAGTGAGTATAGGCAATGGTATAAGCGGAACCTAACCTATCGCCTATGTTGATATAGGAGGCGCCTAAACCAATGCCTATGTTAACATAGGCGGCGTCTCACTTATCGCCAAATTGAGGCACTGAGTATAGGCAATGGTATAAGCGGCCCCTAACCTATCGCCTATGTTGATATAGGCAGCGCCTATGCCATCGCCTATGTTGACATAGGCGGCGCCTAACCTATTACCTAAGTGATGTAGTGAGCATAGAAAATGGTATAAGAGGCTCCTAACCTATCGCCTATGTTGATATAGGTGGCACCTAAGCCATCGCCTAAGTAAGGACGAGAGCATAGCCAATGGTATAAGCGGTGCCTGACCTATCGCCTAAGTAAGGCGGTGAGCATAGGAACTGGTATTAGATGCGCATAACCTATCGCCTATGTTGATATAGGTGGCGCCTAAGATATTGCCTATGTTGACATAGACGGAGCCTAACCTATCGCCTAAGTGTGGCAGTGAGCATAGGTAATGGTATATGCGGTGCCTAACCTATCGCCTATGTTGTTATAGGTGGCGCCTAAGCCATCACCTATGTTGACATAGAAGGCGCATAACATATCGCCTAAGTGAGTCAGTGAGCATAGGCAATGGTATAAACAGTGCCTAACCTATCTCCTATGTTGATATAGAACGCGCCTAAGACATCGCCTATGTTGACATAGGCGGTGCCTAACCTATCACCTATTTGAGGCAGTGAGCATAGGCAATTGTATAACCAGCGCCTAACCTATCGTGTATGTTGATATAGGCGGCGCCTAGTCCATCGCCTATGTTAACATAGGCAGCGCCTAACCTATCCCCTAAGTGAGGCGGTGAGGATAGGCAATGGTATAAACGACGCCTAACCTATCGCCTATGTTGATATACGTGGTGCCTTAGAAATTTCCTATGTTTATATATGCGGCGCCTAACCTATAACCTAAGTGAGGCAGTGAGCATAGGCAATGTTATAAGCGGCGCCTAACCTATCGCCTATGTTTACATCGGCAATGCCTAACCTATTGCCTTAATGAGGCATTAAAAATAGGCAGTGGTATAAGCGACGCCTAACCTATCGCCTATGTTGATATAGGCGGCGCCTAAGCGATCGCCTATGTTGACATAGACGGTACCTAACCTATCGCCTAAGTGAGGCGGTGAGAATAGGCAATGGTATAACCGACGCCTAACCTATCGCCTATGTTGATATACGTGGTGCCTAACCCATTGCCTATGTTTATATATGCGGCGCCTAACCTATCGCCTAAGTGAGGCAGTAAGCATAGGCAATGGTATAAGCGGCGCCTAACCTATCGCCTATGTTGACATAGGTGGCGCCTATGGCATCGCTTATGTTTACATAGGCGGCGCCTAACCTACCGCCTAATTGAGGCAGCGAGCATAGGCAATGGTATAAGGGGGCCTAACCTATTACCTATGTTGACATACGTGGCGCCTAAGTCATTGCCTATGTTTATATATGCGGCGTTAAACCTATCGCCTAAGTGAGGCAGTATGCATAGGCAATGGTATAAGCGGCGCCTAACCTGTCGCCTATGTTGATATAGGCGGCGCCTAATCCATCGCATATGTTGACATAGGCGGCACCTAACCTATCATCTAAGTGAGGCAGTGAGCATAGGTAATGGTATAAGCGGCGCCTAACCTATCGCCTATGTTTATATAGGTGGCGTCTATGGCATCGCCTATGTTTACATAGGCGGCGCCTAACCTATCGCCTAAGTGAGGCAGCAAGAATAGGCTATGGTATAAGCGGGGCCTAACCTATCGCCTATGTTTATATATGTGGCGCCAAGGCCATTGCGTATGTTTATATATACGGCGCCTAACCTATCGCCTAAGTGAGGTAGTAAGCATAGGCAATGCTATAAGCCGCGCCTAACTTAACGTCTATGTTGATATAGGCGGTGCCTAAGCCACCGCCTATGTTGACGTAGGTGGTGCCTAACCTATCGCCTAATTGAGGCAGTGAGCATAGGCAATGGTATAAGCGGCAGATAACCTATCTCCTATGTTAATATAGGCGGCGCCTAAGCCATTGCCTATGTTGACATAGACGGAGCCTAACCTATCGCCTAAGTGAGGCAGTGAGTATAGGCAATGGTATAAGCGGAACCTAACCTATCGCCTATGTTGATATAGGAGGCGCCTAAACCAATGCCTATGTTAACATAGGCGGCGTCTCACTTATCGCCAAATTGAGGCACTGAGTATAGGCAATGGTATAAGCGGCCCCTAACCTATCGCCTATGTTGATATAGGCAGCGCCTATGCCATCGCCTATGTTGACATAGGCGGCGCCTAACCTATTACCTAAGTGATGTAGTGAGCATAGAAAATGGTATAAGAGGCTCCTAACCTATCGCCTATGTTGATATAGGTGGCACCTAAGCCATCGCCTAAGTAAGGACGAGAGCATAGCCAATGGTATAAGCGGTGCCTGACCTATCGCCTAAGTAAGGCGGTGAGCATAGGAACTGGTATAAGATGCGCATAACCTATCGCCTATGTTGATATAGGTGGCGCCTAAGATATTGCCTATGTTGACATAGACGTAGCCTAACCTATCGCCTAAGTGTGGCAGTGAGCATAGGTAATGGTATATGCGGTGCCTAACCTATCGCCTATGTTGTTATAGGTGGCGCCTAAGCCATCACCTATGTTGACATAGAAGGCGCATAACATATCGCCTAAGTGAGTCAGTGAGCATAGGCAATGGTATAAACAGTGCCTAACCTATCTCCTATGTTGATATAGAACGCGCCTAAGACATCACCTATGTTGACATAGGCGGTGCCTAACCTATCACCTAATTGAGGCAGTGAGCATAGGCAATTGTATAACTAGCGCCTAACCTATCGTGTATGTTGATATAGGCGGCGCCTAGTCCATCGCCTATGTTAACATAGGCAGCGCCTAACCTATCCCCTAAGTGAGGCGGTGAGGATAGGCAATGGTATAAACGACGCCTAACCTATCGCCTATGTTGATATACGTGGTGCCTTAGAAATTTCCTATGTTTATATATGCGGCGCCTAACCTATAACCTAAGTGAGGCAGTGAGCATAGGCAATGTTATAAGCGGCGCCTAACCTATCGCCTATGTTTACATCGGCAATGCCTAACCTATTGCCTTAATGAGGCATTAAAAATAGGCAGTGGTATAAGCGACGCCTAACCTATCGCCTATGTTGATATAGGCGGCGCCTAAGCGATCGCCTATGTTGACATAGACGGTACCTAACCTATCGCCTAAGTGAGGCGGTGAGAATAGGCAATGGTATAACCGACGCCTAACCTATCGCCTATGTTGATATACGTGGTGCCTAACCCATTGCCTATGTTTATATATGCGGCGCCTAACCTATCGCCTAAGTGAGGCAGTAAGCATAGGCAATGGTATAAGCGGCGCCTAACCTATCGCCTATGTGAGGCAGTGAGAATAGGCAATGGTATAAACAGCGCCTAACCTATCGCCTATGTTGATATAGGCGGCGCCTAGTCCATCGCCTATGTTAACATAGGCGACGCCTAACCTATAACCTAAGTGAGGCTATGAGCATAGGAAATGTTATAAGCGCCTAACCTATCGCCTATGTTTACATAGGCAGCGCCTAACCTATTGCCTTAGTGAGAAAGCAAGCATAGGCAATGGTATAAGCGATGCCTAGCCTATCACCTATGTTGATATAGGCGGCGCCTAAGCGATCGCCTATGTTGACATTGACGGTGCCTAACCTATCACCTAAGTGAGGTGGTGAGAATAGGCAATGGTATAAGCGGCGCCTAACCCTTCGCCTATGTTGACATACGTGGCTCCTAAGCCATTGCCTATGTTTATATATGCGGCGCCTAACCTATCGCCTAAGTGAGGCAGTAAGCATAGGCAATGGTATAAGCGGCCCCTAACCTGTCACCAATGTTGATAAAGGCGGCGCCTAATCCATCGCATATGTTGACATAGGCGGCACCTAACCTATCGCCTAAGGCAGTAAGCATTGGTAATGGTATAAGCGACGCCTAACCTATCGCCTATGTTGATATAGGTGGCGCCTATGGCATCGCCTATGATTACATACGCGGCGCCTAACTTATCGCCTAAGTGAGGCAGCTAGCATAGGCAATTGTATATGCAGCGCCTAACCTATCGCCTATGTAGATATACATGGCGCCTAAGCCATCCCCTATGTTTAAATAGGCGGCGGCTAATCTATCGCCTAAGTGAGGCAGTAAGCATAGGCAATGGTATAAGAGGCGCCTAACCTAACGCCTATGTAGATATAGGAAGCGCCAAGCCATCGCCTATGTTGACGTAGGTGGTGCCTAACGTATCGCCTAATTGAGGCAGTGTGCATACGCAATGGTATAAGCGGCGCCTAAAGTATCGCCTATGATGATATAGGCGGTGCCTAAGCCATTGCCTATGTTAACATAGACGGAGCCTAACCTATCGCCTATGTCAGGGAGTGAGCATAGGAAATGCAATTAGCGGCGCCTAACCTATCGCCTATGTTTATATAGGCGACGCCTAAGCCATCGTCTATGTTAACATAGGCGGCGCCTAACCTATCGCCTATGTTGATATAGGAGGCGCCTAAACCATCGCCTATGTTAACATAGGCGGTGCCTAACCTATCGACAAAGTCAGGCACTGAGCATAGGAAATGGTATACGCGGTGCCTAATCTATCACCTATGTTGATATAGGTAGCGCCTAAGGCATCGCCTATGCTGACATAGGTTGCGCCTAACCTATCACCTAAGGGAGGTAGTGAGCATTGAAAATGGTATAAGCGGCACCTAACCTATCGCCTATGTTGATATAGGTGGCGCCTATGCTATCACCTATGTTGATATAGGTGGTGCCTAAACGATCGCCTATGTTGACATAGGGGGCGCCTAACCTATCGCCTAAGTGAGGCGGTGAGAATAGGAAAAAGTATAAGCGGCGCCTAACCTGTCGCCTATGTTGATATAGGCGGCGCCTAATCAATAGACTATGTTGACATAGGCGGCACCTAACGTATCTCCTAAGTGAGGCAGTAAGCATAGGTAATGGTATAAGCGGCTCTTAACCTATCGCCTATGTTGACATAGGTGGCGCCTATGGCATCACTTATGTTCACATAGGCGGCGCCTAACCTATCGCCGAACTGAGACAGTGAGCATAGGCAATGGTATAAGCGGCGCCTAACCTATCGCCTATGTTGATATATGTGGGGCCTAAGCCATCTCCTATGTTTATATAAGCGGCGGCTAACCTCTTGCCTATGTGAGGAAGTAAGCATAGGCAATGGTATAAGCGGCGCCTAACCTAACTTCTATGTTGATATAGGCGGCGCCTAAGCCATCGCCTATGAAGATGTAGGTGGTGCCTAACCTATCGCCTAATTGAGACAATGAGCATAGGCAATGGTATAAGGGGCGCCTAACCTATCGCCTATGTTGATATAGGCGGCGCCTAAGCCATTCCCTATGTTGACATACATGGAGCCTAACCTATCGCCTATGTTGATATAGGCGACGTCTAAGGCATCGCCTATGTTGACATAGGCGGCGCTAACCTATCGCCTAAGTGAGGCAATAAGCATAGGCAATGGTATAAGCGGCGCCTAAGTGAGGCAATAAGCATAGGCAATGGTATCAGCGGCGCCTAACCTATCTCCTATGTTGATATAGACGGCGCCTAAGCCATCCCCTATGTTGACATTGGCGGTGCCTAACCTATCGCCTAATTGAGGCACTGAGCATAGGCAATGGTATTAGCGCCGCCTAAGCTTTCGCCTATGTTGATATAGCCAGTGACTAATCCATCGCCTATGTTGACATAGGCGGCGCCTAACCTATCGCCTAAGTGAGGTAGTGAGCATAGACAATGGTATAAGCGGCGCCTAAACTGTTTTCTATGTTGATATAGGTGGCACCTAAGCCATCGCCTAAGTGAGTCAGTGAGCATAGACAATGGTATAACCGGAACCTAACCTATCGCCTATGATGATATAGGAAGCGCCTAAGCGATTTCCTATATTTACATAGACGGAGCCTAACCTATCACCTAAGTGAGGTAGTGAGCATAGGTAATGGTATAAGCGGCGCCTAACCTATCGCCTATAACGGTATAGGTAGAGCCTAAGCCATCACCTATGTTTACATAGGAGGCGCCTAACCTATCGCCTAAGTGAGGCAGTAAGAATAGGCAATGGTATAAGCGGCGCCTAACCTATGGCCTATGTTGATACAGTTGACGCCTAAGCCATCTCCTATGTTGACATAGGAGGTGCCTAACCTATCGCCTAATTGAGGTAGTGAGCATAGGCATTGTTATAAGCGGCGCCTAACCTATCTCCTATGTTGATATAGGTGGCGCCTAAGCCATCAACGATATTGACATAGGCGGAGCCTAACCTATCGCCCATGTAAGGCAGTAACCGTAGACTATGGTATAAGCGGTGCCTAACCTATTGCCTATGTTAATATATAGGAGGCGCCTAAGCCATCACCTATGTTGACATAGGCGGCGCCTAACCTATCGCCTAAGTGAGGTAGTGAGCATAAGCAATGGCATAAGAGGAGCCTAAACTATCGCCTATGTTGATATAGGCAGCACCATATCAATTGCCTATGTTGACATAGGCGGCGCCTAACCTATCGCCTAAGTGAGGCAGTGAGCATAGACAATGGTATAAGCAGCGCGTAACATATCACCTATGTTGATATAGGAGGAACCTAATCCATCGCCTAAGTAAGGCAGTGAGCATAGGCAATGGTATAAGCAACACCTAATCTATCTCCTATGTTGATATAGGTGGAGCCTAAGCGATCGCCTATGTTGACATAGGCGGCGCCTAACCTATCACCTAAGTGAGGCGGAAAGCATAGTCAATAGTATAAGCGGCACCTAACCTATCGCCTATGTTGATATAGGCAGCACCATATCCATTTCCTATGTTGACATAGGCGACGCCTAACCTATCGCCTAAGTAAGGCGGTGAGCATAGGCAATGGTATAAGCGGCGCCTAACCTATATCCTATGTTGATATAGGAGGCACCTAAACCATCGCCTATGTTAGCATAGGTGACTCCTAACCTATCGCCAAAGTCAGGCACTGAGCATAGGCAATGGTATAAACGGCGCCTAACCTATCTCCTATGTTGATATAGGAGGTGCCTAAACCATCCCTATGTTAACATAGGTGGCGCCTAACCTATCGCCAAAGTGAGGCACTGAGCATAGGCAATGGTATAAGCGGCGCCTAACGTATCGCCTATGTTGATATAGGTACCGCCTGAGCCATCACCTATGTTTATATATGCGGCGCCCAACCTATCGACTAAGTGTGGCAGTAAGCATAGGGAATGGTATAAGCGGCGCCTAACCTATCGCCAATGTTGATATAGGCGGCCCCTAAGCCATTGCTTATGTTGACGTAGGCGGTACCTAACCTATCACCGAATTGAGGTAGTGAGCATAGCCAATGGTATAAGCATCTCCTACTCTATCGCCTATTTTGATATAGGCGGCACCTAAGCCATCGCCTATATTGACATAGGCGGCACCTAACCTAACGCCTATGTAAGGCAGTAAGTATGGGTAATGGTATGAGAGGCGCCTAACCTATCGCCTATGTTGATATAGGGGGCTCCTTTGGAATCTCCTATGTTTACATAGGCGGCGCCTAACCTATCGCCTTAGTAAGGCAGCAAGCATAGGCAATGGTATAAGTTGTGCCTAACCTATCGCATATGTTGTTATAGGCGGCGCCTAAGCGATCGCCTATGTTGACATAGGCAGCGCCTAACCTATCGCCTAAGTGAGGCGGTGAGAAGAGGCAATGGTATAAGCGGTGCCTAACCTATCGCCTATGTTGATATAGGCGGCGCCTAATCCATCGACTATGTTGACATAGGCGGCACCTAACCTATCGCTTAAGTGAGGGAGTGAACATAGGTAATGGTATAAGCTTCGCCTAACCTATCACCTATGTTGACATAGGTGGCGCCTATGGCATCGCTTATGATTACATAGGAGGCGCCTAACCTATCGCCTAAGTGAGGCAGCGAGCATAGGCAATGATATAAGCGGCGCCTAACCTATCACCTATGTTGACTTACGTGGCGCCGAATCCATTGCCTATGTTTATATATGAGGCACCTAACCTATCGCCCATGTGAGGAAGTAAGCACAGGAAATGGTATAAGCGACCCCTAACCTGTCGCCGATGTTGATATAGGCGGCGCCTAATCTATCGCATATGTTGACATAGGCGGCACCTAACCTATCCCCTAAGGCAGTGAGCATAGGTAATGGTATAAGCGGCACCTAACCTATCACCTATGTTGATATACGTGGTGCCTATGGCATCGCCTATGTTTACATGGGCGGCGCCTAACTTATCGCCTAAGTGAGGCAGATAGCATAGGCAATAGTATAAGCGGCGCCTAACCTATCGCCTATGTTGATATACGTGGTGCCTAAGCTATCGCAAATGTTTAAATAGGCGGCGGCTAATCTATCGCCTAAGTGAGGCAGTAGGCATAGGTAATGGAATAAGCGGCGCCTAACCTATCGCCTATGTTGTTATAGGCAGCCCCTAAGCCATCACCAATGTTGACGTAGGAGGTGCCTAACCTATCGCATAATTGATGCAGTGAGCATAGGCAATGGTATAAGCGGTTCCTACCCTATCGCCTATGTTTATATAGGCAGCGCCTACGCCATTGCCTATGTTGACATAGACGGAGCCTAACCTATCGCCTATGTAAGGCAGTGAGCATAGGAAATGGTATAAGCGGCGCCTAACCTATCGCCTATGTTGATATTGGCAACACCTAAGCCATCGTCTATGTTGACATAGGTTGCGCCTAACCTATCGCCTAAGTGAGGCGGTAAGCATAGGCAATGGTATAAGCGACACCTAACCTATCTTCTATGTTGATATAGGAGGCTCCTAAACCATCGCCTATGTTAACATAGGTGGCGCCTAACCTATCGCCAAAGTGAGGCACTAATCATAGGCAATGGTATAAGCGGTGCCTAACCTATCACCTATGTTGATATAGGCAGCGCCTAAGCCATCGCCTATGTTGACATAGGGGGTGCCTAATCTATCTCCTAAGTGAGGTAGTGAGCATAGACAATGGTATAAGCAGCGCCTAACCTAACACCTATGTTGATATAGGAGGCACCTCTTCCATCCCCTAAGTGAGGCAGTGACCATAGCGAATGGTATAAGCGGCATCTAACCTTTCGCCTATGTTGATATAGGTGGCGCCTAAGCGATTGCCTATGTTGACTTAGGCGGCGCCTAACCTATCGCCTAAGTAAGGCGGTGAGCATAGGCAATGGTATAAGCGGCGCATAACCTATCGCCTATGTTGATATAGGTGGCGCCTAAGCCATTGCCTATGTTGACATAGACCGAGGCTAACCTATCACCTATGTGAGAATGTGAGCATAGGTAATGGTATAAGCGGCGCCTATCTATAGCTTATGTTGATATAGTTGGCGCCTAAGCCATCACGTATGTTGACATAGAAGGCACCTAACCTATCGCCTTAGTGAGGCAGTGAGCATAGGAAGTATTATAAGAGGTGCCTAACCTATCGCCTATACTGATATAGACGCCGTCTAAGCCATCGCCTATATTGACATAGGCGGAGCCTAACGTATCACCTATGTGAGGCAATGAGAATAGGCAATGGTATAACCGGCGCCTAACCTATCGCCTATGTTGATATAGGTGGCGCCTAAGCCATCGCCTATGTTAACATAGGTGGAGCCTAACCTATCGCCTAAGTGACGTAGTGAGCATAGGCAATGGTATAAGCGGCGCCTAACCTATCGCCTATGTTGATGTAGGTGGCGCCTAAGCCATCGCCTATATTGACATAGGCGGCGCGTAACCTATCGCCTATGTTGATATAGGCAGCACCATATCCATTGCCTCTGTTGACATAGGCAGTGTCTAACCTATCGCCTAAGTGACGCAGTGAGCATAGGCAACGGTATAAGCGGCGCCTAACCTAACGCCTATGTTGATGTAGGTGGCGCCTAAGACATCGCCTATATTGACATAGGCGGCGCCTAACCTATCGCCTATGTTGATATAGGCAGCACCATATCCATTGCCTCTGTTGACATAGGCAGTGTCTAACCTATCGCCTAAGTGAGGTAGTGAGCATAGACAATGGTATAAGCGGCGCCTAACCTATCACCTATGTTGATATATGCGGCACCTAAGCCATCGCCTAAGTGAGGCAGTTAGCATAGGCAATGGTATAAGCGGCGCCTAACCTATCGCCTATGTTGATATAGGCGGAGCCTAAGCGATCACCTATGTTGACAGAGAAGGCACCTAAACTATCGCCTAAGTAAGACAGTGAGCATAGGCAATGGTATAAGAGGTGCCTAACCTATCGCCTATGTTGATATAGACGACGTCTAAGCCATCGCCTATGTTGACATAGGAGAAGCCTAACCTATCACCTATGTTAGGCAATGAGAATAGGCAATGGTATAACCGGCGCCTAACCTTTCGCCTATGTTGATATACGCGGCGCCTAAGCCATCGCCTATGTTAACATAAGTGGCGCCTAACCTATCGCCTAAGTGAGGCAGTGAGCATAGGCAATGGTATAAGCGGCGCCTAATCTATCGCCTAAGTTGATATAGGCGGCGCCTAAGCCATCGCCTATGTTAACATAGGCGACGCCTAACCTTTCGCCTATGTTGATATAGGCAGCACCATATCCATTTCCTCTGTTGACATAGGCGGCCTCTAACCTATCTCCTAAGTGATGCAGTGAGCATAGACAATGGTATAAGCGGTGCCTAACCTATCACCTATGTTGATATATGCGGCACCTAAGCCATCGCCTAAGTGAGGCAGTTAGCATAGGTAATGGTATAACCGACGCCTAACCTATCGCCTATGTTGATATAGGCGGAGCCTAAGCGATCACCTATGTTGACATAGGCGGCGCCTAACCTATCTCCTAAGTGAGGCGGTGAGCATAGGCAATGGTATAAGCGGCGCCTAACCTGTCGCCTATGTTGGTATAGGCGGCGCATAATCCATCGACTATGTTGACATAGACGGCACCTAACCTATCGCCTAAGTGAGGCAGTGAGCATAGGTAATGGTATAAGCGGCGCCTAACCTATCGCCAATATAGATATAGGTGGAGCCTATGGCATCGCTTATGTATACATAGGCGGTGCCTAACCTATCGCCTATGTGAGGCAGCGAGCATAGGCAATTGTATAAGCGCCACCTAACGTATCGCCAATATTGATATACGAGTTGCCTAAGCCATTGCCTATGTTTATGTATGCGACACCCAACCTATCGCCTAAGTGAGGCAGTATGCATAGGCAATGGTATAAGCGGCACCTAATCTATCGCCAATGTTGATATAGGCGGCGCCTAAGCCATCGCCTATCTTGACGTAGGCGGTGCCTAACCTATCGCATAATGAGGCACTCACCATAGGCCATGGGATAAGCGTCGCATAATCTATCGCCTATGTTGATATAGGCGGCGCCTAAGCCATAGACTATATAGACATAGGCGGAACCTAACCTATCGCCTAAGTGAGGCAGTGAGCATAGTTAATGGTATAAGCGGCGCCTAACCTATCGCCTATGTTGACATAGGTGGCGCCTATGGCATCACTTATGTTTAAATAGGCGGAGCCTAACCTATCGCCTAAGTGAGGCAGCGAGCATAGGAAATGGTATTAGCGGAGCCTAACCTATCGCCTATGTTGACATACATGGCACCTAAGCCATTACCTATGTTTATATATGCAGCGCCTAACCTATCGCCTAAGTTAGGCAGTAAGCATAGGCAATGGTATAAGTGGCCCCTAACCTGTTGCCTATTTTGATATAAGCGGGGCCTTTTCCATCGCATATGTCAATATAGGCGGTACCTAACCTATCGCCTAAGACAGTGAGCATAGCTAATGGTATAAGCAGCGCATAACCTATCGCCTATGTTGATATAGGTGGCGCCTATAGCATCGCCTATGTTTACATCGGTGACGCCTAACTTATCGTCTAAGTGAGGCAGCTAGAATAGGCAATGGTATAAGCGGCGCCTAACCTATTGCCTATGTTGATATACGTGGCTCCTAAGCCATCGCCTATATTTAAATAGGCCGTGGCTAATCTATCGCCTAAGTGAGGCAGTAAGCATAGGCAATGGTATAAGCGGAGCCTAACCTAATGCCTATGTTGATATAGGCAGCGCCTAACCCATCGCCTGTGTTGACGTAGGAGGTGCCTAACCTATCGCCTAATTGAGGCAGTGAGCATAGGCAATGTTATAAGCGGCGCCTAACCTATCACCTATGTTGATATAGACGGCGCCAACGCCATTGCCTATGTTGACATCGACAGAGCCTAAAGTATCACCTATGTCAGGCAGTGAGCATAGGAAATGGTATAAGCGGTGCCTAACCTTTCGCCTATGTTGATATAGGCGACGCCTAAGCTATCATCTATGTTGACATAGGCGGCGCCTAACCTGTTGCCTATGTGAGGCAGTGAGCATAGACAATGGTATAAGCGGCGCCTAGCCTATCGCCTATGTTATTATAGGAGGCGCCTAAACCATCGCCTATGTTAACATAGGTGGCGCCTAAGCTATCGCCAAAGTGAGGCACTGAGCATAGGTAATGGTATAAGCGGCGCCTATCCTATCACCTATGTTTATATAGGTTGTGCCGAAGCCATTTCCTATGTTGACATTGGCGGCGCCTAACCTATCTCCTAAGTGAGGTAGTAAGCATAGACAATGGTATAAGCGGCGCCGAACCTATCGCCTATGTTTATATAGACGGCGCCAATGTCATTGCCTATGTTGACATAGACAGAGCCTAAAGTATCACCTATGTCAGGGAGTGAGCATAGGAAATGGTATAAGCGGTGCCTAACCTATCGCCTATGTTGATATAGGCGACGCCTAAGCTATCATCTATGTTGACATAGGAGGCACCTAACCTATTGCCTATGTGAGGCAATGAGCATAGACAATGGTATTAGCGGCGCCTAACCTATCGCCTATGTTGATATAGGCGGCGCCTAAGCGATTGCCTATGTTGACTTAGGCGGAGCGTAGGCAATGGTATAAGTGGCGCATAACCAATCGCCTATATTGATATAGCTGACGCCTAAGCCATTGCCTATGTTGACATAGACCGAGCCTAACATATCGCCTACGTGAGAGAGTGAGCATAGGTAATGGTATAAGCGGCGCCTGACCGATCGCCTATGTTTATATAGGTGGCTCCTAATCCATGACCTATGTTGTCATAGGAGGCGCCTAACCAATCGCCTAAGTGAGGCAATGAGCATAGGCAATGGTATAAGCGGTGCCTAACCTATCGCCTATGCTGATATAGACGGCGCCTAAGCCATCGCCCATGTTGACATAGGCGGCGCCTAACCTATCGCCTATGTGAGGCAGCGAGCATAGGCAATTGTATAAGCGCCACCTAACGTATCGCCAATGTTGATATACGAGTTGCCTAAGCCATTGCCTATGTTTATGTATGCGACACCCAACCTATCGCCTAAGTGAGGCAGTATGCATAGGCAATGGTATAAGCGGCACCTTATCTATCGCCAATGTTGATATAGGCGGCGCCTAAGCCATCGCCTATCTTGACGTAGGCGGTGCCTAACCTATCTCATAATGAGGCAGTCACCATAGGCCATGGGATAAGCGTCGCATAATCTATCGCCTATGTTGATATAGGCGGCGCCTAAGCCATAGACTATGTAGACATAGGCGGCACCTAACCTATCGCCTATGTGAGGCAGTGAGCATAGGTAATGGTATAAGCGGCGCCTAACCTATCGCCTATGTTGACATAGGTGGCGCCTATGGCATCACATATGTTTAAATAGGCGGCGCCTAACCTATCGCCTAAGTGAGGCAGCGAGCATAGGAAATGGTATTAGCGGCACCTAACCTATCGCCTATGTTGACATACATGGCACCTAAGCCATTACCTATGTTTATATATGCAGCGCCTAACCTATCGCCTAAGTTAGGCAGTAAGCATAGGCAATGGTATAAGTGGCCCCTAACCTGTTGCCTATTTTGATATAGGCGGGGCCTTTTCCATCGCATATGTTGACATAGGCGGTACCTAACCTATCGCCCAAGACAGTGAGCATAGCTAATGGAATAAGCGGCGCATAACCTATTGTCTATGTTGATATAGGTGGCGCCTATAGCATCGCCTATGTTTACATCGCTGACGCGTAACTTATCGTCTAAGTGAGGCCGCTAGAATAGGCAATGGTATAAGCGGCGCCTAACCTATTGCCTATGTTGATATACGTGGCGCCTAAGCCATCGCCTATATTTAAATAGGCCGTGGCTAATCTATCGCCTAAGTGAGGCAGTAAGCATAGGCAATGGTATAAGCGGCGCCTAACCTAACGCCTATGTTGATATAGGCAGCGCCTAACCCATCGCCTGTGTTGACGTAGGAGGTGCCTAACCTATCGCCTAATTGAGGCAGTGAGCATAGGCAATGTTATAAGCGGCGCCTAACCTATCGCCTATGTTGATATAGACGGCGCCAACGCCATTGCCTATGTTGACATCGACAGAGCCTAAAGTATCACCAATGTCAGGCAGTGAGCATAGGAAATGGTATAAGCGGTGCCTAACCTATCGCCTATGTTGATATAGGCGACGCCTAAGATATCATCTATGTTGACATAGGCGGCGCCTAACCTATTGCCTATGTGAGGCAGTGAGCATAGACAATGGTATAAGCGGCACCTAACCTATCGCCTATGTTATTATAGGAGGCGCCTAAACCATCGCCTATGTTAACATAGGTGGCGCCTAAGCTATCGCCAAAGTGAGGCACTGAGCATAGGTAATGGTATAAGCGGCGCCTATCCTATCACCTATGTTTATATAGGTTCTGCCGAAGCCATTTCCTATGTTGACATTGGCGGCGCCTAACCTATCACCTAAGTGAGGTAGTAAGCATAGACAATGGTATAAGCGGCGCCGAACCTATCGCCTATGTTTATATAGACGGCGCCAACGCCATTGCCTATGTTGACATAGACAGAGCCTAAAGTATCACCTATGTCAGGGAGTGAGCATAGGCAATAGTATAAGCGGCGCCTAACCTATCGCCTATGTTGATATACGTGGTGCCTAAGCCATCGCAAATGTTTAAATAGGCGGCGGCTAATCTATCGCCTAAGTGAGGCAGTAGGCATAGGCAATGGAATAAGCGGCGCCTAACCTATCGCCTATGTTGTTATAGGCAGCCCCTAACCCATCACCAATGTTGACGTAGGAGGTGCCTAACCTATCGCATAATTGATGCAGTGAGCATAGGCAATGGTATAAGCGGCGCCTACCCTATCGCCTATGTTTATATAGGCAGCGCCTACGCCATTGCCTATGTTGACATAGACGGAGCCTAACCTATCGCCTATGTAAGGCAGTGAGCATAAGAAATGGTATAAGCGGCGCCTAACCTATCGCCTATGTTGATATTGGCAACACCTAAGCCATCGTCTATGTTGACATAGGTTGCGCCTAACCTATCGCCTAAGTGAGGCGGTAAGCATAGGAAATGGTATAAGCGACACATAACCTATCATCTATGTTGATATAGGAGGCTCCTAAACCATCGCCTATGTTAACATAGGTGGCGCCTAACCTATAGCCAAAGTGAGGCACTAAGCATAGGCAATGGTATAAGCGGTGCCTAACCTATCACCTATGTTGATATAGGCAGCGCCTAAGCCATCGCCTATGTTGACATAGGGGGTGCCTAATCTATCTCCTAAGTGAGGTAGTGAGCATAGACAATGGTATAAGCAGCGCCTAACCTAACACCTATGTTGATATAGGAGGCATCTCTTCCATCCCCTAAGTGAGGCAGTGACCATAGCGAATGGTATAAGCGGCATCTAACCTATCGCCTATGTTGATATAGGTGGCGCCTAAGCAATTGCCTATGTTGACTTAGGCGGCGCCTAACCTATCACCTAAGTAAGGCGGTGAGCATAGGCAATGGTATAAGCGGCGCATAACCTATCACCTATGTTGATATAGGTGGCGCCTAAGCCATTGCCTATGTTGACATAGACCGAGGCTAACCTATCGCCTATGTGAGAATGTGAGCATAGGTAATGGTATAAGCGGCGCCTATCTATAGCTTATGTTGATATAGTTGGCGCCTAAGCCATCACGTATGTTGACATAGAAGGCACCTAACCTATCGCCTTAGTGAGGCAGTGAGCATAGGAAGTATTATAAGAGGTGCCTAACCTATCGCCTATACTGATATAGACGGCGTCTAAGCCATCGCCTATGTTGACATAGGCGGATCCTAACGTATCACCTATGTGAGGCAATGAGAATAGGCAATGGTATAACCAGCGCCTAACCTATCGCCTATGTTGATATAGGTGGCGCCTAAGCCATCGCCTATGTTAACATAGGTGGAGCCTAACCTATCGCCTAAGTGACGCAGTGAGCATAGGCAATGGTATAAGCGGCGCCTAACCTATCGCCTATGTTGATGTAGGTGGCGCCTAAGCCATCGCCTATATTGACATAGGCGGCGCCTAACCTATCGCCTATGTTGATATAGGCAGCACCATATCCATTGCCTCTGTTGACATAGGCAGCTTCTAACCTATCGCCTAAGTGAGGTAGTGAGCATAGACAATGGTATAAGCGGCGCCTAACCTATCACCTATGTTGATATATGCAGCACCTAAGCCATCGCCTAAGTGAGGCAGTTAGCATAGGCAATGGTATAAGCGGCGCCTAACCTATCGCCTATGTTGTTATAGGCGGAGCCTAAGCGATCACCTATGTTGACAGAGAAGGCACCTAAACTATCGCCTAAGTAAGATAGTGAGCATAGGCAATGGTATAAGAGGTGCCTAACCTATCGCCTATGCTGATATAGACGACGTCTAAGCCATCGCCTATGTTGACATAGGCGAAGCCTAACCTATCACCTATGTTAGGCAATGAGAATAGGCAATGGTATAACCGGCGCCTAACCTTTCGCCTATGTTGATATACGCGGCGCCTAAGCCATCGCCTATGTTAACATAAGTGGCGCCGAACCTATCGCCTAAGTGAGGCAGTGAGCATAGGCAATGGTATAAGCGGCGCCTAATCTATCGCCTAAGTTGATATAGGCGGCGCCTAATCCATCGCCTATGTTAACATAGGAGGCGCCTAACCTTTCGCCTATGTTGATATAGGCAGCACCATATCCATTTCCTCTGTTGACATAGGCGACCTCTAACCTATCGCCTAAGTGATGCAGTGAGCATAGACAATGGTATAAGCCGTGCCTAACCTATCACCTATGTTGATATATGCGGCACCTAAGCCATCGCCTAAGTGAGGCAGTTAGCATAGGTAATGGTATAACCGGCGCCTAACCTATCGCCTATGTTGATATAGGCGGAGCCTAAGCGATCACCTATGTTGACATAGGCGGCGCCTAACCTATCTCCTAAGTGAGGCGGTGAGCATAGGCAATGGTATAAGCGGCGCCTAACCTGTCGCCTATGTTGGTATAGGCGGCGCATAATCCATTGACTATGTTGACATAGACGGCACCTAAACTATCGCCTTAGTGAGGCAGTGAGCATAGGTAATGGTATAAGCGGCGCCTAACCTATCGCCAATGTAGATATAGGTGGAGACTATGGCATCGCTTATGTAAACATAGGCGGTGCCTAACCTATCGCCTATGTGAGGCAGAGAGCATAGGCAATTGTATAAGCGCCACCTAATGTATCGCCAATATTGATATACGAGTTGCCTAAGCCATTGCCTATGTTTATGTACGCGACACCCAACCTATCGCCTAAGTGAGGTAGTATGCATAGGCAATGGTATAAGCGGCACCTAATCTATCGCCAATGTTGATATAGGTGGCGCCTAAGCCATCGCCTATCTTGATGTAGGCGGTGCCTAACCTATCACATAATGAGGCACTCACCATAGGCCATGGGATAAGCGTCGCATAATCTATCGCCTATGTTGATATAGGCGGCGCCTAAGCCATAGACTATGTAGACATAGGCGGAACCTAACCTATCGCCTAAGTGAGGCAGTGAGCATAGTTAATGGTATAAGCGGCGCCTAACCTATCGCCTATGTTGACATAGGTGGCGCCTAAGACATTGCCTAGGTTTATATATGCGGTGCCTAACCTATCGCCTAAGTGAGGCAGTAAGCATAGGCAATGGTTTAAGCGGCGCCTAACCATTCGCCTTTGTTGATATAGGCGGCGCCTAATCCATGGCATATGTTGACATAGGCGGCACCTAACCTATCATCTATGTGAGGCAGTGAGCATATGTAATTGTATAAGCGGCGCCTAACCTATCGCCTATGTTGATATAGGTGGCACCTATGGCTTCGCCTATGTTTACATAGGCGGCACCTAACATATCGCCTAAGTGAGGCAGCAAACATAGGCAATGGTATAAGTAGCGCCTAACCTATCGCCTATGTTTATATACTTGGCGCCTAAGCCATTGCATATGTTTATATATGCGGCGCCTAACGTATCGCCTAAGTGAGGCAGTAAGCATAGGCAATACTATAAGCGGCGCATAACTTAACGCCTATGTCGATATAGGCGGTGCCTAAGCCACCGCCTATGTTGTCGTAGGTGGTGCCTAACCTATCGCCGAATTGAGGTAGTGAGCATTGGCAATGGTATAAGCGGCGCCTAACCTATATCCTATGGTAATATAGGCGGCGCCTAAGCCATTGCCTATGTTGACTTAGACGGAGCCTAACCTATCGCCTAAGTGAGGCAGTGAGTATAGGCAATGGTATAAGCGGCGCCTAACCTATCCCCTATGATGATATAGGAGGCGACTAAACCAACACCTATGTAAACATAGGTGGCGCCTAACTTATCGCCAAATTGAGGCACTGAGCATAGGCAATGGTATAAGCGGCGCCTAACCTATCTCCTATGTTGATATAGGCAGCACCTAAGCCATAACCTATGTTGACATAGGAGGCACCTAACCTATTACCTAAGTGAGGTAGTGAGCATAGAAAATGGTATAAGAGGCTCCTAACCTATCGCCTATGTTGATATAAGTGGCACCTAAGCCATCGCCAAAGTAAGGCAGAGAGCATAGCCAATGGTATATGCGGCGCCTAACCTATCACCTAAGTAAGGCGGTGAGCATAGGCAATGGTCTAAGCTGCGCATATCCTATCGCCTATGTTGATATAGATGGCGCCTAAGATATTGCCTATGTTGACATAGACGGACCCTAACCTATCTCCTATATTGATATACGTGGTGCCTAAGCCATTGCCTATGTTTATATAAGCGGCGCCTAATATATCGCCTAAGTGAGGAAGTAAGCATAGGCAATGGTATAAGCGGCGCCTAACCTATCGCCTATGTGAGACAGTGAGAATAGTCAACGGTATAACCAGCCACTAACCTATCGCCTATGTTGATAGAGGCGGCGCCTAGTCCATCGCCTATGTTTACATAGGCGGCGCCTAACCTATAACCTACGTGAGGCAGTGAGCATAGGCAATGTTATAAGCGGCGCCTAACCTATCGCCTATGTTTACATAGGCATCGCCTAACCTATTGCCTTACTGAGGCAGCAAGCATAGGAAATGGTATAAGCGGCGCCTAACCTATCGCCTAAGTGAGGCAGTAAGCATAGGCAATGGTATAAGCGGTGCCTAACCTATCGCCAATGTTGATATCGGCGGCGCCTAGTCCATCGCCTATATTGACATAGGCGGCGCCTAACCTATAACCTAAGTGAGGCAGTGAGCATTGGCAATGTTATAGGCGGTGCCTATGTTTACATAGGCAGCGCCTAACCTATTTCCTTAGAGAGGTAGCAAGCATAGGCAATGGAATAAGCGACGCCTAACCTATCGGCTATGTTGATATAGGCGGCGCCTAAGCGATCGCCTATGTTGACATAGACGGTGCCTTACCTATCGCCTAAGTGAGGCGGTGAGAATAGGAAATGGTAGAAGCGGCGCCTAACCTGTCGCCTATGTTGATATAGGCGGTACCTAACCTATCGCCAAAGAGAGGCAGTGAGCATAGGTAATGGTTTAAGTGGCGCCTAACCTATCACTTATGTTGACATATGTGGCGCTTATGGCATCAGTTATGTTTACATAGGCAGAGCCTAACCTATCGCCTAAGTGAGGCAGCAAGCATAGGCAATGGTATAAGCAACACCTAACCTATCGCCTATGATGACATATGTGGCGCCTAAGCCATTGCCTATGTTTATATATGCGGCGCCTAACCTATCGCCTAAGTGAGGCAGTAAGCATAGGCAATGGTATAAGCGGCCCCTAACCTGTCGCCAATGTTGATAAAGGCGGCGCCTAATCCATCGCATATGTTAACATAGGCGGCACCTAACCTATCGCCTAAGGCAGTGAGCATTGGAAATGGTATAAGCAATGCCTAACCTATCGCCTATGTTGATATAGGTGGCGCCTATGGCATCGCCTAAGTTTACATTGGCGGTGCCTTACTTATCGCCTATGTGAGGCAGCTAGCGTAGGAAATGGTATATGCAGCGCCTAACCTATCGCCTATGTTGATATACGTGGCGCCTAAGCCATCGCCTAAGTTTAAATAGGCGGCGGCTAATCTATCGCCTAACTGAGGCTGTAGGCATAGGCAATGGTATAAGAGGAGCCTAACCTAACGCCTATGTAGATATAGGCAGCGCCAAGCCATCGACTATGATGACGTAGGTGGTGCCTAACCTATCGTCCAATTGAGGCAGTGTGCATAGGCAATAGAATAAGGGGCGCCTAACCTATCACCTATGTTTATATAGGCGACGCCTAAGACATCGTCTATGTTGACATAGGCGGCGCCTAACCTATCGCCTAAGTGAGTTAGTGAGCATATGCAATGGTATAAGCGGCGCCTAACCTATCGCCTATGTTGATATAGGAGGCGGCTAAACCATCGCCTATGTTAACATAGGCGGCGCCTAACCTATCGCAAAAGTTAGTCACTGAGCATAGGGAATGGTATATGCGGCGCCTAACCTATCCCCTATGTTGATATAGTCAGCGCCTAAGCCATCGCCTATGTTGACATAGGCGGCGCCTAACCTATCGCGTAAGTGAGGTATTGGGCATAGACAATGGTATAAGCGGCACCTCACCTATCACCTATGTTGATATAGGAGGCACCTATGCCATTGGCTAAGTTAGGCAGTGAGCATAGCTAATGGAATAAGCGGCGCCTAACCTATCACCTATGTTGATATAGGTGGCGCCTAAGCGATCGCCCATGTTGACTTAGGCGGTGCCTAACCTATCGCCTAAGTAAGGCGGGGAGCATAGGTAATGGTATAAGAGGCGCCTAACCTATCGCCTACGTTGATATAGGTGGCGCCTAAGCCATCACCTATGTTGACATAGGAGGCACCTAACGTATCTCCTAAGTGAGGCATTGAGCATAGGCAATGGTTTATGCGGCGCCTAACCTATCGCCTATGTTCATATAGGTGGCGCCTATGGCATCTCCTATATTTACATAGGCGGAGCCTAACCTATCGCCTTAGTGAGACAGCAAGCATAGGCAATGGTATAAGCGGCGCCTAACCTATCGCCTATGTTGATATAGGTGGCGCCTTAGCGATCGCCTATGTTGACATAAGCGGTGCCTAAACTATCGCCTAAGTGAGGTAGTGAGCATAGACAATGGTCTAAGCGGCGCCTAACCTGTCGCTTATGTTGATATAGGCAGCGCCTAATCCATCGACTATGTTGACATAGACGGCACCTAACCTATCACCTAAGTGAGGCAGTCAGTATAGGAAATGGTATAAGCGGTGCCTAACTTATCGCCTATGTTGGTATAGGTGGCGCCTATGGCATCGCTTATGTTTACATACGCGGCGCCTAATCTATCTCCTAAGTGAGGCGGTGAGCATAGGCAATGGTATAAGCGGGGACTAACCTGTCGCCTATGTTGTTATAGGCGGCGCCTAAACCAACGACTATGTTGACATAGGCGACACCTAACCTATCGCCTAAGTGAGGCAGTGAGCATTGGTAATGGTATAAGCGGCGCCTAACCTATCGCCTATGTTGATATACGTGGTCCCTAAGCCATTGCCTATGTTTATATATGCGGCGCCTAACCTATCGCCTAAGTGAGGCAGTAAGCATAGGCAATGGTATAAGCGGCGCCTAACCTATCACATATGTTGATATAGGCGGCGCCTAAGCCATCGCCTATGTTGATGTAGGCGGTGCCTAACCTATCGCCTAATTGAGGAAATGATTATAGGCAATGGTATAAGCGACGCCTAACCTAGCTCGTATGTTGATATAGGCGGCGCCTAAGCCATCGCCTATATTGACATAGTCGGCACCTAACCTATCGCCTAAGTGAGGCAGTGAGCATAGGTAATGGTATAAGCGGCGCCTAACCTATTTCCTACGTTTATATAGGTGGCGCCTATGGCAGCGTCTAACCTATTGCCTTAGTGAGGCAGCAAGCATAGGCAATGGTATAAGCGACGCCTAACATATCGCCTATGTTGATATAGGCGGCGCCAAATCCATCGACTATGTTGACATACGCGGCACCTAACCTATCGCCTAAGTGAGGCAGTGAGCATAGGTAAAGGTTTAAGCGGCGCCTAACCTATTGACTATGTTGACATAGGTGGTGTTTATGGCATCGCTTATATTAACATAGGCAGATCCTAACCTATCGCCTAAGTGAGGTAGCGAGCATAGGCAATGGTATAAGCGGCGCCTAACCTATCGCCTAATTGAAGCAGTAAGGATAGGCAATGGTATAAGCGGTGCCTAACCTATCGCCTAATTAAAGCAGTGAGGATAGGCAATGGTATAAGCGGCGCCTAACCTATCGCCTATGTTGATATAGGCGGGTCCATACCCATCGCTATTGTTGATATAGGCGGGTCCATACCCATCGCTATTGTTGACATAGGCGGTGCCTAACCTATCGCCTAATTGAGGAAGTGAGCATAGACAATGGTGTAAGTGGCGCCTAACCTATCACCTATGTTGATATAGGCGGCACCTAAGCCATCGCCTAAGTGAGACAGTGAGTATAGGCAATGGTATAACTTGTGCCTAACCTATCGCCTATGTTGATATACGCGGTGCCTAAGAGATCGCCTATGTTGACATAGGCGGCTCCTAACCTATCGCCTAAGTGAGGCGGTGAGCATAGGCAAATGTATAAGTGGCGCCTAACCTATCTCCTATGTTGATATAGACGGCGCCTAATCCATCTCATATGTTGACATATGTGGCACCTAACCTATATAGCCGGCACCTAACCTAGCGCCTAAGTGAGGCAGTGAGCATAGGTAATGGTATAAGCGACGCCTAACCCATCGCCAATGTTGATATAAGTGGAGCCTATGGCATCACCTATGTTTACATAGGCGGCGCCTAACCTAACTCCTAAGTAAGGCAGCAAGCATAGGCAATGGTATATGCGGCGCCTAACCTATCACCTATGTTGATATACGTGGTGCCTAAGCCATCGCCTATGTTTATATAGGCGGCGGCTAACCTATCGCCTATGTGAGGAAGTACGCATATGCAATGGTATAAGCGGAGCCTAACCTAACGCCTATGTTGATATTGGCGGAGCCTAATCCATCGCCTATGTTGACGTAGGCGGTGCCTAACCGATCTCCTAATTCAGGAAATGAGCATAGGGAATCGTATAAGCGGCGCCTAAGCCATTCCCTATATTGACATAGACGGAGCCTAACATATCGCCTATGTTAGGGAGTGAGCATAGTAAATGGTATAAGCCACGCCTAACCTTTCGCTTATGTTGATATAGGCGACGCCTAAGCCATCGCCTATGTTGACATAGGCGATGCCTAACCTATCGCCTAAGTGAGGATGTGAGCATAGGCAATGGTATAAGCGGGGCCTAACCTATCTCCTATGTTGATATAGGCGGCGCCTAAGCCATCACCTATGTTGACATAAGAGGCACCTAACCTATCGCCTAAGTGAGGCAGTGAGCATAGGAAATGGTATTAGCGGCGCCTAACCTATCGCCTATGTTGATATAGGCAGCGCCTAACCTATCGCCTTTGTTGACATAGGCGGCGCCTAACCAATTGCCTAAGAGAGAATAGGAAATGGTATAAGCGGTGCCTAAGTTATCGCCTTTGTTGACATAGGCGGCGCCTAACCTATGCACTAAGTGAGGCAGTGAGCATAGGAAATGGTATAAGGGGCGCCTAACCTATCACCTATGTTAATATAGGCAGCGCCTAAGCCATCGCCTTTGTTGACATAGGCGGCGCCTAACCTATCCCCTAAGTGAGGCGGTGAGCATAGACAATGGTATAAGCGGAGCCTAACCTGTCGCCTATGTTGGTATAGGGGGCACCTAATCCATCGACTATGTTGACATAGGCGACACCTAATATATCGCCTAAATGAGGCAGTGAGCATAGGTACTGGTATAAGCGGCCCCTAACCTATCGTCTATGTTGATATAGGCGGTGCCTAATCCATCGACTATGTTGACATAGGTGACACCTAATATATCGCCTAAGTGAGGCAGTGAGCATAGGTAATGGTATAAGCGGCCCCTAACCTATCGCCTATGTTGATATAGGCGGCGCCTAAGCCATCGACTATGTTGACATAGGCGACCCCTAACCTATTGCGTAAGTGAGGCGGTGAGCATAGGCAATGGTATAAACGGCGCCTAACCTATCGCCTATGTTGATATAGGTGGCGCCTATAGCATCGCCTATGTTTACATAGGCGGCGCCTAACCTCTCTCCTAAGTAAGGCAGCAAGCATAGGCAACGGTATATGCGGCGCCTAGCCTATCGCCTATGTTGATATACGTGGTGCCTAAGCCATCGCCTATTGTTTATATAGGCGGCGGCTAACCTATCGCCTAAGTGAGGCAGTACGCATAGTCAATGGTATAACGGAGCCTAACCTAACGCCTATGTTGATATTGGCGGCGCCTAAGCCATCGCCTATGTTGACGTAGGCGGTGCCTAGCCGATCTCCTAATTCAGGAAGTGAGCGTAGGGAATCGTATAAGCAGCGCCTAAGCCATTCCCTATATTGACATAGACGGAGCCTAACCTATCGCCTATGTGAGGCAGTGAGCATAGTAAATTGCATAAGCCACGGCTAACCTTTCGCTTATGTTGATATAGGCGACGCCTAAGCCATCGCCTATGTTGACATAGGCGACGCCTAACCTATTGCCTAAGTGAGGAAGAGAGCATAGGCAATGGTATAAGCGGGGCCTAACCTATCTCCTATGTTGATATAGGCGGCGCCTAAGCCATCACCTATGTTGACATAAGAGGCACCTAACCTATCACCTAAGTGAGGCAGTGAGCATAGGAAATGGTATTAGCGGCGCCTAACCTATCGCCTATGTTGATATGGGCATTGCCTAACCTACCGCCTTTGTTGACATAGGCGGCGCCTAACCAATTGCCTAAGAGAGAATAGGAAATGGTATAAGCGGTGCCTACGCTATCGCCTTTGTTGACATAGGTGGCACCTAACCTATGCACTAAGTGAGGCAGTGAGCATAGGAAATGGTGTAAGCGGTGCCTAACCTATCACCTATGTTAATATAGGCGGCGCCTAAGCCATCGCCTATGTTGACATAGGCGGCGACTAACCTATCGCCTAAGTGAGGCGGTGAGCATAGACAATGGTATAAGCGGAGCCTAACCTGTCGCCTATGTTGGTATAGGGGGAACCTAATCCATCGACTATGTTGACATAGGCGGCACCTAATATATCGCCTAAATGAGGTAGTGAGCATAGGTACTGGTATAAGCGGCCCTTAACCTATCGTCTATGTTGATATAGGCGGTGCCTTATCCATCGACTATGTTGTCATAGGCGGCACCTAATATATCGCCTAAGTGAGGCAGTGAGCATAGGCAATGGTATAAGCGGCCCCTAACCTATCGCCTTTGTTGACATAGGCGGCGCCTAACCTATTGCCTAAGTGAGGCGGTGAGCATAGGCAATGGTATAAACGGCGCCTAACCTATCGCCTATGTTGATATAGGTGGCGCCTATGGCATATCCTATATTTACATAGGAGGCGCCTAACTTATCGCCTTTGTGAGGCAGCAAGCATAGGTAATGGTATAAGTGGCACCTAAGCGATCGCCTATGTTGACATAGGCGGTGCCTAACCTACTCCTAAGTGAGGCGGTGAGCCTAGGAAATGGTATAAACGACACCTAACGTGTCGCCTATGTCGATATAAGCGGAACCTAATCCATCGACTATGTTGACATTAGCGGCACCAAACCTATCGCCTAAGTGAGGCAGTGAGCATTGGCAATGGTATAAGCGGCACCTAACCTATCTCCTATGTTGATATAGGCGGACCCTAATCCATCACATATGTTTACATAGGCAGCACCTAACCTATCGTCTAAGTAAGGTAGAGCGCATAGGTAATGGAATAAGCGGCGCCTAACCTATCACCTATGTTGATATAGGTGGCGCCTGTGGCATCTCCTATATTAACATAGGAGGCGCCTTACCTATCGCCTTAGTGAGGCAGCAACCATAGGCGATTGTATAAGCAGCGCCTAACCTATCGCCTATGTTGATATATGTGGCACCTAAGCTATCGGCTATGTTGACATAGGCGGCGCCTAACCTACTCCTAAGTGAGGCAGTGAGCATAGGAAATGGTATAAACGACACCTAACTTGTCGCCTATGTCGATATAGGCAGCACCTAATCCATCGACTATGTTGACATAGGCGGCACCTAACCTATCGCCTAAGTAAGGGAGTGAGCATAGGTAATGGTATTAGCAAAGCCTAACCTATCTCCTATATTGATATAGGTGGAGCCTATGGCTTCGTTTATGTTTACATAGGCGGCGTCTAACCTATCGCCTAAGTGAGGCAGCGAGCATAGGCAATGGTATAAGCGGCGCCTAACCTATCGCCTATATACATATAGGTGGCGCCTATGCCATCACCTATGTTGACATAGGCAGCGCCTAACCTATCGACTAAGTGAGGCAGTGAGCATAGGCAATGGTATAAGCGGCGCCTAACCTATCGCCTATGTTGATATAGGCGACGCATCAGCCATCGCCTATGTTGACAAAGGTTGTGCCTAACCTATCTCCTATAGGTGCCAGTTAGCATAGGTAATGGTATAAGCGGAGCCTAACCTATAGCCTATATTGATATTGGTGGCGCCTAAGCCAACACCTACGTTGACATAGGCGAAACATAACCTATCGCCTATGTTGATATAGGTGGCTCCTATGGCATCGCTTATGTTTACATAGGCGGCGCCTAATCTATTGACTAAGTTAGGCAGCGAGCATAGGCAATGGTATATGTGGTGCCTAACCTATCACCTATGTTGACATACTTGGCGCCTAGGTCATTGCCTTTGTTTATATATGCGGCGCATAACCTATCGCCTAAGTAAGGCAGTAAGCATAGGCAATGGTATAAGCTACGCCTAACCTGTCGCCTATTTTGATATTGGCGGCGCCTAATCAATCGCATATGCTGACACAGGCGGCACCTAACCTATCGTCTAAGTGAGGCAGTGAGCATAGGTAATGGAATAAGCAGCGTCTAACCTATCGCCTATGTTGATATAGGTGGCGCCTATGGCGTCGCCTATGTTTTCAAAAGCAGCGCATAACCTATCGCCTCACTGAGGCAGCAAGCATAGTAAATGGTATAAGAGGAGCCTAACCTATCGCCTATGTTGATATACGTGGCGCCTAAGCCATAACCTATGTTTATATAGGCGGCGGCTAACCTATCGCCTAAGTGAGGAACTAAGCATAGGCAATGGAATATGCGGCGCCTAACCTAACGCCTATCTTGATATAGGCTGCGCCTAAGCCATCGCCTATGTTGACGTAAGCGGTGCCTAACTTATTGCCTAATTGAGGCAGTGATCATTGGCAATGGTATAAGCGGCGCCTAACCTATCGCCTTTGTTGATATAGGCGGCGCCTAAGCCATTGCCTATGTTGACAAACGAATCCTAACCTATCGCCTATGTTGCTATAGGCGGCGACTAAGACATCGCCTATGTTGACATAGGCGGCGCCTAACCAATCGCCTAAGTGAGGCAGTGAGCATAGGCAACGGTTTAAGCGGCGCTTATCCTATCGCCTATGTTGATATAGGAAGCACCATTTCCATTTCCTATATTGATATAGGCGGCGCCAAACCTATCGCCTAAGTGAGGCAGTGAGCATAAACAATGGTATAAGCGGTGCCTAACCTATGAACTATGTTGATATAGGCGGCACCTAAGCCATCGCCTAAGTTAGGCAGTGAGCATAGTCAATGGTATAAGCGGCGCCTAACCTATTGCCTATGTTGATATAGGCGGCACCTAAGCGATCGCCTATGTTGACATAGGCGGCGCCTAACCTATCCCCTAAGTGAGGCGGTAAGCATAGGCAATGCTATAAGCGGCGCCTAACCTGTCGCCTATGTTGATATAGGCGGTGCCTAAGCCATTGCCTATGTTGACATAAACGGAGCCTAACCTATCGCTTATGTGAGGCATTGAGCATAGGAAATGGTATAAGCGGCGCCTAACCTATCGCCTATGTTGATATAGGTGAAGCCTAAGCCATAGCATATGTTGAAATAGGCGACGCCTAACCTATCGCCTAATTGAAGCAGTGAGGATAGGCAATGGTATAAGCGGTGCCTAACCTATCGCCTAATTGATGCAGTGAGGATATGCAATGGTATAAGCGGCGCCTAACCTATCGCCTATGCTGATATAGGCGGGTCCATAGCCATCGCTAATGTTGACATACGTGGTGCCTAACCTATCGCCTAATTGAGGCAGTGAGCATAGACAATGGTATTAGTGGAGCCTAACCAATCACCTATGTTGATATAGGCGGCACCTAAGCCCTTGCCTATGTTTATATCTGAGGCACCCAACCTATCGACTAAATGTGGCAGTAAGCATAGGCAATGGTATAAGCGGCGCCTAACCTATCGCCAATGTTGATATAGGCGGCGCCTAAGCCATCTCCTATGTTGACGTAGGCGGTGCCTAACCTATCGCCTAATTGAGGCAGTGAGCATAGGAAATGGTATAAGCATCACCTACCCTATCACCTATGTTTATATAGGCGGCGCCTAAGCCATCGCCTATATTGACATAGGTGGCACCTAACCTATTGCCTAAGTGAGGCAGTGATCATAGGTAATGGTATAAGCGGCGCCTAACCTATCGTCTATGTTGATATAGGTGGCGCCTATGGCATCTCCTATGTTTACATAGGAGGCGCCTAACCTATCGCCTTAGTGAGGCAACAAGCATAGGCAATGGTATAAGCGCCGCCTAACTTATCGCCTATGTTGATATAGGCGGCGCCTAAGCGATCGATGATGTTGACATAGGGGGCGCCTAACCTATCGCCTAAGTGAGGCGGTGAGAATTGGCAATGGTATAAGCGGCGCCTAACCTGTCGCCTATGTTGATATAGGCGGCGCCTAATCCATCGACTATGTTGACATAGAGGACGCCTAAACTATCGCCTAAGTGAGGCGGTGAGAATTAGCAATGGTATAAGCGTCGCCTAACCTGTCGCCTATATTGACATAGGTAGCACCTAACCTATTGCTTAAGTGAGGCAGTGAACATAGGTAATGGTATAAGCAACGCCTAACCTATCGCCTAAGTGAGGCAGCGAGCATAGGCAATGGTATATGCGACGCCTAACCTATCGCCTATGTTGACATATGTGGTGCCTAAGCCATTGCCTATGTTTATATATACAGCGCCTAACCTATCACCTAAGTGAGGAATTAAGCACATGCAATGGTATAAGCGGCCCCTAACCTGTCGCCTATGTTGATATAGGCGGTGCCTAATACATCGCATATGTTGACATAGGCGGCACCTATCCTATCCCCTAAGGCAGTGAGCATAGGTAATGGTATAAGCGACACCTAACCTATCGCCTATGTTGATATAAGTGGCGCCTATGCCATCACCTATGTTTATATAGGCGGCGGCTAACCTATCGCCTAAGTGAGGAAGTAAGCATAGGCAATGGAATATACGGCGCCTAACCTAACGACTATCTTGATATAGGCTGCCCCTAAGCCATCGCTTATGTTGACGTAGGCGGTGCCTAACTTATCGCCTTTGTTGATATAGGCGGCGCCTAAGCCATTGCCTATGTTGACATAAACGAATCCTAACATATCGCCTATGTTGATATAAGCGGCGACTAAGACATCGCCTATGTTTTCATAGGCGGCGCCTAACTAATCGCCTAAGTGAGGCAGTGAGCATAGGAAATGGTTAAGCGGCGCCTAACCTATCGCCTATGTTGATATAGGCAACACCATTTCCATTGACTATATTGACATAGGTGGCACCTAACCTTATGTCTAAGTGAGGTAGTGATCATAGGTAATGGTATAAGGGGTGCCTAACCTATCGCCTATGTTGATATAGGTGGCGCCTATGGAATTACCTATGTTTACATAGGCGGTGCCTAACCTATCGCCTTAGTGAGGCAACAAGCATAGGCAATGGTATAAGCGGCGCCTAACCTATCGCCTATGTTGATATAGGCGGCACCTAAGCGATCGCTGATGTTGACATAGGCGGCGCCTAACCTATCGCCTAAGTAAGGCAGTGAGCATAGGTAATGGTATAAGCGGCCCCTAAGCTATCGCTTATGTTGATATAGGTGGCGCCTATGGAATCTCCTATGTTTACATAGGAGGCGCCTAACCTATCGCCTTAGTGAGGTAGCAAGCATAGGCAATGGTATAAGCGGCGCCTAACCTATCGCCTATGTGAGGCAGTGAGCATAGCCAATGGTATAAGCGGCGCCTAACCTATCGCCAAAGTAGATATAGGTGGCGCCTAAGCGATCGCCTATGTTGACTTAGGCGGCGCCTAAGCGATCACCTATGTTTACTTTGGCGGCGCCTATCATATCACCTAAGTAAGGTGGTAAGCATAGGCAATGGTATAAGCGGCGCATAACCTATCGCCTATGTTGATATAGGTGGCGCCTAAGCCAATGCCTATGTTGACATAGACCGATCCTAACCTATCGCCTAAGTGAGAAAGTGAGCATAGGTAATGGTATAAGTGGCGCCTATCTATCGCCTATGTTGATATAGGTGGCGCCTAAGCCATCTCCAATGTTGACATAGAAGTCGCCTAACCTATCGCCTAAGTGAGGCAGTGAGCATAGGTAATGGTATAAGCGGCCCCTAACCTATCGCTTATGTTGATATAGGTGGCGCCTATGGCATCTCCTATGTTTACATAGGAGGCGCCTAACCTATCGCCTTAGTGAGGTAGCAAGAATAGGCAATGGTATAAGAGGCGCCTAACCTATCTCCTATGTGAGGCAGTGAGCATAGCCAATGGTATAAGCGGTGCCTAAACTATCGCCAAAGTAGATATAGGTGGCGCCTAAGCGATCGCCTATGTTGACTTAGGCGGCGCCTAAGCGATCACCTATGTTTACTTTGGCGGCGCCTATCATATCACCTAAGTAAGGTGGTGAGCATAGGCAATGGTATAAGCGGCGCATAACCTATCGCCTATGTTGATATAGGTGGCGCCTAAGCCAATGACTATGTTGACATAGACCGAGCCTAACCTATCGCCTAAGTGAGAAAGTGAGCATAGGTAATGGTATAAGCGGCGCCTATCTATCACCTATGTTGATATAGGTGGCGCCTAAGCCATCACCAATGTTGACATAGAAGGCGCCTAACCTATCGCCTAAGTGAGGCAGTGATCATAGGTGATGGTATAAGCGACTCCTAACTTATCGCCAATGTGGATATAGGTGGCCCCTATGGCATCGCTTATGTTTACATAAGCGGCGCCTAACCTATAGCCTCAGTCTGGCAGCAAACATAGGCAATGTTATAAGCGGCGCCTAACCTATCGCATATGTTGATATACATGGCGCCTAAGCCATTGCCTATGATCATCTATGCGGCGCCCAACCTATCGACTAAGTGGGGCAGTAAGCATAGGCAATGGTATAAGCGGCGCCTAACCTATCGCCAATGTTGATATAGGCGGCGCCTAAGCCATCGCCTATTTTGACGTAGGCGGTGCCAAACCTATCGCCTAATTGAGGCAGTGAGCATAGGCAATGGTATAAGCATCGCCTACCCTATCGCCTATGTTGATATAGGCGGCGCCTAAGACATCGCCTATATTGACATAGGCGGCACCTATCCTATTGCCTAAGTGAGGCAGTGAGTATAGGAAATGGTATAAGCGGCGCCTAACCTATCGCCTATGTTGATATAGGTGGAGCCTATGGCATCTCCTATGTTTACATAGGAGGAGCCTAACCTATCGCCTTAGTGAGGCAGCAAGCATAGGCAATGGTATAAGCGGTGCCTATCCTATCGCCTATGTTGATATAGGCGGCGCCTAAGCGATCGTTGTTGTTGACATAGGCGGCGCCTAACCTATCGCCTAAGTGAGGCGGTGAGAATAGGCAATGGTATAAGCGTCGCCTAACGTGTCGCCTATGTTGATATAGGCGGCGCCTAATCCATCGACTATGTTGACATAGGTGGCACCTAACCTATCGCTTAAGTGAGACAGTGAACATAGGTAATGGTATAAGCGGCGCCTAACCTATCACCTATGTTGACATAGGTGGCCCCTATGGCATCTATTATATTTACCTAGGCGGCGCCTAACCTATCGCCTAAGTGAGGCAGTGAGCAGAGGCAATGGTATAAGCGGCGCCTAACCTATCGCCTATGTTGATATAGGCGGCACCTAAGCGATCGCCTATTCTGACATAGGCAACGCCTAACCTATCACCTAAGTGAGGCGGTGAGATGAGGCAATGGTATAAGCGGCGCCTAACCTGTCTCCTATGTTGAAATCGGCGGCGCCTAATCCATCGACTATGTTGACATAGGCGGCACCTAACCTATCGCTTAAGTGAGACAGTGAACATATGTAATGGTATAAGCGGCGCCTAACCTATCACCTATGTTGACACAGGTGGCCCCTATGGCATCTATTATGTTTACATAGGTGGCGCCTAACCTATCGCCTAAGTGTGGCAGCGAGCATAGGCAATGGTATAAGCGGCGCCTAACCTATCGCCTATGTTGATATAGGCGGCACCTAAGCGATCGCCTATTCTGACATAGGCAACGCCTAACCTATCACCTAAGTGAGGCGGTGAGATTAGGCAATGGTATAAGCGGCGCCTAACCTGTCTCCTATGTTGATATCGGCGGCGCCTAATCCATCTACTATGTTGACATAGGCGGCACCTAACCTATCGCTTTAGTGAGGCAGTGAACATAGGTAATGGTATAAGCGGCGCCTCACCTATCGCCTATGTTGACATAGGTGGCAACTATGGCATCGCTTATGTTTACATAGGCGGCGCCTAACCTATCGCCTAAGTGTGGCAGCGAGAAGAGGCAATGGTATAAGCGGCGCCTAACCTATCGCCTATATTTACATACGTGGCGTCTAAGCCATTGCCTATGTTTATATATTCGGCGCCTAACCTATCGCCTAAGTGAGGAAGTAAGAATATGCAATGGTATAACCGGCCCCTAACCTGTCGCTGATGTTGATATAGGCGCCGCCTAATCCATCGCATATGTTGACATAGGCGGCACCTAACCTATCCCCTAAGGCAGTGAGCATAGGTAATGGTTTAAGCGGCACCTAACCTGTTGCCTATGTTGATATAGGTGGCGCCTATGGCATCGCCTATGTTTACATAGGCGGCGCCTAACTTATCGCCTAAGTGAGGCAGCTAGCATAGGCAATGGTATAAGCTGCGACTAACCTATCGCCTACTTTGATATACGTGGCGCCTAAGCCATCGCCTATGTTTAAATTGGAGGTGGCTAATCTATCTCCTAAGAGAGGCAGTAAGCATAGGCAATGGTATAAGCGGCGCCTAACCTATCGTCTATTTTGATATAGGCAGCACCTAAGCCATCGCCTATGTTGACGTAGGAGGTTCCTAACCTATTGCCTAATTGAGGCACTAAGCATAGGATATGGTATAAGCAGTGCCTAACCTATCGCCTATGTTTATATAGGCGGCGCCTACGCTATTGCCTATATTGACATAGACGGAGCCTATCCTATCTCCTATGCAAGGCAGTGAGCATAAGAAATGGTATAAGCGGCGCCTAACCTATCGCCTATGTTGATATTGGCAACACCTAAGCCATCGTCTATGTTGACATAGGCTGCGCCTAACCTATGGCCTAAGTGAGGCGGTGAGCATAGGCAATGGTATAAACTATCGCCTATGATAACATAGGTGGCGCCTAACCTATCGCCAAAGTGAGGTATCGAGCATAGGTCATGGTATAAGCGGCGCCTAACATATCGCCTATGTTGATATAGGCTGCGCCTATGTTGACATAGGCGGTGCCTAACCTATCTCCTAAGTAAGGTAGTGAGCATAGACAATGGTATAAGCGGCACCTAACCTATCACCTATGTTAATATAGGCTGCGACTAAGCGATCGCCAATTTTGACATAGGCAGCGCCTAACTTTTCGCCTAAGTGAGGCGGTGAGCATAGACAATGGTATAAATGGAGCCTTATCTGTCGCCTATGTTGGTATAGGGGGCGCCTAATCCATCGACTATGTTGACATAGGCGTCACCTAATATATCGCCTAAATGAGGCAGTGAGCATAGGTACTAGTATAAGCGGCACCTAACCTATCGTCTATGTTGATATAGGCGACGCCTAATCCATCGACTATGTTGACATAGGCGGCACCAAATATATCGCCTAAGTGAGGCAGTGAGCATAGGCAATGGTATAAGCGGCCCCTAACCTATCGCCTATGTTGATATAGGCGGCGCCTAAGCCATCGCCTATGTTGACGTATGCGGTGCCTAACCTATCGCCAAATTAAGGCAGTGAGCATTGGCAATGGTATAAGCGGTGCCTAACCTATCTCTTATGTTGATATAGGCGGAGCCTAATCCATCTCCTTTGTTGACATAGGCGGCACCTAATATATCGCCTAAGTGAGGCAGTGAGCATAGGCAATGGTATAAGCGGCCCCTAACCTATCGCCTATGTTGATATAGGCGGCGCCTAACCCATCGCCTATGTTGACGTATGCGGTGCCTAACCTATCGCCAAATTAAGGCAGTGAGCATTGGCAATGGTATAAGCGGCGCCTAACCTATCTCCTATGTTTATATAGGCAGAGCCTAATCCATCGCCTATGTTGACATAGGCGGCACCTAACCTATCGCCTAAGTAAGGCAGTGAGCATAGGTAATGGTATAAGCGGTGCCTAACCTATCACCTATGTTGATAAAAGTGGCGCCTATGGAATCTCCTATGTTTACATAGGAGGCGCCTAACCTATCGCCTTAGTGAGGCAGCAAGCATAGGAAATGGTATAAGTGGCGCCTAACCTATTGCCTATGTTGAATTATGTGGCACCTAAGCGATCGCCTATGTTGACATAGGCGGCGCCTAAACTACTCCTAACTGAGGCGGTGAGCATAGGAAATGGTATAAACGGCACCTAACTTGTCTTCTATGTCTATATAGGCAGCACCTAATCCATCGACTATGTTGACATAGGTGGCACCTAACCTATCGCCTAAGTGAGGCAGTGAGAATAGGCAATGGTATTAGTGGAGCCTAACCTATCGCATATGTTGATATAGGTGGAGCCTATGGCATCGCTTATGTTTACATAGACGGCGTCTAACCTATCGCCTAAGTAAGGCAGCGAGCATAGGCAATGGTATAAGCGGCACCTAACCTATCGCGTATGTACATATAGGTGGCGCCTATGCCATCGCCTATGTTGACATAGGTGGCGCCTAACCTATCGACTAAGTGAGCCAGTGAGCATAGGCAATGGTATAAGTGGCGCCTAACCTATCTACTATGTTGATATAGGTGGCGCATCAGCCATCACCTATGTTGACAAAGGCTGCGCCTAACCTATCTCCTAAAGGAGCCAGTGAGCATAGGCAATGGTATAAGCGGAGCCTAACCTATCACCTATATTGATATATGTGGCGCCTAAGCCATAACTTATGTTGACATAGGCGAAACATAACCTATCACCTATGTTGATATAGGTGGTGCCTATGGCATCTCTTATGTTTACAGAGGCGGTGCGTAATCTATCACCTAAGTGAGGGAGCGAGCCTATGCAATGGAATAAGCGGTGCCTAACCTATTGCCTATATTGACATACTTGGTGCCTAGGCCATTTACTATGTTTATATATGTGGCGCCTAACCTATCGCCTAATTAAGGTAGTAAGCATAGGCAATGGTATAAGCGACGCCTAACCTGTCGCCTATTTTGATATAGGCTGCGCCTAATCAATCGCATATGCTGACAAAGGTGGAACCTAACCTATCGCCTAAGTGAGGCAGTGAGCATAGGTAATGGTATAAGCAGCGCCCAACCTATCGCCTATGTTGATATAGGTGGCGACTATGGCTTCGCCTGTGTTTACAAAGGCGGCGCGAAACCTATCGCCTAAGTAAGGCAGCAAGCATAAGAAATGCTATAAGAGGAGCCTAACCTATCACCTATGTTGATATACGTGGCGCCTATGCCATCACCTATGTTTACATAGGAGGCAGATAACCTATCGCCTAAGTGAGGAAGTAAGCATAGGCAATGGAATATGCGGCGCCTAACCTAACGCCTATCTTGATATAGGCGTCACCTAAGCCATCGCCTATGTTGATGAAGGCGGTGCCTAACCTATCGCCTATGTTTATATTGGCGGCACCTAAGCCATCGCCTATGTTGACGTAGGAGGTGCCTAACCGATCTCCTAATTCAGGAAGTGAGCATAGGGAATCGTATAAGCGGCGCCTAAGCCATTCCCTGTATTGGCATAGATGGAGCCTAACCTATCGCCTATGTGAGGCAGTGAGCATAGGAAATGGTATAAGCCACGCCTAACCTTTCGCTTATGTTGATATAGGCGACTCCTAAGCCATCGCCTATGTTGACATAGGCGACGCCTAACCTATCGCCTAAGTGAGGAAGTGAGCATAGGCAATGGTATAAGCGGGGCCTAACCTATCTCCTATGTTGATAAAGGTAGCACCTATGGCATCTCCTATGTTTACATAGGAGGTGCCTAACCTATCGCCATAGTGAGGCAGCAAGCATAGGAAATGGTATAAGCGGCTCCTAACCTATCGCCTATGTATATATATGTGGCACCTAAGCGATCGCCTATGTGGAAATAGGCGGCGCCTAACCTACTCCTAACTGAGGCGGTGAGCATAGGAAATGGTATAAACGGCACCTAACTTGTCGCCTATGTCGATATAGGCGGCACCTAATCCATCGACTATGTTGACATAGGTGGCACCTAACCTATCGCCTAAGTGAGGCAGTGAGAATAGGTAATGGTATTAGTGGAGCCTAACCTATCGGCTATGTTGATATAGGTGGATCCTATGGCATCGCTTATGTTTACATAGACGGCGTCTAACCTATCGCCTATGTGAGGCAGCGAGCATAGGCAATGGTATAAGCGGCACCTAACCTATCGCCTATGTACATATAGGTGGCGCCTATGCCATCGCCTATGTTGACAAAGGTGGCGCCTAACCTATCGACTAAGTGAGCCAGTGAGCATAGGCAATGGTATAAGTGGCGCCTAACCTATCGTCTATGTTGATATAGGTGGCGCATCATCCATCACCTATGTTGACAAAGGCTGCGCCTAACCTATCTCCTAAAGGAGCCAGTGAGCATAGGCAATGGTATAAGCGGAGCCTAACCTATCGCCTATATTGATATATGTGGCGCCTAAGCCATCACCTATGTTGACATAGGCGAAACATAACCTATCACCTATGTTGATATAGGTGGTGCCTATGGCATCTCTTATATTTACATAGGCGGCGCCTAATCTATCGCCTAAGTGAGGCAGTGAGTCTATGCTATGGTATAAGCGGTGCCTAACCTATTGCCTATATTGACATACTTGGTGCCTAGGCCATTTCCTATGTTTATATATGCGGCGCCTAACCTATCGCCTAATTAAGGCAGTAAGCATAGGCAATGGTATAAGCGACGCCTAACCTGTCTCCTATTTTGATATAGGCGGCTCCTAATCAATCGCATATGCTGACAAAGGTGGCACCTAACCTATCGCCTAAGTGAGGCAGTGAGCATAGGTAATGGTATAATCAGCGCCCAACCTATCGCCTATGTTGATATAGGTGGCGCCTATGGCTTCGCCTATGTTTACAAAGGCGGCGCGAAACCTATCGCCTAAGTGAGGCAGCAAGCATAAGAAATGCAATAAGAGGAGCCTAACCTATCTCCTATGTTGATATACGTGGCGCCTATGCCATCACCTATGTTTATATAGGCGGCAGCTAACCTATCGCCTAAGTGAGGAAGTAAGCATAGGCAATGGAATATGCGGCACCTAACCTAACGCCTTTCTAGATATAGGCGTCACCTAAGCCATCGCCTATGTTAACGAAGGCAGTGCCTAACGTATCGCCTAATTGAGGTAGTGATCATAGGAAATGGTATAAGCGGCGCCTAACCTATCGCCTTTGTTGATATAGGCGGCGCCTAAGCCATTGCCTATGTTGACATAAAAGAATCCTAACCTATCACCTATGTTGATATAGGCAGCGACTAAGACATCGCCTATGTTGTCATAGGCGGCACCTAACCAATCGCCTAAGTGAGGCAGTGAGCATAGGCAACGGTTTAAGCGGCGCCTAACCTATCGCCTATGGTGATATAGGCAGCACCATTTCCATTGCCTATATTGACATAGGCAGCGCCAAACCTATCGCCTAAGTGAGGCAGTGAGCATAGACAATGGTATAAGCGGCACCTAACCTATCACCTAGGTTGATATAGGCGGCACGTAAGCCATCGCCTAAGTTAGGCAGTGAGCATAGTCAATGGTATAAGAGGCGCCTAACCTATCGCCTATGTTGATATAGGCGGCGCCTAAGCGATCGCCTATGTTGATATAGGCGGCGCTAAAACTATCCCCTAAGTGAGGCGGTGAGCATAGGCAATGGTATAAGCGGCGCCTAACCGGTCTCCTATGTTGATATAGGCGGTGCCTAAGCCATTTCCTCTATTGACATAGACGAAGCCTAACCTATCGCCTATGTGAGGAAGTGAGCATAGGAAATGGGATAAGCGGCGCCTAACCTATCGCCTATTTTGATATAGGCGAAGCCTAAGCCATCGCCTATGTTGACATAGGCGGCGCCTAACCTATCGCCTAATTGAAGTAGTGAGGATAGGAATTGGTATAAGCGGCGCCGAACCGATCGCCTATGTTGATATAAGCGGATACATAGACATCGCTAATATTGACATAGGCGGTGCCTAACCTATCGCCTAATTTAGGCAGTGAGCATAGACAATAGTATAAGTGGCGCCTAACCTATCACCTAAGTTGATATAGGCGACACCTAAGCCATCGCCAATGTTGATATAGGCGGTGCTTAAGAGATCGCCTATGTTTACATAGGCGGCGCCTAACCTATCGCCTAAGTGAGGCGGTGAGCATAGGCAAAGGTATAAGCGGCGCCTAACCTGTCTCCTATGTTAATATAGGGGGTGCCTAATCCATTTCATATGTTGACATATGTGGAACCTAACCTATATAGCCGGCGCCTAACCTAGCGCCTTAGTGAGGCAGTGAGCATAGGTAATGGTATAAGCGACGCCTAACCTATCGCCAATGTTGATATACGTGGCGCCTATGGCATCACTTATGTTAACTTAGGCGGCGCCTAACCTATCTCCTAAGTAAGGCAGCAAGCATAGGCAATGGAATAAGCGGCGCCTAACCTATCGCCTATGTTTATATACGTGGTGCCTAAGCCATCGCCTATGTTGACGTATGCGTTGCCTAACCTATCGCCAAATTAAGGCAGTGAGCATTGGCAATGGTATAAGCGGCGCCTAACCTATCTCCTATATTGATATAGATGGAGGCTAATCCATCGCCTATGTTGACATAGGCGGCACCTAACCTATCGCCTAAGTAAGGCAGTGAGAATAGGTAATGGTATAAGCGGAGCCTAACCTATCGCCTATGTTGATATAGGTGGCAACCTAAGGCATCTCCAATGTTTACATAGGAGGCGCCTAACCTATCGCCTTAGTGAGGCAGCAAGCATAGGAAATGGTATAAGCGGCGCCTAACCTATCGCCTATGTTGATATATGTGGCACCTAAGCGGTCGCCTATGTTGACATAGGGGGCGCCTAACCTATTCCTAAGTGAGGCGGTGAGCATAGGAAATGGTATAAACAACACCTAACTTGTTGCCTATGTCGATATAGGCGGCACCTAATCCATCAACTATGTTAACATAGGCGGGACCTAACCTATCACCTATGTTGATATAGGTGGAGCCTATGGCATCGCTTATGTTTACATAGACGGCGTCTAACCTATCGCCTAAGTGAGGAAGCGAGCATAGGCAATGGTATAAGCGGCACCTAACCTATCGCCTATGTACATATAGGTGGCGCCTATGCCATCGCCTATGTTGACATAGGTGGCGTCTAACCTATCGACTAAGTGAGCCAGTGAGCATAGGCAATGGTATAAGTGGTGTCTAACCTATCGCCTATGTTGATATAGGTGGCGCATCAGCCATCACCTATGTTGACAAAGGCTGCGCCTAACCTATCTCCTTAAGGAGCTAGTGAGCATAGGCAATGCTATAAGCGGAGCCTAACCTATCGCCTATATTGATATTTATGGCACCTAAGCCATCACCTATGTTGACATAGGCGAAGCATAACCTATCACCTATGTTGATATAGGTGGCGCCTATGGCATCGCTTATGTTTACATAGGCGGCGCCTAATCTATCGCCTATGTGAGGCAGCGAGCATATGCAATGGTATAAGAGGTGCCTAACCTATTGCCTATATTGACATACTTCGCGCCTAGGCCATTTCCTATGATAATATATGCGGCGCCTAACCTATCGCCTAAGTAAGGCACTAAGCATAGGCAATGGTAAAAACGATGCCTAACCTGTCGCCTATTTTGATATAGGCGGCGCCTAATCAATCGCATACGCTGACAAAGGCGGCACCTAACCAATCGTCTAAGTGAGTCAGTGAGCATAGGTAATGGTATAAGCAGCGCCTAACCTATCGCCTATGTTGATATGGGTGGCGCCTATGGCTTCGCCTATGTTTACAAAGGCGGCGCGTAACCTATCGCCTATGTTGACATAGGCGGCGCCTAAACTATCCCCTAAGTGCGGCGGTTAGCATAGGGAATTGTATAAGCGGCGCCTAACCTGCCTCCTATGTTGATATAGGCGGTGCCTAAGCCATTGCCTCTATTGACATAGACGGAGCCTAACCTATCGCCTATGTGAGGCAGTGAGCATAGGAAATGGTATAAGCGGCGCCTAACCTATCGCCTATTTTTATATAGGCGAAGCCTAAGCCATCGCCTAAGTGAGACAGTGAGTATAGGCAATGGTATAAGATGTGCCTAACCTATCGCCTATGTTGATATAGGCGGTGCCTAAGAGATTGCCTATGTTAACATAGGCGGCGCCTAACCTATCGCCTAAGTGAGGCGGTGAGCATAGGCAAAGGAATAAGCGGCGCCTAACCTGTCTCTTATGTTGATATAGGTGGTGCCTAATCCATCTTATATGTTGACATATGTGGAACCTAACCTATATAGACGGCGCCTAACCTAGCCCCTGAGTGAGGCAGTGAGCATAGGTAATGGTATATGCGACGCCTAACCTATCGCCAATGTTGATATAAGTGGCGCCTATGGCATCGCTTATGTTTACATAGGCGGCGCCTAACCTATCTCCTAAGTAAGGCAGCAAGCATAGGCAATGGTATAAGCGGCGCCTAACCTATCGCCTATGTTGATATACGTGGTGCCTAAGCCATCGCCTATGTTTATTTAGGCGGCGGCTAACCTATCTCCTAAGTGAGGAAGTATGCATAGGCAATGGTATAAGCGGAGCCTAACCTAACGCCTATGTTGATATAGGCGGCGCCTAAGCCATCGCCTATGTTGACGTAGGCGGGGCCTAACCAATCTCATAATTCAGGAAGTGAGCATAGGCAATCGTATAAGCGGCACGTAAGCCATTCCCTATATTGACATAGACGGAGCCTAACCTATCGCCTATGTGAGGCAGTGAGCATAGGAAATGGTATAAGCCGCGCCTAACTATTTGCTTATGATGATATAGGCGACGCCTAAGCCATCGCCTATGTTGACATAGGCGGCACCTAACCTATCGCCCAAGTGAGGAAGTGAGCATAGGCAATGGTATAAGCGGGGCCTAACCTATCTCCTATGATTATATAGGCGGCGCTTAAGCCATCGCCTATGTTAACGAAGGCAGTGCCTAACGTATCGCCTAATTGAGGTAGTGATCATAGGAAATGGTATAAGCGGCGCCTAACCTATCGCCTTTGTTGATATAGGCGGCGCCTAAGCCATTGCCTATGTTGACATAAAAGAATCCTAACCTATCACCTATGTTGATATAGGCAGCGACTAAGACATCGCCTATGTTGTCATAGGCGGCACCTAACCAATCGCCTAAGTGAGGCAGTGAGCATAGGCAACGGTTTAAGCGGCGCCTAACCTATCGCCTATGGTGATATAGGCAGCACCATTTCCATTGCCTATATTGACATAGGCAGCGCCAAACCTATCGCCTAAGTGAGGCAGTGAGCATAGACAATGGTATAAGCGGCACCTAACCTATCACCTAGGTTGATATAGGCGGCACGTAAGCCATCGCCTAAGTTAGGCAGTGAGCATAGTCAATGGTATAAGAGGCGCCTAACCTATCGCCTATGTTGATATAGGCGGCGCCTAAGCGATCGCCTATGTTGATATAGGCGGCGCTAAAACTATCCCCTAAGTGAGGCGGTGAGCATAGGCAATGGTATAAGCGGCGCCTAACCGGTCTCCTATGTTGATATAGGCGGTGCCTAAGCCATTTCCTCTATTGACATAGACGAAGCCTAACCTATCGCCTATGTGAGGAAGTGAGCATAGGAAATGGGATAAGCGGCGCCTAACCTATCGCCTATTTTGATATAGGCGAAGCCTAAGCCATCGCCTATGTTGACATAGGCGGCGCCTAACCTATCGCCTAATTGAAGTAGTGAGGATAGGAATTGGTATAAGCGGCGCCGAACCGATCGCCTATGTTGATATAAGCGGATACATAGACATCGCTAATATTGACATAGGCGGTGCCTAACCTATCACCTAATTTAGGCAGTGAGCATAGACAATAGTATAAGTGGCGCCTAACCTATCACCTAAGTTGATATAGGCGACACCTAAGCCATCGCCAATGTTGATATAGGCGGTGCTTAAGAGATCGCCTATGTTTACATAGGCGGCGCCTAACCTATCGCCTAAGTGAGGCGGTGAGCATAGGCAAAGGTATAAGCGGCGCCTAACCTGTCTCCTATGTTAATATAGGGGGTGCCTAATCCATTTCATATGTTGACATATGTGGAACCTAACCTATATAGCCGGCGCCTAACCTAGCGCCTTAGTGAGGCAGTGAGCATAGGTAATGGTATAAGCGACGCCTAACCTATCGCCAATGTTGATATACGTGGCGCCTATGGCATCACTTATGTTAACTTAGGCGGCGCCTAACCTATCTCCTAAGTAAGGCAGCAAGCATAGGCAATGGAATAAGCGGCGCCTAACCTATCGCCTATGTTTATATACGTGGTGCCTAAGCCATCGCCTATGTTGACGTATGCGTTGCCTAACCTATCGCCAAATTAAGGCAGTGAGCATTGGCAATGGTATAAGCGGCGCCTAACCTATCTCCTATATTGATATAGATGGAGGCTAATCCATCGCCTATGTTGACATAGGCGGCACCTAACCTATCGCCTAAGTAAGGCAGTGAGAATAGGTAATGGTATAAGCGGAGCCTAACCTATCGCCTATGTTGATATAGGTGGCAACCTAAGGCATCTCCAATGTTTACATAGGAGGCGCCTAACCTATCGCCTTAGTGAGGCAGCAAGCATAGGAAATGGTATAAGCGGCGCCTAACCTATCGCCTATGTTGATATATGTGGCACCTAAGCGGTCGCCTATGTTGACATAGGGGGCGCCTAACCTATTCCTAAGTGAGGCGGTGAGCATAGGAAATGGTATAAACAACACCTAACTTGTTGCCTATGTCGATATAGGCGGCACCTAATCCATCAACTATGTTAACATAGGCGGGACCTAACCTATCACCTATGTTGATATAGGTGGAGCCTATGGCATCGCTTATGTTTACATAGACGGCGTCTAACCTATCGCCTAAGTGAGGAAGCGAGCATAGGCAATGGTATAAGCGGCACCTAACCTATCGCCTATGTACATATAGGTGGCGCCTATGCCATCGCCTATGTTGACATAGGTGGCGTCTAACCTATCGACTAAGTGAGCCAGTGAGCATAGGCAATGGTATAAGTGGTGTCTAACCTATCGCCTATGTTGATATAGGTGGCGCATCAGCCATCACCTATGTTGACAAAGGCTGCGCCTAACCTATCTCCTTAAGGAGCTAGTGAGCATAGGCAATGCTATAAGCGGAGCCTAACCTATCGCCTATATTGATATTTATGGCACCTAAGCCATCACCTATGTTGACATAGGCGAAGCATAACCTATCACCTATGTTGATATAGGTGGCGCCTATGGCATCGCTTATGTTTACATAGGCGGCGCCTAATCTATCGCCTATGTGAGGCAGCGAGCATATGCAATGGTATAAGAGGTGCCTAACCTATTGCCTATATTGACATACTTCGCGCCTAGGCCATTTCCTATGATAATATATGCGGCGCCTAACCTATCGCCTAAGTAAGGCACTAAGCATAGGCAATGGTAAAAACGATGCCTAACCTGTCGCCTATTTTGATATAGGCGGCGCCTAATCAATCGCATACGCTGACAAAGGCGGCACCTAACCAATCGTCTAAGTGAGTCAGTGAGCATAGGTAATGGTATAAGCAGCGCCTAACCTATCGCCTATGTTGATATGGGTGGCGCCTATGGCTTCGCCTATGTTTACAAAGGCGGCGCGTAACCTATCGCCTATGTTGACATAGGCGGCGCCTAAACTATCCCCTAAGTGCGGCGGTTAGCATAGGGAATTGTATAAGCGGCGCCTAACCTGCCTCCTATGTTGATATAGGCGGTGCCTAAGCCATTGCCTCTATTGACATAGACGGAGCCTAACCTATCGCCTATGTGAGGCAGTGAGCATAGGAAATGGTATAAGCGGCGCCTAACCTATCGCCTATTTTTATATAGGCGAAGCCTAAGCCATCGCCTAAGTGAGACAGTGAGTATAGGCAATGGTATAAGATGTGCCTAACCTATCGCCTATGTTGATATAGGCGGTGCCTAAGAGATTGCCTATGTTAACATAGGCGGCGCCTAACCTATCGCCTAAGTGAGGCGGTGAGCATAGGCAAAGGAATAAGCGGCGCCTAACCTGTCTCTTATGTTGATATAGGTGGTGCCTAATCCATCTTATATGTTGACATATGTGGAACCTAACCTATATAGACGGCGCCTAACCTAGCCCCTGAGTGAGGCAGTGAGCATAGGTAATGGTATATGCGACGCCTAACCTATCGCCAATGTTGATATAAGTGGCGCCTATGGCATCGCTTATGTTTACATAGGCGGCGCCTAACCTATCTCCTAAGTAAGGCAGCAAGCATAGGCAATGGTATAAGCGGCGCCTAACCTATCGCCTATGTTGATATACGTGGTGCCTAAGCCATCGCCTATGTTTATTTAGGCGGCGGCTAACCTATCTCCTAAGTGAGGAAGTATGCATAGGCAATGGTATAAGCGGAGCCTAACCTAACGCCTATGTTGATATAGGCGGCGCCTAAGCCATCGCCTATGTTGACGTAGGCGGGGCCTAACCAATCTCATAATTCAGGAAGTGAGCATAGGCAATCGTATAAGCGGCACGTAAGCCATTCCCTATATTGACATAGACGGAGCCTAACCTATCGCCTATGTGAGGCAGTGAGCATAGGAAATGGTATAAGCCGCGCCTAACTATTTGCTTATGATGATATAGGCGACGCCTAAGCCATCGCCTATGTTGACATAGGCGGCACCTAACCTATCGCCTAAGTGAGGAAGTGAGCATAGGCAATGGTATAAGCGGGGCCTAACCTATCTCCTATGATTATATAGGCGGCGCTTAAGCCATCACCTATGTTGACATAGGAGGCACCTAACCTATCGCCTAAGTGAGGCAGTGAGCATAGGAAATGGTATTAGCGGCGCCTAACCTATCGCCTATGTTGATATAGGCAGCGCCTAGCCTATCGCCTTTGTTGACATAGGCGGCACCTAACCAATTGCCTAAGAGAGAATAGGAAATGGTATAAGCGGTGCCTAAGCTATCTCCTTTGTTGACAGAGGCGACGCCTAACCTATGGCCTAGGTAAGGCAGTGAGCATAGGCAATGGTATAAGCGGCGCCTAACCTATCACCTATGTTAATATAGGCGGCGCCTAAGCTATCGCCTATGTTGACATAGGCGGCGCCTAACCTATCGCCTAAGTGAGTCGGTGAGCATAGACAATGGTATAAGCGGCGCCTAACCTGTCGCCTATGTTGGTATAGGCGGCGCCTAATCCATCGACTATGTTGACATAGGCGGCACCTAATATATCGCCTAAGTGAGGTAGTGAGCATAGGTAATGGTATTAGCGTCCCCTAACCTATTGTTTATGTTGATATAGGCGGCGCCTAAGCCATCGCCTATGTTGACATAAGCGGCGCCTAACCTATTGCCTAAGTGAGGCGGTGAGCATAGGCAATGGTATAAGCGGCGCCTAACCTGTAGCCTATGTTGGTATAGGCGGTGCCTAATCCATCGACTATGTTGACATAGGCGGCCCCTAATATATCGCCTAAGTAAGGCAGTGAGCATATGCAATGGTATAAGCGGCCCCTAACCTATCGCCTATGTTGAAATAGACAGCGCCTAAGCCATCTCCTATATTGACGGATGTGGTGCCTAACCTATCACCAAATTGAGGCAGTGAGCATTGGAAATGGTATAAGCGGCGCCTTACCTATCTCTTATGTTGATATAGGTGGAGCCTAAGACATCGCCCATGTTGACATAGGCGGCACCTAACCTATCGCCTAGGTAAGGCAGTGAGCATAGGTAATGGTATAAGCGGCCCCTAAAATATCGCTTATGTTGATATAGGTGGCGCCTATGGCATCTCCTATGTTTACATAGGAGGCGCCTAACCTATCGCCTTAGTGAGGTAGCAAGCATAGGCAATGGTATAAGCGGCGCCTAACCTATCGCCTATATTGATATAGGCGGCACATAAGAGATCGCCTATGTTGACATAGGCACGCCTAACCTACTCCTAAGTAAGGCGGTGAGCATAGGAAATGGTATAAACGGCGCCTAACCTGTCGCCTATGTCGATATAGGCGGCACCTAATCCATGGACTATGTTGACATAGGCGGCACCTAACCTATCGCCTAAGTGAGGCAGTGAACATAGGTAATGGTATTAGCAGAGGCTAACCTATCACCTATGTTGATATAGGTGGAGCCTATGGCAACGCTTATGTTTACATAGGCGGCGTCTAACCTATCGCCTAAGTGAGGCAGCGAGCATAGGAAATGGTATAAGAGGCACCTAACCTATCGCCTATGTTGACATGAGTGGCGCCTAAGACATTGCTTATGTTTATATATGCGGCGCCAAACCTATCGCCTAAGCAAGGCAGTAAGCATAGGCAGTGGTATAAGCGGCGCCTAACCTGTCGCCTATGTTGATATAGGCGATGCCTAAGCCATCGTCTATGTTAACATAGGCGGCGCCTAACCTATCGCCTAAGTGTGGAGGTGAGCTTAGGCAATGGTATAAGCTGCACCTAACCTATTGCCTATGTTGATATAGGAGGCGCCTAAACCATCGCCTATGTTAACATAGGTAGCGCCTAACCTATCGCGAAAGTGAGGCACTGAGCATAGGCAATGGTATAAGCGGCGCCTAACCTATCGCCTATGTTGATATAGGCAGCGCCTAAGCCATCGCCTATGTTGACATAGGCGGCGCCTAAACTATCGCCTAAGTGAGATGGTGAGAATTAGATATGGTATAAGCGTCGCCTAGCCTGTCACCTATATTGACATAGGTGGCACCTAACCTATCGCTTAAGTGACGCAGTGAACATAGGTAATGGTATAAGCGGCGCCTAACCTATCGCCTAAGTGAGGCAGCGAGCATAGGCAATGGTATAAGGGGCGCCTAACCTATCCCCTATGTTGACATATGTGGCGCCTAATCCATTGCCTATGTTTATATATACGGCGCCTAACCTATCACCTAAGTGAGGAATTAAGCACACGCAATGGTATAAGCGGCCCCTAACCTATCGCCTATGTTGATATAGGCAGCGCCTAAGCCATCGCCTATGTTGACATAGGCGGCGCCTAACCTATCCCCTAAGGCAGTGAGCATAGGTAATGGTATAAGAGACACCTAACCTATCGCCTATGTTGATATAAGGGGCGCCTATGCCATCACCTATGTTTATATAGGCGACGGATAACCTATCGCCTAAGTGAAGAAGTAAGCATAGGCAATGGAATATGCGGCGCCTAACGTAACGCCTATCTTGATATAGGTGGCCCCTAACCCATCGCCTATGTTGACGTAGACGGTGCCTAACCTATCGCCTAATTGATGCAGTGATCATAGGAAATGGTATAAGCGGCGCCAAACCTAACGCCTTTGTTGATATAGGCGGCGCCTAAGCCATTGCCTATGTTGACATAAACGAATCCTAACCTATCGCCTATGTTGATATAGGCGGCGACTAAGACATCGCCTATGTTGTCATAGGCGGTGCCTAACCAATCGCCTAAGTGAGACAGTGAGCATAGGCAATGGTTAAGCGGCGCCTAACCTATCGCCTATGTTGATATAGGCAGCACAATTTCCATTGCCTATATTGACATAGGTGGCACCTAACCTATTGCCTAAGTGAGGTAGTGATCATAGGTAATGGTATAAGCGGCGCCTAACCTATCGACTATGTTGAAATAGGTGGCGCCTAAGCCATCGCCTATGTTGACATAGGCGGCGCCTAACCTATTGCCTAAGTGAGGCGGTGAGCATAGGCAATGGTATAAGCGGCGCCTAATCTGTAGCCTATGTTTGTATAGGCGGCGCCTAATCCATCGACTATGTTGACATAAGCGGCCCTTAATATATCACCTAAGTGAGGCAGTGAGCATAGGCAATGGTATAAGCAGCCCTAACCTATCACCTATGTTAAAATAGACAGCGCCTAAGTCATCTCCTATGTTGATGTATGCGGTGCCTAACCTATCGCCAAATTGAGGCAGTGAGCATTGGCAATGGTACAAGCGGTGCCTAACCTATCTTTTATGTTGATATAGGCGGAGCCTAAGCCATCGCCTATGTTGACATAGGCGGCACCTAACCTATCGCCTAAGTAAGGCAGTGAGCATAGGTAATGGTATAAGAGGCCCCTAAACTATCGCTTATGTTGATATAGGTGGCGCCTATGGCATCTCCTATGTTTAAATAGGAGGCGCCTAACCTATGGCCTTAGTGAGGTAGCAAGCATAGGCAATGGTATAAGCGGCGCCTAACCTATCGCCTATGTTGATATAGGCGTCACCTAAGCGATCGCCTATGTTGACATAGGCGCGCCTAACCTACTCCTAAGTGAGGCGGTGAGCATAGGAAATGGTATAAACGGTGCCTAACCTGTCGCCTATGTCGATATAGGCGACACCTAATCCATCGACTATGTTGACATAGGCGACACCTAACCTATCGCCTAAGTGAGGCAGTGAACATAGGTAATGGTATTAGCGGAGGCTAACCTATCAACTATGTTGATATAGGTGGACCCTATGGCATCGCTTATGTTTACATAGGCGTCGTCTAACCTATCGCCTAAGTGAGGCAGCGAGCATATGCAATGGTATAAGAGGCGCCTAACCTATCGCCTATGTTGACATGAGTGGCGCCTAAGCCATTGCTTATGTTTATATATGCGGCGCCAAACCTATCGCCTAAGCGAGGCAGTAAGCATAGGCAATGGTATAAGCGGCGCCTAACCTGTCGCCTATGTTGACATGAGTGGCGCCTAAGCCATTGCTTATGTTTATATATGCGGCGCCAAACCTATCGCCTAAGCGAGGCAGTAAGCATTGGCAATGGTATAAGCGGCGCCTATGTTGATATAGGCAGCGCCTAAGCCATCGCCTATGTTGACATAGACGGCGCCTAACCTATCGCCAAAGTGAGGTAGTGAGCATAGATAATGGTATAAGCGGCGCCGAACGTATCGCCTATGTTGATATAGGAGGAACCTATGCCATCGCCTAACTGAGGCAGTGAGCATAACCAATGGTATAAGCGGCGCCTAACCTATCCCCTAAGAGATCGCCTATGTTGACTTAGGCGGCGCCTAACCTATCGCCTAAGTAAGGTGGTGAGCATAGGCAATGGTATAAGCGGCGTATAACCTATCGTCTATGTTGATATAGGTGGTGCCTAAGGCAGTGCCTATGTTGACATAGACCGAGCCTAACCTATCGCCTAAGTGAGAATGTGAGCATAGGTAATGGTATAAGCGGCGCTAATCTATCGCCTATGTTGATATAGGCGGGGCCTAAGCCATAACCTATGTTGACATAGAAGGCGCCTAACATATCGCCTAAGTTAGACAGTGATCATAGGTAATGGTATAAGCGACTCCTAACTAATCGCCAATGTTGATATAGGTGGTCCTTATGGCATCGCTTATGTTTAAATAGGCGGCGCCTAACCTATCGCCTCAGTGTGGCAGCGAGCATAGGCAATGGTATAAGCGGCGCGTAACCTATCGCCTATGTTGATATACGTGGCGCCTAAGCCATTGCCTATGTTTATATATGAGGCGCCCAACCTATCGACTAAGTGAGGCAGTAAGCATAGGCAATGGTATAAGCGGCGCCTAACCTATCGCCAATGTTGATATAGGCGGCGCCTAAGCCATCGCCTATGATGACGTAGGCGGTGCCTAACCTATCGCCTAATTGAGGCAGTGAGCATAGGCAATGGTATAAGCATCGCCTACCCTATCACATATGTTTATATAGGCGGCGCCTAAGCCATCGCCTATATTGACATAGGTGGCACCTAACCTATTGCATAAGTGAGGCAGTGATCATAGGTAATGGTATAAGCGGCGCCTAACCTATCGTCTATGTTGATATAGGTGGCGCCTATGGCATCTCCTATGTTTACATAGGCGGCGCCTAACCTATCGCCTTAGTGAGGCAACAAGCATAGGCAATGGTATAAGCGGCGCCTAACTTATCGACGATGTTGACATAGGCGGCGCCTAAGCGATCGACGATGTTGACATAGACGGCGCCTAACCTATCGCCTAAGTGAGGCAGTGAGAATTGGCAATGGTATAAGTGTCGCCTAACCTGTCGCCTATATTGACATAGGTGGCACCTAACCTATTGCTTAAGTGAGGCAGTGAACATAGGTAATGGTATAAGCAGCGCCTAACCTATCGCCTATGTGAGGCAGCGAGCATAGGCAATGGTATAAGCGGCACCTAACCTATCGCCTATGTTGACATATGTGGCGCCTAAGCCATTGCCTATGTTTATATATACAACGCCTAACCTATCACCTAAGTGAGGAATTAAGCACATGCAATGGTATAAACGGCGCCTAACCTGTCGCCTATGTTGATATAGGCGGTGCCTAATCCATCGCATATGTTGACATAGGCGGCACCTAACCTATCCCCTAAGGCAGTGAGCATAGGTAATGGAATAAGAGACACCTAACTTATCGCCTATGTTGATATAAGTGGCGGCTATGCCATCACCTATGTTTATATAGGCGGCGGCTAACCTATCGCCTAAGTGAGGAAGTAAGCATAGGCAATGGAATATGCGGCGCCTAACCTAACGCCTATCTTGATATAGGCTGCCCCTAAGCCATCGCCTATGTTGACGTAGGCGGTTCCTAACCTATCGCCTAATTGAGGCAGTGATCATAGGCAATGGTATAAGCGGAGCCTAACTTATCGCCTTTGTTGATATAGGCGGCGCCTAAGCCATTGCCTATGTTGACATAAACGAATCCTAACATATCGCCTATGTTGATATAGGCGGCGACTAAGACATCGCCTATGTTTTCATAGGCGGCGCCTAACCAATCGCCTAAGTGAGGCAGTGATCATAGGCAATGGTTAAGCAGCGCCTAACCTATCGCCTATGTTGATATGGGCAACACCATTTCCATTGCCTATATTGACATAGGTGGCACCTAACCTTATGCCAAAGTGAGGTAGTGATCATAGGTAATTGTATAAGGGGCGCCTAACCTATCGCCTATGTTGATATAGGTGGCGCCTATGGAATCACCTATGTTTTCATAGGCGGCGCCTAACCTATCGCCTTAGTGAGGCAACAAGCATAGGCAATGGTATAAGCGGCGCCTAACCTATCGCCTATGTTGATATAGGCGGCACCTAAGCGATCGCTGATGTTGACATAGGCGGCGCCTAACCTATCGCCCAAGTAAGGCAGTGAGCATAGGTAATGGTATAAGCGGCCCCTTACCTATCGCTTATGTTGATATAGGTGGCGCCTATGGCATCTCCTATGTTTACATAGGAGGCGCCTAACCTATCGCCTTAGTGAGGTAGCAAGCATAGGCAATGGTATAAGCGGCGCCTAACCTAGCGCCTATGTTGATATAGGCGGCACCTAAGCGATCGCTTATGTTGACATAGGCGCGCCTAACCTACTCCTAAGTGAGGAGGTGAGCATAGGAAATGTTATAAACGGCGCCTAACCTGTCGCCTATGTCGATATATGCGGCACATAATCCATCGACTATGTTGACATAGGCGGCACCTAACCTATCGCCTAAGTGAGGCAGTGAACATAGGTAATGGTATTAGCGGAGGCTAACCTATCACCTATGTTGATATAGGTGGAGCCTATGGCATCGCTTATGTTTATATAGGCGGCGTCTAACCTGTCGCCTAAGTGAGGCAGCGAGCATAGGCAATGGTATAAGCGGCGCCTAACCTATCGCCCATGTTGACATGAGTGGCGCCTAAGCCATTGCTTATGTTTATATATCCGGCGCCAAACCTATCGCCTAAGCAAGGCAGTAAGCATAGGCAATGGTATAAGCGGCGCCTAACCTGTCGCCTATGTTGATATAGGCGACGCCTAAGCCATCGTCTATGTTAACATAGGCGGCGCCTAACCTATCGCCTAAGTGTGGAGGTGAGCTTAGGCAATGGTATAAGCGGCACCTAAGCTATCGCCTATGTTGATATAGGAGGCGCCTAAACCATCGCCTATGTTAACATAGGTGGCGCCTAACCTATCGCGAAAGTGAGGCACTGAGCATAGGCAATAGTATAAGCGGTGCCTAACCTATCGCATATGTTGATATAGGCAGCGCCTAAGCCATCGCCTATGTTGACATAGGCGGCGCCTAACCTATCGCCAAAGTGAGGTAGTGAGCATAGATAATGGTATAACTGGCGCCTAACCTATCGCCTATGTTGATATAGGAGGAACCTATGCCATCGCCTAACTGAGGCAGTAAGCATAACCAATGGTATAAGCGGCGCCTAACCTATCCCCTAAGCGATCGCCTATGTTTCCTTAGGCGGCGCCTAACCTATCGCCTAAGTAAGGTGGTGAGCATAGGCAATGGTATAATCGGCGCATAACCTATCGCCTATGTTGATATAGGTGGCGTCTAAGCCAGTTCCTATGTTCACATAGACCGAGCCTAACCTATCGCCTAAGTGAGAAAGTGAGCATAGGTAATGGTATAAGCGACGCTAATCTATCGCCTATGTTGATATAGGTGGGGCCTAAGCCATCACCTATGTTGATATAGAAAGTGCCTAACCTATCGCCTAAGTTAGACAGTGATCATAGGTAATGGTATAAGAGACTCCTAACTTATCGCCAATGTTGATATAGGTGGCCCCTATGGCATCGCTTATGATTACATAGGCGGCGCCTAACCTATCGCCTCAGTGTGGCAGCGAGCATAGGCAATGGTATAAGAGGCGCCTAACCTATCGCCTATGTTGATATACGTGGCGCCTAAGCCATTGCCTATGTTTATATATGCGGCGCCCAACCTATCGACTAAGTGTGGCAGTAAGCATAGGCAATGGTATAAGCGGCGCCTAACCTATCGCCAATATTGATATAGGCGGCGCCTAATCCATCCCCTATTTTGACGTAGGTGGTGCCTAACCTATCGCCTAATTGAGGAAGTGAGCATAGGCAATGGTATAAGCATCGCCTACCCTATCGCCTATGTTGATATAGGCGGCGCCTAAGCCATCGCCTATATTGACATAGGTGGCACCTAACTTATTGCCTAAGTGAGGCAGTGACCATAGGTAATGGTATAAGCGGCGCCTAACCTATCGCCTATGTTGATAAAGGTGGTGCCTATGGCATCTCGTATGTTTACATAGGCGGCGCCTAACCTATCTCCTTACTGAGGAAACAAGCATAGGCAATGGTATAAGCGGCGCCTAACTTATCGCCTATGTTTATATAGGCGGTGCCTAAGCGATCGCTGATGTTGACATAGGCGGCTCCTAACCTATCGCCTAAGTGAGGCGGTGAGAATTTGCAATGGTATAAGCGGTGCCTAACCTGTCGCCTATGTAGATATAGGCGGCGCCTAATCCATCGACTATGTTGACATAGGCGGCGCCTAACCTATCGCCTAAGTGAGGCGGTGAGAATTGGCAATGGTATAAGCGGCGCCTAACCTGTCGACTATATTGACATAGGTGGCACCTAACCTATCGCTTAAGTGAGGCAGTGAACATAGGTAATGCTATAAGCGGTGCCTAACCTATCGCCTATGTTGACATAGGAGGCGCCTATGGCATCTCCTATGCTTACATAGGAGACGCCTAACCAATCGCCTTAGTGAGGTAGCAAGCATAGGCAATGGTATAAGCGGCGCCTAACCTATCACCTATGTTGATATAGGCAGCACCTAAGCGATCGCCTATGTTTACATAGGCGCGCATAACCTACTCCTAAGTGATACGGTGAGCATATGAAATGGTATAAGCGGCGCCTAACCTATCGCCTATGTTGATATAGGAGGCGCCTAAACCATCGCCTATGTTAACATAGGTGGCGCCTAACCTATCGTCAAAGTGAGGCACTGAGCATAGGCAATGGTATAAGCGGCGCCTAACCTATCACCTATGTTGATATAGGCAGCGCCTAAGGCATCGCCTATGTTTACATAGGCGGCGCCTAACCTATCGCCAAAGTGAGGTAGTGAGCATAGATAATGGTATAAGCGGCGCCTAACCTATCGCCTATGTTGATATAGAAGGCACCTATGCCATCGCCTAACAGAGGCAGTGAGCATAAACAATGGTATATGCGGCGCCTAACCTATCGCCTAAGCGATCGCCTATGTTGACTTAGGCGGTGCCTAACCTATCGCCTAATTGAGGAAGTGAGCATAGGCAATGGTATAAGCATCGCCTACCCTATCGCCTATGTTGATATAGGCGGCGCCTAAGCCATCGCCTATATTGACATAGGTGGCACCTAACCTAGTGCATAAGTGAGGCAGTGATAATAGGTAATGGTATAAGCGGCGCCTAACCTATCGTCTATGTTGATATAGGTGGCGCCTATGGCATCTCCTATGTTTACATAGGCGGCGCCTAACCTATCGCCTTAGTGAGGCAACAAGCATAGGCAATGGTATAAGCGGCGCCTAACTTATCGACGATGTTGACATAGGCGGCGCCTAAGCGATCGACGATGTTGACATAGACGGCGCCTAACCTATCGCCTAAGTGAGGCAGTGAGAATTGGCAATGGTATAAGTGTCGCCTAACCTGTCGCCTATATTGACATAGGTGGCACCTAACCTATTGCTTAAGTGAGGCAGTGAACATAGGTAATGGTATAAGCAGCGCCTAACCTATCGCCTATGTGAGGCAGCGAGCATAGGCAATGGTATAAGCGGCACCTAACCTATCGCCTATGTTGACATATGTGGCGCCTAAGCCATTGCCTATGTTTATATATACAACGCCTAACCTATCACCTAAGTGAGGAATTAAGCACATGCAATGGTATAAACGGCGCCTAACCTGTCGCCTATGTTGATATAGGCAGTGCCTAATCCATCGCATATGTTGACATAGGCGGCACCTAACCTATCCCCTAAGGCAGTGAGCATAGGTAATGGAATAAGAGACACCTAACTTATCGCCTATGTTGATATAAGTGGCGGCTATGCCATCACCTATGTTTATATAGGCGGCGGCTAACCTATCGCCTAAGTGAGGAAGTAAGCATAGGCAATGGAATATGCGGCGCCTAACCTAACGCCTATCTTGATATAGGCTGCCCCTAAGCCATCGCCTATGTTGACGTAGGCGGTTCCTAACCTATCGCCTAATTGAGGCAGTGATCATAGGCAATGGTATAAGCGGAGCCTAACTTATCGCCTTTGTTGATATAGGCGGCGCCTAAGCCATTGCCTATGTTGACATAAACGAATCCTAACATATCGCCTATGTTGATATAGGCGGCGACTAAGACATCGCCTATGTTTTCATAGGCGGCGCCTAACCAATCGCCTAAGTGAGGCAGTGATCATAGGCAATGGTTAAGCAGCGCCTAACCTATCGCCTATGTTGATATGGGCAACACCATTTCCATTGCCTATATTGACATAGGTGGCACCTAACCTTATGCCAAAGTGAGGTAGTGATCATAGGTAATTGTATAAGGGGCGCCTAACCTATCGCCTATGTTGATATAGGTGGCGCCTATGCAATCACCTATGTTTTCATAGGCGGCGCCTAACCTATCGCCTTAGTGAGGCAACAAGCATAGGCAATGGTATAAGCGGCGCCTAACCTATCGCCTATGTTGATATAGGCGGCACCTAAGCGATCGCTGATGTTGACATAGGCGGCGCCTAACCTATCGCCCAAGTAAGGCAGTGAGCATAGGTAATGGTATAAGCGGCCCCTTACCTATCGCTTATGTTGATATAGGTGGCGCCTATGGCATCTCCTATGTTTACATAGGAGGCGCCTAACCTATCGCCTTAGTGAGGTAGCAAGCATAGGCAATGGTATAAGCGGCGCCTAACCTAGCGCCTATGTTGATATAGGCGGCACCTAAGCGATCGCTTATGTTGACATAGGCGCGCCTAACCTACTCCTAAGTGAGGAGGTGAGCATAGGAAATGTTATAAACGGCGCCTAACCTGTCGCCTATGTCGATATATGCGGCACATAATCCATCGACTATGTTGACATAGGCGGCACCTAACCTATCGCCTAAGTGAGGCAGTGAACATAGGTAATGGTATTAGCGGAGGCTAACCTATCACCTATGTTGATATAGGTGGAGCCTATGGCATCGCTTATGTTTATATAGGCGGCGTCTAACCTGTCGCCTAAGTGAGGCAGCGAGCATAGGCAATGGTATAAGCGGCGCCTAACCTATCGCCCATGTTGACATGAGTGGCGCCTAAGCCATTGCTTATGTTTATATATCCGGCGCCAAACCTATCGCCTAAGCAAGGCAGTAAGCATAGGCAATGGTATAAGCGGCGCCTAACCTGTCGCCTATGTTGATATAGGCGACGCCTAAGCCATCGTCTATGTTAACATAGGCGGCGCCTAACCTATCGCCTAAGTGTAGAGGTGAGCTTAGGCAATGGTATAAGCGGCACCTAAGCTATCGCCTATGTTGATATAGGAGGCGCCTAAACCATCGCCTATGTTAACATAGGTGGCGCCTAACCTATCGCGAAAGTGAGGCACTGAGCATAGGCAATAGTATAAGCGGTGCCTAACCTATCGCATATGTTGATATAGGCAGCGCCTAAGCCATCGCCTATGTTGACATAGGCGGCGCCTAACCTATCGCCAAAGTGAGGTAGTGAGCATAGATAATGGTATAACTGGAGCCTAACCTATCGCCTATGTTGATATAGGAGGAACCTATGCCATCGCCTAACTGAGGCAGTAAGCATAACCAATGGTATAAGCGGCGCCTAACCTATCCCCTAAGCGATCGCCTATGTTTCCTTAGGCGGCGCCTAACCTATCGCCTAAGTAAGGTGGTGAGCATAGGCAATGGTATAATCGGCGCATAACCTATCGCCTATGTTGATATAGGTGGCGTCTAAGCCAGTTCCTATGTTCACATAGACCGAGCCTAACCTATCGCCTAAGTGAGAAAGTGAGCATAGGTAATGGTATAAGCGACGCTAATCTATCGCCTATGTTGATATAGGTGGGGCCTAAGCCATCACCTATGTTGATATAGAAAGTGCCTAACCTATCGCCTAAGTTAGACAGTGATCATAGGTAATGGTATAAGAGACTCCTAACTTATCGCCAATGTTGATATAGGTGGCCCCTATGGCATCGCTTATGATTACATAGGCGGCGCCTAACCTATCGCCTCAGTGTGGCAGCGAGCATAGTCAATGGTATAAGAGGCGCCTAACCTATCGCCTATGTTGATATACGTGGCGCCTAAGCCATTGCCTATGTTTATATATGCGGCGCCCAACCTATCGACTAAGTGTGGCAGTAAGCATAGGCAATGGTATAAGCGGCGCCTAACCTATCGCCAATATTGATATAGGCGGCGCCTAATCCATCCCCTATTTTGACGTAGGTGGTGCCTAACCTATCGCCTAATTGAGGAAGTGAGCATAGGCAATGGTATAAGCATCGCCTACCCTATCGCCTATGTTGATATAGGCGGCGCCTAAGCCATCGCCTATATTGACATAGGTGGCACCTAACTTATTGCCTAAGTGAGGCAGTGACCATAGGTAATGGTATAAGCGGCGCCTAACCTATCGCCTATGTTGATAAAGGTGGTGCCTATGGCATCTCGTATGTTTACATAGGCGGCGCCTAACCTATCTCCTTACTGAGGAAACAAGCATAGGCAATGGTATAAGCGGCGCCTAACTTATCGCCTATGTTTATATAGGCGGTGCCTAAGCGATCGCTGATGTTGACATAGGCGGCTCCTAACCTATCGCCTAAGTGAGGCGGTGAGAATTTGCAATGGTATAAGCGGTGCCTAACCTGTCGCCTATGTAGATATAGGCGGCGCCTAATCCATCGACTATGTTGACATAGGCGGCGCCTAACCTATCGCCTAAGTGAGGCGGTGAGAATTGGCAATGGTATAAGCGGCGCCTAACCTGTCGACTATATTGACATAGGTGGCACCTAACCTATCGCTTAAGTGAGGCAGTGAACATAGGTAATGCTATAAGCGGTGCCTAACCTATCGCCTATGTTGACATAGGAGGCGCCTATGGCATCTCCTATGCTTACATAGGAGACGCCTAACCAATCGCCTTAGTGAGGTAGCAAGCATAGGCAATGGTATAAGCGGCGCCTAACCTATCACCTATGTTGATATAGGCAGCACCTAAGCGATCGCCTATGTTTACATAGGTGCGCATAACCTACTCCTAAGTGATACGGTGAGCATATGAAATGGTATAAGCGGCGCCTAACCTATCGCCTATGTTGATATAGGAGGCGCCTAAACCATCGCCTATGTTAACATAGGTGGCGCCTAACCTATCGTCAAAGTGAGGCACTGAGCATAGGCAATGGTATAAGCGGCGCCTAACCTATCACCTATGTTGATATAGGCAGCGCCTAAGGCATCGCCTATGTTTACATAGGCGGCGCCTAACCTATCGCCAAAGTGAGGTAGTGAGCATAGATAATGGTATAAGCGGCGCCTAACCTATCGCCTATGTTGATATAGAAGGCACCTATGCCATCGCCTAACAGAGGCAGTGAGCATAAACAATGGTATATGCGGCGCCTAACCTATCGCCTAAGCGATCGCCTATGTTGACTTAGGCGGTGCCTAACCTATCGCCTAATTGAGGAAGTGAGCATAGGCAATGGTATAAGCATCGCCTACCCTATCGCCTATGTTGATATAGGCGGCGCCTAAGCCATCGCCTATATTGACATAGGTGGCACCTAACCTAGTGCATAAGTGAGGCAGTGATAATAGGTAATGGTATAAGGGGTGCTTAACCTATCGCCTATGTTGATATAGGTGGCGCCTATGGCATCTCCTATGTTTACATAGGCGGCGCCTAACCTATCTCCTTAGTGAGGAAACAAGCATAGGCAATGGTATAAGCGGCACCTAACCTATCGCCTATGTTTATATAGGCGGCGCCTAAGCGATCGCCTATGTTGACATAGGCGGCGCCTAACCTTTCGCCTAAGTGAGGCGGTGTGAATTGGCAGTGGTATAAGCGGCGCCAAACCTATCGCCTATGTATATAAAGGCGGCGCCTAATCCATCGACTATGTTGACATAGGCGGCGCCTAACATATAGCCTAAGTGAGGCGGTGAGAATTGGCAATGGTATAAGCAGCGCCTAAACTGTTGACTATATTGACATAGGTGGCACCTAACCTATCGCTCAAATGAGGTGGTGAACATAGGTAATGGTATAAGCGGCGCCTAACCTATCGCTTATGTTTACATAGGCGGCGCCTAACCTATCGCCTAAGTGAGGCAGCGAGCATAGGCAATGGTATAAGCGGCGCCTAACCTATCTCCTAGGTTGATATATGTGGAGCCTAAGCCATTTCCTATGTTTATATATACGGCGCCTAACCTATCGCCTAAGTGAGGAAGTAAGCACAGGCAACGGTATAAGCGGCCCATAACCTGTCTCCTATGTTGATATAGGCGGTGCCTAATCCATCGCATATGTTGACATAGGCGACACCTAACCTAACCCCTAAGGCAGTGAGCATAGATAATGGTATAAGCAACACCTAACCTATCGCCTATGTGGATATAGGTGGACCCTATGGCATAGCCTATGTTTACATAGGCGGCGCCTAACTTATCGCCTAAGTGAGGAAGCTAGCATAGGCAATGGTAAAAGCGGCGCCTAACCTATCGCCTATGTTGATATACGTGGCGCGTAAGCCATCGCCTATGTTTAAATAGGCGGCGTCTAATCTATCGCCTAAGTGAGGCAGTAAGCATAGGCAATGGTATAAGCGGCGCCTAACCTAACGCCTATGTTGATATAGGCAGCGCCTAAGCCATCGTCTATGTTGACCTGGGCTGCGCCTAACCTATCGCCTAAGTGAGGCGGTGAGCATAGGCAATGGTATAAGCGGTGCCTAACCTATCTCCTATGTTGATATAGGAGGCGCCTAAACGATCGCCTATGTTAACATAGGTAGTGCCTAACCTATCGCCAAAGTGAGGAACTGAGCATAGGCAATGGTATAAGCGGCGCCTAACCTATCGCCTATGTTGATATAGGCAGTGCCTAAGCCATAGCCTATATTGACATAGGTGGAGCCTAACCTATCGCCTAAGTGAGGTAATGAGCATAGATAGTGGTATAAGCGGCGCCTAACCTATCGCCTATGTTTATATAAGAGGCACCTATGCCATCGCCTATGTGAGGCAGTGAGCATAGCCAATGGTATAAGCGGCACCTAACCTATCACCAAAGTAGATATAGGTGGCGCCTAAGCGATCGCCAATGTTGACTTAGGCGGCGCCTAAGCGATTACCTATGATGACTTTGGCGGCGCCTATCATATCACCTAAGTAAGGTGGTGAGCATAGGCAATGGTATAAGCGGTGCATAACCTATCGCTGATGTTGATATAGGTGGCGCCTATGCCAAGGCCTATGTTGACATAGACCGAGCCTAACCTATCGCCTAAGTGAAAAAGTGAGCATAGGTAATGGTATAAGCGGTGCCTATCTATCGCCTATGTTGATATAGGTGGCGCCTAAGCCATCACCTATGTTGACATAGAAGGCGCCTAACCTATCGCCTAAGTGAGGCAGTGATCATAGGTGATGGTATAAGCGACTCCTAACTTATCTCCAATGTGGATATAGGTGGCCCCTATGGCATCACTTATGTTTACATAGGCGACGCCTAACCTATAGCCTCAGTCTGGCAGCAAACATAGGCAATGGTATAAGCGGCGCCTAACCTATCGCCTATGTTGACATACATGGCGCCTAAGCCATTGCGTATGTTCATCTATGCGGCACCCAACCTATCGACTAAGTAGGGCAGTAAGCATAGGCAATGGTATAAGCGGCGCCTAACCTATCGCCAATGTTGACGTAGGAGGTGCCTAACCTATCGCCTAATTGAGGCAGTGAGCATAGGCAATGGTATAAGCATCGCCTACCCTATCGCCTATGTTGATATAGGCGGCGCCTAAGACATCGCCTATATTGACATAGGCGGCACCTATCCTATTGCCTAAGTGAGGCAGTGAAAATAGGAAATGGTGTAAGCGGCGCCTAACCTATCGCCTATGTTGATATAGGTGGAGCCTATGGCATCTCCTATGTTTACATAGGCGGCGCCTAACCTATCGCCTTAGTGAGGCAGCAAGCATAGGCAATGGTATAAGCGGCGCCTATCCTATCGCCTATGTTGATATAAGCGGCGCCTAAGCGACCGTTGATGTTGACATAGGCGGCGCCTAACCTATCGCCTAAGTGAGGCAGTGAGAATAGGCAATGGTATAAGCGTCGCCTAATGTGTCTCCTATGTTGATATAGGCGGCGCCTAATCCATCGACTATGTTGACATAGGCGGCACCTAACCTATCGCTTATGTGAGACAGTGAACATAGGTAATGGTATAAGCGGCGCCTAACCTATCGCCTATGTTGACATAGGTGGCCATTATGGCATCTATTATGTTTACATAGGCGGCGCCTAACCTATCGCCTAAGTGAGGCATCGAGCAGAGGCAATGGTATAAGCGGCGCCTAACCTATCTCCTATGTTGATATAGGCGGAACCTAAGCGATCGCCTATTCTGACATAGGCAACGCCTACCCTATCACCTAAGTGAGGCGGTGAGATTAAGCAATGGTATAAGCAGCGCCTAACCTGTCTCCTATGTTGATATCGGCGGCGCCTAATCCATCGACTATGTTGACATAGGCGGCACCTAACCTATCGCTTAAGTGAGGCAGTGAACATAGGTAATGGTATAAGCGGCGCCTAACCTATCGCCTATGTTGACATAGGTGGCAACTATGGCATCGCTTATGTTTACATAGGCGGCGCCTAACCTATCGCCTAAGTGTGGCAGCGAGCATAGGCAATGGTATAAGCGGCGCCTAACCTATCGCCTATGTTTACATACGTGGCGTCTAAGCCATTGCCTATGTTTATATATGCGGCACCTAACCTATCGCCTAATAGAGGAAGTAAGAACAAGCAATGGTATAAGCGGCCCCTAACCTGTCGCCGATGTTGATATAGGCGCCGCCTAATCCATCGCATATGTTGACATAGGCGGCACCTAACCTATCCCCTAAGGCAGTGAGCATAGGTAATGGTTTAAGCGGCACCTAACCTATCGCCTATGTTGATATAGGTGGTGCCTATGGCATCGCCTATGTTTACATAGGCGGTGCCTAACTTATCGCCTAAGTGAGGCAGCTAGCATAGGCAATGGTATAAGCTGCTACTAACCTATCGCCTATGTTGATATACGTGGCGCCTAAGCCATCGCCTATGTTTAAATAGGCGGCGGCTAATCTATCTCCTAAGTGAGGCAGCAAGCATAGGCAATGGTATAAGCGGCGCCTAACCTATCGTCTATTTTGATATAGGCAGCACCTAAGCCATCGCCTATGTTGACGTAGGAGGTTCCTAACCTATCGCCTAATTGAGGCACTGAGCATAGGATATGGTATAAGCGGTGCCTATCATATCGCCTATGTTTATATAGGCGGCACCTGCGCTATTGCCTATGTTGACATAGACGGAGCCTAACCTATCTCCTATGTAAGGCAGTGAGCATAAGAAATGGTATAAGCGGCGCCTAACCTATCGCCTATGTTGATATTGGCAACACCTAAGCCATCGTCTATGTTGACATAGGTTGCGCCTAACCTATGGCCTAAGTGAGGCGGTGAGCATAGGCAATGGTATAAACTATCGCCTATGTTAACATAGGTGGAGCCTAACCTATCGCCAAAGTGAGGCATCGAGCATAGGACATGGTATAAGCGGCGCCTAACATATCGCCTATGTTGATATAGGCAGCGCCTATGTTGACATAGGCGGTGCCTAACCTATCTCCTAAGTAAGGTAGTGAGCATAGACAATGGTATAAGCGGCACCAAACCTATCGCATATGTTGATATAGGAGGCACCTCTGCCATCGCCTAAGTGAGGCAGTGACCTATGCGAATGGTATAAATGGCGTCTAACCTATTGCCTATGTTGATATAGGCGGCGCCTAAGCGATCGCCTATGTTGACTTAGGCGGCGCCTAACCTATCTCCTAAGTAAGGCGGTGAGCATAGGCAATTGTATAAGCGGTGCATACCCTATCGCCTATGTTGATATAGGTGGCGCCTAAGCCATTGCCTATGTTGACATAGACCTAGCCTAACCTATCGCCTATGTGAGAATGTGAGCATAGGTAATGGTATAAGCGGCGCCTATCTATCGCCTATGTTGATATAGGTGGCACCTAAACCATCACTTATGTTGACATAGAAGACACCAAACCTATCGCCAAGTGAGGCAGTGAGCATAGGCAATGGTATAAGAGGTACCTAACCTATCGCCTATTCTGATATAGACGGCGTCTAAGACATCGCCTATGTTGACATAGACGGAGCCTAACCTATCACCTATGTGAGGCAATGAGAATAGGCAATGGTATAACGGGCGCCTAACCTATCGCCTATGCTGATATAGGCGGCGCCTAAGCCATCGCCTATGTTATCATAGGTGGCGCCTAACTTATCGCCTAAGTGAGGCAGTGAGCATAGGCAATGGTATATGCGGCGCCTAACCTATCGCCTATGTTGATATAGGCGGCGCCTAAGCCATCGCCTATGTTGACATAGGCGGCGTATAACCTATCGCCAATGTTGATATAGGTAGCACTATATCCATTGCCTCTGTTGACATAGGCGGCGTCTAACCTATCTCCTAAGTGAGGCAGTGAGCCTAGACAATTGTATAAGCGGCGCCTAACCTATCACCTATGTTTATATATGCGGCACATCAGCCATCGCCTAAGTGAGGCAGTTAGCATAGGCAATGGTATAAGCGGTGCCTAACCTATCGCCTATGTGGATATAGGCGGAGCCTAAGCGATCGCCTATGTTGACATAGGCGGCGCCTAACCTATCTCCTAAGTGAGGCGGTGAGCATAGGCAATGGTATAAGCGGCGCCTAACCTGTCACCTATGTTGGTATAGGCGGCGCCTAATCCATCGACTATGTTGACATAGGCGGCACCTAACCTATCGCCTATGTGAGGCAGTGAGCATAGGTAATGGTATAAGCGGCGCCTAACCTATCACCTATGTTGATATACAGGGAGCCTAAGCCAATGCCTATGTTTATATATGCGGCACCCAACCTATGGCCTCAGTGAGGCAGTAAACATAGGCAATGGTATAAGCATCGCCTAATCTATCGCCAATGTTGATATAGGCGGCGACTAAGCCATCGCCTATGTTGACGTAGGCGGTGCCTAACCTATCGCCTAATGAGGCAGTGACCATAGGCAATGGTATAAGCGTTGCCTAATCTATCACCTATATTGATATCGGCGACGCCTAAGCCATCGACTATGTTGACATAGGCGGCACCTAACCTATCGCGTAAGTGAGGCAGTGAGCATAGGTAATGGTATAAGTGGCGCCTAAACTATCGCCTATGTTTACATTGGTGGCGCCTATGGCATCACTTATGTTTACATAGGCGGCGCCTAACATATCGCCTAAGTTAGGCAGCAAGCATAGGAACTGGTATATGCGGCGCCTAACCTATCGTCTATTTTATCATACGTGGAGCCTAAGCCATTACCTATGTTTATATATGCAGCGCCTAACCTATCGCCTATGTTAGGCAGTAAGCATAGGCAATGGTATAAGCGGCCCCTAACCTGTTGCCTATATTGATATACGCGGGGCCTAATCCATCGCATATGTTGACATAGGCGGCACCTAACCTATGGCCTAAGGCAGTGAGCATAGGTAATGGTTTAAGCGGCACCTAACCTATCGCCTATGTTGATATAGGTGGTGCCTATGGCATCGCCTATGTTTACATAGGCGGTGCCTAACTTATCGCCTAAGTGAGGCAGCTACCATAGGCAATGGTATAAGCTGCTACTAACCTATCGCCTATGTTGATATACGTGGCGCCTAAGCCATCGCCTATGTTTAAATAGGCGGCGGCTAATCTATCTCCTAAGTGAGGCAGCAAGCATAGGCAATGGTATAAGCGGCGCCTAACCTATCGTCTATTTTGATATAGGCAGCACCTAAGCCATCGCCTATGTTGACGTAGGAGGTTCCTAACCTATCGCCTAATTGAGGCAGTGAGCAAAGGAAATGGTATAAGCGGCGCCTAACCTATCGCCTATGTTGATATAGATGGCGCCTACATCATTGCCTATGATGACATAGACGGAGCTTAACCTATCGCCTATGTCAGGCAGTGAGAATAGGATATGGTATAAGCGGTGCCTAACCTATCGCCAATGTTGATATAGGTGACGCCTAAGCCATCGTCTATGTTGACATAGACGGCGCCTAACCTATCGCCTAAGTGAGGCAGTGAGCATAGGCAAATATATAAGTGGCGCCTAACCTATCGCCTATGTTGATATAGGAGGCGCCTAAACCATCGCCTATGTTATTATAGGTGGCGCCTAACCTATCGCCAAAGTGAGGCACTGAGCATAGGCAATGGTATAAGCGGCGCCTATCCTATCACCTATGTTGATATAGGCAGCGCCTAAGCCATTTCCTATGTTGACATAGGTGGCGCCTAACCTATCGCCTAAGTGAGGTAGTGAGCATAGAAAATGGTATAAGTGGCGCCGAACCTATCGCCTATGTTGATATAGGAGGCACCTGTGCCATCACCTAAGTGAGGCAGTGAGCATAGCCAATGGTATAAGCGGTGCCTAACCTATCGCCTATGTTGATATACGCGGCGCCTAAGCGATCGCCTATGTTGACTTCGGCGGAGCATAGGCAATGGTATAAGCGACGCATAATCAATCACCTATGTTGATATAGGTGGCGCCTTAGCCATTGCATATGTTGACATAGACCAAGCCTAACCTATCGCCTAAGTAAGGCAGTGAGCATAGGCAATGGTATAAGCGGTGCCTAACCTATCGCCTATGCTGATATAGACGGCGCCTAAGCCATCGCCTATATTGACATAGGCGGTGCCTAACCTATCGCCTATGCTGATATAGACGGCGCCTAAGCCATCGTCTATATTAACATAGGTGGCACCTAACCTATCGCCTAAGTGATTCAGTGATAATAGGCAATGGTATAACTGGAACCTAACCTATCGCCTATGTTGATATAGGTGACGCCTAAGCCATCGCCTATGTTGACATAAGTGGCACCTAACCTATCGCCTACGTGAGGCAGTGAGCATCGGCAATGGTATAAGCGGCGCTTAACCTATCGACTATGTTGATATAGGCGGCACCTAAGCCATCGCCTATGTTGACATAGGCAGCGCCTAACCTGTAGCCTATGTTGATATAGGCAACACAATATCCATTGCCTCTTTTGACATAGATGGCTTCTAACCTATCGCCTAAGTTAGGCATTGAGCATAGACAATGGTATAAGCGACGCCTAACCTATCACCTATGTTGATATAGGCGGCACCTAAGCCATCGCCTAAGTAAGTAAGTTAGCATATACAATGGTATAAGAGGCGCCTAACCTATCGCCTGTGTTGATATAGACGGAGCCTAAGCGATCGCCAATGTTGACATAGCCGGCGCCTAACCTATTTCCTAATTACGGCGGTGAGCATAGGCAATGGTATAAGCGGTGCTTAACCTGTCGCCTATGCAGGTATAGGAGGGGCCTAATCCATCGACTATATTGACATTGGCGGCACCTAAACTATCTCTTAAGTGAGGCAGTGAGCATAGGTAATGGTATAAGCGGCGCCTAACCAATCGCCAATATTGATATAGGTGGCGCTTATGGCATCACTTATATTTACATAGGAGGTGCCTAACCTATCGCCTAAGTGAGGCAGCGAGCATAGGCAATGGTATAAGCGGAGCCTAACCTATCGCCTATATTGATATCTGTGGCACCTAAGCCATTGCCTATATTTATATATGTGGCGCCCAACCTATCGCCTAAGTGAGGCAGTAAGCATAGGCAATGGTATAAGCGGCACCTAACCTATCGCCTATGTTGATATACGTGGCGCCTAAGCCATTGACTATGTTTATATATGCAGCGCCCAACCTATCGACTAAGTGAGGAAGTAAGCATAGGCAATGGTATAAGCGGCGCTTTACCTATCGCCAACGTTGATATAGGCGGCGCCTAATCCATCGCCTATGTTGACGTAGGCGTCGCCTAACCTATTGCCTAATTGAGGCAGTGACCATAGGCAATGGTATAAGCGTCGCCTAACCTACCGCCTATGTTGTTATAGGCGGCGCCTAAGCCATTGCCTATATTAACATAGGTGGGACCTAACCTATCGCCTAAGTGAGTCAGTGAGAATTGGCAATGGTATAACCGGAACCTAACCTATCGCCTATGTTGATATAGGCGGTGCCTAAGCCATCGCCTATGTTGACATAAGTGGCGCCTATCTTATCGCCTACGTGAGGCAGTGAGCATAGGCAATTGTATAAGCGGCGCTTAACCTATCACCTATGTTGATATAGGCGGCGCCTAAGCCATCGCGTATGTTGACATGGGCGGCGCCTAACCTATCGCCTATGTTGATATAGGCAACACCATATCCATTGCCTCTTTTGACATAGATGGCTTCTAAACTGTCGCCTAAGTGAGGCATTGAGCATAGACAATGGTATAAGCGGCGCCTAACCTATCACCTATGTTGATATTAGCGGCACCTAAGCCATCGCCTAAGTGAGGCAGTTAGCATATACAATGGTATATGAGGCGCCTAACCTATCGCCTGTGTTGATATAGGTGGAGCCTAAGCGATCGCCAATGTTGACATAGGCGGCGCCTAACCTATCTCCTAATTGAGGCGGTGAGCATAGGCAATGGTATAAGAGGCGCTTAACCTGTCGCCTATGTTGGTATAGGCGGCGCCTAATCCATCGACTATATTGACATAGGCGGCACCTATCCTATCGCTTACGTGAGGCAGTGAGCATAGGTAATGGTATAAGCGGCGCCTAACCTATCACCAATGTTGATATAGGTGGCGCTTATGGCATCGCTTATGTTTCTATAGTCGGCGCCTAACCTATCTCCTAAGTAAGGCGGTGAGCATAGGCAATGGTATAAGCGGTGCCTAACTTTTCGCCTATGTTGGTTAGGCGGTGCCTAATCCATCGACTATGTTTACATAGGCGGAACCTAACCTATCGCCTAAGTGAGGCAGTGAGCATAGGTAATGGTATAAGCGATGCCTAACCTATCGCCAATGTTGATATAGGTGGGGCCTATGGCATCGCTTATGATTCCATTGGCGGCGCCTAACCTATCGCCAAAGTGAGGCAGCGAGCATAGGCAAAGGTATAAGCGGCGCCTAACCTATCACCTATGTTAGTATACGTGGCGCCTAATCCATTGCCTATGTTTATATATGCAGCGCCCAACCTATCGACTAAGTGAGGAAGTAAGCATAGGCAATGGTATAAGCGGCGCTTTACCTATTGCCAATGTTGATATAGGCGGCGCCTAAGCCATCGCCTATGTTGACCTAGGCGGCGCCTAACCTATCGCCTAATTGAGGCAGTGACCATAGGCAATAGTATAAGCGTCTCCTAACCTATTGCCTATGTTGTTATAGGCGGCGCCTAAGCCATCGTCTATATTAACATAAGTGGCACCTAACCTATCGCCTAAGTGATTCAGTGAGAATAGGCAATGGTATAACTGGAACCTAACCTATCGCCTATGTTGATATAGGCGGCGCCTACACCATCGCCTATGTTGACATAAGTGGCGCCTAACCTATAGACTATGTGAGGCAGTGAGCATAGGCAATGGTATAAGCGGCGCTTAACCTATCTCCTATGTTGATATAGGCGGCGCCTAAGCCATCGCATATGTTGACATAGGCGGCGCCTAACCTATAGCGTATGTTGATATAGGTAACACCATATCCATTGCCTCTTTTGACATAGATGGCTTCTAACCTATCGCCTAAGTGATGCATTTAGCATAGACAATGGTATAAGCGGCGCCTAACCTATCACCTATGTTGATATAGGCGGCACCTAAGCCATCGCCTAAGTGAGGCATTAGCATATACAATGGTATAAGAGGCGCCTAACCTATCGCCTATGTTGATATAGGCGGAGCCTAAGCGATCGCCAATGTTGACATAGGCGGCGCCTAACCTATTTCCTAATTGAGGCGGTGAGCATTGGCAATGGTATAAACGGTGCTTAGCCTGTCGCCTATGTTGGTATAGGCGGCATCTAATCTATCGACTATATTGACATAGGCGGCGCCTAAACTATCGCTTAAGTGAGGCAGTGAGCATAGGTAATGGTATAAGGGGCGCCTAACCTATCGCCAATATTGATATAGGTGGCTCTTATGGCATCGCTTATGTTTACATAGGCGGTGCCTAACGTATCGCCTAAGTGAGGCAGCGATCATAGGCAATGGTATAAGCGGCGCCTAACCTATCGCCTATATTGATATATGTGGCACCTAAGCCATTGCCAATGTTTATATATGCGGCGCCCAACCTATCGCCTAAGTGAGGCAGTAAGCATAGGCAATGGTATAAGCGGCGCATAACCTATCGCCTATGTTGATATACGTGGCGCCTAAGCCATTGCCTATGTTTATATAAGCAGCGCCAACCTATCGACTAAGTGAGGAAGTAAGCATAGGCAATGGTATAAGCGGCGCTTTACCTATCGCCAACGTTGATATAGGCGGCGCCTAATCCATCGCCTATGTTGACGTAGGCGTCGCCTAACCTATTGCCTAATTGAGGGAGGGACCATAGGCAATGGTATAAGCATCGCCTAACCTATCGCCTATGTTGTGATAGGCGGCGCCTAAGCCATCGCCTATATTAACATAGGTGGCACCTAACCTATCACCTAAGTGAGTCAGTGAGAATAGGCAATGGTATAACCGGCACCTAACCTATCGCCTATGTTGATATAGGCGACGCCTAAGCCAGCGCCTATGTTGACATAAGTGGCGCCTAACCTATCGCCTACGTGAGGCAGTGAGCATAGGCAATTGTATAAGCGACGCTTAACCTATCACCTATGTTGATATAGGCGGCGCCTAAGCCATCGCCTATGTTGACATAGGCGGCGCCTAACCTATCGCCTATGTTGATATAGGAAACACCATATCCATTGCCTTTTTTGACATAGATGGCTTCAAACCTATCGCCTATGTGAGGCATTGAGCATAGACAATGGTATAAGCGGCGCCTAACCTATCACCAATGTTGATATAGGCGGCACCTAAGCCATCGCCTAAGTGAGGCAGTTAGCATATACAATGGTATAAGAGGCGCCTAACCTATCGCCTTTGTTGATATAGGCGGAGCCTAAGCGATCGCAAATGTTGACATAGGCAGCGCCTTACCTATCTCCTAATTGTGGCGGTAAGCATAGGCAATGGTATAAGCGACGCTTAACCTGTCGCCTATGTTGGTATAGGCGGCGCCTAATCCATCGACTATATTGACATTGGCGGCACCTACCTTATCGCTTAAGTGAGGCAGTGAGCATAGGTAATGGTATAAACGGCGCCTCACCTATCACCAATGTTGATATAGGTGGCGCTTATGGAATCGCTTATGTTTACATAGGCAGTGCCTAACCTATCACCTAAGTGAGGCAGCGAGCATAGGCAATGGTATAAGTGGCGCCTAACCTATCGCCTATATTGATATATGTGGCGCCAAAGCCATTGCCTATGTTTATATATGCGGCGCCCAACCTATCGCCTAAGTGAGGCAGTAAGCATAGGCAATGGTATAAGCGGATCCTAACCTATCGCCAATGTTGATATTGGCGGTGGCTAAGCCATCACCTATGTTGACATTGGCGGCGCCTAACCTATCGCTTATGTTTATATAGAAAACACCATATCCATTGCCTCTGTTGTCATAGGCGGCGTCTAACCTATCGCCTAAGTGAGGCAGTGAGCATAAAAAATGGTATAAGTGGTGCGTAACCTATCACCTATGTTGATATAGGCGACAACTAAGCCATCGCCTAAGTTAGGCAGTTAGCATAGGCAATGGTATAAGCGATGCCTAACCTATCGCCAATGTTGATATAGACGGTGCCTAAGCCATCGCCTATGTTGACGTAGGTGGCGCCTAACCTATCGCCTAATTGAGGCAGTGACCATAGGCAATGGTATAAGCATCGCCTAACCTATCGCCTATGTTGTTATAGGTGGCGCCTAAGCCATCGCCTATATTAACATAGGTGGCACCTAACCTATCTCCTAAGTGAGTCAGTGAGAATAGGCAATGGTATAACTGGCACCTAACCTATCGCCTATGTTGATATAGGCGGCGCCTAAGCCATTGCCTATGTTGACATAAGTGGCGCCTAACCTATCGCCTACGTGAGGCAGTGAGCATACGCAATGGTATAAGCGGCGCTTAACCTATGGCCTATGTTGATATAGGCGGCGCCTAAGCCATCTCCTATGTTGACATAGGCGGCGCCTAACCTATCGCCTATGTTTATATAGGCAACACCATATACATTGCCACTTTTTACATAGGCGGCTTCTAACATATCGCCTAAGTGAGGCAGTGAGCATAGACAATGGTATAAGCGGCGCCTAACCTATCACCTATGTTGATATAGGCGGCACCTAAGCCATCGCCTAAGTGAGGCAGTTAGCTTAGGCAATGGTCTAAGAGACGCCTAACCTATCGCCCGTGTTGATATAGGCGGAGCCTAAGCGATCGCCTAAGCTATCGCCTATGTTGACATAGGCGACGCCTAACCTATCTCCTAAATGAGGCGGTGAGCATAGGTAATAATATAAGCGGCGCTTAACCTGTCGCCTATGTTGGTATAGGCGGCGCCTAATCCATCGACTATATTGACATAGGCGGCACCTAACCTATCGCCTAAGTGAGGCAGTGAGCATAGGTAATGGTATAAGCGGCGCCTAACATATCGCCAATGTTGATATAGGTGGCGCTTATGGCATCTCTTATGTTTACATAGGCGCCGCCTAACCTATCGCCTAAGTGAGGCAGCGAGCATAGGCAATGGTATAAGCGGTGCCTAACCTATGGCCTATATTCATATATGTGGTGCCTAAGCCATTGCCTATGTTAAATATGCGGCGCCCAACCTATCGCCTAAGTGAGGCAGTAAGCATAGGCAATTGTATAAGCGGCGCCTAACCTATCGCCAATGTTGATATAGGCGGTGCCTAAGCCATCGTCTATGTTGACGTAGGCGGTGCCTAACCTATCGTCTAATTGAGGTAGTGACCATAGGCATTGGTATAAGCATTGCCTAACCTATCGCCTATGTTGATATAGGCGACGCCTAAGCCATCACCTATATTGACATAGGCGGCACCTAACCTATCGCCTAAGTGAGGCACTGAGCATAGGTAATGATATAAGCAGCCCCTAACCTATCGCCTATATTGATATAGGTGGCGCCTATGGCATCTCCTATGTTTACATAGGCGGCGCCTAACCTATCGCCTAAGTGAGGCAGCAAGCATAGCCAATGGTATAAGTGGCGCCTAACCTATCGCCTATGTTAATCTAGGCGGGCCCTAAGCGATCGCCTATGTTAACATAGGCAGCACCTAACCTATCTCCTAAATGAGGCGGTGAGAATAGGCAATGGTATAAGCGGCGCCTATCCTGTCGCCTATGTTGATATAGGCGGCACGTAATCCATCGACTATGTTGACATAGGTGGCACCTAACCTATCGCCTAAGTGAGGCAGTGAGCATAGGTAATGGTATAAGCGGCCCCTAACCTATCGCCTATGTTGACATAGGTGGCGCCTATGGCATCGCTTATGTTTACATAGGCGGCGCCTAACCTATCGCCTAATTGAGGCAGCGAGCATAGGCAATGGTATAAGCGGTGCCTAACCTATTAACTATGTTGACATATATGGCGCCTAAGACATTGCCTATGTTTATATATGCGGCGTTTAACCTACCGCCTAAGTGAGGCAGTAAGCATAGGCAATGGTATCAGCGGCGCCTAACCTGTCGCCTATGTTGATATAGACGGCGCCTAATCCATCGCATATGTTGACATAGGCGGCACCTAACCTATCATCTAAGTGAGGCAGTGAGCATAGGTAATGGTATAAGCGGCGCCTAACCTATCGCCTATGTTGCTATAGCTGGCGTCTATGGCATCGCCTATATTTACATAGGCGGCGCCTAACCTATCGCTTAAGTGAGGCAGCAAGCATAGGCAATGGTATAAGCGGGGCCTAACCTATCGCCTATGTTTATATACGTGGCGCCAAAGCCATTGCATATATTTATATATGCGGCGCCTAACCTATCGCCTAAGTGAGGCAGTAAGCATAGGCAATGCTATAAGTGGCACCTAACTTAATGCCTATATTGATATAGGCGGTGCCTAAGGCACCGCCTATGTTGACGTAGGTGGTGCCTAACCTATCACCTAATTGAGGCAGTGAGCATAGGCAATGGTATAAGCGGCAGATAACCTATCTCCTATGTTAATATATGCGGCGCCTAAGCCATTGCCTATGTTGACATAGACGGAGCCTAACCTATCGCCTAAGTGAGGCAGTGAGTATAGGCAATAGTATAAGCGGAACCTAACCTATCGCCTATGTTGATATAGGAGGCGCCTAAACCAATGCCTATGTTAACATAGGCGGCGCCTAACTTATAGCTAAATTGAGTCACTGAGTATAGGCAATGGTATAAGCGGCGCCTAACCTATCGCCTATATTGATATAGGCAGCGCCTAAGCCATCGCCTATGTTGACATACCCGACGCATAACCTACTACCTAAGTGATGTAGTGAGCATAGAAAATGGTATAAGAGGCTCCTAACCTATCGCCTATGTTGATATAGGTGGCACCTAAGCCATCGCCTAAGTAAGGACGAGAGCATAGCCAATGGTATAAGCGGCGCCTAACCTATCGCCTAAGTAAGGCGGTGAGCATAGACACTGGTATAGGATGCGCATAACCTATCGCCTATGTTGATATAGGTGGCGCCTAAGATATTGCCTATGTTGACTTAGACGGAGCCTAACCTATCGCCTAATTGAGGCAGTGAGCATAGGTAATGGTATAAGCGGCGCCTAACCTATCTCCTATGTTGATATAGGTGGCGCCGAAGCCATCACCTATGTTGACATAGAAGGCGCATAACTTATTGCCTAAGTGAGTCAGTGAGCATAGGCAATGGTATATGCTGTGCCTAACCTATCTCCTATGTTGATATAGAACGCGCCTAAGACATCGCCTATGTTGACATAGGCGGTGCCTAACCTATCACCTAATTGAGGCAGTGAGCATAGGCAATTGTATAACCAGCGCCTAACCTATCGTGTATGTTGATATAGGCGGCGCCTAGTCCATCGCCTATGTTAACATAGGCGGCGCCTAACCTATCCCCTAAGTGAGGTGGGAAGGCTAGGCAATGGTATAAACGGCGCCTAACCTATCGCCTATGTTGATATACATGGTGCCTAAGCCATTGCATATGTTTATATATGTGGCGCCTAACCTATCGCCTATGTGAGGCAGTAAGCATAGACAATGGTATAAGCGGCGCCTAACCTATCGTCTATGTGAGGCAGTGAGAATAGGCAATGGTATAACCAGCGCCTAACCTATCGCCTATGTTTATATAGGCGGCGCCTAGTCCATCGCCTATGTTGACATAGGCGGCACCTAACCTATAACCTAAGTGAGGCAGTGAGCATAGGCAATTTAATAAGCGGCGCCTAACCTATCGCCTATATTTACATAGGCAGCGCCTAACCTATTGCCTTAGTGAGGCAGCAAGAATAGGCAATGGTATAAGCAACGTCTAACCTATCGCCTATGTTGATATTGGCGGTGCCTCAGCGATCGCCTATGTTGACATAGACGGTGCCTAACCTATAGTCTAATTGAGGTAGTGACCATAGGCAATGGTATAAGCGTCGCCTAACCTATCGCCTATGTTGATATAGGCGACGCCTAAGCCATCGCCTATATTGACATAGGCGGCACCTAACCTATGGCCTAAGTGAGGCACTGAGCATAGGTAATGATATAAGCGGCCCCTAACCTATCTCCTATGTTGATATAGGTTGCACCTATGGCATCTCCTATGGTTACATAGGCGGCGCCTAACCTATCGCCTAAGTAAGGCAGCAAGCATAGGAAATGGTATAAGCAGCGCCTAACCTATCGCCTATGTTAATATAGGCGGGCCCTAAGCGATCGCCTATATTGACATAGGCGGCACGTAACCTATCTCCTATGTGAGGCGGTGAGAATAGGCAATGGTATAAGCGGCACCTAACCTGTCGCCTATGTTGATATAGGCGGCACCTAATCCATCGACTATGTTGACATAGGTGGCACCTAACCTATCGCCTAAGTGAGGCAGTTAGAATAGGTAATGGTATACGCGGCCCCTAACCTATCGCCTATGTTGACATAGGTGGCGCCTATGGCATCGCTTAAGTTTACATAGGCGGCGCCTAACCTATCGCCTAATTGAGGCAGTGAGCATAGGCAATGGTATAAGCGGCGCCTAACCTGTCGCCTATGTTGATATAGGCGGCGCCTAACCCATCGCATATGTTGACATAGGCTGCACCTAACCTATTATCTAAGTGAGGCAGTGAGCATAGGTAATGGTATAAGCGGCGCCTAACCTATCGCCTATGTTTACATAGGCGGCGCCTAACCTATCGCCTAAGTGAGGCAGCAAGCATAGGAAATGGTATAAGCGGGGCCTAACCTATCGCCGATGTTTATATACGTGGCGCCAAATCCATTGCGTATGTTTATATATGCGGCGCCTAACCTATCGCCTAAGTGAGGCAGTAAGCATAGGCAATGCTATAAGTGGCGCCAAACTTAACGCCTATGTTGATATAGGCGGTTCCTAAGCCACCGCCTATGCTGATGTAGGTGGTGCCTAAGCTATCGCCTAAGTGAGGCAGTGAGCATAGGCAATGGTATAAGCGGCAGATAACCCATCTCTTATGTTATTATATGCGGCGCCTAAGCCATTGCCTATGTTGACATAGACGGAGCCTAACCTATCGCCTAAGTGAGGCAGTGAGTATAGGCAATGGTATAAGCGGAACCTAACCTATCGCCTATGTTGATATAGGAGGAGCCTAAACCAATGCCTATGTTAACATAGGCGGCGCCTAACATATAGCTAAATTGAATCACTGAGTATTGGCAATGGTATAAGCGGCGCCTAACCTATCGCCTATGTTCATATAGGCAGCGCCTAAGCCATCGCCTATGTTGACATACGCGGCGCCTAACCTATTACCTAAGTGATGTAGTGAGCATAGAAAATGGTATAAGAAGCTCCTAACCTATCGCCTATGTTGATATAGGTGGCACCTAAGCCATTGCCTAAGTAAGGACGAGAGCATAGCCAGTGGTATAAGCGGCGCCTAACCTATCGCCTAAGTAAGGCGGTGAGCATAGGCACTGGTATAGGATGCGCATAACCTATCGCCTATGTTGATATAGGTGGCGCCTAAGATATTGCCTATGTTGACTTAGATGGAGCCTAACCTATCGCCTAAGTGAGGCAGTGAGCATAGGTAATGGTTTAAGCGGCGCCTAACCTATCTCCTATGTTGATATAGGTGGCGCCAAAGCCATCACCTATGTTGACATAGAAGGCGCATAACTTATCGCCTAAGTGAGTCAGTGAGCATAGGCAATGGTATAAGCAGTGCCTAACCTATCTCCTATGTTGATATAGAACGCGCCTAAGACATCGCCTATGTTGACATAGGCGGTGCCTAACCTATCACCTAATTAAGGCAGTGAGCATAGGTAATTGTATAACCAGCGCCTAACCTATCGTGTATGTTGATATAGGCGGCGCCTATTCCATCGCCTATGTTAACATAGGCGGCGTCTAACCTATCCCCTAAGTGAGGCGGTAAGGAGAGGCAATGGTATAAACGGCGCCTAACCTATCGCCTATGTTTATATACATGGTGCCTAAGCCATTGCCTATGTTTATATATGCGGCGCCTACCCTATCGCCTAAGTGAGGAAGTAAGCATAGACAATGGTATAAGCGGCGCCTAACCTATCGTCTATGTGAGGCAGTGAGAATAGGCAATGGTATAACCAGCGCCTAACCTATCGCCTATGTTTATGTAGGCGGCGCCTAGTCCATCGCCTATGTTGACATAGGCAGCGCCTAACCTATAACCTAAGTGAGGCAGTAAGCATAGGCAATGTTATAAGCGGCGCCTAACCTATCGCCTATGTTTACATAGGAAGCGCCTAACCTATTGCCTTAGTGAGGCAGCAAGAATAGGCAATGGTATAAGTGACACCTAACCTATTGCCTATGTTGATATATGTGGCGCCTCAGCGATCGCCTATGTTGAAATAGACGGAGCCTAACCTATAGCCTAAGTGAGGCGGTGAGAATAGCCAATGGTATAATTGGCGCCTAACCTATCGCCTATGATGATATACGTGGTGCCTAACCCATTGCCTATGTTTATATATGCGACGCCTAACCTATCGCCTTAGTGAGGCAGTAAGCATAGGCAATGGTATAAGCGGCGCCTAACCTATCGCCTATGTGAGGTAGTGAGAATAGGCAATAGTATAACCAGCGCCTAACCTATCGCCTATGTTGATATAGGCGGTACCTAGTCCATCGCCTCTGTTGACATAGGCGGCGCCTAACCTAAAACCTAAGTGAGGCAGTGAGCATAGGCAATGTTATAAGCGGCACCTAACCTATCGCCTATGTTTACATGGGCAGCGCCTAACCTATTGCATTAGTGGGGCAGCAAGCATAGGCAATGGTATAAGCGATGCCTAGCCTATCTCCTATGTTGATATAGGAGGCGCCTAAGCGATCGCCTATGTTGACATAGACGGTGCCTAACCTATCGCCTAAGTGAGGCGGTGAGAATAGGCAATGGTATAAGCGGCGCCTAACCTGTCGCCTATGTTGATATAGGCGGTACCTAACCTATCGCCTAAGTAAGGCAGTGAGCATAGGTGCTGGTTTAAGAGGCGCCTAACCTATCGCATATTTTGACATAGGTGGCGCTTATGGCATCGCTTATGTTTACATAGGCAGAGCCTAACCTATCGCCTAAGTGAGGCAGCGAGCATAGGCAATGTTATAAGCGGTGGCTAACCCTTCGCCTATGATGACATACGTGGCGCCTAAGCCATTGCCTATGTTTATATATACGGCGCCTAACCTATCGCCTAAGTGAGGCAGTAAGCATAGGCAATGGTATAAGCGGCCCCTAACCTGTCGCCAATGTTGATAAAGGCGGCGCCTAATCCATCGCATATGTTGACATAGGCGGAACATAACCTATCACCTAAGGCAGTGAGCATTGGTAATGGTATAAGCGACGCCTAACCTATCGTCTATGTTGATATAGGTGGCGCCTATGGCATCGCCTATGTTTACATAGGCGGCGGCTAACGTATCGCCTAAGTGAGGCAGCTAGCATAGGCAATGGTATATGCAGCGCCTAACCTATCGCCTATGATGATATACGTGGCGCCTAAGCCATCCCCTATGTTTAAATAGGCGGCGGCTAATCTATCGCCTAAGTGAGGCAGTAAGCATAGGCAATGGTATAAGAGGCGCCTAAACTAACGCCTATGTAGATATAGGAAGGGCCAAGCCATCGCCTATGTTGACGTAGGCGGTGCCTAACGTATCGCCTAATTGAGGCAGTGTGCATACGAAATGGTATAAGCGGCGCCTAACCTATCGCCTATGTTGATATAGTCGGCACCTAAGCGATTGCCTATGTTAACATAGACGGAGCCTAATCTATCGCCTATGTCAGGAAGTGAGCATAGAAAATGGTATAAGCGGCGCCTAACCTATCACCTATGTTGATATAGGCGACGCCTAAGCTATCGTCTATGTTGACATAGGCGGCGCCTAACCTATCGCCTAAGTGAGGCAGTGAGCATAGGCAATGGTATAAGCGGCGCCTAACCTATCGCCTATGTTTATATAGGAGGCGGCTAAACCATCACCTATGTTAACATAGGTGGTGCCTAACCTATCGCCAAAGTGAGGCACTGAGGATAGGCAATGGTATAAGCGGTGCCTAACCTATCTCCTATGTTGATATAGGTGGCGCCGAAGCCATCACTTATGTTGACATAGAAGGCGCATAACTTATCGCCTAAGTGAGTCAGTGAGCATAGGCAATGGTATAACCAGTGCCTAACCTATCTCCTATGTTGATATAAAACGCGCCTATGACATCGCCTATGTTGACATAGGCGGTGCCTAACCTATCACCTAATTGAGGCAGTGAGCATAGGCAATTGTATAACCAGCGCCTAACCTATCATGTATGTTGATATAGGCGGCGCCTAGTCCATCACCTATGTTAACATAGGCGGCGCCTAACCTATCCCCTAAGTGAGGCGGTAAGGATAGGCAATGGTATAAACAGCGCCTAACCTATCTCCTATGTTGATATACGTGGTGCCTAAGCCATTGCCTATTTTTATATATGCGGCGCCTAACCTATCTCCTAAGTGAGGCAGTAAGCATAGACAGTGGTATAAGCGGCGCCTAACCTATCGTCTATGTGAGGCAGTGAGAATAGGCAATGGTATAACCAGAGCCTAACCTATCGCCTATGTTTATATAGGCGGCGCCTAGTCCATCGCCTATGTTGACATAGGCGGCACCTAACCTATATCCTAAGAGAGGCAGTGAGCATAGGCAATGTTATAAGCGGCGCCTAACCTATCGCCTATGTTTACATAGGCAGCGCCTAACCTATTGCCTTAGTGAGGCAGCAAGAATAGGCAATGGTATAAGCGACGCCTAACCTATCGCCTATGTTCATATAGGCGGCGCCTCAGCGATCGCCTATATTGACATAGACGGTGCCTAACCTATAGCCTAAGTGAGGCGGTGAGAATAGGCAATGGTATAACCAGCGCCTAACCTATGGCCTATGTTGATATGTGTGTGCCTAACCCATTGCCTATGTTTATATATGCGGCGCCTAACCTATCGCCTAAGTGAGGCAGTAAGCATAGGCAATGGTATAAGCGGCGCCTAACCTATCGCCTATGTGAGGTAGTGAGAATAGGCAATGGTATAACCAGCGCCTAACCTATCGCCTATGTTGATATAGGCGGCACCTAGTCCATCGCCTATGTTGACATAGGCGGCGCCTAACCTATAACCTAAGTGAGGCAGTGAGCATAGGCAATGTTATAAGCGGCACCTAACCTATCGCCTATGTTTACATAGGCAGCACCTAACCTATTGCATTAGTGAGGCAGCAAGCATAGGCAAAGGTATAAGTGATGCCTAGCCTATCTCCTATGTTGATATAGGCGGCGCCTAAGCGATCGCCTATGTTGACATAGACGGTGCCTAACCTATCGCCGAAGTGAGGCGGTGAGAATAGGCAATGGTATAAGCGGCGCCTAACCTGTCGCCTATGTTGATATAGGCGGTACCTAACCTATCGCCTAAGTGAGGCAGTGAGCATAGGTGCTGGTTTAAGAGGCGCCTAACCTATCGCCTATGTTGACATAGGTGGCGCTTATGGCATCGCTTATGTTTACATAGGCAGAGCCTAACCTATAGCCTAAGTGAGGCAGCGAGCATAGGCAATGTTATAAGCGGCGGCTAACCCTTCGCCTATGATGACATACGTGGCGCCTAAGCCATTGCCTATGTTTATATAAACGGCGCCTAACCTATCGCCTAAGTGAGGCAGTAAGCATAGGCAATGGTATAAGCGGCCTCTAACCTGTCGCCAATGTTGATAAAGGCGGCGCCTAATCCATCGCATATGTTGACATAGGCGGAACCTAACCTATCACCTAAGGCAGTGAGCATTGGTAATGGTATAAGCGACGCCTAACCTATCGCCTATGTTGATATAGGTGGCGCCTATGGCATCGCCTATGTTTACATAGGAGGCGGCTAACTTATCGCCTAAGTGAGGCAGCTAGCATAGGCAATGGTATATGCAGCGCCTAACCTATCGCCTATGTTGATATACGTGGCGCCTAAGCCATCCCCTATGTTTAAATAGGCGGCGGATAATCTATCGCCTAAGTGAGGAAGTAAGCATAGGCAATGGTATAAGAGGCGCATAAACTAACGGCTATGTAGATATAGGAAGCGCCAAGCCATCGCCTATGTTGACGTAGGCGGTGCCTAATGTATCGCCTAATTGAGGCAGTGTGCATACGAAATGGTATAAGCGGCGCCTAACCTATCGCCTATGTTGATATAGTCGGCACCTAAGTGATTGCCTATGTTAACATAGACGGAGCCTAACCTATCGCCTATGTCAGGAAGTGAGCATAGAAAATGGTATAAGCGGCGCCTAACCTATCACCTATGTTGATATAGGCGACGCCTAAGCCATCGTCTATGTTGACATAGGCGGCGCCTAACCTATCGCCTAAGTGAGGCAGTGAGCATAGGCAATGGTATAAGCGGCGCCTAACCTATCGCCTATGTTTATATAGGAGGCGGCTAAACCATCGCCTATGTTAACATAGGTGGTGCCTAACCTATCGCCAAAGTGAGGCACTGAGGATAGGCAATGGTATAAGCGGTGCCTAACCTATCTCCAATGTTGATATAGGTGGTGCCGAAGCCATCACCTATGTTGACATAGAAGGCGCATAACTTATCGCCTAAGTGAGTCAGTTAGCATAGGCAATGGTATAACCAGTGCCTAACCTATCTCCTATGTTGATATAAAACGCGCCTAAGACATCGCCTATGTTGACATAGGCGGTGCCTAACCTATCACCTAATTGAGGCAGTGAGCATAGGCAATTGTATAACCAGCGCCTAACCTATCATGTATGTTGATATAGGCGGTGCCTAGTCCATCACCTATGTTAACATAGGCGGCGCCTAACCTATCCCCTAAGTGAGGCGGTAAGGATAGGCAATGGTATAAACAGCGCCTAACCTATCTCCTATGTTGATATACGTGGTGCCTAAGCCATTGCCTATGTTTATATATGCGGCGCCTAACCTATCTCCTAAGTGAGGCAGTAAGCATAGACAATGGTATAAGCGGCGCCTAACCTATCGTCTATGTGAGGCAGTGAGAATAGGCAATGGTATAACCAGCGCCTAACCTATCGCCTATGTTTATATAGGCGGCGCCTAGTCCATCGCCTATGTTGACATAGGCGGCGCCTAACCTATATCCTAAGTGAGGCAGTGAGCATAGGCAATGTTATAAGCGGCGCCTAACCTATCGCCTATGTTTACATAGGCAGCGCCTAACCTATTGCCTTAGTGAGGCAGCAAGAATAGGCAATGGTATAAGCGACGCCTAACCTATCGCCTATGTTCATATAGGCGGCACCTCAGCGATCGCCTATATTGACATAGACGGTGCCTAACCTATAGCCTAAGTGAGGCGGTGAGAATAGGCAATGGTATAAGCAGCGCCTAACTTATGGCCTATGTTGATATACGTGTGCCTAACCCATTGCCTATGTTTATATATGCGGCGCCTAACCTATCGCCTAAGTGAGGCAGTAAGCATAGGCAATGGTATAAGCGGCGCCTAACCTATCGCCTATGTGAGGTAGTGAGATTAGGCAATGGTATAACCAGCGCCTAACCTATCGCCTATGTTGATATAGGCGGCACCTAGTCCATCGCCTATGTTGACATAGGCGGCGCCTAACCTATAACCTAAGTGAGGCAGTGAGCATAGGCAATGTTATAAGCGGCACCTAACCTATCGCCTATGTTTACATAGGCAGCGCCTAACCTATTGCATTAGTGAGGCAGCAAGCATAGGCAATGGTATAAGCGATGCCTAGCCTATCTCCTATGTTGATATAGGCGGCGCCTAAGCGATCGCCTATGTTGACATAGACGGTGCCTAACCTATCGCCGAAGTGAGGCAGTGAGAATAGGCAATGGTATAAGCGGCGCCTAACCTGTCGCCTATGTTGATATAGGCGGTACCTAACCTATCGCCTAAGTGAGGCAGTGAGCATAGGTGCCTGTTTAAGAGGCGCCTAACCTATCGCCTATGTTCACATAGGTGGCGCTTATGGCATCGCTTATGTTTACATAGGCAGAGCCTAACCTATAGCCTAAGTGAGGCAGCGAGCATAGGCAATGTTATAAGCGGCGGCTAACCCTTCGCCTATGATGACATACGTGGAGCCTAAGCCATTGCCTATGTTTATATATACGGCGCCTAACCTATCGCCTAAGTGAGGCAGTAAGCATAGGCAATGGTATAAGCGGCCTCTAACCTGTCGCCAATGTTGATAAAGGCGGCGCCTAATCCATCGCATATGTTGACATAGGCGGAACCTAACCTATTACCTAAGGCAGTGAGCATTGGTAATGGTATAAGCGACGCCTAACCTATCGCCTATGTTGATATAGGTGGCGCCTATGGCATCGCCTATGTTTACATAGGCGGCGGCTAACTTATCGCCTAAGTGAGGCAGCTAGCATAGGCAATGGTATATGCAGCGCCTAACCTATCGCCTATGTTGATATACGTGGCGCCTAAGACATCCCCTATGTTTAAATAGGCGGCGGCTAATCTATCGCCTAAGTGAGGCAGTAAGCATAGGCAATGGTATAAGAGGCGCCTAATCTAACGCCTATGTAGATATAGGAAGCGCCAAGCCATCGCCTATGTTGACGTAGGCGGTGCCTAACGTATCGCCTAATTGAAGCAGTGTGCATACGAAATGGTATAAGCGACGCCTAACCTATCGCCTATGTTGATATAGTCGGCACCTAAGCGATTGCCTATGTTAACATAGACGGAGCCTAACCTATCGCCTATGTCAGGAAGTGAGCATAGAAAATGGTATAAGCGGCGCCTAACCTATCACCTATGTTGATATAGGCGACGCCTAAGCCATCATCTATGTTGACATAGGCGGCGCCTAACCTATCGCCTAAGTGAGGCAGTGAGCATAGGCAATGGTATAAGCGGCGCCTAACCTATCGCTTATGTTTATATAGGAGGCGGCAAAACCATCGCCTATGTTAACATAGGTGGTGCCTAACCTATCTCCAAAGTGAGGCACTGAGGATAGGCAATGGTATAAGTGGTGCCTAACCTATCTCCTATGTTGATATAGGTGGCGCCGAAGCCATCACCTATGTTGACATAGAAGGCGCATAACTTATCGCCTAAGTGAGTCAGTGAGCATAGGCAATGGTATAACCAGTGCCTAACCTATCTCCTATGTTGATATAAAACGCGCCTAAGACATCGCCTATGTTGACATAGGCGGTGCCTAACCTATCACCTAATTGAGGCAGTGAGCATAGGCAATTGTATAACCAGCGCCTAACCTATCATGTATGTTGATATAGGCGGCGCCTAGTCCATCACCTATGTTAACATAGGAGGCGCCTAACCTATCCCCTAAGTGAGGTGGTAAGGATAGGCAATGGTATAAACAACGCCTAAAATATCTCCTATGTTGATATACGTGGTGCCTAAGCCATTGCCTATGTTTATATATGCGACGCCTAACCTATCTCCTAAGTGAGGCAGTAAGCATAGACAATGGAATAAGCGGCGCCTAACCTATCGTCTATGTGAGGCAGTGAGAATAGGCAATGGTATAACCAGCGCCTAACCTATCGCCTATGTTTATATAGGCGGCGCCTAGTCCATCGCCTATGTTGACATAGGCGGCGCCTAACCTATATCCTAAGTGAGGCAGTGAGCATAGGCAATGTTATAAGCGGCGCCTAACCTATCGCCTATGTTTACATAGGCAGCACCTAACCTATTGCCTTAGTGAGGCAGCAAGAATAGGCAATGGTATAAGCGATGCCTAACCTATCGCCTATGATCATATAGGCTGCTCCTCAGCGATCGCCTATATTGACATAGACGGTGTCTAACCTATAGCCTAAGTGAGGCGGTGAGAATATGCAATGGTATAACCAGCTCCTAACCTATGGCCTATGTTGATATACGTGTGCCTAACCCATTGCCTATGTTTATATATGCGGCACCTAACCTATCGCCTAAGTGAGGCAGTAAGCATAGGCAATGGTATAAGCGGCGCCTGACCTATCGCCTATGTGAGGTAGTGAGAATAGGCAATGGTATAACCAGCGCCTAACCTATCGCCTATGTTGATATAGGCGGCACCTAGTCCATCGCCTATGTTGACATAGGCGGCGCCTAACCTATAACCTAAGTGAGGCAGTGAGCATAGGCAATGTTATAAGCGGCGCCTAACCTATCGCCTATGTTTACATAGGCTGCGCCTAACCTATTGCCTTAGTGAGGCAGCAAGCATAGGCAATGGTGTAAGCGATGCCTAGCGTATCGCCTATGTTGATATAGGCGGCGCCTAAGCGATCGCCTATGTTGACATAGACGGTGCCTAACCTATCGCCTAAGTGAGGCGGTGAGAATAGGCAATGGTATAAGCGGCGCCTAACCTGTTGCCTATGTTGATATAGGCGGTACCTAACCTATCACATAAGTGAGGCAGTGACCATAGGTAATGGTTTAAGCGGCGCCTAACCTATCGCCTATGTTGACATAGGTGGCGCTTATGGCATCGCTTATGTTTACATAGGCAGAGCCTAACCTATCGCCTAAGTGAGGCAGCGAGCATAGGCAATGGAATAGGCGGAGCCTAACCCTTCGCCTATGTTGACATACATGGCGCCTAAGCCATTGCCTATGTTTATATATACGGCGCCTAACCTATCGCCTAAGTGAGGCAGTAAGCATAGGCAAAGGTATAAGCGGCCCCTAACCTGTCGCCAATGTTGATAAAGGCGGCGCCTATTCCATCGCATATGTTGACATAGGAGGCACCTAATCTATCACCTACGGCAGTGAGCATTGGTAATGGTATAAGCAACGCCTAACCTATCGCCTATGTTGATATAGGTGGCGCCTATGGCATCACCTATGTTTACATAGGCGGCGCCTAACTTATCGCCTAAGTGAGGCCGCTAGCATAGGCAATGGTATATGCAGCGCCTAACCTATCGCCTATGTTGATAAACGTGGCGCCTAAGCCATCCCCTATGTTTAAATAGGCGGCGGCTAATCTATCTCATAAGTGAGGCAGTAAGCATAGGCAATGGTATAAGAGGCGCCTAAACTAACGCCTATGTAGATATAGGAAGCGCCAAGCCATCGCCTATGTTGACGTAGGCGGTGCCTAACGTATCGCCTAATTGAGGCAGTGTGCATACGCAATGGTATAAGCGGCGCCTAACCTATCGCCTATGTTGATATAGTCGGCACTTAAGCGATTGCCTATGTTAACATAGACGGAGCCTAACCTATCTCCTATGTTGATATAGGCGGCACCTAAGCGATTGCCTATGTTAACATAGACGGAGCCTAACCTATCGCCTATGTCAGGCAGAGAGCGTAGAAAATGCTCTAAGCGGCGCCTAACCTATCACCAATGTTGATATAGGCGACGCCTAAGCCATCATCTATGTTGACATAGGCGGAGCCTAACCTATCGCCTAAGTGAGGCAGTGCGCATAGGCAATGGTATAAACGGCGCCTAACCTATCGCCTATGTTTATATAGGAGGCGGCTAAACCATCGCCTATGTTAACATAGGTGGTGCCTAACCTATCGCCAAAGTGAGGCACTGAGGATAGGCAATGGTATAAGCGGCGCCTAACCTATCGCCTATGTTGATATTGGAAGTGCCTAAGACATCGCCTATGTTGACATAGGCGGCGCCTAACCTATCACCTAAGTGAGGTAGTGAGCATAGACAATGGTATAAGCGGCACCTCACCTATCGCCTATGTTGATATAGGAGGCATCTATGCCATCACCTAAGTTAGGCAGTGAGCATAGACAATGATATAAGTGGCGCATAACCTATCGCCTATGTTGATATAGGCGGCGCCTAAGCGATCGCCCATGTTGACTTAGGCGGCGCCTAACATATCGCCTATGTAAGACGGTGAGCATAGGCAATGGTATAAGCGGCGCATAACCTATCGCCTATGTTGATATTGGTGGCACCTAAGCCATTACCTATGTTGACATAGACCGAGCCTACCCTATCGCCTAAGTGAGGAAGTGAGCATAGGTAATGGTATAATCAACGCCTAAACTATCGCCTACGTTGATATAGGTGGCACCTAACCTATCTCCTAAGTGAGGCATTAAGCATAGGCAATGGTCTATGCGGCGCCTAATCTATCGCCTATGTTGATATAAGTGGCGCCTATGGCATCTCCAATGTTTACATAGGCGGCGCCTAACCTATCGCCTTAGTGAGGCGGTGAGCATAGGCAATGGTATAAGTGGCGCCTAACCTGTCGCTTATGTTGGTATAGGCGGCGCCTAATCCATCAACTACGTTGACATAGGCGGCACCTAACCTATCGCCTTACTGAGGAAGTGAGCATAGGTAATGTTATAAGCGGCGCCTAACCTATCGCCTATGTTGATATACGTGGTGCCTAAGCCATTGCCTATGTTTATATATGCGGCGCCTAACCTGTCGCCTAAGTGAGGCAGTAAGCAATGGAAATGGTATAAGCGGCGCCTAACCTATCGCCTATGTTGATAAAGGCGGCGCCTAAGCCATCGCCTATGTTTATGTAGGCGGTGCCTAACCTATCGCCTAATTTAGGCAATAAGCTTAGGCAATGGTATCAGCGACGCCTAACCTATCTCGTATGTTGATATAGGCGGCGCCTAAGCCATCGTCTATATTGACATAGTCGGCACCTAACCTATCGCCTAAGTTAGGAAGTGAGCATAGGTAATAGTATATGCGGCGCCTAACCTATCGCCTATGTTTATATAGGTGGCGCCTATGGCAGCGCCTAACCTATTGCCTTAGTAAGGCAGCAAGCATAGGCAATGGTATAAGCGACGCCTAACATATCGCCTATGTTGATATAGGCGGCGCCAAAGCAATCACCTATGTTGTTATAGACGGCGCCTAACCTATCCCCGAAGTGAGGCGGTGAGAATAGACAATGGTATAAGCGGCTCCTAACCTGTCGCCTATGTTTATATAGGCGGTTCCAAATCCATCAAATATGTTGACATAGGTGGTACCTAACCTATCGCCTATGTGAGGCAGTGAGCATAGGTAATGGTTTAAGCGGCGCCTAACCTATTTCCTATGTTGACATAGGTGTCTCTTATGGCATCGCTTATGTTTACATAGGCAGAGCCTTGCCTATCGCATAAGTGAGGCAGTAGGCATAGGCAATGATATAAGCGACGCCTAACCTATCGCCTATGTTGACATACGTGGCTCCTAAGCCAATGCCTATGTTTATATATGTGGCGCCTAACCTATCGCCTATGTGAGGCAGTAAGCATAGGCAATGGTATAAGTGGCCCCTAACCTGTCGCCTATGTTGATAAAGGCGGCGCCTAATCCATCTCATATGTTGACATAGGAGGCACCTAACCTATCGCCTAAGGCAGTGAGCATTGGTAATTGTATAAGCGACTCCTAACCTATCGCCTATGTTGATATTGGTGGCGCCTATGGCATCGCCTATGTTTGGATAGGCGGCACCTAACTTAACGCCTAAGTGAAGAAGATAGAATAGGCAATGGTATATGCGACGCCTAACCTATCGCCTATGTTGATATACATGGCGCCTAAGCCATCGCCTAAGTTTAAATAGGCGGTGGCTAATCTATCGCCTAAGTGAGGCTGTAAGCATAGGCAATGGTATAAGCGACGCCTAACCTATCTCCTATGTTGATATAGGTCGCCTATGTTGATATAGGCGGCGCCTAATCCATCGCTTATGTTTACATAGTTGGCGTCTAACCTATCGCCTAAGTGAGGCAGCGAGTATAGGCAATGGTATAAGCGGCCCCTGACCTATCTCCTATGTTGACATACGTGGCGCCTAAGCCATTGCCTATATTTATATATGTGGCGCCTAAACTATCGCCTAAGTGAGGCAGTAATCATACGCAATGGTATAAGAGGCCCCTAACCTATCGCCTATGTTGATATTGGAAGCGCCTAAGCCATCGCCTATGTTGACATACGCGGCGCCTAACCTATCACCTAAGTGAGGTAGTGAGCATTGACAATGGTATAAGCGGCGCCTCACCTATCGCCTATGTTGATATAGGAGGCATCTATGCCATCGCCTAAGTTAGGCAGTGAGCATAGCCAATGGAATAAGCGGCGCCTAACCTATCGCCTATGTTGATATAGGCGGCGCCTAAGCGATCGCCCATGTTGACTTAGCCGGCGCCTAACCTATCGCCTAAGTAAGACGGTGAGCATAGGCAATGGTATAAGCGGCGCCAGACCTATCGCCTACATTGATATTGGTGGCGCCTAAGCCATCACCTATGTTGACATAGGAGGCGCCTAACCTATCTCCTAAGTGAGGCATTAAGCATAGGCAATGGTTTATGCGACGCCTCATCTATCGCCTATGTTGATATAAGTGGCTCCTATGGCATCTCCTATGTTTACATAGGCGGCGCCTAACCTATCGCCTTAGTGAGGCAGCAAGCATAGGCAATGGTATAAGCGACACCTAACCTATTGCCTATGTTGATATAGGTGGTGCCTAAGCGATCGCCTATGTTGACATAAGCGGTGCCTAACCTATCGCCTATGTGAGGCAGTGAGCATAGAAATTACTATAAGCGGCACCTAACCTGTCGCCTATGTTGATATAGGCGGCGCCTAATCCATCGACTATGTTGACATAGACGGCACCTAACCTATCGCCTAAGTGAGGCAGTGAGTATAGGTAATTGTATAAGCGGCGCCTAACCTATCGCCTATGTTTGTATAGGTGGCGCCTATGGCATCGCTTATGTTTACATAGGCGGCGCCTAATCTATTTTCTAAGTTAGGCGGTGAGCATAGGCAATGGTATAAGTGGCGCCTAACCTGTCGCCTATGTTGGTATAGGCAGCGCCTAATCCATCGACTATGTTGACATAGGCGGCACCTAACCTATCGCCAAAGTGAGGAAGTGAGCATAGGTAATGTTATAAGCGGCGCCTAACCTATCGCCTATGTTGATATACGTGGTGCCTAAGCCATTGCCTATGTTTATATATGCGGCGCCTAACCTGTCGCCTAAGTGAGGCAGTAAGCAATAGCAATGGTATAAACGGTGCCTAACCTATCACCTATGTTGATATACGCGGCGCCTAAGCCATCGCCTATGTTGATATAGGCGGTGCCTGACCTATCGCCTAATTGAGGCAATAAGCATAGGCAATGGTATAAGCGACGCCTAACCTATCTCGTATGTTGATATAGGCAGCGCCTAAGCCATCGCTTATATTGACATAGTCGGCACCTAACCTATCGCCTAAGATAGGCACTGAGCATAGGTAATGGTATATGCGGCGCCTAACCTATCGCCTATGTTTATATAGGTGGCGCCTATGGCAGCGCCTAACCTATTGTCTTAGTGAGGCAGCAAGCATAGGCAATGGTATAAGCGACGCCTAACATATCGCCTATGTTGATATAGGCGGCGCCAAAGCAATCGCCTATGTTGTTATAGACGACGCCTAACCTATCGCCTAAGTGAGGCGGTGAGAATAGGCAATGGTATAAGCGGCTCCTAACATGTCGCCTATGTTTATATAGGCGGTGCCAAATCCATCAACTATGTTGACATAGGCGGCACCTAACCTATCGCCTATGTGAGGCAGTGAGCATAGGTAATGGTTTAAGCGGCGCCTAACCTATTTCCTATGTTGACATAGGTGGCTCTTATGTCATCGCTTATGTTTACATAGGCAGAGCCTAACCTATCGCCTAAGTGAGGCAGCAGGCATAGGCAATGGTATAAGCGGCGCCTAACCTATCGCCTATGTGGACATACGTGGTGCCTAAGCCATTGCCTATGTTTATATATGTGGCGCCTAACCTATCGCCTAAGTGAGGCAGTAAGCATAGGCAATGGTATAAGTGGACCCTAACCTATCGCCTATGTTGATAAAGGCGCCACCTAATCCATCTCATATGTTGACATAGGAGGCACCGATCCTATCGCCTAAGGCAGTGAGCATTGGTAATGGTATAAGCGACACCTAACCTATCGCCAAAGTAAGGCACTGAGCATAGGCAATGGTATACGAGGCTCCTAACCTATCGCGTATGTTGACATAGATGGCCCCTATGGCATCGCTTATGTATACATAGGCGGTGCCTATACTATCGCCTAACTGTGGCAGCGAGCATAGGCAATGGTATAAGCGGCGCCTAACCTATCGCCTATGTTGATATAGGAGGCGCCTAAGACATTGCCTATGATTAAATATGTGGCGCCCAACCTATAGACTAAGTGAGGCAGTAAGAATAGGCAATGGTATAAGCGGCGCCTAACCTATCGCCAATGTTTATATAGGCGGCGCCTAAGCCATTGCCTATGTTGACGTAGGCGGTGCCTAACCTATCTCCTAATTGAGGTAGTGGGCATAGGCAATGGTATAAGCATCGCCTAACCTATCTCCTATGTTGATATAGGCGGCGCCTAAGCCATCGCCTAAGTTAGGCAGTGAGCATAGCCAATGGTATAAGCGGCGCCTAACTTATCGCCTATGTAGATATCGGTGGCTCCTAAGCGATCGCCTATCTTCACTTAGGCGGCGCCAAACCTATCGCCTTAGTAAGGCGTTGAGCATAGGAATTGGTATAAGCGGTGCATAACCTATCGCCTATGTTGATATAGGTGGCACCTAAGCCATTGCCTATGTTTACATAGACCGAGCCTAACCTATCGCCTAAGTGAGGAAGTGAGCATAGGTAATGGAATAAGCGACGCCTAACCTGTCGCCTATTTTGATATAGGCGGCTCCTAATCCATCGCTTATGTTTACATAGGGGGCGCCTAACCTATCACCTAAGTGAGGCAGTGAGCATAGGCAATGGTATAAGCGGCGCCTAACCTATCGCCTATGTTGACATACGTGGCGCCTAAGCCATTACCAATATTTATATATGCAGCGCCTAACCTATCGCCTAAGTGAGGCAGTATGCATAGGCAATGGTATAAGCGTCGCCTAACCTGTCGCCTATGTTGATACAGGCGGCGCCTAATCCATCGCATATCTGGAAATAGGATGCGCCTAACCTATCGCCTATGTGAGGCAGTGAGCATAGGCAATGGTATAAGAGGCGCCTAACCTATCGCCTATGTTGATATAGGCGGCGCCTAAGCCATCGCCTATGTTAACATAGGCGGCGCCTATGTTAACATAGGCGGCGCCTAACCTATCGCCTAAGTGAGGCAGTGATCATAGACTATGGTATAAGCGGTGCCTAACCTATCGCCTATGTTAATATAGGCGGCACCTAAGCCATCACCTAAGTGAGGTAGTGAGCGTAGCCAATGATATAAGTGGCACCTAACCTATCGCCTATGTTGATATAGGCAGCGCCTAAGCGATCGCCTATGTTATCATAGGCGGCTCCTAACCTATCGCCTAAGTAAGGCGGCGAGCATAGGCAATGGTATAAGCGGCGCATAACCTATTGCCTATTTTGATATAGGTGGCGCCTATGCCATTGCCAATGTTGACATAGACTGAGCCTAACCTATCGTCTAAGTGAGGCAGTGAGCATAGGTAATGGTATAAGCGGCGCCTAACCTATCGCCTATGTTTATATATGTGGCGCCTAAGCCATCACCTATGTTGACATAGGAGGCCCCTAACCTATCACCTATGTGAGGCAGTGAGCATAGGCAATGGTATAAACGGTGCCTAACCTATCGCATATGTTGATATAGGGGGCGCCTAAGCAATCGCCTATGATGACATAGGCGGTGCCTAACCTATAGCCTAATTGAGGAAGTGAGCATAGGCAATGGTATAAGCAGCGCCTAACCTATCGCCAATGATGGTATAGGTGGCGGCTAAGACATCACTTATGTTGCCATAGGCAGAGCCTAACCTATCGCCTATGTGAGGCAGTGAGCATAGGCAATGGTATAAGCCGCGCCTAACCTATCGCCCATGTTGATATAGGCGGCGCCTAAGCCATCGCCTATGCTGACATAGGGGGCGCCTAACCTATCGCCTAAGTGAGGCGGTGAGCATAGGCAATGGTATAAGCGGCGCCTAACCTGTCGCCTATGTTGGTATAGGCGGCGCCTAATCCATCGACTATGTTGACATAGGCGGCACCTAACCTATCGTCTAATTAAGGCATTGAGAATAGGTAATGGTATAAGTGGCGCCTAACCTATCTTCTATGTTGATATAGGTGGCGCCTATGGCATTGCTTATGTTTACATAGACAGCTCCTAACCTATCGCCTAAGTGAGGAAGCGAGCATAGGCAATAGTATAAGCGGTGTCTAACCTATCGCCTATGTTGTTATACATGGCGCCTAAGCCATTGCCTATATTTATATATGTGACGCCTAACCTAAAGCGTAAGTGAGGCAGTAAGCATAGTCAATGATATAAGCGGCGCCTTACCTATCGCCTATGCTGATATAGGCGGCAGATAAACCATCGCCTATGTTGACGTAGGCAGTTCCTAGCCTATCTCCAAATTGAGGCAGTGAGCATAGGAAATGGTATAAGCGGCGCCTAACCGATCTCCTATGTTGATATAGGCGGTGCCTAAGCCATCGCCTATGTTGACATAGGCGGCACCTAACCTATCGTCTAAGTAAGAAAGTGAGCATAGGTAATGGTATAAGCGGCGCCTAACCTATCGCCTATGTTGATAAAGGTGGCGCCTATGGCATCTCCTGTTTTTACATAGGCGGCGCCAAACCTATCGCCTTAGTGAGGCAGCAAGCATAGGAAATGGTACAAGCAACGCCTAACCTATCGCCTATGTTGATATAAGCAGCGCCTAAGCGATTGCCTATTTTGACATCGGCGGCGCCTAACCTAACTCCTAAGTGAGGCGGTAAGCATAGGCAATGGTATAAGCGGCGCCTAGGGTAGGCTCGGTCAACATAGGCGTTAGGTTAGGCGCCTATGTTAACATAGGCGGCGTCTAACCTATCACCTAAGTGAGGCAGCGTGCATAGGCAATGATATAAGCGGCATCTAACCAATCGCCTTTGTTGACATACGTGGAGCCTATGCCATTGCCTATGTTTATATATGCGACGCCTAACCTATAGCCTAAGTGAGGCAGAAAGCATAAGTAATGGTATCAGAGGCGCCTAACCTATCGCCTATGTTGATATAGGCGACGTCTAATCCATCGCATATGTTGACATAGGCGGCACCTACCCTATCTCCTAAGTCAGGCAGTGAGCATAGGTAATGGTATAAGCGTCGCCTAACCTATCACCTATGTGGATATAGGTGGCGCTTATGGCATCGCCTATGTTTACATAGGTGGCGCCTAACCTATCGCCTAAGTGAGGCAGCGAGCATAGGCAATGGTATAAGCGGCGCCTATCCTATCGCCTATGATTATATATGTGGCACCTAAGCCATCGCCTATGATTATATAGGCGGCGGCTAACCTATCGCCTAAGTGAGGTAGTAATTATAGGCAATGGTAGAAGCGGCGCCTAACCTAACGCCTATGTTTATATAGGTGGCGCCTAAGACATCACCTATGTTGACGTAGGTGGTCCATAACTTATCCCCTAATTGAGGCAGTGAGCATAGGCAATGGTATAAGCGGCGCCAAACCTATCGCCTATGTTATTATATAGGCGGCGCCTAAGCCATTTCCTATGTTGACATAGACGGAGCGTAACCTATATCCTATGTGAGGTAGTGAGTATAGGAAATGCTATAAGCGGGGCCTAACCTATCGCCTATGTTGATAAAGGAGGCGCCTAAACCATCGCCTATGTTAACATAGGCGGTGCCTAACCTATCGACAAAGTGAGGCACTGAGCATAGGCAATGGTATAAGCGGTGCCTAATCTATCGCCTATGTTGATATAGGTAGCGCCTAAGCCATCGCCTATGCTGACATAGGTTGCGCCTAACCTATCACCTAAGGAAGGTAGTGAGCATAGAAAATGGTATAAGCGACACCTAACCTATTGCCTATGTTGATATAGGTGGCGCCTATGCTATCGCCTATGTTGATATAGGTGGCGCCTAAGAGATCGCCTATGTTGACATAGGCGGCTCCTAACCTATCGCCTAAGTGAGGCGGTGAGAATAGGCAATAGTATAAGCGGCGCCTAACCTGTAGCCTATGTTGATATAGGCGGCGCCTAATCGATCGACTATGTTGACGTAGGCGGCACCTAACCTATCACCTATGTTGACGTAGGTGGCGCCTATGGCATCGCTTATGTTCACATAGGCGGCGGCTAACCTATCGCCGAACTGAGAAAGTGAGCATTGGAAATGGTATAAGCGGCGCCTAACCTATCGCCTATGGTGATATACGTGGCGCCTAAGCCATCGCCTATGTTTATATAAGCGGCGGCTAACCTATTGCCTAAGTGAGGCAGTAAGCATAGGCAATGGTATAAGCGGCGCCTAACCTAACTTCTATGTTGATATAGGCGGCGCCTAAGCCATCGCCTATGTTGATGTAGGTGGTGCCTAACCTATCGCCTAATTGAGACAATGAGCATAGGCAATGGTATAAGGGGCGCTTAACCTATCGCCTATGTTGATATAGGCGGCGCCTAAGCCATTCCCTATGTTGACATACACGGAGCCTAACCTATCGCCTATGTGAGGCAGTGAGCATAGGAAATAGTAGAAGCGGTGCCTAACCTATCGCCTATATTGATATGGGCGACGCCTAAGGCATCGCCTATGTTAACATAGGCGGCGCCTAACCTATCTCCTATGTTGATATAGACGGCCCCTAAGCCATCCCCTATGTTAACATAGGCGGTGCCTAACCTATCGCCTAATTAAGGCACTGAGCATAGGCAATGGTATAACGGCGCCTAACCTTTCGCCTATGTTGATATAGCCAGGGACTAATCCATCGCCTATGTTGACATAGGCGGCGCCTAACCTATCGCCTAAGTGAGGTAGTGAGCATAGACAATGGTATAAGCGGCGCCTAAACTGTCGTCTATGTTGATATAGGCGGCACCTAAGCCATCGCCTAAGTGAGACAGTGAGCATAGCCAATGGTATAACCGGCACCTAACCTATCGCCTATGATGATATAGAAAGCGCCTAAGCGATTGCCTATGTTGACATAGACGAAGCCTAACCTATCGACTAAGTAAGGTAGTGAGCATAGGTAATGGTATAAGCGGGGCCAAACCTATCGCCTATGTTGATATAGGTGGCGCCTAAGCCATCACCTATGTTGACATAGGAGGCGCCTAACCTATCGTCTAAGTGAGGCAGTAAGCATAGGCAATGGTATAAGCGGCGCCTAACCTATCGCCTATGTTGATATAGACGACGCCTAAGCCATCTCCTATGTTGACATAGGAGGTGCCTAACCTATCGCCTAATTGAGGTAGTGAGCATAGGCATTGTTATAAGCGGCACCTAACCTATCATCTATGTTGATATAGGTGGCGCCTAAGCCATCAGCGATGTTGACATAGGCGGAGCCTAACCTATCGCCTATGTAAGGCAGTAAGCGTAGGCAATGGTATAAGCGGCGCCTAACCTATTGCCTATGTTAATATATAGGAGGCGCCTAAGCCATCGCCTATGTTGACATAGGCGGCGCCTAACTTATCGCCTATGTGAGGTAGTGAGCATAGGCAATGGTATAAGAGGCGCCTAAACTATCGCCTATGTTGATATAGGCAGCACCATATCAATTGCCTATGTTGACATAGGCGGCGCCTAACCTATCGCCTAAGTGAGGCAGTGTGCATAGACAATGGTATAAGCAGCGCCTAACTTATCACCTATGTTGATATAGGAGGAACCTAATCCATCGCCTCAAGAAGGCAGTGAGCATAGGCAATGGTATAAGCGGCGCCTAATCTATCTCCTATGTTGATTTAGGTGGCGCCTATGTGAACATAAGCGATGCCATAGGTGCCTACCTATGTCAACATAGGCGATAGGTTAGGACCCGCTTATACCATTACCTATGCTTACTGCATCACTTAGGCGATACGTTAGGTGCCTAAGCGAATGGTATCGCCTAAGTGATGCAGTGACCATAGCGAATGGTATAAGCGGTGTCTAACCTATCGCCTATGTTGATATAAGCGGCGCCTAAGCGATCGCCTATGTTGACTTAGGCGGCGCGTAACCTATCGCCTAAGTAAGGCGGTGAGCATAGGCAATGGTATAAGCGGCGCATAACCTAACACCTATGTTGATATAGGTGGCGCCTAAGCCATTGCCTATGTTGACATAGACCGAGCCTAACCTATCACCTATGTGAGAATGTGAGCATAGGTAATGGTAAAAGTGGCGCCTATCTATCGCCTATGTTTATATAGGTGGCGCCTAAGCCATCACGTATGTTGACATAGAAGGCACCTAACCTATCGCCTTAGTGAGGCAGTGAGCATAGGCAATGGTATAAGAGGTGCCTAACCTATCGCCTATGCTGATATAGACGGCGTCTAAGCCATCGCCTATGTTGACATAGGCGGAGCCTAACCTATCACCTATGTGAGGCAATTAGAATAGGCAATGGTATAACCGGCGCCTAACCTATCGCCTATGTTGATATAGGCGGCGCCTAATCCATCGCCTATGTTAACATAGGTGGAGCCTAACCTATCGCCTAAGTGACGTAGTGAGCATAGGCAATGGTATAAGCGGCGCCTAACCTATCGCCTATGTTGATATAGGCGGCGGCTAAGCCATCGCCTGTGTTGACATAGGCGTCGCCTAACCTATCGCCTATGTTGATATAGGCAGCACCATATCCATTGCCTCTGTTGACATAGACGGCATCTAACCTATCGCCTAAGTGAGGCAGTGAGCATAGACAATGGTATAAGTGGCGCCTAACCTATCACCTATGTTGATATATGCGGCACCTAAGCCATCGCCTAAGTGAGGCAGTTAGCATAAGCAATGGTATAAGCGGCGCCTAAACTATCGCTTATGTTGAAATAGGTGGAGCCTAATCGATCACCTATGTTAACATAGAAGGCACCTAACCTATCACCTAAGTGAGGCAGTGAGAATAGGCGATGGTATAACAGGTGCCTAACCTATCGCCTATGCTGATATAGACGGCGTCTAAGCCATTGCCTATGTTGACATAGGCAAAACCTAACCTATCACCTATGTGAGGCAATGATAATAGGCAATGGTATAAATGGCGCCTATCCTATCGCCTATGATGATATAGGCAGCGCCTAAGCGATCCCCTATGTTAACATAGGCAGCGCCTAACCTATCGCCTAAGTGAGGCAGTGAGAATAGGCAATGGTATATGCGGCGCCTAACCTATCGCCTATATTGATATAGTTGGCGCCTAATCCATCGACTATGTTGACATAGGCGGCACCTAACCTATCGCTTAAGTGAGGGAGTGAACATAGGTAATGGTATAAGCGGCGCCTAACCAATAGCCTATGTTGACATAGGTGGCGCCTATTGCATCGCTTATGTTTACATAGGCGGCGCCTAACCTATCGCCTAAGTGAGGCAGCGAGCATAGGCAATGGTATAAATATAGCCTAACCTATCGGCTATGTTGACATACGTGGCGCCTAAGCCATTGCCTATGTTTATATATGCGGCGCCTAACCTATCGCCTAAGTGAGGAAGTAAGCACAGGCAATGGTATAAGCGGCCCCTAACCTGTCGCCGATGTTGATATAGGCGGCGCATAATCTATCGCATATGTTGACATAGGCGGCACCTAACCTATCCCCTAAGGCAGTGAGCATAGGTAATGGTATAAGCGGCACCTAACCTATCGCCTATGTTGATATAGGTGGTGCCTATGGCATCGCCTATGTTTACATAGGCGGCGCCTAACTTATTTCCTAAGTGAGGCAGCTAGCATAGGCAATTGTATAAGCGGCGCCTAACCTATCGCCTATGTTGATATACGTGCCGCCTAAGCCATCGCCTATGTTTAAATAGGCGGCGGCTAATCTATCGCCTAAGTGAGGCAGTAGGCATAGGCAATGGTATAAGCGGCGCCTAACCTATCGCCTATGTTGATATAGGCGGCGGCTAAGCCATCGCCTGTGTTGACATAGGCGTCGCCTAACCTATCGCCTATGTTGATATAGGCAGCACCATATCCATTGCCTCTGTTGACATAGACGGCATCTAACCTATCGCCTAAGTGAGGCAGTGAGCATAGACAATGGTATAAGTGGCGCCTAACCTATCACCTATGTTGATATATGCGGCACCTAAGCCATCGCCTAAGTGAGGCAGTTAGCATAAGCAATGGTATAAGCGGCGCCTAAACTATCGCTTATGTTGAAATAGGTGGAGCCTAATCGATCACCTATGTTGACATAGAAGGCACCTAACCTATCACCTAAGTGAGGCAGTGAGAATAGGCGATGGTATAACAGGTGCCTAACCTATCGCCTATGCTGATATAGACGGCGTCTAAGCCATTGCCTATGTTGACATAGGCAAAACCTAACCTATCACCTATGTGAGGCAATGATAATAGGAAATGGTATAAATGGCGCCTATCCTATCGCCTATGATGATATAGGCAGCGCCTAAGCGATCCCCTATGTTAACATAGGCAGCGCCTAACCTATCGCCTAAGTGAGGCAGTGAGAATAGGCAATGGTATATGCGGCGCCTAACCTATCGCCTATATTGATATAGTTGGCGCCTAATCCATCGACTATGTTGACATAGGCGGCACCTAACCTATCGCTTAAGTGAGGGAGTGAACATAGGTAATGGTATAAGCGGCGCCTAACCAATAGCCTATGTTGACATAGGTGGCGCCTATTGCATCGCTTATGTTTACATAGGCGGCGCCTAACCTATCGCCTAAGTGAGGCAGCGAGCATAGGCAATGGTATAAATATAGCCTAACCTATCGGCTATGTTGACATACGTGGCGCCTAAGCCATTGCCTATGTTTATATATGTGGCGCCTAACCTATCGCCTAAGTGAGGAAGTAAGCACAGGCAATGGTATAAGCGGCCCCTAACCTGTCGCCGATGTTGATATAGGCGGCGCCTAATCTATCGCATATGTTGACATAGGCGGCACCTAACCTATCCCCTAAGGCAGTGAGCATAGGTAATGGTATAAGCGGCACCTAACCTATCGCCTATGTTGATATAGGTGGTGCCTATGGCATCGCCTATGTTTACATAGGCGGCGCCTAACTTATTTCCTAAGTGAGGCAGCTAGCATAGGCAATGGTATAAGCGGCGCCTAACCTATCGCCTATGTTGATATACGTGCCGCCTAAGCCATCGCCTATGTTTAAATAGGCGGCGGCTAATCTATCGCCTAAGTGAGGCAGTAGGCATAGGCAATGGTATAAGCGGCGCCTAACCTATCGCCTATGTTGATATAGGCAGCGCCTATGCCATCGCCAATGTTGACGTAGGAGGTGCCTAACCTATCGCCTAATTGAGGTAGTGAGCATAGGCAATGGTATAAGCGGCGCCTAACCTATCGCCTATGTTTATATAGGCGGCGCCTACTCCATTGCCTATGTTGACATAGACGGAGCCTAACCTATCGCCTATGTAAGGCAGTGAGCATAGGAAATGGTATAAGCGGCGCCTAACCTATCGCCTCTGTTGATATTGGCAACACCTGAGCCATCGTCTATGTTGACATAGGTTACTCCTAACCTATCGCCGAAGTGAGTCGGTAAGCATAGGCAATGGTATAAGCGGCGCCTAACCTATCTTCTATGTTGATATACGAGGCAACTAAACTATCGCCTATGTTAACATAGGTGGCGCCTAACCTATCGCCAAAGTGAGGCACTGAGCATAGGCAATGGCATAAGCGGCGCCTAACCTATCGCCTATGTTGATATAGGCAGCGCCTAAGCCATCGCATATGTTGACATAGGCGGTGCCTAATCTATATCCTAAGTGAGGTAGTGAGCATACACAATGGTATAAGCGGCGCCTAACCTATCCCCTATGTTGATATAGGAGGCACCTCTTCCATCGCCTAAGTGAGGCAGTGACCATAGCGAATGGTATAAGCGGCGTCTAACCTATTGCCTATGTTGATATAGGCGTCGCCTAAGCGATCGCCTATGTTGACTTAGGCGGCGCCTAACCTATCGCCTAAGTAAGGCGGTGAGCATAGGCAATGGTATAAGCGGCGCATAACCTATAGCCTATGTTGATATAGGTGGCGCCTAAGCCATTGCCTATGTTGACATAGACCGAGCCTAACCTATCGCTTATGTGAGAATGTGAGCATTGGTAATGGTATAAGCGGTGCCTATCTATCGCCTATGTTGATATAGGTGGCACCTAAGCCATCACGTATATTGACATCGAAGGAACCTAACCTATCGCCTTAGTGAGGCAGTGAGCATAGGCAATGGTATAAGAGGTGCCTAACCTATCGCCTATGCTGATATTGACGGCATCTAAGCCATCGCCTATGTTGACATAGGCGGAGCCTAACCTATCACCTATGTGAGGCAATGAGAATTGGCAATGGTATAACCGGCGTCTAACCTATCGCCTATGTTGATATAGGCGGCGCCTAAGCCATCGCCTATGTTAACATAGGTGGATCCTAACCTATCGCCTAAGTGAGGTAGTGAGCATAGGCAATGGTATAAGCGGCGCCTAACCTAACGCCTATGTTGATATAGGCAGCACCATATCCATTGCCTCTGTTGACATAGGCGGCATCTAACCTATCGCCTAAGTGAGGTAGTGAGCATAGACAATGGTATAAGCGGAGCCTAACCTATCACCTATGTTGATATATGCGGCACCTAAGCCATCGTCTAAGTGAGGCAGTTAGCATAGGTAATGGTAAAAGAGGGGCCTAACCTATCGCCTATGTTGATATAGGCGGAGCCTAAGCGATCACCTATGTTGACATAGAAGGCACCTAACCAATCGCCTAAGTGAGGCAGTGAGCATAGGTATTGGTATAAGAGGTGCCTTACCTATCGCCTATGCTGATATAGATGGCGTCTAAGCCATCACCTATGTTGACATAGGCAAAGCCTAACCTATCACCTATGTGAGGCAATGAGAATAGGCAATGGTATAACCGGCGCCTAACCTATCGCCTATGTTGATATAGGCGGCGCCTAAGCCATCGCCTATGTTAACATAGGTGGCGCCTAACCTATCGCCTAAGTGAGGCAGTGAGCATAGGGAATGGTATAAGCGGCGCCTAACCTATTGCCTAAGTTGATATAGGCGGCGCCTATGCCATCGCCTATGTTAACATAGGCGACGCCTAACCTTTCGCCTATGTTGATATAGCCAGCACCATATCCATTGCCTCTGTTGACATAGGCGGCGTCTAACCTATCGCCTAAGTGATGCAGTGAGCATAGACAATGGTATAAGCGGCGCCTAACCTATCGCCTATGTTGATATATGCGGCACCTAAGCCATCGCCTAAGTGAGGCAGTTAGCATAGGTAATGGTCTAACCGACGCCTAACCTATCGCCTATGTTGATATAGGCGGAGCCTAGGCGATCACCTATGTGGACATAGGCGGCGCCTAACCTATCTCCTAAGTGAGGCGGTGAGCATAGGCAATGGTATAAGCGGCGCCTAACCTGTCGCCTATGTTGGTATAGGCGGCGCCTAATCCATCGACTATGTTGACATAGATGGCACCTAACCTATCGCCTAAGTGAGGCAGTGAGCATAGGTAACGGTATAAGCGGCGCCTAACCTATCACCAATGTAGATATAGGTGGAGCCTATGGCATCGCTTATGTATACATAGGCGGCGCCTAACCTATCGCCTAAGTGAGGCAGCGAGCATAGGCAATTGTATAAGCTCCACCTAACGTATCGCCAATGTTGATATACGTGGCGCCTAAGCCATTGCCTATGTTTATGTATGTGGAGCACAACCTATCACCTAAGTGAGGCAGTAAGCATAGGCAATGGTATAAGCGGCGCCTAATCTATCGTCAATGTTGATATAGGCGGCGCCTAAGCCATCGCCTATCTTGACGTAGGCGGTTCCTAACCTATCGCATAATGAGGCAGTGACCATAGGCAATGGTATAAGCGTCGCATAATATATCACCTATGTTGATATAGGCGGCGCCTAAGCCATCGACTATGTTGACATAGGCGGCACCTAACCTATCGCCTAAGTGTGGTAGTGAGCATAGGTAATGGTATAAGCGGCGCCTAACCTATCGCCTATGTTGACATAGGTGGCGCCTAAGGAATCACTTATGTTTAAATAGGCAAAGCCTAACCTATCGCCTAAGTGAGACAGCAAGCATAGGAAATGGTATTAGCGGCGCCTAACCTGTCTCCTATGTTGACATACATGGCGCCTAAGCCATTACCTATGTTTATATATGTAGCGCCTAACCTATCGCCGAAGTTAGGATGTAAGCATAGGCAATGGTATAAGTGGCCCCTAACCTGTTGCCTATTTTGATATAGGCGGCGCCTTATCCATCGCATATGTTGACATAGGCGGTACCTAACCTATCGCCTAAGACAGTGAGCATAGGTAATGGTATAAGCGGCGCATATCCTATCGCCTTTGTTGATATAGGTGGCGCCTAAGCCATCGCCAATGTTTAAATAGGCCGTGGCTAATCTATCGCCTATGTGAGGCAGTAAGCATAGGCAATGGTATAAGCGGCCCCTAACCTAATGCCTATGTTGATATAGGCAGCGCCTAACCCATCGCCTGTGTTGATGAAGGAGGTGCCTATCCTATCGCCTAATTGAGGCAGTGAGCATAGATAATGTAATAAGCGGCGCCTAACCTATCGCCAATGTTGATATAGACGGCGCCTACGCCATTGCCTATGTTGACATAGACAGAGCCTAAAGTATCGCCTATGTCAGGCAGTGAGCATAGGAAATGGTATAAGCGGTGCCTAACCTATTGCCTATGTTGATATAAGCGACGCCTAAGCTATCGTCTATGTTGACATAGGCGGCGCCTAACCTATTGCCTAAGTGAGGCACTGAGCATAGACAATGGTATAAGCGGCACCTAACCTATCGCCTATATTATTATAGGAGGAGCCTAAACCATCACCTATGTTAACATAGGCGGTGCCTACACCTATCACCTATGTTGATATAGGCAGCGCCTAAGCCATTTCCTATGTTGACATTGGCGGCGCCTAACGTATCGCCTAAGTGAGGTAGTGAGCATAGACAATGGTATAAGCGGCGCCTAACCTATCTCCTATGTTGATATAGGCGGCGCCTAAACGATCGCCTATGTGGACTTAGGCGGAGCATAGGCAATGGTATAAGCGGCGCATAACCAATCGCCTATGTTGATATAGGTGGCGCCTTAGCCATTGCCAATGTAGACATAGACCGAGCCTAACCTATCGCCTACATGAGAAAGTGAGCATAGTTAATGGTATAAGCAGCGCCTATCTATCGCCTATGTTGATATAGGTGGCGCCTAAGGCATCACCTATGTTGACATAGAAGGCGCCTAACCTATCCCCTAAGTGAGGCAGTGAGCATAGGCAATGGTATAAGCGATGCCTAACCTATCGCTTATGCTGATATAGACGGCGCCTAAGCCATCGCCTATGTTGACATAGGCGGTGCCTAACCTATTGCCTAATTAAGGCAGTGAGCATAGGAAATGGTATAAGCGGTGCCTAACCTATCGCCTATGTTGATATAGGTGGCGCCTAATCCATCACCTATTTTGCATTAGGCGGAGCCTAACCTATCACCTATGTGAGGGAGTGAGAATAGGCAATGTTATAACCGGCGCCTAACCTATCACCTATGTTGATATAGGCGGAGCCTAAGCCATCGCCTATGTTGACATAGGTGGCGCCTAACCTATCGCCTAAGTGAGGCAGTGAGCATAGGCAATGGTATAAGCAGTGCCTAACTTATCGCCTATGTAGATATAGGCGGCGCCCAAGCCATTACCTATGTTGTCATAGGCGGCGCCTAACCTATCGCCTATGTTTATATAGGCAGCACTATATCCATTGCCTCTGTTGACATAGGCAGCGTCTAACCTATCGCCTAGGTGAAGCAGTGAGCATAGAAAATAGTATGAGTGGCGCCTAACCTATCACCTATATTGATATAGGCGGCACCTAAGCCATCGTCTAAGTTAGGCAGTTAGCATAGGCAATGGTATAAGCGGAGCCTAACCTATCGCCTATGTTGATATAGGCGGAGACTAAGCGATCACCTATGTTGACATAGTCGGCGCCTAACCTATCTCCTAAGTGAGGCGGTGAGCATAGGCAATGGTATAAGCGGTGCCTAACCTGTCGCCTATGTTGGTATAGGCGGCGCCTAATCCATCAACTATGTTGACATAGGCAGAGCCTAACCTATCGCCTAAGTGAGTCAGTGAGCATAGGTAAAGGTATCAGCGGCGCCTAACCTATCACCTAAGTGAGGGAGTGAGCATAGGTAATGGTATAAGCGACGCCTATCCTATCGCCAATGTTGATATAGGTGGGGCCTATGGCATCTCTTATGTTTTCATAAGCGGCGCCTAACCTATCGCCTAAGTAAGGCAGCGAGCATAGGCAATGGTATAAGCGGCGCCTAACCTATCGCCTATGTTGATATACGTGGCGCCTAAGCAATTGCCTATGTTTATATATGCAGCGCCCAACCTATCGCCTAAGTGAGGCAGTAATCATAGGCAATGGTATAAGCGGCGCCTAACCTATCGCCAATTTTGATATAGGCGGTGCCTAAGCCATCGCCTATGTTGACGTAGGCGGCGCCTAACCTATCGCCTAATTGAGGCAGTGACCATAGGCAATGGTATAAGCATCGCCTAACGTATCACCTATGTTTGTATAGGCGGCGCCTAAGCCATCGCCTATATTAACATAGGTGGCACCCAACCTATCGCCTAAGTGAGTCAGTGAGCATAGGCAATGGTATTAGCGGGGCCTAACTTATCGCCTATGTTGTTAAGGAGGCGCCCAAGCCATCACCTATGTTGACATAGGTGGCGCCTAACCTATCGCCTTTGTTTATATAGGCAGCACTATATCCATTGCCTCTGTTGACATAGGCGGCGTCTAACCTATCACCTATGTTGATATAGGCAGCACCTAAGCCATCGTCTAAGTTAGGTAGTTACCATAGGCAATGGTATAAGCAGAGCCTAACCTATCGCCTATGATGATATAGGTAGGCGGAGCCTAAGCGATAACCTATGTTGACATAGTCGGCACCTAACCTATATCCTATGTGAGGCGGTGAGCATTGGCAAAGGTATAAGCGGTGCCTAACCTGTCGCCTATGTTGGTATAGGCAGCGCCTAATGCATCGACTATGTTGAAATAGGAAGAACCTAACCTATCGCCTAAGTGAGTCAGTGAGCATATGTAAAGGTATTAGCGTCGCCTAACCTATCACCTAAGTGAGGGAGTGAGCATAGGTAATGGTATAAGCGACGCCTATCCAATCGCCAATGTTGATATAGGTGGGGCCTATGGCATCGCTTATGTTTACATAGGCGGCGCCTAACCTATCGCCTAAGTGTGGCAGCGAGCATAGGAAATGGTATAAGCGGCGCCTAACCTATCGCCTATGTTGATATACTTGGCGCCTAAGCCATTGCCTATGTTTATATATGCAGCGCCCAACCTATCGCCTAAGTGAGGCAGTAAGCATAGGTAATGGTATAAGCGGCGCCTAACCTATCGCCAATTTTGATATAGGCGGCGCCTAAGACATCGCCTATGTTGACGTAGACGGCGCCTAACCTATCGCCTAATTGAGGCAGTGACCATAGGCAATGGTATAAGCATCACCTAACGTATCATCTATGTTGTTATAGGCGGCGCCTAAGCCATCGCCTATGTTGACATAGGCGGTGCCTAACCTATTGCCTAATTAAGGCAGTGAGCATAGAAAATGGTATAAGCGGTGCCTAACCTATCGCCTATGTTGATATAGGTGGCGCCTAATCCATCACCTATTTTGACATAGGCGGAGCCTAACCTATCACCTATGTGAGGGAGTGAGAATAGGCAATGCTATAACCGGCGCCTAACCTATCACCTATGTTGATATAGGCGGAGCCTAAGCCATCGCCTATGTTGACATAGGTGGCGCCTAACCTATCGCCTAAGTGAGGCAGTGAGCATAGGCAATGGTATAAGCAGCGCCTAACTTATCGCCTATGTAGATATAGGCGGCGCCCAAGCCATTACCTATGTTGTCATAGGCGGCGCCTAACCTATCGCCTATGTTTATATAGGCAGCACTATATCCATTGCCTCTGTTGACATAGGCAGCGTCTAACCTATCGCCTAGGTGAAGCAGTGAGCATAGAAAATAGTATAAGTGGCGCCTAACCTATCACCTATATTGATATAGGCGGCACCTAAGCCATCGTCTAAGTTAGGCAGTTAGCATAGGCAATGGTATAAGCGGAGCCTAACCTATCGCCTATGTTGATATAGGCAGAGCCTAAGAGATCACCTATGTTGACATAGTCGGCGCCTAACCTATCTCCTAAGTGAGGCGGTGAGCATAGGCAATGGTATAAGCGGCGCCTAACCTGTCGCCTATGTTGGTATAGGCGGCGCCCAATCCATCGACTATGTTGACATAGGCAGAGCCTAACCTATCGCCTAAGTGAGTTAGTGAGCATAGGTAAAGGTATCAGCGGTGCCTAACCTATCACCTAAGTGAGGGAGTGAGCATAGGTAATGGAATAAGCGACGCCTATCCTATCGCCAATGTTGATATAGGTTTGGGCCTATGGCATCGCTTATGTTTACATAAGCGGCGCCTAACCTATCGCCTAAGTAAGGCAGCGAGCATAGGCAATGGTATAAGCGGCGCCTAACCTATTGCCTATGTTGATATACGTGGCACCTAAGCAATTGCCTATGTTTATATATGCAGCGCCCAACCTATCGCCTAAGTGAGGCAGTAATCATAGGCAATGGTATAAGCGGCGCCTAACCTATCGCCAATTTTGATATAGGCGGTGCCTAAGCCATCGCTAATGTTGACGTAGGCGGCGCCTAACCCTTCGCCTAATTGAGGCAGTGACCATAGGCAATGGTATAAGCATCGCCTAACGTATCACCTATGTTGGTATAGGCGGCGCCTAAGCCATCGCCTATATTAACATAGGTGGCACCCAACCTATCACCTAAGTGAGTCTGTGAGCATAGGCAATGGTATAAGCAGCGCCTAACTTATCGCCTATGTAGATATAGGCGGCGCCCAAGCCATTACCTATGTTGACATAGGCGGTGCCTAACCTATCGCCTATGTTGATATAGGCAACACCATATCCATTGCCTCTGTTGACATAGGCGGCTTCTAACCTATCGCCTAAGTGAGGCAGTGAGTATAGACAATGGTATAAGCGATGCCTAACCTATCACCTATGTTGATATAGGCGGCACCTAAGCCATCGCCTAAGTGAGGCAGTTAGCATAGGCAATGGTATAAGAGGCGCCAAACCTATCGCCTATGTTGATATAGGTGGCACCTAATCCATCACCTATGTTCACATAGAAGGCGCCTAACCTATCGCCTAAGTGAGGCAGTGAGCATAGGCAATGGTATAAGTGGTGCCTAACCTATCGCTTATGCTGATATAGACGGCGCCTAAGCCATCGCCTATTTTGACATAGGCGGTGCCTAACCTATCGCCTAATTAAGGAAGTGAGCATAGGAAAAGGTATAAGCGGTGCCTTACTTATCGCCTATGTTGATATAGGAGGCGCCTAATCCATCACCTATTTTGACGTAGGCGGAGCCTAACCTATAACCTATGTGAGGGAGTGAGAATAGGCAATGGTATAACCGGTGCCTAACCTATCGCCTATGTTGATATAGGCAGAGCCTAAGCCATCGCCTATGTTGACATAGGTGGCGCCTAACCTATCGCCTAAGTGAGGCAGTGAGCATAGGCAATGGTATTAGCGGGGCCTAACTTATCGCCTATGTTGTTATAGGCGGCGCCCAAGCAATCACCTATGTTGACATAGGTGGCGCCTAACCTATCGCCTTTGTTTATATAGGCAGCACTATATCCATTGCCTCTGTTGACATAGGCGGCGTCTAACCTATCACCTATGTTCATATAGGCGGCACCTAAGCCATTGTCTAAGTTAGGCAGTTAGCATAGGCAATGGTATAAGCGGAGCCTAACCTATCGCCTATGTTGATATAGGCGGAGCCTAAGCGATCATCTATGTTGACATAGTCGGCGCCTAACCTATCTCTTAAGTGAGGCGGTGAGCATAGGCAATGGTATAAGCGGCGCCTAACCTGTCGCCTATGTTGGTATAGGCAGCGCCTAATGCATCGACTATGTTGAAATAGGCAGAACCTAACCTATCGCCAAAGTGAGTCAGTGAGCATAGGTAAAGGTATTAGCGGCGCCTAACCTATCACCTAAGTGAGGGAGTGAGCATAGGTAATGGTATAAGCGACGCCTATCCTATCTCCAATGTTGATATAGGTGGGGCCTATGGCATCGTTTATGTTTACATAGGCGGCGCCTAACCTATCGCCTAAGTGAGGCAGCGAGCATAGGCAATGGTATAAGCGGCGCCTAACCTTTCGCCTATGTTGATATACGTGGCGCCTAAGCCATTGCCTATGTTTATATATGCAGCGCCTAACCTATCGCCTAAGTGAGGCAGTAAGCATAGGCAATGGTATAAGCGGCGCCTAGCCTATCGCCAATTTTATATAGGCGGCGCCTAAGACATCCCCTATGTTGACGTAGGCGGCGCCTAACCTATCGCCTAATTGAGGCAGTGACCATAGGCAATGGTATAAGCATCGCCTAACGTATCACCTATGTTGTTATAGGCGGCGCTTAAGCCATCGCCTATATTAACATAGGTGTCACCCAACCTATCGCCTAAGTGACTCAGTGAGAATAGGCAATGGTATAACTGGCACCTAACCTATCGCCTATGTTGATATAGGCGGCGCCGAAGCCATCGCCTATGTTGACATAAGTGGCGCCTAACCTATCGCCTACATGAGGCAGTGAGCATAGGCAATGGTATAAGCGGCGCTTAACCTATCGCCTATGTTGATATAGGCGGCGCCTAAGCCAACGCCTATGTTGACATAGGCGGCGCCTAACCTATCGCCTATGTTGATATAGGCAACGCCATATCCATTGCCTATGTTGACATATGCGGCTTCTAACCTATCGACTAAGTGAGGGAGTGTGTATAGACAATGGTATAAGCGACCCCTAACCTATCACCTATGTTGATATAGGCGGCACCTAAGCCATCGCCTAAGTGAGGCAGCTAGCATAGGCAATGGTATAAGAGGCGCCTAACCTATCGCCTGTGTTGATATAGGCGTAGCCTAAGCGATCGCCTATGTTGACATAGGCGGTGCCTAACCTATCTCCTAATTGAGGCGGTGAGCATAGGAAATGGTATAAGCGGCACTTAACCTATCGCCTATATTGGTATAGGCGAGGCCTAATCCATGGACTATATTGACATAGGCGGCACCTAACCTATCGCCTAAGTGAGGCAGTGAGCATAGGTAATGGTATAAGCGGCGCCTAACCTATCGCCAATGTTGATATAGGTGGCGCTTATGGCATCGTTTATGTTTACATAGGTAGAGCCTAACCTATAGCCAATGTGAGGCAGCGAGCATAGGCAATGGTATATGCGGCGCCAAACCTATCACCTATATTGATATATGTGGAGCCTAAGCCATTGCCTATGTTAAAATATTCGGGGCCTAACCTATCGCCTAAGTGAGGCAGTAAGCATAGGCAATGGTATAAGCGGTGCCTAACTTAACGCCAATGTTGATATAGGCGGCGCCAAAGTGAGTCAGTGAGAATAGGCAATGGTATAACTGGCACCTAACCTATCGCCTATGTTGATAAAGGCGGCGCCGAATCCATCGCCTATGTTGACATAAATGGCGCCTAACCTATCGCCTACATGAGGCAGTGAGCATAGGCAATGGTATAAGCGGCGCTTAACCTATCGCCTATGTTAATATAGGCGGCGCCTAAGCCAATGCCTATGTTGACATAGGCGGCACCTAACCTATCGCCTATGTTGATATAGGCAACACCATATCCATTGCCTCTGTTGACATATGCGGCTTCTAACCTATCGCCTAAGTGAGGAAGTGAGTATAGACAATTGTATAAGCGACGCCTAACCTATCACCTATATTGATATAGGCGGCACCTAAGCCATCGCCTAAGTGAGGCAGCTAGTATAGGCAATGGTATAAGAGGCGCCTAACCTATCGCCTGTGTTGATATAGGCAGAGCCTAAGCGATTACCTATGTTGACATAGGCGGCGCCTAACCTATCTCCTAATTGAGGCGGTGATCATAGGCAATGGTATTAGCGGAACTTAACCTATCGCCTATGTTGGTATAGGCGAGGCCTAATCCATCGACTATATTGACATAGGCGGCACCTAACCTATCGCCTAAGTGAGGCAGTGAGCATAGGTAATGGTATAAGCAGCGCCTAACCTATTGCCAATGTTGATATAGGTGGCGCTTATGATATCGTTTATGTTTACATAGGCAGCGCCTAACCTATAGCCTAAGTGAGGCAGCGAGCATAGGCAATGGTATATGCGGCGCCTAACCTATCCCCTATATTGATATATGTGGCGCCTAAGCCATTGCCTATGTTAATATATGCGGCGCCTAACCTATCGCCTAAGTGAGGCAATAAGCATAGGCAATGGTATAAGCGGTGCCTAACTTATCGCCAATGTTGATATAGGCAGCGCCTAAGCCATCAACTATGTTGACGTAGGCGGTGCCTAACCTATCGTCTAATTGAGGCAGTGACCATAGGCAATGGTGTAAGCATCGCCTAACATATCGCCTATGTTGATATAGGCGGCGCCTAAGCCATCGTCGATATTGACAAAGGCGGCACCTAACCTATCGCCTAAGTGAGGCAGTGAGCATAGGTAATGGTATAAGCAGCCCCTAAACTATCTCCTATGTTGATATAGGTGGCGCCTATGGCATCTCCTATGTTTACATTAGCGGCGCCTAACGTATCGCTAAGTGAGGCAACAACCATTGGCAATGGTGTAAGCGGCGCCTAACCTATCACCTATGTTGATATAGGCGGCCCCTAAGCGATCGCCTATGTTGATATAGGAGGCACCTAACCTATCGCCTTAGTGAGGCGGTGAGAAAAGGCAATGGTATAAGCGGCACCAAACCTGTCACCTATGTTGATATATGCGGAGCCTAATCCATCGACTATGTTGACATAGGCGACACCTAACCTATCTCCTAAGTAAGGCAGTGAGCATAGGTAATGGTATAAGCGGCGCCTAACCTATTGCCTATGTTGACATAGGTGGTGTCTTTGGCATCGCTTATGTTCACATAGGCGGCGCCTAACCTATCTCCTATGTGAGGCAGCGAGCATAGGCAATGGCATAAAAGACTCCTAACCTATTGCCTATGTTGACATACGTGGCGCCTAAGACATTGCCTATGTTTATATATGCGGCGCCTAACCTATCACCTAAGTGAGGCAGTAAGCATAGGCAATGGTTTAAGCGGCCCCTAAACTGTCGCCTATGTTGATATAGGCGACGCCTAATCCATCGCATATGTTAACATAGGCGGAACCTAACCTATCACCTAAGGCAGTGAGCATAGCTAATGGTATAAGCGTCGCCTAACCTATAGCCTATGTTGATATAGGTGGCGTCTATGGCATCGCCTATGTTTACATAGGCGGCGCCTAACCTATCGCCTAAGTGAGGCAGTGATCATAGGAAATGGTATAAGCGGCGCCTAACCTATCGCCAATGTTGATATAGGTGGCGCTTATGGCATCGTTTACGTTTACATAGGTAGCGCCTAACCAATAGCCTAAGTGAGGAAGCGAGCATAGGAAATGGTATATGCGGCGCCTAACCTATCGCCTATATTGATATATGTGGCGCCTAAGCCATTGCCTATGTTAATATATTCGGCGCCTAACCTATCGCCTAAGTGAGGCAGTAAGCATAGGCAATGGTATAAGCGGTGCCTAACTTCACGCCAATGTTGATATAGGAGGCACCAAAGTGAGTCAGTAAGAATAGGCAATGGTATAACTGGCACCTAACCTATCGGCTATGTTGATATAGGTGGCGCCGAAGCCATCGCCTATGTTGAGATAAGTGGTGCCTAACCTATCGCCTACATGAGGCAGTGAGCATAGGCAATGGTATAAGTGGCGCTTAACCTATCGCCTATGTTGATTTAGGCGGCGCCTAAGCCAACGCCTATGTTGACATAGGCGGCGCCTAACCTATCGCCTATGTTGATATAGGCACACCATATCCAGTGCCTCTGTTGACATAGGCGGCTTCTAACCTATCTCCTAAGTGAGGAAGTGAGTATAATCAATGGTATAAGCGATGCCTAACCTATAACCTATGTTGATATAGGTGGCACCTAAGCCATCGCCTAAGTGAGGCAGTTAGCATAGGCAATGGTATAAGAGGCGCCTAACCTATCGCCTGTGTTGATATAGGCGGAGCCTAAGCGATCGCCTATGCTGACATAGGCGGCACCTAACCTATCTCCTAATTGAGGCGGTGAGCATAGGCAACGGTATAAGCGGCACTTAACCTATCGCCTATGTTGGTATAGGCGAGGCCTAATCCATCGACTATATTGACATAGGCGGCACCTAACCTATCTCCTAAGTGAGGCAGTGAGCATAGGTAATGGTATGAGCGGCGCCTAACCTATCGGCAATGTTGATATAGGTAGCGCTTATGGCATCGTTTATGTTTACATAGGCAGCGCCTAACCTATAGCCTAAGTGAGGCAACGAGCATAGGCAATGGTATATGCGGCGCCTAACCTATCCCCTATATTGATATATGTGGCGCCTAAGCCATTGCCTATGTTAATATATGCGGTGCCTAACCTATCGCCTAAGTGAGGCAATAAGCATAGGCAATGGTATAAGCGGTGCCTAACTTATCGCCAATGTTGATATAGGCAGCGCCTAAGACATCACCTATGTTGACGTAGGCGGTGCCTAACCTATCGTCTAATTGAGGCAGTGACCATAGGCAATGGTGTAAGCATCGCCTAACATATCGCCTATGTTGATATAGGCGGCGCCTAAGCCATCGTCGATATTGACAAAGGCGGCACCTAACCTATCGCCTAAGTGAGGCAGTGAGCATAGGTAATGGTATAAGCAGCCCCTAAACTATCTCCTATGTTGATATAGGTGGCGCCTATGGCATCTCCTATGTTTACATTAGCGGCGCCTAACGTATCGCTAAGTGAGGCAACAACCATTGGCAATGGTGTAAGCGGCGCCTAACCTATCACCTATGTTGATATAGGAGGCACCAAAGTGAGTCAGTAAGAATAGGCAATGGTATAACTGGCACCTAACCTATCGGCTATGTTGATATAGGCGGCGCCGAAGCCATCGCCTATGTTGAGATAAGTGGCGCCTAACCTATCGCCTACATGAGGCAGTGAGCATTGGCAATGGTATAAGTGGCGCTTAACCTATCGCCTATGTTGATTTAGGCGGCGCCTAAGCCAACGCCTATGTTGACATAGGCGGCGCCTAACCTATCGCCTATGTTGATATAGGCACACCATATCCAGTGCCTCTGTTGACATAGGCGGCTTCTAACCTATCTCCTAAGTGAGGCAGTGAGTATAATCAATGGTATAAGCGATGCCTAACCTATCACCTATGTTGATATAGGTGGCACCTAAGCCATCGCCTAAGTGAGGCAGTTAGCATAGGCAATGGTATAAGAGGCGCCTAACCTATCGCCTGTGTTGATATAGGCGGAGCCTAAGCGATCGCCTATGCTGGGCCTATGCTGACATAGGCGGCGCCTAACCTATCTCCTAATTGAGGCGGTGAGCATAGGCAACGGTATAAGCGGCACTTAACCTATCGCCTATGTTGGTATAGGCGAGGCCTAATCCATCGACTATATTGACATAGGCGGCACCTAACCTATCACCTAAGTGAGGCAGTGAGCATAGGTAATGGTATGAGCGGCGCCTAACCTATCGGCAATGTTGATATAGGTAGCGCTTATGACATCGTTTATGTTTACATAGGCAGCGCCTAACCTATAGCCTAAGTGAGGCAACGAGCATAGGCAATGGTATATGCGGCGCCTAACCTATCCCCTACATTGATATATGTGGCGCCTAAGCCATTGCCTATGTTAATATATGCGGCGCCTAACCTATCGCCTAAGTGAGGCAGTAAGCATAGGCAATGGTATAAGCGGTGCCTAACATATCGCCAATGTTGATATAGGCAGCGCCTAAGCCATCAACTATGTTGACGTAGGCGGTGACTAACCTATCGTCTAATTGAGGCAGTGACCATAGTCAATGGTATAAGCATCGCCTAACATATCGCCTATGTTGATATAGGCGGCGCCTAAGCCATCGCCGATATTGACAAAGGCGGCACCTAACCTATCGCCTAAGTGAGGCAGTGAGCATAGGTAATGGTATAAGCATCCCCTAAACTATCTCCTATGTTGATATAGGTGGCGCCTATGCCATCTCTTATGTTTACATTAGCGGCGCCTAACGTATCGCCTAAGTGAGGCAACAAGCATTGGCAATGGTATAAGCGGCGCCTAACCTATCAACTATGTTGATATAGGCGGCCCCTAAGCGATCGCCTATGTTGACATAGGAGGCACCTAACCTATCGCCTTAGTGAGGCGGTGAGAATAGGCAATGGTATAAGCGGTGCCTAACCTGTCACCTATGTTGATATATGCGGAGCCTAATCCATCGACTATGTTGACATAGGCGGCACCTAGCCTATCGCCTAAGTGAGGCAGTAAGCATAGGTAATGGTATAAGCGGCGCCTAACCTATTGTCTATGTTGACATAGGTGGTGTCTTTGGCATCGCTTATGTTTACATAGGCGGCGCCTAACCTATCGCCTAAGTGAGGCAGCGAGCATAGGCAATGGTATAAGCGATGCCTAACCTATTGCCTATGTTGACATACGTGGCACCTAAGACATTGCCTATGTTTATATATGTGGCGCCTAACCTATCACCTAAGTGAGGCAGTAAGCATAGGCAATGCTTTAAGAGGCCCCTAAACTGTCGCCTATGTTGATATAGGCGACGCCTAATCCATCGCATATGTTAACATAGGCGGCACCTAACCTATCACCTAAGGCAGTGAGCATAGTTAATGGTATAAGCGGCGCCTAACCTATAGCCTATGTTGATATAGGTGGCGTCTATGGAATCACCTATGTTTACATAGGCGGCGCCTAACCTATCGCCTAAGTGAGGCAATGAGCATAGGAAATGGTATAAGCGGCGCCTAACCTATCGCCTATGTTGATATAGGAGGCACCTAAAGCATCGCCTATGTTAACATAGGTGGCGCCTAACCTATCGCCAAAGTGAGGTACTGAACATAGGCAATGGTATAAGCGGCGCCTAACCCATCGCCTATGTTGATATAGGTAGTGTCTAAGCCATCGCCTATGATTAAATAGGCGGCGCCTAACCTATCAGCTAAGTGAGGTAGTGAGCATAGACAATGGTATAAGCGGCGCCTAACCTATCATCTATGTTGATATAGGAGGCGCCTATGCCATCTCCTAAGTGAGGCAGTGAAGATAGCCAATGGTATAAGCGGCGCCTAACCTATCGCCTATGTTGATACAGGTGGTGCCTAAGCGATCGCCTATGTTGACTTAGGCGGCGCCTAACGTATCGCCTAAGTAAGGCGGTGAGCATAGGCCATGGTATAAGAGGCGCATAACATATCGCCTATGTTGATATAGGTGGCACCTAAGCTATTGCCAATGTTGAAATAGACCGAGCCTAGCCTATCGCCTAAGTTAAAAAGTGAGAATAGGTAATGGTATAAACGGCGCCTAACCGATCGCCTATAATGATATATATGATGCCTAATCCATCACTTATGTTGACATAGGAGGTATCTAACCTATTGCCTAAGTTAGGAAGTTAGCATAGGCAATGGTATAAGCGGCGCCTAACCTATCGCCTATGTTGATATAGGTGGCGCCTAAGGCATCTCCAATGTTTTCATAAGCGGCGCCTAACCTATCGCCTTAGTGAGGCAGCAAGGATAGGAAATGGTATAAGCAGCGCCTAACCTATCGCCTATGTTGATATCGGCAGCGCCTAAGAGATCGCCTATGTTGACATAGGCGGTGCCAAACCTATCGCCAAATTGAGGCAGAGAGCATAGGCAATGGTATAAGTGGCGCCTAACCTATCTCCTATGTTTATATTAGAGGCACCTAAGCCATCACCTATGTTGACATAGGCGGCACCTAACCTATCTCCTAAGTAAGGCAGTGAGCATAGGTAATGGTAAAAGTGGCGCCTAATCTATTGCCTATGTTGATATAAGTGGCGCCTATGGCATCTCCTATTATTACATAGGCGGCGCCTAACCTATCGCCTTAGTGAGGCAGCAAGCAAAGGCAATGGTATAAGCGGCGCCTAACGTATCGCCTATGTTGATGTAGGCGGCACCTAAGTGATCGCCAATGATGACATAGGCAGAACCTAACCTTTCTCCTAAGTGAGGCGGTGAGAATAGGCAATGGTATAAGCGGCGCCTAACCTGTTGCCTATGTTAATATAGGCGGCACCTAATCCATCGACTATGATGACATAGGCGGCACCTAACCTATCACCTAAGTGAGGCAGTGAGCATATGTAATGGCATAAGCGGAGCCTAACCTATCGCCTATGTTGATATAGGTGGATCCTATGGCATCGCTAATGTTTACAAAGATGCCGTCTAACCTATCGCCTAAGTGAGCAAGCGAGCATAGGCAATGGTATAAGAGGCGCCTAACCTATCGCCTATGTTGACATACGTGGCGCCTAAGCCATTGCCTATGTTTATATATGCAGTGCCTAACCTATCGTCTATGTGTATCAGTAAGCATAGGCAATGGTATAAGCGGCGCCTAACCTTTCGCCTATGTTGATATAGGCGGCGGCTAATCCATGGCATATGTTGACAGAGGCGGCACCTAACCTATCATCTAAGTGAGGCAGTGAGCATAGGTAATGGTATAAGCGGCACCTAACCTATCGCCTATGGTTATATATGTGGCGCCTAAGCCATTGACTATGTTTACATATGCGGCGCCTAACCTATCGCCTAAGTGAGGCAGTAAGCATAGGCAATACTATATGCGGTGCCTAACTTAACGCCTATGTTGATATAGGCAGTGCCTATGCCACCGCCTATGTTGACGTAGGTGGTGGCTAACCTATCGCCTAATTGAGGTAGTGAGCATAGGCAATGGTATAAGCGGCACCTAACCTATCTCCTATGTTAATATAGGCGGCGCCTAAGCCATTGCCTATGTTGACTTAGACGGAGCCTAACCTATCGCCTATGTGAGGCAGTGAGTATAGGCAATGGTATAAGCGGCACCTAACCTATCCCCTATGTTGATATAGGAGGCGCTTAAACCAACGCCTATGTAAACATAGGTGGAGCCTAACTTATCGCCAAATTGAGGCACTGAGCATAGGCAATGGTATAAGCGGCGCCTAACCCATCGCCTATGTTGATATAGGCAGCGCCTAAGCCATCACCTATGTAGACATAGGCGACGCCTAACCTATTACCTAAGTGAGGTAGTAAGCATAGAAAAAGGTATAAGAGGCTCCTAACCTATCGCCTATGTTGACATAGGCGGCACCTAATCCATCGACTATGTTGACATAGGCGGCACCTAACCTATCACCGAAGTGAGGCAGTGAGCATAGGTAATGGCATAAGCAGAGCCTAACCTATCTCCTATGTTGATATAGGTGGAGCCTATGGCATCGCTTATGTTTACAAAGACGGCGTCTAACCTATCGCCTAAGTGAGGCAACGAGCATAGGCAATGGTATAAGCGGCGCCTAACCTATCGCCTATGTTGACATACATGGCGCCTAAGCCATTGCCTATGTTTATATATGCGGCGACTAACCTATCGTCTAAGTGAGGCAGTAAGCACAGGCAATGGTATAAGCGGCGCCTAACCTTTTGCCTATGTTGATATAGGCGGCACCTAATCCATGGCATATGTTGACATAGGCAGCACCTAACCTATCATCTAAGTGAGGCAGTGAGCATAGGTAATGGTATAAGCGGCACCTAACCTATCGCCTATGCTGATATAGGTGGCGCCTATGGCATCGCCTATGATAAGCAGAGGCAATGGTATAAGCAGTGCCTAACCTATCACATATGGTTATATATGTGGCACCTAAGCCATTGCCTATGTTTATATATGCGGCGCCTAACCTATCCCCTAAGTGAGGCAGTAAGAAGAGGCAATACTATAAGCGGCGCCTAACTTAACGCCTATGTTGATATAGGCGGTGCCTAAGCCACCGCCTATATTGATGTAGGTGGTGGCTAACCTATCTCCTAATTGAGGTAGTGAGCATAGGCAATGGTATAAGCGGCACCTAACCTATCTCCAATGTTAATATAGGAGGCGCCTAAGCCATTGCCTATGTTGACTTAGACGGAGCCTAACCTATCGCCTAAGTGAGGCAGTGAGTATAGGCAATGGTATAAGCGGCACCTAACCTATCCTCTATGTTGATATAGGAGGCGCTTATACCAACGCCTATGTAAACATAGGTGGCGCCTAACTTATAGCCAAATTAAGGCACTGAGCATAGGCAATGGTATAAGCGGCGCCTAACCTATCGCCTATGTTGATATAGGCAGCGCCTAAGCCATCGCCTATGTTGACATAGGCGGTGCCTAACCTATTACCTAGTGAGGTAGTGAGCATAGAAAATGGTATAAGAGGCTCCTAACCTATCGCCTATGTTGATATAGGCGGCACCTAAGCCATCTCCTAAGTAAGGCAGAGAGCATAGCCAATGGTATAAGCGGCGCCTAACCTATCACCTAAGTAAGTCGGTAAGCATAGGCAATGGTATAAGCTGCGCATAACCTATCGCCTATGTTGATATAGGTGGCGCCTAAGATATTGCCTATGTTGACATAGACGGAGCCTAAACTATCGCCTATGTTGATATACGTGGTGCCTAAGCCATTGCCTATGTTTACATAAGCGGCGCCTAACATATCTCCTAAGTGAGGAAGTAATCATAGGAAATGGTATAAGCGGCGCCTAACCTATCGCCTATGTGAGGCAGTGAGAATAGGAAATGGTATAATAAGCCACTAACCTATCGCCTATGATGATATACGTGGCGCCTAAGCCATCGCCTATGTTTAAATAGGCGGCGGCTAATCTATCGCCTAAGTGAGGCATTAAGCATAGGCAATGGTTTAAGCGTCGCCTAACCTAACGCCTATGTTGATATAGCCAGCGCCTAAGCCATCGCCTATGTTGACGTAGGCGGTGCCTAACCTATCGCCTAATGGAGGATGTGAGAATAGGCAATGGTATAAGCGGCGCCTAACCTATCGCCTATGTTGATATAGGCGGCGCCTAAGCCATTGCCTATGTTGACATAGACGGAGCCTAACCTATCGCCTACGTCAAAACAGTGAGTATAGGAAATGGTATAAGCGGCGCCTAACCTATAGCCTATGTTGATATAGGCGATACCTAAGCCATCGTCTATGTTGACATAGGCGGCGCCTAACCTATCGGCTAAGTGAGGCAGTGAGCATAGGCAATGGTATAAGCGGCGCCTAACCTATTGCTTATGTTAATATAGGAGGCGCCTAAACCATCGCCTATGTTAACATAGACGATGGCTTAGGCATCGCCTATGTTTATATAGGCGATGCCTAAGCCATCGTCTATGTTGACATAGGCGGCGCCTAACCTATCGCCTAAAAGAGGCAGTGAGCATAGGAAATGGTCTAAGAGGCGCCTAACCTATCGCCTATGTTGATATAGGAGGCGCCTAAACCATCGCCTATGTTAACATAGGCGACGCCTATGCTATAGCCAAAGTGTGGCACTTAGCATAGGCAATGGTATAAGCGGCGTCTATCTTATCGCCTATGTTGATATAGGCAGCGCCAAAGCCATAGCCTATGTTTACATAGATGGCCCCTATGGAATCGCTTATGTTTACATATGCGGAGTCTAACCTATCACCTAAGTGTGGCAGCGAGCATAGGCAATGGTATAAGCGGCGATTAACCTATCGCCTTAGTTCACATAGGAGTCGCCTAAGCCATTGCCTATGTTTATATATGCGGCGCCCAACCTATCGACTAAGTGAGGCAGTAAGCATAGTCAATGGTATAAGCGGCGCCTTACCTATCGCCTATGTTGATATAGGCGGCACCTAAACAATCGCCTATGTTGACGTAGGCGGTGCCTAACCTATTGCCAAATTGAAAAGTAAGAATAGGCAATGGTATAAGCGACGCCTAACCGATCTCCTATGTTGATATAGGCGGCACCTAAGCCATCGCCTATGTTGACATAGGCGGCACCTAATTTATCGTCTAAGTAAGGTTGTGTGCATAGGTAATGGTATAAGCGGCGCCTAGCCTATCGACTATGTTGATATAGGTGGCGCCTATGGCATCTCCTGTGTTTACATAGGCGGCGTCTAACCTATCGCCTTAGTGAGGCAGCAACCATACGCAATGGTATAAGCAGCGCCTAACCTATCACCTATGTTGATATAGGCAGCACCTAAGCGATCGCCTATTTTGATAGAGGCGGCGCCTAACCTATCTCCTAAGTGAGGCGGTAAGCATAGGCAATGGTATAAGCAGCGCCTTACCTGTCCCCAATATTGATATAGGCGGCACCAAATCTATCGACTGTTGATATAGGCGGCACCTAACCTATCGCCTAAGTCAGGAAGTGAGCATAGGTAATGGTATAAGAGGAGCCTAACATATCGCCTATGTTGATATAGGTAGCGCCTATGGCATTGGCTATGTTTACATATGCGGGGTCTAACCTATCGCCTAAGTTAGGCAGCGAGCATAGGCAATGGTATATGCGGTGCCTAACCTATCGCCTATGTTGACATACGTGGCGCCTAAGCCATTGCCTATGTTTATATATGCGGCGCCTAACCTATCGCCTAAGAGATGCAGTAAGCATAGGCAATGGTATAAGCGGCGCCTAACCTGTCGCCTTTCTTGATATAGGCAGCGTTTAATCCATCGCATATGTTGACATAGGCGGCACCTAACCTATATTTTAAGTGACGCAGTGAGCATAGGTAATGTTATAAAGGGCGCCTAACCTATCGCCTATTCTCATATACACGGCGTCTAAGCCATCGCCTATGTTGACATAGGCGGTGCCTAACCTATCGCCTAATTGAGGCAGTGAGCATAGCAAATGGTATAAGTGGCGCCTAACCTATCGCCTATATTGATATAGGTGGCGCCTAAGCCATCAACTATGTTGACATAGGCAGAGCGTAACCTTTCACCTATGTGAGGCAGTGAGAATAGGCAATAGTATAACCGACGCCTAACCTATCGCCTATGTTGATATATGCGGCGCCTAAGCCATCGCCTATGTTGACATAGGTGGCGCCTATCCTGTATATCCAGCACCTAGCCTATCTCCTGAGTGAGGAAGTGAGCATAGGTAATGGTATAAGCGGCGCCTAACCTTTCCTAACCTATCGCCTATGTTGATATAGGCGGCACCTTAGCCATCGCCTATGCTGACATAGCCGACGCCTAACCTATCACCTAAGTAAGCCAGTGAGCATAGGTAATGGAATAAGCGGCGCCTAACCTATCGCCTATATTGATATAGGCGGCGCCTAAGTCATCACCTATGCTGACATAGGCGGCGCCTAACCTATCGCCTAAGTGAGGCAGTGAGCATAGGCAATAGTATAAGCGGTGCCTAAACTATCGCCTATGTTGATATAGGCGACGCCTAACACATCGCCTAAGTGTGGCAGCGAGCATAGGCAATGGTATAAGCGGCGCTTAACCTATCGCCTTAGTTCATATAGGAGTCGCCTAAGCCATTGCCTATGTTTATATATGCGGCGCCCAACCTATCGACTAAGTGAGGCATAAGCATAGGCAATGGTATAAGCGGCGCCTTACCTATCTCCTATGTTGATATAGGCGGCACATAAACAATCGCCTATGTTGACGTAGGCGGTGCCTAACCTATTGCCAAATTGAAAAGTGAGAATAGGCAATGGTATAAGCGACGCCTAACCGATCTCCTATGTTGGTATAGGCGGCACCTAAGCCATCGCCTATGTTGACATAGGCGGCACCTAATTTATCGTCTAAGTATGGTTGTGTGCATAGGTAATGGTATAAGCGGCGCCTAACCTATCGCCTATGTTGATATAGGTGGCGCCTATGGCATCTCCTGTGTTTACATAAGCGGCGCCTAACCTATCGCCTTAGTGAGGCAGCAACCATACGCAATGGTATAAGCAGCGCCTAACCTATCACCTATGTTGATATAGGCAGCACCTAAGCAATCGCCTATGTTGACATAGGCGGCGCCTAACCTATCTCCTATGTGAGGCGGTAAGCATAGGCAATGGTATAAGCAGCGCCTTACCTGTCCCCAATATTGATATAGGCGGCACCAAATCTATCGACTGTTAATATAGGCGGCACCTAACCTATCGCCTAAGTCAGGAAGTGAGCATAGGTAATGGTATAAGCGGAGCCTAACATATGGCCTATGTTGATATAGGTAGCGCCTATGGCATTGGCTATGTTTACATATGCGGGGTCTAACCTATCGCCTAAGTTAGGCAATGGTATATGCGGTGCCTAACCTATCGCCTATGTTGACATACGTGGTGCCTAAGCCATTGCCTATGTTTATATATGCGGCGCCTAACTTATCGCCTAAGAGATGCAGTAAGCATAGGCAATGGTATAAGCGGCGCCTAACCTGTCGCCTTTGTTGATATAGGCAGCGTTTAATCCATCGCATATGTTGACATAGGCGGCACCTAACCTATATTTTAAGTGATGCAGTGAGCATAGGTAATGTTATAAACGGCGCCTAACCTATCGCCTATTCTGATGTACACGACGTCTAAGCCATCGCCTATGTTGACATAGGCGGTGCCTAACCAATCGCCTAATTGAGGCAGTGAGCATAGGAAATGGTATAAGCGGCGCCTAACCTAGCGCCTATGTTGACATAGGTGGCGCCTAAGCCATCAACTATGTTGACATAGGCGGAGCCTAACCTATCACCTATATGAGGCAGTGAGAATAGGCAATAGTATAGCCGACGCCTAACTTATCGCCTATGTTGATATAGGCGGCGCCTAATCCATCGCCTATGTTTTACATAGGTGGCGCATATCCTGTATAGCCGGCTCCTAACCTATTGCCTAAGTGAGGAAGTGAGCATAGGTAATGGTATAAGCGGCGCCTAACCTGTCCTAACCTATCGCCTATGTTGATATAGGCGGCACCTAAGCCATCGCCAATGCTGACATAGCCGACGCCTAACCTATCACCTAAGTAAGCCAGTGAGCATAGGTAATGGAATAAGCGGCGCCTAACCTATCGCCTATATTGATATAGGCGGCGCCTATGTCATCGCCTATGCTGACATAGGCGGTGCCTAACCTATCGCCTAAGTGAGGCAGTGAGCATAGGCAATAGTATAAGCCGTGCCTAAACTATTGCCTATGTTGATATAGGCGACGCCTAAGACATCGCCTATGTTGACATAGGCGGCGCCTAACCTATCGCCTAAGTGAGGCAATGAGAATAGGTAATGGTATTAGCGGCGCCTAACATATCGCCTATGTCGATATTGGTGGTGCCTAAGAGATCGCCTATGTTGACATAGGCGGCGCCTAACCTATCGCCTAAGCTAGGCAGTAAGCATAGGCAATGGTATATGCGGCACCTAACCTGTCGCCTATGTTGTCATAGGCGGCGGCTAAGTCATCGCCTATGTTGACGTAGGAGGCGCCTAACATATCGCCTATGTTGATATAGGCGGCGCCTAAGCCATCGTCTATGTTGACATATACAGCGCCTAATCTATCGCCTAAGTGAGGCAGTGAGCATAGGAATTGGATTAAGCGGCACCTAAGCTATCTCCTATGTTGATTTAGGCGGTGCCTAAGCCATCGCCTATGTTGACATAGGCGGCGCCTAACCTATCGCCTAAGTGAGGCAGTGAGCATAGGCAATTGTATAAGCGGAGCCTAACCTATCCCCTATGTTGATATAGGCGGAGCCTAACTCATCGCTTATGTTGACAAAGGCGGTACCTAACCTATCGCCTAAGTGAGGCAGTGAGTATAGGTAATGGCATAAGCGGCGCCTAACCTATCCCCTATATTGATATAGGCGGCGCCTAAGACATCACCTATATTGACATAGGTGGGGCCTGACCTATCGCCTAAGTGAAGAAGTGAGCATAGGAAATGGTATAAGCTTCGCCTAACCTATCGCCTATGTTGATATAGGCGGGTCCATAGCGATCGCAAATGTTGACATAGGCGGCGCCTAACCTATCGCCTAAGTGAGGCAGTGAGCATAGACAATGGTATAAGTGGTGCCTAACCTATCACCTATGTTGATATGGGCGGCACTTAAGACATCGCCTAAGTGAGACGGTGAGTATAGGCAATGGTATATGCGGCGCCTAACCTATCGCCTATGTTGATATAAGCTGCGCCTAAGCCATCGCCTATGTTGACATAGACGGAGCCTAACCTATCGCTTATGTGAGAAAGTAAGCATAGGCAATGGAATAATCGGCGCCTATCCTATCGCCTATGTTGATATAGGCGTCGACTAAGCCATCGCCTATGCTGTCATCGGCGGTGCCTAACCTATCGCCTAAGTGAGGCAGTGAGCATAGGTAATGGTATTAGCGGCCCCTAACCTATTTCCTATGTTGATATAAGTGGCTCCTAACCTATCTCCTAAGTAAGGCAGCAAACATAGGCAATGGTATAAGCGGAGCCTAACCTATCACCTATGTTGATATACGTGGTGCCTAAGCCATTGCCTATGTTTATATAGGAGGCGGCTAACCTATCGCCTAAGTGAGGAAGTAAGAATAGGAAATGGTATAAGCGGCGCCTAACCTAACGCCTATGTTGATATAGGCGGCGCCTAAGCCATCGCCTTTGTTGATGTAGGTGGTGCCTAACCTATCGCCTAATTGAGGTAGTGAGGATAGACAATGGTATAAGCAGCGCCTAACCTATCGCCTATGTTGATATAGGCGGCGCCTAAGCCATCGTCTATGTTGACTTAGGCGGCTCCTAACCTATCACCTAAGTGAGGCAGTGAGCATAGGCATTAGTATAAGTGGCTCCTAATCTATCGCTTATGTTTATATAGGTGGTGCCTAAGCCATCGCCTATGTTGACATAGGTGGTTCCTAACCTATCGCCTAAGTGAGGCATTGGGCATAGGCAATGGTATAAGCGGAGCCTAACCTATCGCTTATGTTGATATAGGCAGCGCCTAAGCCATCGCCTATGTTGGCATAGGCGGCACCTAACCTATCTCCTAAGTGAGGCAGTGAGTATAGGTAATGGTATAAGCGGTGCCTAAACTATCACCTATGTTGATATAGGCGGCGCCTATGACATCGCCTATGTTGACATAGGCAGGGCCTAACCTATCGCCTAAGTGAGGCAGTGACCATAGGCAATGGTATAAGCTTCACCTAACCTATCGCCTATGTTGATAAAGGCGGGTCCATAGCCTTCGCTAATGTTGAGATAGGCGGCACCTAAACTATCACCTAAGTGAGGTAGTGAGCATATACAATGGTATAAGTGGCGCCTAACCTATCACCTATGTTGATATAAGGTGCACCTAAGCCATCGCCTAAGTGAGATAGTGAGTGTAGGCAATGGCATAAGCGGTTCCTAACCTATCGCCTATGTTGATATAGTTGGTGCCTAAGCGATCGCCTATGTTGACATAGGCGGCGCCTAACCTGTCGCCTATGTTGATATAGTCGGTGCCTAATCCATCGCATATGTTGACATAGGTGGCACCTAACCTGTTTAGCCGGCACCTAACCTATCTCCTGAGTGAGGAAGTGAGCATAGTTAATGGTATAAGCGGCGCCTAACCTATCGCCAATGTTGATATAGGTGTCGCCTATGGAATAGCCTATGTTTACATAGGCGGCGCCTAACCTATCGCCTAAGTATGGCAGAAATAATAGGAAATGGTTTAAGCAGTGCCTAACCTATCGCCTATGTTGATATACGTGGTTCCTAAGCCATCGCCTATGTTGATATAGGCGGCGGCTAAACTATCTCCTAAGTGAGGCAGTAAGCATATGCAGCGCCTAACCTAACGTTTATGTTGATATTGGAAGCCCCTAAGCCATCGCCTATGTTGACGTAGGCGGCGCCTAATCTATCGCCTAAGGGAGGCAGCGAGCATAGGAAATGGTATATCAAGCGCATAACCTATCGCCTATATTGATATAGGCAGCGACTAAGCGATCGCCAATGTTGACATAGGCGGCGCCTAATCTGTCTCCTATGTTGATATAGGCGGCGCCTAAACCATCACCTATGTTGACCTAGGTGGTGCTTAACCAATCGCCAAATTGAGGCAGTGAGCATAGGCAATGGTGTAAGCGGCGCCTAGCCATCGCCTATGTTGACATAGACGGAGCCTAACCTATCTCCTATGTGAGAAAGTGACCATAGGAAATCGAACAATCGAAGCCTAACCTATCGCCTATGTTGATATAGGCGGCACAGAAGCCATCGCCTATGCTGACATAGGCGACGCCTAACCTATCGCCTAAGTGAGGCAATGTTATAAATGGTGCCTAAACTATCGCCTATGGTAATATAGGCGGCGCCTAAGACATCGCCTATGTTAACATAGGCGGCGCCTAACCTATTGCCTATGTTGATATAGGTGGCACCTAATACATTGCCTATGTCTACAAAGGCGGTGTCTAACCTATCGCTTAAGGGAGGCAGTAATCATAGGCAATCTTAAAAGCGACGCCTAACCTATCGCTTATGTTGATATAGGCAGTGCCTAACACATCGCCTATGTTGATGTAGGCAGCGCCTAACCTATCGCCTAACTGAGGCAGTGAGCTTAGGCAGTTGTATAAGTGGCGCCTAACCAATCACCTCTGTTGATATAGGCGGCACCTAAGCCATTGTCTATGTTAACTTAGGCGGCGCCTAACCTATCGCCTAAGTGAGGCAGTGAGCATAGGCATAAGTATAAGTGGATCCTAATCTATCGCTTATGTTGATATAGGCGGTGCCTAATCCATCGCCTATGTTGACATAGGCGGCGCCTAACTTATCGCTTATGTGAGGAAGCTAGCATAGGCAATGGTATAAGCGGAGCCTAACCTATCGCCTATGTTGATATAGGCGGCGCCTAAGCCATCGCCTATGTTGACATAGGCGACACCTAACCTATAGCCTAACTGAGGCAGTGAGCTTAGGTAGTGGTATAAGCGGCGCCTAACCTATCGCCTATGTTGATATAGGCGGCGCCTAAGACATCGTCTTTGTTGACTTAGGCGGTGCCTAACCTATCGCCTAAGTGAGGCAGTTAGCATAGGCATAAGTATAAGTGGCTCCTAATCTATCGCTTATGTTGATATAGGCGGTGCCTAATCCATCGCCTATGTTGACATAGGCGGCTCCTACCCTATCGCCTAAGTGAGGCAGTGAGCATAGGCAATGGTATAAGCGTCGCCTAACCTATCGCCTATGTTGATATAGGCGGTGCCTAAGCCATCATCAATGTTGACTTAGGCGGCGCCTAACCTATCACCTATGTTGATATAGGCGGCGCCTAAGCCATCGCCTATGTTGACATAGGCGACACCTAACCTATCGCCTAAGTGAGGCAGTGAGTATAGGTAATGGTATAAGCGGTGCCTAACCTATCACCTATGTTGATATAGGCGGCGCCTATGACATCGCCTATGTTGACATAGGCGGGGCCTAACCTATCGCCTAAGTGAGGCAGTGAGCATAGGCAATGGTATAAGTTTCGCCTAACCTATCGCCTATGCTGATAAAGGCGGGTCCATAGCCTTCGCTAATGTTGAGATAGGCGGCCCCTAACCTGTCACCTAAGTGACGTAGAGAGCACAGACAATGGTATAAGTGGCGCCTAACCTATCTCCTATGTTGATATTGTTGGCGCCTAAGCGATCGCCTATGTTGGCATAGGCGGCGCTTAACCAATCGCCTATGTGAGGCGGTGAGCATAGGCAATGGTATAAGTGGCGCCTAACCTATCGCCTATGTTGATATAGGCGGTGCCTAATCCATCGCATATGTTGACATAGGTGGCACCTAACCTGTATAGCCGGCACCTAACCTATCTCCTGAGTGAGGAAGTGAGCATAGTTAAAGGTATAAGCGGCTCCTAACCTATCGCCTATGTTGATATAGATGTCGCCTATGGAATAGCCTATATTTACATAGGCGGCGCCTAACCTATCGCCTAAGTAAGGCAGAAAGAATAGGAAATGGTATAAGCAGTGCCTAACCTATCGCCTATGTTGATATACGTGGTGCCTAACCCATCGCCTATGTTTATATAGGCGGCGGCTAAACTATCGCCTAGGTGAGGCAATAAGCCTAGGCAATGGTATAAGCAGCGCCTTACCTAACGCTAATGTTGATATAGGCGGCCCCTAAGCCATCGCCTATGTTGACGTAGGCGGCGCCTAACCTATCGACTAAGTGAGGCAGCGAGCATAGGCAATGGTATAAGCAGCGCATAACCTATCGCCTATATTGATATAGGCGGCACCTAAGCCATCGCCAATGTTGACATAGGCGGCGCCTAATCTGTCTCTTATGCTGATATAGGCGGCGCCTAAGCCATCACCTATGTTGACCTTAGTGGTGCTTAACCAATCGCCAAATTGAGGCAGTGAGCCTAGGCAATGGTGTAAGCGGCGCCTAGCCATCGCCTATGTTGACATAGAAAGAGCCTAACCTATCTCCTATGTGAAAGAGTGAGCATAGGCAATGGAATAATCGACGCCTAACCATTCGCCTCTGTTTATATAGGAGGCACATAAGCCATCGCCAATGCTGACATAGGCGACGCCTAACCTATCGCCTAAGTGAGGCAGTGAGCATAGGAAATGGTATAAACAGTGCCAAAACTATCGCCTATGGTTATATAGGCGGCGCCTAAGACATCGCCTATGTTTACATAGGCGGCGCCTAACCTATCGCCTATGTTGATATAGGTGGCACCTAAGACATCGCCTATGTCTACATCGGCGGTGCCTAACCTATCGCGTAAGTGAGTCTGTAAGCATAGGCAATGTTATAAGCAGCGCCTAAGCAATCGCTTATGTTGATATAGGCAGTGCCTAACACATCGCCTATGTTGACGTAGACGGCGCCAAACCTATCGCCTATCAGAGGCAGTGAGCTTAGGGAATAGTATAAGTGGCGCCTAACCAATCGCCTCTGTTGATCTAGGAGGCGCCTAAGCCATTGTCTATGTTGACTTAGGCGGAGCCTAACCTATCGCCTAAGTGAGGCAGTGAGCATAGGCATATGTAGAAGTGGCTCCTAATCTATCACTTATGTTGATATAGGCGGCGCCTAACTTATCGCCTAAGTGAGGAAGTGAGCATTGGCAATGGTATAAAAGAAGCCTAACCTATCGCATATGTTGATATAGGAGGCACCTAAGCCATCGCCTATGTTGACATAGGCGTCACCTAACCTATCGCCTAACTGAGGCAGTGAGCTTAGGCAGTGGTATAAGCGGCGCCTAACCTATAGCCTATGTTGATATAGGCGGCGCCTAAGCCATCGTCTATGTTGACATAGGCGACGCATAACCTATCGCCTAAGTGAGGCAGTTAGCATAGGCATAAGTACAAGTGGCTCCTAATCTATCGCTTATGTTGATATAGGCGGTGCCTAATCCATCACCTATGTTGACATAGGCGGCGCCTACCCTATCGCCTAAGTGAGGCAGTGAGCATAGGCAATGGTATAAGCGCCGCCTAAGTGAGGCAATAAGCATAGGCAATGGTATCAGCGGCGCCTAACCTATCTCCTATGTTGATATAGACGGCGCCTAAGCCATCCCCTATGTTGACATTGGCGGTGCCTAACCTATCGCCTAATTGAGGCACTGAGCATAGGCAATGGTATAAGCGCCGCCTAAGCTTTCGCCTATGTTGATATAGCCAGTGACTAATCCATCGCCTATGTTGACATAGGCGGCGCCTAACCTATCGCCTAAGTGAGGTAGTGAGCATAGACAATGGTATAAGCGCCGCATAAACTGTTTTCTATGTTGATATAGGTGGCACCTAAGCCATCGCCTAAGTGAGTCAGTGAGCATAGACAATGGTATAACCGGCACCTAACCTATCGCCTATGATGATATAGGAAGCGCCTAAGCGATTTCCTATATTGACATAGACGGAGCCTAACCTATCACCTAAGTGAGGTAGTGAGCATAGGTAATGGTATAAGCGGCGCCTAACCTATCGCCTATAACGGTATAGGTAGCGCCTAAGCCATCACCTATGTTGACATAGGAGGCGCCTAACCTATCGCCTAAGTGAGGCAGTAAGAATAGGCAATGGTATAAGCGGCGCCTAACCTATGGCCTATGTTGATACAGACGACGCCTAATCCATCTCCTATGTTGACATAGGAGGTGCCTAACCTATCGCCTAATTGAGGTAGTGAGCATAGGCATTGTTATAAGCGGCGCCTAACCTATCTCCTATGTTGATATAGGTGGCGCCTAAGCCATCAACGATATTGACATAGGCGGAGCCTAACCTATCGCCCATGTAAGGCAGTAACCGTAGACAATGGTATAAGCGGTGCCTAACCTATTGCCTATGTTAATATATAGGAGGCGCCTAAGCCATCACCTATGTTGACATAGGCGGCGCCTAACCTATCGCCTAAGTGAGGTAGTGAGCATAAGCAATGGCATAAGAGGAGCCTAAACTATCGCCTATGTTGATATAGGCAACACCATATCAATTGCCTATGTTGACATAGGCGGCGCCTAACCTATCGCCTAAGTGAGGCAGTGAGCATAGACAATGGTATAAGCAGCGCGTAACATATCACCTATGTTGATATAGGAGGAACCTAATCCATCGCCTAAGTAAGGCAGTGAGCATAGGCAATGGTATAAGCAACACCTAATCTATCTCCTATGTTGATATAGGTGGAGCCTAAGCGATCGCCTATGTTGACATAGGCGGCGCCTAACCTATCACCTAAGTGAGGCGGTGAGCATAGTCAATAGTATAAGCGGCGCCTAACCTATCGCCTATGTTGATATAGGCAGCACCATATCCATTTCCTATGTTGACATAGGCGACGCCTAACCTATCGCCTAAGTAAGGCGGTGAGCATAGGCAATGGTATAAGCGGCGCCTAACCTATATCCTATGTTGATATAGGAGGCACCTATACCATCGCCTATGTTAGCATAGGTGACTCCTAACCTATCTCCAAAGTCAGGCACTGAGCATAGGCAATGGTATAAACGGCGCCTAACCTATCTCCTATGTTGATATAGGAGGTGCCTAAACCATCGCCTATGTTAACATAGGTGGCGCCTAACCTATCGCCAAAGTGAGGCACTGAGCATAGGCAATGGTATAAGCGGGGCCTAACGTATCGCCTATGTTGATATAGGTACCGCCTGAGCCATCACCTATGTTAATATATGCGGCGCCCAACCTATCGACTAAGTGAGGCAGTAAGCATAGGGAATGGTATAAGCGGCGCCTAACCTATCGCCAATGTTGATATAGGCGGCGCCTAAGCCATTGCTTATGTTGACGTAGGCGGTACCTAACCTATCACCAAATTGAGGTAGTGAGCATAGCCAATGGTATAAGCATCTCCTACTCTATCGCCTATGTTGATATAGGCGACACCTAAGCCATCGCCTATATTGACATAGGCGGCACCTAACCTAACGCCTATGTAAGGCAGTAAGTATGGGTAATGGTATGAGAGGCGCCTAACCTATCGCCTATGTTGATATAGGGGGCGCCTTTGGAATCTCCTATGTTTACATAGGCGGCGCCTAATCTATCGCCTTAGTAAGGCAGCAAGCATAGGCAATGGTATAAGTTGTGCCTAACCTATCGCATATGTTGTTATAGGCGGCGCCTAAGCGATCGCCTATGTTGACATAGGCAGCGCCTAACCTATCGCCTAAGTGAGGCGGTGAGAAGAGGCAATGGTATAAGCGGTGCCTAACCTATCGCCTATGTTGATATAGGCGGCGCCTAATCCATCGACTATGTTGACATAGGCGGCACCTAACCTATCGCTTAAGTGAGGGAGTGAACATAGGTAATGGTATAAGCTTCGCCTAACCTATCACCTATGTTGACATAGGTGGTGCCTATGGCATCGCTTATGATTACATAGGAGGCGCCTAACCTATCGCCTAAGTGAGGCAGCGAGCATAGGCAATGATATAAGCGGCGCCTAACCTATCACCTATGTTGACTTACGTGGCGCCGAAGCCATTGCCTATGTTTATATATGAGGCACCTAACCTATCGCCTATGTGAGGAAGTAAGCACAGGAAATGGTATAAGCGACCCCTAACCTGTCGCCGATGTTGATATAGGGGGCGCCTAATCTATCGCATATGTTGACATAGGCGGCACCTAACCTATCCCCTAAGGCAGTGAGCATAGGTAATGGTATAAGCGGCACCTAACCTATCACCTATGTTGATATACGTGGTGCCTATGGCATCGCCTATGTTTACATGGGCGGCGCCTAACTTATCGCCTAAGTGAGGCAGATAGCATAGGCAATAGTATAAGCGGCGCCTAACCTATCGCCTATGTTGATATACGTGGTGCCTAAGCTATCGCAAATGTTTAAATAGGCGGCGGCTAATCTATCGCCTAAGTGAGGCAGTAGGCATAGGTAATGGAATAAGCGGCGCCTAACCTATCGCCTATGTTGTTATAGGCAGCCCCTAAGCCATCACCAATGTTGACGTAGGAGGTGCCTAACCTATCGCATAATTTATGCAGTGAGCATAGGCAATGGTATAAGCGGTGCCTACCCTATCGCCTATGTTTATATAGGCAGCGCCTACGCCATTGCCTATGTTGACATAGACGGAGCCTAACCTATCGCCTATGTAAGGCAGTGAGCATAGGAAATGGTATAAGCGGCGCCTAACCTATCGCCTATGTTGATATTGGCAACACCTAAGCCATCGTCTATGTTGACATAGGTTGCGCCTAACCTATCGCCTAAGTGAGGCGGTAAGCATAGGCAATGGTATAAGCGACACCTAACCTATCTTCTATGTTGATATAGGAGGCTCCTAAACCATCGCCTATGTTAACATAGGTGGCGCCTAACCTATCGCCAAAGTGAGGCACTAATCATAGGCAATGGTATAAGCGGTGCCTAACCTATCACCTATGTTGATATAGGCAGCGCCTAAGCCATCGCCTATGTTGACATAGGGGGTGCCTAATCTATCTCCTAAGTGAGGTAGTGAGCATAGACAATGGTATAGGCAGCGCCTAACCTAACACCTATGTTGATATAGGAGGCACCTCTTCCATCCCCTAAGTGAGGCAGTGACCATAGCGAATGGTATAAGCGGCATCTAACCTATCGCCTATGTTGATATAGGTGGCGCCTAAGCGATTGCCTATGTTGACTTAGGCGGCGCCTAACCTATCGCCTAAGTAAGGCGGTGAGCATAGGCAATGGTATAAGCGGCGCATAACCTATCGCCTATGTTGATATAGGTGGCGCCTAAGCCATTGCCTATGTTGACATAGACCGAGGCTAACCTATCGCCTATGTGAGAATGTGAGCATAGGTAATGGTATAAGCGGCGCCTATCTATAGCTTATGTTGATATAGTTGGCGCCTAAGCCATCACGTATGTTGACATAGAAGGCACCTAACCTATCGCCTTAGTGAGGCAGTGAGCATAGGAAGTATTATAAGAGGTGCCTAACCTATCGCCTATACTGATATAGACGGCGTCTAAGCCATCGCCTATATTGACATAGGCGGAGCCTAACGTATCACCTATGTGAGGCAATGAGAATAGGCAATGGTATAACCGGCGCCTAACCTATCGCCTATGTTGATATAGGTGGCGCCTAAGCCATCGCCTATGTTAACATAGGTGGAGCCTAACCTATCGCCTAAGTGACGTAGTGAGCATAGGCAATGGTATAAGCGGCGCCTAACCTATCGCCTATGTTGATGTAGGTGGTGCCTAAGCCATCGCCTATATTGACATAGGCGGCGCCTAACCTATCGCCTATGTTGATATAGGCAGCACCATATCCATTGCCTCTGTTGACATAGGCAGTGTCTAACCTATCGCCTAAGTGACGCAGTGAGCATAGGCAATGGTATAAGCGGCGCCTAACCTATCGCCTATGTTGATGTAGGTGGCGCCTAAGCCATCGCCTATATTGACATAGGCGGCGCCTAACCTATCGCCTATGTTGATATAGGCAGCACCATATCCATTGCCTCTGTTGACATAGGCAGTGTCTAACCTATCGCCTAAGTGAGGTAGTGAGCATAGACAATGGTATAAGCGGCGCCTAACCTATCACCTATGTTGATATATGCGGCACCTAAGCCATCGCCTAAGTGAGGCAGTTAGCATAGGCAATGGTATAAGCGGCGCCTAACCTATCGCCTATGTTGATATAGGCGGAGCCTAAGCGATCACCTATGTTGACAGAGAAGGCACCTAAACTATCGCCTAAGTAAGACAGTGAGCGTAGGCAATGGTATAAGAGGTGCCTAACCTATCGCCTATGTTGATATAGACGACGTCTAAGCCATCGCCTATGTTGACATAGGCGAAGCCTAACCTATCACCTATGTTAGGCAATGAGAATAGGCAATGGTATAACCGGCGCCTAACCTTTCGCCTATGTTGATATACGCGGCGCCTAAGCCATCGCCTATGTTTACATAAGTGGCGCCTAACCTATCGCCTAAGTGAGGCAGTGAGCATAGGCAATGGTATAAGCGGCGCCTAATCTATCGCCTAAGTTGATATAGGCGGCGCCTAAGCCATCGCCTATGTTAACATAGGCGGCGCCTAACCTTTCGCCTATGTTGATATAGGCAGCACCATATCCATTTCCTCTGTTGACATAGGCGGCCTCTAACCTATCTCCTAAGTGATGCAGTGAGCATAGACAATGGTATAAGCGGTGCCTAACCTATCACCTATGTTGATATATGCGGCACCTAAGCCATCGCCTAAGTGAGGCAGTTAGCATAGGTAATGGTATAACCGACGCCTAACCTATCGCCTATGTTGATATAGGCGGAGCCTAAGCGATCACCTATGTTGACATAGGCGGCGCCTAACCTATCTCCTAAGTGAGGCGGTGAGCATAGGCAATGGTATAAGCGGCGCCTAACCTGTCGCCTATGTTGGTATAGGCGGCGCATAATCCATCGACTATGTTGACATAGACGGCACCTAACCTATCGCCTAAGTGAGGCAGTGAGCATAGGTAATGGTATAAGCGGCGCCTAACCTATCGCCAATATAGATATAGGTGGAGCCTATGGCATCGCTTATGTATACATAGGCGGTGCCTAACCTATCGCCTATGTGAGGCAGCGAGCATAGGCAATTGTATAAGCGCCACCTAACGTATCGCCAATATTGATATACGAGTTGCCTAAGCCATTGCCTATGTTTATGTATGCGACACCCAACCTATCGCCTAAGTGAGGCAGTATGCATAGGCAATGGTATAAGCGGCACCTAATCTATCGCCAATGTTGATATAGGCGGCGCCTAAGCCATCGCCTATCTTGACGTAGGCGGTGCCAAACCTATCGCATAATGAGGCACTCACCATAGGCCATGGGATAAGCGTCGCATAATCTATCGCCTATGTTGATATAGGCGGCGCCTAAGCCATAGACTATGTAGACATAGGCGGAACCTAACCTATCGCCTAAGTGAGGCAGTGAGCATAGTTAATGGTATAAGCGGCGCCTAACCTATCGCCTATGTTGACATAGGTGGCGCCTATGGCATCACTTATGTTTAAATAGGCGGAGCCTAACCTATCGCCTAAGTGAGGCAGCGAGCATAGGAAATGGTATTAGCGGAGCCTAACCTATCGCCTATGTTGACATACATGGCACCTAAGCCATTACCTATGTTTATATATGCAGCGCCTAACCTATCGCCTAAGTTAGGCAGTAAGCATAGGCAATGGTATAAGTGGCCCCTAACCTGTTGCCTATTTTGATATAAGCGGGGCCTTTTCCATCGCATATGTCAATATAGGCGGTACCTAACCTATCGCCTAAGACAGTGAGCATAGGTAATGGTATAAGCAGCGCATAACCTATCGCCTATGTTGATATAGGTGGCGCCTATAGCATCGCCTATGTTTACATCGGTGACGCCTAACTTATCGTCTAAGTGAGGCAGCTAGAATAGGCAATGGTATAAGCGGCGCCTAACCTATTGCCTATGTTGATATACGTGGCTCCTAAGCCATCGCCTATATTTAAATAGGCCGTGGCTAATCTATCGCCTAAGTGAGGCAGTAAGCATAGGCAATGGTATAAGCGGCGCCTAACCTAATGCCTATGTTGATATAGGCAGCGCCTAACCCATCGCCTGTGTTGACGTAGGAGGTGCCTAACCTATCGCCTAATTGAGGCAGTGAGCATAGGCAATGTTATAAGCGGCGCCTAACCTATCGCCTATGTTGATATAGACGGCGCCAACGCCATTGCCTATGTTGACATCGACAGAGCCTAAAGTATCACCTATGTCAGGAAGTGAGCATAGGAAATGGTATAAGCGGTGCCTAACCTTTCGCCTATGTTGATATAGGCGACGCCTAAGCTATCATCTATGTTGACATAGGCGGCGCATAACCTATTGCCTATGTGAGGCAGTGAGCATAGACAATGGTATAAGCGGCGCCTAGCCTATCGCCTATGTTATTATAGGAGGCGCCTAAACCATCGCCTATGTTAACATAGGTGGCGCCTAAGCTATCGCCAAAGTGAGGCACTGAGCATAGGTAATGGTATAAGCGGCGCCTATCCTATCACCTATGTTTATATAGGTTGTGCCGAAGCCATTTCCTATGTTGACATTGGCGGCGCCTAACCTATCTCCTAAGTGAGGTAGTAAGCATAGACAATGGTATAAGCGGCGCCGAACCTATCGCCTATGTTTATATAGACGGCGCCAATGCCATTGCCTATGTTGACATAGACAGAGCCTAAAGTATCACCTATGTCAGGGAGTGAGCATAGGAAATGGTATAAGCGGTGCCTAACCTATCGCCTATGTTGATATAGGCGACGCCTAAGCTATCATCTATGTTGACATAGGAGGCACCTAACCTATTGCCTATGTGAGGCAATGAGCATAGACAATGGTATTAGCGGCGCCTAACCTATCGCCTATGTTGATATAGGCGGCGCCTAAGCGATCGCCTATGTTGACTTAGGCGGAGCGTAGGCAATGGTATAAGTGGCGCATAACCAATCGCCTATATTGATATAGCTGACGCCTAAGCCATTGCCTATGTTGACATAGACCGAGCCTAACATATCGCCTACGTGAGAAAGTGAGCATAGGTAATGGTATAAGCGGCGCCTGACCGATCGCCTATGTTTATATAGGTGGCTCCTAATCCATGACCTATGTTGTCATAGGAGGCGCCTAACCAATCGCCTAAGTGAGGCAATGAGCATAGGCAATGGTATAAGCGGTGCCTAACCTATCGCCTATGCTGATATAGACGGCGCCTAAGCCATCGCCCATGTTGACATAGGCGGCGCCTAACCTATCGCCTATGTGAGGCAGCGAGCATAGGCAATTGTATAAGCGCCACCTAACGTATCGCCAATGTTGATATACGAGTTGCCTAAGCCATTTCCTATGTTTATGTATGCGACACCCAACCTATCGCCTAAGTGAGGCAGTATGCATAGGCAATGGTATAAGCGACACCTTATCTATCGCCAATGTTGATATAGGCGGCGCCTAAGCCATCGCCTATCTTGACGTAGGCGGTGCCTAACCTATCTCATAATGAGGCAGTCACCATAGGCCATGGGATAAGCGTCGCATAATCTATCGCCTATGTTGATATAGGCGGCGCCTAAGCCATAGACTATGTAGACATAGGCGGCACCTAACCTATCGCCTATGTGAGGCAGTGAGCATAGGTAATGGTATAAGCGGCGCCTAACCTATCGCCTATGTTGACATAGGTGGCGCCTATGGCATCACATATGTTTAAATAGGCGGCGCCTAACCTATCGCCTAAGTGAGGCAGCGAGCATAGGAAATGGTATTAGCGGCGCCTAACCTATCGCCTATGTTGACATACATGGCACCTAAGCCATTACCTATGTTTATATATGCAGCGCCTAACCTATCGCCTAAGTTAGGCAGTAAGCATAGGCAATGGTATAAGTGGCCCCTAACCTGTTGCCTATTTTGATATAGGCGGGGCCTTTTCCATCGCATATGTTGACATAGGCGGTACCTAACCTATCGCCTAAGACAGTGAGCATAGCTAATGGTATAAGCGGCGCATAACCTATTGTCTATGTTGATATAGGTGGCGCCTATAGCATCGCCTATGTTTACATCGCTGACGCGTAACTTATCGTCTAAGTGAGGCCGCTAGAATAGGCAATGGTATAAGCGGCGCCTAACCTATTGCCTATGTTGATATACGTGGCGCCTAAGCCATCTCCTATATTTAAATAGGCCGTGGCTAATCTATCGCCTAAGTGAGGCAGTAAGCATAGGCAATGGTATAAGCGGCGCCTAACCTAACGCCTATGTTGATATAGGCAGCGCCTAACCCATCGCCTGTGTTGACGTAGGAGGTGCCTAACCTATCGCCTAATTGAGGCAGTGAGCATAGGCAATGTTATAAGCGGCGCCTAACCTATCGCCTATGTTGATATAGACGGCGCCAACGCCATTGCCTATGTTGACATCGACAGAGCCTAAAGTATCACCTATGTCAGGCAGTGAGCATAGGAAATGGTATAAGCGGTGCCTAACCTATCGCCTATGTTGATATAGGCGACGCCTAAGATATCATCTATGTTGACATAGGCGGCGCCTAACCTATTGCCTATGTGAGGCAGTGAGCATAGACAATGGTATAAGCGGCACCTAACCTATCGCCTATGTTATTATAGGAGGCGCCTAAACCATCGCCTATGTTAACATAGGTGGCGCCTAAGCTATCGCCAAAGTGAGGCACTGAGCATAGGTAATGGTATAAGCGGCGCCTATCCTATCACCTATGTTTATATAGGTTCTGCCGAAGCCATTTCCTATGTTGACATTGGCGGTGCCTAACCTATCGCCTAAGTGAGGTAGTAAGCATAGACAATGGTATAAGCGGCGCCGAACCTATCGCCTATGTTTATATAGACGGCGCCAACGCCATTGCCTATGTTGACATAGACAGAGCCTAAAGTATCACCTATGTCAGGGAGTGAGCATAGGCAATAGTATAAGCGGCGCCTAACCTATCGCCTATGTTGATATACGTGGTGCCTAAGCCATCGCAAATGTTTAAATAGGCGGCGGCTAATCTATCGCCTAAGTGAGGCAGTAGGCATAGGCAATGGAATAAGCGGCGCCTAACCTATCGCCTATGTTGTTATAGGCAGCCCCTAACCCATCACCAATGTTGACGTAGGAGGTGCCTAACCTATCGCATAATTGATGCAGTGAGCATAGGCAATGGTATAAGCGGCGCCTACCCTATCGCCTATGTTTATATAGGCAGCGCCTACGCCATTGCCTATGTTGACATAGACGGAGCCTAACCTATCGCCTATGTAAGGCAGTGAGCATAGGAAATGGTATAAGCAGCGCCTAACCTATCGCCTATGTTGATATTGGCAACACCTAAGCCATCGTCTATGTTGACATAGGTTGCGCCTAACCTATCGCCTAAGTGAGGCGGTAAGCATAGGCAATGGTATAAGCGACACCTAACCTATCATCTATGTTGATATAGGAGGCTCCTAAACCATCGCCTATGTTAACATAGGTGGCGCCTAACCTATAGCCAAAGTGAGGCACTAAGCATAGGCAATGGTATAAGCGGTGCCTAACCTATCACCAATGTTGATATAGGCAGCGCCTAAGCCATCGCCTATGTTGACATAGGGGGTGCCTAATCTATCTCCTAAGTGAGGTAGTGAGCATAGACAATGGTATAAGCAGCGCCTAACCTAACACCTATGGTTATATAGGAGGCACCTCTTCCATCCCCTAAGTGAGGCAGTGACCATAGCGAATGGTATAAGCGGCATCTAACCTATCGCCTATGTTGATATAGGTGGCGCCTAAGCGATTGCCTATGTTGACTTAGGCGGCGCCTAACCTATCGCCTAAGTAAGGCGGTGAGCATAGGCAATGGTATAAGCGGCGCATAACCTATCACCTATGTTGATATAGGTGGCGCCTAAGCCATTGCCTATGTTGACATAGACCGAGGCTAACCTATCGCCTATGTGAGAATGTGAGCATAGGTAATGGTATAAGCGGCGCCTATCTATAGCTTATGTTGATATAGTTGGCGCCTAATCCATCACGTATGTTGACATAGAAGGCACCTAACCTATCGCCTTAGTGAGGCAGTGAGCATAGGAAGTATTATAAGAGGTGCCTAACCTATCGCCTATACTGATATAGACGGCGTCTAAGCCATCGCCTATGTTGACATAGGCGGAGCCTAACGTATCACCTATGTGAGGCAATGAGAATAGGCAATGGTATAACCGGCGCCTAACCTATCGCCTATGTTGATATAGGTGGCGCCTAAGCCATCGCCTATGTTAACATAGGTGGAGCCTAACCTATCGCCTAAGTGACGCAGTGAGCATAGGCAATGGTATAAGCGGCGCCTAACCTATCGCCTATGTTGATGTAGGTGGCGCCTAAGCCATCGCCTATATTGACATAGGCGGCGCCTAACCTATCGCCTATGTTGATATAGGAAGCACCATATCCATTGCCTCTGTTGACATAGGCAGCTTCTAACCTATCGCCTAAGTGAGGTAGTGAGCATAGACAATGGTATAAGCGGCGCCTAACCTATCACCTATGTTGATATATGCGGCACCTAAGCCATCGCCTAAGTGAGGCAGTTAGCATAGGCAATGGTATAAGCGGCGCCTAACCTATCGCCTATGTTGATATAGGCGGAGCCTAAGCGATCACCTATGTTGACAGAGAAGGCACCTAAACTATCGCCTAAGTAAGACAGTGAGCATAGGCAATGGTATAAGAGGTGCCTAACCTATCGCCTATGCTGATATAGACGACGTCTAAGCCATCGCCTATGTTGACATAGGCGAAGCCTAACCTATCACCTATGTTAGGCAATGAGAATACGCAATGGTATAACCGGCGCCTAACCTTTCGCCTATGTTGATATACGCGGCGCCTAAGCCATCGCCTATGTTAACATAAGTGGCGCCGAACCTATCGCCTAAGTGAGGCAGTGAGCATAGGCAATGGTATAAGCGGCGCCTAATCTATCGCCTAAGTTGATATAGGCGGCGCCTAATCCATCGCCTATGTTAACATAGGCGGCGCCTAACCTTTCGCCTATGTTGATATAGGCAGCACCATATCCATTTCCTCTGTTGACATAGGCGACCTCTAACCTATCGCCTAAGTGATGCAGTGAGCATAGACAATGGTATAAGCGGTGCCTAACCTATCACCTATGTTGATATATGCGGCACCTAAGCCATCGCCTAAGTGAGGAAGTTAGCATAGGTAATGGTATAACCGGCGCCTAACCTATCGCCTATGTTGATATAGGCGGAGCCTAAGCGATCACCTATGTTGACATAGGCGGCGCCTAACCTATCTCCTAAGTGAGGCGGTGAGCATAGGCAATGGTATAAGCGGCGCCTAACCTGTCGCCTATGTTGGTATAGGCGGCGCATAATCCATCGACTATGTTGACATAGACGGCACCTAAACTATCGCCTAAGTGAGGCAGTGAGCATAGGTAATGGTATAAGCGGCGCCTAACCTATCGCCAATGTAGATATAGGTGGAGCCTATGGCATCGCTTATGTAAACATAGGCGGTGCCTAACCTATCGCCTATGTGAGGCAGAGAGCATAGGCAATTGTATAAGCGCCACCTAATGTATCGCCAATATTGATATACGAGTTGCCTAAGCCATTGCCTATGTTTATGTACGCGACACCCAACCTATCGCCTAAGTGAGGCAGTATGCATAGGCAATGGTATAAGCGGCACCTAATCTATCGCCAATGTTGATATAGGCGGCGCCTAAGCCATCGCCTATCTTGACGTAGGCGGTGCCTAACCTATCACATAATGAGGCACTCACCATAGGCCATGGGATAAGCGTCGCATAATCTATCGCCTATGTTGATATAGGCGGCGCCTAAGCCATAGACTATGTAGACATAGGCGGAACCTAACCTATCGCCTAAGTGAGGCAGTGAGCATAGTTAATGGTATAAGCGGCGCCTAACCTATCGCCTATGTTGACATAGGTGGCGCCTATGGCATAACTTATGTTTAAATAGGCGGCGCCTAACCTATCGCCTAAGTGAGGCAGCGAGCATAGGAAATGGTATTAGCGGAGCCTAACCTATCGCCTATGTTGACATACATGGCACCTAAGCCATTACCTATGTTTATATATGCAGCGCCTAACCTATCGCCTAAGTTAGGCAGTAAGTATAGGCAATGGTATAAGTGGCCCCTAACCAGTTGCCTATTTTGATATAGGCGGGGCCTTTTCCATCGCATATGTCAATATAGGCGGTACCTAACCTATCGCCTAAGACAGTGAGCATAGCTAATGGTATAAGCAGCGCATAACCGATCGCCTATGTTGATATAGGTGGCGCCTATAGCATCGCCTATGTTTACATCGGTGACGCCTAACTTATCGTCTAAGTGAGGCAGCTAGAATAGGCAATGGTATAAGCGGTGCCTAACCTATTGCCTATGTTGATATACGTGGCGCCTAAGCCATCGCCTATATTTAAATAGGCCGTGGCTAATCTATCGCCTAAGTGAGGCAGTAAGCATAGGCAATGGTATAAGCGGCGCCTAACCTAACGCCTATGTTGATATAGGCAGCGCCTAACCCATCGCCTGTGTTGACGTAGGAGGTGCCTAACCTATCGCCTAATTGAGGCAGTGAGCATAGGCAATGTTATAAGCGGCGCCTAACCTATCGCCTATGTTGATATAGACGGCGCCAACGCCATTGCCTATGTTGACATCGACAGAGCCTAAAGTATCACCTATGTCAGGCAGTGAGCATAGGAAATGGTATATGCGGTGCCTAACCTATCGCCTATGTTGATATAGGCGACGCCTAAGCTATCATGTATGTTGACATAGGCGGCGCCTAACCTATTGCCTATGTGAGGCAGTGAGCATAGACAATGGTATAAGCGGCGCCTAGCCTATCGCCTATGTTATTATAGGAGGCGCCTAAACCATCTCCTATGTTAACATAGGTGGCGCCTAAGCTATCGCCAAAGTGAGGCACTGAGCATAGGTAATGGTATAAGCGGCGCCTATCCTATCACCTATGTTTATATAGGTTGTGCCGAAGCCATTTCATATGTTGACATTGGCGGCGCCTAACCTATCTCCTAAGTGAGGTAGTAAGCATAGAAAATGGTATAAGCGGCGCCGAACCTATCGCCTATGTTTATATAGACGGCGCCAACGCCATTGCCTATGTTGACATAGAGAGAGCCTAAAGTATCACCTATTTCAGGGAGTGAGCATAGGAAATGGTATAAGCGGTGCCTAACCTATCGCCTATGTTGATATAGGCGACGCCTAAGCTATCATCTATGTTGACATAGGCGGCGCCTAACCTATTGCCTATGTGAGGCAATGATCATAGACAATGGTATTAGCGGCGCCTAACCTATCGCCTATGTTGATATAGGCGGCGCCTAAGCGATCGCCTATGTTGACTTAGGCGGAGCGTAGGCAATGGAATAAGAGGCGCATAACCAATCGCCTATATTGATATAGCTGACGCCTAAGCCATTGCCTATGTTGACATAGACCGAGCCTAACATATCGCCTACGTGAGAAAGTGAGCATAGGTAATGGTATAAGCGGCGCCTGACCGATCGCCTATGTTTATATAGGTGGCTCCTAATCCATGACCTATGTTGTCATAGGAGGCGCCTAACCAATCGCCTATGCTGATATTGATGGCGCCTAAGCCATCGCCCATGTTGACATAGGCGGCGCCTAACCTATCGCCTATGTGAGGCAGCGAGCATAGGAAATTGTATAAGCGCCACCTAACGTATCGCCAATGTTGATATACGAGTTGCCTAAGCCATTGCCTATGTTTATGTATGCGACACCCAACCTATCGCCTAAGTGAGGCAGTATGCATAGGCAATGGTATAAGCGGCACCTTATCTATCGCCAATGTTGATATAGGCGGCACCTAAGCCATCGCCTATCTTGACGTAGGCGGTGCCTAACCTATCGCATAATGAGGCAGTCACCACAGGCCATGGGATAAGCGTCGCATAATCTATCGCCTATGTTGATATAGGCGGCGCCTAAGCCATAGACTATGTAGACATAGGCGGCACCTAACCTATCGCCTAAGTGAGGCAGTGAGCATAGGTAATGGTATAAGCGGCGCCTAACCTATCGCCTATGTTGACATAGTGGCGCCTATGGCATCACTTATGTTTAAATAGGCGGCGCCTAACCTATCGCCTAAGTGAGGCAGCGAGCATAGGAAATGGTATTAGCGGCGCCTAACCTATCGCCTATGTTGACATACATGGCACCTAAGCCATTACCTATGTTTATATATGCAGCGCCTAACCTATCGCCTAAGTTAGGCAGTAAGCATAGGCAATGGTATAAGTGGCCCCTAACCTGTTGCCTATTTTGATATAGGCGGGGCCTTTTCCATCGCATATGTTGACATAGGCGGTACCTAACCTATCGCCTAAGACAGTGAGCATAGCTAATGGTATAAGAGGCGCATAACCTATTGCCTATGTTGATATAGGTGGCGCCTATAGCATCGCCTATGTTTACATCGCTGACGCGTAACTTATCATCTAAGTGAGGCAGCTAGAATAGGCAATGGTATAAGCGGCGCCTAACCTATTGCCTATGTTGATATACGTGGCGCCTAAGCCATCGCCTATAGTTAAATAGGCCGTGGCTAATCTATCGCCTAAGTGAGGCAGTAAGCATAGGCAATGGTATAAGCGGCGCCTAACCTAACGCCTATGTTGATATAGGCAGCGCCTAACCCATCGCCTGTGTTGACGTAGGAGGTGCCTAACCTATCGCCTAATTGAGGCAGTGAGCATAGGCAATGTTATAAGCGGCGCCTAACCTATCGCCTATGTTGACATCGACAGAGCCTAAAGTATCACCTATGTCAGGCAGTGAGCATAGGAAATGGTATAAGCGGTGCCTAACCTATCGCCTATGTTGATATAGGCAACGCCTAAGATATCATCTATGTTGACTTAGGCGGCGCCTAACCTATTGCCTATGTGATGCAGTGAGCATAGACAATGGTATAAGCGGCGCCTAACCTATCGCCTATGTTATTATAAGAGGCGCCTAAACCATCGCCTATGTTAACATAGGTGGCGCCTAAGCTATCGCCAAAGTGAGGCACTGAGCATACGTAATGGTATAAGCGGCGCCTATCCTATCACCTATGTTTATATAGGTTGTGCCGAAGCCATTTCCTATGTTGACATTGGCGGCGCCTAACCTATCGCCTAAGTGAGGTAGTAAGCATAGACAATGGTATAAGCGGCGCCGAACCTATCGCCTATGTTTATATAGACGGCGCCAACGCCATTGCCTATGTTGACATAGACAGAGCCTAAAGTATCACCTATGTCAGGGAGTGAGCATAGGAAATGGTATAAGCGGTGCCTAACCTATCGCCTATGTTGATATAGGCGACGCCTAAGCTATCATCTATGTTGACATAGGCGGCGCCTAACCTATTGCCTATTTGAGGCAATGAGCATAGCCAATGGTATTAGCGGCGCCTAACCTATCGCCTAAGTTGATATAGGCGGCGCCTAAGCGATCGCCTATGTTGACTTAGGCGGAGCGTAGGCAATGGTATAAGCGGCGCATAACCAATCGCCTATATTGATATAGCTGACGCCTAAGCCATTGCCTATGTTGACATAGACCGAGCCTAACATATCGCCTACGTGAGAAAGTGAGCATAGGTAATGGTATAAGCGGCGCCTGACCGATCGCCTATGTTTATATAGGTGGCTCCTAATCCATGACCTATGTTGTCATAGGAGGCGCCTAACCTATCGCCTAAGTGAGGCAATGAGCATAGGCAATGGTATAAGCGGTGCCGAACCTATCGCCTATGCTGATATAGACGATGCCTAAGCCATCGCCTATGTTGACATAGACGGTGCCTAACCTATCGCCTAATTAAGGCAGTGAGCATAGGAAATGGCATATGCGGTGCCTAACCTATCTCCTAAGTTGATATAGGTGGCGCCTAATCCATCACCTATTTTGACATAGGCGGAGCCTAACCTATCACCTATGTGAGGCAGTGAGAATAGGCAATGTTATAACCGGCGCCTAACCTATCGCCTATGTTGATATAGGCGGAGCCTAAGCCATCGCCTATGTTGACATAGGTGGCGCCTAACCTATCGCCTAAGTGAGGCAGTGAGCATAGGCAAAAGTATAAGCGGCGCCTAACTTATCGCCTATGTTGATATAGACGGCGCCCAAGCAATCACCTATGTTGACATAGGCGGCGCCTAACCTATCGCCTATGTTTATATAGGCAGCACCATATCCATTGCCTCTGTTGACATAGGCGGCGTCTAACCTATCGCCTAAGTGAAGCAGTGAGCATAGAAAATGGTATAAGTGGCGCCTAAACTATCACCTATATTGATATAGGCGGCACCTAAGCCATCGCCTAAGTTAGGTAGTTAGCATAGGCAATGGTATAAGCGGAGTCTAACCTATCGCCTATGTTGACATAGTCGGCACCTAACCTATCTCCTAAGTGAGGCGGTGAGCATAGGCAATGGTATAAGCGGCACCTAACCAGTCGCCTATGTTGGTATAGGCGGCGCCTAATCCATCGACTATGTTGACAAAGGCAGAACCTAACCTATCGCCTAAGTGAGTCAGTGAGCTTAGGTAATCGTATTAGCGGCACCTAACCTATCACCTAAGTGAGGGAGTGAGCATAGGTAATTGTATAAGCGACGCCTATCCTATCGCCAATGTTGATATAGGTGGGGCCTATGGCATCACTTATGTTTACATAAGCGGCGCCTAACCTTTCACCTAAGTGAGGCAGCGAGCATAGGCAATGGTATAAGCGGCGCCTAACCTATCGACTATGTTGATATACGTGGCGCCTAAGCCATTGCCTATGTTTATATATGCAGCGCCCAACCTATCGCCTAAGTGAGGCAGTAAGCATAGGCAATGGTATAAGCGGCGCCTAACCTATGGCCAATTTTTATATAGGCGGCGCCTAAACCATCGCCTATGTTGACGTAGGCGGCGCCTAACCTATCGCCTAATTGAGGCAGTGACCATAGGCAATGGTATAAGCATCGCCTAACGTATCGCCTAAGCCATCGCCTATATTAACATAGGTGGCACCCAACCTATCGCCTAAGTGAGTCAGTGAGAATAGGCAATGGTATAACTGGCACCTAACCTATCGCCTATGTTGATATAGGCGGAGCCTAAGCCATCGCCTATGTTGACATAAGTGGCGCCTAACCTATCGCCTACATGAGGCAGTGAGCATAGGTAATGGTATAAGCGGCTCTTAACCAATCGCCTATGTTGATATAGGCGGCGCCTAAGCCAACGCCTATGTTGACATAGGCGGCGCCTAACCTATCGCCTATGTTGATATAGGCAACACCATATCCATTGCCTCTTTTGACATAGGCGGCTTCTAAGCTATCGCCTAAGTGAGGCAGTGAGTATAGACAATGGTATAAGCGACGCCTAACCTATCACCTATGTTGATATAGGTGGCACCTAAGCCTATCGCCTAAGTGAGGAAGTAAGCATAGGAAATGGTATAAGCGGCGCCTAACCTATCGCCAATTTTGATATAGGCGGCGCCTAAACCATCGCCTATGTTGACGTAGGCGGCGCCTAACCTATCCCCTAATTGAGGCAGTGACCATAGGCAATGGTATAAGCATCGCCTAACGTATCGCCTATGTTGTTATAGGCGGCGCCTAAGCCATCGCCTATATTAACATAGGTGGCACCCAACCTATCGCCTAAGTGAGTAAGTGAGAATAGGCAATGGTATAACTGGCACCTAACCTATCGCCTATGTTGATATAGGCGGAGCCTAAGCCATTACCTATGTTGACATAAGTGGCGCCTAACTTATCGCCTACATGAGCCAGTGAGCATAGGCAATGGTATAAGCGACTCTTAACCTATCGCCTATGTTGATATAGGCGGCGCCTAAGCCAACGCCTATGTTGACATAGGCGGCGCCTAACCAATCTCCTATGTTGATATACGCAACACCATATCCATTGCCTCTTTTGACATAGGCGGCTTCTAACCTATCGCCTAAGTGAGGCAGTGAGTATGGACAATGGTATAAGCGACGCCTAACCTATCACCTATGTTGATATAGGCGGCACCTAAGCCATCGCCTAAGTGAGGCAGTTAGCATAGGCAATGGTATAAGAGGCGCCTAACCTATCGCCTGTGTTGATATAGGCGGAGCCTAAGCGATCGCCTATGTTCACATAGGCAGCGCGTAACCTATCTCCTAATTGAGGCGGTGCTCATAGGCAATGGTATAAGCGGCGCTTAACCTATCGCCTATGTTGGTATAGGCGAGCCCTAATCCATCGACTATATTGACATAGGCGGCACCTAACCTATCGCCTAAGTTAGGCAGTGAGCATAGGTAATGGTATAAGAGGCGCCTACGCTATCGCCAATGTTGATTTAGGTGGCGCTTATGGCATCGTTTATGTTTACATAGGCAGCGCCTAACCTATAGCCTAAGTGAGGCAGCGAGCATAGGCAATGGTATATGCGGCGCCTAACCTATCGCCTATATTGATATATGTGGCGCCTAAGCCATTGCCTATGTTAATATATGCGGCGCATAAACCTATCGCCTAAGTGAGGCAGTAAGCATAGGCAATGGTATAAGCGGTGCCTAACCTATCGCCAATGTTGATATAGGCAGCGCCTAAGCCATCGACTATGTTGACGTAGGCGGTGCCTAACCTATCGTCTAATTGAGGCAGTGACCATAGGCAATGGTATAAGCGGCTCTTAACCTATCTCCTATGTTGATATAGGCGGCGCCTAAGCCAACGCCTATGTTGACATAGGCGGCGCCTAACCTATCGCCTATGTTGATATAGGCAACACCGTATCCATTGCCTCTTTTGACATAGGCGGCTTCTAACCTATCGCCTAAGTGAGGCAGTGAGTATAGACAATGGTATAAGCGACGGCTAACCTATCACCTATGTTGATATAGGCGGCACCTAAGCCATCGCCTAAGTGAGGCAATTAGCATAGGCAATGGTATAAGAGGCGCCTAACCTATCGCCTGTGTTGATATAGGCGGAGCCTAAGCGATCGCCTATGTTCACATAGGCGGCGCGTAACCTATCTCCTAATTGAGGCGGTGAGCATAGGCAATGGTATAAGCGGCGCTTAACCTATCGCCTATGTTGGTATAGGCGAGGCCTAATCCATCGACTATATTGACATAGGCGGCACCTAACCTATCGCCTAAGTGAGGCAGTGAGCATAGGTAATGGTATAAGCGGCGCCTAACCTATAGCCTAAGTGAGGCAGCGAGCATAGGCAATGGTATATGCGGCGCCTAACCTATCGCCTATATTGATATATGTGGCGCCTAAGCCATTGCCTATGTTAATATATGCGGCGCATAAACCTATCACCTAAGTGAGGCAGTAAGCATAGGCAATGGTATAAGCGGTGCCTAACCTATCGCCAATGTTGATATAGGCAGCGCCTAAGCCATCGACTATGTTGACGTAGGCGGTGCCTAACCTATCGTCTAATTGAGGCAGTGACCATAGGCAATGGTATAAGCGGCTCTTAACCTATCTCCTATGTTGATATAGGCGGCGCCTAAGCCAACGCCTATGTTGACATAGGCTGCGCCTAACCTATCGCCTATGTTGATATAGGCAACACCATATCCATTGCCTCTTTTGACATAGGCGGCTTCTAACCTATCGCCTAAGTGAGGCAGTGAGTATAGACAATGGTATAAGCGATGGCTAACCTATCACCTATGTTGATATAGGCGGCACCTAAGCCATCGCCTAAGTGAGGCAATTAGCATAGGCAATGGTATAAGCGGCGCCTAACCTATCGACTATGTTGATATACGTGGCGCCTAAGCCATTGCCTATGTTTATATATGCAGCGCCCAACCTATCGCCTAAGTGAGGCAGTAAGCATAGGCAATGGTATAAGCGGCGCCTAACCTATGGCCAATTTTGATATAGGCGGCGCCTAAACCATCGCCTATGTTGACGTAGGCGGCGCCTAACCTATCGCCTAATTGAGGCAGTGACCATAGGCAATGGTATAAGCATCGCCTAACGTATCGCCTAAGCCATCGCCTATATTAACATAGGTGGCACCCAACCTATCGCCTAAGTGAGTCAGTGAGAATAGGCAATGGTATAACTGGCACCTAACCTATCGCCTATGTTGATATAGGCGGAGCCTAAGCCATCGCCTATGTTGACATAAGTGGCGCCTAACCTATCGCCTACATGAGGCAGTGAGCATAGGTAATGGTATAAGCGGCTCTTAACCAATCGCCTATGTTGATATAGGCGGCGCCTAAGCCAACGCCTATGTTGACATAGGCGGCGCCTAACCTATCGCCTATGTTGATATAGGCAACACCATATCCATTGCCTCTTTTGACATAGGCGGCTTCTAAGCTATCGCCTAAGTGAGGCAGTGAGTATAGACAATGGTATAAGCGACGCCTAACCTATCACCTATGTTGATATAGGCGGCACCTAAGCCTATCGCCTAAGTGAGGAAGTAAGCATAGGAAATGGTATAAGCGGCGCCTAACCTATCGCCAATTTTGATATAGGCGGCGCCTAAACCATCGCCTATGTTGACGTAGGCGGCGCCTAACCTATCCCCTAATTGAGGCAGTGACCATAGGCAATGGTATAAGCATCGCCTAACGTATCGCCTATGTTGTTATAGGCAGCCACTAAGCCATCGCCTATATTAACATAGGTGGCACCCAACCTATCGCCTAAGTGAGTAAGTGAGAATAGGCAATGGTATAACTGGCACCTAACCTATCGCCTATGTTGATATAGACGGAGCCTAAGCCATTACCTATGTTGACATAAGTGGCGCCTAACTTATCGCCTACATGAGCCAGTGAGCATAGGCAATGGTATAAGCGGCTCTTAACCTATCGCCTATGTTGATATAGGCGGCGCCTAAGCCAACGCCTATGTTGACATAGGCGGCGCCTAACCAATCTCCTATGTTGATATAGGCAACACCATATCCATTGCCTCTTTTGACATAGGCGGCTTCTAACCTATCGCCTAAGTGAGGCAGTGAGTATGGACAATGGTATAAGCGACGCCTAACCTATCACCTATGTTTATATAGGCGGCACCTAAGCCATCGCCTAAGTGAGGCAGTTAGCATAGGCAATGGTATAAGAGGCGCCTAACCTATCGCCTGTGTTGATATAGGCGGAGCCTAAGCGATCGCCTATGTTCACATAGGCGGCGCGTAACCTATCTCCTAATTGATGCGGTGAGCATAGGCAATGGTATAAGCGGCGCTTAACCTATCGCCTATGTTGGTATAGGCGAGCCCTAATCCATCGACTATATTGACATAGGCGGCACCTAACCTATCGCCTAAGTTAGGCAGTGAGCATAGGTAATGGTATAAGAGGCGCCTACGCTATCGCCAATGTTGATTTAGGTGGCGCTTATGGCATCGTTTATGTTTACATAGGCAGCGCCTAACCTATAGCCTAAGTGAGGCAGCGAGCATAGGAAATGGTATATGCGGCGCCTAACCTATCGCCTATATTGATATATGTGGCGCCTAAGCCATTGCCTATGTTAATATATGCGGCGCATAAACCTATCGCCTAAGTGAGGCAGTAAGCATAGGCAATGGTATAAGCGGTGCCTAACCTATCGCCAATGTTGATATAGGCAGCGCCTAAGCCATCGACTATGTTGACGTAGGCGGTGCCTAACCTATCGTCTAATTGAGGCAGTGACCATAGGCAATGGTATAAGCGGCTCTTAACCTATCTCCTATGTTGATATAGGCGGCGCCTAAGCCAACGCCTATGTTGACATAGGCGGCGCCTAACCTATCGCCTATGTTGATATAGGCAACACCATATCCATTGCCTCTTTTGACATAGGCGGCTTCTAACCTATCGCCTAAGTGAGGCAGTGAGTATAGACAATGGTATAAGCGACGGCTAACCTATCACCTATGTTGATATAGGCGGCACCTAAGCCATCGCCTAAGTGAGGCAATTAGCATAGGCAATGGTATAAGAGGCGCCTAACCTATCGCCTGTGTTGATATAGGCGGAGCCTAAGCGATCGCCTATGTTCACATAGGCGGCGCGTAACCTATCTCCTAATTGAGGCGGTGAGCATAGGCAATGGTATAAGCAGCGCTTAACCTATCGCCTATGTTGGTATAGGCGAGGCCTAATCCATCGACTATATTGACATAGGCGGCACCTAACCTATCGCCTAAGTGAGGCAGTGAGCATAGGTAATGGTATAAGCGGCGCCTAACCTATCGCTAATGTTGATATAGGTGGCGCTTATGGCATCGTTTATGTTTACATAGGCAGCGCCTAACCTATTGCCTAAGTGAGGCAGCGAGCATAGGCAATGGTATATGCGGCGCCTAACCTATCGCCTATATTGATATATGTGGCTCCTAAGCCATTGCCTATGTTAATATATGCGGCGCCTAACCTACCGCCTAAGTGAGGCAGTAAGCATAGGCAATGGTATAAGCGGTGCCTAACCTATTGCCAATGTTGATATAGGCAGCGCCTAATCCATCGACTATATTGACGTAGGCGGTGCCGAACCTATCGCCTATGCTGATATAGACGATGCCTAAGCCATCGCCTATGTTGACATAGACGGTGCCTAACCTATCGCCTAATTAAGGCAGTGAGCATAGGAAATGGCATAAGCGGTGCCTAACCTATCTCCTAAGTTGATATAGGTGGCGCCTAATCCATCACCTATTTTGACATAGGCGGAGCCTAACCTATCACCTATGTGAGGCAGTGAGAATAGGCAATGTTATAACCGGCGCCTAACCTATCGCCTATGTTGATATAGGCGGAGCCTAAGCCATCGCCTATGTTGACATAGGTGGCGCCTAACCTATCGCCTAAGTGAGGCAGTGAGCATAGGCAAAAGTATAAGCGGCGCCTAACTTATCGCCTATGTTGATATAGACGGCGCCCAAGCAATCACCTATGTTGACATAGGCGGCGCCTAACCTATCGCCTATGTTTATATAGGCAGCACCATATCCATTGCCTCTGTTGACATAGGCGGCGTCTAACCTATCGCCTAAGTGAAGCAGTGAGCATAGAAAATGGTATAAGTGGCGCCTAAACTATCACCTATATTGATATAGGCGGCACCTAAGCCATCGCCTAAGTTAGGTAGTTAGCATAGGCAATGGTATAAGCGGAGTCTAACCTATCGCCTATGTTGACATAGTCGGCACCTAACCTATCTCCTAAGTGAGGCGGTGAGCATAGGCAATGGTATAAGCGGCACCTAACCAGTCGCCTATGTTGGTATAGGCGGCGCCTAATCCATCGACTATGTTGACAAAGGCAGAACCTAACCTATCGCCTAAGTGAGTCAGTGAGCTTAGGTAATCGTATTAGCGGCACCTAACCTATCACCTAAGTGAGGGAGTGAGCATAGGTAATTGTATAAGCGACGCCTATCCTATCGCCAATGTTGATATAGGTGGGGCCTATGGCATCACTTATGTTTACATAAGCGGCGCCTAACCTTTCACCTAAGTGAGGCAGCGAGCATAGGCAATGGTATAAGCGGCGCCTAACCTATCGACTATGTTGATATACGTGGCGCCTAAGTCATTGCCTATGTTTATATATGCAGCGCCCAACCTATCGCCTAAGTGAGGCAGTAAGCATAGGCAATGGTATAAGCGGCGCCTAACCTATGGCCAATTTTTATATAGGCGGCGCCTAAACCATCGCCTATGTTGACGTAGGCGGCGCCTAAGACATCGCCTAATTGAGGCAGTGACCATAGGCAATGGTATAAGCATCGCCTAACGTATCGCCTAAGCCATCGCCTATATTAACATAGGTGGCACCCAACCTATCGCCTAAGTGAGTCAGTGAGAATAGGCAATGGTATAACTGGCACCTAACCTATCGCCTATGTTGATATAGGCGGAGCCTAAGCCATCGCCTATGTTGACATAAGTGGCGCCTAACCTATCGCCTACATGAGGCAGTGAGCATAGGTAATGGTATAAGCGGCTCTTAACCAATCGCCTATGTTGATATAGGCGGCGCCTAAGCCAACGCCTATGTTGACATAGGCGGCGCCTAACCTATCGCCTATGTTGATATAGGCAACACCATATCCATTGCCTCTTTTGACATAGGCGGCTTCTAAGCTATCGCCTAAGTGAGGCAGTGAGTATAGACAATGGTATAAGCGACGCCTAACCTATCACCTATGTTGATATAGGTGGCACCTAAGCCTATCGCCTAAGTGAGGAAGTAAGCATAGGAAATGGTATAAGCGGCGCCTAACCTATCGCCAATTTTGATATAGGCGGCGCCTAAACCATCGCCTATGTTGACGTAGGCGGCGCCTAACCTATCCCCTAATTGAGGCAGTGACCATAGGCAATGGTATAAGCATCGCCTAACGTATCGCCTATGTTGTTATAGGCGGCGCCTAAGCCATCGCCTATATTAACATAGGTGGCACCCAACCTATCGCCTAAGTGAGTAAGTGAGAATAGGCAATCGTATAACTGGCACCTAACCTATCGCCTATGTTGATATAGGCGGAGCCTAAGCCATTACCTATGTTGACATAAGTGGCGCCTAACTTATCGCCTACATGAGCCAGTGAGCATAGGCAATGGTATAAGCGACTCTTAACCTATCGCCTATGTTGATATAGGCGGCGCCTAAGCCAACGCCTATGTTGACATAGGCGGCGCCTAACCAATCTCCTATGTTGATATACGCAACACCATATCCATTGCCTCTTTTGACATAGGCGGCTTCTAACCTATCGCCTAAGTGAGGCAGTGAGTATGGACAATGGTATATGCGACGCCTAACCTATCACCTATGTTGATATAGGCGGCACCTAAGCCATCGCCTAAGTGAGGCAGTTAGCATAGGCAATGGTATAAGAGGCGCCTAACCTATCGCCTGTGTTGATATAGGCGGAGCCTAAGCGATCGCCTATGTTCACATAGGCAGCGCGTAACCTATCTCCTAATTGAGGCGGTGCTCATAGGCAATGGTATAAGCGGCGCTTAACCTATCGCCTATGTTGGTATAGGCGAGCCCTAATCCATCGACTATATTGACATAGGCGGCACCTAACCTATCGCCTAAGTTAGGCAGTGAGCATAGGTAATGGTATAAGAGGCGCCTACGCTATCGCCAATGTTGATTTAGGTGGCGCTTATGGCATCGTTTATGTTTACATAGGCAGCGCCTAACCTATAGCCTAAGTGAGGCAGCGAGCATAGGCAATGGTATATGCGGCGCCTAACCTATCGCCTATATTGATATATGTGGCGCCTAAGCCATTGCCTATGTTAATATATGCGGCGCATAAACCTATCGCCTAAGTGAGGCAGTAAGCATAGGCAATGGTATAAGCGGTGCCTAACCTATCGCCAATGTTGATATAGGCAGCGCCTAAGCCATCGACTATGTTGACGTAGGCGGTGCCTAACCTATCGTCTAATTGAGGCAGTGACCATAGGCAATGGTATAAGCGGCTCTTAACCTATCTCCTATGTTGATATAGGCGGCGCCTAAGCCAACGCCTATGTTGACATAGGCGGCGCCTAACCTATCGCCTATGTTGATATAGGCAACACCATATCCATTGCCTCTTTTGACATAGGCGGCTTCTAACCTATCGCCTAAGTGAGGCAGTGAGTATAGACAATGGTATAAGCGACGGCTAACCTATCACCTATGTTGATATAGGCGGCACCTAAGCCATCGCCTAAGTGAGGCAATTAGCATAGGCAATGGTATAAGAGGCGCCTAACCTATCGCCTGTGTTGATATAGGCGGAGCCTAAGCGATCGCCTATGTTCACATAGGCGGCGCGTAACCTATCTCCTAATTGAGGCGGTGAGCATAGGCAATGGTATAAGCGGCGCTTAACCTATCGCCTATGTTGGTATAGGCGAGGCCTAATCCATCGACTATATTGACATAGGCGGCACCTAACCTATCGCCTAAGTGAGGCAGTGAGCATAGGTAATGGTATAAGCGGCGCCTAACCTATAGCCTAAGTGAGGCAGCGAGCATAGGCAATGGTATATGCGGCGCCTAACCTATCGCCTATATTGATATATGTGGCGCCTAAGCCATTGCCTATGTTAATATATGCGGCGCATAAACCTATCACCTAAGTGAGGCAGTAAGCATAGGCAATGGTATAAGCGGTGCCTAACCTATCGCCAATGTTGATATAGGCAGCGCCTAAGCCATCGACTATGTTGACGTAGGCGGTGCCTAACCTATCGTCTAATTGAGGCAGTGACCATAGGCAATGGTATAAGCGGCTCTTAACCTATCTCCTATGTTGATATAGGCGGCGCCTAAGCCAACGCCTATGTTGACATAGGCGGCGCCTAACCTATCGCCTATGTTGATATAGGCAACACCATATCCATTGCCTCTTTTGACATAGGCGGCTTCTAACCTATCGCCTAAGTGAGGCAGTGAGTATAGACAATGGTATAAGCGATGGCTAACCTATCACCTATGTTGATATAGGCGGCACCTAAGCCATCGCCTAAGTGAGGCAATTAGCATAGGCAATGGTATAAGCGGCGCCTAACCTATCGACTATGTTGATATACGTGGCGCCTAAGCCATTGCCTATGTTTATATATGCAGCGCCCAACCTATCGCCTAAGTGAGGCAGTAAGCATAGGCAATGGTATAAGCGGCGCCTAACCTATGGCCAATTTTGATATAGGCGGCGCCTAAACCATCGCCTATGTTGACGTAGGCGGCGCCTAACCTATCGCCTAATTGAGGCAGTGACCATAGGCAATGGTATAAGCATCGCCTAACGTATCGCCTAAGCCATCGCCTATATTAACATAGGTGGCACCCAACCTATCGCCTAAGTGAGTCAGTGAGAATAGGCAATGGTATAACTGGCACCTAACCTATCGCCTATGTTGATATAGGCGGAGCCTAAGCCATCGCCTATGTTGACATAAGTGGCGCCTAACCTATCGCCTACATGAGGCAGTGAGCATAGGTAATGGTATAAGCGGCTCTTAACCAATCGCCTATGTTGATATAGGCGGCGCCTAAGCCAACGCCTATGTTGACATAGGCGGCGCCTAACCTATCGCCTATGTTGATATAGGCAACACCATATCCATTGCCTCTTTTGACATAGGCGGCTTCTAAGCTATCGCCTAAGTGAGGCAGTGAGTATAGACAATGGTATAAGCGACGCCTAACCTATCACCTATGTTGATATAGGCGGCACCTAAGCCTATCGCCTAAGTGAGGAAGTAAGCATAGGAAATGGTATAAGCGGCGCCTAACCTATCGCCAATTTTGATATAGGCGGCGCCTAAACCATCGCCTATGTTGACGTAGGCGGCGCCTAACCTATCCCCTAATTGAGGCAGTGACCATAGGCAATGGTATAAGCATCGCCTAACGTATCGCCTATGTTGTTATAGGCGGCCACTAAGCCATCGCCTATATTAACATAGGTGGCACCCAACCTATCGCCTAAGTGAGTAAGTGAGAATAGGCAATGGTATAACTGGCACCTAACCTATCGCCTATGTTGATATAGGCGGAGCCTAAGCCATTACCTATGTTGACATAAGTGGCGCCTAACTTATCGCCTACATGAGCCAGTGAGCATAGGCAATGGTATAAGCGGCTCTTAACCTATCGCCTATGTTGATATAGGCGGCGCCTAAGCCAACGCCTATGTTGACATAGGCGGCGCCTAACCAATCTCCTATGTTGATATAGGCAACACCATATCCATTGCCTCTTTTGACATAGGCGGCTTCTAACCTATCGCCTAAGTGAGGCAGTGAGTATGGACAATGGTATAAGCGACGCCTAACCTATCACCTATGTTTATATAGGCGGCACCTAAGCCATCGCCTAAGTGAGGCAGTTAGCATAGGCAATGGTATAAGAGGCGCCTAACCTATCGCCTGTGTTGATATAGGCGGAGCCTAAGCGATCGCCTATGTTCACATAGGCGGCGCGTAACCTATCTCCTAATTGATGCGGTGAGCATAGGCAATGGTATAAGCGGCGCTTAACCTATCGCCTATGTTGGTATAGGCGAGCCCTAATCCATCGACTATATTGACATAGGCGGCACCTAACCTATCGCCTAAGTTAGGCAGTGAGCATAGGTAATGGTATAAGAGGCGCCTACGCTATCGCCAATGTTGATTTAGGTGGCGCTTATGGCATCGTTTATGTTTACATAGGCAGCGCCTAACCTATAGCCTAAGTGAGGCAGCGAGCATAGGAAATGGTATATGCGGCGCCTAACCTATCGCCTATATTGATATATGTGGCGCCTAAGCCATTGCCTATGTTAATATATGCGGCGCATAAACCTATCGCCTAAGTGAGGCAGTAAGCATAGGCAATGGTATAAGCGGTGCCTAACCTATCGCCAATGTTGATATAGGCAGCGCCTAAGCCATCAACTATGTTGACGTAGGCGGTGCCTAACCTATCGTCTAATTGAGGCAGTGACCATAGGCAATGGTATAAGCGGCTCTTAACCTATCTCCTATGTTGATATAGGCGGCGCCTAAGCCAACGCCTATGTTGACATAGGCGGCGCCTAACCTATCGCCTATGTTGATATAGGCAACACCATATCCATTGCCTCTTTTGACATAGGCGGCTTCTAACCTATCGCCTAAGTGAGGCAGTGAGTATAGACAATGGTATAAGCGACGGCTAACCTATCACCTATGTTGATATAGGCGGCACCTAAGCCATCGCCTAAGTGAGGCAATTAGCATAGGCAATGGTATAAGAGGCGCCTAACCTATCGCCTGTGTTGATATAGGCGGAGCCTAAGCGATCGCCTATGTTCACATAGGCGGCGCGTAACCTATCTCCTAATTGAGGCGGTGAGCATAGGCAATGGTATAAGCAGCGCTTAACCTATCGCCTATGTTGGTATAGGCGAGGCCTAATCCATCGACTATATTGACATAGGCGGCACCTAACCTATCGCCTAAGTGAGGCAGTGAGCATAGGTAATGGTATAAGCGGCGCCTAACCTATCGCTAATGTTGATATAGGTGGCGCTTATGGCATCGTTTATGTTTACATAGGCAGCGCCTAACCTATTGCCTAAGTGAGGCAGCGAGCATAGGCAATGGTATATGCGGCGCCTAACCTATCGCCTATATTGATATATGTGGCTCCTAAGCCATTGCCTATGTTAATATATGCGGCGCCTAACCTACCGCCTAAGTGAGGCAGTAAGCATAGGCAATGGTATAAGCGGTGCCTAACCTATTGCCAATGTTGATATAGGCAGCGCCTAATCCATCGACTATATTGACGTAGGCGGTGCCTAACCTATCGTCTTATTGAGGCAGTGACCATAGGCATGGTATAAGCATCGCCTAACATATTGCCTATGTTGATATAGGGGGCGCCTAAGCCATCGCCGATATTGACATAGGCGGCGCCTAACCTATCGCCTAAGTGAGGCAGCGAGCATAGGCAATGGTATAAGTGGTGCTTAACCTATTGCCTATGTTGACATACGTGGCACCTAAGACATTGCCTATGTTTATATATGCGGCGACTAACCTATCACCTAAGTGAGGCAGTAAGCATAGGCAATGGTATATGCGGCCCCTAAACTGACGCCTATGTTATTATAGGCGACGCCTAATCCATCGCATATGTTCACATAGGCGGCACCTAACCTATCACCTAAGGCAGTGAGCATAGTTAATGGTATAAGCGGCACCTAACCTATCGCCTATGTTGATATAGGTGGCGTCTATGGAATCGCCTATGTTTACATAGGCGGCGCCTAACCTATCGCCTAAGTGAGGCAGTGAGCATAGGAAATGGTATAAGCGGCGCCTAACCTATCGACTATGTTGATATAGGAGGCACCTAAACCATCGGCTATGTTAACATAGGTGGCGCCTAACCTATCGCCAAAGTGAGGTACTAAACATAGGCAATGGTATAAGCGGCGCCTAACCTATCGCCTATGTTGATATAGGCAGTGCCTAAGCCATCGCCTATGTTGAAATAGGCGGCGCCTAACCTATCAGCTAAGTGAGGTAGTGAGCATAGACAATGGTATAAGCGGTGCCTAACCTATCATCTATGTTGATATAGGAGGCGCCTATGCCATCTCCTAAGTGAGGCAGTGAACATAGACAATGGTATAAGCGACGCCTAACCTATCGCCTATATTGATACAGGCGGCGCTTAAGCGATCGCCTATGTTGACTTAGGCGGCGCCTAACGTATCGCCTAAGTAAGGCGGTGAGCATAGGCAATGGTATAAGCGGCGCATAACATATCGCCTATGTTGATATAGGTGGCGCCTAAGCTATTGCCTATGTTGACATAGACCGAGCATAGCCTATCGCCTAAGAGAAAAAGTGAGCATAGGTAATGGTATAAACGGTGCCTAACCGATCACCTATGTTGATATAGATGGCGCCTAATCCATCACTTATGTTGACATATGAGGTGTCTAACCTATTGCCTAAGTTAGGAAGACAGCATAGGCAATGGTATAAACGGCGCCTAACCTATCGCCTATGTTGATATAGGTGGCGCCTAAGGCATCTCCTATGTTTACATAGGCGGCGCCTAACCTATCGCCTTAGTGAGGCAACAAGGATAGGAAATGGTATAAGCGGCGCCTAACCTATCGTCTATGTTGATATAGGCGGAGCCTAAGAGATCGCCTATGTTGACATAGGCAGTGCCTAACCTATCGCCAAATTGTGGCAGTGAGCATAGGCAATGGTATAAGTGGCGCCTAACCTATCTCCTATGTTTATATTAGAGGCACCTAAGCCATCACCTATGTTGACATAGGCGGCACCTAACCTATCTCCTAACTAAGGCAGTGAGCATAGGTAATGGTATAAGCGGCGCCTAACCTATCGCCTATGTTGATATAGGTGGCGCCTATGGCATCGCCTATGTTTACATAGGCGGCACCTAACATATCGCCTAAGTGAGGCAGCAAGCATAGGTAGTGGTATAAATAGCGCCTAACCTATCGCCTATGTTTATATACGTGGCGCCTAACCAATGTTCACATAGGCGGCACCTAACCTATCTCCTAAGTAAGGCAGTGAGCATAGGTAATGGTATAAGCGGCGCCTAACCTATCGCCAATGTTGATATAAGTGGCGCCTATGGAATCTCCTATGATTACATAGGCGGCGCCTAACCTATCGCCTTAGTGAGGCAGCAAACATAGGCAATGGTATAAGCAGCGCCTAACGTATCGCCTATGTTGATATAGGCGGTACCTAAGTGATCCCCTACGTTGACATAGGCAGCACCTAACCTATCTCCTAAGTGAGGCGGTGAGAATAGGCAATGGTATAAGCGGCGCCTAACCTGTTGCCTATGTTAATATAGGCGGCACCTAATCCATCGACTATGTTGACATAGGCGGCACCTAACCTATCACCTAAGTGAGGCAGTGAGCATAGGTAATGGCATAAGCGGAGCCTAACCTATCGCCTATGTTGATATACGTGGCGCCTATGGAATCGCTTATTTTTAATAAGACGACATCTAACCTATCTCCTAAGTGAGGCAGCGAGCATAGGCAATGGTATAAGCGGCGCTTAACCTATCGCCTATGTTGACATACGTGGCGCCTAAGACATTGCCTAGGTTTATATATGCGGTGCCTAACCTATCGCCTAAGTGAGGCAGTAAGCATAGGCAATGGTATAAGCGGCGCCTAACCATTCGCCTTTGTTGATATAGGCGGCGCCTAATCCATGGCATATGTTGACATAGGCGGCACCTAACCTATCATCTATGTGAGGCAGTGAGCATATGTAGTTGTATAAGCGGCGCCTAACCTATCTCCTATGTTGATATAGGTGGCACCTATGGCTTCACCTATGTTTACATAGGCGGCACCTAACATATCGCCTAAGTGAGGCAGCAAACATAGGCAATGGTATAAGTAGCGCCTAACCTATCGCCTATGTTTATATACTTGGCGCCTAAGCCATTGCCTATGTTTATATATGCGGCGCCTAACGTATCGCCTAAGTGAGGCAGTAAGCATAGGCAATACTATAAGCGGCGCATAACTTAACGCCTATGTCGATATAGGCGGTGCCTAAGCCACCGCCTATGTTGTCGTAGGTGGTGCCTAACCTATCGCCGAATTGAGGTAGTGAGCATTGGCAATGGTATAAGCGGCGCCTAACCTATATCCTATGGTAATATAGGCGGCGCCTAAGCCATTGCCTATGTTGACTTAGACGGAGCCTAACCTATCGCCTAAGTGAGGCAGTGAGTATAGGCAATGGTATAAGCGGCGCCTAACCTATCCCCTATGATGATATAGGAGGCGACTAAACCAACACCTATGTAAACATAGGTGGCGCCTAACTTATCGCCAAATTGAAGCACTAAGCATAGGCAATGGTATAAGCGCCGCCTAACCTATCTCCTATGTTGATATAGGCAGCACCTAAGCCATCACCTATGTTGACATAGGAGGCACCTAACCTATTACCTAAGTGAGGTAGTGAGCATAGAAAATGGTATAAGAGGCTCCTAACCTATCGCCTATGTTGATATAAGTGGCACCTAAGCCATCGCCAAAGTAAGGCAGAGAGCATAGCCAATGGTATATGCGGCGCCTAACCTATCACCTAAGTAAGGCGGTGAGCATAGGCAATGGTCTAAGCTGCGCATATCCTATCGCCTATGTTGATATAGGTGGCGCCTAAGATATTGCCTATGTTGACATAGACGGACCCTAACCTATCTCCTATATTGATATACGTGGTGCCTAAGCCATTGCCTATGTTTATATAAGCGGCGCCTAATATATCGCCTAAGTGAGGAAGTAAGCATAGGCAATGGTATAAGCGGCGCCTAACCTATCGCCTATGTGAGACAGTGAGAATAGTAAACGGTATAACCAGCCACTAACCTATCGCCTATGTTGATATAGGCGGCGCCTAGTCCATCGCCTATGTTTACATAGGCGGCGCCTAACCTATAACCTACGTGAGGCAGTGAGCATAGGCAATGTTATAAGCGTTGCCTAACCTATCGCCTATGTTTACATAGGCATCGCCTAACCTATTGCCTTACTGAGGCAGCAAGCATAGGAAATGGTATAAGCGGCGCCTAACCTATCGCCTAAGTGAGGCAGTAAGCATAGGCAATGGTATAAGCGGTGCCTAACCTATCGCCAATGTTGATATCGGCGGCGCCTAGTCCATCGCCTATATTGACATAGGCGGCGCCTAACCTATAACCTAAGTGAGGCAGTGAGCATTGGCAATGTTATAGGCGGTGCCTATGTTTACATAGGCAGCGCCTAACCTATTTCCTTAGAGAGGTAGCAAGCATAGGCAATGGAATAAGCGACGCCTAACCTATCGGCTATGTTGATATAGGCGGCGCCTAAGCGATCGCCTATGTTGACATAGACGGTGCCTTACCTATCGCCTAAGTGAGGCGGTGAGAATAGGAAATGGTAGAAGCGGCGCCTAACCTGTCGCCTATGTTGATATAGGCGGTACCTAACCTATCGCCAAAGAGAGGCAGTGAGCATAGGTAATGGTTTAAGTGGCGCCTAACCTATCACTTATGTTGACATATGTGGCGCTTATGGCATCAGTTATGTTTACATAGGCAGAGCCTAACCTATCGCCTAAGTGAGGCAGCAAGCATAGGCAATGGTATAAGCAACACCTAACCTATCGCCTATGATGACATATGTGGCGCCTAAGCCATTGCCTATGTTTATATATGCGGCGCCTAACCTATCGCCTAAGTGAGGCAGTAAGCATAGGCAATGGTATAAGCGGCCCCTAACCTGTCGCCTATGTTGATAAAGGCGGCGCCTAATCCATCGCATATGTTAACATAGGCGGCACCTAACCTATCGCCTAAGGCAGTGAGCATTGGAAATGGTATAAGCAATGCCTAACCTATCGCCTATGTTGATATAGGTGGCGCCTATGGCATCGCCTAAGTTTACATAGGCGGTGCCTTACTTATCGCCTATGTGAGGCAGCTAGCGTAGGAAATGGTATATGCAGCGCCTAACCTATCGCCTATGTTGATATACGTGGCGCCTAAGCCATCGCCTAAGTTTAAATAGGCGGCGGCTAATCTATCGCCTAACTGAGGCTGTAGGCATAGGCAATGGTATAAGAGGAGCCTAACCTAACGCCTATGTAGATATAGGCAGCGCCAAGCCATCGACTATGATGACGTAGGCGGTGCCTAACCTATCGTCCAATTGAGGCAGTGTGCATAGGCAATAGAATAAGGGGCGCCTAACCTATCACCTATGTTGATATAGGCGACGCCTAAGACATCGTCTATGTTGACATAGGCGGCGCCTAACCTATCGCCTAAGTGAGGCAGTGAGCATATGCAATGGTATAAGCGGCGCCTAACCTATCGCCTATGTTGATATAGGAGGCGGCTAAACCATCGCCTATGTTAACATAGGCGGCGCCTAACCTATCGCAAAAGTTAGTCACTGAGCATAGGCAATGGTATATGCGGCGCCTAACCTATCCCCTATGTTGATATAGTCAGCGCCTAAGCCATCGCCTATGTTGACATAGGCGGCGCCTAACCTATCGCGTAAGTGAGGTATTGAGCATAGACAATGGTATAAGCGGCACCTCACCTATCACCTATGTTGATATAGGAGGCACCTATGCCATTGGCTAAGTTAGGCAGTGAGCATAGCCAATGGAATAAGCGGCGCCTAACCTATCACCTATGTTGATATAGGTGGCGCCTAAGCGATCGCCCATGTTGACTTAGGCGGTGCCTAACCTATCGCCTAAGTAAGGCGGGGAGCATAGGTAATGGTATAAGCGGCGCCTAACCTATCGCCTACGTTGATATAGGTGGCGCCTAAGCCATCACCTATGTTGACATAGGAGGCACCTAACGTATCTCCTAAGTGAGGCATTGAGCATAGGCAATGGTTTATGCGGCGCCTAACCTATCGCCTATGTTCATATTGGTGGCGCCTATGGCATCTCATATATTTACATAGGCGGAGCCTAACCTATCGCCTTAGTGAGACAGCAAGCATAGGCAATGGTATAAGCGGCGCCTAACCTATCGCCTATGTTGATATAGGTGGCGCCTTAGCGATCGCCTATGTTGACATAAGCGGTGCCTAAACTATCGCCTAAGTGAGGCAGTGAGCATAGACAATGGTATAAGCGGCGCCTAACCTGTCGCTTATGTTGATATAGGCAGCGCCTAATCCATCGACTATGTTGACATAGACGGCACCTAACCTATCACCTAAGTGAGGCAGTCAGTATAGGAAATGGTATAAGCGGTGCCTAACCTATCGCCTATGTTGGTATAGGTGGCGCCTATGGCATCGCTTATGTTTACATACGCGGCGCCTAATCTATCTCCTAAGTGAGGCGGTGAGCATAGGCAATGGTATAAGCGGGGACTAACCTGTCGCCTATGTTGTTATAGGCGGTGCCTAAACCAACGACTATGTTGACATAGGCGGCACCTAACCTATCGCCTAAGTGAGGCAGTGAGCATAGGTAATGGTATAAGCGGCGCCTAACCTATCGCCTATGTTGATATACGTGGTCCCTAAGCCATTGCCTATGTTTATATATGCGGCGCCTAACCTATCGCCTAAGTGAGGCAGTAAGCATAGGAAATGGTATAAGCGGCGCCTAACCTATCACATATGTTGATATAGGCGGCGCCTAAGCCATCGCCTATGTTGATGTAGGCGGTGCCTAACCTATCGCCTAATTGAGGAAATGATTATAGGCAATGGTATAAGCGACGCCTAACCTAGCTCGTATGTTGATATAGGCGGCCCCTAAGCCATCGCCTATATTGACATAGTCGGCACCTAACCTATCGCCTAAGTGAGGCAGTGAGCATAGGTAATGGTATAAGCGGCGCCTAACCTATTTCCTACGTTTATATAGGTGGCGCCTATGGCAGCGTCTAACCTATTGCCTTAGTGAGGCAGCAAGCATAGGCAATGGTATAAGCGACGCCTAACATATCGCCTATGTTGATATAGGCGGCGCCTAAGCGATCGCAAATGTTGTTATAGACGGCATCTAACCTATCGCCTATGTTGATATAGGCGGCGCCAAATCCATCGACTATGTTGACATACGCGGCACCTAACCTATCGCCTAAGTGAGGCAGTGAGCATAGGTAAAGGTTTAAGCGGCGCCTAACCTATTGACTATGTTGACATAGGTGGCGTTTATGGCATCGCTTATATTAACATAGGCAGATCCTAACCTATCGCCTAAGTGAGGTAGCGAGCATAGGCAATGGTATAAGCGGCGCCTACCCTATCGCCTAATTGAAGCAGTGAGGATAGGCAATGGTATAAGCGGTGCCTAACCTATCGCCTAATTAAAGCAGTGAGGATAGGCAATGGTATAAGCGGCGCCTAACCTATCGCCTATGTTGATATAGGCGGGTCCATACCCATCGCTAATGTTGACATAGGCGGTGCCTAACCTATCGCCTAATTGAGGAAGTGAGCATAGACAATGGTGTAAGTGGCGCCTAACCTATCACCTATGTTGATATAGGCGGCACCTAAGCCATCGCCTAAGTGAGACAGTGAGTATAGGCAATGGTATAACTTGTGCCTAACCTATCGCCTATGTTGATATAGGCGGTGCCTAAGAGATCGCCTATGTTGACATAGGCGGCTCCTAACCTATCGCCTAAGTGAGGCGGTGAGCATAGGCAAATGTATAAGTGGCGCCTAACCTATCTCCTATGTTGATATGGACGGTACCTAATCCATCTCATATGTTGACATATGTGGCACCTAACCTATATAGCCGGCACCTAACCTAGCGCCTAAGTGAGGCAGTGAGCATAGGTAATGGTATAAGCGACGCCTAACCCATCGCCAATGTTGATATAAGTGGAGCCTATGGCATCACCTATGTTTACATAGGCGGCGCCTAACCTAACTCCTAAGTAAGGCAGCAAGCATAGGCAATGGTATATGCGGCGCCTAACCTATCACCTATGTTGATATACGTGGTGCCTAAGCCATCGCCTATGTTTATATAGGCGGCGGCTAACCTATCGCCTATGTGAGGAAGTACGCATATGCAATGGTATAAGCGGAGCCTAACCTAACGCCTATGTTGATATTGGCGGAGCCTAATCCATCGCCTATGTTGACGTAGGCGGTGCCTAACCGATCTCCTAATTCAGGAAATGAGCATAGGGAATCGTATAAGCGGCGCCTAAGCCATTCCCTATATTGACATAGACGGAGCCTAACTTATCGCCTATGTTAGGGAGTGAGCATAGTAAATGGTATAAGCCACGCCTAACCTTTCGCTTATGTTGATATAGGCGACGCCTAAGCCATCGCCTATGTTGACATAGGCGACGCCTAACCTATCGCCTAAGTGAGGATGTGAGCATAGGCAATGGTATAAGCGGGGCCTAACCTATCTCCTATGTTGATATAGGCGGCGCCTAAGCCATCACCTATGTTGACATAAGAGGCACCTAACCTATCGCCTAAGTGAGGCAGTGAGCATAGGAAATGGTATTAGCGGCGCCTAACCTATCGCCTATGTTGATATAGGCAGCGCCTAACCTATCGCCTTTGTTGACATAGGCGGCGCCTAACCAATTGCCTAAGAGAGAATAGGAAATGGTATAAGCGGTGCCTAAGCTATCGCCTTTGTTGACATAGGCGGCGCCTAACCTATGCACTAAGTGAGGCAGTGAGCAGAGGAAATGGTATAAGGGGCGCCTAACCTATCACCTATGTTAATATAGGCAGCGCCTAAGCCATCGCCTTTGTTGACATAGGCGGCGCCTAACCTATCCCCTAAGTGAGGCGGTGAGCATAGACAATGGTATAAGCGGAGCCTAACCTGTCGCCTATGTTGGTATAGGGGGCACCTAATCCATCGACTATGTTGACATAGGCGACACCTAATATATCGCCTAAATGAGGCAGTGAGCATAGGTACTGGTATAAGCGGCCCCTAACCTATCGTCTATGTTGATATAGGCGGTGCCTAATCCATCGACTATGTTGACATAGGTGACACCTAATATATCGCCTAAGTGAGGCAGTGAGCATAGATAATGGTATAAGCGGCCCCTAACCTATCGCCTATGTTGATATAGGCGGCGCCTAAGCCATCGACTATGTTGACATAGGCGACCCCTAACCTATTGCCTAAGTGAGGCGGTGAGCATAGGCAATGGTATAAACGGCGCCTAACCTATCGCCTATGTTGATATAGGTGGCGCCTATAGCATCGCCTATGTTTACATAGGCGGCGCCTAACCTCTCTCCTAAGTAAGGCAGCAAGCATAGGCAACGGTATATGCGGCGCCTAGCCTATCGCCTATGTTGATATACGTGGTGCCTAAGCCATCGCCTATGTTTATATAGGCGGCGGCTAACCTATCGCCTAAGTGAGGCAGTACGCATAGTCAATGGTATAACGGAGCCTAACCTAACGCCTATGTTGATATTGGCGGCGCCTAAGCCATCGCCTATGTTGACATAGGAGGTGCCTAGCCGATCTCCTAATTCAGGAAGTGAGCGTAGGGAATCGTATAAGCAGCGCCTAAGCCATTCCCTATATTGACATAGACGGAGCCTAACCTATCGCCTATGTGAGGCAGTGAGCATAGTAAATTGCATAAGCCACGGCTAACCTTTTGCTTATGTTGATATAGGCGACGCCTAAGCCATCGCCTATGTTGACATAGGCGACGCCTAACCTATTGCCTAAGTGAGGAAGTGAGCATAGGCAATGGTATAAGCGGGGCCTAACCTATCTCCTATGTTGATATAGGCGGCGCCTAAGCCATCACCTATGTTGACATAAGAGGCACCTAACCTATCACCTAAGTGAGGCAGTGAGCATAGGAAATGGTATTAGCGGCGCCTAACCTATCGCCTATGTTGATATGGGCATTGCCTAACCTACCGCCTTTGTTGACATAGGCGGCGCCTAACCAATTGCCTAAGAGAGAATAGGAAATGGTATAAGCGGTGCCTACGCTATCGCCTTTGTTGACATAGGTGGCACCTAACCTATGCACTAAGTGAGGCAGTGAGCATAGGAAATGGTGTAAGCGGTGCCTAACCTATCACCTATGTTAATATAGGCGGCGCCTAAGCCATCGCCTATGTTGACATAGGCGGCGACTAACCTATCGCCTAAGTGAGGCGGTGAGCATAGACAATGGTATAAGCGGAGCCTAACCTGTCGCCTATGTTGGTATAGGGGGAACCTAATCCATCGACTATGTTGACATAGGCGGCACCTAATATATCGCCTAAATGAGGCAGTGAGCATAGGTACTGGTATAAGCGGCCCTTAACCTATCGTCTATGTTGATATAGGCGGTGCCTTATCCATCGACTATGTTGACATAGGCGGCACCTAATATATCGCCTAAGTGAGGCAGTGAGCATAGGCAATGGTATAAGCGGCCCCTAACCTATCGCCTATGTTGACATAGGCGGCGCCTAACCTATTGCCTAAGTGAGGCGGTGAGCATAGGCAATGGTATAAACGGCGCCTAACCTATCGCCTATGTTGATATAGGTGGCGCCTATGGCATATCCTATATTTACATAGGAGGCGCCTAACTTATCGCCTTTGTGAGGCAGCAAGCATAGGTAATGGTATAAGTGGCACCTAAGCGATCGCCTATGTTGACATAGGCGGTGCCTAACCTACTCCTAAGTGAGGCGGTGAGCCTAGGAAGTGGTATAAACGACACCTAACGTGTCGCCTATGTCGATATAAGCGGAACCTAATCCATCGACTATGTTGACATTAGCGGCACCTAACCTATCGCCTAAGTGAGGCAGTGAGCATTGGCAATGGTATAAGCGGCACCTAACCTATCTCCTATGTTGATATAGGCGGACCCTAATCCATCACATATGTTTACATAGGCAGCACCTAACCTATCGTCTAAGTAAGGCAGAGCGCATAGTTAATGGAATAAGCGGCGCCTAACCTATCACCTATGTTGATATAGGTGGCGCCTGTGGCATCTCCTATATTAACATAGGAGGCGCCTAACCTATCGCATTAGTGAGGCAGCATCCATAGGCGATTGTATAAGCAGCGCCTAACCTATCGCCTATGTTGATATATGTGGCACCTAAGCTATCGGCTATGTTGACATAGGCGGCGCCTAACCTACTCCTAAGTGAGGCAGTGAGCATAGGAAATGGTATAAATGACACCTAACTTGTCGCCTATGTCGATATAGGCGGCACCTAATCCATCGACTATGTTGACATAGGCGGCACCTAACCTATCGCCTAAGTAAGGGAGTGAGCATAGGTAATGGTATTAGCAAAGCCTAACCTATCTCCTATATTGATATAGGTGGAGCCTATGGCTTCGTTTATGTTTACATAGGCGGCGTCTAACCTATCGCCTAAGTGAGGCAGCGAGCATAGGCAATGGTATAAGCGGCGCCTAACCTATCGCCTATATACATATAGGTGGCGCCTATGCCATCACCTATGTTGACATAGGCAGCGCCTAACCTATCGACTAAGTGAGGCAGTGAGCATAGGCAATGGTATAAGCGGCGCCTAACCTATCGCCTATGTTGATATAGGCGACGCATCAGCCATCGCCTATGTTGATAAAGGTTGTGCCTAACCTATCTCCTATAGGTGCCAGTTAGCATAGGTAATGGTATAAGCGGAGCCTAACCTATAGCCTATATTGATATTGGTGGCGCCTAAGCCAACACCTACGTTGACATAGGCGAAACATAACCTATCGCCTATGTTGATATAGGTGGCTCCTATGGCATCGCTTATGTTTACATAGGCGGCGCCTAATCTATTGCCTAAGTTAGGCAGCGAGCATAGGCAATGGTATATGTGGTGCCTAACCTATCACCTATGTTGACATACTTGGCGCCTAGGTCATTGCCTTTGTTTATATATGCGGCGCATAACCTATCGCCTAAGTAAGGCAGTAAGCATAGGCAATGGTATAAGCTACGCCTAACCTGTCGCCTATTTTGATATTGGCGGCGCCTAATCAATCGCATATGCTGACACAGGCGGCACCTAACCTATCGTCTAAGTGAGGCAGTGAGCATAGGTAATGGAATAAGCAGCGTCTAACCTATCGCCTATGTTGATATAGGTGGCGCCTATGGCGTCGCCTATGTTTTCAAAGGCAGCGCATAACCTATCGCCTCACTGAGGCAGCAAGCATAGTAAATGGTATAAGAGGAGCCTAACCTATCGCCTATGTTGATATACGTGGCGCCTAAGCCATAACCTATGTTTATATAGGCGGCGGCTAACCTATCGCCTAAGTGAGGAACTAAGCATAGGCAATGGAATATGCGGCGCCTAACCTAACGCCTATCTTGATATAGGCTGCGCCTAAGCCATCGCCTATGTTGACGTAAGCGGTGCCTAACCTATTGCCTAATTGAGGCAGTGATCATTGGCAATGGTATAAGCGGCGCCTAACCTATCGCCTTTGTTGATATAGGCGGCGCCTAAGCCATTGCCTATGTTGACAAACGAATCCTAACCTATCGCCTATGTTGCTATAGGCGGCGAGTAAGACATCGCCTATGTTGACATAGGCGGCGCCTAACCAATCGCCTAAGTGAGGCAGTGAGCATAGGCAACGGTTTAAGCGGCGCTTATCCTATCGCCTATGTTGATATAGGAAGCACCATTTCCATTTCCTATATTGATATAGGCGGCGCCAAACCTATCGCCTAAGTGAGGCAGTGAGCATAAACAATCGTATAAGCGGTGCCTAACCTATGAACTATGTTGATATAGGCGGCACCTAAGCCATCGCCTAAGTTAGGCAGTGAGCATAGTCAATGGTATAAGCGGCGCCTAACCTATTGCCTATGTTGATATAGGCAGCACCTAAGCGATCGCCTATGTTGACATAGGCGGCGCCTAACCTATCCCCTAAGTGAGGCGGTAAGCATAGGCAATGCTATAAGCGGCGCCTAACCTGTCGCCTATGTTGATATAGGCGGTGCCTAAGCCATTGCCTATGTTGACATAAACGGAGCCTAACCTATCGCTTATGTGAGGCATTGAGCATAGGAAATGGTATAAGCGGCGCCTAACCTATCGCCTATGTTGATATAGGTGAAGCCTAAGCCATCGCATATGTTGAAATAGGCGACGCCTAACCTATCGCCTAATTGAAGCAGTGAGGATAGGCAATGGTATAAGCGGTGCCTAACCTATCGCCTAATTGATGCAGTGAGGATATGCAATGGTATAAGCGGCGCCTAACCTATCGCCTATGTTGATATAGGCGGGTCCATAGCCATCGCTAATGTTGACATAGGTGGTGCCTAACCTATCGCCTAATTGAGGCAGTGAGCATAGACAACGGTATTAGTGGAGCCTAAACAATCACCTATGTTGATATAGGCGGCACTTAAGCCCTTGCCTATGTTTATATCTGAGGCACCCAACCTATCGACTAAGTGTGGCAGTAAGCATAGTCAATGGTATAAGCGGCGCCTAACCTATCGCCAATGTTGATATAGGCGGCGCCTAAGCCATCTCCTATGTTGACGTAGGCGGTGCCTAACCTATCGCCTAATTGAGGCAGTGAGCATAGGAAATGGTATAAGCATCACCTACCCTATCACCTATATTTATATAGGCGGCGCCTAAGCCATCGCCTATATTGACATAGATGGCACCTAACCTATTGCCTAAGTGAGGCAGTGATCATAGGTAATGGTATAAGCGGCGCCTAACCTATCGTCTATGTTGATATAGGTGGCGCCTATGGCATCTCCTATGTTTACATAGGAGGCGCCTAACCTATCGCCTTAGTGAGGCAACAAGCATAGGCAATGGTATAAGCGGTGCCTAACTTATCACCTATGTTGATATAGGCGGCGCCTAAGCGATCGATGATGTTGACATAGGGGGCGCCTAACCTATCGCCTAAGTGAGGCGGTGAGAATTGGCAATGGTATAAGCGGCGCCTAACCTGTCGCCTATGTTGATATAGGCGGCGCCTAATCCATCGACTATGTTGACATAGAGGACGCCTAAACTATCGCCTAAGTGAGGCGGTGAGAATTAGCAATGGTATAAGCGTCGCCTAACCTGTCGCCTATATTGACATAGGTAGCACCTAACCTATTGCTTAAGTGAGGCAGTGAACATAGGTAATGGTATAAGCAACGCCTAACCTATCGCCTAAGTGAGGCAGCGAGCATAGGCAATGGTATATGCGACGCCTAACCTATCGCCTATGTTGACATATGTGGTGCCTAAGCCATTGCCTATGTTTATATATACAGCGCCTAACCTATCACCTAAGTGAGGAATTAAGCACATGCAATGGTATAAGCGGCCCCTAACCTGTCGCCTATGTTGATATAGGCGGTGCCTAATACATCGCATATGTTGACATAGGCGGCACCTATCCTATCCCCTAAGGCAGTGAGCATAGGTAATGGTATAAGCGACACCTAACCTATTGCCTATGTTGATATAAGTGGCACCTATGCCATCACCTATGTTTATATAGGCGGCGGCTAACCTATCGCCTAAGTGAGGAAGTAAGCATAGGCAATGGAATATACGGCGCCTAACCTAACAACTATCTTGATATAGGCTGCCCCTAAGCCATCGCTTATGTTGACGTAGGCGGTGCCTAACCTATCGCCTAATTGAGGCAGTGATCATAGGCAATGGTATAAGAGGAGCCTAACTTATCGCCTTTGTTGATATAGGCGGCGCCTAAGCCATTGCCTATGTTGACATAAACGAATCCTAACATATCGCCTATGTTGATATAAGCGGCGACTAAGACATCGCCTATGTTTTCATAGGCGGCGCCTAACTAATCGCCTAAGTGAGGCAGTGAGCATAGGCAATGGTTAAGCGGCGCCTAACCTCTCGCCTATGTTGATATAGGCAACACCATTTCCATTGACTATATTGACATAGGTGGCACCTAACCTTATGCCTAAGTGAGGTAGTGATCATAGGTAATGGTATAAGGGGTGCCTAACCTATCGCCTATGTTGATATAGGTGGCGCCTATGGAATTACCTATGTTTACATAGGCGGCGCCTAACCTATCGCCTTAGTGAGGCAACAAGCATAGGCAAAGGTATAAGTGGCGCCTAACCTATCGCCTATGTTGATATAGGCGGCACCTAAGCGATCGCTGATGTTGACATAGGCGGCGCCTAACCTATCGCCTAAGTAAGGCACTGAGCATAGGTAATGGTATAAGCGGCCCCTAAGCTATCGCTTATGTTGATATAGGTGGCGCCTATGGAATCTCCTATGTTTACATAGGAGGCGCCTAACCTATCGCCTTAGTGAGGTAGCAAGCATAGGCAATGGTATAAGCGGCGCCTAACCTATCGCCTATGTGAGGCAGTGAGCATAGCCAATGGTATAAGCGGCGCCTAACCTATCGCCAAAGTAGATATAGGTGGCGCCTAAGCGATCGCCTATGTTGACTTAGGCGGCGCCTAAGCGATCACCTATGTTTACTTTGGCGGCGCCTATCATATCACCTAAGTAAGGTGGTAAGCATAGGCAATGGTATAAGCGGCGCATAACCTATCGCCTATGTTGATATAGGTGGCGCCTAAGCCAATGCCTATGTTGACATAGACCGATCCTAACCTATCGCCTAAGTGAGAAAGTGAGCATAGGTAATGGTATAAGTGGCGCCTATCTATCGCCTATGTTGATATAGGTGGCGCCTAAGCCATCACCAATGTTGACATAGAAGTCGCCTAACCTATCGCCTAAGTGAGGCAGTGAGCATAGGTAATGGTATAAGCGGCCCCTAACCTATCGCTTATGTTGATATAGGTGGCGCCTATGGCATCTCCTATGTTTACATAGGAGGCGCCTAACCTATCGCCTTAGTGAGGTAGCAAGAATAGGCAATGGTATAAGCGGCGCCTAACCTATCTCCTATGTGAGGCAGTGAGCATAGCCAATGGTATAAGCGGTGCCTAAACTATCGCCAAAGTAGATATAGGTGGCGCCTAAGCGATCGCCTATGTTGACTTAGGCGGCGCCTAAGCGATCACCTATGTTTACTTTGGCGGCGCCTATCATATCACCTAAGTATGGTGGTGAGCATAGGCAATGGTATAAGCGGCGCATAACCTATCGCCTATGTTGATATAGGTGGCGCCTAAGCCAATGACTATGTTGACATAGACCGAGCCTAACCTATCGCCTAAGTGAGAAAGTGAGCATAGGTAATGGTATAAGCGGCGCCTATCTATCACCTATGTTGATATAGGTGGCGCCTAAGCCATCACCAATGTTGACATAGAAGGCGCCTAACCTATCGCCTAAGTGAGGCAGTGATCATAGGTGATGGTATAAGCGACTCCTAACTTATCGCCAATGTGGATATAGGTGGCCCCTATGGCATCGCTTATGTTTACATAAGCGGCGCCTAACCTATAGCCTCAGTCTGGCAGCAAACATAGGCAATGGTATAAGCGGCGCCTAACCTATCGGATATGTTGATATACATGGCGCCTAAGCCATTGCCTATGATCATCTATGCGGCGCCCAACCTATCGACTAAGTGGGGCAGTAAGCATAGGCAATGGTATAAGCGGCGCCTAACCTATCGCCAATGTTGATATAGGCGGCGCCTAAGCCATCGCCTATTTTGACGTAGGCGGTGCCAAACCTATCGCTTAATTGAGGCAGTGAGCATAGGCAATGGTATAAGCATCGCCTACCCTATCGCCTATGTTGATATAGGCGGCGCCTAAGACATCGCCTATATTGACATAGGCGGCACCTATCCTATTGCCTAAGTGAGGCAGTGAGTATAGGAAATGGTATAAGCGGCGCCTAACCTATCGCCTATGTTGATATAGGTGGAGCCTATGGCATCTTCTATGTTTACATAGGCGGAGCCTAACCTATCGCCTTAGTGAGGCAGCAAGCATAGGCAATGGTATAAGCGGTGCCTAACCTATCGCCTATGTTGATATAGGCGGCGCCTAAGCGATCGTTGTTGTTGACATAGGCGGCGCCTAACCTATCGCCTAAGTGAGGCGGTGAGAATAGGCAATGGTATAAGCGTCGCCTAACGTGTCGCCTATGTTGATATAGGCGGCGCCTAATCCATCGACTATGTTGACATAGGTGGCACCTAACCTATCGCTTAAGTGAGACAGTGAACATAGGTAATGGTATAAGCGGCGCCTAACCTATCACCTATGTTGACATAGGTGGCCCCTATGGCATCTATTATATTTACATAGGCGGCGCCTAACCTATCGCCTAAGTGAGGCAGCGAGCAGAGGCAATGGTATAAGCGGCGCCTAACCTATCGCCTATGTTGATATAGGTGGCACCTAAGCGATCGCCTATTCTGACATAGGCAACGCCTAACCTATCACCTAAGTGAGGCGGTGAGATTAGGCAATGGTATAAGCGGCGCCTAACCTGTCTCCTATGTTGAAATCGGCGGCGCCTAATCCATCGACTATGTTGACATAGGCGGCACCTAACCTATCGCTTAAGTGAGACAGTGAACATATGTAATGGTATAAGCGGCGCCTAACCTATCACCTATGTTGACACAGGTGGCCCCTATGGCATCTATTATGTTTACATAGGCGGCACCTAACCTATCGCCTAAGTGTGGCAGCGAGCATAGGCAATGGTATAAGCGGCGCCTAACCTATCGCCTATGTTGATATAGGCGGCACCTAAGCGATCGCCTATTCTGACATAGGCAACGCCTAACCTATCACCTAAGTGAGGCGGTGAGATTAGGCAATGGTATAAGCGGCGCCTAACCTGTCTCCTATGTTGATATCAGCGGCGCCTAATCCATCTACTATGTTGACATAGGCGGCACCTAACCTATCGCTTTAGTGAGGCAGTGAACATAGGTAATGGTATAAGCGGCGCCTCACCTATCGCCTATGTTGACATAGGTGGCAACTATGGCATCGCTTATGTTTACATAGGCGGCGCCTAACCTATCGCCTAAGTGTGGCAGCGAGAAGAGGCAATGGTATAAACGGCGCCTAACCTATCGCCTATATTTACATACGTGGCGTCTAAGCCATTGCCTATGTTTATATATTCGGCGCCTAACCTATCGCCTAAGTAAGGAAGTAAGAATATGCAATGGTATAACCGGCCCCTAACCTGTCGCTGATGTTGATATAGGCGCCGCCTAATCCATCGCATATGTTGACATAGGCGGCACCTAACCTATCCCCTAAGGCAGTGAGCATAGGTAATGGTTTAAGCGGCACCTAACCTGTTGCCTATGTTGATATAGGTGGCGCCTATGGCATCGCCTATGTTTACATAGGCGGCGCCTAACTTATCGCCTAGGTGAGGCAGCTAGCATAGGCAATGGTATAAGCTGCGACTAACCTATCGCCTATGTTGATATACGTGGCGCCTAAGCCATCGCCTATGTTTAAATTGGAGGTGGCTAATCTATCTCCTAAGAGAGGCAGTAAGCATAGGCAATGGTATAAGCGGCGCCTAACCTATCGTCTATTTTGATATAGGCAGCACCTAAGCCATCGCCTATGTTGACGTAGGAGGTTCCTAACCTATTGCCTAATTGAGGCACTAAGCATAGGATATGGTATAAGCGGTGCCTAACCTATCGCCTATGTTTATATAGGCGGCGCCTACGCTATTGCCTATATTGACATAGACGGAGCCTATCCTATCTCCTATGCAAGGCAGTGAGCATAAGAAATGGTATAAGCGGCGTCTAACCTATCGCCTATGTTGATATTGGCAACACCTAAGCCATCGTCTATGTTGACATAGGCTGCGCCTAACCTATGGCCTAAGTGAGGCGGTGAGCATAGGCAATGGTATAAACTATCGCCTATGATAACATAGGTGGCGCCTAAGCTATCGCCAAAGTGAGGTATCGAGCATAGGTCATGGTATAAGCGGCGCCTAACATATCGCCTATGTTGATATAAGCTGCGCCTATGTTGACATAGGCGGTGCCTAACCTATCTCCTAAGTAAGGTAGTGAGCATAGACAATGGTATAAGCGGCACCTAACCTATCACCTATGTTAATATAGGCTGCGACTAAGCGATCGCCAATTTTGACATAGGCAGCGCCTAACCTTTCGCCTAAGTGAGGCGGTGAGCATAGACAATGGTATAAATGGAGCCTTATCTGTCGCCTATGTTGGTATAGGGGGCGCCTAATCCATCGACTATGTTGACATAGGCGTCACCTAATATATCGCCTAAATGAGGCAGTGAGCATAGGTACTGGTATAAGCGGCACCTAACCTATCGTCTATGTTGATATAGGCGACGCCTAATCCATCGACTATGTTGACATAGGCGGCACCTAATATATCGCCTAAGTGAGGCAGTGAGCATAGGCAATGGTATAAGCGGCCCCTAACCTATCGCCTATGTTGATATAGGCGGCGCCTAAGCCATCGCCTATGTTGACGTATGCGGTGCCTAACCTATCGCCAAATTAAGGCAGTGAGCATTGGCAATGGTATAAGCGGTGCCTAACCTATCTCTTATGTTGATATAGGCGGAGCCTAATCCATCTCCTTTGTTGACATAGGCGGCACCTAATATATCGCCTAAGTGAGGCAGTGAGCATAGGCAATGGTATAAGCGGCCCCTAACCTATCGCCTATGCTGATATAGGCGGCGCCTAACCCATCGCCTATGTTGACGTATGCGGTGCCTAACCTATCGCCAAATTAAGGCAGTGAGCATTGGCAATGGTATAAGTGGCGCCTAACCTATCTCCTATGTTTATATAGGCAGAGCCTAATCCATCGCCTATGTTGACATAGGCGGCACCTAACCTATCGCCTAAGTAAGGCAGTGAGCATAGGTAATGGTATAAGCGGTGCCTAACCTATCACCTATGTTGATAAAAGTGGCGCCTATGGAATCTCCTATGTTTACATAGGAGGCGCCTAACCTATCGCCTTAGTGAGGCAGCAAGCATAGGAAATGGTATAAGTGGCGCATAACCTATCGCCTATGTTGAATTATGTGGCACCTAAGCGATCGCCTATGTTGACATAGGCGGCGCCTAAACTACTCCTAACTGAGGCGGTGAGCATAGGAAATGGTATAAACGGCACCTATCTTGTCTTCTATGTCTATATAGGCAGCACCTAATCCATCGACTATGTTGACATAGGTGGCACCTAACCTATCGCCTAAGTGAGGCAGTGAGAATAGGCAATGGTATTAGTGGAGCCTAACCTATCGCATATGTTGATATAGGTGGAGCCTATGGCATCGCTTATGTTTACATAGACGGCGTCTAACCTATCGCCTAAGTAAGGCAGCGAGCATAGGCAATGGTATAAGCGGCACCTAACCTATCGCGTATGTACATATAGGTGGCGCCTATGCCATCGCCTATGTTGACATAGGTGGCGCCTAACCTATCGACTAAGTGAGCCAGTGAGCATAGGCAATGGTATAAGTGGCGCCTAACCTATCTACTATGTTGATATAGGTGGCGCATCAGCCATCACCTATGTTGACAAAGGCTGCGCCTAACCTATCTCCTAAAGGAGCCAGTGAGCATAGGCAATGGTATAAGCGGAGCCTAACCTATCACCTATATTGATATATGTGGCGCCTAAGCCATAACTTATGTTGACATAGGCGAAACATAACCTATCACCTATGTTGATATAGGTGGTGCCTATGGCATCTCTTATGTTTACAGAGGCGGTGCCTAATCTATCACCTAAGTGAGGGAGCGAGCCTATGCAATGGAATAAGCGGTGCCTAACCTATTGCCTATATTGACATACTTGGTGCCTAGGCCATTTACTATGTTTATATATGTGGCGCCTAACCTATCGCCTAATTAAGGTAGTAAGCATAGGCAATGGTATAAGCGACGCCTAACCTGTCGCCTATTTTGATATAGGCTGCGCCTAATCAATCGCATATGCTGACAAAGGTGGAACCTAACCTATCGCCTAAGTGAGGCAGTGAGCATAGGTAATGGTATAAGCAGCGCCCAACCTATCGCCTATGTTGATATAGGTGGCGACTATGGCTTCGCCTGTGTTTACAAAGGCGGCGCGAAACCTATCGCCTAAGTGAGGCAGCAAGCATAAGAAATGCTATAAGAGGAGCCTAACCTATCACCTATGTTGATATACGTGGCGCCTATGCCATCACCTATGTTTACATAGGCGGCAGATAACCTATCGCCTAAGTGAGGAAGTAAGCATAGGCAATGGAATATGCGGCGCCTAACCTAACGCCTATCTTGATATAGGCGTCACCTAAGCCATCGCCTATGTTGATGAAGGCGGTGCCTAACCTATCGCCTATGTTTATATTGGCGGCACCTAAGCCATTGCCTATGTTGACGTAGGAGGTGCCTAACCAATCTCCTAATTCAGGAAGTGAGCATAGGGAATCGTATAAGCGGCGCCTAAGCCATTCCCTGTATTGGCATAGATGGAGCCTAACCTATCGCCTATGTGAGGCAGTGAGCATAGGAAATGGTATAAGCCACGCCTAACCTTTCGCTTATGTTGATATAGGCGACTCCTAAGCCATCGCCTATGTTGACATAGGCGACGCCTAACCTATCGCCTAAGTAAGGAAGTGAGCATAGGCAATGGTATAAGCGGGGCCAAACCTATCTCCTATGTTGATAAAGGTAGCACCTATGGCATCTCCTATGTTTACATAGGAGGTGCCTAACCTATCGCCATAGTGAGGCAGCAAGCATAGGAAATGGTATAAGCGGCTCCTAACCTATCGCCTATGTATATATATGTGGCACCTAAGCGATCGCCTATGTGGAAATAGGCGGCGCCTAACCTACTCCTAACTGAGGCGGTGAGCATAGGAAATGGTATAAACGGCACCTAACTTGTCGCCTATGTCGATATAGGCGGCACCTAATCCATCGACTATGTTGACATAGGTGGCACCTAACCTATCGCCTAAGTGAGGCAGTGAGAATAGGTAATGGTATTAGTGGAGCCTAACCTATCGGCTATGTTGATATAGGTGGAGCCTATGGCATCGCTTATGTTTACATAGACGGCATCTAACCTATCGCCTATGTGAGGCAGCGAGCATAGGCAATGGTATAAGCGGCACCTAACCTATCGCCTATGTACATATAGGTGGCGCCTATGCCATCGCCTATGTTGACAAAGGTGGCGCCTAACCTATCGACTAAGTGAGCCAGTGAGCATAGGCAATGGTATAAGTGGCGCCTAACCTATCGTCTATGTTGATATAGGTGGCGCATCAGCCATCACCTATGTTGACAAAGGCTGCGCCTAACCTATCTCCTAAAGGAGCCAGTGAGCATAGGCAATGGTATAAGCGGAGCCTAACCTATCGCCTATATTGATATATGTGGCGCCTAAGCCATCACCTATGTTGACATAGGCGAAACATAACCTATCACCTATGTTAATATAGGTGGTGCCTATGGCATCTCTTATGTTTACATAGGCGGCGCCTAATCTATGGCCTAAGTGAGGCAGTGAGTCTATGCTATGGTATAAGCGGTGCCTAACCTATTGCCTATATTGACATACTTGGTGCCTAGGCCATTTCCTATATTTATATATGCGGCGCCTAACCTATCGCCTAATTAAGGCAGTAAGCATAGGCAATGGTATAAGCGACGCCTAACCTGTCTCCTATTTTGATATAGGCGGCTCCTAATCAATCGCATATGCTGACAAAGGTGGCACCTAACCTATCGCCTAAGTGAGGCAGTGAGCATAGGTAATTGTATAATCAGCGCCCAACCTATCGCCTATGTTGATATAGGTGGCGCCTATGGCTTCGCCTATGTTAACAAAGGCGGCGCGAAACCTATCGCCTAAGTGAGGCAGCAAGCATAAGAAATGAAATAAGAGGAGCCTAACCTATCTCCTATGTTGATATACGTGGCGCCAATGCCATCACCTGTGTTTATATAGGCGGCAGCTAACCTATCGCCTAAGTGAGGAAGTAAGCATAGGCAATGGAATATGCGGCACCTAACCAATCTCCTAATTCAGGAAGTGAGCATAGGGAATCGTATAAGCGGCGCCTAAGCCATTCCCTGTATTGGCATAGATGGAGCCTAACCTATCGCCTATGTGAGGCAGTGAGCATAGGAAATGGTATAAGCCACGCCTAACCTTTCGCTTATGTTGATATAGGCGACTCCTAAGCCATCGCCTATGTTGACATAGGCGACGCCTAACCTATCGCCTAAGTAAGGAAGTGAGCATAGGCAATGGTATAAGCGGGGCCAAACCTATCTCCTATGTTGATAAAGGTAGCACCTATGGCATCTCCTATGTTTACATAGGAGGTGCCTAACCTATCGCCATAGTGAGGCAGCAAGCATAGGAAATGGTATAAGCGGCTCCTAACCTATCGCCTATGTATATATATGTGGCACCTAAGCGATCGCCTATATGGAAATAGGCGGCGCCTAACCTACTCCTAACTGAGGCGGTGAGCATAGGAAATGGTATAAACGGCACCTAACTTGTCGCCTATGTCGATATAGGCGGCACCTAATCCATCGACTATGTTGACATAGGTGGCACCTAACCTATCGCCTAAGTGAGGCAGTGAGAATAGGTAATGGTATTAGTGGAGCCTAACCTATCGGCTATGTTGATATAGGTGGAGCCTATGGCATCGCTTATGTTTACATAGACGGCATCTAACCTATCGCCTATGTGAGGCAGCGAGCATAGGCAATGGTATAAGCGGCACCTAACCTATCGCCTATGTACATATAGGTGGCGCCTATGCCATCGCCTATGTTGACAAAGGTGGCGCCTAACCTATCGACTAAGTGAGCCAGTGAGCATAGGCAATGGTATAAGTGGCGCCTAACCTATCGTCTATGTTGATATAGGTGGCGCATCAGCCATCACCTATGTTGACAAAGGCTGCGCCTAACCTATCTCCTAAAGGAGCCAGTGAGCATAGGCAATGGTATAAGCGGAGCCTAACCTATCGCCTATATTGATATATGTGGCGCCTAAGCCATCACCTATGTTGACATAGGCGAAACATAACCTATCACCTATGTTAATATAGGTGGTGCCTATGGCATCTCTTATGTTTACATAGGCGGCGCCTAATCTATGGCCTAAGTGAGGCAGTGAGTCTATGCTATGGTATAAGCGGTGCCTAACCTATTGCCTATATTGACATACTTGGTGCCTAGGCCATTTCCTATATTTATATATGCGGCGCCTAACCTATCGCCTAATTAAGGCAGTAAGCATAGGCAATGGTATAAGCGACGCCTAACCTGTCTCCTATTTTGATATAGGCGGCTCCTAATCAATCGCATATGCTGACAAAGGTGGCACCTAACCTATCGCCTAAGTGAGGCAGTGAGCATAGGTAATTGTATAATCAGCGCCCAACCTATCGCCTATGTTGATATAGGTGGCGCCTATGGCTTCGCCTATGTTTACAAAGGCGGCGCGAAACCTATCGCCTAAGTGAGGCAGCAAGCATAAGAAATGAAATAAGAGGAGCCTAACCTATCTCCTATGTTGATATACGTGGCGCCAATGCCATCACCTGTGTTTATATAGGCGGCAGCTAACCTATCGCCTAAGTGAGGAAGTAAGCATAGGCAATGGAATATGCGGCACCTAACCTAACTCCTTTCTAGATATAGGCGTCACCTAAGCCATCGCCTATGTTGACGAAGGCGGTGCCTAACGTATCGCCTAATTGAGGTAGTGATCATAGGAAATGGTATAAGCGGCGCCTAACCTATCGCCTTTGTTGATATAGGCGGCGCCTAAGCCATTGCCTATGTTGACATAAAAGAATCCTAACCTATCACCTATGTTGATATAGGCAGCGACTAAGACATCGCCTATGTTGTCATAGGCGGCACCTAACCAATCGCCTAAGTGAGGCAGTGAGCATAGGCAATGGTTTAAGCGGCGCCTAACCTATCGCCTATGGTGATATAGGCAGCACCATTTCCATTTCCTATATTGACATAGGCAGCGCCAAACCTATCGCCTAAGTGAGGCAGTGAGCATAGACAATGGTATAAGCGGAACCTAACCTATCACCTAGGTTGATATAGGCGGCACGTAAGCCATCGCCTAAGTTAGGCAGTGAGCATAGTCAATGGTATAAGAGGCGCCTAACCTATCGCCTATGTTGATATAGGCGGCGCCTAAGCGATCGCCTATGTTGACATAGGCGGCGCTAAAACTATCCCCTAAGTGAGGCGGTGAGCATAGGCAATGGTATAAGCGGCGCCTAACCGGTCTCCTATGTTGATATAGGCGGTGCCTAAGCCATTTCCTCTATTGACATAGACGAAGCCTAACCTATCGCCTATGTGAGGAAGTGAGCATAGGAAATGGGATAAGCGGCGCCTAACCTATCGCCTATTTTGATATAGGCGAAGCCTAAGCCATCGCCTATGTTGACATAGGCGGCGCCTAACCTATCGCCTAATTGAAGTAGTGAGGATAGGAATTGGTATAAGCGGCGCCGAACAGATCGCCTATGTTGATATAAGCGGGTACATAGACATCGCTAATATTGACATAGGCGGTGCCTAACCTATCGCCTAATTTAGGCAGTGAGCATAGACAATAGTATAAGTGGCGCCTAACCTATCACCTAAGTTGATATAGGCGACACCTAAGCCTTCGCCAATGTTGATATAGGCGGTGCCTAAGAGATCGCCTATGTTTACATAGGCGGCGCCTAACCTATCGCCTAAGTGAGGCGGTGAGCATAGGCAAAGGTATAAGCGGCGCCTAACCTGTCTCCTATGTTAATATAGGCGGTGCCTAATCCATTTCATATGTTGACATATGTGGAACCTAACCTATATAGCCGGCGCCTAACCTAGCGCCTTAGTGAGGCAGTGAGCATAGGTAATGGTATAAGCGACGCCTAACCTATCGCCAATGTTGATATACGTGGCGCCTATGGCATCACTTATGTTTACTTAGGCGGCGCCTAACCTATCTCCTAAGTAAGGCAGCAAGCATAGGCAATGGAATAAGCGGCGCCTAACCTATCTCCTATGTTTATATACGTGGTGCCTAAGCCATCGCCTATGTTGACGTATGCGTTGCCTAACCTATCGCCAAATTAAGGCAGTGAGCATTGGCAATGGTATAAGCGGCGCCTAACCTATCTCCTATATTGATATAGATGGAGGCTAATCCATCGCCTATGTTGACATAGGCGGCACCTAACCTATCGCCTAAGTAAGGCAGTGAGAATAGGTAATGGTATAAGCGGAGCCTAACCTATCGCCTATGTTGATATAGGTGGCAACCTAAGGCATCTCCAATGTTTACATAGGAGGCGCCTAACCTATCGCCTTAGTGAGGCAGCAAGCATAGGAAATGGTATAAGCGGCGCCTAACCTATCGCCTATGTTGATATATGTGGCACCTAAGCGGTCGCCTATGTTGATATAGGCGGCGCCTAACCTATTCCTAAGTGAGGCGGTGAGCATAGGAAATGGTATAAACAACACCTAACTTGTTGCCTATGTCGATATAGGCGGCACGTAATCCATCAACTATGTTAACATAGGCGGGACCTAACCTATCGCCTATGTTGATATAGGTGGAGCCTATGGCATCGCTTATGTTTACATAGACGGCGTCTAACCTATTGCCTAAGTGAGGAAGCGAGCATAGGCAATGGTATAAGCGGCACCTAACCTATCGCCTATGTACATATAGGTGGCGCCTATGCCATCGCCTATGTTGACATAGGTGGCATCTAACCTATCGACTAAGTGAGCCAGTGAGCATAGGCAATGGTATAAGTGGTGTCTAACCTATCGCCTATGTTGATATAGGAGGCGCATCAGCCATCACCTATGTTGACAAAGGCTGCGCCTAACCTATCTCCTTAAGGAGCTAGTGAGCATAGGCAATGGTATAAGCGGAGCCTAACCTATCGCCTATATTGATATTTATGGCGCCTAAGCCATCACCTATGTTGACATAGGCGAAGCATAACCTATCACCTATGTTGATATAGGTGGCGCCTATGGCATCGCTTATGTTTACATAGGCGGCGCCTAATCTATCGCCTATGTGAGGCAGCGAGCATATGCAATGGTATAAGAGGTGCCTAACCTATTGCCTATATTGACATACTTGGCGCCTAGGCCATTTCCTATGATAATATATGCGGCGCCTAACCTATCGCCTAAGTAAGGCACTAAGCATAGGCAATGGTAAAAACGATGCCTAACCTGTCGCCTATTTTGATATAGGCGGCGCCTAATCAATCGCATACGCTGACAAAGGCGGCACCTAACCAATCGTCTAAGTGAGTCAGTGAGCATAGGTAATGGTATAAGCAGCGCCTAACCTATCGCCTATGTTGATATGGGTGGCGCCTATGGCTTCGCCTATGTTTACAAAGGCGGCGCGTAACCTATCGCCTATGTTGACATAGGCGGCGCCTAAACTATCCCCTAAGTGATGCGGTGAGCATAGGGAATTGTATAAGCGGCGCCTAACCTGCCTCCTATTTTGATATAGGCGGTGCCTAAGCCATTGCCTCTATTGACATAGACGGAGCCTAACCTATCGCCTATGTGAGGCAGTGAGCATAGGAATTGGTATAAGCGGCGCCTAACCTATCGCCTATTTTTATCTAGGCGAAGCCTAAGCCATCGCCTAAGTGAGACAGTGAGTATAGGCAATGGTATAAGATGTGCCTAACCTATCGCCTATGTTGATATAGGCGGTGCCTAAGAGATCGCCTATGTTAACATAGGCGGCGCCTAACCTATCGCCTAAGTGAGGCGGTGAGCATAGGCAAAGGAATAAGCGGCGCCTAACCTGTCTCTTATGTTGATATAGGCGGTGCCTAATCCATCTTATATGTTGACATATGTGGAACCTAACCTATATAGACGGCGCCTAACCTAGCCCCTGAGTGAGGCAGTGAGCATAGGTAATGGTATATGCGACGCCTAACCTATCGCCAATGTTGATATAAGTGGCGCCTATGGCATCGCTTATGTTTACATAGGCGGCACCTAACCTATCTCCTAAGTAAGGCAGCAAGCATAGGCAATGGTATAAGCGGCGCCTAACCTATCGCCTATGTTGATATACGTGGTGCCTAAGCCATCGCCTATGTTTATTTAGGCGGCGGCTAACCTATCTCCTAAGTGAGGAAGTATGCATAGGCAATGGTATAAGCGGAGCCTAACCTAACGCCTAAGTTGATATAGGCGGCGCCTAAGCCATCGCCTATGTTGACGTAGGCGGGGCCTAACCAATCTCATAATTCAGGAAGTGAGCATAGGCAATCGTATAAGCGGCGCGTAAGCCATTCCCTATATTGACATAGACGGAGCCTAACCTATCGCCTATGTGAGGCAGTGAGCATAGGAAATGGTATAAGCCGCGCCTAACTATTTGCTTATGTTGATATAGGCGACGCCTAAGCCATCGCCTATGTTGACATAGGCGGCACCTAACCTATCGCCTAAGTGAGGAAGTGAGCATAGGCAATGGTATAAGCGGGGCCTAACCTATCTCCTATGATTATATAGGCGGCGCTTAAGCCATCACCTATGTTGACATAGGAGGCACCTAACCTATCGCCTAAGTGAGACAGTGAGCATAGGAAATGGTATTAGCGGCGCCTAACCTATCGCCTATGTTGATATAGGCAGCGCCTAGCCTATCGCCTTTGTTGACATAGGCGGCACCTAACCAATTGCCTAAGAGAGAATAGGAAATGGTATAAGCGGTGCCTAAGCTATCTCCTTTGTTGACAGAGGCGACGCCTAACCTATGGCCTAGGTAAGGCAGTGAGCATAGGCAATGGTATAAGCGGCGCCTAACCTATCACCTATGTTAATATAGGCGGCGCCTAAGCTATCGCCTATGTTGACATAGGCGGCGCCTAACCTATCGCCTAAGTGAGTCGGTGAGCATAGACAATGGTATAAGCGGCGCCTAACCTGTCGCCTATGTTGGTATAGGCGGCGCCTAATCCATCGACTATGTTGACATAGGCGGCACCTAATATATCGCCTAAGTGAGGTAGTGAGCATAGGTAATGGTATTAGCGTCCCCTAACCTATTGTTTATGTTGATATAGGCGGCGCCTAAGCCATCGCCTATGTTGACATAAGCGGCGCCTAACCTATTGCCTAAGTGAGGCGGTGAGCATAGGCAATGGTATTAGCGGCGCCTAACCTGTAGCCTATGTTGGTATAGGCGGTGCCTAATCCATCGACTATGTTGACATAGGCGGCCCCTAATATATCCCCTAAGTAAGGCAGTGAGCATATGCAATGGTATAAGCGGCCCCTAACCTATCGCCTATGTTGAAATAGACAGCGCCTAAGCCATCTCCTATATTGACGGATGTGGTGCCTAACCTATCACCAAATTGAGGCAGTGAGCATTGGAAATGGTATAAGCGGCGCCTTACCTATCTCTTATGTTGATATAGGCGGAGCCTAAGACATCGCCCATGTTGACATAGGCGGCACCTAACCTATCTCCTAGGTAAGGCAGTGAGCATAGGTAATGGTATAAGCGGCCCCTAAAATATCGCTTATGTTGATATAGGTGGCGCCTATAGCATCTCCTATGTTTACATAGGAGGCGCCTAACCTATCGCCTTAGTGAGGTAGCAAGCATAGGCAATGGTATAAGCGGCGCCTAACCTATCGCCTATATTGATATAGGCGGCACATAAGAGATCGCCTATGTTGACATAGGCACGCCTAACCTACTCCTAAGTAAGGCGGTGAGCATAGGAAATGGTATAAACGGCGCCTAACCTGTCGCCTATGTCGATATAGGCGGCACCTAATCCATGGACTATGTTGACATAGGTGGCACCTAACCTATCGCCTAAGTGAGGCAGTGAACATAGGTAATGGTATTAGCAGAGGCTAACCTATCACCTATGTTGATATCGGTGGAGCCTATGGCAACGCTTATGTTTACATAGGCGGCGTCTAACCTATCGCCTAAGTGAGGCAGCGAGCATAGGAAATGGTATAAGAGGCACCTAACCTATCGCCTATGTTGACATGAGTGGCGCCTAAGCCATTGCTAATGTTTATATATGCGGCGCCAAACCTATCGCCTAAGCAAGGCAGTAAGCATAGGCAGTGGTATAAGCGGCGCCTAACCTGTCGCCTATGTTGATATAGGCGATGCCTAAGCCATCGTCTATGTTAACATAGGCGGCGCCTAACCTATCGCCTAAGTGTGGAGGTGAGCTTAGGCAATGGTATAAGCTGCACCTAACCTATTGCCTATGTTGATATAGGAGGCGCCTAAACCATCGCCTATGTTAACATAGGTAGCGCCTAACCTATCGCGAAAGTGAGGCACTGAGCATAGGCAATGGTATAAGCAGCGCCTAACCTATCGCCTATGTTGATATAGGCAGCGCCTAAGCCATGGCCTATGTTGACATAGGCGGCGCCTAACCTATCGCCAAAGTGAGGTAGTGAGCATAGATAATGGTATAAGCGGCGCCTAACCTATCGCCTATGTTGATATAGGAGGAACCTATGCCATCGCCTAACTGAGGCACTGAGCATAACCAATGGTATAAGCGGCGCCTAACCTATCCCCTAAGCGATCGCCTATGTTGACTTAGGCGGCGCCTAACTTATTGCCTAAGTAAGGTGGTGAGCATAGGCAATGGTATAAGCGGCGCATAACCTATCGCCTATGTTGATATAGGTGGCGCCTAAGCAAGTGCCTATGTTGACATAGACCGAGCCTAACCTATCGCCTAATTGAGAAAGTGAGCATAGGTAATTGTATAAGCGGCGCTAATCTATCGCCTATGTTGATATAGGTGGGGCCTAAGCCATCACCTATGTTGACATAGAAGGAGCCTAACCTATCGCCTAAGTTAGACAGTGATCATAGGTAATGGTATAAGCGACTCCTAACTAATCGCCAATGTTGATATAGGTGGACCCTATGGCATCGCTTATGTTTACATAGGCGGCGCCTAACCTATCACCTTAGTGTGGCAGCTAGCATAGGCAATGGGATAAGCGATGCCTAACCTATCGCCAATGTTGATATACGTGGCCCCTAAGCCATTGCCTATGTTTATATATGCGGCGCCCAACCTATCGACTAAGTGTGGCAGTAAGCATAGGCAATGGTATAAGCGGCGCCTAACCTATCGCCTATGTTGATATAGGCGGTGCCTAAGCCATCGCCTATGTTGACGTAGGCGGTGCCTAACCTATCGCCTAATTAAGGCAGTGAGCATAGGCAATGGTATAAGAATCGCCTATGTTGATATAGGCGGCGCCTAAGCCATCGCCTATATTGACATAGGTGGCACCTAACATATTACCTAAGTGAGGCAGTGATCATAGGAAATGGTATAAGCGGCGCCTAACCTATCGCCTATGTTGATATAGGTGGCGCCTATGGCATCTCCTATGTTTACATAGGCGGCGCCTAACCTATCCCCTTAGTGAGGCAACAAGCATAGGCAATGGTATAATCGGCGCCTAACTTATCGCCTATGTTGATATAGGCGGCGCTTAAGCGATCGACGATGTTGACATAGGCGGCGCCTAACCTATCGCCTAAGTGAGGAGGTGATAATTTGCAATGGTATAAGCGGCGCCTAACCTGTCGCCTATGTTGATATTGGCGGCGCCTAATCCATCGACTATGTTGACATAGGCGGCGCCTAAACTATCGCCTAAGTGAGATGGTGAGAATTAGATATGGTATAAGCGTTGCCTAGCCTGTCACCTATATTGACATAGGTGGCACCTAACCTATCGCTTAAGTGAAGCAGTGAACATAGGTAATGGTATAAGCGGTGCCTAACCTATCGCCTAAGTGAGGCAGCGAGCATAGGCAATGGTATAAGGGGCGCCTAACCTATCCCCTATGTTGACATATGTGGCGCCTAAGCCATTGCCTATGTTTATATATACGGCGCCTAACCTATCACCTAAGTGAGGAATTAAGCACACGCAATGGTATAAGCGGCCCCTAACCTATCGCCTATGTTGATATAGGCAGCGCCTAAGCCATCGCCTATGTTGACATAGGCGGCGCCTAACCTATCCCCTAAGGCAGTGAGCATAGGTAATGGTATAAGAGAAACCTAACCTATCGCCTATGTTGATATAAGGGGCGCCTATGCCATCACCTATGTTTATATAGGCGACGGATAACCTATCGCCTAAGTGAGGAAGTAAGCATAGGCAATGGAATATGCGGCGCCTAACATAACGCCTATCTTGATATAGGTGGCCCCTAACCCATCACCTATGTTGACGTAGACGGTGCCTAACCTATCGCCTAATTGATGCAGTGATCATAGGAAATGGTATAAGCGGCGCCAAACCTAACGCCTTTGTTGATATAGGCGGCGCCTAAGCCATTGCCTATGTTGACATAAACGAATCCTAACCTATCGCCTATGTTGATATAGGCGGCGACTAAGACATCGCCTATGTTGTCATAGGCGGTGCCTAACCAATCGCCTAAGTGAGACAATGAGCATAGGCAATGGTTAAGCGGCGCCTAACCTATCGCCTATGTTGATATAGGCAGCACAATTTCCATTGCCTATATTGACATAGGTGGCACCTAACCTATTGCCTAAGTGAGGTAGTGATCATAGGTAATGGTATAAGCGGCGCCTAACCTATCGACTATGTTGATATAGGTGGCGCCTAAGCCATCGCCTATGTTGACATAGGCGGCGCCTAACCTATTGCCTAAGTGAGGCGGTGAGCATAGGCAATGGTATAAGCGGCGCCTAATCTGTAGCCTATGTTTGTATAGGCGGCGCCTAATCCATCGACTATGTTGACATAGGCGGCCCTTAATATATCACCTAAGTGAGGCAGTGAGCATAGGCAATGGTATAAGCGGCCCTAACCTATCACCTATGTTAAAATAGACAGCGCCTAAGTCATCTCCTATGTTGACGTATGCGGTGCCTAACCTATCGCCAAATTGAGGCAGTGAGCATTGGCAATGGTATAAGCGGTGCCTAACCTATCTTTTATGTTGATATAGGCGGAGCCTAAGCCATCGCCTATGTTGACATAGGCGGCACCTAACCTATCGCCTAAGTAAGGCAGTGAGCATAGGTAATGGTATAAGAGGCCCCTAAACTATCGCTTATGTTGATATAGGTGGCGCCTATGGCATCTCCTATGTTTAAATAGGAGGCGCCTAACCTATCGCCTTAGTGAGGTAGCAAGCATAGGCAATGGTATAAGCGGCGCCTAACCTATCGCCTATGTTGATATAGGCGTCACCTAAGCGATCGCCTATGTTGACATAGGCGCGGCTAACCTACTCCTAAGTGAGGCGGTGAGCATTGGAAATGGTATAAACGGTGCCTAACCTGTCGCCTATGTCGATATAGGCGGCACCTAATCCATCGACTATGTTGACATAGGCGGCACCTAACCTATCGCCTAAGTGAGGCAGTGAACATAGGTAATGGTATTAGCGGAGGCTAACCTATCACCTATGTTGATATAGGTGGACCCTATGGCATCGCTTATGTTTACATAGGCGTCGTCTAACCTATCGCCTAAGTGAGGCAGCGAGCATATGCAATGGTATAAGAGGCGCCTAACCTATCGCCTATGTTGACATGAGTGGCGCCTAAGCCATTGCTTATGTTTATATATGCGGCGCCAAACCTATCGCCTAAGCGAGGCAGTAAGCATAGGCAATGGTATAAGCGGCACCTAACCTGTCGCCTATGTTGACATGAGTGGCGCCTAAGACATTGCTTATGTTTATATATGCGGCGCCAAACCTATCACCTAAGCGAGGCAGTAAGCATTGGCAATGGTATAAGCGGCGCCTATGTTGATATAGGCAGCGCCTAAGCCATCGCCTATGTTGACATAGACGGCGCCTAACCTATCGCCAAAGTGAGGTAGTGAGCATAGATAATGGTATAAGCGGCGCCGAACATATCGCCTATGTTGATATAGGAGGAACCTATGCCATCGCCTAACTGAGGCAGTGAGCATAACCAATGGTATAAGCGGCGCCTAACCTATCCCTTAAGCGATCGCCTATGTTGACTTAGGCGGCGCCTAACCTATCGCCTAAGTAATGTGGTGAGCATAGGCAATGGTATAAGCGGCGTATAACCTATCGTCTATGTTGATATAGGTGGTGCCTAAGCCAGTGCCTATGTTGACATAGACCGAGCCTAACCTATCGCCTAAGTGAGAATGTGAGCATAGGTAATGGTATAAGCGGCGCTAATCTATCGCCTATGTTGATATAGGCGGGGCCTAAGCCATAACCTATGTTGACATAGAAGGCGCCTAACATATATCCTAAGTTAGACAGTGATCATAGGTAATGGTATAAGCGACTCCTAACTAATCGCCAATGTTGATATAGGTGGTCCTTATGGCATCGCTTATGTTTAAATAGGCGGCGCCTAACCTATCGCCTCAGTGTGGCAGCGAGCATAGGCAATGGTATAAGCGGCGCGTAACCTGTCGCCTATGTTGATATACGTGGCGCCTAAGCCATTGCCTATGTTTATATATGAGGCGCCCAACCTATCGACTAAGTGAGGCAGTAAGCATAGGCAATGGTATAAGCGGCGCCTAACCTATCGCCAATGTTGATATAGGCGGCGCCTAAGCCATCGCCTATGATGACGTAGGCGGTGCCTAACCTATCGCCTAATTGAGGCAGTGAGCATAGGCAATGGTATAAGCATCGCCTACCCTATCACATATGTTTATATAGGCGGCGCCTAAGCCATCGCCTATATTGACATAGGTGGCACCTAACCTATTGCCTAAGTGAGGCAGTGATCATAGGTAATGGTATAAGCGGAGCCTAACCTATCGTCTATGTTGATATAGGTGGCGCCTATGGCATCTCCTATGTTTACATAGGCGGCGCCTAACCTATCGCCTTAGTGAGGCAACAAGCATAGGCAATGGTATAAGCGGCGCCTAACTTATCGACGATGTTGACATAGGCGGCGCCTAAGCGATCGACGATGTTGACATAGACTGCGCCTAACCTATCAACTAAGTGAGGCGGTGAGAATTTGCAATGGTATAAGTGTCGCCTAACCTGTCGCCTATATTGACATAGGTGGCACCTAACCTATTGCTTAAGTGAGGCAGTGAACATAGGTAATGGTATAAGCAGCGCCTAACCTATCGCCTATGTGAGGCAGCGAGCATAGGCAATGGTATAAGCGGCACCTAACCTATCGCCTATGTTGACATATGTGGCGCCTAAGCCATTGCCTATGTTTATATATACAACGCCTAACCTATCACCTAAGTGAGGAATTAAGCACACGCAATGGTATAAGCGGCCCCTAACCTATCGCCTATGTTGATATAGGCAGCGCCTAAGCCATCGCCTATGTTGACATAGGCGGCGCCTAACCTATCCCCTAAGGCAGTGAGCATAGGTAATGGAATAAGAGACACCTAACTTATCGCCTATGTTGATATAAGTGGCGGCTATGCCATCACCTATGTTTATATAGGCGGCGGCTAACCTATCGCCTAAGTGAGGAAGTAAGCATAGGAAATGGAATATGCGGCGCCTAACCTAACGCCTATCTTGATATAGGCTGCCCCTAAGCCATCGCCTATGTTGACGTAGGCGGTTCCTAACCTATCGCCTAATTGAGGCAGTGATCATAGGCAATGGTATAAGCGGAGCCTAACTTATCGCCTTTGTTGATATAGGCGGCGCCTAAGCCATTGCCTATGTTGACATAAACGAATCCTAACATATCGCCTATGTTGATATAGGCGGCGACTAAGACATCGCCTATGTTTTCATAGGCGGCGCCTAACCAATCGCCTAAGTGAGGCAGTGAGCATAGGCAATGGTTAAGCGGTGCCTAACCTATCGCCTATGTTGATATGGGCAACACCATTTCCATTGCCTATATTGACATAGGTGGCACCTAACCTTATGCCAAAGTGAGGTAGTGATCATAGGTAATTGTATAAGGGGCGCCTAACCTATCGCCTATGTTGATATAGGTGGCGCCTATGGAATCACCTATGTTTACATAGGCGGCGCCTAACCTATCGCCTTAGTGAGGCAACAAGCATAGGCAATGGTATAAGCGGCGCCTAACCTATCGCCTATGTTGATATAGGCGGCACCTAAGCGATCGCTGATGTTGACATAGGCGGCGCCTAACCTATCGCCCAAGTAAGGCAGTGAGCATAGGTAATGGTATAAGCGGCCCCTTACCTATCGCTTATGTTGATATAGGTGGCGCCTATGGCATCTCCTATGTTTACATAGGAGGCGCCTAACCTATCGCCTTAGTGAGGTAGCAAGCATAGGCAATGGTATAAGCGGCGCCTAACCTAGCGCCTATGTTGATATAGGCGGCACCTAAGCGATCGCTTATGTTGACATAGGCGCGCCTAACCTACTCCTAAGTGAGGAGGTGAGCATAGGAAATGTAATAAACGGCGCCTAACCTGTCGCCTATGTCGATATATGCGGCACATAATCCATCGACTATGTTGACATAGGCGGCACCTAACCTATCGCCTAAGTGAGGCAGTGAACATAGGTAATGGTATTAGCGGAGGCTAACCTATCACCTATGTTGATATTGGTGGAGCCTATGGCATCGCTTATGTTTATATAGGCGGCGTCTAACCTGTCGCCTAAGTGAGGCAGCGAGCATAGGCAATGGTATAAGCGGCGCCTAACCTATCGCCCATGTTGACATGAGTGGCGCCTAAGTCATTGCTTATGTTTATATATGCGGCGCCAAACCTATCGCCTAAGCAAGGCAGTAAGCATAGGCAATGGTATAAGCGGCGCCTAACCTGTCGCCTATGTTGATATAGGCGACGCCTAAGCCATCGTCTATGTTAACATAGGCGGCGCCTAACCTATCGCCTAAGTGTGGAGGTGAGCTTAGGTAATGGTATAAGCGGCACCTAAGCTATCGCCTATGTTGATATAGGAGGCGCCTAAACCATCGCCTATGTTAACATAGGTGGCGCCTAACCTATCGCGAAAGTGAGGCACTGAGCATAGGAAATAGTATAAGCGGCGCCTAACCTATCGCATATGTTGATATAGGCAGCGCCTAAGCCATCGCCTATGTTGACATAGGCGGCGCCTAACCTATCGCCAAAGTGAGGTAGTGAGCATAGATAATGGTATAAGTGGCGCCTAACCTATCGCCTATGTTGATATAGGAGGAACCTATGCCATCGCCTAACTGAGGCAGTGAGCATAACCAATGGTATAAGCGGCGCCTAACCTATCCCCTAAGCGATCGCCTATGTTTACTTAGGCGGCGCCTAACCTATCGCCTAAGTAAGGTGGTGAGCATAGGCAATGGTATAATCGGCGCATAACCTATCGCCTATGTTGATATAGGTGGCGTCTAAGCCAGTTCCTATGTTCACATAGACCGAGCCTAACCTATCGCCTAAGTGAGAAAGTGAGCATAGGTAATGGTATAAGCGACGCTAATCTATCGCCTATGTTGATATAGGTGGGGCCTAAGCCATCACCTATGTTGATATAGAAAGTGCCTAACCTATCGCCTAAGTTAGACAGTGATCATAGGTAATGGTATAAGAGACTCCTAACTTATCGCCAATGTTGATATTGGTGGCCCCTATGGCATCGCTTATGATTACATAGGCGGCGCCTAACCTATCGCCTCAGTGTGGCAGCGAGCATAGGCAATGGTATAAGAGGCGCCTAACCTATCGCCTATGTTGATATACGTGGCGCCTAAGCCATTGCCTATGTTTATATATGCGGCGCCCAACCTATCGACTAAGTGTGGCAGTAAGCATAGGCAATGGTATAAGCGGCGCCTAACCTATCGCCAATATTGATATAGGCGGCGCCTAATCCATCCCCTATTTTGACGTAGGTGGTGCCTAACCTATCGCCTAATTGAGGAAGTGAGCATAGGCAATGGTATAAGCATCGCCTACCCTATCGCCTATGTTGATATAGGCGGCGCCTAAGCCATCGCCTATATTGACATAGGTGGCACCTAACTTATTGCCTAAGTGAGGCAGTGACCATAGGTAATGGTATAAGCGGTGCCTAACCTATCGCCTATGTTGATAAAGGTGGTGCCTATGGCATCTCGTATGTTTACATAGGCGGCGCCTAACCTATCTCCTTACTGAGGAAACAAGCATAGGCAATGGTATAAGCGGCGCCTAACTTATCGCCTATGTTTATATTGGCGGTGCCTAAGCGATCGCTGATGTTGACATAGGCGGCTCCTAACCTATCGCCTAAGTGAGGCGGTGAGAATTTGCAATGGTATAAGCGGTGCCTAACCTGTCGCCTATGTAGATATAGGCGGCGCCTAATCCATCGACTATGTTGACATAGTCGGCGCCTAACCTATCGCCTAAGTGAGGCGGTGAGAATTGGCAATGGTATAAGCGGCGCCTAACCTGTCGACTATATTGACATAGGTGGCACCTAACCTATCGCTTAAGTGAGGCAGTGAACATAGGTAATGCTATAAGCGGTGCCTAACCTATCGCCTATGTTGACATAGGAGGCGCCTATGGCATCTCCTATGCTTACATAGGAGACGCCTAACCAATCGCCTTAGTGAGGTAGCAAGCATAGGCAATGGTATAAGCGGCGCCTAACCTATCACCTATGTTGATATAGGCAGCACCTAAGCGATCGCCTATGTTTACATAGGCGCGCATAACCTACTCCTAAGTGATACGGTGAGCATATGAAATGGTATAAGCGGCGCCTAACCTATCGCCTATGTTGATATAGGAGGCGCCTAAACCATCGCCTATGTTAACATAGGTGGCGCCTAACCTATCGTCAAAGTGAGGCACTGAGCATAGGCAATGGTATAAGCGGCGCCTAACCTATCACCTATGTTGATATAGGCAGCGCCTAAGCCATCGCCAATGTTTACATAGGCGGCGCCTAACCTATCGCCAAAGTGAGGTAGTGAGCATAGATAATGGTATAAGCGGCGCCTAACCTATCGCCTATGTTGATATAGAAGGCACCTATGCCATCGCCTAACAGAGGCAGTGAGCATAAACAATGGTATATGCGGCGCCTAACCTATCGCCTAAGCGATCGCCTATGTTGACTTAGGCGGTGCCTAACCTATCGCCTAATTGAGGAAGTGAGCATAGGCAATGGTATAAGCATCGCCTACCCTATCTCCTATGTTGATATAGGCGGCGCCTAAGCCATCGCCTATATTGACATAGGTGGCACCTAACCTAGTGCATAAGTGAGGCAGTGATAATAGGTAATGGTATAAGGGGTGCCTAACCTATCGCCTATGTTGATATAGGTGGCGCCTATGGCATCTCCTATGTTTACATAGGCGGCGCCTAACCTATCTCCTTAGTGAGGAAACAAGCATAGGCAATGGTATAAGCGGCACCTAACCTATCGCCTATGTTTATATAGGCGGCGCCTAAGCGATCGCCTATGTTGACATAGGCGGCGCCTAACCTTTCGCCTAAGTGAGGTGGTGTGAATTGGCAATGGTATAAGCGGCGCCTAACCTATCGCCTATGTAGATAAAGGCGGCGCCTAATCCATCGACTATTTTGACATAGGCGGCGCCTAACATATAGCCTAAGTGAGGCGGTGAGAATTGGCAATGGTATAAGCAGCGCCTAAACTGTTGACTATATTGACATAGGTGGCACCTAACCTATCGCTCAAATGAGGTGGTGAACATAGGTAATGGTATAAGCGGCGCCTAACCTATCGCTTATGTTTACATAGGCGGCGCCTAACCTATCGCCTAAGTGAGGCAGCGAGCATAGGCAATGGTATAAGCGGCGCCTAACCTATCTCCTAGGTTGACATATGTGGAGCCTAAGCCATTTCCTATGTTTATATATACGGCGCCTAACCTATCGCCTAAGTGAGGAAGTAAGCACAGGCAACGGTATAAGCGGCCCATAACCTGTCTCCTATGTTGATATAGGCGGTGCCTAATCCATCGCATATGTTGACATAGGCGACACCTAACCTAACCCCTAAGGCAGTGAGCATAGATAATGGTATAAGAAACACCTAACCTATCGCCTATGTGGATATAGGTGGACCCTATGGCATAGCCTATGTTTACATAGGCGGCGCCTAACTTATCGCCTAAGTGAGGAAGCTAGCATAGGCAATGGTAAAAGCGGCGCCTAACCTATCGCCTATGTTGATATACGTGGCGCGTAAGCCATCTCCTATGTTTAAATAGGCGGCGTCTAATCTATCGCCTAAGTGAGGCAGTAAGCATAGGCAATGGTATAAGCGGCGCCTAACCTAACGCCTATGTTGATATAGGCAGCGCCTAAGCCATCGTCTATGTTGACCTGGGCTGCGCCTAACCTATCGCCTAAGTTAGGCGGTGAGCATAGGCAATGGTATAAGCGGTGCCTAACCTATCTCCTATGTTGATATAGGAGGCGCCTAAACGATCGCCTATGTTAACATAGGTAGTGCCTAACCTATCGCCAAAGTGAGGAACTGAGCATAGGCAATGGTATAAGCGGCGCCTAACCTATCGCCTATGTTGATATAGGCAGTGCCTAAGCCATAGCCTATATTGACATAGGTGGAGCCTAACCTATCGCCTAAGTGAGGTAATGAGCATAGATAGTGGTATAAGCGGCGCCTAACCTATCGCCTATGTTTATATAAGAGGCACCTATGCCATCGCCTATGTGAGGCAGTGAGCATAGCCAATGGTATAAGCGGCACCTAACGTATCGCCAAAGTAGATATAGGTGGCGCCTAAGCGATCGCCAATGTTGACTTAGGCGGCGCCTAAGCGATCACCTATGATGACTTTGGCGGCGCCTATCATATCACCTAAGTAAGGTGGTGAGCATAGGCAATGGTATAAGCGGTGCATAACCTATCGCTGATGTTGATATAGGTGGCGCCTAAGCCAAGGCCTATGTTGACATAGACCGAGCCTAACCTATCGCCTAAGTGAAAAAGTGAGCATAGGTAATGGTATAAGCGGCGCCTATCTATCGCCTATGTTGATATAGGTGGCGCCTAAGCCATCACCTATGTTGACATAGAAGGCGCCTAACCTATCGCCTAAGTGAGGCAGTGATCATAGGTGATGGTATAAGCGACTCCTAACTTATCTCCAATGTGGATATAGGTGGCCCCTATGGCATCACTTATGTTTACATAGGCGACGCCTAACCTATAGCCTCAGTCTGGCAGCAAACATAGGCAATGGTATAAGCGGCGCCTAACCTATCGCCTATGTTGACATACATGGCGCCTAAGCCATTGCGTATGTTCATCTATGCGGCACCCAACCTATCGACTAAGTAGGGCAGTAAGCATAGGCAATGGTATAAGCGGCGCCTAACCTATCGCCAATGTTGATATAGGCGGCGCCTAAGACATCGCCTATTTTGACGTAGGCGGTGCCTAACCTATCGCCTAATTGAGGCAGTGAGCATAGGCAATGGTATAAGCATCGCCTACCCTATCGCCTATGTTGATATAGGCGGCACCTAAGACATCGCCTATATTGACATAGGCGGCACCTATCCTATTGCCTAAGTGAGGCAGTGAAAATAGGAAATGGTGTAAGCGGCGCCTAACCTATCGCCTATGTTGATATAGGTGGAGCCTATGGCATCTCCTATGTTTACATAGGCGGCGCCTAACCTATCGCCTTAGTGAGGCAGCAAGCATAGGCAATGGTATAAGCGGCGCCTATCCTATCGCCTATGTTGATATAAGCGGCGCCTAAGCGACCGTTGATGTTGACATAGGCGGCGCCTAACCTATCGCCTAAGTGAGGCAGTGAGAATAGGCAATGGTATAAGCGTCGCCTAATGTGTCGCCTATGTTGATATAGGCGGCGCCTAATCCATCGACTATGTTGACATAGGCGGCACCTAACCTATCGCTTATGTGAGACAGTGAACATAGGTAATGGTATAAGCGGCGCCTAACCTATCACCTATGTTGACATAGGTGGCCATTATGGCATCTATTATGTTTACATAGGCGGTGCCTAACCTATCGCCTAAGTGAGGCATCGAGCAGAGGCAATGGTATAAGAGGCGCCTAACCTATCTCCTATGTTGATATAGGCGGAACCTAAGCGATCGCCTATTCTGACATAGGCAACGCCTAACCTATCACCTAAGTGAGGCGGTGAGATTAAGCAATGGTATAAGCAGCGCCTAACCTGTCTCCTATGTTGATATCAGCGGCGCCTAATCCATCGACTATGTTGACATAGGCGGCACCTAACCTATCGCTTAAGTGAGGCAGTGAACATAGGTAATGGTATAAGCGGCGCCTAACCTATCGCCTATGTTGACATAGGTGGCAACTATGGCATCGCTTATGTTTACATAGGCGGCGCCTAACCTATCGCCTAAGTGTGGCAGCGAGCATAGGCAATGGTATAAGCGGCGCCTAACCTATCGCCTATGTTTACATACGTGGCGTCTAAGCCATTGCCTATGTTTATATATGCGGCGCCTAACCTATCGCCTAATAGAGGAAGTAAGAACAAGCAATGGTATAAGCGGCCCCTAACCTGTCGCCCATGTTGATATAGGCGCCGCCTAATCCATCGCATATGTTGACATAGGCGGCACCTAACCTTTCCCCTAAGGCAGTGAGCATAGGTAATGGTTTAAGCGGCACCTAACCTATCCCCTATGTTGATATAGGTGGTGCCTATGGCATCACCTATGTTTACATAGGCGGTGCCTAACTTATCGCCTAAGTGAGGCAGCTAGCATAGGCAATGGTATAAGCTGCTACTAACCTATCGCCTATGTTGATATACGTGGCGCCTAAGCCATCGCCTATGTTTAAATAGGCGGCGGCTAATCTATCTCCTAAGTGAGGCAGCAAGCATAGGCAATGGTATAAGCGGCGCCTAACCTATCGTCTATTTTGATATAGGCAGCACCTAAGCCATCGCCTATGTTGACGTAGGACGTTCCTAACCTATCGCCTAATTGAGGCACTAAGCATAGGATATGGTATAAGCGGTGCCTATCCTATCGCCTATGTTTATATAGGCGGCACCTGCGCTATTGCCTATGTTGACATAGACGGAGCCTAACCTATCTCCTATGTAAGGCAGTGAGCATAAGAAATGGTATAAGCGGCGCCTAACCTATCGCCTATGTTGATATTGGCAACACCTAAGCCATCGTCTATGTTGACATAGGTTGCGCCTAACCTATGGCCTAAGTGAGGCGGTGAGCATAGGCAATGGTATAAACTATCGCCTATGTTAACATAGGTGGAGCCTAACCTATCGCCAAAGTGAGGCATCGAGCATAGGACATGGTATAAGCGGCGCCTAACATATCGCCTATGTTGATATAGGCAGCGCCTATGTTGACATAGGCGGTGCCTAACCTATCTCCTAAGTAAGGTAGTGAGCATAGACAATGGTATAAGCGGCACCTAACCTATCGCATATGTTGATATAGGAGGCACCTCTGCCATCGCCTAAGTGAGGCAGTGACCTATGCGAATGGTATAAATGGCGTCTAACCTATTGCCTATGTTGATATAGGCGGCGCCTAAGCGATCGCCTATGTTGACTTAGGCGGCGCCTAACCTATCTCCTAAGTAAGGCGGTGAGCATAGGCAATTGTATAAGCGGTGCATACCCTATCGCCTATGTTGATATAGGTGGCGCCTAAGCCATTGCCTATGTTGACATAGACCTAGCCTAACCTATCGCCTATGTGAGAATGTGAGCATAGGTAATGGTATAAGCGGCGCCTATCTATCGCCTATGTTGATATAGGTGGCACCTAAGCCATCACTTATGTTGACATAGAAGACACCAAACCTATCGCCAAGTGAGGCAGTGAGCATAGGCAATGGTATAAGAGGTACCTAACCTATCGCCTATGCTGATATAGACGGCGTCTAAGACATCGCCTATGTTGACATAGGCGGAGCCTAACCTATCACCTATGTGAGGCAATGAGAATAGGCAATGGTATAATGGGCGCCTAACCTATCGCCTATGCTGATATAGGCGGCGCCTAAGCCATCGCCTATGTTATCATAGGTGGCGCCTAACTTATCGCCTAAGTGAGGCAGTGAGCATAGGCAATGGTATATGCGGCGCCTAACCTATCGCCTATGTTGATATAGGCGGCGCCTAAGCCATCGCCTATGTTGACATAGGCGGCGTATAACCTATCGCCAATGTTGATATAGGTAGCACTATATCCATTGCCTCTGTTGACATAGGCGGCGTCTAACCTATCGCCTAAGTGAGGCAGTGAGCCTAGACAATTGTATAAGCGGCGCCTAACCTATCACCTATGTTTATATATGCGGCACATCAGCCATCGCCTAAGTGAGGCAGTTAGCATAGGCAATGGTATAAGCGGCGCCTAACCTATCGCCTATGTGGATATAGGCGGAGCCTAAGCGATCGCCTATGTTGACATAGGCGGCGCCTAACCTATCTCCTAAGTGAGACGGTGAGCATAGGCAATGGTATAAGCGGCGCCTAACCTGTCACCTATGTTGGTATAGGCGGCGCCTAATCCATCGACTATGTTGACATAGGCGGCACCTAACCTATCGCCTATGTGAGGCAGTGAGCATAGGTAATGGTATAAGCGGCGCCTAACCTATCACCTATGTTGATATACAGGGAGCCTAAGCAAATGCCTATGTTTATATATGCGGCACCCAACCTATGGCCTCAGTGAGGCAGTAAACATAGGCAATGGTATAAGCATCGCCTAATCTATCGCCAATGTTGATATAGGCGGCGACTAAGCCATCGCCTATGTTGACGTAGGCGGTGCCTAACCTATCGCCTAATGAGGCAGTGACCATAGGCAATGGTATAAGCGTTGCCTAATCTATCACCTATATTGATATCGGCGATGCCTAAGCCATCGACTATGTTGACATAGGCGGCACCTAACCTATCGCGTAAGTGAGGCAGTGAGCATAGGTAATGGTATAAGTGGCGCCTAAACTATCGCCTATGTTTACATTGGTGGCGCCTATGGCATCACTTATGTTTACATAGGCGGCGCCTAACATATCGCCTAAGTTAGGCAGCAAGCATAGGAACTGGTATATGCGGCGCCTAACCTATCGTCTATTTTTTCATACGTGGAGCCTAAGCCATTACCTATGTTTATATATGCAGCGCCTAACCTATCGCCTATGTTAGGCAGTAAGCATAGGCAATGGTATAAGCGGCCCCTAACCTGTTGCCTATATTGATATACGCGGGGCCTAATCCATCGCATATGTTGACATAGGCGGCACCTAACCTATGGCCTAAGGCAGTGAGCATAGGTAATGGTTTAAGCGGCACCTAACCTATCGCCTATGTTGATATAGGTGGTGCCTATGTCATCGCCTATGTTTACATAGGCGGTGCCTAACTTATCGCCTAAGTGAGGCAGCTAGCATAGGCAATGGTATAAGCTGCTACTAACCTATCGCCTATGTTGATATACGTGGCGCCTAAGCCATCGCCTATGTTTAAATAGGCGGCGGCTAATCTATCTCCTAAGTGAGGCAGCAAGCATAGGCAATGGTATAAGCGGCGCCTAACCTATCGTCTATTTTGATATAGGCAGCACCTAAGCCATCGCCTATGTTGACGTAGGAGGTTCCTAACCTATCGCCTAATTGAGGCAGTGAGCAAAGGAAATGGTATAAGCGGCGCCTAACCTATCGCCTATGTTGATATAGATGGCGCCTACATCATTGCCTTTGATGACATAGACGGAGCTTAACCTATCGCCTATGTCAGGCAGTGAGAATAGGATATGGTATAAGCGGTGCCTAACCTATCGCCAATGTTGATATAGGTGACGCCTAAGCCATCGTCTATGTTGACATAGACGACGCCTAACCTATCGCCTAAGTGAGGCAGTGAGCATAGGCAAATATATAAGTGGCGCCTAACCTATCGCCTATGTTGATATAGGAGGCGCCTAAACCATCGCCTATGTTATTATAGGTGGCGCCTAACCTATCGCCAAAGTGAGGCACTGAGCATAGGCAATGGTATAAGCGGCGCCTATCCTATCACCTATGTTGATATAGGCAGCGCCTAAGCCATTTCCTATGTTGACATAGGTGGCGCCTAACCTATCGCCTAAGTGAGGTAGTGAGCATAGAAAATGGTATAAGTGGCGCCGAACCTATCGCCTATGTTGATATAGGAGGCACCTGTGCCATCACCTAAGTGAGGCAGTGAGCATAGCCAATGGTATAAGCGGTGCCTAACCTATCGCCTATGTTGATATAGGCGGCGCCTAAGCGATCGCCTATGTTGACTTAGGCGGAGCATAGGCAATGGTATAAGCGGCGCATAACCAATCGCCTATGTTGATATAGGTGGCGCCTTAGCCATTGCATATGTTGACATAGACCAAGCCTAACCTATCGCCTACGTGAGAAAGTGAGCATAGGTAATGGTATAAGCAGCGCATATCTATCGCCTATATTGATATAGGTGGCGCCTATGCCATCACCTATGTTTACATAGATGGCGCCTAACCTATCGCCTAAGTAAGGCAGTGAGCATAGGCAATGGTATAAGCGGTGCCTAACCTATCGCCTATGCTGATATAGACGGCGCCTAAGCCATCGCCTATGTTGACATAGGCGGTGCCTAACCTATCGCCTATGCTGATATAGACGGCGCCTAAGCCATCGTCTATATTAACATAGGTGGCACCTAACCTATCGCCTAAGTGATTCAGTGATAATAGGCAATGGTATAACTGGAACGTAACCTATCGCCTATGTTGATATAGGTGACGCCTAAGCCATCGCCTATGTTGACATAAGTTGCACCTAACCTATCGCCTACGTGAGGCAGTGAGCATCGGCAATGGTATAAGCGGCGCTTAACCTATCGACTATGTTGATATAGGCGGCACCTAAGCCATCGCCTATGTTGACATAGGCAGCGCCTAACCTGTAGCCTATGTTGATATAGGCAACACAATATCCATTGCCTCTTTTGACATAGATGGCTTCTAAGCTATCGCCTAAGTTAGGCATTGAGCATAGACAATGGTATAAGCGACGTCTAACCTATCACCTATGTTGATATAGGCGGCACCTAAGCCATCGCCTAAGTAAGGAAGTTAGCATATACAATGGTATAAGAGGCGCCTAACCTATCGCCTGTGTTGATATAGACGGAGCCTAAGCGATCGCCAATGTTGACATAGCCGGCGCCTAACCTATTTCCTAATTACGGCGGTGAGCATAGGCAATGGTATAAGCGGTGCTTAACCTGTCGCCTATGTAGGTATAGGAGGGGCCTAATCCATCGACTATATTGACATTGGCGGCACCTAAACTATCTCTTAAGTGAGGCAGTGAGCATAGGTAATGGTATAAGCGGCGCCTAACCAATCGCCAATATTGATATAGGTGGCGCTTATGGCATCACTTATATTTACATAGGAGGTGCCTAACCTATCGCCTAAGTGAGGCAGCGAGCATAGGCAATGGTATAAGCGGAGCCTAACCTATCGCCTATATTGATATCTGTGGCACCTAAGCCATTGCCTATATTTATATATGTGGCGCCCAACCTATCGCCTAAGTGAGGCAGTAAGCATAGGCAATGGTATAAGCGGCACCTAACCTATCGCCTATGTTGATATACGTGGCGCCTAAGCCATTGACTATGTTTATATATGCAGCGCCCAACCTATCGACTAAGTGAGGAAGTAAGCATAGGCAATGGTATAAGCGGCGCTTTACCTATCGCCAACGTTGATATAGGCGGCGCCTAATCCATCGCCTATGTTGACATAGGCGTCGCCTAACCTATTGCCTAATTGAGGCAGTGACCATAGGCAATGTTATAAGCGTCGCCTAACCTACCGCCTATGTTGTTATAGGCGGCGCCTAAGCCATTGCCTATATTAACATAGGTGGGACCTAACCTATCGCCTAAGTGAGTCAGTCAGAATTGGCAATGGTATAACCGGAACCTAACCTATCGCCTATGTTGATATAGGCGGCGCCTAAGCCATCGCCTATGTTGACATAAGTGGCGCCTATCTTATCGCCTACGTGAGGCAGTGAGCATAGGCAATTGTATAAGCGGCGCTTAACCTATCACCTATGTTGATATAGGCGGCGCCTAAGCCATCGCGTATGTTGACATAGGCGGCGCCTAACCTATCGCCTATGTTGATATAGGCAACACCATATCCATTGCCTCTTTTGACATAGATGGCTTCTAAACTGTCGCCTAAGTGAGGCATTGAGCATAGACAATGGTATAAGCGGCGCCTAACCTATCACCTATGTTGATATAGGCGGCACCTAAGCCATCGCCTAAGTGAGGCAGTTAGCATATACAATGGTATATGAGGCGCCTAACCTATCGCCTGTGTTGATATAGGTGGAGCCTAAGCGATCGCCAATGTTGACATAGGCGGCGCCTAACCTATCTCCTAATTGAGGCAGTGAGCATAGGCAATGGTATAAGAGGCGCTTAACCTGTCGCCTATGTTGGTATAGGCGGCGCCTAATCCATCGACTATATTGACATAGGCGGCACCTATCCTATCGCTTACGTGAGGCAGTGAGCATAGGTAATGGTATAAACGGCGCCTAACCTATCACCAATGTTGATATAGGTGGCGCTTATGGCATCGCTTATGTTTCTATAGTCGGCGCCTAACCTATCTCCTAAGTAAGGCGGTGAGCATAGGCAATGGTATAAGCGGTGCCTAACTTTTCGCCTATGTTGGTTAGGCGGCGCCTAATCCATCGACTATGTTTACATAGGCGGAACCTAACCTATCGCCTAAGTGAGGCAGTGAGCATAGGTAATGGTATAAGCGATGCCTAACCTATCGCCAATGTTGATATAGGTGGGGCCTATGGCATCGCTTATGATTCCATTGGCGGCGCCTAACCTATCGCCAAAGTGAGGCAGCGAGCATAGGCAAAGGTATAAGTGGCGCCTAACCTATCACCTATGTTAGTATAAGTGGCGCCTAATCCATTGCCTATGTTTATATATGCAGCGCCCAACCTATCGACTAAGTGAGGAAGTAAGCATAGGCAATGGTATAAGCGGCGCTTTACCTATTGCCAATGTTGATATAGGCGGCACCTAAGCCATCGCCTATGTTGACCTAGGCGGCGCCTAACCTATCGCCTAATTGAGGCAGTGACCATAGGCAATAGTATAAGCGTCTCCTAACCTATTGCCTATGTTGTTATAGGCGGCGCCTAAGCCATCGTCTATATTAACATAAGTGGCACCTAACCTATCGCCTAAGTGATTCAGTGAGAATAGGCAATGGTATAACTGGAACCTAACCTATCGCCTATGTTGATATAGGCGGCGCCTACACCATCGCCTATGTTGACATAAGTGGCGCCTAACCTATAGACTATGTGAGGCAGTGAGCATAGGCAATGGTATAAGCGGCGCTTAACCTATCTCCTATGTTGATATAGGCGGCGCCTAAGCCATCGCATATGTTGACATAGGCGGCGCCTAACCTATAGCGTATGTTGATATAGGTAACACCATATCCATTGCCTCTTTTGCCATAGATGGCTTCTAACCTATCGCCTAAGTGATGCATTTAGCATAGACAATGGTATAAGCGGCGCCTAACCTATCACCTATGTTGATATAGGCGGCACCTAAGCCATCGCCTAAGTGAGGCATTAGCATATACAATGGTATAAGAGGCGCCTAACCTATCGCCTATGTTGATATAGGCGGAGCCTAAGCGATCGCCAATGTTGACATAGGCGGCGCCTAACCTATTTCCTAATTGAGGCGGTGAGCATTGGCAATGGTATAAACGGTGCTTAGCCTGTCGCCTATGTTGGTATAGGCGGCATCTAATCTATCGACTATATTGACATAGGCGGCGCCTAAACTATCGCTTAAGTAAGGCAGTGAGCATAGGTAATGGTATAAGCGGTGCCTAACCTATCGCCAATATTGATATAGGTGGCGCTTATGGCATCGCTTATGTTTACATAGGCGGTGCCTAACCTATCGCCTAAGTGAGGCAGCGATCATAGGCAATGGTATAAGCGGCGCCTAACCTATCGCCTATATTGATATATGTGGCACCTAAGCCATTGCCAATGTTTATATATGCGGCGCCCAACCTATCGCCTAAGTGAGGCAGTAAGCATAGGCAATGGTATAAGCGGCGCATAACCTATCGCCTATGTTGATATACGTGGCGCCTAAGCCATTGCCTATGTTTATATAAGCAGCGCCAACCTATCGACTAAGTGAGGAAGTAAGCATAGGCAATGCTATAAGCGGCGCTTTACCTATCGCCAACGTTGATATAGGCGGCGCCTAATCCATCGCCTATGTTGACGTAGGCGTCGCCTAACCTATTGCCTAATTGAGGGAGGGACCATAGGCAATGGTATAAGCATCGCCTAACCTATCGCCTATGTTGTGATAGGCGGCGCCTAAGCCATCGCCTATATTAACATAGGTGGCACCTAACCTATCACCTAAGTGAGTCAGTGAGAATAGGCAATGGTATAACCGGCACCTAACCTATCGCCTATGTTGATATAGGCGACGCCTAATCCAGCGCCTATGTTGACATAAGTGGCGCCTAACCTATCGCCTACGTGAGGCAGTGAGCATAGGCAATTGTATAAGCGACGCTTAACCTATCACCTATGTTGATATAGGCGGCGCCTAAGCCATCGCCTATGTTGACATAGGCGGCGCCTAACCTATCGCCTATGTTGATATATGAAACACCATATCCATTGCCTCTTTTGACATAGATGGCTTCAAACCTATCGCCTATGTGAGGCATTGAGCATAGACAATGGTATAAGCGGCGCCTAACCTATCACCAATGTTGATATAGGCGGCACCTAAGCCATCGCCTAAGTGAGGCAGTTAGCATATACAATGGTATAAGAGGCGCCTAACCTATCGCCTTTGTTGATATAGGCGGAGCCTAAGCGATCGCAAATGTTGACATAGGCGGCGCCTTACCTATCTCCTAATTGTGGCGGTAAGCATAGGCAATGGTATAAGCGGCGCATAACCTGTCGCCTATGTTGGTATAGGCGGCGCCTAATCCATCGACTATATTGACATTGGCGGCACCTACCTTATCGCTTAAGTGAGGCAGTGAGCATAGGTAATGGTATAAACGGCGCCTCACCTATCACCAATGTTGATATAGGTGGCGCTTATGGAATCGCTTATGTTTACATAGGCAGTGCCTAACCTATCGCCTAAGTGAGGCAGCGAGCATAGGCAATGGTATAAGCGGCGCCTAACCTATCGCCTATATTGATATATGTGGCGCCAAAGCCATTGCCTATGTTTATATATGCGGCGCCCAACCTATCGCCTAAGTGAGGCAGTATGCATAGGCAATGGTATAAGCGGATCCTAACCTATCGCCAATGTTGATATTGGCGGTGGCTAAGCCATCACCTATGTTGACATTGGCGGCGCCTAACCTATCGCTTATGTTTATATAGAAAACACCATATCCATTGCCTCTGTTGTCATAGGCGGCGTCTAACCTATCGCCTAAGTGAGGCAGTGAGCATAAAAAATGGTATAAGTGGTGCGTAACCTATCACCTATGTTGATATAGGCGACAACTAAGCCATCGCCTAAGTTAGGCAGTTAGCATAGGCAATGGTATAAGCGATGCCTAACCTATCGCCAATGTTGATATAAACGGCGCCTAAGCCATCGCCTATGTTGACGTAGGTGGCGCCTAACCTATCGCCTAATTGAGGCAGTGACCATAGGCAATGGTATAAGCGTCGCCTAACCTATCGCCTATGTTGTTATAGGTGGCGCCTAAGCCATCGCCTATATTAACATAGGTGGCACCTAACCTATCTCCTAAGTGAGTCAGTGAGAATAGGCAATGGTATAACTGGCACCTAACCTATCGCCTATGTTGATATAGGCGGCGCCTAAGCCATTGCCTATGTTGACATAAGTGGCGCCTAACCTATCGCCTACGTGAGGCAGTGAGCATACGCAATGGTATAAGCGGCGCTTAACCTATGGCCTATGTTGATATAGGCGGCGCCTAAGCCATCTCCTATGTTGACATAGGCGGCGCCTAACCTATCGCCTATGTTTATATAGGCAACACCATATCCATTGCCACTTTTTACATAGGCGGCTTCTAACATATCGCCTAAGTGAGGCAGTGAGCATAGACAATGGTATAAGCGGCGCCTAACCTATCGCCAATGTTGATATAGGCGGTGCCTAAGCCATCGTCTATGTTGACGTAGGCGGTGCCTAACCTATCGTCTAATTGAGGTAGTGACCATAGGAAATGGTATAAGCATTGCCTAACCTATCGCCTATGTTGATATAGGCGACGCCTAAGCCATCACCTATATTGACATAGGCGGCACCTAACCTATCGCCTAAGTGAGGCACTGAGCATAGGTAATGATATAAGCAGCCCCTAACCTATCGCCTATATTGATATAGGTGGCGCCTATGGCATCTCCTATGTTTACATAGGCGGCGCCTAACCTATCGCCTAAGTGAGGCAGCAAGCATAGCCAATGGTATAAGTGGCGCCTAACCTATCGCCTATGTTAATATAGGCGGGCCCTAAGCGATCGCCTATGTTAACATAGGCAGCACCTAACCTATCTCCAAAATGAGGCGGTGAGAATAGGCAATGGTATAAGCGGCGCCTATCCTGTCGCCTATGTTGATATAGGCGGCACGTAATCCATCGACTATGTTGACATAGGTGGCACCTAACCTATCGCCTAAGTGAGGCAGTGAGCATAGGTAATGGTATAAGCGGCCCCTAACCTATCGCCTATGTTGACATAGGTGGCGCCTATGGCATCGCTTATGTTTACATAGGCGGCGCCTAACCTATCGCCTAATTGAGGCAGCGAGCATAGGCAATGGTATAAGCGGTGCCTAACCTATTAACTATGTTGACATATATGGCGCCTAAGACATTGCCTATGTTTATATATGCGGCGTTTAACCTACCGCCTAAGTGAGGCAGTAAGAATAGGCAATGGTATCAGCGGCGCCTAACCTGTCGCCTATGTTGATATAGACGGCGCCTAATCCATCGCATATGTTGACATAGGCGGCACCTAACCTATCATCTAAGTGAGGCAGTGAGCATAGGTAATGGTATAAGCGGCGCCTAACCTATCGCCTATGTTGCTATAGCTGGCGTCTATGGCATCGCCTATATTTACATAGGCGGCGCCTAACCTATCGCTTAAGTGAGGCAGCAAGCATAGGCAATGGTATAAGCGGGGCCTAACCTATCGCCTATGTTTATATACGTGGCGCCAAAGCCATTGCATATATTTATATATGCGGCCCCTAACCTATCGCCTAAGTGAGGCAGTAAGCATAGGCAATGCTATAAGTGGCACCTAACTTAATGCCTATATTGATATAGGCGGTGCCTAAGGCACCGCCTATGTTGACGTAGGTGGTGCCTAACCTATCACCTAATTGAGGCAGTGAGCATAGGCAATGGTATAAGCGGCAGATAACCTATCTCCTATGTTAATATATGCGGCGCCTAAGCCATTGACTATATTGACATAGACGGAGCCTAACCTATCGCCTAAGTGAGGCAGTGAGTATAGGCAATAGTATAAGCGGAACCTAACCTATCGCCTATGTTGATATAGGAGGCGCCTAAACCAATGCCTATGTTAACATGGGCGGCGCCTAACTTATAGCTAAATTGAGTCACTGAGTATAGGCAATGGTATAAGCGGCGCCTAACCTATCGCCTATATTGATATAGGCAGCGCCTAAGCCATCGCCTATGTTGACATACCCGACGCCTAACCTATTACCTAAGTGATGTAGTGAGCATAGAAAATGGTATAAGAGGCTCCTAACCTATCGCCTATGTTGATATAGGTGGCACCTAAGCCATCGCCTAAGTAAGGACGAGAGCATAGCCAATGGTATAAGCGGCGCCTAACCTATCGCCTAAGTAAGGCGGTGAGCATAGACACTGGTATAGGATGCGCATAACCTATCGCCTATGTTGATATAGGTGGCGCCTAAGATATTGCCTATGTTGACTTAGACGGAGCCTAACTTATCGCCTAATTGAGGCAGTGAGCATAGGTAATGGTATAAGCAGCGCCTAACCTATCTCCTATGTTGATATAGGTGGCGCCGAAGCCATCACCTATGTTGACATAGAAGGCGCATAACTTATTGCCTAAGTGAGTCAGTGAGCATAGGCAATGGTATAAGCTGTGCCTAACCTATCTCCTATGTTGATATAGAACGCGCCTAAGACATCGCCTATGTTGACATAGGCGGTGCCTAACCGATCACCTAATTGAGGCAGTGAGCATAGGCAATTGTATAACCAGCGCCTAACCTATCGTGTATGTTGATATAGGCGGCGCCTAGTCCATCGCCTATGTTAACATAGGCGGCGCCTAACCTATCCCCTAAGTGAGGTGGGAAGGCTAGGCAATGGTATAAACGGCGCCTAACCTATCGCCTATGTTGATATACTTGGTGCCTAAGCAATTGCATATGTTTATATATGTGGCGCCTAACCTATCGCCTATGTGAGGCCGTAAGCATAGACAATGGTATAAGCGGCGCCTAACCTATCGTCTATGTGAGTCAGTGAGAATAGGCAATGGTATAACCAGCGCCTAACCTATCGCCTATTTTTATATAGGCGGCGCCTAGTCCATCGCCTATGTTGACATAGGCGGCACCTAACCTATAACCTAAGTGAGGCAGTGAGCATAGGCAATTTAATAAGCGGCGCCTAACCTATCGCCTATATTTACATAGGCAGCGCCTAACCTATTGCCTTAGTGAGGCAGCAAGAATAGGAAATGGTATAAGCGACGCCTAACCTATCGCCTATGTTGATATTGGCGGTGCCTCAGCGATCGCCTATGTTGACATAGACGGTGCCTAACCTATAGTCTAATTGAGGTAGTGACCATAGGCAATGGTATAAGCGTCGCCTAACCTATCGCCTATGTTGATATAGGCGACGCCTAAGCCATCGCCTATATTGACATAGGCGGCACCTAACCTATGGCCTAAGTGAGGCACTGAGCATAGGTAATGATATAAGCGGCCCCTAACCTATCGCCTATGTTGATATAGGTTGCACCTATGGCATCTCCTATGGTTACATAGGCGGCGCCTAACCTATCGCCTAAGTGAGGCAGCAAGCATAGGAAATGGTATAAGCAGCGCCTAACCTATCGCCTATGTTAATATAGGCGGGCCCTAAGCGATCGCCTATATTGACATAGGCGGCACGTAACCTATCTCCTATGTGAGGCGGTGAGAATAGGCAATGGTATAAGCGGCACCTAACCTGTCGCCTATGTTGATATAGGCGGCACCTAATCCATCGACTATGTTGACATAGGTGGCACCTAACCTATCGCCTAAGTGAGGCAGTTAGAATAGGTAATGGTATACGCGGCCCCTAACCTATCGCCTATGTTGACATAGGTGGCGCCTATGGCATCGCTTAAGTTTACATAGGCGGCGCCTAACCTATCGCCTAATTGAGGCAGTGAGCATAGGCAATGGTATAAGCGGCGCCTAACCTGTCGCCTATGTTGATATAGGCGGCGCCTAATCCATCGCATATGTTGACATAGGTTGCACCTAACCTAATATCTAAGTGAGGCAGTGAGCATAGGTAATGGTATAAGCGGCGCCTAACCTATCGCCTATGTTTACATAGGCGGCGCCTAACCTATCGCCTAAGTGAGGCAGCAAGCATAGGAAATGGTATAAGCGGGGCCTAACCTATCGCCGATGTTTATATACGTGGCGCCAAAGCCATTGCGTATGTTTATATATGCGGCGCCTAACCTATCGCCTAAGTGAGGCAGTAAGCATAGGCAATGCTATAAGTGGCGCCAAACTTAACGCCTATGTTGATATAGGCGGTTCCTAAGCCACCGCCTATGTTGATGTAGGTGGTGCCTAAGCTATCGCCTAAGTGAGGCAGTGAGCATAGGCAATGGTATAAGCGGCAGATAACCCATCTCTTATGTTATTATATGCGGCGCCTAAGCCATTGCCTATGTTGACATAGACGGAGCCTAACCTATCGCCTAAGTGAGGCAGTGAGTATAGGCAATGGTATAAGCGGAACCTAACCTATCGCCTATGTTGATATAGGAGGAGCCTAAACCAATGCCTATGTTAACATAGGCGGCGCCTAACATATAGCTAAATTGAATCACTGAGTATTGGCAATGGTATAAGCGGCGCCTAACCTATCGCCTATGTTCATATAGGCAGCGCCTAAGCCATCGCCTATGTTGACATACGCGGCGCCTAACCTATTACCTAAGTGATGTAGTGAGCATAGAAAATGGTATAAGAAGCTCCTAACCTATCGCCTATGTTGATATAGGTGGCACCTAAGCCATTGCCTAAGTAAGGACGAGAGCATAGCCAGTGGTATAAGCGGCGCCTAACCTATCGCCTAAGTAAGGCGGTGAGCATAGGCACTGGTATAGGATGCGCATAACCTATCGCCTATGTTGATATAGGTGGCGCCTAAGATATTGCCTATGTTGACTTAGATGGAGCCTAACCTATCGCCTAAGTGAGGCAGTGAGCATAGGTAATGGTTTAAGCGGCGCCTAACCTATCTCCTATGTTGATATAGGTGGCGCCAAAGCCATCACCTATGTTGACATAGAAGGCGCATAACTTATCGCCTAAGTGAGTCAGTGAGCATAGGCAATGGTATAAGCAGTGCCTAACCTATCTCCTATGTTGATATAGAACGCGCCTAAGACATCGCCTATGTTGACATAGGCGGTGCCTAACCTATCACCTAATTAAGGCAGTGAGCATAGGCAATTGTATAACCAGCACCTAACCTATCGTGTATGTTGATATAGGCGGCGCCTAGTCCATCGCCTATGTTAACATAGGCGGCGTCTAACCTATCCCCTAAGTGAGGCGGTAAGGAGAGGCAATGGTATAAACGGCGCCTAACCTATCGCCTATGTTTATATACATGGTGCCTAAGCCATTGCCTATGTTTATATATGCGGCGCCTAACCTATCGCCTAAGTGAGGAAGTAAGCATAGACAATGGTATAAGCGGCGCCTAACCTATCGTCTATGTGAGGCAGTGAGAATAGGCAATGGTATAACCAGCGCCTAACCTATCGCCTATGTTTATGTAGGCGGCGCCTAGTCCATCGCCTATGTTGACATAGGCAGCGCCTAACCTATAACCTAAGTGAGGCAGTAAGCATAGGCAATGTTATAAGCGGCGCCTAACCTATCGCCTATGTTTACATAGGAAGCGCCTAACCTATTGCCTTAGTGAGGCAGCAAGAATAGGCAATGGTATAAGTGACACCTAACCTATTGCCTATGTTGATATATGTGGCGCCTCAGCGATCGCCTATGTTGAAATAGACGGAGCCTAACCTATAGCCTAAGTGAGGCGGTGAGAATAGCCAATGGTATAATCGGCGCCTAACCTATCGCCTATGATGATATACGTGGTGCCTAACCCATTTTCTATGTTTATATATGCGGCGCCTAACCTATCGCCTTAGTGAGGCAGTAAGCATAGGCAATGGTATAAGCGGCGCCTAACCTATCGCCTATGTGAGGTAGTGAGAATAGGCAATAGTATAACCAGTGCCTAACCTATCGCCTATGTTGATATAGGCGGTACCTAGTCCATCGCCTCTGTTGACATAGGCGGCGCCTATCCTAAAACCTAAGTGAGGCAGTGAGCATAGGCAATGTTATAAGCGGCACCTAACCTATCGCCTATGTTTACATGGGCAGCGCCTAACCTATTGCATTAGTGAGGCAGCAAGCATAGGCAATGGTATAAGCGATGCCTAGCCTATCTCCTATGTTGATATAGGAGGCGCCTAAGCGATCGCCTATGTTGACATAGACGGTGCCTAACCTATCGCCTAAGTGAGGCGGTGAGAATAGGCAATGGTATAAGCGGCGCCTAACCTGTCGCCTATGTTGATATAGGCGGTACCTAACCTATCGCCTAAGTAAGGTAGTGAGCATAGGTGCTGGTTTAAGAGGCGCCTAACCTATCGCCTATTTTGACATAGGTGGCGCTTATGGCATCGCTTATGTTTACATAGGCAGAGCCTAACCTATCGCCTAAGTGAGGCAGCGAGCATAGGCAATGTTATAAGCGGCGGCTAACCCTTCGCCTATGATGACATACGTGGCGCCTAAGCCATTGCCTATGTTTATATATACGGCGCCTAACCTATCGCCTAAGTGAGGCAGTAAGCATAGGCAATGGTATAAGCGGCCCCTAACCTGTCGCCAATGTTGATAAAGGCGGCGCCTAATCCATCGCATATGTTGACATAGGCGGAACCTAACCTATCACCTAAGGCAGTGAGCATTGGTAATGGTATAAGCGACGCCTAACCTATCGCCTATGTTGATATAGGTGGCGCCTATGGCATCGCCTATGTTTACATAGGCGGCGGCTAACTTATCGCCTAAGTGAGGCAGCTAGCATAGGCAATGGTATATGCAGCGCCTAACCTATCGCCAATGTTGATATACGTGGCGCCTAAGCCATCCCCTATGTTTAAATAGGCGGCGGCTAATCTATCGCCTAAGTGAGGCAGTAAGCATAGGCAATGGTATAAGAGGCGCCTAAACTAACGCCTATGTAGATATAGGAAGCGCCAAGCCATCGCCTATGTTGACGTAGGCGGTGCCTAACGTATCGCCTAATTGAGGCAGTGTGCATACGAAATGGTATAAGCGGCGCCTAACCTATCGCCTATGTTGATATAGTCGGCACCTAAGCGATTGCCTATGTTAACATAGACGGAGCCTAATCTATCGCCTATGTCAGGAAGTGAGCATAGAAAATGGTATAAGCGGCGCCTAACCTATCACCTATGTTGATATAGGCGACGCCTAAGCTATCGTCTATGTTGACATAGGCGGCGCCTAACCTATCGCCTAAGTGAGGCAGTGAGCATAGGCAATGGTATAAGCGGCGCCTAACCTATCGCCTATGTTTATATAGGAGGCGGCTAAACCATCGCCTATGTTAACATAGGTGGTTCCTAACCTATCGCCAAAGTGAGGCACTGAGGATAGGCAATGGTATAAGCGGTGCCTAACCTATCTCCTATGTTGATATAGGTGGCGCCGAAGCCATCACTTATGTTGACATAGAAGGCGCATAACTTATTGCCTAAGTGAGTCAGTGAGCATAGGCAATGGTATAACCAGTGCCTAACCTATCTCCTATGTTGATATAAAACGCGCCTAAGACATCGCCTATGTTGACATAGGCGGTGCCTAACCTATCACCTAATTGAGGCAGTGAGCATAGGCAATTGTATAACCAGCGCCTAACCTATCATGTATGTTGATATAGGCGGCGCCTAGTCCATCACCTATGTTAACATAGGCGGCGCCTAACCTATCCCCTAAGTGAGGCGGTAAGGATAGGCAATGGTATAAACAGCGCCTAACCTATCTCCTATGTTGATATACGTGGTGCCTAAGCCATTGCCTATGTTTATATATGCGGCGCCTAACCTATCTCCTAAGTGAGGCAGTAAGCATAGACAATGGTATAAGCGGCGCCTAACCTATCGTCTATGTGAGGCAGTGAGAATAGGCAATGGTATAACCAGCGCCTAACCTATCGCCTATGTTTATATAGGCGGCGCCTAGTCCATCGCCTATGTTGACATAGGCGGCGCCTAACCTATATCCTAAGAGAGGCAGTGAGCATAGGCAATGTTATAAGCGGCGCCTAACCTATCGCCTATGTTTACATAGGCAGCGCCTAACCTATTGCCTTAGTGAGGCAGCAAGAATAGGCAATGGTATAAGCGACGCCTAACCTATCGCCTATGTTCATATAGGCGGCGCCTCAGCGATCGCCTATATTGACATAGACGGTGCCTAACCTATAGCCTAAGTGAGGCGGTGAGAATAGGCAATGGTATAACCAGCGCCTAACCTATGGCCTATGTTGATATGCGTGTGCCTAACCCATTGCCTATGTTTATATATGCGGCGCCTAACCTATCGCCTAAGTGAGGCAGTAAGCATAGGCAATGGTATAAGCGGCGCCTAACCTATCGCCTATGTGAGGTAGTGAGAATAGGCAATGGTATAACCAGCGCCTAACCTATCGCCTATGTTGATATAGGCGGCACCTAGTCCATCGCCTATGTTGACATAGGCGGCGCCTAACCTATAACCTAAGTGAGGCAGTGAGCATAGGCAATGTTATAAGCGGCACCTAACCTATCGCCTATGTTTACATAGGCAGCACCTAACCTATTGCATTAGTGAGGCAGCAAGCATAGGCAAAGGTATAAGGGATGCCTAGCCTATCTCCTATGTTGATATAGGCGGCGCCTAAGCGATCGCCTATGTTGACATAGACGGTGCCTAACCTATCGCCGAAGTGAGGCGGTGAGAATAGGCAATGGTATAAGCGGCGCCTAACCTGTCGCCTATGTTGATATACGCGGTACCTAACCTATCGCCTAAGTGAGGCAGTGAGCATAGGTGCTGGTTTAAGAGGCGCCTAACCTATCGCCTATGTTGACATAGGTGGCGCTTATGGCATCGCTTATGTTTACATAGGCAGAGCCTAACCTATAGCCTAAGTGAGGCAGCGAGCATAGGCAATGTTATAAGCGGCGGCTAACCCTTCGCCTATGATGACATACGTGGCGCCTAAGCCATTGCCTATGTTTATATAAACGGAGCCTAACCTATCGCCTAAGTGAGGCAGTAAGCATAGGCAATGGTATAAGCGGCCTCTAACCTGTCGCCAATGTTGATAAAGGCGGCGCCTAATCCATCGCATATGTTGACATAGGCGGAACCTAACCTATCACCTAAGGCAGTGAGCATTGGTAATGGTATAAGCGACGCCTAACCTAACGCCTATGTTGATATAGGTGGCGCCTATGGCATCGCCTATGTTTACATAGGCGGCGGCTAACTTATCGCCTAAGTGAGGCAGCTAGCATAGGCAATGGTATATGCAGCGCCTAACCTATCGCCTATGTTGATATACGTGGCGCCTAAGCCATCCCCTATGTTTAAATAGGCGGCGGCTAATCTATCGCCTAAGTGAGGAAGTAAGCATAGGCAATGGTATAAGAGGCGCCTAAACTAACGGCTATGTAGATATAGGAAGCGCCAAGCCATCGCCTATGTTGACGTAGGCGGTGCCTAATGTATCGCCTAATTGAGGCAGTGTGCATACGAAATGGTATAAGCGGCGCCTAACCTATCGCCTATGTTGATATAGTCGGCACCTAAGTGATTGCCTATGTTAACATAGACGGAGCCTAACCTATCGCCTATGTCAGGAAGTGAGCATAGAAAATGGTATAAGCGGCGCCTAACCTATCACCTATGTTGATATAGGCGACGCCTAAGCCATCGTCTATGTTGAAATAGGCGGCGCCTAACCTATCTCCTAAGTGAGGCAGTGAGCATAGGCAATGGTATAAGCGGCACCTAACCTATCGCCTATGTTTATATAGGAGGCGGCTAAACCATCGCCTATGTTAACATAGGTGGTGCCTAACCTATCGCCAAAGTGAGGCACTGAGGATAGGCAATGGTATAAGCGGTGCCTAACCTATCTCCAATGTTGATATAGTTGGCGCCGAAGCCATCACCTATGTTGACATAGAAGGCGCATAACTTATCGCCTAAGTGAGTCAGTTAGCATAGGCAATGGTATAACCAGTGCCTAACCTATCTCCTATGTTGATATAAAACGCGCCTAAGACATCGCCTATGTTGACATAGGCGGTGCCTAACCTATCACCTAATTGAGGTAGTGAGCATAGGCAATTGTATAACCAGCGCCTAACCTATCATGTATGTTGATATAGGCGGTGCCTAGTCCATCACCTATGTTAACATAGGCGGCGCCTAACCTATCCCCTAAGTGAGGCGGTAAGGATAGGCAATGGTATAAACAGCGCCTAACCTATCTCCTATGTTGATATACGTGGTGCCTAAGCCATTGCCTATGTTTATATATGCGGCGCCAAACCTATCTCCTAAGTGAGGCAGTAAGCATAGACAATGGTATAAGCGGCGCCTAACCTATCGTCTATGTGAGGCAGTGAGAATAGGCAATGGTATAACCAGCGCCTAACCTATCGCCTATGTTTATATAGGCGGCGCCTAGTCCATCGCCTATGTTGACATAGGCGGCGCCTAACCTATATCCTAAGTGAGGCAGTGAGCATAGGCAATGTTATAAGCGGCGCCTAACCTATCGCCTATGTTTACATAGGCAGCGCCTAACCTATTGCCTTAGTGAGGCAGCAAGAATAGGCAATGGTATAAGCGACGCCTAACCTATCGCCTATGTTCATATAGGCGGCGCCTCAGCGATCGCCTATATTGACATAGACGGTGCCTAACCTATAGCCTAAGTGAGGCGGTGAGAATAGGCAATGGTATAAGCAGCGCCTAACTTATGGCCTATGTTGATATACGTGTGCCTAACCCATTGCCTATGTTTATATATGCGGCGCCTAACCTATCGCCTAAGTGAGGCAGTAAGCATAGGCAATGGTATAAGCGGCGCCTAACCTATCGCCTATGTGAGGTAGTGAGAATAGGCAATGGTATAACCAGCGCCTAACCTATCGCCTATGTTGATATAGGCGGCACCTAGTCCATCGCCTATGTTGACATGGGCGGCGCCTAACCTATAACCTAAGTGAGGCAGTGAGCATAGGCAATGTTATAAGCGGCACCTAACCTATCGCCTATGTTTACATAGGCAGCGCCTAACCTATTGCATTAGTGAGGCAGCAAGCATAGGCAATGGTATAAGCGATGCCTAGCCTATCTCCTATGTTGATATAGGTGGCGCCTATGGCATCGCCTATGTTTACATAGGCGGCGGCTAACTTATCGCCTAAGTGAGGCAGCTAGCATAGGCAATGGTATATGCAGCGCCTAACCTATCGCCTATGTTGATATACGTGGCGCCTAAGCCATCCCCTATGTTTAAATAGGCGGCGGCTAATCTATCGCCTAAGTGAGGAAGTAAGCATAGGCAATGGTATAAGAGGCGCCTAAACTAACGGCTATGTAGATATAGGAAGCGCCAAGCCATCGCCTATGTTGACGTAGGCGGTGCCTAATGTATCGCCTAATTGAGGCAGTGTGCATACGAAATGGTATAAGCGGCGCCTAACCTATCGCCTATGTTGATATAGTCGGCACCTAAGTGATTGCCTATGTTAACATAGACGGAGCCTAACCTATCGCCTATGTCAGGAAGTGAGCATAGAAAATGGTATAAGCGGCGCCTAACCTATCACCTATGTTGATATAGGCGACGCCTAAGCCATCGTCTATGTTGAAATAGGCGGCGCCTAACCTATCTCCTAAGTGAGGCAGTGAGCATAGGCAATGGTATAAGCGGCACCTAACCTATCGCCTATGTTTATATAGGAGGCGGCTAAACCATCGCCTATGTTAACATAGGTGGTGCCTAACCTATCGCCAAAGTGAGGCACTGAGGATAGGCAATGGTATAAGCGGTGCCTAACCTATCTCCAATGTTGATATAGTTGGCGCCGAAGCCATCACCTATGTTGACATAGAAGGCGCATAACTTATCGCCTAAGTGAGTCAGTTAGCATAGGCAATGGTATAACCAGTGCCTAACCTATCTCCTATGTTGATATAAAACGCGCCTAAGACATCGCCTATGTTGACATAGGCGGTGCCTAACCTATCACCTAATTGAGGTAGTGAGCATAGGCAATTGTATAACCAGCGCCTAACCTATCATGTATGTTGATATAGGCGGTGCCTAGTCCATCACCTATGTTAACATAGGCGGCGCCTAACCTATCCCCTAAGTGAGGCGGTAAGGATAGGCAATGGTATAAACAGCGCCTAACCTATCTCCTATGTTGATATACGTGGTGCCTAAGCCATTGCCTATGTTTATATATGCGGCGCCAAACCTATCTCCTAAGTGAGGCAGTAAGCATAGACAATGGTATAAGCGGCGCCTAACCTATCGTCTATGTGAGGCAGTGAGAATAGGCAATGGTATAACCAGCGCCTAACCTATCGCCTATGTTTATATAGGCGGCGCCTAGTCCATCGCCTATGTTGACATAGGCGGCGCCTAACCTATATCCTAAGTGAGGCAGTGAGCATAGGCAATGTTATAAGCGGCGCCTAACCTATCGCCTATGTTTACATAGGCAGCGCCTAACCTATTGCCTTAGTGAGGCAGCAAGAATAGGCAATGGTATAAGCGACGCCTAACCTATCGCCTATGTTCATATAGGCGGCGCCTCAGCGATCGCCTATATTGACATAGACGGTGCCTAACCTATAGCCTAAGTGAGGCGGTGAGAATAGGCAATGGTATAAGCAGCGCCTAACTTATGGCCTATGTTGATATACGTGTGCCTAACCCATTGCCTATGTTTATATATGCGGCGCCTAACCTATCGCCTAAGTGAGGCAGTAAGCATAGGCAATGGTATAAGCGGCGCCTAACCTATCGCCTATGTGAGGTAGTGAGAATAGGCAATGGTATAACCAGCGCCTAACCTAACGCCTATGTTGATATAGGCGGCACCTAGTCCATCGCCTATGTTGACATGGGCGGCGCCTAACCTATAACCTAAGTGAGGCAGTGAGCATAGGCAATGTTATAAGCGGCACCTAACCTATCGCCTATGTTTACATAGGCAGCGCCTAACCTATTGCATTAGTGAGGCAGCAAGCATAGGCAATGGTATAAGCGATGCCTAGCCTATCTCCTATGTTGATATAGGCGGCGCGTAAGCGATCGCCTATTTTGACATAGACGGTGCCTAACCTATCGCCGAAGTGAGGCAGTGAGAATAGGCAATGGTATAAGCGGCGCCTAACCTGTCGCCTATGTTGATATAGGCGGAACCTAACCTATCGCCTAAGTGAGGCAGTGAGCATAGGTGCCTGTTTAAGAGGCGCCTAACCTATCGCCTATGTTCACATAGGTGGCGCTTATGGCATCGCTTATGTTTACATAGGCAGAGCCTAACCTATAGCCTAAGTGAGGCAGCGAGCATAGGCAATGTTATAAGCGGCGGCTAACCCTTCGCCTATGATGACATACGTGGAGCCTAAGCCATTGCCTATGTTTATATATACGGCGCCTAACCTATCGCCTAAGTGAGGCAGTAAGCATAGGCAATGGTATAAGCGGCCTCTAACCTGTCGCCAATGTTGATAAAGGCGACGCCTAATCCATCGCATATGTTGACATAGGCGGAACCTAACCTATCACCTAAGGCAGTGAGCATTGGTAATGGTATAAGCGACGCCTAACCTATCGCCTATGTTGATATAGGTGGCGCCTATGGCATCGCCTATGTTTACATAGGCGGCGGCTAACTTATCGCCTAAGTGAGGCAGCTAGCATAGGCAATGGTATATGCAGCGCCTAACCTATCGCCTATGTTGATATACGTGGCGCCTAAGCCATCCCCTATGTTTAAATAGGCGGCGGCTAATCTATCGCCTAAGTGAGGCAGTAAGCATAGGCAATGGTATAAGAGGCGCCTAATCTAACGCCTATGTAGATATAGGAAGCGCCAAGCCATCGCCTATGTTGACGTAGGCGGTGCCTAACGTATCGCCTAATTGAAGCAGTGTGCATACGAAATGGTATAAGCGGCGCCTAACCTATCGCCTATGTTGATATAGTCGGCACCTAAGCGATTGCCTATGTTAACATAGACGGAGCCTAACCTATCGCCTATGTCAGGAAGTGAGCATAGAAAATGGTATAAGCGGCGCCTAACCTATCACCTATGTTGATATAGGCGACGCCTAAGCCATCATCTATGTTGACATAGGCGGCGCCTAACCTATCGCCTAAGTGAGGCAGTGAGCATAGGCAATGGTATAAGCGGCGCCTAACCTATCGCCTATGTTTATATAGGAGGCGGCAAAACCATCGCCTATGTTAACATAGGTGGTGCCTAACCTATCTCCAAAGTGAGGCACTGAGGATAGGCAATGGTATAAGTGGTGCCTAACCTATCTCCTATGTTGATATAGGTGGCGCCGAAGCCATCACCTATGTTGACATAGAAGGCGCATAACTTATCGCCTAAGTGAGTCAGTGAGCATAGGCAATGGTATAACCAGTGCCTAACCTATCTCCTATGTTGATATAAAACGCGCCTAAGACATCGCCTATGTTGACATAGGCGGTGCCTAACCTATCACCTAATTGAGGCAGTGAGCATAGGCAATTGTATAACCAGCGCCTAACCTATCATGTATGTTGATATAGGCGGCGCCTAGTCCATCACCTATGTTAACATAGGAGGCGCCTAACCTATCCCCTAAGTGAGGTGGTAAGGATAGGCAATGGTATAAACAGCGCCTAAAATATCTCCTATGTTGATATACGTGGTGCCTAAGCCATTGCCTATGTTTATATATGCGACGCCTAACCTATCTCCTAAGTGAGGCAGTAAGCATAGACAATGGTATAAGCGGCGCCTAACCTATCGTCTATGTGAGGCAGTGAGAATAGGCAATGGTATAACCAGCGCCTAACCTATCGCCTATGTTTATATAGGCGGCGCCTAGTCCATCGCCTATGTTGACATAGGCGGCGCCTAACCTATATCCTAAGTGAGGAAGTGAGCATAGGCAATGTTATAAGCGGCGCCTAACCTATCGCCTATGTTTACATAGGCAGCACCTAACCTATTGCCTTAGTGAGGCAGCAAGAATAGGCAATGGTATAAGCGACGCCTAACCTATCGCCTATGATCATATAGGCTGCTCCTCAGCGATCGCCTATATTGACATAGACGGTGCCTAACCTATAGCCTAAGTGAGGCGGTGAGAATATGCAATGGTATAACCATCTCCTAACCTATGGCCTATGTTGATATACGTGTGCCTAACCCATTGCCTATGTTTATATATGCGGCGCCTAACCTATCGCCTAAGTGAGGCAGTAAGCATAGGCAATGGTATAAGCGGCGCCTGACCTATCGCCTATGTGAGGTAGTGAGAATAGGCAATGGTATAACCAGCGCCTAACCTATCGCCTATGTTGATATAGGCGGCACCTAGTCCATCGCCTATGTTGACATAGGCGGCGCCTAACCTATAACCTAAGTGAGGCAGTGAGCATAGGCAATGTTATAAGCGGCGCCTAACCTATCGCCTATGTTTACATAGGCTGCGCCTAACCTATTGCCTTAGTGAGGCAGCAAGCATAGGCAATGGTGTAAGCGATGCCTAGCGTATCGCCTATGTTGATATAGGCGGCGCCTAAGCGATCGCCTATGTTGACATAGACGGTGCCTAACCTATCGCCTAAGTGAGGCGGTGAGAATAGGCAATGGTATAAGCGGCGCCTAACCTGTTGCCTATGTTGATATAGGCGGTACCTAACCTATCACATAAGTGAGGCAGTGACCATAGGTAATGGTTTAAGCGGCGCCTAACCTATCGCCTATGTTGACATAGGTGGCGCTTATGGCATCGCTTATGTTTACATAGGCAGAGCCTAACCTATCGCCTAAGTGAGGCAGCGAGCATAGGCAATGGAATAGGCGGAGCCTAACCCTTCGCCTATGTTGACATACATGGCGCCTAAGCCATTGCCTATGTTTATATATACGGCGCCTAACCTATCGCCTAAGTGAGGCAGTAAGCATAGGCAAAGGTATAAGCGGCCCCTAACCTGTCGCCAATGTTGATAAAGGCGGCGCCTATTCCATCGCATATGTTGACATAGGAGGCACCTAATCTATCACCTACGGCAGTGAGCATTGGTAATGGTATAAGCAACGCCTAACCTATCGCCTATGTTGATATAGGTGGCGCCTATGGCATCGCCTATGTTTACATAGGCGGCGCCTAACTTATCGCCTAAGTGAGGCCGCTAGCATAGGCAATGGTATATGCAGCGCCTAACCTATCGCCTATGTTGATAAACGTGGCGCCTAAGCCATCCCCTATGTTTAAATTGGCGGCGGCTAATCTATCTCATAAGTGAGGCAGTAAGCATAGGCAATGGTATAAGAGGCGCCTAAACTAACGCCTATGTAGATATAGGAAGCGCCAAGCCATCGCCTATGTTGACGTAGGCGGTGCCTAACGTATCGCCTAATTGAGGCAGTGTGCATACGCAATGGTATAAGCGGCGCCTAACCTATCGCCTATGTTGATATAGTCGGCACTTAAGCGATTGCCTATGTTAACATAGACGGAGCCTAACCTATCTCCTATGTTGATATAGGCGGCACCTAAGCGATTGCCTATGTTAACATAGACGGAGCCTAACCTATCGCCTATGTCAGGCAGAGAGCGTAGAAAATGCTATAAGCGGCGCCTAACCTATCACCAATGTTGATATAGGCGACGCCTAAGCCATCATCTATGTTGACATAGGCAGAGCCTAACCTATCGCCTAAGTGAGGCAGTGCGCATAGGCAATGGTATAAACGGCGCCTAACCTATCGCCTATGTTTATATAGGAGGCGGCTAAACCATCGCCTATGTTAACATAGGTGGTGCCTAACCTATCGCCAAAGTGAGGCACTGAGGATAGGCAATGGTATAAGCGGCGCCTAACCTATCGCCTATGTTGATATTGGAAGTGCCTAAGACATCGCCTATGTTGACATAGGCGGCGCCTAACCTATCACCTAAGTGAGGTAGTGAGCATAGACAATGGTATAAGCGGCGCCTCACCTATCGCCTATGTTGATATAGGAGGCATCTATGCCATCACCTAAGTTAGGCAGTGAGCATAGACAATGATATAAGTGGCGCCTAACCTATCGCCTATGTTAATAAAGGCGGCGCCTAAGCGATCGCCCATGTTGACTTAGGCGGCGCCTAACATATCGCCTATGTAAGACGGTGAGCATAGGCAATGGTATAAGCGGCGCATAACCTATCGCCTATGTTGATATTGGTGGCACCTAAGCCATTACCTATGTTGACATAGACCGAGCCTACCCTATCGCCTAAGTGAGGAAGTGAGCATAGGTAATGGTATAAGCAACGCCTAAACTATCGCCTACGTTGATATTGGTGGCACCTAACCTATCTCCTAAGTGAGGCATTAAGCATAGGCAATGGTCTATGCGGCGCCTAATCTATCGCCTATGTTGATATAAGTGGCGCCTATGGCATCTCCAATGTTTACATAGGCGGCGCCTAACCTATCGCCTTAGTGAGGCGGTGAGCATAGGCAATGGTATAAGTGGCGCCTAACCTGTCGCTTATGTTGGTATAGGCGGCGCCTAATCCATCAACTACGTTGACATAGGCGGCACCTAACCTATCGCCTAACTGAGGAAGTGAGCATAGGTAATGTTATAAGCGGCGCCTAACCTATCGCCTATGTTGATATACGTGGTGCCTAAGCCATTACCAATGTTTATATATGCGGCGCCTAACCTGTCGCCTAAGTGAGGCAGTAAGCAATGGAAATGGTATAAGCGGCGCCTAACCTATCGCCTATGTTGATAAAGGCGGCGCCTAAGCCATCGCCTATGTTTATGTAGGCGGTGCCTAACCTATCGCCTAATTTAGGAAATAAGCTTAGGCAATGGTATCAGCGACTCCTAACCTATCTCGTATGTTGATATAGGCGGCGCCTAAGCCATCGCCTATATTGACATAGTCGGCACCTAACCTATCGCCTAAGTTAGGAAGTGAGCATAGGTAATAGTATATGCGGCGCCTAACCTATCGCCTATGTTTATATAGGTGGCGCCTATGGCAGCGCCTAACCTATTGCCTTAGTAAGGCAGCAAGCATAGGCAATGGTATAAGCGACGCCTAACATATCGCCTATGTTGATATAGGCGGCGCCAAAGCAATCACCTATGTTGTTATAGACGGCGCCTAACCTATCCCCGAAGTGAGGCGGTGAGAATAGACAATGGTATAAGCGGCTCCTAACCTGTCGCCTATGTTTATATAGGCGGTGCCAAATCCATCAAATATGTTGACATAGGTGGTACCTAACCTATCGCCTATGTGAGGCAGTGAGCATAGGTAATGGTTTAAGCGGCGCCTAACCTATTTCCTATGTTGACATAGGTGTCTCTTATGGCATCGCTTATGTTTACATAGGCAGAGCCTTGCCTATCGCATAAGTGAGGCAGTAGGCATAGGCAATGATATAAGCGACGCCTAACCTATCGCCTATGTTGACATACGTGGCGCCTAAGCCATTGCCTATGTTTATATATGTGGCGCCTAACCTATCGCCTATGTGAGGCAGTAAGCATAGGCAATGGTATAAGTGGCCCCTAACCTGTCGCCTATGTTGATAAAGGCGGCGCCTAATCCATCTCATATGTTGACATAGGAGGCACCTAACCTATCGCCTAAGGCAGTGAGCATTGGTAATTGTATAAGCGACTCCTAACCTATCGCCTATGTTGATATTGGTGGCGCCTATGGCATCGCCTACGTTTGGATAGGCGGCACCTAACTTAACGCCTAAGTGAAGAAGCTAGAATAGGCAATGGTATATGCGGCGCCTAACCTATCGCCTATGTTGATATACATGGCGCCTAAGCCATCGCCTATGTTTAAATAGGCGGTGGCTAATCTATCGCCTAAGTGAGGCTGTAAGCATAGGCAATGGTATAAGCGACGCCTAACCTATCTCCTATGTTGATATAGGTCGCCTATGTTGATATAGGCGGCGCCTAATCCATCGCTTATGTTTACATAGTTGGCGTCTAACCTATCTCCTAAGTGAGGCAGCGAGTATAGGCAATGGTATAAGCGGCCCCTAACCTATCTCCTATGTTGTCATACGTGGCGCCTAAGCCATTGCCTATATTTATATATGCGGCGCCTAAACTATCGACTAAGTGAGGCAGTAATCATACGCAATGGTATAAGAGGCCCCTAACCTATCGCCTATGTTGATATTGGAAGCGCCTAAGCCATCGCCTATGTTGACATAGGCGGCGCCTAACCTATCACCTAAGTGAGGTAGTGAGCATTGACAATGGTATAAGCGGCGCCTCACCTATCGCCTATGTTGATATAGGAGGCATCTATGCCATCGCCTAAGTTAGGCAGTGAGCATAGCCAATGGAATAAGCGGCGCCTAACCTATCGCCTATGTTGATATAGGCGGCGCCTAAGCGATCGCCCATGTTGACTTAGCCGGCGCCTAACCTATCGCCTAAGTAAGACGGTGAGCATAGGCAATGGTATAAGCGGCGCCAGACCTATCGCCTACATTGATATTGGTGGCGCTTAAACCATCACCTATGTTGACATAGGAGGCGCCTAACCTATCTCCTAAGTGAGGCATTAAGCATAGGCAATGGTTTATGCGACGCCTCATCTATCGCCTATGTTGATATAAGTGGCTCCTATGGCATCTCCTATGTTTACATAGGCGGCGCCTAACCTATCGCCTTAGTGAGGCAGCAAGCATAGGCAATGGTATAAGCGACACCTAACCTATTGCCTATGTTGATATAGGCGGTGCCTAAGCGATCGCCTATGTTGACATAAGCGGTGCCTAACCTATCGCCTAAGTGAGGCAGTGAGCATAGAAATTACTATAAGCGGCACCTAACCTGTCTCCTATGTTGATATAGGCGGCGCCTAATCCATCGACTATGTTGACATAGACGGCACCTAACCTATCGCCTAAGTGAGGCAGTGAGTATAGGTAATTGTATAAGCGGCGCCTAACCTATCGCCTATGTTTGTATAGGTGGCGCCTATGGCATCGCTTATGTTTACATAGGCGGCGCCTAATCTATTTTCTAAGTTAGGCGGTGAGCATAGGCAATGGTATAAGTGGCGCCTAACCTGTCGCCTATGTTGGTATAGGCAGCGCCTAATCCATCGACTATGTTGACATAGGCGGCACCTAACCTATCGCCAAAGTGAGGAAGTGAGCATAGGTAATGTTATAAGCGGCGCCTAACCTATCGCCTATGTTGATATACGTGGTGCCTAAGCCATTGCCTATATTTATATATGCGGCGCCTAACCTGTCGCCTAAGTGAGGCAGTAAGCAATAGCAATGGTATAAACGGTGCCTAACCTATCACCTATGTTGATATACGCGGCGCCTAAGCCATCGCCTATGTTGATATAGGCGGTGCCTGACCTATCGCCTAATTGAGGCAATAAGCATAGGCAATGGTATAAGCGACGCCTAACCTATCTCGTATGTTGATATAGGCAGCGCCTAAGCCATCGCTTATATTGACATAGTCGGCACCTAACCTATCACCTAAGATAGGCACTGAGCATAGGTAATGGTATATGCGGCGCCTAACCTATCGCCTATGTTTATATAGGTGGCGCCTATGGCAGCGCCTAACCTATTGTCTTAGTGAGGCAGCAAGCATAGGCAATGGTATAAGCGACGCCTAACATATCGCCTATGTTGATATAGGCGGCGCCAAAGCAATCGCCTATGTTGTTATAGACGACGCCTAACCTATCGCCTAAGTGAGGCGGTGAGAATAGGCAATGGTATAAGCGGCTCCTAACATGTCGCCTATGTTTATATAGGCGGTGCGAAATCCATCAACTATGTTGACATAGGCGGCACCTAACCTATCGCCTATGTGAGGCAGTGAGCATAGGTAATGGTTTAAGCGGCGCCTAACCTATTTCCTATGTTGACATAGGTGGCTCTTATGTCATCGCTTATGTTTACATAGGCAGAGCCTAACCTATCGCCTAAGTGAGGCAGCAGGCATAGGCAATGGTATAAGCGGCGCCTAACCTATCGCCTATGTGGACATACGTGGTGCCTAAGCCATTGCCTATGTTTATATATGTGGCGCCTAACCTATCGCCTAAGTGAGGCAGTAAGCATAGGCAATGGTATAAGTGGACCCTAACCTATCGCCTATGTTGATAAAGGCGCCACCTAATCCATCTCATATGTTGACATAGGAGGCACCGATCCTATCGCCTAAGGCAGTGAGCATTGGTAATGGTATAAGCGACACCTAACCTATCGCCTATGTTGATATTGGTGGCGCCTATGGCATCGCCTATGTTTGCATAGGCGGTGCCTACCTTAACACCTAAGTGAAGAATCTAGCATAGGCAATGGTATATGCAACGCCTAACGTATCGCCTATGTTGATATACGTGGCGCCTAAGCCATCGCCTATGTTTAAATAGGCGGCGGCTAATCTATCGCCTAAGTGAGGCTGTAAGCATAGGCAATGGTATAAGCGGTGCCTAACCTATCTCCTATGTTGATATAGGTCGCCTATGTTGATATAGGCAGCGCCTAATCCATCGCTTATGTTAACATAGTTAGCGTCTAACCTATCGCCTAAGTGAGGCAGCGAGCATAGGCAATGGTATAAGCGGCCCCTAACCTATCGCCTATGCTGACATACGTGGCGCCTAAGCCATTGCCTATATTTATATATGCGGCGCCTAACCTATCGCCTAAGTGAGGCAGTAAGTATAGCCAATGGTATAAGAGGCGCCTAACCTATCGCCTATGTTGATATAGGCGATGACTAAGCCATTGTCTATGTTGACATAGGTGGCGCCTAACCTATCGCCTGAGTGAGGCAGTGAGCATAGGCAATGGTATAAGTGGCGCCAAACCTATCACCTATGTTGATATAGGAGGCACCTAAACCATCGCCTATGTTAACATCGGCGGCGCCTAACCTATTGCCAAAGTAAGGCACTGAGCATAGGCAATGGTATAAGAGGCTCCTAACCTATCGCGTATGTTGACATAGATGGCCCCTATGGCATCGCTTATGTATACATAGGCGGTGCCTATCCTATCGCCTAACTGTGGCAGCGAGCATAGGCAATGGTATAAGCGGCGCCTAACCTATCGCCTATGTTGATATAGGAGGCGCCTAAGACATTGCCTATGATTAAATATGCGGCGCCCAACCTATAGACTAAGTGAGGCAGTAAGCATAGGCAATGGTATAAGCGGCGCCTAACCTATCGCCAATGTTTATATAGGCGGCGCCTAAGCCATTGCCTATGTTGACGTAGGCGGTGCCTAACCTATCTCCTAATTGAGGTAGTGGGCATAGGCAATGGTATAAGCATCGCCTAACCTATCTCCTATGTTGATATAGGCGGCGCCTAAGCCATCGCCTAAGTTAGGCAGTGAGCATAGCCAATGGTATAAGCGGCGCCTAACTTATCGCCTATGTAGATATCGGTGGCTCCTAAGCGATCGCCTATCTTCACTTAGGCGGCGCCAAACCTATCGCCTTAGTAAGGCGTTGAGCATAGGAATTGGTATAAGCGGTGCATAACCTATCGCCTATGTTGATATAGGTGGCACCTAAGCCATTGCCTATGTTTACATAGACCGAGCCTAACCTATCGCCTAAGTGAGGAAGTGAGCATAGGTAATGGAATAAGCGACGCCTAACCTGTCGCCTATTTTGATATAGGCGGCTCCTAATCCATCGCTTATGTTTACATAGGGGGCGCCTAACCTATCACCTAAGTGAGGCAGCGAGCATAGGCAATGGTATAAGCGGTGCCTAACCTATCGCCTATGTTGACATACGTGGCGCCTAAGCCATTACCAATATTTATATATGCAGCGCCTAACCTATCGCCTAAGTGAGGCAGTATGCATAGGCAATGGTATAAGCGTCGCCTAACCTGTCGCCTATGTTGATACAGGCGGCGCCTAATCCATCGCATATCCGGAAATAGGATGCGCCTAACCTATCGCCTAAGTGAGGCAGTGAGCATAGGCAATGGTATAAGAGGCGCCTAACCTATCGCCTATGTTGATATAGGCGGCGCCTAAGCCATCGCCTAACCTATCGCCTAAGTGAGGCAGTGATCATAGACTATGGTATAAGCGGTGCCTAACCTATCGCCTATGTTAATATAGGCGGCACCTAAGCCATCACCTAAGTGAGGTAGTGAGCGTAGCCAATGATATAAGTGGCACCTAACCTATCGCCTATGTTGATATAGGCAGCGCCTAAGCGATCGCCTATGTTATAATAGGCGGCTCCTAACCTATCGCCTAAGTAAGGCGGCGAGCATAGTCAATGGTATAAGCGGCGCATAACCTATTGCCTATTTTGATATAGGTGGCGCCTATGCCATTGCCAATGTTGACATAGACTGAGCCTAACCTATCGTCTAAGTGAGGCAGTGAGCATAGGTAATGGTATAAGCGGCGCCTAACCTATCGCCTATGTTTATATATGTGGCGCCTAAGCCATCACCTATGTTGACATAGGAGGCCCCTAACCTATCGCCTATGTGAGGCAGTGAGCATAGGCAATGGTATAAACGGTGCCTAACCTATCGCATATGTTGATATAGGGGACGCCTAAGCAATCGCCTATGATGACATAGGCGGTGCCTAACCTATAGCCTAATTGAGGAAGTGAGCATAGGCAATGGTATAAGCAGCGCCTAACCTATCGCCAATGATGGTATAGGTGGCGCCTAAGACATCACTTATGTTGCCATAGGCAGAGCCTAACCTATCGCCTATGTGAGGCAGTGAGCATAGGCAATGGTATAAGCCGCGCCTAACCTATCGCCCATGTTGATATAGGCGGCGCCTAAGCCATCGCCTATGCTGACATAGGGGGCGCCTAACCTATCGCCTAAGTGAGGCGCTGAGCATAGGCAATGGTATAAGCGGCGCCTAACCTGTCGCCTATGTTGGTATAGGCGGCGCCTAATCCATCGACTATGTTGACATAGGCGGCACCTAACCTATCGCCTAATTAAGGCATTGAGAATAGGTAATGGTATAAGTGGCGCCTAACCTATCTTCTATGTTGATATAGGTGGCGCCTATGGCATTGCTTATGTTTACATAGACAGCTCCTAACCTATCGCCTAAGTGAGGAAGCGAGCATAGGCAATAGTATAAGCGGTGTCTAACCTATCGCCTATGTTGTTATACATGGCGCCTAAGCCATTGCCTATATTTATATATGTGACGCCTAACCTAAAGCGTAAGTGAGGCAGTAAGCATAGTCAATGATATAAGCGGCGCCTTACCTATCGCCTATGCTGATATAGGCGGCAGATAAACCATCGCCTATGTTGACGTAGGCAGTTCCTAGCCTATCTCCAAATTGAGGCAGTGAGCATAGGAAATGGTATAAGAGGCGCCTAACCGATCTCCTATGTTGATATAGGCGGTGCCTAAGCCATCGCCTATGTTGACATAGGCGGCACCTAACCTATCGTCTAAGTAAGAAAGTGAGCATAGGTAATGGTATAAGCGGCGCCTAACCTATCGCCTATGTTGATAAAGGTGGCGCCTATGGCATCTCCTGTTTTTACATAGGCGGCGCCAAACCTATCGCCTTAGTGAGGCAGCAAGCATAGGAAATGGTACAAGCAACGCCTAACCTATCGCCTATGTTGATATAAGCAGCGCCTAAGCGATTGCCTATTTTGACATAGGCGGCGCCTAACCTAACTCCTAAGTGAGGCGGTAAGCATAGGCAATGGTATAAGCGTCGCCTAGGGTAGGCTCGGTCAACATAGGCGTTAGGTTAGGCGCCTATGTTAACATAGGCGGCGTCTAACCTATCACCTAAGTGAGGCAGCGTGCATAGGCAATGATATAAGCGGCATCTAACCAATCGCCTTTGTTGACATACGTGGAGCCTATGCCATTGCCTATGTTTATATATGCGACGCCTAACCTATAGTCTAAGTGAGGCAGAAAGCATAAGTAATGGTATCAGAGGCGCCTAACCTATCGCCTATGTTGATATAGGCGACGTCTAATCCATCTCATATGTTGACATAGGCGGCACCTACCCTATCTCCTAAGTCAGGCAGTGGGCATAGGCAATGGTATAAGCGTCGCCTAACCTATCACCTATGTGGATATAGGTGGCGCTTATGGCATCGCCTATGTTTACAGAGGTGGCGCCTAACCTATCGCCTAAGTGAGGCAGCGAGCATAGGCAATGGTATAAGCGGCGCCTATCCTATCGCCTATGATTATATATGTGGCACCTAAGCCATCGCCTATGATTATATAGGCGGCGGCTAACCTATCGCCTAAGTGAGGTAGTAATTATAGGCAATGGTAGAAGCGGCGCCTAACCTAACGCCTATGTTTATATAGGTGGCGCCTAAGACATCGCCTATGTTGACGTAGGTGGTCCATAACTTATCCCCTAATTGAGGCAGTGAGCATAGGCAATGGTATAAGCGGCGCCAAACCTATCGCCTATGTTATTATATAGGCGGCGCCTAAGCCATTTCCTATGTTGACATAGACGGAGCGTAACCTATATCCTATGTGAGGTAGTGAGTATAGGAAATGCTATAAGCGGGGCCTAACCTATCGCCTATGTTGATAAAGGAGGCGCCTAAACCATCGCCTATGTTAACATAGGCGGTGCCTAACCTATCGACAAAGTGAGGCACTGAGCATAGGCAATGGTATAAGCGGTGCCTAATCTATCGCCTATGTTGATATAGGTAGCGCCTAAGCCATCGCCTATGCTGACATAGGTTGCGCCTAACCTATCACCTAAGGAAGGTAGTGAGCATAGAAAATGGTATAAGCGACACCTAACCTATTGCCTATGTTGATATAGGTGGCGCCTATGCTATCGCCTATGTTGATATAGGTGGCGCCTAAGAGATCGCCTATGTTGACATAGGCGGCTCCAAACCTATCGCCTAAGTGAGGCGGTGAGAATAGGCAATAGTATAAGCGGCGCCTAACCTGTAGCCTATGTTGATATAGGCGGCGCCTAATCGATCGACTATGTTGACGTAGGCGGCACCTAACCTATCACCTATGTTGACGTAGGTGTTGCCTATGGCATCGCTTATGTTCAAATAGGCGGCGGCTAACCTATCGCCGAACTGTGAAAGTGAGCATTGGAAATGGTATAAGCGGCGCCTAACCTATCGCCTATGGTGATATACGTGGCGCCTAAGCCATCGCCTATGTTTATATAAGCGGCGGCTAACCTATTGCCTAAGTGAGGCAGTAAGCATAGGCAATGGTATAAGCGGCGCCTAACCTAACTTCTATGTTGATATAGGCGGCGCCTAAGCCATCGCCTATGTTGATGTAGGTGGTGCCTAACCTATCGCCTAATTGAGACAATGAGCATAGGCAATGGTATAAGGGGCGCTTAACCTATCGCCTATGTTGATATAGGCGGCGCCTAAGCCATTCCCTATGTTGACATACACGGAGCCTAACCTATCGCCTATGTGAGGCAGTGAGCATAGGAAATAGTAGAAGCGGTGCCTAACCTATCGCCTATATTGATATGGGCGACGCCTAAGGCATCGCCTATGTTAACATAGGCGGCGCCTAACCTATCTCCTATGTTGATATAGACGGCCCCTAAGCCATCCCCTATGTTAACAGAGGCGGTGCCTAACCTATCGCCTAATTAAGGCACTGAGCATAGGCAATGGTATAAGCGGCGCCTAACCTTTCGCCTATGTTGATATAGCCAGGGACTAATCCATCGCCTATGTTGACATAGGCGGCGCCTAACCTATCGCCTAAGTGAGGTAGTGAGCATAGACAATGGTATAAGCGGCGCCTAAACTGTCGTCTATGTTGATATAGGCGGCACCTAAGCCATCGCCTAAGTGAGACAGTGAGCATAGCCAATGGTATAACCGGCACCTAACCTATCGCCTATGATGATATAGGAAGCGCCTAAGCGATTGCCTATGTTGACATAGACGAAGCCTAACCTATCGACTAAGTAAGGTAGTGAGCATAGGTAATGGTATAAGCGGGGCCTAACCTATCGCCTATGTTGATATAGGTGGCGCCTAAGCCATCACCTATGTTGACATAGGAGGCGCCTAACCTATCGTCTAAGTGAGGCAGTAAGCATAGGCAATGGTATACGCGGCGCCTAACCTATCGCCTATGTTGATATAGACGACGCCTAAGCCATCTCCTATGTTGACATAGGAGGTGCCTAACCTATCGCCTAATTGAGGTAGTGAGCATAGGCATTGTTATAAGCGGCACCTAACCTATCATCTATGTTGATATAGGTGGCGCCTAAGCCATCAGCGATGTTGACATAGGCGGAGCCTAACCTATCGCCTATGTAAGGCAGTAAGCGTAGGCAATGGTATAAGCGGCGCCTAACCTATTGCCTATGTTAATATATAGGAGGCGCCTAAGCCATCGCCTATGTTGACATAGGCGGCGCCTAACTTATCGCCTATGTGAGGTAGTGAGCATAGGCAATGGTATAAGAGGCGCCTAAACTATCGCCTATGTTGATATAGGCAGCACCATATCAATTGCCTATGTTGACATAGGCGGCGCCTAACCTATCGCCTATGTGAGGCAGTGTGCATAGACAATGGTATAAGCAGCGCCTAACTTATCACCTATGTTGATATAGGAGGAACCTAATCCATCGCCTCAGGAAGGCAGTGAGCATAGGCAATGGTATAAGCGGCGCCTAATCTATCTCCTATGTTGATTTAGGTGGCGCCTATGTGAACATAAGCGATGCCATAGGTGCCTACCTATGTCAACATAGGCGATAGGTTAGGACCCGCTTATACCATTACCTATGCTTACTGCATCACTTAGGCGATACGTTAGGTGCCTAAGCGAATGGTATCGCCTAAGTGATGCAGTGACCATAGCGAATGGTATAAGCGGTGTCTAACCTATCGCCTATGTTGATATAAGCGGAGCCTAAGCGATCGCCTATGTTGACTTAGGCGGCGCGTAACCTATCGCCTAAGTAAGGCGGTGAGCATAGGCAATGGTATAAGCGGCGCATAACCTAACACCTATGTTGATAAAGGTGGCGCCTAAGCCATTGCCTATGTTGACATAGACCGAGCCTAACCTATCACCTATGTGAGAATGTGAGCATAGGTAATGGTAAAAGTGGCGCCTATCTATCGCCTATGTTTATATAGGTGGCGCCTAAGCCATCACGTATGTTGACATAGAAGGCACCTAACCTATCACCTTAGTGAGGCAGTGAGCATAGGCAATGGTATAAGAGGTGCCTAACCTATCGCCTATGCTGATATAGACGGCGTCTAAGCCATCGCCTATGTTGACATAGGCGGAGCCTAACCTATCACCTATGTGAGGCAATTAGAATAGGCAATGGTATAACCGGCGCCTAACCTATCGCCTATGTTGATATAGGCGGCGCCTAATCCATCGCCTATGTTAACATAGGTGGAGCCTAACCTATCGCCTAAGTGACGTAGTGAGCATAGGCAATGGTATAAGCGGTGCCTAACCTATCGCCTATGTTGATATAGGCGGCGGCTAAGCCATCGCCTGTGTTGACATAGGCGTCGCCTAACCTATCGCCTATGTTGATATAGGCAGCACCATATCCATTGCCTCTGTTGACATAGACGGCATCTAACCTATCGCCTAAGTGAGGCAGTGAGCATAGACAATGGTATAAGTGGCGCCTAACCTATCACCTATGTTGATATATGCGGCACCTAAGCCATCGCCTAAGTGAGGCAGTTAGCATAAGCAATGGTATAAGCGGCGCCTAAACAATCGCTTATGTTGAAATAGGTGGAGCCTAATCGATCACCTATGTTGACATAAAAGGCACCTAACCTATCACCTAAGTGAGGCAGTGAGAATAGGCGATGGTATAACAGGTGCCTAACCTATCGCCTATGCTGATATAGACGGCGTCTAAGCCATTGCCTATGTTGACATAGGAAAAACCTAACCTATCACCTATGTGAGGCAATGATAATAGGCAATGGTATAAATGGCGCCTATCCTATCGCCTATGATGATATAGGCAGCGCCTAAGCGATCCCCTATGTTAACATAGGCAGCGCCTAACCTATCGCCTAAGTGAGGCGGTGAGAATAGGCAATGGTATATGCGGCGCCTAACCTATCGCCTATATTGATATAGTTGGAGCCTAATCCATCGACTATGTTGACATAGGCGGCACCTAACCTATCGCTTAAGTGAGAGAGTGAACATAGGTAATGGTATAAGCGGCGCCTAACCAATAGCCTATGTTGACATAGGTGGCGCCTATTGCATCGCTTATGTTTACATAGGCGGCGCCTAACCTATCGCCTAAGTGAGGCAGCGAGCATAGGCAATGGTATAAATATAGCCTAACCTATCGGCTATGTTGACATACGTGGCGCCTAAGCCATTGCCTATGTTTATATATGCGGCGCCTAACCTATCGCCTAAGTGAGGAAGTAAGCACAGGCAATGGTATAAGCGGCCCCTAACCTGTCGCCGATGTTGATATAGGCGGCGCCTAATCTATCGCATATGTTGACATAGGCGGCACCTAACCTATCCCCTAAGGCAGTGAGCATAGGTAATGGTATAAGCGGCACCTAACCTATCGCCTATGTTGATATAGGTGGTGCCTATGGCATCGCCTATGTTTACATAGGCGGCACCTAACTTATTTCCTAAGTGAGGCAGCTAGCATATGCAATGGTATAAGCGGCGCCTAACCTATCGCCTATGTTGATATACGTGCCGCCTAAGCCATCGCCTATGTTTAAATAGGCGGCGGCTAATCTATCGCCTAAGTGAGGCAGTAGGCATAGGCAATGGTATAAGCGGCGCCTAACCTATCGCCTATGTTGATATAGGCAGCGCCTATGCCATCGCCAATGTTGACGTAGGAGGTGACTAACCTATCGCCTAATTGAGGTAGTGAGCATAGGCAATGGTATAAGCGGCGCCTAACCTATCGCCTATGTTTATATAGGCGGCGCCTACTCCATTGCCTATGTTGACATAGACGGAGCCTAACCTATCGCCTATGTAAGGCAGTGAGCATAGGAAATGGTATAAGCGGCGCCTAACCTATCGCCTCTGTTGATATTGGCAACACCTGAGCCATCGTCTATGTTGACATAGGTTACTCCTAACCTATCGCCGAAGTGAGTCGGTAAGCATAGGCAATGGTATAAGCGGCGCCTAACCTATCTTCTATGTTGATATACGAGGCAACTAAACTATCGCCTATGTTAACATAGGTGGCGCCTAACCTATCGCCAAAGTGAGGCACTGAGCATAGGCAATGGCATAAGCGGCGCCTAACCTATCGCCTATGTTGATATAGGCAGCGCCTAAGACATCGCATATGTTGACATAGGCGGTGCCTAATCTATATCCTAAGTGAGGTAGTGAGCATACACAATGGTATAAGCGGCGCCTAACCTATCCCCTATGTTGATATAGGAGGCACCTCTTCCATCGCCTAAGTGAGGCAGTGACCATAGCGAATGGTATAAGCGGCGTCTAACCTATTGCCTATGTTGATATAGGCGGCGCCTAAGCGATCGCCTATGTTGACTTAGGCGGCGCCTAACCTATCGCCTAAGTAAGGCGGTGAGCATAGGCAATGGTATAAGCGGCGCATAACCTATAGCCTATGTTGATATAGGTGGCGCCTAAGCCATTGCCTATGTTGACATAGACCGAGCCTAACCTATCGCCTATGTGAGAATGTGAGCATTGGTAATGGTATAAGCGGTGCCTATCTATCGCCTATGTTGATATAGGTGGCACCTAAGCCATCACGTATATTGACATCGAAGGAACCTAACCTATCGCCTTAGTGAGGCAGTGAGCATAGGCAATGGTATAAGAGGTGCCTAACCTATCGTCTATGCTGATATTGACGGCGTCTAAGCCATCGCCTATGTTGACATAGGCGGAGCCTAACCTATCACCTATGTGAGGCAATGAGAATTGGCAATGGTATAACCGGCGTCTAACCTATCGCCTATGTTGATATAGGCGGCGCCTAAGCCATCGCCTATGTTAACATAGGTGGATCCTAACCTATCGCCTAAGTGAGGTAGTGAGCATAGGCAATGGTATAAGCGGCGCCTAACCTATCGCCTATGTTGATATAGGCAGCACCATATCCATTGCCTCTGTTGACATACGCGGCATCTAACCTATCGCCTAAGTGAGGTAGTGAGCATAGACAATGGTATAAGCGGAGCCTAACCTATCACCTATGTTGATATATGCGGCACCTAAGCCATCGTCTAAGTGAGGCAGTTAGCATAGGTAATGGTAAAAGAGGGGCCTAACCTATCGCCTATGTTGATATAGGCGGAGCCTAAGCGATCACCTATGTTGACATAGAAGGCACCTAACCAATCTCCTAAGTGAGGCAGTGAGCATAGGTAATGGTATAAGAGGTGCCTTACCTATCGCCTATGCTGATATAGATGGCGTCTAAGCCATCACCTATGTTGACATAGGCAAAGCCTAACCTATCACCTATGTGAGGCAATGAGAATAGGCAATGGTATAACCGGCGCCTAACCTATCGCCTATGTTGATATAGGCGGCGCCTAAGCCATCGCCTATGTTATCATAGGTGGCGCCTAACCTATCGCCTAAGTGAGGCAGTGAGCATAGGGAATGGTATAAGCGGCGCCTAACCTATTGCCTAAGTTGATATAGGCGGCGCCTATGCCATCGCCTATGTTAACATAGGCGACGCCTAACCTTTCGCCTATGTTGATATAGCCAGCACCATATCCATTGCCTCTGTTGACATAGGCGGCGTCTAACCTATCGCCTAAGTGATGCAGTGAGCATAGACAATGGTATAAGCGGCGCCTAACCTATCGCCTATGTTGATATATGCGGCACCTAAGCCATCGCCTAAGTGAGGCAGTTAGCATAGGTAATGGTCTAACCGGCGCCTAACCTATCGCCTATGTTGATATAGGCGGAGCCTAGGCGATCACCTATGTGGACATAGGCGGCGCCTAACCTATCTCCTAAGTGAGGCGGTGAGCATAGGCAATGGTATAAGCGGCGCCTAACCTGTCGCCTATGTTGGTATAGGCGGCGCCTAATCCATCGACTATGTTGACATAGATGGCACCTAACCTATCGCCTAAGTGAGGCAGTGAGCATAGGTAACGGTATAAGCGGCGCCTAACCTATCAGCAATGTAGATATAGGTGGAGCCTATGGCATCGCTTATGTATACATAGGCGGCGCCTAACCTATCGCCTAAGTGAGGCAGCGAGCATAGGCAATTGTATAAGCTCCACCTAACGTATCGCCAATGTTGATATACGTGGCGCCTAAGCCATTGCCTATGTTTATGTATGTGGAGCACAACCTATCACCTAAGTGAGGCAGTAAGCATAGGCAATGGTATAAGCGGCGCCTAATCTATCGTCAATGTTGATATAGGCGGCGCCTAAGCCATCGCCTATCTTGACGTAGGCGGTTCCTAACCTATCGCATAATGAGGCAGTGACCATAGGCAATGGTATATGCGTCGCATAATATATCACCTATGTTGATATAGGCGGCGCCTAAGCCATCGACTATGTTGACATAGGCGGCACCTAACCTATCGCCTAAGTGTGGCAGTGAGCATAGGTAATGGTATAAGCGGCCCCTAACCTATCGCCTATGTTGACATAGGTGGCGCCTAAGGAATCACTTATGTTTAAATAGGCAGAGCCTAACCTATCGCCTAAGTGAGACAGCAAGCATAGGAAATGGTATTAGCGGCGCCTAACCTGTCGCCTATGTTGACATACATGGCGCCTAAGCCATTACCTATGTTTATATATGTAGCGCCTAACCTATCGCCGAAGTTAGGATGTAAGCATAGGCAATGGTATAAGTGGCCCCTAACCTGTTGCCTATTTTGATATAGGCGGCGCCTTATCCATCGCATATGTTAAACATAGGCGGTACCTAACCTATCGCCTAAGACAGTGAGCATAGGTAATGGTATAAGCTGCGCATATCCTATCGCCTTTGTTGATATAGGTGGCGCCTAAGCCATCGCCTATGTTTAAATAGGCCGTGGCTAATCTATCGCCTATGTGAGGCAGTAAGCATAGGCAATGGTATAAGCGGCCCCTAACCTAACGCCTATGTTGATATAGGCAGCGCCTAACCCATCGCCTGTGTTGATAAAGGAGGTGCCTATCCTATCGCCTAATTGAGGCAGTGAGCATAGATAATGTAATAAGCGGCGCCTAACTTATCGCCAATGTTGATATAGACGGCGCCTACGCCATTGCCTATGTTGACATAGACAGAGCCTAAAGTATCGCCTATGTCAGGCAGTGAGCATAGGAAATGGTATAAGCGGTGCCTAACCTATTGCCTATGTTGATATAGGCGACGCCTAAGCTATCGTCTATGTTGACATAGGCGGCGCCTAACCTATTGCCTAAGTGAGGCACTGAGCATAGACAATGGTATAAGCGGCACCTAACCTATCGCCTATATTATTATAGGAGGAGCCTAAACCATCACCTATGTTAACATAGGCGGTGCCTAAACCTATCACCTATGTTGATATAGGCAGCGCCTAAGCCATTTCCTATGTTGACATTGGCGGCGCCTAACGTATCGCCTAAGTGAGGTAGTGAGCATAGACAATGGTATAAGCGGCGCCTAACCTATCTCCTATGTTGATATAGGCGGCGCCTAAACGATCGCCTATGTGGACTTAGGCGGAGCATAGGCAATGGTATAAGCGGCGCATAACCAATCGCCTATGTTGATATAGGTGGCGCCTTATCCATTGCCAATGTAGACATAGACCGAGCCTAACCTATTTTCTACGTGAGAAAGTGAGCATAGGTAATGGTATAAGCAGCGCCTATCTATCGCCTATGTTGATATAGGTGGCACCTAAGGCATCACCTATGTTGACATAGAAGGCGCCTAACCTATCCCCTAAGTGAGGCAGTGAGCATAGGCAATGGTATAAGCGATGCCTAACCTATCGCTTATGCTGATATAGACGGCGCCTAAGCCATCGCCTATGTTGACATAGGCGGTGCCTAACCTATTGCCTAATTAAGGCAGTGAGCATAGGAAATGGTATAAGCGGTGCCTAACCTATCGCCTATGTTGATATAGGTGGCGCCTAATCCATCACCTATTTTGCATTAGGCGGAGCCTAACCTATCACCTATGTGAGGGAGTGAGAATAGGCAATGCTATAACCGGCGCCTAACCTATCACCTATGTTGATATAGGCGGAGCCTAAGCCATCGCCTATGTTGACATAGGTGGCGCCTAACCTATCGCCTAAGTGAGGCAGTGAGCATAGGCAATGGTATAAGCAGCGCCTAACTTATCGCCTATGTAGATATAGGCGGCGCCCAAGCCATTACCTATGTTGTCATAGGCGGTGCCTAACCTATCGCCTATGTTTATATAGGCAGCACTATATCCATTGCCTCTGTTGACATAGGCAGCGTCTAACCTATCGCCTAGGTGAAGTAGTGAGCATAGAAAATAGTATAAGTGGCGCCTAACCTATCACCTATATTGATATAGGCGGCACGTAAGCCATCGTCTAAGTTAGGCAGTTAGCATAGGCAATGGTATAAGCGGAGCCTAACCTATCGCCTATGTTGATATAGGCGGAGACTAAGCGATCACCTATGTTGACATAGTCGGCGCCTAACCTATCTCCTAAGTGAGGCGGTGAGCATAGGCAATGGTATAAGCGGTGCCTAACCTGTCGCCTATGTTGGTATAGGCGGCGCCTAATCCATCAACTATGTTGACATAGGCAGAGCCTAACCAATCGCCTAAGTGAGTCAGTGAGCATAGGTAAAGGTATCAGCGGCGCCTAACCTATCACCTAAGTGAGTGAGTGAGCATAGGTAATGGTATAAGCGACGCCTATCCTATCGCCAATGTTGATATAGGTGGGGCCTATGGCATCGCTTATGTTTTCATAAGCGGCGCCTAACCTATCGCCTAAGTAAGGCAGCGAGCATAGGCAATGGTATAAGCGGCGCCTAACCTATCGCCTATGTTGATATACGTGGCGCCTAAGCAATTGCCTATGTTTATATATGCAGCGCCCAACCTATCGCCTAAGTGAGGCAGTAATCATAGGCAATGGTATAAGCGGCGCCTAACCTATCGCCAATTTTGATGTAGGCGGCGCCTAAGCCATCGCCTATGTTGACGTAGGCGGCGCCTAACCTATCGCCTAATTGAGGCAGTGACCATAGGCAATGGTATAAGCATCGCCTAACGTATCACCTATGTTGGTATAGGCGGCGCCTAAGCCATCGCCTATATTAACATAGGTGGCACCCAACCTATCGCCTAAGTGAGTCAGTGAGCATAGGCAATGGTATTAGCGGGGCCTAACTTATCGCCTATGTTGTTATAGGAGGCGCCCAAGCCATCACCTATGTTGACATAGGTGGCGCCTAACCTATCGCCTTTGTTTATATAGGCAGCACTATATCCATTGCCTCTGTTGACATAGGCGGCATCTAACCTATCACCTATGTTGATATAGGCAGCACCTAAGCCATCGTCTAAGTTAGGTAGTTACCATAGGCAATGGTATAAGCAGAGCCTAACCTATCGCCTATGATGATATAGGTAGGCGGAGCCTAAGCGATAACCTATGTTGACATAGTCGGCACCTAACCTATATCCTAAGTGAGGCGGTGAGCATTGGCAAAGGTATAAGCGGTGCCTAACCTGTCGCCTATGTTGGTATAGGCAGCGCCTAATGCATCGACTATGTTGAAATAGGAAGAACCTAACCTATCGCCTAAGTGAGTCAGTGAGCATATGTAAAGGTATTAGCGTCGCCTAACCTATCACCTAAGTGAGGGAGTGAGCATAGGTAATGGTATAAGCGACGCCTATTTAATCGCCAATGTTGATATAGGTGGGGCCTATGGCATCGCTTATGTTTACATAGGCGGCGCCTAACCTATCGCCTAAGTGTGGCAGCGAGCATAGGAAATGGTATAAGCGGCGCCTAACCTATCGCCTATGTTGATATACTTGGCGCCTAAGCCATTGCCTATGTTTATATATGCAGCGCCCAACCTATCGCCTAAGTGAGGCAGTAAGCATAGGTAATGGTATAAGCGGCACCTAACCTATCGCCATTTTTGATATAGGCGGCGCCTAAGACATCGCCTATGTTGACGTAGACGGCGCCTAACCTATCGCCTAATTGAGGCAGTGACCATAGGCAATGGTATAAGCATCACCTAACGTATCATCTATGTTGTTATAGGCGGCGCCTAAGCCATCGCCTATGTTGACATAGGCGGTGCCTAACCTATTGCCTAATTAAGGCAGTGAGCATAGAAAATGGTATAAGCGGTGCCTAACCTATCGCCTATGTTGATATAGGTGGCGCCTAATCCATCACCTATTTTGACATAGGCGGAGCCTGACCTATCACCTATGTGAGGGAGTGAGAATAGGCAATGCTATAACCGGCGCCTAACCTATCACCTATGTTGATATAGGCGGAGCCTAAGCCATCGCCTATGTTGACATAGGTGGCGCCTAACCTATCGCCTAAGTGAGGCAGTGAGCATAGGCAATGGTATAAACAGCGCCTAACTTATCGCCTATGTAGATATAGGCGGCGCCCAAGCCATTACCTATGTTGTCATAGGCGGCGCCTAACCTATCGCCTATGTTTATATAGGCAGCACTATATCCATTGCCTCTGTTGACATAGGCAGCGTCTAACCTATCGCCTAGGTGAAGCAGTGAGCATAGAAAATAGTATAAGTGGCGCCTAACCTATCACCTATATTGATATAGGCGGCACCTAAGCCATCGTCTAAGTTAGGCAGTTAGCATAGGCAATGGTATAAGAGGAGCCTAACCTATCGCCTATGTTGATATAGGCAGAGCCTAAGCGATCACCTATGTTGACATAGTCGACGCCTAACCTATCTCCTAAGTGAGGCGGTGAGCATAGGCAATGGTATAAGCGGCGCCTAACCTGTCGCCTATGTTGGTATAGGCGGCGCCCAATCCATCGACTATGTTGACATAGGCAGAGCCTAACCTATCGCCTAAGTGAGTCAGTGAGCATAGGTAAAGGTATCAGCGGTGCCTAACCTATCACCTAAGTGAGGGAGTGAGCATAGGTAATGGAATAAGCGACGCCTATCCCATCGCCAATGTTGATATAGGTTTGGGCCTATGGCATCGCTTATGTTTACATAAGCGGCGCCTAACCTATCGCCTAAGTGAGGCAGCGAGCATAGGCAATGGTATAAGCGGCGCCTAACCTATTGCCTATGTTGATATACGTGGCGCCTAAGCAATTGCCTATGTTTATATATGCAGCGCCCAACCTATCGCCTAAGTGAGGCAGTAATCATAGGCAATGGTATAAGCGGCGCCTAACCTATCGCCAATTTTGATATAGGCGGCGCCTAAGCCATCGCCAATGTTGACGTAGGCGGCGCCTAACCCTTCGCCTAATTGAGGCAGTGACCATAGGCAATGGTATAAGCATCGCCTAACGTATCACCTATGTTGGTATAGGCGGCGCCTAAGCCATCGCCTATATTAACATAGGTGGCACCCAACCTCTCACCTAAGTGAGTCTGTGAGCATAGGCAATGGTATAAGCAGCGCCTAACTTATCGCCTATGTAGATATAGGCGGCGCCCAAGCCATTACCTATGTTGACATAGGCGGTGCCTAACCTATCGCCTATGTTGATATAGGCAACACCATATCCATTGCCTCTGTTGACATACGCGGCTTCTAACCTATCGCCTAAGTGAGGCAGTGAGTATAGACAATGGTATAAGCGATGCCTAACCTATCACCTATGTTGATATAGGCGGCACCTAAGCCATCGCCTAAGTGAGGCAGTTAGCATAGGCAATGGTATAAGAGGCGCCAAACCTATCGCCTGTGTTGATATAGGTGGCGCCTAATCCATCACCTATGTTCACATAGAAGGCGCCTAACCTATCGCCTAAGTGAGGCAGTGAGCATAGGCAATGGTATAAGTGGTGCCTAACCTATCGCTTATGCTGATATAGACGGCGCCTAAGCCATCGCCTATTTTGACATAGGCGGTGCCTAACCTATCGCCTAATTAAGGAAGTGAGCATAGGAAAAGGTATAAGCGGTGCCTAACTTATCGCCTATGTTGATATAGGAGGCGCCTAATCCATCACCTATTTTGACGTAGGCGGAGCCTAACCTATCACCTATGTGAGGGAGTGAGAATAGGCAATGGTATAACCGGTGCCTAACCTATCGCCTATGTTGATATAGGCAGAGCCTAAGCCATCGCCTATGTTGACATAGGTGGCGCCTAACCTATCGCCTAAGTGAGGCAGTGAGCATAGGCAATGGTATTAGCGGGGCCTAACTTATCGCCTATGTTGTTATAGGCGGCGCCCAAGCAATCACCTATGTTGACATAGGTGGCGCCTAACCTATCGCCTTTGTTTATATAGGCAGCACTATATCCATTGCCTTTGTTGACATAGGCGGCGTCTAACCTATCACCTATGTTGATATAGGCGGCACCTAAGCCATTGTCTAAGTTAGGCAGTTAGCATAGGCAATGGTATAAGCGGAGCCTAACCTATCGCCTATGTTGATATAGGCGGAGCCTAAGCGATCATCTATGTTGACATAGTCGGCGCCTAACCTATCTCCTAAGTGAGGCGGTGAGCATAGGCAATGGTATAAGCGGCGCCTAACCTGTCGCCTATGATGGTATAGGCAGCGCCTAATGCATCGACTATGTTGAAATAGGCAAAACCTAACCTATCGCCAAAGTGAGTCAGTGAGCATAGGTAAAGGTATTAGCGGCGCCTAACCTATCACCTAAGTGAGGGAGTGAGCATAGGTAATGGTATAAGCGACGCCTATCCTATCTCCAATGTTGATATAGGTGGGGCCTATGGCATCGTTTATGTTTACATAGGCGGCGCCTAACCTATCGCCTAAGTGAGGCAGCGAGCATAGGCAATGGTATAAGCGGCGCCTAACCTTTCGCCTATGTTGATATACGTGGCGCCTAAGCCATTGCCTATGTTTATATATGCAGCGCCTAACCTATCGCCTAAGTGAGGCAGTAAGCATAGGCAATGGTATAAGCGGCGCCTAGCCTATCGCCAATTTTATATAGGCGGCGCCTAAGCCATCCCCTATGTTGACGTAGGCGGCGCCTAACCTATCGCCTAATTGAGGCAGTGACCATAGGCAATGGTATAAGCATCGCCTAACGTATCACCTATGTTGTTATAGGCGGCGCTTAAGCCATCGCCTATATTAACATAGGTGTCACCCAACCTATCGCCTAAGTGACTCAGTGAGAATAGGCAATGGTATAACTGGCACCTAACCTATCGCCTATGTTGATATAGGTGGCGCCGAAGCCATCGCCTATGTTGACATAAGTCGCGCCTAACCTATCGCCTACATGAGGCAGTGAGCATAGGCAATGGTATAAGCGGCGCTTAACCTATCGCCTATGTTGATATAGGCGGCGCCTAAGCCAACGCCTATGTTGACATAGGCGGCGCCTAACCTATCGCCTATGTTGATATAGGCAACACCATATCCATTGCCTCTGTTGACATATGCGGCTTCTAACCTATCGCCTAAGTGAGGGAGTGAGTATAGACAATGGTATAAGCGACCCCTAACCTATCACCTATGTTGATATAGGCGGCACCTAAGCCATCGCCTAAGTGAGGCAGCTAGCATAGGCAATGGTATAAGAGGCGCCTAACCTATCTCCTGTGTTGATATAGGCGTAGCCTAAGCGATCGCCTATGTTGACATAGGCGGCGCCTAACCTATCTCCTAATTGAGGCGGTGAGCATAGGAAATGGTATAAGCGACACTTAACCTATCGCCTATATTGGTATAGGCGAGGCCTAATCCATGGACTATATGGACATAGGCGGCACCTAACCTATCGCCTAAGTGAGGCAGTGAGCATAGGTAATGGTATAAGCGGCGCCTAACCTATCGCCAATGTTGATATAGGTGGCGCTTATGGCATCGTTTATGTTTACATAGGTAGAGCCTAACCTATAGCCTATGTGAGGCAGCGAGCATAGGCAATGGTATATGCGGCGCCAAACCTATCACCTATATTGATATATGTGGAGCCTAAGCCATTGCCTATGTTAAAATATTCGGGGCCTAACCTATCGCCTAAGTGAGGAAGTAAGCATAGGCAATGGTATAAGCGGTTCCTAACTTAACGCCAATGTTGATATAGGCGGCGCCAAAGTGAGTCAGTGAGAATAGGCAATGGTATAACTTCCACCTAACCTATCGCCTATGTTGATAAAGGCGGCGCCGAATCCATCGCCTATGTTGACATAAGTGGCGCCTAACCTATCGCCTACATGAGGCAGTGAGCATAGACAATGGTATAAGCGGCGCTTAACCTATCGCCTATGTTGATATAGGCGGCGCCTAAGCCAATGCCTATGTTGACATAGGCGGCACCTAACCTATCGCCTATGTTGATATAGGCAACACCATATCCATTGCCTCTGTTGACATATGCGGCTTCTAACCTATCGCCTAAGTGAGGAAGTGAGTATAGACAATTGTATAAGCGACGCCTAACCTATCACCTATATTGATATAGGCGGCACCTAAGCCATCGCCTAAGTGAGGCAGCTAGTATAGGCAATGGTATAAGAGGCGCCTAAACTATCGCCTGTGTTGATATAGGCAGAGCCTAAGCGATTACCTATGTTGACATAGGCGGCGCCTAACCTATCTCCTAATTGAGGCGGTGAGCATAGGCAATGGTATAAGCGGAACTTAACCTATCGCCTATGTTGGTATAGGCGAGGCCTAATCCATCGACTATATTGACATAGGCGGCACCTAACCTATCGCCTAAGTGAGGCAGTGAGCATAGGTAATGGTATAAGCGGCGCCTAACCTATTGCCAATGTTGATATAGGTGGCGCTTATGATATCGTTTATGTTTACATAGGCAGCGCCTAACCTATAGCCTAAGTGAGGCAGCGAGCATAGGCAATGGTATATGCGGCGCCTAACCTATCCCCTATATTGATATATGTGGCGCCTAAGCCATTGCCTATGTTAATATATGCGGCGCCTAACCTATCGCCTAAGTGAGGCAATAAGCATAGGCAATGGTATAAGCGGTGCCTAACTTATCGCCAATGTTGATATAGGCAGCGCCTAAGCCATCAACTATGTTGACGTAGGCGGTGCCTAACCTATCGTCTAATTGAGGCAGTGACCATAGGCAATGGTGTAAGCATCGCCTAACATATCGCCTATGTTGATATAGGCGGCGCCTAAGCCATCGTCGATATTGACAAAGGCGGCACCTAACCTATCGCCTAAGTGAGGCAGTGAGCATAGGTAATGGTATAAGCAGCCCCTAAACTATCTCCTATGTTGATATAGGTGGCGCCTATGGCATCTCCTATGTTTACATTAGCGGCGCCTAACGTATCGCTAAGTGAGGCAACAACCATTGGCAATGGTGTAAGCGGCGCCTAACCTATCACCTATGTTGATATAGGCGGCCCCTAAGCGATCGCCTATGTTGATATAGGAGGCACCTAACCTATCGCCTTAGTGAGGCAGTGAGAAAAGGCAATGGTATAAGCGGCACCAAACCTGTCACCTATGTTGATATATGCGGAGCCTAATCCATCGACTATGTTGACATAGGCGGCACCTAACCTATCTCCTAAGTAAGGCAGTGAGCATAGGTAATGGTATAAGCGGCGCCTAACCTATTGCCTATGTTGACATAGGTGGTGTCTTTGGCATCGCTTATGTTTACATAGGCGGCGCCTAACCTATCTCCTATGTGAGGCAGCGAGCATAGGCAATGGTATAAACGACTCCTAACCTATTGCCTATGTTGACATACGTGGCGCCTAAGACATTGCCTATGTTTATATATGCGGCGCCTAACCTATCACCTAAGTGAGGCAGTAAGCATAGGCAATGGTTTAAGCGGCCCCTAAACTGTCGCCTATGTTGATATAGGTGACGCCTAATCCATCGCATATGTTAACATAGGCGGAACCTAACCTATCACCTAAGGCAGTGAGCATAGCTAATGGTATAAGCGTCGCCTAACCTATAGCCTATGTTGATATAGGTGGCGTCTATGGCATCGCCTATGTTTACATAGGCGGCGCCTAACCTATCGCCTAAGTGAGGCAGTGAGCATAGGAAATGGTATAAGCGGCGCCTAACCTATCGCCAATGTTGATATAGGTGGCGCTTATGGCATCGTTTACGTTTACATAGGTAGCGCCTAACCAATAGCCTAAGTGAGGCAGCGAGCATAGGAAATGGTATATGCGGCGCCTAACCTATCGCCTATATTGATATATGTGGCGCCTAAGCCATTGCCTATGTTAATATATTCGGCGCCTAACCTATCGCCTAAGTGAGGCAGTAAGCATAGGCAATGGTATAAGCGGTGCCTAACTTCACGCCAATGTTGATATAGGAGGCACCAAAGTGAGTCAGTAAGAATAGGCAATGGTATAACTGGCACCTAACCTATCGGCTATGTTGATATAGGCGGCGCCGAAGCCATCGCCTATGTTGAGATAAGTGGCGCCTAACCTATCGCCTACATGAGGCAGTGAGCATAGGCAATGGTATAAGTGGCGCTTAACCTATCGCCTATGTTGATTTAGGCGGCGCCTAAGCCAACGCCTATGTTGACATAGGCGGCGCCTAACCTATCGCCTATGTTGATATAGGCACACCATATCCAGTGCCTCTGTTGACATAGGCGGCTTCTAACCTATCTCCTAAGTGAGGCAGTGAGTATAATCAATGGTATAAGCGATGCCTAACCTATCACCTATGTTGATATAGGTGGCACCTAAGCCATCGCCTAAGTGAGGCAGTTAGCATAGGCAATGGTATAAGAGGCGCCTAACCTATCGCCTGTGTTGATATAGGCGGAGCCTAAGCGATCGCCTATGCTGACATAGGCGGCACCTAACCTATCTCCTAATTGAGGCGGTGAGCATAGGCAACGGTATAAGCGGCACTTAACCTATCGCCTATGTTGGTATAGGCGAGGCCTAATCCATCGACTATATTGACATAGGCGGCACCTAACCTATCGCCTAAGTGAGGCAGTGAGCATAGGTAATGGTATGAGCGGCGCCTAACCTATCGGCAATGTTGATATAGGTAGCGCTTATGGCATCGTTTATGTTTACATAGGCAGCGCCTAACCTATAGCCTAAGTGAGGCAACGAGCATAGGCAATGGTATATGCGGCGCCTAACCTATCCCCTATATTGATATATGTGGCGCCTAAGCCATTGCCTATGTTAATATATGCGGCGCCTAACCTATCGCCTAAGTGAGGCAATAAGCATAGGCAATGGTATAAGCGGTGCCTAACTTATCGCCAATATTGATATAGGCAGCGCCTAAGACATCACCTATGTTGACGTAGGCGGTGCCTAACCTATCGTCTAATTGAGGCAGTGACCATAGGCAATGGTGTAAGCATCGCCTAACATATCGCCTATGTTGATATAGGCGGCGCCTAAGCCATCGTCGATATTGACAAAGGCGGCACCTAACCTATCGCCTAAGTGAGGCAGTGAGCATAGGTGATGGTATAAGCAGCCCCTAAACTATCTCCTATGTTGATATAGGTGGCGCCTATGGCATCTCCTATGTTTACATTAGCGGCGCCTAACCAATAGCCTAAGTGAGGCAGCGAGCATAGGAAATGGTATATGCGGCGCCTAACCTATCGCCTATATTGATATATGTGGCGCCTAAGCCATTGCCTATGTTAATATATTCGGCGCCTAACCTATCGCCTAAGTGAGGCAGTAAGCATAGGCAATGGTATAAGCGGTGCCTAACTTCACGCCAATGTTGATATAGGAGGCACCAAAGTGAGTCAGTAAGAATAGGCAATGGTATAACTGGCACCTAACCTATCGGCTATGTTGATATAGGCGGCGCCGAAGCCATCGCCTATGTTGAGATAAGTGGCGCCTAACCTATCGCCTACATGAGGCAGTGAGCATAGGCAATGGTATAAGTGGCGCTTAACCTATCGCCTATGTTGATTTAGGCGGCGCCTAAGCCAACGCCTATGTTGACATAGGCGGCGCCTAACCTATCGCCTATGTTGATATAGGCACACCATATCCAGTGCCTCTGTTGACATAGGCGGCTTCTAACCTATCTCCTAAGTGAGGCAGTGAGTATAATCAATGGTATAAGCGATGCCTAACCTATCACCTATGTTGATATAGGTGGCACCTAAGCCATCGCCTAAGTGAGGCAGTTAGCATAGGCAATGGTATAAGAGGCGCCTAACCTATCGCCTGTGTTGATATAGGCGGAGCCTAAGCGATCGCCTATGCTGACATAGGCGGCGCCTAACCTATCTCCTAATTGAGGCGGTGAGCATAGGCAACGGTATAAGCGGCACTTAACCTATCGCCTATGTTGGTATAGGCGAGGCCTAATCCATCGACTATATTGACATAGGCGGCACGTAACCTATCGCCTAAGTGAGGCAGTGAGCATAGGTAATGGTATGAGCGGCGCCTAACCTATCGGCAATGTTGATATAGGTAGCGCTTATGACATCGTTTATGTTTACATAGGCAGCGCCTAACCTATAGCCTAAGTGAGGCAACGAGCATAGGCAATGGTATATGCGGCGCCTAACCTATCCCCTACATTGATATATGTGGCGCCTAAGCCATTGCCTATGTCAATATATGCGGCGCCTAACCTATCGCCTAAGTGAGGCAGTAAGCATAGGCAATGGTATAAGCGGTGCCTAACTTATCGCCAATGTTGATATAGGCAGCGCCTAAGCCATCAACTATGTTGACGTAGGCGGTGACTAACCTATCGTCTAATTGAGGCAGTGACCATAGTCAATGGTATAAGCATCGCCTAACATATCGCCTATGTTGATATAGGCGGCGCCTAAGCCATCGCCGATATTGACAAAGGCGGCACCTAACCTATCGCCTAAGTGAGGCAGTGAGCATAGTTAATGGTATAAGCAGCCCCTAAACTATCTCCAATGTTGATATAGGTGGAGCCTATGCCATCTCTTATGTTTACATTAGCGGCGCCTAACGTATCGCCTAAGTGAGGCAACAAGCATTGGCAATGGTATAAGCGGCGCCTAACCTATCACCTATGTTGATATAGGCGGCCCCTAAGCGATCGCCTATGTTGACATAGGAGGCACCTAACCTATCGCCTTAGTGAGGCGGTGAGAATAGGCAATGGTATAAGCGGCGCCTAACCTGTCACCTATGTTGATATATGCGGAGCCTAATCCATCGACTATGTTGACATAGGCGGCACCTAGCCTATCGCCTAAGTGAGGCAGTAAGCATAGGTAATGGTATAAGCGGCGCCTAACCTATTGTCTATGTTGACATAGGTGGTGTCTTTGGCATCGCTTATGTTTACATAGGCGGCGCCTAACCTATCGCCTAAGTGAGGCAGCGAGCATAGGCAATGGTATAAGCGATGCCTAACCTATTGCCTATGTTGACATACGTGGCACCTAAGACATTGCCTATGTTTATATATGCGGCGCCTAACCTATCACCTAAGTGAGGCAGTAAGCATAGGCAATGCTTTAAGAGGCCCCTAAACTGTCGCCTATGTTGATATAGGCGACGCCTAATCCATCGCATATGTTAACATAGGCGGCACCTAACCTATCACCTAAGGCAGTGAGCATAGTTAATGGTATAAGCGGCGCCTAACCTATAGCCTATGTTGATATAGGTGGCGTCTATGGAATCACCTATGTTTACATAGGCGGCGCCTAACCTATCGCCTAAGTGAGGCAATGAGCATAGGAAATGGTATAAGCGGCGCCTAACCTATCGCCTATGTTGATATAGGAGGCACCTAAAGCATCGCCTATGTTAACATAGGTGGCGCCTAACCTATCGCCAAAGTGAGGTACTGAACATAGGCAATGGTATAAGCGGCGCCTAACCCATCGCCTATGTTGATATAGGTAGTGTCTAAGCCATCGCCTATGATTAAATAGGCGGCGCCTAACCTATCAGCTAAGTGAGGTAGTGAGCATAGACAATGGTATAAGCGGCGCCTAACCTATCATCTATGTTGATATAGGAGGCGCCTATGCCATCTCCTAAGTGAGGCAGTGAAGATAGCCAATGGTATAAGCGGCGCCTAACCTATCGCCTATGTTGATACAGGTGGTGCCTAAGCGATCGCCTATGTTGACTTAGGCGGCGCCTAACGTATCGCCTAAGTAAGGCGGTGAGCATAGGCCATGGTATAAGAGGCGCATAACATATCGCCTATGTTGATATAGGTGGCACCTAAGCTATTGCCAATGTTGAAATAGACCGAGCCTAGCCTATCGCCTAAGTTAAAAAGTGAGAATAGGTAATGGTATAAACGGCGCCTAACCGATCGCCTATAATGATATATATGATGCCTAATCCATCACTTATGTTGACAAAGGAGGTATCTAACCTATTGCCTAAGTTAGGAAGTTAGCATAGGCAATGGTATAAGCGGCGCCTAACCTATCGCCTATGTTGATATAGGTGGCGCCTAAGGCATCTCCAATGTTTTCATAAGCGGCGCCTAACCTATCGCCTTAGTGAGGCAGCAAGGATAGGAAATGGAATAAGCAGCGCCTAACCTATCGCCTATGTTGATATCGGCAGCGCCTAAGAGATCGCCTATGTTGACATAGGCGGTGCCAAACCTATCGCCAAATTGAGGCAGAGAGCATAGGCAATGGTATAAGTGGCGCCTAACCTATCTCCTATGTTTATATTAGAGGCACCTAAGCCATCACCTATGTTGACATAGGCGGCACCTAACCTATCTCCTAAGTAAGGCAGTGAGCATAGGTAATGGTAAAAGTGGCGCCTAATCTATTGCCTATGTTGATATAAGTGGCGCCTATGGCATCTCCTATTATTACATAGGCGGCGCCTAACCTATCGCCTTAGTGAGGCAGCAAGCAAAGGCAATGGTATAAGCGGCGCCTAACGTATCGCCTATGTTGATATAGGCGGCACCTAAGTGATCGCCAATGATGACATAGGCAGAACCTAACCTTTCTCCTAAGTGAGGCGGTGAGAATAGGCAATGGTATAAGCGGCGCCTAACCTGTTGCCTATGTTAATATAGGCGGCACCTAATCCATCGACTATGATGACATAGGCGGCACCTAACCTATCACCTAAGTGAGGCAGTGAGCATATGTAATGGCATAAGCGGAGCCTAACCTATCGCCTATGTTGATATAGGTGGATCCTATGGCATCGCTAATGTTTACAAAGATGCCGTCTAACCTATCGCCTAAGTGAGCAAGCGAGCATAGGCAATGGTATAAGAGGCGCCTAACCTATCGCCTATGTTGACATACGTGGCGCCTAAGCCATTGCCTATGTTTATATATGCAGTGCCTAACCTATCGTCTATGTGTGTCAGTAAGCATAGGCAATGGTATAAGCGGCGCCTAACCTTTCGCCTATGTTGATATAGGCGGCGCCTAATCCATGGCATATGTTGACAGAGGCGGCACCTAACCTATCATCTAAGTGAGGCAGTGAGCATAGGTAATGGTATAAGCGGCACCTAACCTATCGCCTATGGTTATATATGTGGCGCCTAAGCCATTGACTATGTTTACATATGCGGCGCCTAACCTATCGCCTAAGTGAGGCAGTAAGCATAGGCAATACTATATGCGGCGCCTAACTTAACGCCTATGTTGATATAGGCAGTGCCTATGCCACCGCCTATGTTGACGTAGGTGGTGGCTAACCTATCGCCTAATTGAGGTAGTGAGCATAGGCAATGGTATAAGCGGCACCTAACCTATCTCCTATGTTAATATAGGCGGCGCCTAATCCATTGCCTATGTTGACTTAGACGGAGCCTAACCTATCGCCTATGTGAGGCAGTGAGTATAGGCAATGGTATAAGCGGCACCTAACCTATCCCCTATGTTGATATAGGAGGCGCTTAAACCAACGCCTATGTAAACATAGGTGGCGCCTAACTTATCGCCAAATTGAGGCACTGAGCATAGGCAATGGTATAAGCGGCGCCTAACCCATCGCCTATGTTGATATAGGCAGCGCCTAAGCCATCACCTATGTAGACATAGGCGACGCCTAACCTATTACCTAAGTGAGGTAGTGAGCATAGAAAAAGGTATAAGAGGCTCATAACCTATCGCCTATGTTGACATAGGCGGCACCTAATCCATCGACTATGTTGACATAGGCGGCACCTAACCTATCACCGAAGTGAGGCAGTGAGCATAGGTAATGGCCTAAGCGGAGCCTAACCTATCTCCTATGTTGATATAGGTGGAGCCTATGCATCGCTTATGTTTACAAAGACAGCGTCTAACCTATCGCCTAAGTGAGGCAACGAGCATAGGCAATGGTATAAGCGGCGCCTAACCTATCGCCTATGTTGACATACATGGCGCCTAAGCCATTGCCTATGTTTATATATGCGGCGACTAACCTATCGTCTAAGTGAGGCAGTAAGCACAGGCAATGGTATAAGCGGCGCCTAACCTTTTGCCTATGTTGATATAGGCGGCACCTAATCCATGGCATATGTTGACATAGGCGGCACCTAACCTATCATCTAAGTGAGGCAGTGAGCATAGGTAATGGTATAAGCGGCACCTAACCTATCGCCTATGTTGATATAGGTGGCGCCTATGGCATCGCCTATGATAACATAGGCGGCACCTAACATATCGCCTAAGTGAGGCAGCAAGCATAGGCAATGGTATAAGCAGTGCCTAACCTATCACATATGGTTATATATGTGGCACCTAAGCCATTGCCTATGTTTATATATGCGGCGCCTAACCTATCCCCTAAGTGAGGCAGTAAGAAGAGGCAATACTATAAGCGGCGCCTAACTTAACGCCTATGTTGATATAGGCGGTGCCTAAGCCACCGCCTATATTGACGTAGGTGGTGGCTAACCTATCGCCTAATTGAGGTAGTGAGCATAGGCAATGGTATAAGCGGCACCTAACCTATCTCCTATGTTAATATAGGAGGCGCCTAAGCCATTGCCTATGTTGACTTAGACGGAGCCTAACCTATCGCCTAAGTGAGGCAGTGAGTATAGGCAATGGTATAAGCGGCACCTAACCTATCCCCTATGTTGATATAGGAGGCGCTTATACCAACGCCTATGTAAACATAGGTAGCGCCTAACTTATAGCCAAATTAAGGCACTGAGCATAGTCAATGGTATAAGCGGCGCCTAACCTATCGCCTATGTTGATATAGGCAGCGCCTAAGCCATCGCCTATGTTGACATAGGCGGTGCCTAACCTATTACCTAGTGAGGTAGTGAGCATAGAAAATGGTATAAGAGGCTCCTAACCTATCGCCTATGTTGATATAGGCGGCACCTAAGCCATCTCCTAAGTAAGGCAGAGAGCATAGCCAATGGTATAAGCGGCGCCTAACCTATCACCTAAGTAAGTCGGTGAGCATAGGCAATGGTATAAGCTGCGCATAACCTATCGCCTATGTTGATATAGGTGGTGCCTAAGATATTGCCTATGTTGACATAGACGGAGCCTAAACTATCGCCTATGTTGATATACGTGGTGCCTAAGCCATTGCCTATGTTTACATAAGCGGCGCCTAACATATCTCCTAAGTGAGGAAGTAAGCATAGGAAATGGTATAAGCGGCGCCTAACCTATCGCCTATGTGAGGCAGTGAGAATAGGCAATGGTATAACCAGCCACTAACCTATCGCCAATGTTGATCTTGGCGGCGCCTAGTCCATCGCCTATGTTGAAAGAGGCGGCGCCTAATCTATAACCTACGTGAGGCAGTGAGCATAGGAAATGTTATAAGCGGTGCCTAACCTATCGCCTATGTTTACATAGACAGCGCCTGGCCTTTTGCCTTACTGAAGCAGCAAGCATAGGAAATGGTATAAGTGATGCCTAACCTATCACCTATATTTATATAGGAGGCGCCTAAGCGATCGCCTATGTTGACATAGACGGTGCCTAACCTATCGCCTAAGTGAGGTGGTGGGAATAGGCAATAGTATAAGCGGCGCCTAACCTATCGCCTATGTTGATATATGTGGTGCCTAAGCTATTGCCTATGTTTATATATGTGGCGCCTATCATATCGCCTAAGTGAGGCAGTAAGCATAGGCAATGGTATAAGCGGTGCCTATCCTATCGCCAATGTTGATATAGGCGGCGCAAAGTCCATCGCCTATGTTGACATAGGCGGCGCCTAACCTATAACCTAAGTGAGGCAGTGAGCATTGGCAATGTTATAAGCGGCGCCTATGTTTACATTGGCAGCACCTAACCTATTGCCTTAGTGAGGCAGCAAGCATAGGCAATGGAATAAGCGACGCCTAACCTATCGGCTATGTTGATATAGGCGGCGCCTAAGCGATCGCCTATGTTGACATAGACGGTGCCTTACCTATCGCCTAAGTGAGGCGGTGAGAATAGGAAATGGTATAAGCGGCGCATAACATGTCGCCTATGTTGATATAGGCGGTACCTAACCTATCGCCTAAGTGAGGTAGTGAGCATAGGTAATAGTTTAAGCGGCGCCTAACCTATCTCTTATGTTGTCATAGGTGGCGCTTATGGCATCGCTTATGTTTACATAGGCAGAGCCTAACCTATCGCCTAAGTGAGGCAGCGAGCATATGCAATGGTATAAGCGACACCTAACCTATCGCCTATGTTGACATACGTGGCGCCTAAGCCATTGCCTATGTTTAGTTATGCGGCGCCTAACCTATCGCCTAAGTGAAGCAGTAAGCATAGGCAATGGTATAAGCGGCCCCTAACCTGTCGCCAATGATGATAAAGGCGGCGCCTAATCCATCGCATATGTTGACATAGGCGGCACTTAACCTATCGCCTAAGGCAGTGAGCATTGGAAATGGTATAAGCGACGCCTAACCTCTCGCCTATGTTAATATGGGTAACGCCTATGGCATCGCCTAAGTTTACATAGGCGGTGCCTAACTTATCGCCGAAGTGAGGCAGCTAGCATAGGCAATGGTATATGCTGCGCCTAACCTATCGCCTATGTTGATATACGTGGCGCCTAAGCCATCGCCTATGTTTAAATCGGTGGCGACTAATCTATCGCCTAAGTGAGGCAGTAGGCATAGGCAATGCTATAAGAGGAGCCTAACCTAACGCCTATGTAGATATAGGCAACGCCAAGCCATCGACTATGTTGACGTAGGCGGTGCCTAACCTATCGTCTAATTGAGGCAGTGTGCATAGGCAATGGTATAAGGGGAGCCTAACCTATCGCCTATGTTGATATAGGCGGCGCCTAAGCCATTGCCTAAATTGACATAGACGGAGGCTAACCGATCGCCTATGTCAGGCAGTGAGCATAGGAAATGGTATAAGCGGCGCCTAACCTATCACCTATGTTGATATAGGCGACGCTTAAGACATCGTCTATGTTGACATAGGCGGCGCCTAACCTATCGCCTAAGTGAGGCAGTGAGCATAGGCAATGGTATAAGAGGCGCCTAACCTATCGCCTATGTTGATATAGGAGGCGGCTAAACCATCGCCTATGTTAGCATAGGCGGCGCCTAACCTATCTCCAAAGTGAGTCACTGAGCATAGGCAATGGTCTAAGCGGCGCCTAACCTATCGCCTATGTTGATATAGGCAGCGCCTAAGCCATCGCCTATGTTGACATAGGCGGCGCCTAACCTATCGCCTAAGTGAGGTAGTGAGCATAGACAATGGTATAAGAGGCGCCTCACCTATCACCTATGTTGATATAGGAGGCACCTATGCCATTGCCTAAGTTAGGCAGTAAGCATAGCCAATGGTATAAGCGGCGCCTAACCTATCGCCTATGTTTATATAGGTGGCGCCTAACCTATCGCCTAAGTAAGGCTGTGAGCATATGCAATGGTATAAGCGGCACATAACCTATCACCTATGTTGATATAGGTGGCCCCTAAGCCATTACCTATGTTGACACAGACCGAGCCTAACCTATCGCCTAAGTGAGGAAGTGAGCATATGTAATGGTATAAGGGGCGCCTAATCTATCGCCTACGTTGATATAGGTGGCACCTAAGCCATCACCTATGCTGACATAGAAGGCGCCGAACCTATCTCCTAAGTGAGGCATTGGGCATAGGAAATGGTTTATGCGGCGCCTAACCTATCGCCTACGTTCATATAGGTGGCGCCTATGGCATCTCCTATGTTTACATAGGCAGCACCTAACCTATCGCCTTAGGGAGGCAGCAAGCATAGGCAATTGTATAAGCGGTGCCTAACCTATCGCCTATGTTGATATAGGTGGTGCCTAAGCGATCACCTATGTTGACATAAGCGGTTACTAAACTATCGCCTAAGTGAGGCAGTAAGCATAGACAATGGTATAAGCGGCGCCTAACATGTCGCCTATGTTGATATAGGTGGCGCCTAATCCATCGAATATGTTGACATAGACGGCACCTAACCTATCGCCTAAGTGAGGCAGTGAGTATAGGAAATGGTATAAGCGGCGCCTAACCTATCGCCTATGTTTGTATAGGTGGCGCCTAATCTATCTCCTAAGTGAGGCAGTGAGCATAGGCAATGGTATAAGCGGGGCCTAACCTGTCGTCTATGTTGTTATAGGCAGCGCCTAATCCATCGACTATGTTGACATAGGCGGCACCTAACCTATCGCCTAAGTGAGGCAGTGAGCATAGGTAATGGTATAAGCGGCGCCTAACCTATCGCCTATGTTGATATACATGGTGCCTAGGACATTGCCTATGTTTATATATGCGGCGCCTAACCTATCACCTAAGTGAGGTAGTAAGCATAGGCAATGGTATAAGCGGCGCCTAACCTATCACATATGTTGATATAGGCGGCGCCTAAGCCATTGCCTATGTTGATGTAGGCGGTGCCTAACCTATCGCCTAATTGAGTAAATGAGCATAGGCAATGGTATAAGCGATGCCTAACCTATCTCGTATGTTGATATAGGCGGCGCCTAAGACATCGCCTATATTGACATAGTCGGCACCTAACCTATCGCCTAAGTGTGGCAGTGAGCATAGGTAATGGTATAAGCGGCGCCTAACCTATCGCCTATGTTTATATAGGTGGCGCCTATGGCAGCGCCTAACCTATTGCCTTAGTGAGTCATCAAGCATAGGCAATGGTATAAGCGACGCCTAACATATTGCCTATGTTGTTATAGGCGGCGTCTAAGCCATTGCCTATGTTGTTATAGACGGCGTCTAACCTATCGCCTATGTTGATATAGGCGGCGCCAAATCCATCGACTATGTTGACATAGGCGGCACCTAACCTATCGCCTAAGTGAGGTAGTGCGCATAGGTAATGGTTTAAGCGGCGCCTAACCTATTGACTATGTTGACATAGGTGGCGCTTATTGCATCGCTTATGTTTACATAGGCAGATCCTAACCTATCCCCTAAGTGAGGTAGCGAGCATAGGCAATGGTATAAGCGGCGCCTAATCCATTGCCTATGTTTATATATGTGGTGCCTAACCTATCGCCTAAGTGAGGCAGTAAGCATAGGCAATGGTATAAGTGGCCCCTAACCTGTCGCCTATGTTGACAAAGGCGGTGCCTAAACCATCGCATATGTTGACAGAGGCGGCACCTAACCTATCGCCTAAGGCAGTGAGCATTGGTAATGGTATAAGCGACGCCTAACCTATCGCCTATGTTGATATTGGTGGCGCCTATGGCATCGCCTATGTTTACATAGGCGGCGCCTAACTTAACACCTAACTGAAGAAGCTAGCATAGGCAATGGTATATGCGGCGCCTAACCTATCGCCTATGATGATATACGTGGCGCCTAAGCCATCGCCTATGTTTAAATAGGCGGCGGCTAATCTATCGCCTAAGTGAGGCATTAAGCATAGGCAATGGTTTAAGCGTCGCCTAACCTAATGCCTATGTTGATATAGCCAGCGCCTAAGCCATCGCCTATGTTGACGTAGGCGGTGCCTAACCTATCGCCTAATGGAGGATGTGAGAATAGGCAATGGTATAAGCGGCGCCTAACCTATCGCCTATGTTGATATAGGCGGCGCCTAAGCCATTGCCTATGTTGACATAGACGGAGCCTAACCTATCGCCTACGTCAAAACAGTGAGTATAGGAAATGGTATAAGCGGCGCCTAACCTATAGCCTATGTTGATATAGGCGATACCTAAGCCATCGTCTATGTTGACATAGGCGGCGCCTAACCTATCGGCTAAGTGAGGCAGTGAGCATAGGCAATGGTATAAGCGGCGCCTAACCTATTGCTTATGTTAATATAGGAGGCGCCTAAACCATCGCCTATGTTAACATAGACGATGGCTTAGGCATCGCCTATGTTTATATAGGCGATGCCTAAGCCATCGTCTATGTTGACATAGGAGGCGCCTAACCTATCGCCTAAAAGAGGCAGTGAGCATAGGAAATGGTCTAAGAGGCGCCTAACCTATCGCCTATGTTGATATAGGAGGCGCCTAAACCATCGCCTATGTTAACATAGGCGACGCCTATGCTATAGCCAAAGTGTGGCACTTAGCATAGGCAATGGTATAAGCGGCGTCTATCTTATCGCCTATGTTGATATAGGCAGCGCCAAAGCCATCGCCTATGTTTACATAGATGGCCCCTATGGAATCGCTTATGTTTACATATGCGGAGCCTAACCTATCACCTAAGTGTGGCAGCGAGCATAGGCAATGGTATAAGCGGCGCTTAACCTATCGCCTTAGTTCACATAGGAGTCGCCTAAGCCATTGCCTATGTTTATATATGCGGCGCCCAACCTATCGACTAAGTGAGGCAGTAAGCATAGTCAATGGTATAAGCGGCGCCTTACCTATTGCCTATGTTGATATAGGCGGCACCTAAACAATCGCCTATGTTGACGTAGGCGGTGCCTAACCTATTGCCAAATTGAAAAGTGAGAATAGGCAATGGTATAAGCGACGCCTAACCGATCTCCTATGTTGATATAGGCGGCACCTAAGCCATCGCCTATGTTGACATAGGCGGCACCTAATTTATCGTCTAAGTAAGGTTGTGTGCATAGGTAATGGTATAAGCGGCGCCTAACCTATCGACTATGTTGATATAGGTGGCGCCTATGGCATGTCCTGTGTTTACATAGGAGGCGTCTAACCTATCGCCTTAGTGAGGCAGCAACCATACGCAATGGTATAAGCAGCGCCTAACCTATCACCTATGTTGATATAGGCAGCACCTAAGCGATCGCCTATGTTGATAGAGGCGGCGCCTAACCTGTCTCCTAAGTGAGGCGGTAAGCATAGGCAATGGTATAAGCAGCGCCTTACCTGTCCCCAATATTGATATAGGAGGCACCAAATCTATCGACTGTTGATATAGGCGGCACCTAACCAATCGCCTAAGTCAGGATGTGAGCATAGGTAATGGTATAAGAGGAGCCTAACATATCGCCTATGTTGATATAGGTAGCGCCTATGGCATTGGCTATGTTTACATATGCGGGGTCTAACCTATCGCCTAAGTTAGGCAGCGAGCATAGGCAATGGTATATGCGGTGCCTAACCTATCGCCTATGTTGACATACGTGGTGCCTAAGCCATTGCCTATGTTTATATATGCGGCGCCTAACCTATCGCCTAAGAGATGCAGTAAGCATAGGCAATGGTATAAGCGGCGCCTAACCTGTCGCCTTTCTTGATATAGGCAGCGTTTAATCCATCGCATATGTTGACATAGGTGGCACCTAACCGATATTTTAAGTGACGCAGTGAGCATAGGTAATGTTATAAACGGCGCCTAACCTATCGCCTATTCTCATATACACGGCGTCTAAGCCATCGCCTATGTTGACATAGGCGGTGCCTAACCTATCGCCTAATTGAGGCAGTGAGCATAGCAAATGGTATAAGTGGCGCCTAACCTATCGCCTATGTTGATATAGGTGGCGCCTAAGCCATCAACTATGTTGACATAGGCGGAGCGTAACCTATCACCTATGTGAGGCAGTGAGAATAGGCAATAGTATAACCGACGCCTAACCTATCGCCTATGTTGATATATGAGGCGCCTAAGCCATCGCCTATGTTGACATAGGTGGCGCCTATCCTGTATATCCAGCACCTAGCCTATCTCCTGAGTGAGGAAGTGAGCATAGGGAATGGTATAAGCGGCGCCTAACCTTTCCTAACCTATCGCCTATGTTGATATAGGCGGCACCTTAGCCATCGCCTATGCTGACATAGCCGACGCCTAACCTATCACCTAAGTAAGCCAGTGAGCATAGGTAATGGAATAAGCGGTGCCTAACCTATCGCCTATATTGATATAGGCGGCGCCTAAGTCATCGCCTATGCTGACATAGGCGGCGCCTAACCTATCGCCTAAGTGAGGCAGTGAGCATAGGCAATAGTATAAGCGGTGCCTAAACTATCGCCTATGTTGATATAGGCGACGCCTAACACATCGCCTAAGTGTGGCAGCGAGCATAGGCAATGGTATAAGCGGCGCTTAACCTATCGCCTTAGTTCATATAGGAGTCGCCTAAGCCATTGCCTATGTTTATATATGCGGCGCCCAACCTATCGACTAAGTGAGGCAGTAAGCATAGGCAATGGTATAAGCGGCGCCTTACCTATCTCCTATGTTGATATAGGCGGCACATAAACAATCGCCTATGTTGACGTAGGCGGTGCCTAACCTATTGCCAAATTGAAAAGTGAGAATAGGCAATGGTATAAGCGACCCCTAACCGATCTCCTATGTTGATATAGGCGGCACCTAAGCCATCGCCTATGTTGACATAGGCGGCACGTAATTTATCGTCTAAGTATGGTTGTGTGCATAGGTAATGGTATAAGCGGCGCCTAGCCTATCGCCTATGTTGATATAGGTGGCGCCTATGGCATCTCCTGTGTTTACATAGGCGGCGCCTAACCTATCGCCTTAGTGAGGCAGCAACCATACGCAATGGTATAAGCAGCGCCTAACCTATCACCTATGTTGATATAGGCAGCACCTAAGCGATCGCCTATGTTGACATAGGCGGCGCCTAACCTATCTCCTATGTGAGGCGGTAAGCATAGGCAATGGTATAAGCAGCGCCTTACCTGTCCCCAATATTGATATAGGCGGCACCAAATCTATCGACTGTTAATATAGGCGGCACCTAACCTATCGCCTAAGTCAGGAAGTGAGCATTGGTAATGGTATAAGCGGAGCCTAACATATGGCCTATGTTGATATAGGTAGCGCCTATGGCATTGGCTATGTTTACATATGCGGGGTCTAACCTATCGCCTAAGTTAGGCAATGGTATATGCGGTGCCTAACCTATCGCCTATGTTGACATACGTGGCGCCTAAGCCATTGCCTATGTTTATATATGCGGCGCCTAACTTATCGCCTAAGAGATGCAGTAAGCATAGGCAATGGTATAAGCGGCGCCTAACCTGTCGCCTTTGTTGATATAGGCAGCGTTTAATCCATCGCATATGTTGACATAGGCGGCACCTAACCTATATTTTAAGTGACGCAGTGAGCATAGGTAATGTTATAAACGGCGCCTAACCTATCGCCTATTCTGATGTACACGGCGTCTAAGCCATCGCCTATGTTGACATAGGCGGTGCCTAACCAATCGCCTAATTGAGGCAGTGAGCATAGGAAATGGTATAAGCGGCGCCTAACCTAGCGCCTATGTTGATATAGGTGGCGCCTAAGACATCAACTATGTTGACATAGGCGGAGCCTAACCTATCACCTATATGAGGCAGTGAGAATAGGCAATAGTATAACCGACGCCTAACTTATCGCCTATGTTGATATAGGCGGCGCCTAATCCATCGCCTATGTTTTACATAGGTGGCGCATATCCTGTATAGCCGGCACCTAACCTATTGCCTAAGTGAGGAAGTGAGCATAGGTAATGGTATAAGCGGCGCCTAACCTGTCCTAACCTATCGCCTATGTTGATATAGGCGGCACCTAAGCCATCGCCAATGCTGACATAGCCGACGCCTAACCTATCACCTAAGTAAGCCAGTGAGCATAGGTAATGGAATAAGCGGCGCCTAACCTATCGCCTATATCGATATAGGCGGCGCCTATGTCATCGCCTATGCTGACATAGGCGGTGCCTAACCTATCGCCTAAGTGAGGCAGTGAGCATAGGCAATAGTATAAGCCGTGCCTAAACTATCGCCTATGTTGATATAGGCGACGCCTAAGACATCGCCTATGTTGACATAGGTGGCGCCTAACCTATCGCCTAAGTGAGGCAATTAGAATAGGTAATGGTATTAGCGGCGCCTAACATATCGCCTATGTCGATATTGGTGGTGCCTAAGAGATCGCCTATGTTGACATAGGCGGCGCCTAACCTATCGCCTAAGCTAGGCAGTAAGCATAGGCATTGGTATATGCGGCACCTAACCTGTCGCCTATGTTGTCATAGGCGGCGGCTAAGTCATCGCCTATGTTGACGTAGGAGGCGCCTAATATATCGCCTATGTTGATATAGGCGGCGCCTAAGCCATCGTCTATGTTGACATATACAGCGCCTAATCTATCGCCTAAGTGAGGCAGTGAGCATAGGAATTGGATTAAGCGGCACCTAAGCTATCTCCTATGTTGATTTAGGCGGTGCCTAAGCCATTGCCTATGTTGACATAGGCGGCGCCTAACCTATCGCCTAAGTGAGGCAGTGAGCATAGGCAATTGTATAAGCGGAGCCTAACCTATCCCCTATGTTGATATAGGCGGAGCCTAACTCATCGCTTATGTTGACAAAGGCGGTACCTAACCTATCGCCTAAGTGAGGCAGTGAGTATAGGTAATGGCATAAGCGGCGCCTAACCTATCCCCTATATTGATATAGGCGGCGCCTAAGACATCACCTATATTGACATAGGTGGGGCCTGACCTATCGCCTAAGTGAAGAAGTGAGCATAGGAAATGGTATAAGCTTCGCCTAACCTATCGCCTATGTTGATATAGGCGGGTCCATAGCGATCGCAAATGTTGACATAGGCGGCGCCTAACCTATCGCCTAAGTGAGGCAGTGAGCATAGACAATGGTATAAGTGGTGCCTAACCTATCACCTATGTTGATATGGGCGGCACTTAAGACATCGCCTAAGTGAGACGGTGAGTATAGGCAATGGTATATGCGGCGCCTAACCTATCGCCTATGTTGATATAAGTTGCGCCTAAGCCATCGCCTATGTTGACATAGACGGAGCCTAACCTATCGCCTATGTGAGAAAGTAAGCATAGGCAATGGAATAATCGGCGCCTATCCTATCGCCTATGTTGATATAGGCGTCGACTAAGCCATCGCCTATGCTGTCATCGGCGGTGCCTAACCTATCGCCTAAGTGAGGCAGTGAGCATAGGTAATGGTATTAGCGGCCCCTAACCTATTTCCTATGTTGATATAAGCAGCTCCTAACCTATCTCCTAAGTCAGGCAGCAAACATAGGCAATGGTATAAGCGGAGCCTAACCTATCACCTATGTTGATATACGTGGTGCCTAAGCCATTGCCTATGTTTATATAGGAGGCGGCTAACCTATCGCCTAAGTGAGGAAGTAAGCATAGGAAATGGTATAAGCGGCGCCTAACCTAACGCCTATGTTGATATAGGCGGCGCCTAAGCCATCGCCTTTGTTGATGTAGGTGGTGCCTAACCTATCGCCTAATTGAGGTAGTGAGGATAGACAATGGTATAAGCGGCGCCTAACCTATCGCCTATGTTGATATAGGCGGCGCCTAAGCCATCGTCTATGTTGACTTAGGCGGCTCCTAACCTATCACCTAAGTGAGGCAGTGAGCATAGGCATTAGTATAAGTGGCTCCTAATCTATCGCTTATGTTGATATAGGTGGTGCCTAAGCCATCGCCTATGTTGACATAGGCGGTTCCTAACCTATCGCCTAAGTGAGGCATTGGGCATAGGCAATGGTATAAGCGGAGCCTAACCTATCGCTTATGTTGATATAGGCATTGCCTAAGCCATCGCCTATGTTGGCATAGGCGGCACCTAACCTATATCCTAAGTGAGGCAGTGAGTATAGGTAATGGTATAAGTGGTGCCTAAACTATCACCTATGTTGATATAGGCGGCGCCTATGACATCGCCTATGTTGACATAGGCAGGGCCTAACCTATCGCCTAAGTGAGGCAGTGACCATAGGCAATGGTATAAGCTTCACCTAACCTATCGCCTATGTTGATAAAGGCGGGTCCATAGCCTTCGCTAATGTTGAGATAGGCGGCGCCTAAACTATCACCTAAGTGAGGTAGTGAGCATATACAATGGTATAAGTGGCACCTAACCTATCACCTATGTTGATATAAGGTGCACCTAAGCCATCGCCTAAGTGAGATAGTGAGTGTAGGCAATGGCATAAGCGGTTCCTAACCTATCGCCTATGTTGATATAGTTGGTGCCTAAGCGATCGCCTATGTTGACATAGGCGGTGCCTAACCTGTCGCCTATGTTGATATAGTCGGTGCCTAATCCATCGCATATGTTGACATAGGTGTCACCTAACCTGTTTAGCCGGCACCTAACCTATCTCCTGAGTGAGGAAGTGAGCATAGTTAATGGTATAAGCGGCGCCTAACCTATCGCCTATGTTGATATAGGTGTCGCCTATGGAATAGCCTATGTTTACATAGGCGGCGCCTAACCTATCGCCTAAGTATGGCAGAAATAATAGGAAATGGTATAAGCAGTGCCTAACCTATCGCCTATGTTGATATACGTGGTTCCTAAGCCATCGCCTATGTTGATATAGGCGGCGGCTAAACTATCTCCTAAGTGAGGCAGTAAGCATATGCAGCGCCTAACCTAACGTTTATGTTGATATTGGCAGCCCCTAAGCCATCGCCTATGTTGACGTAGGCGGCGCCTAATCTATCGCCTAAGGGAGGCAGCGAGCATAGGAAATGGTATATCAAGCGCATAACCTATCGCCTATATTGATATAGGCAGCGACTAAGCGATCGCCAATGTTGACATAGGCGGCGCCTAATCTGTCTCCTATGTTGATATAGGCGGCGCCTAGACCATCACCTATGTTGACCTAGGTGGTGCTTAACCAATCGCCAAATTGAGGCAGTGAGCATAGGCAATGGTGTAAGAGGCGCCTAGCCATCGCCTATGTTGACATAGACGGAGCCTAACCTATCTCCTATGTGAGAAAGTGACCATAGGAAATCGAACAATCGATGCCTAACCTATCGCCTATGTTGATATAGGCGGCACAGAAGCCATCGCCTATGCTGACATAGGCGACGCCTAACCTATCGCCTAAGTGAGGCAATGTTATAAATGGTGCCTAAACTATCGCCTATGGTAATATAGGCGGCGCCTAAGACATCGCCTATGTTAACATAGGCGGCGCCTAACCTATTGCCTATGTTGATATAGGTGGCACCTAAGACATTGCCTATGTCTACAAAGGCGGTGTCTAACCTATCGCTTAAGGGAGGCAGTAATCATAGGCAATCTTAAAAGCGACGCCTAACCTATCGCTTATGTTGATATAGGCAGTGCCTAACACATCGCCTATGTTGATGTAGGCAGCGCCTAACCTATCGCCTAACTGAGGCAGTGAGCTTAGGCAGTTGTATAAGTGGCGCCTAACCAATCACCTCTGTTGATATAGGCGGCACCTAAGCCATTGTCTATGTTAACTTAGGCGGCGCCTAACCTATCGCCTAAGTGAGGCAGTGAGCATAGGCATAAGTATAAGTGGATCCTAATCTATCACTTATGTTGATATAGGCGGTGCCTAATCCATCGCCTATGTTGACATAGGCGGCGCCTAACTTATCGCTTATGTGAGGAAGCTAGCATAGGCAATGGTATAAGCGGAGCCTAACCTATCGCCTATGTTGATATAGGCGGCGCCTAAGACATCGTCTTTGTTGACTTAGGCGGTGCCTAACCTATCGCCTAAGTGAGGCAGTTAGCATAGGCATAAGTATAAGTGGCTCCTAATCTATCGCTTATGTTGATATAGGCGGTGCCTAATCCATCGCCTATGTTGACATAGGCGGCTCCTACCCTATCGCCTAAGTGAGGCAGTGAGCATAGGCAATGGTATAAGCGTCGCCTAACCTATCGCCTACGTTGATATAGGCGGTGCCTAAGCCATCATCAATGTTGACTTAGGCGGCGCCTAACCTATCACCTATGTTGATATAGGCGGCGCCTAAGCCATCGCCTATGTTGACATAGGCGACACCTAACCTATCGCCTAAGTGAGGCAGTGAGTATAGGTAATGGTATAAGCGGTGCCTAACCTATCACCTATGTTGATATAGGCGGCACCTATGACATCGCCTATGTTGACATAGGCGGGGCCTAACCTATCGCCTAAGTGAGGCAGTGAGCATAGGCAATGGTATAAGTTTCGCCTAACCTATCGCCTATGCTGATAAAGGCGGGTCCATAGCCTTCGCTAATGTTGAGATAGGCGGCCCGTAACCTGTCACCTAAGTGACGTAGTGAGCACAGACAATGGTATAAGTGGCGCCTAACCTATCTCCTATGTTGATATTGTTGGCGCCTAAGCGATCGCCTATGTTGGCATAGGCGGCGCTTAACCAATCGCCTATGTGAGGCGGTGAGCATAGGCAATGGTATAAGTGGCGCCTAACCTATCGCCTATGTTGATATAGGCGGTGCCTAATCCATCGCATATGTTGACATAGGTGGCACCTAACCTGTATAGCCGGCACCTAACCTATCTCCTGAGTGAGGAAGTGAGCATAGTTAAAGGTATAAGCGGCTCCTAACCTATCGCCTATGTTGATATAGATGTCGCCTATGGAATAGCCTATATTTACATAGGCGGCGCCTAACCTATCGCCTAAGTAAGGCAGAAAGAATAGGAAATGGTATAAGCAGTGCCTAACCTATCGCCTATGTTGATATACGTGGTGCCTAACCCATCGCCTATGTTTATATAGGCGGCGGCTAAACTATCGCCTAGGTGAGGCAATAAGCCTAGGCAATGGTATAAGCAGCGCCTTACCTAACGCTAATGTTGATATAGGCGGCCCCTAAGCCATCGCCTATGTTGACGTAGGCGGCGCCTAACCTATCGACTAAGTGAGGCAGCGAGCATAGGCAATGGTATAAGCAGCGCATAACCTATCGCCTATATTGATATAGGCGGCACCTAAGCCATCGCCAATGTTGACATAGGCGGCGCCTAATCTGTCTCTTATGCTGATATAGGCGGCGCCTAAGCCATCACCTATGTTGACATAAGTGGTGCTTAACCAATCGCCAAATTGAGGCAGTGAGCCTAGGCAATGGTGTAAGCGGCGCCTAGCCATCGCCTATGTTGACATAGAATGAGCCTAACCTATCTCCTATGTGAAAGAGTGAGCATAGGCAATGGAATAATCGACGCCTAACCATTCGCCTCTGTTTATATAGGAGGCACATAAGCCATCGCCAATGCTGACATAGGCGACGCCTAACCTATCGCCTAAGTGAGGCAGTAAGCATAGGAAATGGTATAAACAGTGCGAAAACTATCGCCTATGGTTATATAGGCGGCGCCTAAGACATCGCCTATGTTTACATAGGCGGCGCCTAACCTGTCGCCTATGTTGATATAGGTGGCACCTAAGACATCGCCTATGTCTACATCGGCGGTGCCTAACCTATCGCGTAAGTGAGTCTGTAAGCATAGGCAATGTTATAAGCAGCGCCTAAGCAATCGCTTATGTTGATATAGGCAGTGCCTAACACATCGCCTATGTTGACGTAGGCGGCGCCAAACCTATCGCCTATCAGAGGCAGTGAGCTTAGGGAATAGTATAAGTGGCGCCTAACCAATCGCCTCTGTTGATCTAGGAGGCGCCTAAGCCATTGTCTATGTTGACTTAGGCGGAGCCTAACCTATCGCCTAAGTGAGGCAGTGAGCATAGGCATATGAAGAAGTGGCTCCTAATCTATCACTTATGTTGATATAGGCGGCGCCTAACTTATCGCCTAAGTGAGGAAGTGAGCATTGGCAATGGTATAAAAGAAGCCTAACCTATCGCATATGTTGATATAGGAGGCACCTAAGCCATCGCCTATGTTGACATAGGCGTCACCTAACCTATCGCCTAACTGAGGCAGTGAGCTTAGGCAGTGGTATAAGCGGCGCCTAACCTATAGCCTATGTTGATATAGGCGGCGCCTAAGCCATCGTCTATGTTGACATAGGCGACGCATAACCTATCGCCTAAGTGAGGCAGTTAGCATAGGCATAAGTACAAGTGGCTCCTAATCTATCGCTTATGTTGATATAGGCGGTTCCTAATCCATCACCTATGTTGACATAGGCGGCGCCTACCCTATCGCCTAAGTGAGGCAGTGAGCATAGGCAATGGTATAAAGGTCGTCTAACCTATCGCCTATGTTGATAAAGGTGGCGCCTAAGTCATCGTCTATGTTGACTTAGGCGGCGCCTAACCTATCACCTATGTTGATAAAAGCGGCGCCTAAGCCATCGTCTATGTTGACATAGGTGGCACCTAACCTATCACCTAAGTGAGGCAGTGAGTATAGGTAATGGTATAAGCGGTGCCTAACCTATCACCTATTTTGATATAGGTGGCACCTATGACATCACTTATGTTGACATAGGCGGGGCCTAACCTATCGCCTAAGTGAGGCAGTGAGCATAGGCAATGGTATAAGCTTCACCTAACCTATAGCCTATGTTGATAAAGGCGGGTCCATAGCCTTCGCTAATGTTGAGATAGGCGGCGCCTAACCTATCACCTAAGTGAGGTAGTGCGCATAGACAATGGTATAAGTGGCGCCTAACCTATCACCTATGTTTATATAGGCGGCACCTAAGCCATCGCCTAAGTGAGATAGTGAGTATAGGCAATGGTATAAGCAGTGCCTAACCTATCGCCTATGTTGATATAGGAGGCCCCTAAGCCATCGCCTATGTTGACATAGGCGTCACCTAACCTATCGCCTAACTGAGGCAGTGAGCTTAGGCAGTGGTAAAAGCGGCGCCTAACCTATCGCCTATGTTGATATAGGCGGCGCCTAAGCCATCGTCTATGTTGACTTAGGCGGCGCATAACCTATCGCCTAAGTGAGGCAGTTAGCGTAGGCATAAGTATAAGTGGCTCCTAATCTATCGCTTATGTTGATATAGGCGGTGCCTAATCCATCACCTATGTTCACATAGGCGGCGCCTACCCTATCACCTAAGTGAGGCAGTGAGTATAGGTAATGGTATAAGCGGTGCCTAACCTATCGCCTATGTTGATATAGGCGGCGCCTATGACATCACCTATGTTGACATAGGCGGGGCCTAACCTATCGCCTAAGTGAGGCAGTGAGCATAGGCAATGGTATAAGCTTCACCTAACCTATAGCCTATGTTGATAAAGGCGGGTCCATAGCCTTCGCTAATGTTGAGATAGGCGGCGCCTAACCTATCACCTAAGTAAGGTAGTGAGCATAGACAATGGTATAAGTGGCGCCTAACCTATCACCTATGTTGATATAGGCGGCACCTAAGCCATCGCCTAAGTGAGACAGTGAGTATAGGCAATGGTATAAGCGGTGCCTAACCTATCGCCTATGTTGATATAGTTGGCGCCTAAGCGATCTCCTTTGTTGACATAAGCGGCGCCAAACCAATCGCCTAAGTGAGGCAGTGAGCATAGGCAATGGTATAAGTGGCGCCTAACCTGTCGCCTATGTTGATATAGGCGGCGCCTAATCCATTGCATATGTTGACATAGGTGGCACCTAACCTGTATAGCCAGCACCTAACCTATCTCCTGAGTGAGAAAGTGAGCATAGTTAATGGTATAAGCGGCGCCTAACCTATAGCCTATGATGATATAGGTGTCGCCTATGGAATAGCCTATGGTTACATAGGCGGCGCCTAACCTATCGCCGAAATATGGAAGAAATAATAGGAAATGGTATAAGCAGTGCCTAACCTATCGCATATGTTGATATACGTGGTGCCTAAGCCATCGCCTATGTTGATATAGGCGGCGGCTAAACTATCGCCTAAGTGAGGCAGGAAGCATAGGCAATGGTATAAGCGACGCCTAACCTAATGCCTATGTTGATATAGGCGGCCCCTAAGCCATCTCCTATGTTGACGTAGGCGACGCCTAACCTATCTCCTAAGTGGGGCAGCGAGCATAGGCAATGGTATAAGCAGCGCATAACCTATCGCCTATATTGATATAGGCGGCGCCTAAGCGATCGCCAATGTTGACATAGGCGGCGCCTAATCTGTCGCCTATGTTGATATAGGCGGCGCCTAAGACATCACCTATGTTGACCTAGGTGGTGCTTATCCAATCGCCAAATTCAGGCAGTGAGCATAGGCAATGGTGTAAGCGGCGCCTAGCCATCGCCTATGTTGACATAGACGGAGCCTAACCTATCTCCTATGTGAGAAAGTGAGCATAGGAAATGGAATAATCGAAGCCTAACCTATCGCCTATCTTGATATAGGCGGCACATAAGCCATCGCCTATGCTGACATAGGCGATGCCCAACCTATCGCCTAAGTGAGGCAGTGAGCATAGGCAATGGTATAAACGGTGCCTAACCTATCGCCTATGGTTATATAGGCGGCGCATAAGACATCGCCTATGTTGACATCGGCGGCGCCTAACCTATCGCCTATGTTGATATTGGTGGCACCTAAGAGATCGCCTATGTCAACATAGGCGGTGCCTAACCTATCGCCTAAGTGAGGCAGTAAGCATAGGCAATGTTATAAGCGGCGCCTAACCTATCTCTTATGGTGATATAGGCAGTGCCTAACACATCGCCTATATTGATGTAGGCGGCGCCTAACCTATCGCCTAACTTAGGAAGTGATCTTAGGCAGTGGTATAAGCAACGCCTAACCAATCGCCTCTGTTGATATATGCAGCGCCTAAGCCATCGTCTATGTTGACTTAGGCAGCGCCTAACCTATCACCTACGTGAGGTAGTGAGCATAGGCATAAGTATAAGTGGCTCCTTTTCTATCGCTTATGTTGAAATAGGCAGTGCCTAATCCATCGCCTATGTTGACATAGGCGGCGCCTAACTTATCGCCTTAGTGAGGATGCGAGCAAAGGCAATGGTATAAGCGGAGCCTAACCTATCGCCTATGTTGATATAGGCGGCGCCTAAGCAATCGCCTATGTTGAAATAGGAGGCACCTAACCTATCCCCTAACTGAGGCAGTGAGCTTAGGTAGTGGTATAAGCGTCGCCTAACCTATCGCCTATGTTGATATAGGCAGCGCCTAAGCCATCGTCTATGTTGACTTAGGCGGCGCCTAACCTATCGCCTAAGTGAGGCAGTTAGCATAGGCATAAGTATAAGTGGATCCTAATCTATCGCTTATTTTGATATAGGCAGTGCCTAATCCATCGCCTATGTTGACATAGGCGGCGCCTACCCTATCGCCTAAGTGAGGCAGTGAGCATAGGCAATGGTATAAGCGGCGCCTAACCTATCGCCTATGTTGATATAGGCGGCGCCTATGACATCGTCAATGTTGACTTAGGCGGCGGCAAACCTATAACCTATGTTGATATAGGCGGTGCCTAAGCCATCTCCTATGTTGACATAGGCGGCACCTAACCTATCGCCTAAGTGAGGCAGCGACTATAGGTAATGGTATAAACGGTGTCTAACCTATCGCCTATGTTGATATAGGCGGCGCCTATAACATCGCCTATGTTGACATAGGCGGGGCCTAACCTATCGCCTAAGTGAGGCAGTGAGCATAGGCAATGGTATAAGCTTCACCTAACGTATCGCCTATTTTGATAAAGGCGGGTCCCTAGACTTCGCTAATATTGAGATAGGCGGCGCCTAACCTATCACCTATGTGAGGTAGTGAGCGTAGACAATCGTATAAGTGGCGCCTAACCTATTACCTATGTTGATATAGGCGGCACCTAAGCCATCACCTAAGTGAGATAGTGAGTATAGGCAATGGTATAAGCGGTGCCTAACCTATCGCCTATGTTGATATAGTTGGCGCCTAAGAGATCACCTATGTTGACATAGGCGGCGTCTAACTAATCGCCTAAGTGAGGCAGTGAGCATAGGCAATGGTATAAGTGGCGCCTAACCTGTCGCCTATGTTGATATAGGCGGCGCCTAGTCTATCGCATATGTTGACATAGGTGTCACCTAACCTGTATAGCCGGCACCTAACCTATCTCCCGAGTGAGGAAGTGAGAATAGTTAATGGTATATAAGCGCCTAACCTATCCCCTATGTTGATATAGGTGTCGCCTATGGAATAGCCTATGTTTACATAGGCGGCGCCTAACCTATCGCCTAAGTAAGGCAGAAATAATAGGAAATGGTTTAAGCAGCGCCTAACCTATCTCCTATATTGATATACGTGGTGCCTAAGCCATCGCCTATGTTATATAGGCGGCGGCTAAACTATCGCCTAAGTGAGGCAGTAAGCATAGGCAGTGGTATAAGCGGTGCCTATCGTAACGCTTATGTTGATATAGGCGGCCCCTAAGCCATCGCCTATGTTGACGTAGGCGGCACATAAGCCATTGCCTATACTGACATAAGCGGCGCCTAATCTATCGCCTAAGTGAGGCAGTGAGCAGAGCCAATGGTATAAACCGTGCCTAAACTATCGCCTATCGTCATATAGGCGGCGCCTTAGACATCGCCTATGTTGACATTGGCGGCGCCTAACCTATCGCCTAAGTGAGGCAATGAGAATAGGTGATGGCATTAGCGGCGCCTAACCTATCGCCTATGTTGATATAGGTGGCACCTAAGACATCGCTTATGTCTACATAGGCGGTGCCTAACCTATCGCCTAAGAGAGGCATTAAGCATAGGCAATGGTATAAACGGCGCCTAACCTATCCTCTATGTTGATATAGGCAGTGCCTAACACATCGCCTATGTTGACGTAGGCGGTGCCTAACCTATCGCCTAACTGAGGCAGTGAGCTTAGGCAGTGGTATAAGCGGCGCCTAACCTATCTCCTATGTTGATATAAGCGGCTCCTAAGCCATCGCCTATGTTGACATAGACGGAGCCTAACCTATCGCCTATGTGAGAAAGTGAGCATAGGAAATGGAATAAGAGACGCCTAACCTATCGCCTATTTTGTTATAGGTGGCGCCTATGGCATCGCTTATGTTTACATAGGCGGCACCTAACCTATAATCTTAGTGAGGCTGCGAGAATAGGCAATGGTATATGCGGCGTCTAACCTATCGCCTATGTTGATATACGTGGTGCCTAAGCCATTGCCTATGTTTATACAGGTGTAGCCTAACCTATCGCCTAAGTGAGGTAGTAAGCATAGGCAAAGGTATTAGCGGTGACTAACCTATCGCCTATGTTGATATAGGCGGCGCCTAAGCCATCACCTATGTTGACCTAGGCGGTGCCTAACCAATCGCCAAATTGAGGAAGTGAGCATAGGCAATGGTATAAGCGGCGCCTAACCTATCGCCTATGTTGATATAAACGGCGCCTAAGCCATCGCCTATGTTGACATAGACGGTGCCTAACCTATCGCCTATGTGAGAAAGTGAGCATAGGCAATGGAATAAGCGGCGTCTAACCTATCGCCTATGTTGATATAGGCGGCGCCTAAGCCTTCGCCTATGCTGACATAGGCAGTGCCTAACCTATCGCCTAAGTGAGGCAGTGAGCATAGGCAATGGTATAAGCGGTGCCTAAACTATCGCCTATGTTGATATAGGAGGCGCCTAAGGCATCGCCAATGTTGACATAGGCGGCGCCTATCCTATCGCCTAAGTGAGGCAATGAGCATAGGTAATGGTATTAGAGGAACATAACCTATCGCCTATGTTGATATAGGTGGTTCCTAAGACATCGCCTAAGTTGACATAGGCAGCGCCTAACCTATCACCTAAGTGAGGCAGTAAGAATAGGGAATGGTATATGCGGCACCTAACCTATCGCCTAAGAGAGGCAGTAAGCATAGGCAATGGTATAAGCGGCGCCTAACCTATCCCCTATGTTGATATAGGCAGTGCCTAACACATCGCCTATGTTGACGTTGGCGGCGCCTAACCTATCGCCTAACTGAGGCAGTGAGCTTAGGAAGTGGTATAAGCGGCGCCTAACCTATCTCCTATGTTGATATAAGCGGCTCCTAAGCCATCGCCTATGTTGACATAGACGGAGCCTAACCTATCGCCTATGTGAGAAACTGAGCATAGGAAATGGAATAAGCGGCGCCTAACCTATCGCCTATTTTGTTATAGGTGGCGCCTATGGCATCGCTTATGTTTACATAGGCGGCACCTAACCTATAATCTTAGTGAGGCTGCGAGAATAGGCAATGGTATATGCGGCGTCTAACCTATCGCCTATGTTGATATACGTGGTGCCTAAGCCATTGCCTATGTTTATATAGGTGGAGCCTAACCTATCGCCTAAGTGAGGCAGTAAGCATAGGCAAAGGTATAAGCGGTGACTAACCTATCGCCTATGTTGATATAGGCGGCGCCTAAGCCATCACCTATGTTGACCTAGGCGGTGCCTAACCAATCGCCAATTTGAGGAAGTGAGCATAGGCAATGGTATAAGCGGCGCCTAACCTATCGCCTATGTTGATATAAACGGCGCCTAAGCCATCGCCTATGTTGACATAGATGGAGCCTAACCTATCGCCTATGTGAGAAAGTGAGCATAGGCAATGGAATAAGCGGCGTCTAACCTATCGCCTATGTTGATATAGGCGGCGCCTAAGCCATCGCCTATGCTGACATAGGCAGTGCCTAACCTATCGCCTAAGTGAGGCAGTGAGCATAGGCAATGGTATAAGCGGTGCCTAAACTATCGCCTATGTTGATATAAGAGGCGCCTAAGGCATCGCCAATGTTGACATAGGCGGCGCCTATCCTATCGCCTAAGTGAGGCAATGAGCATAGGTAATGGTATAAGAGGCACATAACCTATCGCCTATGTTGATATAGGCGGCTCCTAAGACATCGCCTATGTTGACATAGGCAGCGCCTAACCTATCACCTAAGTGAGGCAGTAAGAATAGGCAATGGTATATGCGGCACCTAACTTGTCGCCTATGTTGATATTGGTGGCGCCTAAGATATCGCCTATGTTAACGTAGGAGGCGCCTAACCTATCACCTATGTTGATATAGGCGGCGCCTAAGCCATCGTCTATTTTGACATATGTGACGCCTAATCTATCGTCTAAGTGACGCAGTGAGCATAGGCATTGTATAAGCAGCGCCTAACCTATCACCTATTTTGTTATAGGTGGCGTCTATGGCATCGCTTATGTTTACATAGGCGGCGCCTAACCTATAATCTAAGTGAGGCAGCGATAATAGGCAATGGTATATGCGGCGTCTAACCTATCGCCTATGTTGATATACGTGGTACCTAAGCCATTGCCTATGTTTATATAGGGGGAGCCTAACCTATCGCCTAAGTGAGGTAGTAAGCTTAGGAAAATGTATAAGCGGCGACAAACGTATCGCCTATGTTGATATAGGCGGCGCCTATAACATCGCCTATGTTGACATAGGCGGGGCCTAACCTATCGCCTAAGTGAGGCAGTGAGCATAGGCAATGGTATAAGCTTCACCTAACGTATCGCCTATTTTGATAAAGGCGGGTCCCTAGACTTCGCTAATATTGAGATAGGCGGCGCCTAACCTATCACCTATGTGAGGTAGTGAGCGTAGACAATCGTATAAGTGGCGCCTAACCTATTACCTATGTTGATATAGGCGGCACCTAAGCCATCACCTAAGTGAGATAGTGAGTATAGGCAATGGTATAAGCGGTGCCTAACCTATCGCCTATGTTGATATAGTTGGCGCCTAAGAGATCACCTATGTTGACATAGGCGGCGTCTAACTAATCGCCTAAGTGAGGCAGTGAGCATAGGCAATGGTATAAGTGGCGCCTAACCTGTCGCCTATGTTGATATAGGCGGCGCCTAGTCTATCGCATATGTTGACATAGGTGTCACCTAACCTGTATAGCCGGCACCTAACCTATCTCCCGAGTGAGGAAGTGAGTATAGTTAATGGTATATAAGCGCCTAACCTATCCCCTATGTTGATATAGGTGTCGCCTATGGAATAGCCTATGTTTACATAGGCGGCGCCTAACCTATCGCCTAAGTAAGGCAGAAATAATAGGAAATGGTTTAAGCAGCGCCTAACCTATCGCCTATATTGATATACGTGGTGCCTAAGCCATCGCCTATGTTATATAGGCGGCGGCTAAACTATCGCCTAAGTGAGGCAGTAAGCATAGGCAGTGGTATAAGCGGTGCCTATCGTAACGCTTATGTTGATATAGGCGGCCCCTAAGCCATCGCCTATGTTGACGTAGGCGGCACATAAGCCATTGCCTATACTGACATAGGCGGCGCCTAATCTATCGCCTAAGTGAGGCAGTGAGCAGAGCCAATGGTATAAACCGTGCCTAAACTATCGCCTATCGTCATATAGGCGGCGCCTTAGACATCGCCTATGTTGACATTGGCGGCGCCTAACCTATCGCCTAAGTGAGGCAATGAGAATAGGTGATGGCATTAGCGGCGCCTAACCTATCGCCTATGTTGATATAGGTGGCACCTAAGACATCGCTTATGTCTACATAGGCGGTGCCTAACCTATCGCCTAAGAGAGGCATTAAGCATAGGCAATGGTATAAACGGCGCCTAACCTATCCTCTATGTTGATATAGGCAGTGCCTAACACATCGCCTATGTTAACGTAGGCGGTGCCTAACCTATCGCCTAACTGAGGCAGTGAGCTTAGGCAGTGGTATAAGCGGCGCCTAACCTATCTCCTATGTTGATATAAGCGGCTCCTAAGCCATCGCCTATGTTGACATAGACGGAGCCTAACCTATCGCCTATGTGAGAAAGTGAGCATAGGAAATGGAATAAGAGACGCCTAACCTATCGCCTATTTTGTTATAGGTGGCGCCTATGGCATCGCTTATGTTTACATAGGCGGCACCTAACCTATAATCTTAGTGAGGCTGCGAGAATAGGCAATGGTATATGCGGCGTCTAACCTATCGCCTATGTTGATATACGTGGTGCCTAAGCCATTGCCTATGTTTATACAGGTGTAGCCTAACCTATCGCCTAAGTGAGGTAGTAAGCATAGGCAAAGGTATTAGCGGTGACTAACCTATCGCCTATGTTGATATAGGCGGCGCCTAAGCCATCACCTATGTTGACCTAGGCGGTGCCTAACCAATCGCCAAATTGAGGAAGTGAGCATAGGCAATGGCATAAGCGGCGCCTAACCTATCGCCTATGTTGATATAAACGGTGCCTAAGCCATCGCCTATGTTGACATAGACGGTGCCTAACCTATCGCCTATGTGAGAAAGTGAGCATAGGCAATGGAATAAGCGGCGTCTAACCTATCGCCTATGTTGATATAGGCGGCGCCTAAGCCTTCGCCTATGCTGACATAGGCAGTGCCTAACCTATCGCCTAAGTGAGGCAGTGAGCATAGGCAATGGTATAAGCGGTGCCTAAACTATCGCCTATGTTGATATAGGAGGCGCCTAAGGCATCGCCAATGTTGACATAGGCGGCGCCTATCCTATCGCCTAAGTGAGGCAATGAGCATAGGTAATGGTATTAGAGGAACATAACCTATCGCCTATGTTGATATAGGTGGTTCCTAAGACATCGCCTAAGTTGACATAGGCAGCGCCTAACCTATCACCTAAGTGAGGCAGTAAGAATAGGGAATGGTATATGCGGCACCTAACCTATCGCCTAAGAGAGGCAGTAAGCATAGGCAATGGTATAAGCGGCGCCTAACCTATCCCCTATGTTGATATAGGCAGTGCCTAACACATCGCCTATGTTGACGTTGGCGGCGCCTAACCTATCGCCTAACTGAGGCAGTGAGCTTAGGAAGTGGTATAAGCGGCGCCTAACCTATCTCCTATGTTGATATAAGCGGCTCCTAAGCCATCGCCTATGTTGACATAGACGGAGCCTAACCTATCGCCTATGTGAGAAACTGAGCATAGGAAATGGAATAAGCGGCGCCTAACCTATCGCCTATTTTGTTATAGGTGGCGCCTATGGCATCGCTTATGTTTACATAGGCGGCACCTAACCTATAATCTTAGTGAGGCTGCGAGAATAGGCAATGGTATATGCGGCGTCTAACCTATCGCCTATGTTGATATACGTGGTGCCTAAGCCATTGCCTATGTTTATATAGGTGGAGCCTAACCTATCGCCTAAGTGAGGCAGTAAGCATAGGCAAAGGTATAAGCGGTGACTAACCTATCGCCTATGTTGATATAGGCGGCGCCTAAGCCATCACCTTTGTTGACCTAGGCGGTGCCTAACCAATCGCCAATTTGAGGAAGTGAGCATAGGCAATGGTATAAGCGGCGCCTAACCTATCGCCTATGTTGATATAAACGGCACCTAATCCATCGCCTATGTTGACATAGATGGAGCCTAACCTATCGCCTATGTGAGAAAGTGAGCATAGGCAATGGAATAAGCGGCGTCTAACCTATCGCCTATGTTGATATAGGCGGCGCCTAAGCCATCGCCTATGCTGACATAGGCAGTGCCTAACCTATCGCCTAAGTGAGGCAGTGAGCATAGGCAATGGTATAAGCGGTGCCTAAACTATCGCCTATGTTGATATAAGAGGCGCCTAAGGCATCGCCAATGTTGACATAGGCGGCGCCTATCCTATCGCCTAAGTGAGGCAATGAGCATAGGTAATGGTATAAGAGGCACATAACCTATCGCCTATGTTGATATAGGCGGCTCCTAAGACATCGCCTATGTTGACATAGGCAGCGCCTAACCTATCACCTAAGTGAGGCAGTAAGAATAGGCAATGGTATATGCGGCACCTAACTTGTCGCCTATGTTGATATTGGTGGCGCCTAAGATATCGCCTATGTTAACGTAGGAGGCGCCTAACCTATCACCTATGTTGATATAGGCGGCGCCTAAGCCATCGTCTATTTTGACATATGTGACGCCTAATCTATCGTCTAAGTGACGCAGTGAGCATAGGCATTGTATAAGCAGCGCCTAACCTATCACCTATTTTGTTATAGGTGGCGTCTATGGCATCGCTTATGTTTACATAGGCGGCGCCTAACCTATAATCTAAGTGAGGCAGCGAGAATAGGCAATGGTATATGCGGCGTCTAACCTATCGCCTATGTTGATATACGTGGTACCTAAGCCATTGCCTATGTTTATATAGGGGGAGCCTAACCTATCGCCTAAGTGAGGTAGTAAGCTTAGGAAAATGTATAAGCGGCGACAAACGTATCGCCTATGTTGATATAGGCGGTACCTAAGCCATCGCCTATGTTGACATAGGAGGGGTCTAACCTATCGCCTAAGTTAGGCAGTGAGTATAGGCAATGGTATAAGCTTCACCTAACCTATCGCCTATGTTGATATAGGTGGGTCCATAGCCTTCGCTAATGTTGAGATAGGCGGCGCCTAACCGATCACCTAAGTGAGGTAGTGAGCATAGACAATGGTATAAGTGGCGCCTAACCTATCACCTATGTTGATATAGGCGGCACCTAAGACATAGCCTAAGTGAGATAGTGAGTATAGGCAATGGTATAAGCGGTGCCTAACCTATCACCTATATTGATATAGTCAGTACCTATGTGATCGCCTATGTTGACATAGGCGGCGCCTAACCTATCGCCTAAGTGAGGCGGTGAGCATGGGCAATGGTATAAGCGGCGCCTAACCTTTCCCCTATGTTGATATAGGCTGCGCCTAATCCATCGCATATGTTGACATAGGTGGCACCTAACCTGTATAGCCGGCACCTAACCTATCGCCTAAGTAAGGCAGAAAGCATAGGAAATGGTATAAGCAGCGCCTAACCTATCGCCTATGTTGATAAACATGGTGCCTAAGCCATCACCTATGTTGATATAGGCGGCGGCTAAACGATGGCCTATGTGAGGTAGTAAGCATACGCAATGGTATAAGCGGCGCCTAACCTATTGCTTATATTGAGATATGCGGCCCCTAAGCCATCGCCTATGTTGACATAGGGGGTGCCTAACCTATCACCTAAGTGAGGCAGCGAGCATAGGCAATGGAATAAGCGGCGCATAACCTATTGCCTAAGTTGATATAGGCGGCGCCTAAGCGATCACCTATGTTGACATAGGGGGCGCCTCACCAATTGCCTAAGTGAGGCGATGAGCATAGGCAATGGTATAAGCGGCACCTAACCAGTCGCCTCTGTTGATATAGGCGGCGCCTAAGCCATCGTCTGTTTTGACATAGGCGGCACCTAACCTATCGTCTAAGTGAGGTAGTAAGCATAGGTAATGGCATAAGCAGCTCCTAACCTATCGCCTATGTTGATATAGGCGGTGCCTAAGCCATCGCCTATGCTGACATAGGCGGCGCCTAACCTATCGCCTAAGTGAGTCAGCGAGCATAGGCAATGGTATAAGCGGTGCCTAAACTATTGCCTATGTTGATATAGGCGGCGCCTAAGACATCGCCTATGTTGACATAGGCGGCGCCTAACCTATCGCCTAAGTGAGGCAATGAGCATAGGTAATGGTATTTGCGGCGCCTAACCTATCGCCTATGTTGATATAGGTGGCGCCTAAGACATCGCCTATGTTGACATAGGCGGTGCCTAACCTATTGCCTAAGTGAGGCAATGAGCATAGGTAATGGTATTTGCGGCGCCTAACCTATCGCCTATGTTGATATAGGTGGCGCCTAAGACATCGCCTATGTTGACATAGGCGGCGCCTAACCTATCGCCTATGTGAGGCAGTAAGCATAGGCAATGGTATAAGCAACACCTAACCTGTCGCCTATGTTTATATAGGCAGCGCCTTACACAACGCCTATGTTGACGTAGGCGGCGCCAAACCTATCGCCTATATTGGTATAGGTGGCGCCTAAGCCATCGTCTATGTTGACATATGCGACGCCTAATCTATCGCCTAAGTGAGGTAGTGAGCATAGGCATTGGTATAAGCGGTGCCTAATCGATCACCTATGTTGATTTAGGCGGTGCCTAAGCCATCCCCTATGTTGACATACGCGGCGCCTAACCTATCGCCTAAGTGAGGTAGTCAGCATAGGTAATGGTATAAGCGGATCCTAACCTATAGCCTATGTTGATATAGGTAGCGCCTAACTCATCGCTTATGTTGACAAAGGCGGTACCTAACCTATCGCCTACGTGAGGAAGTGAGTATAGGTAATGGTGTAAGCCACGCCTAACCTATCCCCTATGTTGATTTAGGCGGCGCCTAAGACATCACCTATGTTGACATAGGTGGGGCCTGACCTATCGCCTAAGTGAAGCAGTGAGCATAGGCAATCGTATAATGTTCACCTAACCTATCGCCTATGTTGATATTGGTTGGTCCATAGCAATCGCAAATGTTGACATAGGCGACGCCTAACCTATCGCCTAAGTAAGGCAGTGAGGATAGGATATGGTATAAGCGGCGCCTAACCTATCGCCTATGTTGACATAGGCGGAGCCTAACCTATTACCTATGTGAGGAAGTGAGAATAGGCAATGTAATGACCAGCGCCTAACCTATGACCTATGTTGATATAGGCGGCACCTAGTCCATCGCCTATGTTTACATAGGCGGTGCCTATCCTATCGCCTAAGTGAGGCAGTGAGCATAGGCAACGGTAGAAGCGGCGCCTAACCTATCGCCTATGTTGATATAGGTGGCTCCTAAGCCATCGCCTATGTTGACATAGGCGGCGCCTAATCTATCTCCAAAGTGAGGTGGTGAGCATAGGCAATGGTCCAAGCGGCACCTAACCTGTCTCCTATGTTGGTATTAGCGACGCCTAATCCATAGACAATGTTGACATAGGCGGCAGCTAACCTATCAATAAGTAAGGCAGTGAGCTTAGGTAATGGTATAAGCGGTGCCTAACCTATCGCCAATGTTGATATAGGTTGCGCCTATGGGATCACTTATGTTTGCATAGGCGGCGCCTAACCTATCGCATAAGTGAGGCAGCGAGAATAGGCAATTGTATAAGCGCCGCCTAACCTATCACCTATGTTGATATATGTGGCACCTAAGCCATTGCCTATGTTTATATATGCGGTGCCTAACCTATCGCCTAAGTAAGGCAGTAAGCATAGGCAATGGTATAAGCGGTGCCTAACCTATAGCCTATGTTGATATAGGCGGCACCTAACCTATCGCCTATGTTGATATAGGCGGCGCCTAAGCAATCGCCTATGTTGACGTAGGAGGTGCCTAACCTATCGCCTAATAGAGGCAATGACCATAGGCAATGGTATAAGCGGCGCCTAACCTATCTCCTTTGTTGATATAGGCGGCGCCTAAGCCATCGCCTATATTAACATAGGCGGCACCTAACTGATCGCCTAAGTGAGGCAGTGAGCATAGGTAATGGTATAAGCGGCACTTAACATATCGCCTATGTTGATATAGGTGGCGCCTATGGCATCTCCTATGTTTACATAGGCAGCGCATTAACCTATTGCCTTAGAGAGGCAGCAAGCACAGTCAATGGTATAAGCGACGCCTAACCTATCGCCTATGTTGAAATAGGCGGCGCCTAAGCGATCGCCTAACCTATCGCCTAAGTGAGGCCGTGAGAATAGGCAATGGTATAAGCGGCACCTAACCTATCGCCTATGTTGATATAGGCGGCTCCAAATCCATCGACAATGTTGAAAAAGGCGGCACCTATCCTATCGCCTAAGTGAGGTAGTGAGCATAGGTTATGGTATATGTGGCGCCAAACCTATCGCCTAAGTGAGGCAGAGAGCATAGGCAATGGTATAAGCGGCGCCTAACCTATCTCCTGTGTTGACATACGTGGCGCCTAAGCCATTCCCTTTGTTTATATATGCGGCACTTAACCTATCGCCTAAGTGAGGCAGTAAGTATAGGAAATGGTATAAGCAGCCCCTAACCTTTCGCCTATGTTGATAATGGCGGCACCTAATCCATCGCATATGTTGACATTGGAGGTACCTAACCTATCGCCTAAGGCAGTAAGCATTGGTAATGGTATAAGCGACGCCTAACCTATCGCCTATGTTGATATAGGTGGCGCCTATGGCATTGCCTATGTTTACATAGGCGGCGCCTAACTTATCGCCTAAGTGAGGCAGCTAGCATAGGCAATGGTATATGCGGCGCCTAACCTATCACCTATGTTGATATACGTGGCACCTAAACCATCGCCAATGTTTAAATAGTCAGCGGCTAATCTATCGCCTAAGTTAGGCAGTAAGCATAGGCAATGGTATAAGCGACGCCTAACCTAACGCCTATGTTTATATAGGCAGCGCCTAAGCCATCTCCTAAGTTAACGTAGGCGGTGCCTAACGCATCGCCTAATTAAGGCAGTGAGCATAGGCAATGGTATAAGCGGCACCTAACCTATCACCTATGTTGATATAGGCGGTGCCTAAGCCATTGCCTTTGTTGACATAGACGGAGCCTAACCTATCGCCTATGTCACGCAGTGAGCATAGGAAATCATATAAGCGGCGCCTAACCTATCGCCTATGTTGATATAGGCGACGCCTAATCCATCATCTATGTTGACATAAGCGGCGCCTAACTTATCGCCTAAGTGAGGCAATGAGCATAGGCAATGGTATAAGCGGCGCCTAACCTATCGTCTATGTTGATATAGGAGGCGCCTAAACCATCGCCTATGTGAACATAGGAGGCGCCTAGCCTATCACCAAAGTGAGGTACTGAGCATAGGCAATGATTTAAGCGGTTCCTAACCTATCACCTATGTTGATATAGGTGGCGCCTAAGGCATCACCTATGTTGACATTGGAGGAGCCTAACCTATCGCCTATGTGAGACAGTGAGCATAGGCAATGGTATATGCAGCGCCTAACCTATCGCCTATGTTGACATACGTGGCGCCTAAGCCATTGCCCATGTTTATATATGTGGCGCCTAACCTATCGACTAAGTGAGGCAGTAAGTATAGGCTGTGGTATAAGCGGTCCCTAACCTTTCGCCTATATTGATAAAGGCGGCGCCTAATCCATCACATATGTTGATAAAGGCAGCGCCTAAGCCATCGCCTAAGTTGACGTAGGCGGTGCCTAACTTATTGCCAAATTGAGGCAGTGAGCATAGGCAATTGTATAAGAGGCTCCTAACCTATCTCCTATGTTGATATAGGCGGCGCCTAAGCAATCGCCTATGTTGACATAGGCGGCACCTAACCTATCGTTTAAGTAAGGCAGTGTGTATAGTTAATGGCATAAGCGGCGCCTAACCTATCGCCTATGTTGATATAGGTGGTGCCTATAGCATCTCCTATGTTACATAGGCGGCGCCTAACCTGTCGCCTTAGTGAGGCAGCAAGCATAGGCAATGGTATTAGCGGTGCCTAACCTATGTTGACATAGACAGTGCCTAACCTATTGCCTAAGTAAGGCGGTGAGCATAGGCAACGGTATAAGCGGCGCATAACCTATTGCCTATGTTGATATCGGTGGTGCCTAAGCCATTGCCTATGTTGACATAGACGGAGCCTAACCTATCGTCTAAGTGAGGCAGTGAGCATAGGTAATGGTATAAGCGGCGCCTAACCTATCGCCTATGTTTATATAGGTGGCGCCTAATCCATCGCCTATGTTGATATTGGAGGCGCCTAAACTATCGCCTATGTGAGGAAGTGAGCATAGGCAATGGTATAAGCGGTGCCTAACCTATCACCTATGTTGATATAGACGGCGCCTAAGCCATCGCCTATGTTGACATAAGCGGTGCCTAATCTATAGCCTAATTGAGGCAGTGAGCATAGGCAATGGTATAAGCGGTGCCTACCCTATCGCCTATGTTGATATAGGTGGCGCCTAATCCATCGCCTATGTTGATATTGGAGGCGCCTAAACTATCGCCTATGTGAGGAAGTGAGCATAGGCAATGGTATAAGCGGTGCCTAACCTATCGCCCCTGTTTATATAGACGGCGCTTAAGCCATCGCCTATGTTGACATAAGCGGTGCCTAATCTATAGCCTAATTGAGGCAGTGAGCATAGGCAATGTTATAAGCGGTGCCTACCCTATCGCCTATGTTGATATAGGTGGCACCTAAGGCATCACCTATGGTGACATAGGCAGAGCCTAACCTATCGCCTATTTGAGGCAGTGAGCATAGGCAATGGTATAAGCGGTGCCTAACCTATCGCCCATGTTTATATATGCGGCGCCTAAGCCATCCCCTATGTTGACATAGGCGGTGCCTAACCTATCGCCTAAGTGAGGCGGTGAGCACAGGCAATGGTATAAGCGGCGCCTAACCTGACACCTATGTTGGTATAGGCGGCGCCTAATCCATCGACTATGTTGGCATAGGCGGCAGCTAACCTATCGCCTAAGTAAGGCAGTGAGAATAGGTAATGGTATAAGCGGTGCTTAACCTATTGTCTATGTTGATATAGAGGGCGCCTATGGCATTGCTTATGTTTACATAGAGGATGCCTAACCTATCGCCTATGTGAGGAAGCAAGCATAGGCAACGGTATAAGCGGTGCCTAACCTATCGCCTATGTTGATATACATGGCGCCTAAGCCATTGCCTATATTTATATATGCGACGCCTAACCTATTGCCTAAGTGAGGCAGTAAGCATAGGCAATGGTATAAGAGGCGCCTTACCTATCTCCTATGTTGATATAGTCGGCATCTAAGCCATTGCCTATGTTGATGTAGGCGGTGTCTAACCTATCGCCAAATTTAGGCAGTGAGCATAGGCAATGGTATAAGCGGTGCCTAACCTATCGCCTATGTTGATATAGACGGCGCCTAAGCCATCGCCTATGTTGACATAAGCGGTGCCTAATCTATAGCCTAATTGAGGCAGTGAGCATAGGCAATGGTATAAGCGGTGCCTACCCTATCGCCTATGTTGATATAGGTGGCGCCTAATCCATCGCCTATGTTGATATTGGAGGCGCCTAAACTATCGCCTATGTGAGGAAGTGAGCATAGGCAATGGTATAAGCGGTGCCTAACCTATCGCCCCTGTTTATATAGACGGCGCTTAAGCCATCGCCTATGTTGACATAAGCGGTGCCTAATCTATAGCCTAATTGAGGCAGTGAGCATAGGCAATGTTATAAGCGGTGCCTACCCTATCGCCTATGTTGATATAGGTGGCACCTAAGGCATCACCTATGGTGACATAGGCAGAGCCTAACCTATCGCCTATTTGAGGCAGTGAGCATAGGCAATGGTATAAGCGGTGCCTAACCTATCGCCCATGTTTATATATGCGGCGCCTAAGCCATCCCCTATGTTGACATAGGCGGTGCCTAACCTATCGCCTAAGTGAGGCGGTGAGCACAGGCAATGGTATAAGCGGCGCCTAACCTGACACCTATGTTGGTATAGGCGGCGCCTAATCCATCGACTATGTTGGCATAGGCGGCAGCTAACCTATCGCCTAAGTAAGGCAGTGAGAATAGGTAATGGTATAAGCGGTGCTTAACCTATTGTCTATGTTGATATAGAGGGCGCCTATGGCATTGCTTATGTTTACATAGAGGATGCCTAACCTATCGCCTATGTGAGGAAGCGAGCATAGGCAACGGTATAAGCGGTGCCTAACCTATCGCCTATGTTGATATACATGGCGCCTAAGCCATTGCCTATGTTTATATATGCGACGCCTAACCTATTGCCTAAGTGAGGCAGTAAGCATAGGCAATGGTATAAGAGGCGCCTTACCTATCTCCTATGTTGATATAGTCGGCACCTAAGCCATTGCCTATGTTGATGTAGGCGGTGTCTAACCTATCGCCAAATTTAGGCAGTGAGCATAGGCAATGGTATAAGCGGTGCCTAACCTATCGCCTATGTTGATATAGGCGGCGCCTAATCCATTGCCTATGTTAACATAGACGGAGCCTAACCTATCGTCTATGTCAAGCAGTGAGCATAGGAAATCATATAAGCGGCGCCTAACCTATCACCTATGTTGATATAGGCGACGCCTAATCCATCGTCTATGTTGACATAAGCGGCGCCTAACCTATCGCCTGAATGAGGCAGTGAGCATAGGCAATGGTATAAGCGGCGCCTAACCTATCGCCTAAGTTGATATAGGAGGTGCCTAAACCATCGCCTATGTTATCATAGGCGGCGCCTAACCTATCTCCAAAGTGAGGCACTGAGCATAGGTAATGGTATAAGCGGTGCCTAACGTATCGCCTATGTTGATATAGGTGGTGCCTAACGCGTCACCTATATTGACATAGGCGGACCCTAACCTATCGCCTATGTGAGGCAGTGAGCATAGGCAATGGTATAAGCGGTGCGTAACCTATCGGCGATGTTGATATAGGCGGCGCCTAAGCCATTCCCTATGTTGACATAGGCGGAGCCTAACCTATCGCCTAAGTGATGCGGTGAGCATAGGCAATGGTATAAGCGGCGCCTAACCTGTCGCCTATGTTGGTATAGGTGGCGCCTAATCCATCGACTATGTCGACATAGGCGACAACTAACCTATCGCCTAAGTAAGGCAGTGAGAATAGCTAATGGTATAAGTGGCGCCTAACCTATCGTGTATATTGATATAGAGGGCACATATGGCATCGCTTATGTTTACATAGAGGACGCCTAACCTATCGCCTATGTGAGAAAGCGAGCATAGGCAATGGTATAAGAGGTGCCTAACCTATGCCTTATGTTGATATACATGGCGCCTAAGACATTGCCTATGTTTATATATGTGACGCCTAACCTATCGTCTAAGTGAGGCTGTAAGCATAGGCAATGGTATAAGAGGCGCCTTACCTATCACCTATGTTGATATAGGCGTCATCTAAGCCATCGCCAATGTTGATGTAGACGGTGCCTAACCTTTCGCCAAATAGAGGCAGTGAACATAGGTAATGGTATAAGCAGTGCCTAACCTATCTCCTATGTTGATATAGGTGGCACCTAATCCATCGCCAATGTTGACATAGGCGGTACCTAAACTATCGTCTAAGTAAGGCAGCGAGCATAGGTAATGGTATAAGCGGCGCCTAACCTATCGCCTATGTTGTTATAGGTGGCGCCTATGTCATCTCCTATATTTACATAGGCGGCGCCTAACCTATCGCCTTAGTGAGGCAGCAACCATAGGCAATGGTATAAGCGGCACCTAACCTATCGCCTATGTTGATATAGGCGGCGCCTAAGCCATTCCCTATGTTGACATATGCGGCGCCTAACCTATCGCCTAAGTGATACGGTGTGGATAGGCAATGGCATAAGCAGCGCCTAACCTATCGCCTATGTTGGTCTAGGCGGCGCCTAATCCATCGAATATGTTGACATAGGCGGCAGCTAACCTATTGCCTAAGTAAGGCAGTGAGAATTGGTAATGGTATAAGCGGCGCCTAACCTATCGTCTATATTGATATAGAGTGGGCCTATGCCATCGCTTATGTTTACATAGACGACGCCTAACCTATCGCCTATGTAAGGAAGCGAGCATAGGCAATGGTATAAGCGGTGCCTAACCTATGCCTTATGTTGATATACATGGCGCCTAAGCCATTGCCTATGTTTATATATGCGACGCCTAACCTATCGCCAAAGTGAGGTAGTAATCATAGGCAATGGTATAAGCGGCGCCTTACCTATCACATATGTTGATATAGGCGGCACCTAAGCCATCGCCTATATTGACGTAGGTTGTGCCTAACCTATCGCCAAATTGAGGGAGTGAGCATAGGTAATGGTATAAGCGGCGCCTAACCTATCGCCTATGTTGATATAGGTGGCGCCTATAGCATCTCTTATGTTTACATAGGCGGCGCCTAACCTATCGCCTTAGTGAGGCCAAAAGCAAAGGCAAGGTTATAAGCGGCACCTAACCTATCGCCTATGTTGATATAGGCGGTGCCGAAGCGATCTCCTATGTTGACATAGGCGGCGCCTAACCCATCACCTATGTTGACGTAGGCGGTGCCTAACCTATCGCCTAATTGAGGCATTGAGCATAGGCAATGGTATAAATGGCGCCAAACCTATCGCCTATGTTTATATAGTCGGCGCCTACGCCATCGCCTATGTTGACATAGACGGAGCCTAACCTATCGCCTATGTCAGGCAGTGAGCATAGGAAATGGTATAACCGGCACCTAACCTATCGCCTATGATGATATAGGCGACGCCTAAGCCATCATCTATGTTGACATAGGCGGTGCCTAACCTATCTCCTAAGTGAAGCAGTGAGCATAGGCAATGGTATAAGTGTCGCCTAACCTATCGCCTATGTTGATATAGGAGGCGCCTAAACCATCGCCCATATTAACATAGGTGGCGCCTAACCTATTAACAATGTGAGGCACTGAGCATAGGCAATGGTATAAGCGGCGCCTAACCTATCGCCTATGTTGATATAGGCAGCGCCTAATCCATCGCCTATGTTTATATAGGCGGCGCCTAACCTATCACCTAAGTGAGGTAGTGAGCATAGACAATGGTATAAGCGGCGCCGAACCTATCGCCTATGTTGATATAGGAGGCACCTATGCCATCGCCTAAGTGAGGCAGTGAGCATAGCCAATGGTATATGTGGCGCATAACCTATCACCTATGTTGATATACGTGGCGCCTAAACCATTGCCTATGTTTATATATGCGGCACCTAACCTATCGCCTAAGATTAGCAGTAAGCATTGGCAATTGTATAAGCGGCCCCTAACCTGTTGCCTATGTTCATATAGGCGGCTCCGAATCCATCGCATATGTTGACATAGGCGGCACCTAACCTATCGCCTAAGGTAGTGAGCATAGGTAATGGTATAAGCGGCGCATATTCTATCGCCAATGGCATCGCCTATGTTTACATAGGCGGCGCCTAACTTATCGCCTAAGTGAGGCAGCTAGAATAGGCAATGGTATAAGCGGCGCCTAACCTATCGCCAATGTTGATATACGTGGCGCCTAAGCCATCGCCTATGTTTAATTAGGTGGTGGCTAATCTATCGTCTAAGTGAGGCAGTAAGCTTAGGCAATGGTACAAGCGGCGCCTAACCTAATGCCTATGTTGATATAGGCAGCTCCTAACCCATCGCCTATGTTGACGTAGGCGGTGCCTAACCTATCGCCTAATTGAGGTAGTGAGCTTAGGCAATGGTATAAGCGGCGCCTAACCTATCACCTATGTTGATATAGGCGGCGCCTACTCCATTGCCTATGTTAACATAGACGGAGCCTAACCTATCGCCTATGTCAGGCAGTGAGCGTAGGAAATGGTATAAGCGGCGCCTAACCTATCGCCTATGTTAATATAGGCGATGGCTAAGCCATCATCTATGTTGACATAGACGGCGCCTAACCTATCGCCTAAGTGAGGAAGTGAGCATAGGCAATGGTATAAGCGGCGCCTAACCTATCGCCTATGATGATATAGGAGGCTCCTAAACCATCATCTATGTTAACATAGGTGGCGCCTAACCTATCGCAAAAGTGAGGCACTGAGTATAGGCTATGATATAAGCGGTGCCTAACCTATCGCTTATGTTGATATAGGCAGCACCTAATCCATCGCCAATGTTGATATAGCCGGCGCCTAATCTATCGCCTAAGTGAGGTAGTGAGCATAGACAATGGTATAAGCGGCACCGAACCTATCGCCTATGTTGATATAGGAGGCACCTATGCCATTGCCTAAGTGAGGCAGTGAGCATAGCCAATGGTATAAGCGGCGCCTGACCTATCGCCTATGTTGATATAGGAGGCGCCTAAACGATCGCCTATGTTGACTTAGGCGGCACATAACCTATCGCCTAAGTAAGGCGGTGAGCATAGGCAATGGTCTAAGCGGCGCATAACCAATAGCCTATGTTGATATAGGTGGCGCCTAAGCCATTGCCTATGTTGACATACACCGAGCCTAACCTATCACCTACATGAGAAAGTAAGCATAGGTAATGGAATAAGCAGCTCCTATCTATCGCCTATTTTGATATAGGTGGCGCCTAAGCCATCACCTATGTTGACAGAGAAGGCTCATAACCTATCACCTAAGTGAGGCAGTGAGCATAGTCAATGGTATAAGCGGCGCCTAACCTATCGCCTATGTTGATATAGGCGGCGCCGAAGCGATCTCCTATGTTGACATAGGCGGCACCTAACCCATCGCCTATGTTGACGTAGGTGGTGCCTAACCTATCGCCTAATTGAGGCAGTGTGCATAGGCAATGGTATAAGCGACGCCTAACCTATCGCCTATATTGATATAGGCGGCGACTACGCCATTGCCTATGTTGACATAGACGGAGCCTAACCTATCGCCTATGTGAGGCAGTGAGCATAGGAAATGGTATATGCGGCGCCTAACCTATCGCCTATGTTTATATAGGCAACGCCTAAGCCATCATCTATGTTGAAATAGGCGGTGCCTAACCTATCTCCTATGTGAGGTACTGAGCATAGGCAATGGAATAAGCGGAGCCTAACCTATTGCCTATGATGATATAGGAGGCGCCTAAACCATCGCCCAAATTAACATAGGTGGCGCCTAACCTATCGCCAAAGTGAGGCACCGAGCATAGGCAATGGTATAAGCGGCGCCTAACCTATCGCCTATGTTGATATAGGCAGTGCCTAATCCATCGCCTATGTTGACATAGGCGGCGCCTAATCTATCGCCTAAGTGAGGTAGTGAGCATAGACAATGGTATAAGTGGCGCCGAACCTACCGCCTATGTTGATATAGGAGGCACCTATGCCATCGCCTAAGTGTGGCAGTGAGCATAACCAATGGTATAAGCGGCGCCTAACCTATCGCCTATGTTGATATACGTGGCGCCTAAACCATTGCCTTTGTTTATATATGCGGCGCCTAACCTATCGCCTAAGTTTAGCAGTAAGTATAGGCAATGGTATAAGCGGCCCCTAACCTGTTGCCTATGTTGATATAGGCGGCGCCTAATCCAATGCATTTGTTGACATAGGAGGCACCTAAACTATCGCCTAAGGTAGTGAGAATAGGTAATGGTATAAGCAGCGCATATCCTATAGCCAATGGCATCGCCTATGATTACATAGGCAGCGCCTAACTTATCTCCTAAGTGAGGGAGCTAGAATAGGCAATGGTATAAGCGGCGCCTAACCTATCGCCTATGTTGATATACGTGGCGCCTAAGCCATCGCCTATGTTTAATTAGGTGGTGGCTAATCTATCGTCTAAGTGAGGCATTAAGCTTAGGCAATGGTACAAGCGGCGCCTAACGTAATGCCTATGTTGATATAGGCAGCGCCTAACCCATCGCCTATGTGGACGTAGGCGGTGCCTAACCTATCGCCTAATTGAGGCAGTGAGCATAGGCAATGGTATAAGCGGCGCCTTACCTATCGCCTATGTTGATAGAGGCGGCGCCTACGCCATTGCCTATGTTGACATAGACGGAGCCTAACCTATCGCCTACGTCAGGCAGTGAGCATAGGAAATGGTATAAGCGGCGCCTAACCTATCGCCTATGTTGATATAGGAGATGCCTAAGCCATCATCTATGTTGACATAGGCGGTGCCTAACCTATCGCCTAAGTGAGGCAGTGAGCATAGGCAATGGTATAAGCGGCGCCTAACCTATTGCCTCTGTTGATATAGGAGGCTCCTAAACCATCGCCTATGTTAACATAGGTGGCGCCTAACCTATCGCAAAAGTGAGGCACTGAGCATAGGCAATGATATAAGCGGTGCCTAACCTATCGCCTATGTTGATATAGGCAGCACATAATCGATCTCCTATGTTGATATAGGCGGCGCCTAACCTATCGCCTAAGTGAGGTAGTGAGCATAGTCAATGGTATAAGCAGCGCCGAACCTATTGCCTATGTTGATATAGGAGGCACCTATGCCATTGCCTACGTGAGGCAGTGAGCATAGCCAATGGTATAAGCGGTGCCTGACCTATCGCCTATGTTGATATAGGAGGCGCCTAAACGATCGCCTATGTTGACTTAGGCGGCGCATAACCTATTGCCTAAGAAAAGCGGTGAGCATATGCAATGGTATAAGCGACGCATAACCAATAGCCTATGTTGATATAGGTGGCGCCTAAGCCATTGCCTATGTTGACATAAACCGAGCCTAACCTATCTCCTACGTGAGAAAGTGAGCATAGGCAATGGTATAAGCGGGGCCTAACCTATTGCCTATGTTGATATACGCAGCGCCTAATCCATCGCCTATGCTGATATAGGCGGCACCTAACCTATCGCCTAAGTGAGGTAGTGAGCATAGACAATGGTATTAGCGGCGCCGACCCTATCGCCTATGTTGATATATGAGGCACCTATGCCATCACCTAAGTGAGGCAGTGAGCATAGCCAATGGTATAAGCGGCGCCTAACCTATCGCCTATGTTTATATAGGCGGCGCCTAAGCGATCGCCTATGTTGACTTAGGCGGCGCATAACCTATCGCCTGAGTAAGGCGGTGAGCATAGGCAATGGTATAAGCGGAGCATAACCAATAGCCTATGTTGATATAGGTGGCGCCTAAGCTGTTGCCTATGTTGACATTGACCGAGCCTAACCTATCTACAACGTGAGAAAGTGTGCATAGGTAATGGAATAAGCAGCTCCTATCTATCGCCTATTTTGATATAGGTGGCGCCTAAGCCATCACCTATGTTGACAAAGAAGGCGCCTAACCTATCGCCTAAGTGAGGCTGTGAGCATAGGCAATGGTATAAGCGGTGCCTAACCTATCGCCTATGCTGATATAGATGGCGCCTGAGCCATCTTCTATGTTGACATAGGCGGTGCCTAACCTATCGCCTAATTGAGGAAGTGAGAAAAGGAAATGGTATAAGCGGCACCGAACCTATCGCCTATGTTGATATTGGTGGCGCCTAAGCCATCACCTATTTTGACATAGGAAGAGCCTAACCTATCACCTATGTGAGGCAGTGAGAATAGCCAATGGTATAACCGGTGCCAAACCTATCTCCTATGTTGATATAGGTGGTGCCTAAGCCATCGCCTATGTTGACATAGGTGGCGCCTAATCTATCGCCTAAGTGAGGCAGTGAGCATTGACAATGGTATAAGCGGCGCCTAACCTATCGCCTATGTGAGGCAGTGAGAATAGGCAATGGTATAACCGGTGCCAAACCTATCGCCTATGTTGATATAGGTGGCGCCTAAGCCATCACCTATGTTGACATAGACGACGCCTAACCTATCGCCTATGTTGATATAGGCAGCACCATATCTATTGCCTCTTTTGTCGTAGGCGGCGTCTAATCCATCGCCTAAGTAAGGAAGTTAGCATAGGCAATGGTATAAGCGGCGCCTAACCTATCGGCAATGTTGATATAGGCGGAGCCTAAGCGATCGCCTATGTTGACATAGGCGGCGCCTAACCTATCTCCTATGTGAGGTGGTGAGCATAGGCAATGGTATAAGAGGCCCCTAACCTGTCGCCTATGATCGTATAGACAGCGCCTAATCCATCGACTATGTTGACATAGGCGGCACCTAACCTATCACCTAAGTGAGGCAGTTTGCATAGGTAATGGTATAAGCGGCGCCTAAACTATCGCCTAAGTGAGGCAGTGAGCATAGCTAATGGTATAAGTGGCACCTAACCTATCGCCAATGTTGATATAGGTGGGGCCTATGGCATCGCTTATGTTTACATAGGCGGCGCCTAACCTATCGCCTAAGTGAGTCAGCGAGTATAGGCATTGGTATAAGCGGCGCCTAACCTATCGCCTATGTTGATATACATGGCGCCTAAGCCATTGCCTATGTTTATATATGCAGCGCCCAACCTATCGCCTAAGTGAGGCAGTAAACATAGGCAATGGTATAAGCGGTGCCTAACCTATCGCCTATGTTGATATAGGCGGCGCCTAAGCCATCGCCTATGTTGACATAGGTGGGGCCTAACCTATCGCCTAAGTGAGGCAGTGAGCATAGACAATGGTATAAGCGGCACATAACCTATCACCTATGTTAATATAGGCGGCACCTAAGGCATCGCCTAAGTGAGGCAGTTAGCATAGGCAATGGTATAAGCGGTGCCTAACCTATCGCCTGTGTTGATAAGAGAGGAGGTGAGCATACGCAATCGTATAAGTGGCGCATAACCTGTCGCCTATGTTGGTATAGGCGGCGACTAATCCATCGACTATATTGACATAAAAGGCACCTAACCTATCGCAAAAGTGAGGCAGTGAGAATAGGTAATAGTAAAAGCAGCGCCTAACCTATCGCCAATATTGATATAGGTGGCGCTAATAGCATCCCTTATGTTTACATAGGTGGCTCCTTACCTATCGCCTAAGTGAGGCAGCAAGAATAGGCAATGGTATAAGAGGCGTCTATCCTATCGCCAATGTTGATATACGTGGCGCCTAAGCCGTAGCCTATGTTGACATACACCGAGCCTAACCTATCTCCTACGTGAGAAAGTAAGCATAGGTAATGGAATAAGCAGCTCCTATCTATCGCCTATTTTGATATAGGTGGCGCCTAAGCCATCACCTATGTTGAGGTAGAAGGCGCCTAACCTATCACCTAAGTGAGGCAGTAAGCCTAAGCAATGGTATAAGCGGTGCCTAACCTATCGCCTATGCTGATATAGACGGCGCCTAAGCCATCGCCTATGTTGACATAGGCGGTGCCTAACCCATAGCCGATGTTGAAGTACGCGGTGCCTAACCTATCGCCTAATTGAGGCAGTGAGCATAGGAAATGGTATAAGCGGCGCCTGACCTATCGCCTATGTTGATATAGGCGGCGCCTACGCCATTGCCTATGTTGACATAGACGGAGCCTAACCTATCGCCTATGTCAGGAAGTGAGCATAGGAAATGGTATAAGCGGCGCCTAACCTATCGCCTATATTGATATAGGCGACGCCTAAGACATCATCTATGTTGACATAGGCGGAGCCTAACCTATCTCCTAAGTGAGGCAGTGAGCATAGGCAATGGTATAAGCGGCGCCTCGCCTATCGACTATGTTGATATAGGAGGTGACTAAACCATCGCCCATATTAACATAGGTGGCGCCTAACCTATCGCCAAAGTGAGGCACTGAGCATAGGCAATGGTATAAGCGGGGCCTAACCTATCGCCTATGTTGATATAGGCAGCGCCTAATCCATCGCCTATGTTGACATAGGCGGCGCCTAACCTATGGCCTAAGTGAGGTAGTGAGCATAGACAATGGTATATGCGGCGCCGAACCTATCGCCTATGTTGATATAGGAGGCACCTATGCCATCATCTAAGTGAGGCAGTGAGCATAGCCAATGGTATAAGCAGCGCCTAACCTATCGCCTATGTTGATATACCTGGCGCCTAAACCATTGCCTATGTTTATATATGTGGCGCCTAACATATCGCCTAAGTTTAGCAGTAAGCATAGGCAATGGTATAAGCGGCCCCTAACCTATCGCCTATGTTGATATAGACGGCGCCTAAGCCATCGCCTATGTTGACATAGGCGGTGCCTAACCCATCACCTATGTTGACGTAGGCGGTGCCTAACCCATAGCCTATGTTGACGTAGGCGGTGCCTAACCTATCGCCTAATTGAGGCAGTGAGCATAGGATATGGTATAAGCGGCGCCTAACCTATCGCCTATGTTGATATAGGCGACGCCTAAGCCATCATCTATGTTGACATAGGCGGCCCCTAACCTATCTCCTATGTGAGGCAGTGAGCATAGGCAATGGTATAAGCGGCGCCTAACCTATCGCCTATGTTGATATAGGAGGTGCCTAAACAATCGCCCATATTAACATAGGTGGCGCCTAACCTATCGCCAAAGTGAGGCACTGAGCATAGCTAATGGTATAAGCGGTGCCTAACCTATCTCCTATGTTGATATAGGCAGCGCCTAATCCATCGCCTATGTTAACATAGGCGGTGCCTAACCTATCGCCTAAGTGAGGTAGTGAGCATAGACAATGGTATATGCGGCGCCGAACCTATCGCCTATGTTTATATATGCGGCGCCTAACCTATCGCCTAAGTTTAGCAGTAATCATAGGCAATGGTATAAGCGGCCCCTAACCTGTTGCCTATGTTGATATAGGCAGCGCCTAATCCATCGCATATGTTGACATAGGCGGCACCTAACCTAACACCTAAGGAAGTGAGCATACGTAATGGTATAAGCGGCGCATAACCTATCGGCAATGGCATCGCCTATGTTTACATAGGCGGCGCCTAACTTATCGCCTAAGTGAGGCAGCTAGAATAGGCAATGGTATATGCGGCGCCTAACCTATCGCCTATGTTGATATACGTGGCGCCTAAGCCATCGCCTATGTTTAATTAGGCGGTGGCTAATCTATCGCCTAAGTGAGGCAGTAAGCTTAGGCAATGGTATAAGCGGCGCCTAACCTAACGCCTATGTTGATATAGGCAGCGCCGAACCCATCGCCTATGTTGAAATAGGCGGTGCCTAACCTATCGCCTAATTGAGGCAGTGAGCATAGGCAATGGTGTAAGCGGCGCCTAACCTATCGCCTATGTTGATATAGGCGGCGCCTACGCCATTGCCTATGTTGACATAGACAGAGCCTAACCAATCGCCTATGTCAGGCAGTGAGCATAGGAAATGGTATAAGCGGCGCCTAACCTATCGCCTATGTTGATATAGGCGATGCCTAAGCCATCATCTATGTTGACATAGGCGGCACCTAACCTATCGCCTAAGTGAGGCAGTGAGCATAGGCAATGGTATAAGCGGCGCCTAACCTATTGCCTATGTTGATATAGGAGGTGCCTAAAGCATCGCCTATGTTATCATAGGTGGCGCCTAACCTATCGCCAAAGTGGGGCACTGAGCATTGGCAATGGTATAAGCGGCGCCTAACCTATCGCCTATGTTGATATAGGCAGCGCCTAATCCATCGCCTATGTTGACATAGGCGACGCCTAACCTATCGCCTAAGTAAGGTAGTGAGCATAGACAATGGTATAAGCGGCGCCGAACCTATCGCCTATGTTGATATAAGAGGCACCTATGCCATCGCCTAAGTAAGGCAGTGAGCATAGCCAATGGTATTAGCGGCGCCTGACCTATCGCCTATGTTGATATAGGCGGCGCCTAAACTATCGCCTATGATGACTTAGGCGGCGCATAACCAATCGCCTAAGTAAGGCGGTGAGCATAGGCAATGGTATAAGCGGCGCATAACGAATAGCCTATGTTGATATAGGTGGCGCCTAAGCCATTGCCTTTGTTGACATCCACCGAGCCTAACCTATCTCTTACGTGACAAAGTGAGCATTGGTAATGGAATAAGCAGCTCCTATCTATCGCCTATTTTTATATAGGTGGTGCCTAAGCCATCACCTATGTTGACATAGAAGGCACCTAACCTATCACCTAAGTGAGGCAGTGAGCATAGGCAATGGTATAAGCGGTGCCTAACCTATCGCCTATGCTGATATAGACGGCGCCTAAGCCATCACCTATGTTGACATAGGCGGTGCCTAACCCATCACCTATGTTGACGTAGGCGGTGCCTAACCTATCGCCTAATTGAGGCAGTGAGCATAGGCAATGGTATAAGCGGCGCCTAACCTATCGCCTATGTTGATATAGCCGGTGCCTACGCCATTGCCTATGTTGACATAGACGGAGCCTAACCTATCGCCTATGTCAGGCAGTGAGCATAGGAAATGGTGTAAGCGGCGCCTAACCTATCGCCTATGTTGATATAGGCGACGCCTAATCCATCATCTATGTTGACATAGGCGGGGCCTAACCTATGTCCTAAGTGAGGCAGTGAGCATAGGCAATGGTATAAGCGGCGCCTAAACTATCTCCTATTTGATATAGGAGGCGCCTAAACCATTCCCTATATTAACATAGGTGGCGCCTAAACCATGGCAAAAGTGAGGCACTGAGCATAGGCAATGGTATAAGCGGCGCCTAACCTATTGCCTATGTTGATATAGGCAGCGCCTAATCCATCACCTATGTTGACATAGGCGGCGCCTAACCTATCGCCTAAGTGAGGTAGTGAGCATAGAAAATGGTATAAGCGGCGTCGAACCTATCGCCTATATTGATATAGAAGGGACCTATGCTATCGCCTAAGTGAGGCAGTGAGCATTGCCAATGGTATAAGCGGCGCCTAACCTATCACCTATGTTGATATAGGCGGCACCTAAGCGATAGCCTATGTTGACTTAGGCGGCGCATAACCTATCGCCTATGTAAGGCGGTGAGCATAGGCAATGGCATAAGCGGCGCATAACCAATAGCCTATGTTGATATAGGTGGCGCCTAAGCCGATGCCTATGTTGACATAGACCGAGCCTAACCTATCTCCGACGTGAGAAAGTGAGCATTCGTAAAGGAATAGGCAGCTCCTATCTGTCGCATATTTTAATATAGGTGGCGCCTAAGCCATCACCTATGTTGACATAGAAGGCGCCTAACCTATCGCCTAAGTGAGGCGGTGAGCCTAGGCAATGGTATAAGCGGTGCCTAACCTATCGCCTATGCTGATATAGACGGCGCCTAAGCCATCGCCTATGTTGACATAGGCGGTGCCTAACCCATAGCCTATGTTGACGTAGGCGGTGCCTAACCTATCGCCTAATTGAGGCAGTGAGCATAGGATATGGTATAAGCGGCGCCTAACCTATCGCCTATGTTGATATAGGCGACGCCTAAGCCATCATCTATGTTGACATAGGCGGCCCCTAACCTATCTCCTATGTGAGGCAGTGAGCATAGGCAATGGTATAAGCGGTGCCTAACCTATCGCCTATGTTGATATAGGAGGTGCCTAAACAATCGCCCATATTAACATAGGTGGCGCCTAACCTATCGCCAAAGTGAGGCACTGAGCATAGGTAATGGTATAAGCGGTGCCAAAACTATCGCCTATGTTGATATAGGCAGCGCCTAATCCATCGCCTATGTTGACATAGGCGGCGCCTAACCTATCGCCTAAGTGAGGTAGTGAGCATAGACAATGGTATAAGCGGTGCCGAACCTATCGCCTATGTTTATATATGCGGCGCCTAACCTATCGCCTAAGTTTAGCAGTACGCATAGGCAATGGTATAAGCGGCCCCTAACCTGTTGCCTATGTTGATATAGGCGGCGCCTAATCCATCGCATATGTTGACATAGGCGGCACCTAACCTATCACCTAAGGATGTGAGCATACGTAATGGTATAAGCGGCGCATAACCTATCGCCAATGGCATCGCCTATGTTTACATAGGCGGCGCCTAACTTATCGCCTAAGTGAGGCAGCTAGAATAGGCAATGGTATAAGCGGCGCCTAACCTATCGCCTATGTTGATATACGTGGCGCCTAAGCCATCGCCTATGTTTAATTAGGCGGTGGCTAATCTATCGCCTAAGTGAGGCAGTAAGCTTAGGCAATGGTATAAGCGACGCCTAACCTAACGCCTATGTTGATATAGGCAGCGCCGAACCCATCGCCTATGTTGAAATAGGCGGTGCCTAACCTATCGCCTAATTGAGGCAGTGAGCATAGGCAATGGTATAAGCGGCGCCTAACCTATCGCCTATGTTGATATAGGCGGCGCCTACGCCATTGCCTATGTTGACATAGACGGAGCCTAACCAATCGCCTATGTCAGGCAGTGAACATAGGAAATGGTATAAGCGGAGCCTAACCTTTCGCCTATGTTGATATAGGTGATGCCTAAGCCATCATCTATGTTGACATAGGCGGCGCCTAACCTATCGCCTAAGTGAGGCAGTGAGCATAGGCAATGGTATAAGCGGCGCCTAACCTATTGCCTATGTTGATATAGGAGGCACCTAAAGCATCGCCTATGTAAACATAGGTGGCGCCTAACCTATCGCCAAAGTGGGGCACTGAGCATTGGCAATGGTACAAGCGGCGCCTAACCTATCGCCTATATTGATATAGGCAGCGCCTAATCCATCGCCTATGTTGACATAGGCGACGCCTAACCTATCGCCTAAGTAAGGTAGTGAGCATAGACAATGGTATAAGCGGCGCCGAACCTATCGCCTATGTTGATATAAGAGGCACCTATGCCATCGCCTAAGTGAGGCAGTGAGCATAGCCAATGGTATGAGCGGCGCCTGACCTATCGCCTATGTTGATATAGGCGGCGCCTAAACGATCACCTATGATGACTTAGGCGGCGCATAACCTATCGCCTAAGTAAGGCGGTGAGCATAGGCAATGGTATATGCGGCGCATAACGAATAGCCTATGTTGATATAGGTGGCGCCTAAGCCATTGCCTATGTTGACATACACCGAGCCTAACCTATCTCCTACGTGAGAAAGTGAGCATAGGTAATGGAATAAGCAGCTCCTATCTATCGCCTATTTTGATATAGGTGGTGCCTAAGCCATCACCTATGTTGACACAGAAGGCACCTAACCTATCACCTAAGTGAGGCAGTGAGCATAGGCAATGGTATAAGCGGTGCCTAACCTATCGCCTATGCTGATATAGACGGCGCCTAAGCCATCACCTATGTTGACATAGGCGGTGCCTAACCCATCACCTATGTTGACGTAGTCGGTGCCTAACCTATCGCCTAATTGAGGCAGTGAGCATAGGCAATGGTATAAGCGGCGCCTAACCTATCGCCTATGTTGATATAGGCGGTGCCTACGCCATTTCCTATGTTGACATAGACGGAGCCTAACCTATCACCTATGTCAGGCAGTGAGCATAGGAAATGGTGTAAGCGGCGCCTAACCTATCGCCTATGTTTTATATAGGCGACGCCTAATCCATCATCTATGTTGACATAGGCGGGGCCTAACCTATGTCCTAAGTGAGGCAGTGAGCATAGGCAATGGTATAAACGGCGCCTAACCTATCGCCTATTTGATATAGGAGGCGCCTAAACCATTGCCTATATTAACATAGGTGGCGCCTAAACCATGGCAAAAGTGAGGCACTGAGCATAGACAATGGTACAAGCGGCGCCTAACCTATTGCCTATGTTGATATAGGCAGCGCCTAATCCATCACCTATGTTGACATAGGCGGCGCCTAACCTATCGCCTAAGTGAGGTAGTGAGCATAGACAATGGTATAAGCGGCGCTGAACCTATCGCCTATGTTGATATAGAAGGGACCTATGCTATCGCCTAAGTGAGGCAGTGAGCATTGCCAATGGTATAAGCGGCGCCTAACCTATCACCTATGTTGATATAGGCGGCACCTAAGCAATAGCCTATGTTGACTTAGGCGGCGCATAACCTATCGCCTAAGTAAGGCGGTGAGCATAGGCAATGGCATAAGCGGCGCATAACCAATAGCCTATGTTGATATAGGTGGCGCCTAAGCTGATGCCTATGTTGACATAGACCGAGCCTAACCTATCTCCTACGCGAGAAAATGAGCATTGGTAATGGAATAGGCAGCTCCTATCTATCGCCTATATTAATATTGGTGGCGCCTAAGCCATCACCTATGTTGACATAGAAGGCGCCTAACCTATCGCCTAAGTGAGGCGGTGAGCCTAGGCAATGGTATAAGCGGTGCCTAACCTATCGCCTATGCTGATATAGACGGCGCCTAAGCCATCGCCTATGTTGACATAGGCGGTTCCTAACCCATAGCCTATGTTGACGTAGGCGGTGCCTAACCTATCGCCTAATTGAGGCAGTGAGCATAGGATATGGTATAAGCGGCGCCTAACCTATTGCCTATGTTGATATAGGCGACGCCTAAGCCATCATCTATGTTGACATAGGCGGCCCCTAACCTATCTCCTATGTGAGGCAGTGAGCATAGGCAATGGTATAAGCGGCGCCTATCCTATCGCCTATGTTGATATAGGAGGTGCCTAAACAATCGCCCATATTAACATAGGTGGCGCCTAACCTATCGCCAAAGTGAGGCACTGAGCATAGGTAATGGTATAAGCGGTGCCTAACCTATCGCCTATGTTGATATAGGCAGCGCCTAATCCATCGCCTATGTTGACATAGGCGGCGCCTAACCTATCGCCTAAGTGAGGTAGTGAGCATAGACAATGGTATAAGCGGCGCCGAACATATCGCCTATGTTGATATAAGAAGACACCTATGCCATCGCCTAAGTGAGACAGTGAGCATAGTCAATGGTATAAGCAGTGCCTAACCTATCGCCTATGTTGATATACGTGGCGCCTAAACCATTGCCTATGTTTATATATGCGGCGCCTAACCTATCGCCTAAGTTTAGCAGTTAGCATAGGCAATGGTATAAGCGGCCCCTAACCTATTGCCTATGTTGATATAGATGGCACCTAATCCATCGCATATGTTGACATAGGCGGCAGCTAACCTACCACCTATGGTAGTGAGCATAGGTAATGGTATAAGCGGCGCATAACCTATCGCCAATGGCATCGCCTATGTTTACATAGGCGGCGCCTAACTTATCGCCTAAGTGAGGCAGCTAGAATAGGCAATGGTATAAGCGGCGCCTAACCTATCGCCTATGTTGATATACGTGGCGCCTAAGCCATCGCCTATGTTTAATTAGGCGGTGGCTAATCTATCGCCTAAGTGAGGCAGTAAGCTTAGGCAATGGTATAAGCGACGCCTAACCTATCGCCTATGTTGATATACGTGGCGCCTAAGCCATCGCCTATGTTTAATTAGGCGGTGGCTAATCTATCGCCTAAGTGAGGCAGTTAGCTTAGGCAATGGTATAAGCGGCACCTAACCTAACGCCTATGTTGATATAGGCAGCGCCTAACCCATCGCCTATGTTGACATAGGCGGTGCCTAACCTATCGCCTAATTGAGGCAGTGAGCATAGGAAATGGTATAAGCGGCGCCTAACCTATCGCCTATGTTGACATAGACGAAGCCTAACCTAACGCCTATGTTGACATAGACGGAGCCTAACCTAACGCCTATGTAAGGCAGTGAGCATAGGAAATGGTATAAGCGGCGCCTAACCTATTGCCTACGTTGATATAGGCGATTCCTATGCCATCATCTATGTTGACATAGGAGGCACCTAACCTATCGCCAAAGTGAGGCAGTGAGCATAGGCAATGGTATAAGCGGCGCCTAACCTATTACCTATGTCGATATAGGAGGCGCCTAAACCATCGCCTATGTTACCATAGGTGGCGCCTAACCTATCGCCAAAGTAAGGCACTGAGCATAGGCAGTGGTATAAGCGGCAGCTGACCTATCGCCTATGGTGATATAGGCAACACCTAATCCATCGCCTATGTTGACATAGGCGATGCCTAACCTATCGCCTAAGTGAGTTAGTGAACATAGACAATGGTATAAGCGGCGCCGAACCTATCGCCTATGTTGATATAGGAGGCACCTATGCCATCGCCTAAGTGAGGCAGTGAGCATAGCCAATGGTATAAGCGGCGCCTGCCCTATCGCCTATGTTGATATAGGCGGCGCCTAAACGATCGCCTATGATGACTTAGGCGGCGCATAACCTATCGCCTAAGTAAGGCGGTGAGTATAGGCAATGGTATAAGCGGCGCATAACCAATATCCTATTTTGATATAGGTGGTGCCTAAGCCATCACCTATGTTGACATAGAAGGAACCTAACCTATCACCTAAGTGAGGCCGTGAGCATAGGCAATGGTATAAGCGGTGCCTAACCTATCGCCTATGCTGATATAGACGGCGCCTAAGCCATCGCCTATGTTGACATAGGCGGTGCCTAACCCATCACCTATGTTGACGTAGGCGGTGCCTAACCCATCGCCTAATTGAAGCTGTGAGCATAGGAAATGGTATAAGCGGCGCCTAACCTATCGCCTATGTTGATATAGGCGGCGCCTACGCCATTGCCTATGTTGACATAGACGGAGCCTAACCTATCGCCTATGTCAGGCAGTGAGCATAGGAAATGGTGTAAGCGGCGCCTAACCTATCGCCTATGTTGATATAGTCGACGCCTAATCCATCATCTATGTTGACATAGGTGGGGACTAACATATCTCCCAAGTGAGGCAGTGAGCATAGGCAATGGTATAAGCGGCACCTAACCTATCGCCTATGTTGATATAGGAGGCGCCTAAACCAATGCCTATATTAACATAGGTGGCGCCTAAACCATCTCCAAAGTGAGGCACTGAGCATAGGCAATGGTATAAGCGGTGCCTAACCTATTACCTATGTTGATATAGGCAGCGCCTAAGCCATCGCCTATGTTAACATAGGCGGCGCCTAACCTATCGCCTAAGTGAGGTAGTAAGCATAGACAATGGTATAAGCGGCGCCAAACCTATCCCCTATATTGATATTGGAGGCACCTATGCTATCGCCTAAGTGAGGCAGTGAGCATAGCCAATGGTATAAGCGGCGCCTAACCTATCACCTATGTTGATATAGGCGGCACCTAAGCGATCGCCTATGTTGACTTAGGCGGCGCATAACCTACCGCCTTAGTACGGCGGTGAGCATAGGCAATGGCATAAGAGGTGCATAACCAATAGCCTATGTTGATATAGGTGGTGCGTAAGCCGTTGCCTATGTTGACATAGACCGAGCCTAACCTATCTCTTACGTGAGAAAGTGAGCATAGGTAATGGAATAAGCAGCTCCTATCTATCGCCTATTTTGATATAGGTGGCGCCTAAGACATCACCTATGTTGACATAGAAGGGGCCTAACCTATCGCCTAAGTGAGGCAGTGAGCATAGGCAATGGTATAAGCGGTGCCTAACCTATTGCCTATGCTGATATAGACGGCGCCTAAGCCATCGCCTATGCTGACATAGGTGTTGCCTAACCTATCGCCTAATTAAGGAAGTGAGCATAGGAAATGGTATAAGCAGTGCCTAACCTATCGCCTATGTTGATATAGGTGGCGCCTAAGCCATCACCTATTTTGACATAGGGGGAGCCTAACCTATCACCTATGTGAGGCAGTGAGAATAGGAAATGGTATAACCGGTGCCTAACTTATCGCCTATGTTGATATAGGTGGTGCCTAAGCTATCGCCTATGTTGACATAGGTGGCGCCTAACCTATCGCCTAAGTGAGGCAGTGAGCATAGGCAATGGTATAAGCGGCGCCTTACCTATCGCCTATGTTGATATAGGCGGCGCCTAAGCCATCACCTATGTTTACATAGACGTCGCCTAAGCTATCGCCTATGTTGATATAGGCAGCACCATATCCATTGCCTCTTTTGTCATAGGCGGCGTCTAAGCCATCGCCTAAGTAAGGTAGTTAGCATACGCAATGGTATAAGCGGCGCCTAACCTATCACCTATGTTTATATAGGCAGAGCCGAAACGATCGCCTATGTTGACATAGGCGCCGCCTAACCTATCTCCTAAGTGAGGCGGTGAGCATAGGCAATGGTATAAGCGGCCCCTAACCTGTCGCCTATGTTGGTATAGACAGCGCCTAATCCATCGACTATGTTGACATAGGCGGCACCTAACCTATCACCTAAGTGAGGCAGTGAGCATAGGTAATGGTATAAGCGGCGCCTAACCTATCACCAATGTTGATATAGGTGGGGCCTATGGCATCGCTTATGTTTACATAGGCGGCGCCTAACCTATTGCCTAAGTGAGTCAGCGAGCATAGGAAATGGTATAAGCGGCGCCTAACCTATCGTCTATGTTGATATACGTGGTGCCAAAGCCATGGCCTATGTTTATATATGCAACGCCCAACCTATCGCCTAAGTGAGGCAGTAAACATAGGCAATGGTATAAGAGGTGCCTAACCTATCGCCTATGTTGACATACATGGGGCCTAACCTATCGCCTAAGTGAGGCAGTGAGCATAGACAATGGTATAAGCTGCGCCTAACCTATCACCTATGTTGATATAGGCGTCACCTAAGCCATCGCCTAAGTAAGGCAGTTAGCATAGGCAATGGTATAAGCGGTGCCTAACCTATCGCATGTGTTGATATAGGCGGAGCCTAAGCGATCGCCTATGTTGACATAGGCGGTGAGCATACGCAATCGTATAAGCGGCGCGTAACCTGTCGCCTATGTTGGTATAGGCGGCACCTAATCCATTGACTATATTGACATAGGCGACACCTAACCTATCGTCTATGTGAGGCAGTGAGCATAGGTAATTGTATAAGAAACGCCTAACCTATGTGAGGCAGTGAGAATAGCAATGGTATAACCGGTTCCTAACCTATCGCCTATGTCTATATAGGAGGTGCCTAAGCCATCGCCTATGTTGACATAGGTGGCGCCTAACATATCGCCTAAGTGAGGCAGTGAGCATAGGCAATGGTATAAGCGGTGCCTAACCTATCGCCTATGTTGATATAGGCGGCGCCTATGCCATCACCTATGTTGACATAGACGTCGCCTAAGCTATCGCCTATGTTGATATAGGAAGCACCATATCCATTTCCTCTTTTGTCACAGGCGGCGTCTAAGCCATCGCCTAAGTAAGGCAGTTAGCATAGGCAATGGTACAAGCGGCGCCTAACCTATCGCCTATGTTGATATAGGCGGAGCCTAAGCGATCGCCTATGTTGACATAGGCGGCGCCTAACCTATCTCCTAAGTGAGGCGGTAAGCATAGGCAATGGTATAAGCGGCCCCTAACCTGTCGCCTATGTTTGTATAGAAAGTGCCTAATCCATCGACTATGTTGACATAGGCGGCACCTAACCTATCACCTAAGTAAAGCAGTGGGCATAGGTAATGGTATAAGCGGCGCCTAAACTATCGCCTAAGTAAGGCAGTGAGCATAGCTAATGGTATAAGCGACGCCTAACCTATCGCCAATGTTGATATAGGTGGGGCCTATGGCATCGCTTATGTTTACATAGGCGGCGCCTAACCTATCTCCTATGTGAGTCAGCGAGCATAGGCAATGGTATAAGCAGCGCCTAACCTATCGCCTTTGCTGATATACGTGGCGCCTAAGCCATTGCCTATGTTTATATATACAGCGCCCAACCTATCGCCTAAGTGAGGCAGTAAACATAGGCAATGGTATAAGCGGTGCCTAACCTATCGCCTATGTTGATATAGGCGATGCCTAAGCCATCGCCTATGTTGACATATGTGGGGCCTAACCTATCGCCTAAGTGAGGCAGTGAGCATAGACAATGGTATAAGGAACGCCTACCCTATCACCTATGTTGATATAGGCGGCACCTAAGCCATCACCTAAGTGAGGCCGTTAGCATAGGTATAGGCAATGGTATAAGCGGCGCCTCACCTATCTCCTATGTTGATATAGGTGGCGCGTAAGAGATCGCGTATGTTGACATAGGCGGTGCCTAACCTATCGCCAAATTAAGGCTTTAAGAATAGGCAATGGTATAAGCGGTGCCTAACCTATCTCCTATGTTTATATAGGCGGTGCCTAAGCCATCGCCTATATTGACATAGGCGGCACCTAACCTATCACCTAAGTAAGGCAGTGAGCATAGGTAATGGTATAAGCGGCGCCTAACCTATCGCCTATGTTGATATAAGTGGCGCCTATGGCATCTCCTATGTTTACATAGGCGGCGCCTAACCTCTCGCATTAGTGAGGCGGCCAAAATAGGCAATGGTATAAGTGGCGCATAACCTATCGCCTATATAGATATAGGTGGCGCCTAAGATATCGCGTATATTGACATAGGCGGTGCCTAACCAATCGCCAAATTGAGGCAGTGAGCATAGGCAATGGTATAAGCGGCGCCTAACCTATCTCCTATGTTGATATAGGCGGTGCCTAAGCCATCGCCTAAGTGAGGCAATTAGCATAGGCAATGGTATAAGCGGAGCATAAGCTATCGGCAATATTATAAGCAGAGGCTATGATGACATAGGCGGCACCTATCCTATCTTCTATGTGAGGCGGTGAGCATCGGCAATATTATAAGTGGCGCCTAACCTCGCACCTATGTTGGAATAGGCGGCGCCTAATCCATCGACTAAGTTCACATAGGCGGTAACTAACCTATCGACTAAGTGAGGCAGTGAGGATAGGTAATGATATATGCGGCGCCTAACCTATCGCCTAAGTGAGGAAGTGATCATAGGTAATGGTCTAAGAAGCGCCTAACCTATCGCCAAAGTTTATATAGGTGGGGCCTATGGCATCGCATATGTTTACATAGGCGGCACCTAACCTATCGCCTAAGTGAGGCAGTGAGCATAGGTAATGGTATAAGCAGCGCCTAACCTATCCCCTAAATGAGGAAGTGAGCATAGGTAATGGTATAAGAAGCGCCTAACCTATCGCTAATATTGATATAGGTGGGGCCTATGGCATCACTTATGTTTACATAGGCGGCGCCTAACCTAGAGCCAAAGTGAGGCAGCGAGCATAGGCAATGGTATAAGCGCCGCCTAACCTATCGCCTATGTTGATATACGTGGCTCCTAAGCCATTTCCTATGTTTATATATGCAATGCCCAACCTAATGCCTAAGTGAGGCAGTAAGCATAGGCAATGGTATAAGCGGCGCCTAACCTATCGCTAATGTTGATATAGGCGCCGCCTAAGCCATCACCTATGTTGACGTTGGCAGTGCCTAACCTATCGCCTAATTGAGGCAGTGACCATAGGCAATGGTATAAGCGATGCCTAACCTATCGCCTATGTTGTTAAAGGCGGCGCCTAAGCCATCTCCTATATTAACATAGGTGGAACCTAACCTATCGCTTAAGTGAGGCAGTGAGAATAGGCAATGGTATAACCGGCGCCTAAACTATCGCCTATGTTGATATAGGCGGCGCCTAAGCCATCGCCTATCATGACATAGGTGGCGCTTAACCTATCGCCTAAGTGAGGCAGTGAGCATAGGCAATGGTATAAGCGGCGCCTAACCTATCGCCTATGATGATATAGGCGGCGCCTAAGCCATCACCTATGTTGACATAGGCGGCGCCTAACCTATCGCCTATGTTGATATAGGCAACACCATATCCATTGCCTCTGTTGACATATGCGGCGTCTAACCTATCTCCTAAGTGAGACAGTGAGCATAGACAATGGTATAAACAGCGCCTAACCTATCGCCTGTGTTGATATAGGCGGAGCCTATGCGATCGCCTATGTAGACATAGGCGGCGCCTAACCTATCTCCTAAGTAAGGCAGTGAGCATAGGTAATGGTATAAGCGGCGTGTAACCTGTCGCCTATGTTGGTATAGGCGGCGCCTAATAAATTGACTATATTGACATAGGCGGCACATAACCTATCGCCTAAGTGCGGCAGTGAGCATAGGTAATGGTATACGCGGCGCCTAACCTATCACCTATACTGATATACGTGGCTCCTAGGCCATTGCCTATGTTTATATATGCGACGCCCAAACTATCACCTAAGTGAGGCAGTAAGCATAGGAAATGGTATAAGCGGTGCCTAACCTATCACCAATGTTGATATAAGCGGCGCCTAAGCCATCGCCTATGTTGACGTAGGCGGTGCCTAACCTATCGTCTAATTGAGGCAGTGACTATAGGCAATGGTATAAGCGTCGCCTAACCTATCGCCTATGTTGATATAGGCGGCGCCTAAGCCATTTCCTATATTGACATAGGCGACACCTAAACTATCGCCTAAGTGAGCCAGTGAGCATAGGTAATGGTATAAGCGACGCCTAACCTATCTCCTATGTTGATATAGGTGCTGCCTATGGAATCTCCCAACGATCTCCTAAGTGAGGCAGTGAGCATAGCCAATAGTATAAGTGGACCCTAACCTATTGCCTATGTTGATACAGGCGGCGCCAAAGCGATCGCCTATGTTGACTTAGGCGGCGCCTAACCTATCGCCTCAGTAAGGCGGTGAGCATAGGAAATGGTATAAGCGGCGCATAACCTATCGCCTATGTTGATATAGGTTGCGCCTAAGCCATTGCCTACGTTGACATAGACCGAGCATAACCTATCGCCTAAGCGAGAAAGTGAGCATAGGTAATGGTATAAGCGGCGCCTGACCGATCGCCTATGCTGATATACATGGCTCCTAAGCCATCACCTATGTTGACATAGGAGGCGCCTAACCTATCCCCTAAGTGAGTCAATGAACATAAGCAATGGTATAAGCGGCCCCTAACGTATCGCGTATGTTGATATAGGTGGCACCTAAGAGATCGCGTATGTTAACATAGGCGGTGCCTAACCTATCGCCAAATTGAGGCAGTGAGCATAGGCAATGGTATAAGCGGCGCCTAACCTATCTCCTATGTTGATATAGGCGGTGCCTAAGCCATCACCTATGCTGACAATGGCGGCACCTAACCTATCACCTAAGTAAGGCAGTGAGCATAGGTAATGGTATAAGCGGTGCCTAACCTGTCGCCTATGTTGATATAAGTGGCGCCTATGGCATCTCCTATGTTTACATAGGCGGCGCCTAACCTATCTCCTTAGTGAGGCGGCAAAAATAGGCAATGGTATAAGCAGCGCATAACCTATCGCCTATGTTGATATAGGTGGAGCCTATGATATCGCGTATGTTGACATAGGCGGTGCCTAACCTATCGCCAAATTGAGGCAGCGAGCATAGGCAATGGTATAAGCAGTGCCTAACCTCTCCCTTATGCTGATATAGGCGGTGCCTAACCCATCGCCTATTTTGACATAGGCGGCACCTAACCTATCACCTACGTAAGGCAGTGAGCATAGGTAATGGTATAAGGGGCGCCTAACCTATCGCCTATGTTGATATAAGTGGCGCCTATGGCATCTCTTATGTTTACATAGACGGAGCCTAACCTATCGCCTACATGAGGCAGTGAGTATAGGCAATGGTATAAGCGACACCTAAACTATCGCCAATGTTGATATAGGAGGTGCCTAAACAAATGCCTATGTTAACATAGGCGGCGCCTAACCTATCGCCATATTGAGGCACTGAGCATAGGCAATGGTATAAGCGGCACCTAACCTAACGCCTATGTTGATATAGGCAGCGCCTAAGCCATCGCCTATGTTGACATTGGCGGCGCCTAACCTATTACCTAAGTGAGGTAGTGAGCATAGAAAATGGTATAAGCGGCGCCTAACCTATCGCCTATGTTGATATAGGCGGCACCTAAGCCATCGCCTAAGTAAGGCAGAGAGCATAGCCAATGGTATAAGCGGCGCCTAACCTATCGCCTAAGTAAGGCGGTGAGCAAAGGCAATGGTATAAGTTGCGCATAACCTATCTCCTATGTTGATATAGGTGGCGCCTACGCTATTGCCTATGTTGACATAGACGGAGCCTAACCTATCCCCTATGTTGAAATAGGTGGCGCCTAAGCCATCACTTATGTTGACATAGAAGGTGCATAAATTATTGCTTAAGTGAGGCAGTGAGCATAGGCAATGGTATAAGCGGTGCCTAACCTATCGCCTATGTTGATATAGACAGTGCCTAAGACATCGCCTATGTTGACATAGGCGATGCCTAACCTATCACCTAATTGAGGTTGTGAACATAGGAAATGGTATAAGCGACGCCTAACCTATCGCCTATGTTGATATAGGTGGCGCCTATGCCATCATCTATGTTGACATAGGCGGAGCATAACCTATTACCTATGTGAGGCAGTGAGAATAGGAAATTGTATAACCAGCGCCTAACCTATCGCCTATGTTGATATAGGCGGCGCCTAGTTCATCGCCTATGTTGACATAGGCGGCGCCTAACCTATCCCGTATGTGAGGCAATAAGCATAGGCAATGGTATAAGCGGCGCCTAACCTATCGCCTATGTTGATATAGGTGGCGCCTAAGAGATCGCGTAGGTTGACATAGGCGGTGCCTAACCTATCGACAAATTGAGGTAGTAAGCATAGGCAATGGTATAAGCGGCGCCTAACCTATCTCCTATGTTGATATAGGTGGTGCCTAAGCCATCGCCTATGTTGACATAGGCGGCACCTAACCTATCACCTAAGTAAGGCAGTGAGCATAGGTAATGGTATAAGCGGCGCCTAACCTATCGCCTATGTTGATATAAGTGGCGCCTATGGCATCTCCTATGTTTACATAGACGGAGCCTAACCTATCGCCTACATGAGGCAGTGAGTATAGGCAATGGTATAAGCGACACCTAAACTATCGCCAATGTTTATATAGGAGGCGCCTAAACAAATGCCTATGTTAACATAGGCGGCGCCTAACCTATCGCCAAATTGAGGCACTGAGCATAGGCAATGGTATAAGCGGCACCTAACATAACGCCTATGTTGATATAGGCAGTGCCTAAGCCATCGCCTATGTTGACATAGGCGGCGCCTAACCTATTACCTAAGTGAGGTAGTGAGCATAGAAAATGGTATAAGCAGCGCCTAACCTATCGCCTATGTTGTTATAGGCGGCACCTAAGCCATCGCCTAAGTAAGGCAGAGAGCATAGCCAATGGTATAAGCGGCGCCTAACCTATCGCCTAAGTAAGGCGGTGAGCATAGGCAATGGTATAAGTTGCGCATAACCTATCTCCTATGTTGATATAGGTGGCGCCTACGCTATTGCCTATGTTGACATAGACGGAGCCTAACCTATCCCCTATGTTGAAATAGGTGGCGCCTAAGCCATCACTTATATTGACATAGAAGGTGCATAAATTATTGCTTAAGTGAGGCAGTGAGCATAGGCAATGGTATAAGCGGTGCCTAACCTATCGCCTATGTTGATATAGACAGTGCCTAAGACATCGCCTATGTTGACATAGGCGATGCCTAACCTATCACCTAATTGAGGCAGTGAACATAGGAAATGGTATAAGCGACGCCTAACCTATCGCCTATGCTGATATAGGTGGCGCCTATGCCATCATCTATGTTGACATAGGCGGAGCATAACCTATTACCTATGTGAGGCAGTGAGAATAGGAAATTGTATAACCAGCGCCTAACCTATCGCCTATGTTGATATAGGCGGTGCCTAGTTCATCGCCTATGTTGACATAGGCGGCGCCTAACCTATCCCGTAAGTGAGGCAATAAGCATAGGCAATGGTATAAGCGGCGCCTAACCTATCGCCTATGTTGATATAGGTGGCGCCTAAGAGGTCGCGTATGTTGATATAGGCGGTGCCTAACCTATCGCCAAATTGAGGTAGTAAGCATAGGAAATGGTATAAGCGGCGCCTAACCTATCTCCTATGTTGATATAGGTGGTGCCTAAGCCATCGCCTATGTTGACATAGGCGGCACCTAACCTATCACCTAAGTAAGGCAGTGAGCATAGGTAATGGTATAAGCGGCGCCTAACCTATCGCCAATGTTGATATAAGTGGCGCCTATGGCATCTCCTATGTTTACATAGACGGAGCCTAACCTATCGCCTACATGAGGCAGTGAGTATAGGCAATGGTATAAGCGACACCTAAACTATCGCCAATGTTGATATAGGAGGTGCCTAAACAAATGCCTATGTTAACATAGGCGGCGCCTAACCTATCGCCAAATTGAGGCACTGAGCATAGGCAATGGTATAAGCGGCACCTAACCTAACGCCTATGTTGATATAGGCAGCGCCTAAGCCATCGCCTATGTTGACATTGGCGGCGCCTAACTATTACCTAAGTGAGGTAGTGAGCATAGAAAATGGTATAAGCGGCGCCTAACCTATCGCCTATGTTGATATAGGCGGCACCTAAGCCATCGCCTAAGTAAGGCAGAGAGCATAGCCAATGGTATAAGCGGCGCCTAACCTATCGCCTAAGTAAGGCGGTGAGCATAGGCAATGGTATAAGTTGCGCATAACCTATCTCCTATGTTGATATAGGTGGCGCCTACGCTATTGCCTATGTTGACATAGACGGAGCCTAACCTATCCCCTATGTTGAAATAGGTGGCGCCTAAGCCATCACTTATGTTGACATAGAAGGTGCATAAATTATTGCTTAAGTGAGGCAGTGAGCATAGGCAATGGTATAAGCGGTGCCTAACCTATCGCCTATGTTGATATAGACAGTGCCTAAGACATCGCCTATGTTGACATAGGCGATGCCTAACCTATCACCTAATTGAGGCAGTGAACATAGGAAATGGTATAAGCGACGCCTAACCTATCGCCTATGTTGATATAGGTGGCGCCTATGCCATCATCTATGTTGACATAGGCGGAGCATAACCTATTACCTATGTGAGGCAGTGAGAATAGGAAATTGTATAACCAGCGCCTAACCTATCGCCTATGTTGATATAGGCGGCGCCTAGTTCATCGCCTATGTTGACATAGGCGGAGCCTAACCTATCCCGTATGTGAGGCAATAAGAATAGGCAATGGTATAAGCGGCGCCTAACCTATCGCCTATGTTGATATAGGTGGCGCCTAAGAGATCGCGTATGTTGACATAGGCGGTGCCTAACCTATCGCCAAATTGAGGTAGTAAGCATAGGCAATGGTATAAGCGGCGCCTAACCTATCTCCTATGTTGATATAGGTGGTGCCTAAGCCATCGCCTATGTTGACATAGGCGGCACCTAACCTATCACCTAAGTAAGGCAGTGAGCATAGGTAATGGTATAAGCGGCGCCTAACCTATCGCCTATGTTGATATAAGTGGCGCCTATGGCATCTCCTATGTTTACATAGACGGAGCCTAACCTATCGCCTACATGAGGCAGTGAGTATAGGCAATGGTATAAGCGACACCTAAACTATCGCCAATGTTGATATAGGAGGCACCTAAACAAATGCCTATGTTAACATAGGCGGCGCCTAACCTATCGCCAAATTGAGGCACTGAGCATAGGCAATGGTATAAGCGGCACCTAACATAACGCCTATGTTGATATAGGCAGTGCCTAAGCCATCACCTATGTTGACATAGGCGGCGCCTAACCTATTACCTAAGTGAGGTAGTGAGCATAGTAAATGGTATAAGCGGCGCCTAACCTATCGCCTATGTTGTTATAGGCGGCACCTAAGCCATCGCCTAAGTAAGGCAGAGAGCATAGCCAATGGTATAAGCGGCGCCTAACCTATCGCCTAAGTAAGGCGGTGAGCATAGGCAATGGTATAAGTTGTGCATAACCTATCTCCTATGTTGATATAGGTGGCGCCTACGCTATTGCCTATGTTGACATAGACGGAGCCTAACCTATCCCCTATGTTGAAATAGGTGGCGCCTAAGCCATCACTTATATTGACATAGAAGGTGCATAAATTATTGCTTAAGTGAGGCAGTGAGCATAGGCAATGGTATAACCGGTGCCTAACCTATCGCCTATGTTGATATAGACAGTGCCTAAGACATCGCCTATGTTGACATAGGCGATGCCTAACCTATCACCTAATTGAGGCAGTGAACATAGGAAATGGTATAAGCGACGCCTAACCTATCGCCTATGTTGATATAGGTGGCGCCTATGCCATCATCTATGTTGACATAGGCGGAGCGTAACCTATTACCTATGTGAGGCAGTGAGAATAGGAAATTGTATAACCAGCGCCTAACCTATCGCCTATGTTGATATAGGGGGCGCCTAGTTCATCGCCTATGTTGACATAGGCGGCGCCTAACCTATCCCGTAAGTGAGGCAATAAGCATAGGCAATGGTATAAGCGGCGCCTAACCTATCGCCTATGTTGATATAGGTGGCGCCTAAGAGATCGCGTATGTTGACATAGGCGGTGCCTAACCTATCGCCAAATTGAGGTAGTAAGCATAGGCAATGGTATAAGCGGCGCCTAACCTATCTCCTATGTTGATATAGGTGGTGCCTAAGCCATCGCCTATGTTGACATAGGCGGCACCTAACCTATCACCTAAGTAAGGCAGTGAGCATAGGTAATGGTATAAGCGGCGCCTAACCTATCGCCAATGTTGATATAAGTGGCGCCTATGGCATCTCCTATGTTTACATAGACGGAGCCTAACCTATCGCCTACATGAGGCAGTGAGTATAGGCAATGGTATAAGCGACACCTAAACTATCGCCAATGTTGATATAGGAGGAGCCTAAACAAATGCCTATGTTAACATAGGCGGCGCCTAACCTATCGCCAAATTGAGGCACTGAGCATAGGCAATGGTATAAGCGGCACCTAACATAACGCCTATGTTGATATAGGCAGTGCCTAAGCCATCGCCTATGTTGACATAGGCGGCGCCTAACCTATTACCTAAGTGAGGTAGTGAGCATAGAAAATGGTATAAGCGGCGCCTAACCTATCGCCTATGTTGTTATAGGCGGCACCTAAGCCATCGCCTAAGTAAGGCAGAGAGCATAGCCAATGGTATAAGCGGCGCCTAACCTATTGCCTAAGTAAGGCGGTGAGCATAGGCAATGGTATAAATTGCGCATAACCTATCTCCTATGTTTATATAGGTGGCGCCTACGCTATTGCCTATGTTGACATAGACGGAGCCTAACCTATCCCCTATGTTGAAATAGGTGGCGCCTAAGCCATCACTTATGTTGACATAGAAGGTGCATAAATTATTGCTTAAGTGAGGCAGTGAGCATAGGCAATGGTATAAGCGGTGCCTAACCTATCGCCTATGTTGATATAGACAGTGCCTAAGACATCGCCTATGTTGACATAGGCGATGCCTAACCTATCACCTAATTGAGGCAGTGAACATAGGAAATGGTATAAGCGACGCCTAACCTATCGCCTATGTTGATATAGGTGGCGCCTATGCCATCATCTATGTTGACATAGGCGGAGCATAACCTATTACCTATGTGAGGCAGTGAGAATAGGAAATTGTATAACCAGCGCCTAACCTATCGCCTATGTTGATATAAGCGGCGCCTAGTTCATCGCCTATGTTGACATAGGCGGCGCCTAACCTATCCCGTAAGTGAGGCAATGAGCATAGGCAATGGTATAAGCGGCGCCTAACCTATCGCCTATGTTGATATAGGTGGCGCCTAAGAGATTGCGTATGTTGACATAGGCGGTGCCTAACCTATCGCCAAATTGAGGCAGTAAGCATAGGCAATGGTATAAGCGGCGCCTAACCTATCTCCTATGTTGATATAGGTGGTGCCTAAGCCATCGCCTATGTTGACATAGGCGGCACCTAACCTATCACCTAAGTAAGGCAGTGAGCATAGGTAATGGTATAAGCGGCGCCTAACCTATCGCCTATGTTGATATAAGTGGCGCCTATCGCATCTCCTATGTTTACATAGGCGGCGCCTAACCTATCGCATTAGTGAGGCTGCAAAAATAGGCAATGGTATAATCGGTGCATAACCTATCGCCTATGTTGATATAGGTGGCGCCTACGATATCGCGTATGTTGACATAGGCGGTGCCTAACCTATCGCCAAATTGAGGCAGTGAGCATAGGCAATGGTATAAGCGGCGCCTAACCTATCTCCTATGTTGATATAGGCGGTGACTAAGCCATCGCCTAAGTAAGGCAGTTAGCATAGGCAATGGTATAAGCGGAGCCTAAGCTATCGTCTATGTTGATTTAGGCGGAGCCTAAGCGATCGCCTATGTTGACATAGGCGGCACCTATCCTATCTCCTAAGTGAGGCGGTGAGCATAGGCAATGGTATAAGTGGCGCCTAACCTCTCACCTATGTTGGTATAGGCAGCGCCTAATCCATCGACTATGTTGACATAGGTGGTAACTAACCTATCGCCTAAGTGAGGCAGTGAGGATAGGTAATAGTATATGCGGCGCCTAACCTATCGCCTAAGTGAGGAAGTGAGCATAGGTAACGGTATAAGCGGCGCCTAACCTATCGCCAATGTTTATATCGGTGGGGCCTATGGCATCGCTTATGTTTACATAGGCGGCACCTAACCTATCGCCTAAGTGAGGCAGTGAGCATAGGTAATAGTATAAGCGGCGCCTAACCTATCTCCTAAATGAGGAAGTGAGCATAGGTAATGGTATAAGCGGCGCCTAACCTATCGCTAATATTGATATAGGTGGGGCCTATGGCATCACTTATGTTTACATAGGCGGCGCCTAACCTAAAGCCTAAGTGAGGTAGCGAGCATAGGCAATGGTATAAGCGGCGCCTAACCTATCGCCTATGTTGATATACGTGGCGCCTAAGCCATTTCCTATGTTTATATATGCAGTGCCCAACCTAACACCTATATGAGGAAGTAAGCATAGGCAATGGTATAAGCGGCGCCTAACCTATCGCCAAAGTTTATATTGGTGGGGCCTATGGCATCACTTATGTTTACATAGGCGGCGCCTAACCTAGAGCCAAAGTGAGGCAGCGAGCATAGGCAATGGTATAAGCGGCGCCTAACCTATCGCCTTTGTTGATATACGTGGCGCCTAACCCATTTCCTATGTTTATATATGCAGTGCCCAACCTAACGCCTAAGTGAGGAACTAAGCATAGGCAATGGTATAAGCGGCGCCTAACCTATCGCCAATGTTGATATAGGCGGCGCCTAAGCCATCGCCTATGTTGACGTTGGCAGTGCCTAACCTATCGCCTAAATGAGGCAGTGACCATAGGCAATGGTATAAGCGATGCCTAACCTATAGCCTATGTTGTTATAGGCGGCGCTTATGCCATCGCCTATATTAACATAGGTGGAACCTAACCTATCGCCTAAGTTAGGCAGTGAGAATAGGCAATGGTATAACCGGCGCCTAAACTATCGCCTATGGTTATATAGGCGGCGCCTAAGCCATCGCCTATCATGACATAGGTGGCGCTTAACGTATCGCCTAAGTGAGGCAGTGAGCATAGGCAATGGTATAAGCGGCACCTAACCTATCGCCTATGTTGATATAGGCGGCGCCTAAGCCATCGCCTATGTTGACATAAGTGGCGCCTAACCTATTGCCTATGTTGATATAGGCAACACCATATACGTTGCCTCTGTTGACATAGGTGGCGTCGAACCTATCGCCTAAGTGAAACAGTGAGCATAGACAATGGTATAAACGGCGCCTAACCTATCTCCTAAGTAAGGCGGTGAGCATAGGTAATGGTATAAGCGGCGTGTAACCTGTCGCCTATGTTGGTATAGGCGGCGCCTAATACATTGATTATTGACGTAGGCGGCACCTAACCTATCGCCTATGTGAGGCAGTGAGCATAGGTAATGGTATAAGCGGCGCCTAACCTATCGCCAATGTTGATATAGGTGGCGCTTATGGCATCGCTTTTGTTTACATAGGCGGTGCCTAACCTATCAGCTAAGTGAGGCAGCGAGCATAGGCAATGGTATAAGCGGCGCCTAACCTATCACCTATATTGATATACGTGGCTCCTAAGCCATTGCCTATGTTTATATATGCGGCGCCCAACCTATCGCCTAAGTTAGGCAGTGAGCATAGGCAATGGTATAAGCGGTGCCTAACCTATCACCAATGTTGATATAAGCGGCGCCTAAGCCATCGCCTATGTTGACGTAGGCGGTGCCTAACCAATCGTCTAATTGAGGCAGTGACCATAGGCAATGGTATAAGCGTCGCCTAACCTATCGCCTATGTTGATATAGGCGGCGCCTAAGCCATCGCCTATATTGACATAGACGGCACCTAAACTATCGCCTAAGTGAGGCAGTGAGCATAGGTAATGGTATAAGCGACGCCTAACCTATCGCCTATGTTGATATAGGTGGCGCCTATGGCATCTCCCAGCGATCGCTTAAGTGAGGCAGTGAGCATAGCCAATAGTATAAGCGGAGCCTAACCTATCGCCTATGTTGATACAGGCGGCGCCTAAGCGATCGCCTATGTTGACTTAGGCGGCGCCTAACCTATCGCCTAAGTGAGGTGGTGAGCATAGGCAATGGTATAAGCGGCGCATAACCTATCGCCTATGTTGATATAGGTGGCGCCTAAGCCATTGCCTATGTTGACATAGTCCGAGCATAAAATATTGCCTAAGTGAGAAAGTGAGCATAGGTAATGGTATAAGCCGCGCCTGACCGATCGCCTATCTTGATATAGCTGGCTCCTAAGCCATCACCTATGTTGACATAGGAGGCGCCTAACCTATTCCCTAAGTGATGCAATGAACATAAGCAATGGTATAAGCAGCGCCTAACCTATCGCCTATGTTCATATAGGTGGCGCCTAAGAGATCGCGTATGTTGACATAGGCGGTGCCTAACCTATCGCCAAATTGAGGCAGTGAGCATAGGCAATGGTATAAGCGGCGCCTAACCTATCTCCTATGTTGATATAGGCGGTGCCTAAGCCATCGCCTATGTTGACATAGGCGGCACCTAACCTATAACCTAAGTAAGGCCGTGAGCATAGGTAATGGTATAAGCGGCGCCTAACCTGTCGCCTATGTTGATATAAGTGGAGCCTATGGCATCTCCTATGTTTACATAGGCGGAGGATAACCTATCTCCTTAGTGAGGTGGCAAAAATAGGCAATGGTATAAGCGGCGCATAACCTATCGCCTATGTTGATATAGGTGGCGCCTAAGCTATCGCGTATGTTGACATAGGCGGTGCCTAACCTATCGCCAAATTGAGGCAGCGAGCATAGGCAATGGTATAAGCGGTGCCTAACCTATCTCTTATGTTTATATAGGCGGTGCCTAACCCATCGCCTATGTTGACATAGGCGGCACCTAACCTATCACCTAAGTAAGGCAGTGAGCATAGGTAATGGTATAAGGGGCGCCTAACCTATCGCCTATGTTAATATAAGTGGCGCTTATGGCATCTCCTATGTTTAATAGACGGAGCCTAACCTATCACCTATGTGAGGAAGTGAGTATAGGCAATGGTATAAGCGACACCTAAACTATCGCCAATGTTGATATAGGAGGCGCCTAAACCAACGCCTATGTTAACATAGGCGGCGCCTAACCTATCGCCTATGTTGATATAGGCACCGCCTAATCCATCGCCTATGTTGACATAGGCGGCGCCTAACCTATTACCTAAGTGAGGTAGTGAGCAGAGAAAATGGTATAAGCGGCGCCTAACCTATCGCCTATGTTGATATAGGCGGCACCTAAGCCATCGCCTAAGTAAGGCAGAGAGCATAGCCAATGGTATAAGCGGCGCCTAACCTATCGCCTAAGTAAGGCGGTGAGCATAGGCAATGGTATAAGTTGCGCATAACCTATCTCCTATGTTGATATAGGTGGCGCCTACGCTATTGCCTATGTTGACATAGACGGAGCCTAACCTATCCCCTATGTTGAAATAGGTGGCGCCTAAGCCATCACTTATGTTGACATAGAAGGTGCATAAATTATTGCTTAAGTGAGGCAGTGAGCATAGGCAATGGTATAAGCGGTGCCTAACCTATCGCCTATGTTGATATAGACAGTGCCTAAGACATCGCCTATGTTGACATAGGCGATGCCTAACCTATCACCTAATTGAGGCAGTGAACATAGGAAATGGTATAAGCGACGCCTAACCTATCGCCTATGTTGATATAGGTGGCGCCTATGCCATCATCTATGTTGACATAGGCGGAGCATAACCTATTACCTATGTGAGGCAGTGAGAATAGGAAATTGTATAACCAGCGCCTAACCTATCGCCTATGTTGATATAGGCGGCGCCTAGTTCATCGCCTATGTTGACATAGGTGGCGCCTAACCTATCCCGTAAGTGAGGCAATGATCATAGGCAATGGTATAAGCGGCGCCTAACCTATCGCCTATGTTGATATAGGTGGCGCCTAAGAGATCGCGTATGTTGACATAGGCGGTGCCTAACCTATCGCCAAATTGAGGCAGTAAGCATAGGCAATGGTATAAGTGGCGCCTAACCTATCTCCTATGTTGATATAGGTGGTGCCTAAGCCATCGCCTATGTTGACATAGGCGGCACCTAACCTATCACCTAAGTAAGGCAGTGAGCATAGGTAATGGTATAAGGGGCGCCTAACCTATCGCCTATGTTAATATAAGTGGCGCTTATGGCATCTCCTATGTTTAATAGACGGAGCCTAACCTATCACCTATGTGAGGAAGTGAGTATAGGCAATGGTATAAGCGACACCTAAACTATCGCCAATGTTGATATAGGAGGCGCCTAAACCAACGCCTATGTTAACATAGGCGGCGCCTAACCTATCGCCTATGTTGATATAGGCACCGCCTAATCCATCGCCTATGTTGACATAGGCGGCGCCTAACCTATTACCTAAGTGAGGTAGTGAGCAGAGAAAATGGTATAAGCGGCGCCTAACCTATCGCCTATGTTGATATAGGCGGCACCTAAGCCATCGCCTAAGTAAGGTAGAGAGCATAGCCAATGGTATAAGCGGCGCCTAACCTATCGCCTAAGTAAGGCGGTGAGCATAGGCAATGGTATAAGTTGCGCATAACCTATCTCCTATGTTGATATAGGTGGCGCCTACGCTATTGCCTATGTTGACATAGACGGAGCCTAACCTATCCCCTATGTTGAAATAGGTGGCGCCTAAGCCATCACTTATGTTGACATAGAAGGTGCATAAATTATTGCTTAAGTGAGGCAGTGAGCATAGGCAATGGTATAAGCGGTGCCTAACCTATCGCCTATGTTGATATAGACAGTGCCTAAGACATCGCCTATGTTGACATAGGCGATGCCTAACCTATCACCTAATTGAGGCAGTGAACATAGGAAATGGTATAAGCGACGCCTAACCTATCGCCTATGTTGATATAGGTGGCGCCTATGCCATCATCTATGTTGACATAGGCGGAGCATAACCTATTACCTATGTGAGGCAGTGAGAATAGGAAATTGTATAACCAGCGCCTAACCTATCGCCTATGTTGATATAGGCGGCGCCTAGTTCATCGCCTATGTTGACATAGGTGGCGCCTAACCTATCCCGTAAGTGAGGCAATGAGCATAGGCAATGGTATAAGCGGCGCCTAACCTATCGCCTATGTTGATATAGGTGGCGCCTAAGAGATCGCATATGTTGACATAGGCGGTGCCTAACCTATCGCCAAATTGAGGCAGTAAGCATAGGCAATGGTATAAGTGGCGCCTAACCTATCTCCTATGTTGATATAGGTGGTGCCTAAGCCATCGCCTATGTTGACATAGGCGGCACCTAACCTATCACCTAAGTAAGGCAGTGAGCATAGGTAATGGTATAAGCGGCGCCTAACCTATCGCCTATGTTGATATAAGTGGCGCCTATCGCATCTCCTATGTTTACATAGGCGACGCCTAACCTATCGCTTTAGTGAGGCGGAAAAAATAGGCAATGGTATAATCGGCGCATAACCTATCGCCTATGTTGATATAGGTGGCGCCTATGATATCGCGTATGTTGTCATAGGCGGTGCCTAACCTATCGCCAAATTGAGGCAGTGAGCATAGGCAATGGTATAAGCGGCGCCTAACCTATCTCCTATGTTGATATAGGCGGTGACTAAGCCATCGCCTAAGTAAGGCAGTTAGCATAGGCAATGGTATAAGCGGAGCCTAAGCTATCGCCTATGTTGATTTAGGCGGAGCCTAAGCGATCGCCTATGTTGACATAGGCGGCACCTATCCTATCTCCTAAGTGAGGCGGTGAGCATAGGCAATGGTATAAGTGGCGCCTAACCTCTCACCTATGTTGGTATAGGCGGCGCCTAATCCATTGACTATGTTGACATAGGCGGTAACTAACCTATCGCCTAAGTGAGGCAGTGAGGATAGGTAATGGTATATGTGGCGCCTAACCTATCGCCTAAGTGAGGAAGTGAGCATAGGTAATGGTATAAGCGGCGCCTAACCTATCGCCAATGTTTATATAGGTGGGGCCTATGGCATCGCTTATGTTTACATAGGCGGCACCTAACCTATCTCCTAAGTGAGGAAGTGAGCATAGGTAATGGTATAAGCGGCGCCTAACCTATCTCCTAAATGAGGAAGTGAGCATAGGTAATGGTATAAGCGGCGCCTAACCTATCGCTAATATTGATATAGGTGGGGCCTATGGCATCACTTATGTTTACATAGGCGGCGCCAAACCTAAAGCCTAAGTGAGGTAGCGAGCATAGGCAATGGTATAAGCGCCGCCTAACCTATCGCCTATGTTGATATACGTGGCGCCTAAGCCATTTCCTATGTTTATATATGCAGTGCCCAACCTAACACCTATATGAGGAAGTAAGCATAGGCAATGGTATAAGCGGCGCCTAACCTATCGCCAAAGTTTATATAGGTGGGGCCTATGGAATCACTTATGTTTACATAGGCGGCGCCTAACCTAGAGCCAAAGTGAGGCAGCGAGCATAGGCAATGGTATAAGCGGCGCCTAACCTATCACCTTTGTTGATATACGTGGCGCCTAACCCATTTCCTATGTTTATATATGCAGTGCCCAACCTAACGCCTAAGTGAGGAACTAAGCATAGGCAATGGTATAAGCGGCGCCTAACCTATCGCCAATGTTGATATAGGCGGCGCCTAAGCCATCGCCTATGTTGACGTAGGCAGTGCCTAACCTATCGCCTAATTGAGGCAGTGACCATAGGCAATGGTATAAGCGATGCCTAACCTATAGCCTATGTTGTTATAGGCGGGGCTTATGCCATCGCCTATATTAACATAGGTGGAACCTAACCTATCGCCTAAGAGAGGCAGTGAGAATAGGCAATGGTATAACCGGCGCCTAAACTATCGCCTATGGTTATATAGGCGGCGCCTAAGCCATCGCCTATCATGACATAGGTGGCGCTTAACGTATCGCCTAAGTGAGGCAGTGAGCATAAGCAATGGTATAAGCGGCACCTAACCTATCGCCTATGTTGATATAGGCGGCGCCTAAGCCATCGCCTATGTTGACATAAGCGGCGCCTAACCTATCGCCTATGTTGATATAGGCAACACCATATACATTGCCTCTGTTGACATAGGTGGCGTCGAACCTATCGCCTAAGTGAAACAGTGAGTATAGACAATGGTATAAACGGCGCCTAACCTATCTCCTAAGTAAGGCGGTGAGCATAGGTAATGGTATAAGCGGCGTGTAACCTGTCGCCTATGTTGGTATAGGCGGCGCCTAATACATTGACTATATTGACGTAGGCGGCACCTAACCTATCGCCTATGTGAGGCAGTGAGCATAGGTAATGGTATAAGCGGCGCCTAACCTATCGCCAATATTGATATAGGTGGCGCTTATGGCATCGCTTTTGTTTACATAGGCGGTGCCTAACCTATCACCTAAGTGAGGCAGCGAGCATAGGCAATGGTATAAGCGGCGCCTAACCTATCACCTATATTGATATACGTGGCTCCTAAGCCATTGCCTATGTTTATATATGCGGCGCCCAACCTATCGCCTAAGTTAGGCAGTGAGCATAGGCAATGGTATAAGCGGTGCCTAACCTATCACCAATGTTGATATAAGCGGCGCCTAAGCTATCGCCTATGTTGACGTAGGCGGTGCCTAACGAATCGTCTAGTTGAGGCAGTGACCATAGGCAATGGTATAAGCGTCGCCTAACCTATCGCCTATGTTGATATAGGCGGCGCCTAAGCCATCGCCTATATTGACATAGACGGCACCTAAACTATCGCCTAAGTGAGGCAGTGAGCATAGGTAATGGTATAAACGATGCCTAACCTATCGCCTATGTTGATATAGGTGGCGCCTATGGCATCTCCCAGCGATCGCCTAAGTGAGGCAGTGAGCATAGCCTATAGTATAAGCGGAGCCTAACCTATCGCCTATGTTGATACAGGCGGCGCCTAAGCGATCGCCTATGTTGACTTAGGCGGCGCCTAACCTATCGCCTAAGTGAGGTGGTGAGCATAGGCAATGGTATAAGCGGCGCATAATCTATCGCCTATGTTAATATAGGTGGCGCCTAAGCCATTGCCTATGTTGACATAGATCGAGCATAAAATATCGCCTAAGTGAGAAAGTGAGCATAGGTAATGGTATAAGCCGCGCCTGACCGATCGCCTATCTTGATATAGCTGGCTCCTAAGCCATCACCTATGTTGACATAGGAGGCGTCCAACCTATCCCCTAAGTGATGCAATGATCATAAGCAATGGTATAAGCGGCGCCTAACCTATCGCCTATGTTCATATAGGTGGCGCCTAAGAGATCGCGTATGTTGACATAGGCGGTGCCTAACCTATCGCCAAATTGAGGCAGTGAGCATAGGCAATGGTATAAGCGAAGCCTAACCTATCTCCTATGTTGATATAGGCGGTGCCTAAGCCATCGCCTATGTTGACATAGGCGGCACCTAACCTATCACCTAAGTAAGGCCGTGAGCATAGGTAATGGTATAAGCGGCGCCTAACCTGTCGCCTATGTTGATATAAGTGGAGCCTATGGCATCTCCTATGTTTACATAGGCGGCGGCTAACCTATCTCCTTAGTGAGGTTGCAAAAATAGGCAATGGTATAAGCGGCGCATAACCTATCGCCTATGTTGATATAGGTGGCGCCTAAGATATCGCGTATGTTGACATAGGCGGTGCCTAACCTATCTCCAAATTGAGGCAGCGAGCATAGGCAATGGTATAAGCGGTGCCTAACCTATCTCTTATGTTTATATAGGCGGTGCCTAACCCATCGCCTATGTTGACATAGGCGGCACCTAACCTATCACCTAAGTAAGGCAGTGAGCATAGGTAATGGTATAAGGGGCGCCTAACCTATCGCCTATGTTAATATAAGAGGCGCTTATGGCATCTCCTATGTTTAATAGACGGAGCCTAACCTATCACCTAAGTGAGGAAGTGAGAATAGGCAATGGTATAAGCGACACCTAAACTATCGCCAATGTTGATATAGGAGGCGCCTAAACCAACGCCTATGTTAACATAGGCGGCGCCTAACCTATCGCCTATGTTGATATAGGCACCGCCTAAGCCATCGCCTATGTTGACATAGGCGGCGCCTAACCTATTACCTAAGTGAGGTAGTGAGCATAGAAAATAGTATAAGCGGCGCCTAACCTATCGCCTATGTTGATATAGGCGGCACCTAAGCCATCGCCTAAGTAAGGCAGAGATCATAGCCAATGGTATAAGCGACGCCTAACCTATCGCCTAAGTAAGGCGGTGAGCATAGGCAATGGTATAAGCTGCGCATAACCTATCGCCTATGTTGATATAGGTGGCGCCAACGCTATTGCCTATGTTGACATAGACGGAGCCTAACCTATCCCCTATGTTAAAATAGGTGGCGCCTAAGCCATCACTTATGTTGACATAGAAGGCGGATAAATTATCGCCTAAGTGAGGCAGTGAGCATTGGCAATGGTATAAGCGGTGCCTAACCTATCGCCCATGTTGATATAGACGGTGCCTAAGACATCGCCTATGTTGACATAGGCGATGCCTAACCTATCAACTAATTGAGGCAGTGAACATAGGAAATGGTATGATCGACGCCTAACCTAACGCCTATGTTGATATAGGTGGCGCCTATGCCATCATCTATGTTGACATAGGCGGAGCATAACCTATTACCTATGTGAGGCAGTGAGAATAGGAAATTGTATAACCAGCGCCTAACCTATCGCCTATGTTGATATAGGCGGCGCCTAGTTCATCGCCTATGTTGACATAGGCGGCGCCTAACCTTTCCCCTATGTGAGGCAATGAGCATAGGCAATGGTATAAGCGGCGCCTAACCTATCGCCTATGTTGATATAGGTGGCGCCTAAGAGATCGCGTATGTTGACATAGGCGGTGCCTAACCTATCGCCAAATTGAGGCAGTAAGCATAGGCAATGGTATAAGCGACGCCTAACGTATCTCCTATGTTGATATAGGCGGTGCCTAAGCCATCGCCTATGTTGACATAGGCGGCACCTAACCTATCACCTAAGTAAGGCAGTGAGCATAGGTAATGGTATAAGCGGCGCCTAACCTGTCGCCTATGTTGATATAAGTGGCGCCTATGGCATCTCCTATGCTTACATAGGCGGTGCCTAACCTATCTCCTTAGTGAGGCGGCAAAAATAGGCAATGGTATAAGCGGCGCGTATCCTATCGCCTATGTTGATTTAGGTGGCGCCTAAGATATCGCGTATGTTGACATAGGCGGTAGCTAAACTATCGCCTATGTTGATATAAGTGGCGCCTATGGCATCTCCTATGTTTACATAGACGGAGCCTAACCTATCGCCTAAGTGAGGCAGTGAGTATAGGCAATAGTATAAGCGACACCTAAACTATCGCCAATGTTGATATAGGAGGCGCCTAAACCAACGCCTATGTTAACATAGGCGGAGCCTAACCTATCGCCAAATTGAGGCACTGAGCATAGGCAATGGTATAAGCGGAAACTAACCTATCGCCTATGTTGATATAGGCAGCGCCTAAGCCTTCTCCTATGTTGACATAGGCGGCGCCTAACCTATTACCTAAGTGAGGTAGTGAGCATAGAAAATGGTATAAGCGGCGCCTAACCTATCGACTATGTTGATATAGGCGGCACCTAAGCCATCGCCTAAGTAAGGCAGAGAGCATAGCCAATGGTATAAGCGGCGCCTATCCTATCGCCTAAGTTAGGCGGTGAGCATAGGCAATGGTATAAGCTGCGCATAACCTATTGCCTATGTTGACATAGACGGAGCCTATCCTGTCCCCTATTTTGAAATAGGTGGCGCCTAAGCCATCATTTATGTTGACATAGAAGGCGCATAAATTATCGCCTAAGTGAGGCAATGAGCATAGGCAATGCTATAAGCGGTGCCTAACCTATCACCTATGTTGATATAGGTGGCGCCTAAGAGATCGCGTATGTTGACATAGGCGGTGCCTAACCTATCGCCAAAGTGAGGCAGTAAGCATAGGCAATTGTATAAGCGGCGCCTAACCTATCTCCTATGATGATATAAGCGGTGCCTAAGCCATCGCCTATGTTGACATAGGCAGCACCTAACCTATCACCTAAGTAAGGCAGTGAGCATAGGTAATGGGATAAGCGGCGCCTAACCTATCGCCTATGTTGATATAAGTGGCGCCTATGGCATCTCCTATGTTTACATAGACGGGGCCTAACCTATCGCCTTAGTGAGGCGGCAATAATAGGCAATGGTATAAGCGGCGCATAACCTATCGCCTACATTGATATAGGTGGAGCCTAAGATATCGCGTATGTTGACATAGGCGGTGCCTAACCTATTGCCAAATTGAGGCAGCGAGCATAGGCAATGGTATAAGCGGCGACTAACCAATCTCCTATGTTGATACAGGCGGTGCCTAAGCCATTACCTATGTGAGGCAGTTAGCATAGGCAATGGTATAAGCGGAGCCTAAGCTATCGCCTTTGTTGATATAGGCGGAGCCTAAGCGATCGTCTATGTTGACATAGGCGGCACCTATCCTAACTCCTAAGTGAGGCGGTGAGCATAGGCAATGGTATAAGTGGCGCCTAACCTCTCACCTATGTTGGTATAGGCGGCGCCTAATCCATCGACTATGTTGACATAGGCGGTAACTAACCTATCGCCTAAGTGAGGCAGTGAGGATAGGTAATGGTATATGCGGCGCCTAACCTATCGCCTAAGTGAGGAAGTTAGCATAGGTAATGGTATAAGCGGCGCCTAGCCTTTCCCCAATGTTTATATAGGTCGGGCCTGTGGCATCGCTTATGTTTACATAGGCGGCACCTAAACTATCGCCTAAGTGAGGCAGTGAACATAGGTAATGGTATAAGCGGCGCCTAACCTATCACCTCAATGAGGAAGTGAGCATAGGTAATGGTATAAGCGGCGCCTAACCTATCGCTAATATTGATATAGGTGGGGCCTATGGCATCACTTATGTTTACATAGGCGGCGCCAAACCTAAAGCCTAAGTGAGGTAGCGAGCATAGGCAATGGTATAAGCGCCGCCTAACCTATCGCCTATGTTGATATACGTGGCGCCTAAGCCATTTCCTATGTTTATATATGCAGTGCCCAACCTAACACCTATATGAGGAAGTAAGCATAGGCAATGGTATAAGCGGCGCCTAACCTATCGCCAAAGTTTATATAGGTGGGGCCTATGGAATCACTTATGTTTACATAGGCGGCGCCTAACCTAGAGCCAAAGTGAGGCAGCGAGCATAGGCAATGGTATAAGCGGCGCCTAACCTATCACCTTTGTTGATATACGTGGCGCCTAACCCATTTCCTATGTTTATATATGCAGTGCCCAACCTAACGCCTAAGTGAGGAACTAAGCATAGGCAATGGTATAAGCGGCGCCTAACCTATCGCCAATGTTGATATAGGCGGCGCCTAAGCCATCGCCTATGTTGACGTAGGCAGTGCCTAACCTATCGCCTAATTGAGGCAGTGACCATAGGCAATGGTATAAGCGATGCCTAACCTATAGCCTATGTTGTTATAGGCGGGGCTTATGCCATCGCCTATATTAACATAGGTGGAACCTAACCTATCGCCTAAGAGAGGCAGTGAGAATAGGCAATGGTATAACCGGCGCCTAAACTATCGCCTATGGTTATATAGGCGGCGCCTAAGCCATCGCCTATCATGACATAGGTGGCGCTTAACGTATCGCCTAAGTGAGGCAGTGAGCATAAGCAATGGTATAAGCGGCACCTAACCTATCGCCTATGTTGATATAGGCGGCGCCTAAGCCATCGCCTATGTTGACATAAGCGGCGCCTAACCTATCGCCTATGTTGATATAGTTAACACCATATACATTGCCTCTGTTGACATAGGTGGCGTCGAACCTATCGCCTAAGTGAAACAGTGAGTATAGACAATGGTATAAACGGCGCCTAACCTATCTCCTAAGTAAGGCGGTGAGCATAGGTAATGGTATAAGCGGCGTGTAACCTGTCGCCTATGTTGGTATAGGCGGCGCCTAATACATTGACTATATTGACGTAGGCGGCACCTAACCTATCGCCTATGTGAGGCAGTGAGCATAGGTAATGGTATAAGCGGCGCCTAACCTATCGCCAATATTGATATAGGTGGCGCTTATGGCATCGCTTTTGTTTACATAGGCGGTGCCTAACCTATCACCTAAGTGAGGCAGCGAGCATAGGCAATGGTATAAGCGGCGCCTAACCTATCACCTATATTGATATACGTGGCTCCTAAGCCATTGCCTATGTTTATATATGCGGCGCCCAACCTATCGCCTAAGTTAGGCAGTGAGCATAGGCAATGGTATAAGCGGTGCCTAACCTATCACCAATGTTGATATAAGCGGCGCCTAAGCTATCGCCTATGTTGACGTAGGCGGTGCCTAACGAATCGTCTAGTTGAGGCAGTGACCATAGGCAATGGTATAAGCGTCGCCTAACCTATCGCCTATGTTGATATAGGCGGAGCCTAAGCCATCGCCTATATTGACATAGACGGCACCTAAACTATCGCCTAAGTGAGGCAGTGAGCATAGGTAATGGTATAAGCGATGCCTAACCTATCGCCTATGTTGATATAGGTGGCGCCTATGGCATCTCCCAGCGATCGCCTAAGTGAGGCAGTGAGCATAGCCTATAGTATAAGCGGAGCCTAACCTATTGCCTATGTTGATACAGGCGGCGCCTAAGCGATCGCCTATGTTGACTTAGGCGGCGCCTAACCTATCGCCTAAGTGAGGTGGTGAGCATAGGCAATGGTATAAGCGGCGCATAATCTATCGCCTATGTTAATATAGGTGGCGCCTAAGCCATTGCCTATGTTGACATAGATCGAGCATAAAATATCGCCTAAGTGAGAAAGTGAGCATAGGTAATGGTATAAGCCGCGCCTGACCGATCGCCTATCTTGATATAGCTGGCTCCTAAGCCATCACCTATGTTGACATAGGAGGCGTCCAACCTATCCCCTAAGTGATGCAATGATCATAAGCAATGGTATAAGCGGCGCCTAACCTATCGCCTATGTTCATATAGGTGGCGCCTAAGAGATCGCGTATGTTGACATAGGCGGTGCCTAACCTATCGCCAAATTGAGGCAGTGAGCATAGGCAATGGTATAAGCGAAGCCTAACCTATCTCCTATGTTGATATAGGCGGTGCCTAAGCCATCGCCTATGTTGACATAGGCGGCACCTAACCTATCACCTAAGTAAGGCCGTGAGCATAGGTAATGGTATAAGCGGCGCCTAACCTGTCGCCTATGTTGATATAAGTGGAACCTATGGCATCTCCTATGTTTACATAGGCGGCGGCTAACCTATCTCCTTAGTGAGGTTGCAAAAATAGGCAATGGTATAAGCGGCGCATAACCTATCGCCTATGTTGATATAGGTGGCGCCTAAGATATCGCGTATGTTGACATAGGCGGTGCCTAACCTATCTCCAAATTGAGGCAGCGAGCATAGGCAATGGTATAAGCGGTGCCTAACCTATCTCTTATGTTTATATAGGCGGTGCCTAACCCATCGCCTATGTTGACATAGGCGGCACCTAACCTATCACCTAAGTAAGGCAGTGAGCATAGGTAATGGTATAAGGGGCGCCTAACCTATCGCCTATGTTAATATAAGAGGCGCTTATGGCATCTCCTATGTTTAATAGACGGAGCCTAACCTATCACCTAAGTGAGGAAGTGAGAATAGGCAATGGTATAAGCGACACCTAAACTATCGCCAATGTTGATATAGGAGGCGCCTAAACCAACGCCTATGTTAACATAGGCGGCGCCTAACCTATCGCCTATGTTGATATAGGCACCGCCTAAGCCATCGCCTATGTTGACATAGGCGGCGCCTAACCTATTACCTAAGTGAGGTAGTGAGCATAGAAAATAGTATAAGCGGCGCCTAACCTATCGCCTATGTTGATATAGGCGGCACCTAAGCCATCGCCTAAGTAAGGCAGAGATCATAGCCAATGGTATAAGCGACGCCTAACCTATCGCCTAAGTAAGGCGGTGAGCATAGGCAATGGTATAAGCTGCGCATAACCTATCGCCTATGTTGATATAGGTGGCGCCAACGCTATTGCCTATGTTGACATAGACGGAGCCTAACCTATCCCCTATGTTAAAATAGGTGGCGCCTAAGCCATCACTTATGTTAACATAGAAGGCGGATAAATTATCGCCTAAGTGAGGCAGTGAGCATTGGCAATGGTATAAGCGGTGCCTAACCTATCGCCCATGTTGATATAGACGGTGCCTAAGACATCGCCTATGTTGACATAGGCGATGCCTAACCTATCAACTAATTGAGGCAGTGAACATAGGAAATGGTATGATCGACGCCTAACCTAACGCCTATGTTGATATAGGTGGCGCCTATGCCACCATCTATGTTGACATAGGCGGAGCATAACCTATTACCTATGTGAGGCAGTGAGAATAGGAAATTGTATAACCAGCGCCTAACCTATCGCCTATGTTGATATAGGCGGCGCCTAGTTCATCGCCTATGTTGACATAGGCGGCGCCTAACCTTTCCCCTATGTGAGGCAATGAGCATAGGCAATGGTATAAGCGGCGCCTAACCTATCGCCTATGTTGATATAGGTGGCGCCTAAGAGATCGCGTATGTTGACATAGGCGGTGCCTAACCTATCGCCAAATTGAGGCAGTAAGCATAGGCAATGGTATAAGCGACGCCTAACGTATCTCCTATGTTGATATAGGTGGTGCCTAAGCCATCGCCTATGTTGACATAGGCGGCACCTAACCTATCACCTAAGTAAGGCAGTGAGCATAGGTAATGGCATAAGCGGCGCCTAACCTGTCGCCTATGTTGATATAAGTGGCGCCTATGGCATCTCCTATGCTTACATAGGCGGTGCCTAACCTATCTCCTTAGTGAGGCGGCAAAAATAGGCAATGGTATAAGCGGCGCGTATCCTATCGCCTATGTTGATTTAGGTGGCGCCTAAGATATCGCGTATGTTGACATAGGCGGTACCTAAACTATCGCCTATGTTGATATAAGTGGCGCCTATGGCATCTCCTATGTTTACATAGACGGAGCCTAACCTATCGCCTAAGTGAGGCAGTGAGTATAGGCAATGGTATAAGCGACACCTAAACTATCGCCAATGTTGATATAGGAGGCGCCTAAACCAACGCCTATGTTAACATAGGCGGAGCCTAACCTATCGCCAAATTGAGGCACTGAGCATAGGCAATGGTATAAGCGGAAACTAACCTATCGCCTATGTTGATATAGGCAGCGCCTAAGCCTTCTCCTATGTTGACATAGGCGGCGCCTAACCTATTACCTAAGTGAGGTAGTGAGCATAGAAAATGGTATAAGCGGCGCCTAACCTATCGACTATGTTGATATAGGCGGCACCTAAGCCATCGCCTAAGTAAGGCAGAGAGCATAGCCAATGGTATAAGCGGCGCCTATCCTATCGCCTAAGTTAGGCGGTGAGCATAGGCAATGGTATAAGCTGCGCATAACCTATTGCCTATGTTGACATAGACGGAGCCTATCCTGTCCCCTATTTTGAAATAGGTGGCGCCTAAGCCATCATTTATGTTGACATAGAAGGCGCATAAATTATCGCCTAAGTGAGGCAATGAGCATAGGCAATGCTATAAGCGGTGCCTAACCTATCACCTATGTTGATATAGGTGGCGCCTAAGAGATCGCGTATGTTGACATAGGCGGTGCCTAACCTATCGCCAAAGTGAGGCAGTAAGCATAGGCAATTGTATAAGCGGCGCCTAACCTATCTCCTATGATGATATAAGCGGTGCCTAAGCCATCGCCTATGTTGACATAGGCAGCACCTAACCTATCACCTAAGTAAGGCAGTGAGCATAGGTAATGGGATAAGCGGCGCCTAACCTATCGCCTATGTTGATATAAGTGGCGCCTATGGCATCTCCTATGTTTACATAGACGGGGCCTAACCTATCGCCTTAGTGAGGCGGCAATAATAGGCAATGGTATAAGCGGCGCATAACCTATCGCCTACGTTGATATAGGTGGAGCCTAAGATATCGCGTATGTTGACATAGGCGGTGCCTAACCTATTGCCAAATTGAGGCAGCGAGCATAGGCAATGGTATAAGCGGCGACTAACCAATCTCCTATGTTGATACAGGCGGTGCCTAAGCCATTACCTATGTGAGGCAGTTAGCATAGGCAATGGTATAAGCGGAGCCTAAGCTATCGCCTTTGTTGATATAGGCGGAGCCTAAGCGATCGTCTATGTTGACATAGGCGGCACCTATCCTAACTCCTAAGTGAGGCGGTGAGCATAGGCAATGGTATAAGTGGCGCCTAACCTCTCACCTATGTTGGTATAGGCGGCGCCTAATCCATCGACTATGTTGACATAGGCGGTAACTAACCTATCGCCTAAGTGAGGCAGTGAGGATAGGTAATGGTATATGCGGCGCCTAACCTATCGCCTAAGTGAGGAAGTTAGCATAGGTAATGGTATAAGCGGCGCCTAGCCTTTCCCCAATGTTTATATAGGTCGGGCCTGTGGCATCGCTTATGTTTACATAGGCGGCACCTAAACTATCGCCTAAGTGAGGCAGTGAACATAGGTAATGGTATAAGCGGCGCCTAACCTATCACCTCAATGAGGAAGTGAGCATAGGTAATGGTATAAGCGGCGCCTAACCTATCGCTAATATAGATATAGGTGGGGCCTATGGCATAACTTATGTTTACATAGGCGGCGCCTAACCTAGAGCCCAAGTGAGGTAGTGAGCATAGGCAATGGTATAAGCGGCGCCTAACCTATCGCCTATGTTGATATACGTGGCGCCTACGCCATTTCCTATGTTTATATAAGCAGTGCCCAACCTAACGCATAAGTGAGGAAGTAAGCGTAGGCAATGGTATAAGCGGCGCCTAACCTATCGCCAATGTTGATATAGGCGGCGCCTAAGCCATCGCCTATGTTAACGTAGGCAGTGCCTAACCTATCGCCTAATTGAGGCAGTGACCATAGGCAATGGTATAAGCGATGCCTAACCTATCGCCTATGTTGTTATTGGCGGCGCCTAAGCCATCGCCTATATTAACATAGGTTGAATCTAACCTATCGCCTAAGTGAGGCAGTGCGAATAGGCAATGGTATAACCGGCGCCTAAACTATCGCCTATGTTGATATAGGCGGCACCTTAGCCATCGCCTATCATGACATAGGTGACGCTTAAACCATCGCCTAAGTGAGGCAGTGAGCATAGGCAATGGTATAAGCGCCGCCTAACCTATCGCCTATGGTTATATAGGCGGCGCCTAAGCCATCGCCTATGTTGACATAGGCGGCGCCTAACCTATCGCCTATGTTGATATAGGCAACACCATATCCATTGCCTCTGTTGACATAGGCGGCGTCTAACCTATCGCCTAAGTTAGACAGTGAGCATAGACAATGGTATAAACGGCGCCTAACCTATCGCCTGTGTTGATATAGGTGGAGCCTAAGCGATCGCCTATGTAGACATAGGTGGCGCCTAACCTATCTCCTAAGTAAGGCGGTGAGCATAGGTAATGGTATAAGCGGCGTGTAACCCTTCGCCTATATTGGTATAGGCGGCGCCTAATACATTGACTATATTGACATAGGCGGCACCTAACCTATCGCCTAAGTGAGGCAGTGAGCATAGGTAATGGTATAAGCGACGCCTAACCTATCGCCAATGTTGATATAGGTGGCGCTTATGGCATCGCTTTTGTTTACATAGGGGTGCCTAACCTATCACCTAAGTGAGGAAGCGAACATAGGTAATGGTATAAGCGGTGCCTAACCTATCACCTATATTGATATACGTGGCTCCTAAGCCATTGCCTATGTTTGTATATGCGGCACCCAACCTATCGCCTAAGTGAGGCAGTAAGCATAGGCAATGGTATAAACAGTGCCTAACCTATCACCATTGTTGATATAAGTGGCGCCTAAGCCATCGCCTATGTTGACATAGGCGGTGCCTAACCGATCATCTAATTGAGGCAGTGACCATAGGCAATGGTATAAGCGTCGCCTAACCTATCGCCTATGTTAATATAGGCGGCGCCTAAGCCATCGCCTATATTGACATAGGCGGCACCTAAACTATCGCCTAAGTGAGGCAGTGAGCATAGGTAATGGTATAAGCGACGCCTAACCTATCGCCTCTATTGATATTGGTGGCGCCTATGGCATCTTCCAGCGATCGCCTAAGTGAGGCAGTGAGCATAGCCAATAGTATAAGCGGACCCTAACCTATCGCCTATGTTGATACAGGCGGCGCCTAAGCGATCGCCTATGTTGACTTAGGCGACGCCTAACCTATCGCCTATGTAAGGCGGTGAGCATAGGCAATGGTATAAGCGGCGCATAACCTATCGCATATGTTTATATAGGTGGTGCCTAAGCCATTGCCTATGTTGACATAGACCGAGCATAACCTATCGCCTAAGTGAGAAAGTGAGCATAGGTAATGGTATAAGCGGCGCCTAACCGATCGCCTATGCTGATATAGCTGGCTCTTAAGCCATCACCTATGTTGACATAGGAGGCGCCTAACCTATCCCCTAAGTGAGGCAATGAACATAAGCAATGGTATAAGCGGCGCCTAACCTATCGCCTATGTTGATATAGGTGGAGCCTAAGAGATCGTGTATGTTGACATAGGCGGTGCCTAACCTATCGCCAAATTGAGGCAGTGAGCATAGGCAATGTTATAAGCGGCGCCTAACCTATCTCCTATGTTGATATAGGCGGTGCCTAAGCCATCGACTATGTTGACATAGGCGACACCTAACCTATCACCTAAGTAAGGCTGTGAGCATAGGTAATGGTATAAGCGGCGCCTAACCTGTCGCCAATGTTGATATAAGTGGCGCCTATGGCATCTCCTATGATTACATAGGCGGCGCCTAACCTATCTCCTTAGTGAGGCGGCAAAAATAGGCAATGGTACAAGCGGCGCATAACCTATCGTCTATGTTGATATAGGTGGCGCCTAAGATATCTCGTATGTTGACATAGGCGGTGCCTAACCTATCGCCAAATTGAGGCAGCGAGCATAGGCAATGGTATAAGCAGTGCCTAACCTATCTCTTATGTTGATATAGGCGGTGCCTAACCCATCGCCTATGTTGACATAGGCGGCACCTAACCTATCACCTAAGTAAGGCAGTGAGCATAGGTAATGGTATAAGGGGCGCCTAACCTATGGCCTATGTTGATATAAGTGGCGCCTATGGCATGTCCTATGTTTACATAGACGGAGCCTAACCTATCGCCTAAGTGAGGTAGTGAGAATAGGCAATGGTATAAGCGACACCTAAACTATCGCCAATGTTGATATAGGAGGCGCCTAGTCCAACGCCTATGTTAACATAGGCGGCGCCTAACCTATCGCCAAATTGAGGCACTGAGCATAGTCAATGGTATAAGCGGCACCTAACCTATCGCCTATGTTGATATAGGCAGCGCCTAAGCCATCGCCTATGTTGACATAGGCGGCGCCTAACCGATTACCTAAGTGAGGTACTGTGCATAGAAAATGGTATAAGCGGCGCCTAACCTATCGCCTATGTTGATATAGGAGGCATCTAAGCCATCACCTAAGTAAGGCAGAGAGCATAGCCAATGATATAAGCGGCGCCTAACCTATCGCCAAAGTTAGGCGGTGAGCATAGGCAATTGTATAAGCTGCGCATAACTGATCGCCCATGTTGATATAGGTGGCGCCTATGCTATTTCCTATGTTGACATAGACGGAGCCTAACCTATCCCCTATGTTGAAATAGGTGGCGCCTAAGCCATCACTTATGTTGACATAGAAGGCGCATAAATTATCGCCTAAGTGAGCCAGTGAGCATAGGAAATGGTATAAGCGGTGCCTAACCTATCGCCTATGTTGATATAGACGGTGCCTAAGACATCGCCTATGTTGACATAGGAGATGCCTAACCTATCACCTAATTGAGGCAGTGATCATAGGAAATGGTATAAGCGACGCCTAACCTATCGCCTATGTTGATATAGGTGGCGCCAATGCCATCATCTATGTTGACATAGGCGGAGCATAACCTATTACCTATGTGAGGTAGTGAGAATAGGAAATTGTATAACCAGCGCCTAACCTATCGCCTATGTTGATATAGGCGGCGCCTAGTTCATCGCCTATGTTCACATAGGCGGCGCCTAACCTATCCCCTAAGTGAGGCAATGAGCATAGGCAATGGCATAAGCGGCGCTTAACCTATCGCCTATGTTGATATAGATGGCTTCTAAGAGATCGCGTATGTTGACATAGGCGGTGCCAAACCTATCGCCAAATTGAGTCTGTAAGCATAGGCAATGGTATAAGCGGCGCCTAACCTATCTCCTATGTTGATATAGGCGGTGCCTAAGCCATCGCCTATGATGACATAGGCGGCACCTAACCTATCACCATAGTAAGGCAGTGAGCATAGGTAATGGTATAAGCGGAGCCTAACCTATCGCCTATGTTGATATAAGTGGCACCTATGGCATCTCCTATGTTTACATAGGCGGCGCCTAACCTATCGCCTTAGTGAGGCGTCAAAAATAGGCAATGGTATAAGCGGCGCATAACCTATCTCCTATGTTGATATCGGCGGTGCCTAAGCCATCGCCTATGTTGACATAGGCGGCACCTAACCTGTCACCTAAGTAAGGCAGTGAGCATCTGTAATGGTTTAAGGGGCGCCTAACCTATCGCCTATGTTGATATAAGTGGCGCCTATGGCATCTCCTATGTTTACTTAGACGGAGCCTAACCTATCGCCTAAGAGAGGCAGTGAGTATTGGCAACGGTATAAGCGACACCTAAACTATCGCCTATGTTGATATAGGAGTCGCCTAAACCAACGCCTATGTTAACATAGGCGGCGCCTAACCTATCGCCAATTTGAGGCACGGAGCATAGGCAATGGTATAAGCGGCACCTAACCTATCGCTTATGTTGATATAGGCAGCGCCTAATCCATCGCCTATGTTGACATAGGCGGCGCCTAACCTATTACCTAAGTGAGGTAGTGAGGATATAAAATGGTATAAGCGGCGCCTAACCTATCGCCTATGTTGATATAGGTGGCACCTAAGCCAATGCCTAAGTAAGGCAGAGAGCATAGCCAATGGTATAAGCGGCGCCTAACCTATCGCCTAAGTAAGGCGGTGAGCATAGGCAATGGTATAAGCTGCGCATAAACTATCACCTATGTTGATATAGGTGGCGCCTACGCTATTGCCTATGTTGACATAGACGGAGCCTAACCTATCCCCTATGATGAAATAGGTGGCGCCTAAGCCATCACCTATATTGGCATAGAAGGCGCATAAATTATCGCCTATGTGAGGCAGTGAGCATAGGCAATGGTATAAGCGTTACCTAACCTATCGCCTATGTTGATATAGACGGCGCCTAAGACATCGCCTATGTTGACATAGGCAATGCCTAACCTATCACCTAATTGAGGCAGTGAGCATAGGAAATGGTATAAGCGACGCCTAACCTATCGCCTATATTGATATAAGTGGTGCGTATGCAATTATCTATGTTGACATAGGCGGAGCATAACCTATTACCTATGTGAGGAAGTGAGAATAGGAAATTGTATAACCAGCGCCTAACCTATCGCCAATGTTAATATAGGCAGCGCCTAGTTCATCGCCTATGTTGACATAGGCGGTGCCTAACCTATCCCCTAAGTGAGGCGGTCAGCATAGGCAATGTTATAAGCGGCGCCTAACCTGTCGCCTATGTTTGTATAGGCGGCGCCTAATCCATCGATTATGTTGACATAGGCGACAACTAATCTATCTCCTAAGTGAGGCAGTGTGAATAGGTAATGGTATAAGGGGCGTCTAATCTATCGCCTATACTTAAATACCTGGTGCCGAAGCCATTGCCTATGTTTATATATGCGGCGCCTAACCTATCGCCTAAGTGAGGCAGTAAGCATAGGCAATGGTATATGGGGCGCCTAACCTATTGCCTATGTGAGGCAGTGAGAATAGGCAATTGTATAACCAACGCCTAACCTATCTCCTATGTTGATATAGGCGGTGCCTAGTCCATCGCCTATGTTGACTTAGGCGGCGCCTAACCTATAACCTAAGTGAGGCAGTGAGCATAGTCAATGTTATAAGGGGCGCCTAACGTATCGCCTATGATGACATAGGCGGTGCCTAACCTATCGCCTATGTTGATATAGGCGATGCGTAAACCAATGCCTATGTTGACATAGACGGAGCTTATCCTATCTCCTAAGTGAGGCAGTGAGCATAGGTAATGGTATAAACGGCGCCTAACCTATCGCCTATGTTGATATAGGTGGCGCCTAAGCCATCATCTATGTTGACATAGAAGGCGCCTAAACTATCATCTAAGTGAGGCAGTGAGCATAGGCAATGGTATAAGAGGTTCCTAACCTATCGCCTATGTTTATATAGACTGCGCCTAAGACATCGCCTATATTGACATAGGCGGTGCCTAACCTATCGCCTATGTTGATATAGGTGATGCCTAGACCATTGACTATGTTGACAGAGGCGGCGCCTAACCTATAACCTAAGTGAGGCAGTGAGCATAGGCAATGGTATCGCCTATGTTGATATAGGCAGCACCGTATCCATTGCCTATGTTGACATAGGCGGCGCCTAACCTATCGCCTATGTGAGGCAGTAAGCATAGACAATGGTATAAGAGCTGCCTAACCTATCACCTATATTTATATAGGCGGCACCTAAGCCATCGCCTAAGTGAGGTAGTTAGCATAGGCAATGGTATAAGCAGCGCCTAACCTTTCGCCTAAGTGATCGCATTTGTTGACATAGGCGGCGCCTAATCAATCTCCTAAGTGAGGCGGTGAGCATGGGCAATGGTATAAGCAGCACCTAACCTGTCGCCTATGTTGGTATAGGCGGCGCCTAATCCATCGACTACGTTGACATAGGCGGCACCTAACCAATCTCCTATGTGAGGAAGTCAACATAGGTAATGGTATAAGCGGCGCCTAACCTATCGCCTATGTTGATATACGTGGTGCCTAAGCCATTGCCTATGTTTATATATGCAGCGCCTAACCTATTGCCTAAGTGAGGCAGTAAGCATAGGCAATGGTATAAGCAGCGCCTAACCTATCGCCTATGTTGATATAGGCGGCGCCTAAGCCATCGCCTATGTTGATGTAGGCGGTGCCTAACCTATCGCCTAATTGAGGCAATGAGCATAGGCAATGGTATAAGCAGTGCCTAACCTATATCCTATATTGATATAGGCGGCGCCTAAGCCATCGCCTATATTAACATAGGAGGCACCTAACCTACCGCCTAAGTGAGGCAGTGAGCATAGGTAATTGTATATGCGGCGCCTAAGTGAGGCAGCAAGCATAGGCAATGGTATAAGCAACGCCTAACCTATCGCCTAAGTGAGTCGGTGAGCATAGGCAAGGGTATAAGCGGCGCCTAACCTGTCGCCTATGTTGATATAGGCGGCACCTAACCTATCGCCTAAGTGAGGCAGTGAGCATAGGCAATGGTATAAGCGGTGCCTAACCTATCGCCTATGTTGATATAGATGGCGCCTAAGACATCACCTATGTTGACATAGGCGATGCCTAACCTATCACCTAATTGAGGTAGTGAACATAGGAAATGGTATAAGCGACGCCTAACCTATCTCCTATGTTGATATAAGCGGCACCTAAGCCATCGCCTATGTTGACGTAGGCGGTGCCTAACCTATCGTCTAATTGAGGCAGAGACCATAGGCAATGGTATAAGCGTTGCCTAACCTATCGCCTATGTTGATATAGGCGGCGCCTAAGCCATCGCCTATATTGACATAGACGGCACCTAAACTATTGCCTAAGTGAGGCAATGAGCATAGCTAATGGTATAAGCGACGCCTAACCTATCGCCTATGTTGATATAGGTGGCGCCTATGGCATCTCCCAGCGATCGCCTAAGTGAGGCAGTGAGCATAGCCAATAGTATAAGCGGAGCCTAACCTATCGCCTATGTTGATACAGGCGGCGCCTAAGCGATCGCCTATGTTGACTTAGGCGGCGCGTAACCTATCGCCTAAGTAAGGTGGTGAGCATAGGCAATGGTATAAGCGGCGCATAACCTATCGCCTATGTTGATATAGGTGGCGCCTAAGCCATTGCCTATGTTGACATAGACCGAGCATAACCTATCGCCTATGTGAGAAAGTGAGCATAGGTAATGGTATAAGCGGAGCCTGACCGATCGCCTATGTTGATATAGCTGGCTCCTAAGACATCACCTATGTTGACATAAGAGATGCCTAACCTATCCCTTAAGTGAGGCAATGAACATAAGCAATGGTATAAGCGGCGCATAACCTATCGCCTATGTTGATATAGGTGGTGCCTAAGCCATCGCCTATGTTGACATAGGCGGCACATAACCTATCACCTAAGCAAGGCAGTGAGCATTGGTAATGGTATAAGGGGCGCCTAACCTGTCGCCTATGTTGATATAAGTGGCGCCTATGGCATCTCCTATGTTTACATAGGCGGCGCCTAACCTATCTCCTTAGTGAGGGGGCAAAAATAGGCAATGGTATAAGTGGGGCATAACCTATCGCCTATGTTGATATAGGTGGCGCCTAAGATATCATGTATGTTGACATAGGCAGTGCCTAACCTATCGCCAAATTGAGGCGGCGAGCATAGGCAATGGTATAAGCGGCGCCTAACCTATCTCTTATGTTGATATAGGCGGTGCCTAACCCATCCCCTATGTTGAAATAGGCGGCAACTAACCTATCACCTAAGTAAGGCAGTGAGCATAGGTAAAGGTATAAGGGGCGCCTAACCTATCGCCTATGTTGATATAAGTGGCGCCTATGGCATCTCCTATGTTTACATAGACGGAGCCTAACCTATTGCCTAAGTGAGGCAGTGAGTATAGGCAATGGTAGAAGCGACACCTAAACTATCGGCAATGTTGATATAGGAGGCGCCTACACCAACGCCTATGTTAACATAGGCGGCGACTAACCTATCGCCAAATTGAGGCACTGATCATAGGCAATGGTATAAGCGGCACCTAACCTATCGCCTATGTTGATATAGGCAGCGCCTAAGCCATCGCCTATGTGGACATAGAGGGAGCGTAACCTATCGCCTATGTGAGGAAGTAAGCATAGGAAATAGTATAAGCGGCGCCTAACCTATCGCGTATGTTGACATAGGCGGCGCCTAACCTATCGCCTAAGTGATGCAGTGAGTATAGGCAATGGTATAAGCGGCGCCTAACTTATCGCCTAAGTGGTTCAGTGAGCATAGGTAATGGTATAAGCGGAGCGTAACCAATCGCCTATTTTGATATAGGTGGCGCCTACGGCATCTCCTATGTTTACATAGGCGACGCCTAACCTATCTCCTTAGTGAGGCAGTAAGCATAGGCAATGGTATAAGTGTCGCCTCACCTATCGCGTATGTTGATATAGGCGGCACCTAAGCGATCTCCTATGTTGACATAGGCGACGCCTAACCTATCGCCTAAATGAGGCAGTGAGAATAGGCAATGGTATAAGCGGCGCCTAACCTATCGCCTATGTTGATATAGGCGGTGCCTAATCCATCGACTATGTTGACATTGGCGGCACCTAACCTATCGCCTAAGTGAGGCAATGAGCATAGGTAATGGTATAAGCGGCGCCTAACCTATCGCCTATGTTGACATAGGTGGCACCTATGGCATCGCTTATGTATACATAGGCGGCACCTAACCTATCACATAAGTGAGGCAGCGAGCATAGGCAATGGTATAAGCAGCGCCTAACCTATCGCCTATGTTTACATACGTGGTGCCTAAGCCATTGCCTATGTTTATATATGCGGCGCCTAACCTATCGCCTAAGTAAGGCAGTAAGCATAGGCAATGGTATAAGCGGCCCCTAACCTGTCGCCTATGTTGATATAGGCAGCGCCAAATCCATCGCATATGTTGACATAGGCAGCACCTAACCTATCCTCTAAGGCAGTGAGCATAGGTAATGGTATAAGCGGCGCCTAACCTATCGCCTATGTTGATATAGGTGGCGCCTATGGCAGATCGTATGTTTTCATAGGCGGCGCCTAACCTATCGCCTTAGTGAGGCTGCAAGCATAGGCAATGGTATAAGCGGCGCCTAACCTAACGGCTATGTTGAAATAGGCAGCGCCTAAGTGATCGCCTATGTTGACATAGGCAGCACCTAACCTATCTCCTAAGTGAGGAGGTGAGAATAGGCAATGGTATAAGCGGCGCCTAACCTGTTGCCTATGTTAATATAGGTGGAACCTAATCCATCGACTATGTTGACATTGGCGGCACATAACCTATCACCTAAGTGAGGCAGTGAGAATTGGGAATGGTATAACCAGCGCCTAACCTATCGCCTATGTTGATATAGGCGGCGCCTAGTCCATCGCCTATGATGACATAGGCGGCACCTAACCTTTTGCCTAAGTGAGGTAGTGAGCATAGGCAATGTTATAAGCTGCGCCTAACCTATCGCCTATGTTGATATAGGCGGAGCCTAACCTATCACCTATGTTGATATAGGTAGCACCATATCCATTGCCTATGTTGACATAGACGGCGCCTAACCAATCGCCCAAGTGAGGCAGTGATCATAGACAATGGTATAAGAGGCGCCTAACCTATCACCTATATTGATATAGGCGGCACCTAAGCCGTCGCCTAAGTGAGGCAGCTAGCATAGGCAATGGTATAAATGGCGCCTAACCTATCGCCTATGTTGATATAGGCGGCGCCTAACTGATCACCTATGTTGACATAGGCGACGCCTAATCTATCTCCTAAGTAAGGCGGTGAGCATAGGCGATGGTATAAGCAGCGCCTAACCTGTCGCCTATGTTGGTATAGGCGGCGCCTAATCCAACGACTATGTTGACATAGGAGGCACCTAACCTATCCCCTAAGTGAGGCAGTGAGCATAGGTAATGTTATATGCGGCGCCTAACCTATCGCCTATGTTGATATACGTGGTGCCTAAGCCATTGCCTATGTTTATATATGCGGCGCCTAACCTATCGCCTAAGTGAGGCAGTAAGCATAGGCAATGGTATAAGAGGTGCCTAACCTATCACCTATGTTGATATAGGCGGCGCCTAAGCCATCGCCTATGTTGATGTAGGCGGTGCCTAACCTATTGCCTAATTGGGGCAATGAGCATAGGCAATGGTAATAGCGGCGCCTAACCTATCTCCTATGTTCATATGGGCGGCGCCTAAGCCATCTCCTATATTGACATAGGCGGCACCTAACCTATCGCCTAAGTGAGGCAGTGAGCATAGGTAATGGTATATGCGGCGCCTAACCTATCGTCTATGTTGATATAGGTGGCACCAATTTCATCTCCTATGTTTACATAGGCAGTGCCTAACCTATTGCCTTAGTGAGGAAGAAAGCATAGGCAATGGTATAAGCGATGCCTAACCTATCGCCAATGTTGATATAGGTGGCGCCTAAGCCATCGCCTATGTTGACGTAGGCGGTGCCTAACCTATCGCCTAATTGAGGCAGTGAGCATAGTCAATGGTATAAGCGGTGCCTAACCTATCGCCTATGCTGATCTAGACGGCGTCTAAGCCATCACCTGTATTGACATAGGCGGTGCCTAACCTATCGCCTCATTGAGGTAGTGAGCATAGGAAATGGTATATGCGGCGCCTAACCTATCGCCTATGTTTATATAGGTGGTGCCTAAGCCATCACCTATGTTGACATAGACGGATCCTAAACTATCACCTATGTGAGGCAGTGAGAATGGGCAATGGTATAACCGGCGCCTAACCTATCGCCTAAGTTGATATAGGCGGCGCCTAAGCCATCGCCTATGTTGACATAGGTGGCGCCTAACCTATCGCCTAAGTGAGGCAGTGAGCATAGGCAATGGTATAAGGGGCGCATAACCTATCGCCTATGTTAATATAGGCGGTGCCTAAGCCATTGCCTATGTTGATAGAGGCAGTACCATATCCATTGCCTCTGTTGACGTAGGCGGCATCTAACCTATCGCCTAAGTGAGGCAGTGAGCATAGACATTGGTATAAGCGGCGCCTAACCTATCACCTATGTTGATATAGGTGGTACCTAAGCCATCGCCTAAGTGAGGCAGTAAGCATAGGAAATGGTATAAGCGGCGCCTAACCTATAGCCTATGTTGATATAGGCGGAGACTAACCGATTGCCTATGTTGACATAGGCGGCGCCTAACCTATCTCCTAAGTGAGGCGGTGAGCATCGGCAATGGTATAAGCGGCGCCTAACCTGTCGCCTATGTTGGTATAGGTGGTTCCTAATCCATCGACTATGTTGACATAGGCGGCACCTAACCTATCGTCTAAGTTAGGCAGTGAGTATAGGTAATGGTATAAGCGGCGCCTAACCTATCGCCAATGTTGATATAGGTGGCGCTTATTGCATCGCTTATGTTTACATAGGCGGCGCCTAACCTATCGCCTAAGTGAGGCAGTGAGCATAGGGAATGGTTTAAGCGGCGCCTAACCTATCGCCAATATTGATATAGGCGTTGCCTAAGCCATCGCCTATGTTGACGTAGGCGGTGCCTAACCTATCGCCTAATTGAGGCAGTGACCATAAGCAATGGTATAAGCGTCGCCTAACCTATCTCCTATGTTGACATAGGTGGTGCCTATGGCATCGCTTATGTTTACATAGGCGGCGCCTAACCTATCGCCTAAGTGATGCAGCGAGCATAGGCAATGGTATAACCGACGCCTAACCTATCGCCTATGTTGACATACGTGGCACCTAAGCCATTACCTATGTTTATATATGTGGCGCCTAACCTATCGTCTATGTTAGGCAGTAAGCATAGGCAATGGTATAAGCGGCCCCGAACCTATCGCCTATGTTGATATAGGCACCGCCTAAGCCATCGCCTATGTTCACATAGGCGAAGCCTAATCTATCGCCTAAGTGAGGTAGTGAACATAGACAATGGTATAAGCGGCGCCTAACCTATCGCCTATGTTGATATATGAGGCACCTATGTCATCGCCTAAGTGAGGCAGTGAGCATAGCACAATGGTATAAGCGGAGCCTAACCTATCGCCTATGTTGATATAGGCGGCGCCTAAGCAATCTTCTATGTTGACTTAGGCGGCGCCTAACCTATCGCCTAAGTATGGCGGTCAGCATAGGCAATGGTATAAGCGGCGCATAACTTATCGCCTATGTTGATATAGGTGGTGCCTAAGCCATTGCCTATGTTGACATAGAAGGCGCTTAACCTATCGCCTATGTTTAAATAGGTGGTGGCTAATCTATCGCCTAAGACAGGCAGTAAACATATGCAATGGTATAAGCGGCGCCTAACCTAATGCATATGTTGATATAGGCAGCGCGTAACCCATCGCCTACGTTGACGTAGGCGATGCCTAACCTATCGCCTAATTGAGGTAGTGAGCAGAGGAATTGGTATAAGCGGCGCCTAACCTATCGCCTATGTTGATATAGGCGGCGCCTACGCCATTGCCTATGTTGACATAGATGGAGCCTAACCTATAGCCTATGTCAGGCAGTGAGCATAGGAAATGGTATAAGCAGTGCCTAACCTATCGCCTTTGATGATATAGGCGACGCCTAAACCATCGTCTATGTTGACATAGGCGGCGCCTAACCTATCGCCTAAGTGAAGCAGTGAGCATAGGCAATGGTATAAGCGTCGCCTAACCTATCACCTATGTTGATATAGGAGGCACCGAAACCATCGCCTATGTTAACATAGGTGGCGCCTAACCTATCGCCAAAGTGAGGCACTGAGCATAGGCAATGGTATAAGTTGTGCCTAACCTATCGCCTATGTTGATATAGGCAGCGCCTAAGCCATCGCCTATATTGACATAGGCGGCACCTAACCTATCGCCTAAGTGATGCAGTGAGAATAGTCAATGGTATAACCGGTACCTAACCTATCGCCTATGTTAATATAGGCGGCGCCTAATCCATCGCCTATGTTGACATACGTGGAACCTAACCTATTGCCTAAGTGAGGCAGTGAGTATAGGCAATGGTATAAGCGGCGCCTAACCTATCGCCTATGTTGATATAGGCGGCGCCTAAGCCATCGCCTATGTTGACTTAGGCGGCGCCTAACCTATCGCCTATGTTGATATAGGCAGCACCATATCCATTGCCTTTGTTGATATAGGCGGCGTATAACCTATCGCCTAAGCTATCGCCTAAGTGAGGTATTGAGCATAGACAATGGTATAAGCGGCGCCGAACTTATCGCCTATGTTGATATAGGAGGCACCCATGCCATCGCCTAAGATAGGCAGTGAGCATAGCCAATGGTATAAGCGTCGCCTAACCTATCGCCTATGTTGATATAGGCAGCGCCTATGCGAGCGCCTATGTTGACTTATGCGGCGCCTAACCTATCGCCTAAGTAAGGCGGTGAGCATAGGCAATGGTATAAGCGGCGCATAACCTATCGCCTATGTTGATATAGGTGGTGCCTAAGACATTGCCTATGTTGACATTGACCGAGCCTAACCTATCGCCTATTTTTAAATAGGCGGTGGCTAATTTAAGTGAGGTAGCGAGCATAGGCAATTGTATAAGCAGCGCCTAACCTATCGCCTATGTTGATATACGTGGCGCCTATGCCATTGCCTAGGTTTATATATGCGGCCCCCAACCTATCGCCTATGTTAACCTGTTGCCTATGTTTATATAGGTGGCACCTAATCCATCGACTATGTTGACATAGGCGGCACCTAACCTATCACCAAAGTGAGGCAGTGAGGCAGTAAGGCAGAGAGCATAGCCAATGATATAAGCGGCGCCTAACCTATCGCCAAAGTTAGGCGGTGAGCATAGGCAATTGTATAAGCTGCGCATAACTGATCGCCCATGTTGATATAGGTGGCGCCTACGCTATTTCCTATGTTGACATAGACGGAGCCTAACCTATCCCCTATGTTGAAATAGGTGGCGCCTAAGCCATCACTTATGTTGACATAGAAGGCGCATAAATTATCGCCTAAGTGAGCCAGTGAGCATAGGAAATGGTATAAGCGGTGCCTAACCTATCGCCTATGTTGATATAGACGGTGCCTAAGACATCGCCTATGTTGACATAGGCGATGCCTAACCTATCACCTAATTGAGGCAGTGATCATAGGAAATGGTATAAGCGACGCCTAACCTATCGCCTATGTTGATATAGGTGGCGCCAATGCCATCATCTATGTTGACATAGGCGGAGCATAACCTATTACCTATGTGAGGTAGTGAGAATAGGAAATTGTATAACCAGCGCCTAACCTATCGCCTATGTTGATATAGGCGGCGCCTAGTTCATCGCCTATGTTCACATAGGCGGCGCCTAACCTATCCCCTAAGTGAGGCAATGAGCATAGGCAATGGCATAAGCGGCGCTTAACCTATCGCCTATGTTCATATATAGATGGCTTCTAAGAGATCGCGTATGTTGACATAGGCGGTGCCTAACCTATCGCCAAATTGAGTCTGTAAGCATAGGCAATGGTATAAGCGGCGCCTACCCTATCTCCTATGTTGATATAGGCGGTGCCTAAGCCATCGCCTATGATGACATAGGCGGCACCTAACCTATCACCATAGTAAGGCAGTTAGCATAGGTAATGGTATAAGCGGAGCCTAACCTATCGCCTATGTTGATATAAGTGGCACCTATGGCATCTCCTATGTTTACATAGGCGGCGCCTAACCTATCGCCTTAGTGAGGCGTCAAAAATAGGCAATGGTATACGCGGCGCATAACCTATCGCCTATGTTGATATAGGTGGCGCCTAAGATATCACGTATGTTGACATAGACGGTGCCTAGCCTATCGCCAAATCGAGGCAGTGAGCATAGGCAATGGTATAAGCGGCGCCTAACCTATCTCCTATGTTGATATCGGCGGTGCCTAAGCCATCGCCTATGTTGACATAGGCGGCACCTAACCTGTCACCTAAGTAAGGCAGTGAGCATCGGTAATGGTATAAGGGGCGCCTAACCTATCGCCTATGTTGATATAAGTCGCGCCTATGGCATCTCCTATGTTTACATAGACGGAGCCTAACCTATCGCCTAAGAGAGGCAGTGTGTATTGGCCATGGTATAAGCGACACCTAAACTATCGCCTATGTTGATATAGGAGTCGCCTAAACCAACGCCTATGTTAACATAGGCGGCGCCTAACCTATCGCCAATTTGAGGCACGGAGCATAGGCAATGGTATAAGCGGCACCTAACCTATCGCTTATGTTGATATAGGCAGCGCCTAATCCATCGCCTATGTTGACATAGGCGGCGCCTAACCTATTACCTAAGTGAGGTAGTGAGGATATAAAATGGTATAAGCGGCGCCTAACCTATCGCCTATGTTGATATAGGCGGCACCTAAGCCAATGCCTAAGTAAGGCAGAGAGCATAGCCAATGGTATAAGCGGCGCCTAAACTATCGCCTAAGTAAGGCGGTGAGCATAGGCAATGGTATAAGCTGGGCATAAACTATCGCCTATGTTGATATAGGTGGCGCCTACGTTATTGCCTATGTTGACATAGACGGAGCCTAACCTATCCGCTATGATGAAATAGGTGGCGCCTAAGCCATCACCTATATTGGCATAGAAGGCGCATAAATTATTGCCTATGTGAGGCAGTGAGCATAGGCAATGGTATAAGCGTTGCCTAACCTATCGCCTATGTTGATATAGACGGCGCCTAAGACATCGCCTATGTTGACATAGGCAATGCCTAACCTATCACCTAATTGAGGCAGTGAGCATAGGAAATGGTATAAGCGATGCCTAACCTATCGCCTATATTGATATAAGTGGTGCCTATGCCATTATCTATGTTCACATAGGCGGAGCATAACCTATTACCTATGTGAGGAAGTGAGAATAGGAAATTGTATAAGAAGCGCCTAACCTATCGCCAATGTTGATATAGGCAGCGCCTAGTTCATCGCCTATGTGGACATAGGCGGTGCCTAAGCTATCCCCTAAGTGAGGCGGTCAGCATAGGCAATGTTATAAGCGGCGCCTAACCTGTCGCCTATGTGTGTATAGGCGGCGCCTAATCCATCGATTATGTTGACATAGGCGACAACTAAGCTATCTCCTAAGTGAGGCAGTGTGAATAGGTAATGGTATAAGGGGCGTCTAATCTATCGCCTATGCTTAAATACCTGGTGCCGAAGCCATTGCCTATGTTTATATATGCGGCGCCTAACCTATCGCCTAAGTGAGGCAGTAAGCATAGGCAATGGTATATGGGGCGCCTAACCTATTGCCTATGTGAGGCAGTGAGAATAGGCAATTGTATAACCAACGCCTAACCTATCTCCTATGTTGATATAGGCGGTGCCTAGTCCATCGCCTATGTTGACTTAGGCGGCGCCTAACCTATAACCTAAGTGAGGCAGTGAGCATAGGCAATGTTATAAGCGGTGCCTAACATATCGCCCATGATGACATAGGTGGTGCCTAACCTATTGCCTATGTTGATATAGGCGATGCGTAAACCATTGCCTATGTTGACATAGACGGAGCTTATCCTATCTCCTAAGTGAGGCAGTGAGCATAGGTAATGGTATAAGCGGCGCCTAACCTATCGCCTATGTTGATATAGGTGGCGCCTAAGCCATCATCTATGTTGACATAGAAGGCGCCTAAACTATCATCTAAGTGAGGCAGTGAGCATAGGCAATGGTATAAGAGGTTCCTAACCTATCGCCTATGTTTATATAGACTGCGCCTAAGACATCGCCTATATTGACATAGGCGGTGCCTAACCTATCGCCTATGTTGATATAGGTGATGCCTAGACCATTGACTATGTTGACAGAGGCGGCGTCTAACCTATAACCTAAGTGAGGCAGTGAGCATAGGCAATGGTATAAGCAGCAACTAACCTATCGCCTATGTTGACATAGGCGACACCTAACCTATCGCCTATGTTGATATAGGCAGCACCGTATCCATTGCCTATGTTGACATAGGCGGCGCCTAACCTATCGCCTATGTGAGGCAGTAAGCATAGACAATGGTATAAGAGCTGCCTAACCTATCACCTATATTTATATAGGCGGCACCTAAGCCATCGCCTAAGTGAGGTAGTTAGCATAGGAAATGGTATAAGCAGCGCCTAACCTTTCGCCTAAGCGATCGCATTTGTTGACATAGGCGGCGCCTAATCAATCTCTTAAGTGAGGCGGTGAGCATGGGCAATGGTATAAGCGGCACCTAACCTGTCGCCTATGTTGGTATAGGCGGCGCCTAATCCATCGACTACGTTGACATAGGCGGCACCTAACCAATCTCCTATGTGAGGAAGTCAACATAGGTAATGGTATAAGCGGCGCCTAACCTATCGCCTATGTTGATATACGTGGTGCCTAAGCCATTGCCTATGTTTATATATGCAGCGCCTAACCTATTGCCTAAGTGAGGCAGTAAGCATAGGCAATGGTATAAGCAGCGCCTAACCTATCGCCTATGTTGATATAGGCGGCGCCTAAGCCATCGCCTATGTTGATGTAGGCGGTGCCTAACCTATCGCCTAATTGAGGCAATGAGCATAGGCAATGGTATAAGCAGTGCCTAACCTATATCCTATATTGATATAGGCGGCGCCTAAGCCATCGCCTATATTAACATAGGAGGCACCTAACCTACCGCCTAAGTGAGGCAGTGAGCATAGGTAATTGTATATGCGGCGCCTAAACTATAGCCTATTTTAATATAGGTGGGGCCTATGTAATCTCCTATGTTTACATAGGCAGCGCCTAACCTATTGCCTTAGTGAGGCAGCAAGCATAGGCAATGGTATAAGCAACGCCTAACCTATCGCCTAAGTGAGTCGGTGAGCATAGGCAAGGGTATAAGCGGCGCCTAACCTGTCGCCTATGTTGATATAGGCGGCACCTAACCTATCGCCTAAGTGAGGCAGTGAGCATAGGCAATGGTATAAGCGGTGCCTAACCTATCGCCTATGTTGATATAGACGGCGCCTAAGACATCGCCTATGTTGACATAGGCGATGCCTAACCTATCACCTAATTGAGGAAGTGAACATAGGAAATGGTATAAGCGACGCCTAACCTATCTCCTATGTTGATATAAGCGGCACCTAAGCCATCGCCTATGTTGACGTAGGCGGTGCCTAACCTATCGTCTAATTGAGGCAGAGACCATAGGCAATGGTATAAGCGTTGCCTAACCTATCGCCTATGTTGATATAGGCGGCACCTAAGCCATCGCCTATATTGACATAGGCGGCACCTAAACTAATGCCTAAGTGAGGCAATGAGCATAGCTAATGGTATAAGCGACGCCTAACCTATCGCCTATGTTGATATAGGTGGCGCCTATGGCATCTCCCAGCGATCGCCTAAGTGAGGCAGTGAGCATAGCCAATAGTATAAGCGGAGCCTAACCTATCGCCTATGTTTATACAGGCGGCGCCTAAGCGATCGCCTATGTTGACTTAGGCGGCGCGTAACCTATCGCCTAAGTAAGGTGGTGAGCATAGGCAATGGTATAAGCGGCGCATAACCTATCGCCTATGTTGATATAGGTGGCGCCTAAGACATTGCCTATGTTGACATAGACCGAGCATAACCTATCGCCTATGTGAGAAAGTGAGCATAGGTAATGGTATAAGCGGCGCCTGACCGATCGCCTATGTTGATATAGCTGGCTCCTAAGCCATCACCTATGTTGACATAAGAGATGCCTAACCTATCCCTTAAGTGAGGCAATGAACATAAGCAATGGTATAAGCGGCGCATAACCAATCGCCTATGTTGATATAGGTGGTGCCTAAGCCATCGCCTATGTTGACATAGGCGGCACCTAACCTATCACCTAAGCAAGGCAGTGAGCATTGGTAATGGTATAAGCGGCGCCTAACCTGTCGCCTATGTTGATATAAGTGGCGCCTATGGCATCTTCTATGTTTACATAGGCGGCGCCTAACCTATCTCCTTAGTGAGGGGGCAAAAATAGGCAATGGTATAAGTGGGGCATAACCTATCGCCTATGTTGATATAGGTGGCGCCTAAGATATCATGTATGTTGACATAGGCAGTGCCTAACCTATCGCCAAATTGAGGCGGCGAGCATAGACAATGGTATAAGCGGCGCCTAACCTATCTCTTATGTTGATATAGGCGGTGCCTAACCCATCGCCTATGTTGAAATAGGTGGCAACTAACCTATCACCTAAGTAAGGCAGTGAGCATAGGTCAAGGTATAAGGGGCGCCTAACCTATCGCCTATGTTGATATAAGTGGCGCCTATGGCATCTCCTATGTTTACATAGACGGAGCCTAACCTATTGCCTAAGTGAGGCAGTGAGTATAGGCAATGGTAGAAGCGACACCTAAACTATCGGCAATGTTGATATAGGAGGCGCCTACACCAACGCCTATGTTAACATAGGCGGCGACTAACCTATCGCCAAATTGAGGCACTGATCATAGGCAATGGTATAAGCGGCACCTTACCTATCGCCTATGTTGATATAGGCAGCGCCTAAGCCATCGCCTATGTGGACTTAGAGGGAGCCTAACCTATCGCCTATGTGAGGAAGTAAGCATAGGAAATAGTATAAGCGGCGCCTAACCTATCGCGTATGTTGACATAGGCGGCGCCTAACCTATCGCCTAAGTGATGCAGCGAGTATAGGCAATGGTATAAGCGGCGCCTAACCTATCGCCTAAGTGAGTCAGTGAGCATAGGTAATGGTATAAGCGGAGCGTAACCAATCACCTATTTTGATATAGGTGGCGCCTACGGCATCTCCTATGTTTACATAGGCGACGCCTAACCTATCTCCTTAGTGAGGCAGTAAGCATAGGCAATGGTATAAGTGTCGCCTCACCTATCGCGTATGTTGATATAGGCGGCACCTAAGCGATCTCCTATGTTGACATAGGCGGCGCCTAACCTATCGCCTAAATGAGGCAGTGATAATAGGCAATGGTATAAGCAGCGCCTAACCTGTCGCCTATGTTGATATAGGCGGTGCCTAATCCATCGACAATGTTGACATTGGCGGCACCTAACCTATCGCCTAAGTGAGGCAATGAGCATAGGTAATGGTATAAGCGGCGCCTAACCTATCGCCTATGTTGACATAGGTGGCACCTATGGCATCGCTTATGTATACATAGGCGGCACCTAACCTATCACCTAAGTGAGGCAGCGAGCATAGGCAATGGTATAAGCAGCGCCTAACCTATCGCCTATGTTGACATACGTGGTGCCTAAACCATTGCCTATGTTTATATATGCGGTGCCTAACCTATCGCCTAAGTAAGGCAGTAAGCATAGGGAATGGTATAAGCGGCCCCTAACCTGTCGCCTATGTTGATATAGGCGGCGCCAAATCCATCGCATATGTTGACATAGGCAGCACCTAACCTATCCTCTAAGGAAGTGAGCATAGGTAATGGTATAAGCGGCGCCTAACCTATCGCCTATGTTGATATAGGTGGCGCCTATGGCAGATCCTATGTTTTCATAGGCGGCGCCTAACCTATCGCCTTAGTGAGGCAGCAAGCATAGGCAATGGTATAAGCGGCGCCTAACCTAACGGCTATGTTGAAATAGGCAGCGCCTAAGCGATCGCCTATGTTGACATAGGCGGCACCTAACCTATCTCCTAAGTGAGGAGGTGAGAATAGGCAATGGTATAAGCGGCGCCTAACCTGTTGCCTATGTTAATATAGGTGGAACCTAATCCATCGACTATGTTGACATTGGCGGCACATAACCTATCACCTAAGTGAGGCAGTGAGAATTGGGAATGGTATAACCAGCGCCTAACCTATCGCCTATGTTGATATAGGCGGCGCCTAGTCCATCGCCTATGATGACATAGGCGGCACCTAACCTGTCGCCTAAGTGAGGTAGTGAGCATAGGCAATGTTATAAGCTGCGCCTAACCTATCGCCTATGTTGATATAGGCGGAGCCTAACCTATCACCTATGTTGATATAGGTAGCACCATATCCATTGCCTATGTTGACATAGACGGCGCCTAACCAATCCCCCAAGTGAGGCAGTGATCATAGACAATGGTATAAGAGGCGCCTAACCTATCACCTATATTGATATAGGCGGCACCTAAGCCATCGCCTAAGAGAGGCAGCTAGCATAGGCAATGGTATAAATGGCGCCTAACCTATCGCCTATGTTGATATAGGCGGCGCCTACTCCATTGCCTATGTTGACATAGGCGACGCCTAATCTATCTCCTAAGTAAGGCGGTGAGCATAGGCGATGGTATAAGCAGCGCCTAACCTGTCGCCTATGTTGGTATAGGCGGCGCCTAATCCATCGACTATGTTGACATAGGTGGCACCTATCCTATCCCCTAAGTGAGGCAGTGAGCATAGCTAATGTTATAAGCGGCGCCTAACCTATCGCCTATGTTGATATACGTGGTGCCTAAGCCATTGCCTATGTTTATATATGCGGCGCCTAACCTATCGCCTAAGTCAGGCAGTAAGCATAGGCAATGGTATAAGAGGTGCCTAACCTATCACCTATGTTGATATAGGCGGCGCCTAAGCCATCGCCTATGTTGATATAGGCGGTGCCTAACCTATCGCCTAATTGGGGCAATGAGCATAGGCAATGGTAATAGCGGCACCTAACCTATCTCCTATGTTCATATGGGCGGCTCCTAAGCCATTGCCTATATTGACATAGGCGGCACCTAACCTATCGCCTAAGTGAGGCAGTGAGCATAGGTAATGGTATATGCGGCGCCTAACCTATCGTCTATGTTGATATAGGTGGCACCAATTTCATCTCCTATGTTTACATAGGCAGTGCCTAACCTATTGCCTTAGTGAGGAAGAAAGCATAGGCAATGGTATAAGCGATGCCTAACCTATCGCCAATGTTGATATAGGTGGCGCCTAAGCCATCGCCTATGTTGACGTAGGCGGTGCCTAACCTATCGCCTAATTGAGGCAGTGAGCATAGGCAATGGTATAAGCGGTGCCTAACCTATCGCCTATGCTGATCTAGACGGCGTCTAAGCCATCACCTATATTGACATAGGCGGTGCCTAACCTATCGCCTCATTGAGGTAGTGAGCATAGGAAATGGTATATGCGGCGCCTAACCTATCGCCTATGTTTATATAGGTGGTGCCTAAGCCATCACCTATGTTGACATAGGCGGATCCTAAACTATCACCTATGTGAGGCAGTGAGAATGGGAATTGGTATAACCGGCGCCTAACCTATCGCCTAAGTTGATATAGGCGGCGCCTAAGCCATCGCCTATGTTGACATAGGTGGTGCCTAACCTATCGCCTAAGTGAGGCAGTGAGCATAGGCAATGGTATAAGGGGCGCATAACCTATCGCCTATGTTAATATAGGTGGTGCCTAAGCCATTGCCTATGTTGATAGAGGCAGTACCATATCTATTGCCTCTGTTGACATAGGCGGCATCTAACCTATCGCCTAAGTGAGGCAGTGAGCATAGACATTGGTATAAGCGGCGCCTAACGTATCACCTATGTTGATATAGGTGGTACCTAAGCCATCGCCTAAGTGAGGCAGTAAGCATAGGAAATGGTATAAGCGGCGCCTAACCTATAGCCTATGTTGATATAGGCGGAGACTAACCGATTGCCTATGTTGACGTAGGCGGCGCCTAACCTATCTCCTAAGTGAGGCGGTGAGCATCGGCAATGGTATAAGCGGCGCCTAACCTGTCGCCTATGTTGGTATAGGTGGTTCCTAATCCATCGACTATGTTGACATAGGCGGCACCTAACCTATCGCCTAAGTTAGGCAGTGAGTATAGGTAATGGTATAAGCGGCGCCTAACCTATCGCCAATGTTGATATAGGTGGCGCTTATTGCATCGCTTATGTTTACATAGGCGGCGCCTAACCTATCGCCTAAGTGAGGCAGTGAGCATAGGGAATGGTTTAAGCGGCGCCTAACCTATCGCCAATATTGATATAGGCGTTGCCTAAGCCATCGCCTATGTTGACGTAGGCGGTGCCTAACCTATCGCCTAATTGAGGCAGTGACCATAAGCAATGGTATAAGCGTCGCCTAACCTATCTCCTATGTTGACATAGGTGGTGCCTATGGCATCGCTTATGTTTACATAGGCGGCGCCTAACCTATCGCCTAAGTGATGCAGCGAGCATAGGCAATGGTATAACCGACGCCTAACCTATCGCCTATGTTGACATACGTGGCACCTAAGCCATTACCTATGTTTATATAGTGGCGCCTAACCTATCGTCTAAGTTAGGCAGTAAGCATAGGCAATGGTATAAGCGGCCCCGAACCTATCGCCTATGTTGATATAGGCACCGCCTAAGCCATCGCCTATGTTGACATAGGCGAAGCCTAATCTATCGCCTAAGTGAGGTAGTGAACATAGACAATGGTATAAGCGGCGCCTAACCTATCGCCTATGTTGATATATGAGGCACCTATGTCATCGCCTAAGTGAGGCAGTGAGCATAGCACAATGGTATAAGCGGAGCCTAACCTATCGCCTATGTTGATATAGGCGGCGCCTAAGCAATCTTCTATGTTGACTTAGGCGGCGCCTAACCTATCGCCTAAGTATGGCGGTCAGCATAGGCAATGGTATAAGCGGCGCATAACTTATCGCCTATGTTGATATAGGTGGTGCCTAAGCCATTGCCTATGTTGACATAGAAGGCGCTTAACCTATCGCCTATGTTTAAATTGGCGGTGGCTAATCTATCGCCTAAGACAGGCAGTAAGCATATGCAATGGTATAAGCGGCGCCTAACCTAATGCATATGTTGATATAGGCAGCGCGTAACCCATCGCCTACGTTGACGTAGGCGATGCCTAACCTATCGCCTAATTGAGGTAGTGAGCATAGGAATTGGTATAAGCGGCGCCTAACCTATCGCCTATGTTGATATAGGCGGCGCCTACGCCATTGCCTATGTTGACATAGATGGAGCCTAACCTATAGCCTATGTCAGGCAGTGAGCATAGGAAATGGTATAAGCAGCGCCTAACCTATCGCCTTTGTTGATATAGGCGACGCCTAAACCATCGTCTATGTTGACATAGGCGGCGCCTAACCTATCGCCTAAGTGAAGCAGTGAGCATAGGCAATGGTATAAGCGTCGCCTAACCTATCGCCTATGTTGATATAGGAGGCACCGAAACCATCGCCTATGTTAACATAGGTGGCGCCTAACCTATCGCCAAAGTGAGGCACTGAGCATAGGCAATGGTATAAGTTGTGCCTAACCTATCGCCTATGTTGATATAGGCAGCGCCTAAGCCATCGCCTATATTGACATAGGCGGCACCTAACCTATCGCCTAAGTGATGCAGTGAGAATAGTCAATTGTATAACCGGTGCCTAACCTATCGCCTATGTTAATATAGGCGGCGCCTAATCCATCGCCTATGTTGACATAGGTGGCGCCTAACCTATCGCCTAAGTGAGGCAGTGTGCATAGGCAATGGTATAAGCGGCGCCTAACCTATCGCCTATGTTGATATAGGCGGCGCCTAAGCCATCGCCTATGTTGACTTAGGCGGCGCCTAACCTATCGCCTATGTTGATATAGGCAGCACCATATCCATTGCCTTTGTTGATATAGGCGGCGTCTAACCTATCGCCTAAGCTATCGCCTAAGTGAGGTATTGAGCATAGACAATGGTATAAGCGGCGCCGAACCTATCGCCTATGTTGATATAGGAGGCACCCATGCCATCGCCTAAGATAGGCAGTGATCATAGCCAATGGTATAAGCGTCGCCTAACCTATCGCCTATGTTGATATAGGCAGCGCCTATGCGAGCGCCTATGTTGACTTATGCGGCGCCTAACCTATCGCCTAGGTAAGGCGGTGAGCATAGGCAATGGTATAAGCGGCGCATAACCTATCGCCTATGTTGATATAGGTGGAGCCTAAGCCATTGCCTATGTTGACATTGACCGAGCCTAACCTATCGCCTATTTTTAAATAGGCGGTGGCTAATTTAAGTGAGGTAGCGAGCATAGGCAATTGTATAAGCGGCGCCTAACCTATCGCCTATGTTGATATACGTGGCGCCTATGCCATTGCCTAGGTTTATATATGCGGCGCCCAACCTATCGCCTATGTTAACCTGTTGCCTATGTTTTTATAGGTGGCACCTAATCCATCGACTATGTTGACATAGGCGGCACCTAACCTATCACCAAAGTGAGGCAGTGAGAATTGGGAATGGTATATCCAGCGCCTAACCTATTGCCTATGTTGATATAGGCGGTGCCTAGTCCATCGCCTATGTTGACATAGGCGGCGCCTAACCTATCGCCTAAGTGAGGCAGTGATCATAGACAATGGTATAAGAGGCGCCTAACCTATCACCTATATTGATATAGGCGGCACCTAAGCCATCGCCTAAGTGAGGCAGTTAGCATAGGCAATGGTATAAGCGGCGCCTAACCTATCGCCTATGTTGATATAGGCGGCGCCTAACCGATCACCTATGTTGACATAGGCGGCGCCTATTCTATCTCCTAAGTAAGGCGGTGAGCATTGACAATGGTATAAGCGGCGCCTAACCTGTCGCCTATGTTGGTGTAGGCGGCGCCTAATCCATCGACTATGTTGACATAGGCGGCACCTAACCTATCGCCTAAGTGAGGCAGTGAGCGTAGGTAATGTTACAAGCGGCGCTTAACCTATCGCCTATGTTGATATACGTGGTGCCTAAGCCATTGCCTATGATTATATATGCGGCGCCTAACCTATCGCCTAAGTGAGGCAGTAAGCATAGGCAATGGTATAAGCTGCGCCTATCCTATCGCCTATGTTGATATAGGCGGCGCCTAAGCCATCGCCTATGTTGATGTAGGCGGTGCCTAACCTATCGCCTAATTGGGGCAATGAGCATAGGCAATGGTAATAGCATCGCCTAACCTATCTCCTATGTTGATACGCGCGGCGCCTAAGCCATCGCCAATATTGACATAGGCGGCACCTAACCTATCGCCAAAGTGAGGCAGTGAGCATAGGTAATGGTATAAGCAGCGCCTAAACTATCGCCTATATTGATATAGGTGGCGCCTATTTCATCTCCTATGATTACATAGGCAGCGCCTAACCTATTGCCTTAGTGAGGAAGGAAGCATATGCAATGGTATAAGCGACGCCTAACCTATCGCCTATGTTGATATAGGCGGTGCCTAAGCGATCGCCTATGTTGACATAGACGGCGCCTAACCTATCGCCTAAGTTAGGCGGTGAGAATAGGCAATGGTATAAGCGTCGCCTAACCTGTCACCTATGTTGATATATGCGGAGCCTAATCCATCGACTATGTTGACATAGGCGGCACCTAACCTATCGCCTAAGTGAGGCAGTGAGCATAGGTAATGGTATAAGCGGCGCCTAACCTATCGCCTATGTTGACATAGGTGGTGCCTTTGGCATCGCTTATGTTAACATAGGCGGCGCCTAACCTATCGCCTAAGTGAGGCAGCGAGCATAGGCAATGGTATAAGCGGCGCCTAACCTATTGCCTATGTTGACATACGTGGCGCCTAAGCCATTGCCTATGTTTATATATACGATGCCTAAACTATCACCTAAGTGAGGCAGTAAGCATAGGCAATGGTATAAGTGGCCCCAAACCTGTCGCCTATGCTGATAAAGGCGACGCCTAATCTATTGCATATGTTGACATAGGCAGCGCCTAACCTATCGCCTAAGGTAGTGAGCATTGGTAATGGTATAAGCGACGCCTAACCTATCGCCTATGTTGATACAGTTGGCAACTATGGCATCGCCTATGTTTAGATAGGCGTCGCCTAACTTATCGCCGAAGTGAGGCATCTACAATAGGCAATGGTATATGCGGCGCCTAACCTATCACCTATGTTGATATACGTGGCGCCTAATCCATCACCTATATTTAACTAGGCGGCGGCTAACCTATCGCCTAAGTCAGGAAGTGAGCATAGACAATGGTATAAGCAGCGCCTAACCTATCACCTATGTTGATATAGGCGGCACCTAAGACATAGCCTAACTGAGGCAGTTAGCGTAGGCAATGGTATAAGTGGCGCCTAACCTGTCGCCTATGATGATATGGGCGGAGCCTAAGTGATCGCCTATGTTGACATAAGCGGCACCTAACCTATCTCCTAAGTGAGGCAGTGAGCATAGGCAATGGTATAAGCTGCGCCTAACCTGTCGTCTATGTTGGTATACGCGACGCCTAATCTATCGACTATGTTGACTTAGGCGGCACGTAACCTATCGCCTAAGTGAGGCAGTGAGCATAGGTAATGGTATAAGCGACGCCTAACCTATCGCCAATGTTGATATAGGTGGCTCCTATGGCATCGCTTATGTTTACATAGGCGGCGCCTAACCTATCTCCTAAGTGAGGTAGCGAGCATAGGCAATGGTATAAGCGGCGCCTAACCTATCGTCTATGTTGATATATGTGATGCCTAAGCCATTTCCTATGTTTATATATGCGGCCCCAAACCTATCGACTAAGTGAGGCAGTAAGCATAGGCAATGGAATAAGCGGCGCCTAACCTATCGCAAATGTTGATATAGGTGGCGCCTAAGCCATCGCCTATGTTGACGTAGGCGGTGCCTAACTTATCGCCTAATTGAGGCCGTGCGCATAGGTAATGGTATAAGCATCGCCTAACCTATCGCCTATGTTGATATAGGCGGCGCCTAAGCCATCGCCTATATTGACATAGGCAGCACCTAACCTATCGCCTATGTGAGTCAGTGAGCATAGGTAATGGTATAAGCGGAGCCTAACCTGTCGCCTAAATGAGGCAGTGAGAATAGGCAATGGTATAAGCGGCGCCTAACCTGTCGCCTATGTTGATATAGGCGGTGCCTAATCCATCGACTATGTTGACATAGGCGGCACCTAACCTATCGCCTAAGTGAGGCAGTGAGCATAGGTAATGGTGTAAGCGGCGCCTAACCTATCGCCTATGTTGACATAGGTGGCGCCTATGGCATAGCTTATGTTTACATAGGCGGCACCTAACCTATCACCTAAGTGAGGCAGCGAGCATAGGCAATGGTATAAGCAGCGCCTAACCTATCGCCTATGTTGACATATGTGGTGCCTAAGCCATTGCCTATGTTTATATATGCGGCGCCTAACCTATCGCCTAAGTAAGGCAGTAAGCATAGGCAATGGTATAAACGGCCCCTATCCTGTCGCCTATGTTGATATAGGCGGCGCCAAATCCATCGCATATGTTGACATAGACGGCACCTAACCTATCCCCTAAGGCAGTGAGCAAAGGTAATGGTATAAGCGGCGCCTAACCTATCGCCTATGTTGATATAGGTGGCGCCTATGGCATCGCCTATGTTTACATTGGCGGCGACTAACTTATCGCCTTAGTAAGGCAGCTAGCATAGGCAATGGTATAAGCGGCGCCTAAGCTATTGCCTATGTTGATATACGTGGCGCCTAAGTCATCGCCTATGTTTAAGTAGGCGGCGGCTAATATATCGCCTAAGTGAGGTAGTAAGCATAGGCAATGGTATAAGCGGCGCCAAACCTAATACCAATGTTGATATAGGCAGCGCCTAAGCCATCGCCTATGTTGACATAGGCGGTGCCTAACCTATCGCCTAAGTGAGGCAGTGAGCATAGGTAGTTGTATATGCGGCACCTAACCTATCGTCTATGTTGATATAGGTGGCACCAATTTAATCTCCTATGTTTACATAGGCAGTGCCTAACCTATTGCCTTAGTGAGGAAGAAAGCATAGGCAATGGTATAAGCGACGCCTAACTTATCGCCAATGTTGATATAGGTGGCGCCTAAGCCATCGCCTATGTTTACGTAGGCGGTGCCTAACCTATCGCCTAATTGAGGCAGTGAGCATAGGCAATTGTATAAGCGGTGCCTAACCTATCGCCTATGCTGATCTAGACGGCGTCTAAGCCATCACCTATATTGACATAGGCGGTGCCTAACCTATCGCCTCATTGAGGCAGTAAGCATAGGAAATGGTATATGCGGCGCCTAACCTATCGCCTATGTTTATATAGGTGGCGCCAAAGCCATCACCTATGTTGACATAGGCGGATCCTAAACTATCACCTATGTTAACATAGGCGGATCCTAAACTATCACCTATGTGAGGCAGTGAGAATGGGCAATGGTATAACCGGCACCTAACCTATCGCCTAAGTTGATATAGGCGGCGCCTAAGCCATCGCCTATGTTGACATAGGTGGCGCCTAACCTATCGCCTAAGTGAGGCAGTGAGCATAGGCAATGGTATAAGGGGCTCCTAACCTATCGCCTATGTTAATATAGGCGGTGCCTAAGCCATTGCCTATGTTGATAGAGGCAGTACCATATCCATTGCCTCTGTTGACATAGGCGGCATCTAACCTATCGCCTAAGTGAGGCAGTGAGCATAGACATTGGTATAAGCGGCGCCTAACCTATCACCTATGTTGATATAGGCGGTACCTAAGCCATCGCCTAAGTGAGGCAGTAAGCATAGGCAATGGTATAAGCGGTGCCTAACCTATTGCCTAATTGGGGCAATGAGCATAGGCAATGGTAATAGCGTCGCCTAACCTATCTCCTATGTTGATATGGGCGGCGCCTAAGCCTTCGCCTATATTGACATAGGCGGCACCTAACCTATCGCCAAAGTGTGGCAGTGAGCATAGGTAATGGTATAAGCGGCGCCTAAATATCGCCTATATTGATATAGGTGGCGCCTATTTCATCTCCTATGATTACATAGGCAGCGCCTAACCTATTGCCTTAGTGAGGAAGGAAGCATATGAAATGGTATAAGCGACGCCTAACCTATCGCCTATGTTGATATAGGCGGTGCCTAAGCGATCGCCTATGTTGACATAGACGGCGCCTAACCTATCGCCTAAGTTAGGCGGTGAGAATAGGCAATGGTATAAGCGTCGCCTAACCTGTCACCTATGTTGATATATGCAGAGCCTAATCCATCGACTATGTTGACATAGGCGGCACCTAACCTATCGCCTAAGTGAGGCAGTGAGCATAGGTAATGGTATAAGCGGCGCCTAACCTATCGCCTATGTTGAAATAGGTTGTGCCTTTGGCATCGTTTATGTTAACATAGGCGGCGCCTAACCTATCGCCTAAGTGAGGCAGCGAGCATAGGCAATGGTATAAGCGGCGCCTAACCTATTGCCTATGTTGACATACGTGGCGCATAAGCCATTGCCTATGTTTATATATACGATGCCTAAACTATCACCTAAGTGAGGCAGTAAGCATAGGCAATGGAATAAGTTGACCCAAACCTGTCGCCTATGCTGATAAAGGCGACGCCTAATCCATTGCATATGTTGACATAGGCAGCGCCTAACCTATCGCCTAAGGTAGTGAGCATTGGTAATGGTATAAGCGACGCCTAACCTATCGCCTATGTTGATACAGGTGGCACCTATGGCATCACCTATGTTTAGATAGACGTCGCCTAACTTATCCCCTAAGTGAGGCATCTACAATAGGCAATGGTATCTGCGGCGCCTAACCTATCACCTATGTTGATATACGTGGCGCCTAATCCATCACCTATATTTTACTAGGCGGCGGCTAACCTATCGCCTAAGTCAGGAAGTGATCATAGACAATGGTATAAGCAGCGCCTAAGCTATCACCTATGTTGATATAGGCGGCACCTAAGACATAGCCTAAGTGAGGCAGTTAGCATAGGCAATGGTATAAGTGGCGCCTAACCTATCGCCTATAATGATATGGGCGGAGCCTAAGTGATCTCCTATGTTGACATAAGCGGCACCTAACCTATCTCCTAAGTGAGGCGGTGAGCATAGGCAATGGTATAATCTGCGCCTAACCTGTCGTCTATGTTGGTATACGCGACGCCTAATCTATCGACTATGTTGACTTAGGCGGCACGTAACCTATCGCATAAGTGAGGCAGTGAGCATAGGTAATGGTATAAGCGACGCCTAACCTATCGCCAATGTTTATATAGGTGGCTCCTATGGCATCGCTTATATTTACATAGGTGGCGCCTAACCTATCTCCTAAGTGAGGCAGCGAGCATAGGCAATGGTATAAGCGGCGCCTAACCTATCGTCTATATTGATATATGTGACGCCTAAGCCATTTCCTATGTTTATATATGCGGCGCCAAACCTATCGACTAAGTGAGGCAGTAAGCATAGGCAATGGAATAAGCGGTGCCTAACCTATCGCAAATGTTGATATAGGTGGCGCCTAAGCCATCGCCTATGTTGACGTAGGCGGTGCCTAACTTATCGCCTAATTGAGGCCGTGCGCATAGGTAATGGTATAAGCATCGCCTAACCTATCGCCTATGTTGATATAGGCGGCGCCTAAGCCATCGCCTATATTGACATAGGCAGCACCTAACCTATCGCCTATGTGAGTCAGTGAGCATAGGTAATGGTATAAGCGGAGCCTAACTAATCGCCTATGTTGATATAGGTGGCGCCTATGGCATCTCCTATGTTTACATATGCGTCGCCTCACCTATCGCGTATGTTGATATAGGCGGCGCCTAAGCGATCTCTCATGTTGACATTGGCGGCGCCTAAACTATCGCCTAAATGAGGCAGTAAGAATAGGCAATGGTATAAGCGGCGCCTAACTTGTCGCCTATGTTGATATAGGCGGTGCCTAATCCATCGACCTGGTTGACATAGGCGGCACCTAACCTATCGCCTAAGTAAGGCAGTAAGCATAGGTAATGGTGTAAGCGGCGCCTAACCTATCGCCTATGTTGACATAGGTGGCACCTATGGCATCGCTTATGTTTACATAGGCGGCACCTAACCTATCACCTAAGTGAGGCAGCGAGCATAGGCAATGGTATAAGCAGCGCCTAACCTATCGCCTATGTTGACATACGTGGTGCCTAAGCCATTGCCTATGTTTATATATGCGGCGCCTAACCTATCGCCTAAGTAAGGCAGTAAGCATAGGCAATGGTATAAACGACCCCTAACCTGTCGCCTATGTTGATATAGGCGGCGCCAAATCCATCGCATATGTTGACATAGACGGCACCTAACCTATCCCCTAAGGCAGTGAGCATAGATAATGGTATAAGCGGCGCCTAACCTATCGCCTATGCTGATATATGAGGCACCTATGTCATCGCCTAAGTGAGGCAGTGAGCATAGCCCAATGGTATAAGCGGAGCCTAACCTATCGCCTATGTTGATATAGGCGGCGCCTAAGCAATCTTCTATGTTGACTTAGGTTGCGCCGAACCTATCGCCTAAGTATGGCGGTCAGCATAGGCAATGGTATAAGCGGCGCATAACTTATCGCCTATGTTGATATAGGTGGCGCCTAATCCATTGCCTATGTTGACATAGAAGGCGCTTAACCTATCGCCTATGTTTAAATAGGCGGTGGCTAATCTATCGCCTAAGTCAGGCAGTAAGCATATGCAATGGTATAAGCGGCGCCTAACCTAATGCATATGTTGATATAGGCAGCGCGTAACCCATCGCCTACGTTGACATAGGCGATGCCTAACCTATCGCCTAATTGAGGTAGTGAGCATAGGAATTGTTATAAGCGGCGCCTATCCTAATGCATATGTTGATATAGGCAGCGCGTAACCCATCGCCTACGTTGACATAGGCGATGCCTAACCTATCGCCTAATTGAGGTAGTGAGCATAGGAATTGGTATAAGCGGCGCCTAACCTATCGCCTATGTTGATATAGGCGGCGCCTACACCATTGCCTATGTTGACATAGATGGAGCCTAACCTATAGCCTATGTCAGGCAGTGAGCATAGGAAATGGTATAAGAAGCGCCTAACCTATCGCCTTTGTTGATATAGGCGACGCCTAAGCCATCGTCTATGTTGACATAGGCGGCGCCTAACCTATCGCCTAAGTGAAGAAGTGAGCATAGGCAATGGTATAAGCGGCGCCTAACCTATCGCCTATGTTGATATAGGAGGCACCTAAACCATCACCTATGTTAACATAGGTGGCGCCTAACCTATCGCCAAAGTGAGGCACTGAGCGTAGGCAATGGTATAAGTGGTGCCTAACCTATCGCCTATGTTGATATAGGCAGCGCCGAAGCCATCGCCTATATTGACATAGGCGGCACCTAACCTATCGCCTAAGTGATGCAGTGAGAATAGTCAATGGTATAACCGGTGCCTAACCTATCGCCTATGTTAATATAGGCGGCGCCTAAGCCATCGCCTATGTGGACATAGGTGGCGCCTAACCTATCGCCTATGTGAGGCAGTGAGCATAGGCAATGGTATAAGCGGCGCCTAACCTATCGCCTATGTGTATATAGGCGGCGCCTAAGCCATCGCCTATGTTGACTTAGGCGGCGCCTAACCTATCGCCTATGTTGATATAGGCAGCACCATATCCATTGCCTTTGTTGATATAGGCGGCGTCTAACCTATCGCCTAAGCTATCGCCTAAGTGAGGTATTGAGCATAGACAATGGTATAAGCGGCGCCGAACCTATCGCCTATGTTGATATAGGAGGCACCTATGCCATCGCCTAAGATAGGCAGTGGGCATAGCCAATGGTATAAGCGGCGCCTAACCTATCGCCTATGTTGATATAGGCAGCGCCTATGCGAGCGCCTATGTTGACTTATGCGGCGCCTAACCTATCGCCTAAGTAAGGCGGTGAGCATAGGCAATGGTATAAGCGGCGCATAACCTATCGCCTATGTTGATATAGGTGGTGCCTAAGCCATTGCCTATGTTGACATTGACCGGGCCTAACCTATCGCCTATTTTTAAATACGTGGTGGCTAATTTAAGTGAGGTAGCGAGCATAGGCAATTGTATAAGCGGCGCCTAACCTATCACCTATGTTGATATACGTGGTGCCTATGCCATTGCCTAGGTTTATATATGCGGCGCCCAACCTATCGCCTATGTTAACCTGTTGCCTATGTTGATATAGGTGGCACCTAATCCATCGACTATGTTGACATAGGCGGCACCTAACCTATCACCAAAGTGAGGCAGTGAGAATTGGGAATGGTATATCCAGCGCCTAACCTATTGCCTATGTTTTTATAGGAGGTGCCTAGTCCATCGCCTATGTTGACATAGGCGGCGCCTAACCTATCGCCCAAGTGAGGCAGTGATCATAGACAATGGTATAAGAGGCGCCTAACCTATCACCTATATTGATATGGGCGGCACCTAAGCCATCGCCTAAGTGAGGAAGATAGCATAGGCAATGGTATAAGCGGCGCCTAACCTATCGCCTATGTTGATATAGGCAGCGCCTAACCGATCACCTATGTTGACATAGGCGGCGCCAAATCTATCTCCTAAGTAAGGCGGTGAGCATTGACAATGGTATAAGCGGTGCCTAACCTGTCGCCTATGTTGGTGTAGGCGGCGCCTAATCCATCGACTATGTTGACATAGGCGGCACCTAACCTATCGCCTAAGTGAGGCAGTGAGCGTAGGTAATGTTACAAGCGGCGCTTAACCTATCGCCTATGTTGATATACGTGGTGCCTAAGACATTGCCTATGATTATATATGCGGCGCCTAACCTATCGCCTAAGTGAGGCAGTAAGCATAGGCAATGGTATAAGCTGCGCCTAACCTATCGCCTATGTTGATATAGGCGGCGCCTAAGCCATCGCCTATGTTGATGTAGGCGGTGCCTAATCTATCGCCTAATTGGGGCAATGAGCATAGGCAATGGTAATAGCATCGCCTAACCTATCTCCTATGTTGATACGCGCGGCGCCTAAGGCATCGCCAATATTGACATAGGCGGCACCTAACCTATCACCAAAGTGAGGCAGTGAGCATAGGTAATGGTATAAGCGGCGCCTAAACTATCGCCTATATTGATATAGGTGGCGCCTATTTCATCTCCTATGATTACATAGGCAGCGCCTAACCTATTGCCTTAGTGAGGAAGGAAGCATATGCAATGTTATAAGCGACGCCTAACCTATCACCTATGTTGATATAGGCGGTGCCTAAGCGATCGCCTATGTTGACATAGACGGCGCCTAACCTATCGCCTAAGTTAGGCGGTGAGAATAGGCAATGGTATAAGCGTCGCCTAACCTGTCACCTATGTTGATATATGCGGAGCCTAATCCATCGACTATGTTGACATAGGCGGCACCTAACCTATCGCCTAAGTGAGGCAGTGAGCATAGGTAATGGTATAAGCGGCGACTAACCTATCGCCTATGTTGACATAGGTGGTGCCTTTGGCATCGCTTATGTTAACATAGGCGGCGCCTAACCTATCGCCTAAGTGAGGCAGCGAGCATAGGCAATGGTATAAGCGGCGCCTAACCTATTGCCTATGTTGACATACGTGGCGCCTAAGCCATTGCCTATGTTTATATATACGATGCCTAAACTATCACCTAAGTGAGGCAGTAAGCATAGGCAATGGTATAAGTGGCCCCAAACCTGTCGCCTATGCTGATAAAGGCGACGCCTAATCCATTTCATATGTTGACATAGGCAGCGCCTAACCTATCGCCTAAGGTAGTGAGCATTGGTAATGGTATAAGCGACGCCTAACCTATCGCCTATGTTGATACAGTTGGCACCTATGGCATCGCCTATGTTTAGATAGGCGTCGCCTAACTTATCGCCTAAGTGAGGCATCTACAATAGGCAATGGTATATGCGGCGCCTAACCTATCACCTATGTTGATATACGTGGCGCCTAATCCATCACCTATATTTAACTAGGCGGCGGCTAACCTATCGCCTAAGTCAGGAAGTGAGCATAGACAATGGTATAAGCAGCGCCTAACCTATCACCTATGTTGATATAGGCGGCACCTAAGACATAGCCTAACTGAGGCAGTTAGCGTAGGCAATGGTATAAGTGGCGCCTAACCTGTCGCCTATGATGATATGGGCGGAGCCTAAGTGATCGCCTATGTTGACATAAGCGGCACCTAACCTATCTCCTAAGTGAGGCGGTGAGCATAGGCAATGGTATAAGCTGCACCTAACCTGTCGTCTATGTTGGTATACGCGACGCCTAATCTATCGACTATGTTGACTTAGGCGGCACGTAACCTATCGCCTAAGTGAGGCAGTGAGCATAGGTAATGGTATAAGCGACGCCTAACCTATCGCCAATGTTGATATAGGTGGCTCCTATGGCATCGCTTATGTTTACATAGGCGGCGCCTAACCTATCTCCTAAGTGAGGTAGCGAGCATAGGCAATGGTATAAGCGGCGCCTAACCAATCGTCTATGTTGATATATGTGACGCCTAAGCCATTTCCTATGTTTATATATGCGGCGCCAAACCTATCGACTAAGTGAGGCAGTAAGCATAGGCAATGGAATAAGCGGCGCCTAACCTATCGCAAATGTTGATATAGGTGGCGCCTAAGCCATCGCCTATGTTGACGTAGGCGGTGCCTAACTTATCACCTAATTGAGGCCGTGCGCATAGGTAATGGTATAAGCATCGCCTAACCTATCGCCTATGTTGATATAGGCGGCGCCTAAGCCATCGCCTATATTGACATAGGCAGCACCTAACCTATCGCCTATGTGAGTCAGTGAGCATAGGTAATGGTATAAGCGGAGCCTAACTAATCGCCTATGTTGATATAGGTGGCGCCTATGGCATCTCCTATGTTTAGATAAGCGTCGCCTCACCTATCGCGTATGTTGATATAGGCGGCGCCTAAGCGATCTCCCATGTTGACATTGGCGGCGCCTAACCTATCGCCTAAATGAGGCAGTGAGAATAGGCAATGGTATAAGCGGCGCCTAACCTGTCGCCTATGTTGATATAGGCGGTGCCTAATCCATCGACTATGTTGACATAGGCGGCACCTAACCTATCGCCTAAGTGAGGCAGTGAGCATAGGTAATGGTGTAAGCGGCGCCTAACCTATCGCCTATGTTGACATAGGTGGCGCCTATGGCATAGCTTATGTTTACATAGGCGGCACCTAACCTATCACCTAAGTGAGGCAGCGAGCATAGGCAATGGTATAAGCAGCGCCTAACCTATCGCCTATGTTGACATATGTGGTGCCTAAGCCATTGCCTATGTTTATATATGTGGCGCCTAACCTATCGCCTAAGTAAGGCAGTAAGCATAGGCAATGGTATAAACGGCCCCTATCCTGTCGCCTATGTTGATATAGGCGGCGCCAAATCCATCGCATATGTTGACATAGACGGCACCTAGCCTATCCCCTAAGGCAGTGAGCATAGGTAATGGTATAAGCGGCGCCTAACCTATCGCCTATGTTGATATAGGTGGCGCCTATGGCATCGCCTATGTTTACATTGGCGGCGACTAACTTATCGCCTTAGTAAGGCAGCTAGCATAGGCAATGGTATAAGCGGCGCCTAAGCTATTGCCTATGTTGATATACGTGGCGCCTAAGTCATCGCCTATGTTTAAGTAGGCGGCGGCTAATATATCGCCTAAGTGAGGTAGTAAGCATAGGCAATGGTATAAGCGGCGCCAAACCTAATACCAATGTTGATATAGGCAGCGCCTAAGCCATCGCCTATGTTGACTTAGGCGGTGCCTAACCTATCGCCTAAGTGAGGCAGTGAGCATAGGTAGTTGTATATGCGGCACCTAACCTATCGTCTATGTCGATATAGGTGGCACCAATTTAATCTCCTATGTTTACATAGGCAGTGCCTAACCTATTGCCTTAGTGAGGAAGAAAGCATAGGCAATGGTATAAGCGACGCCTAACCTATCGCCAATGTTGATATAGGTGGCGCCTAAGCCATCGCCTATGTTTACGTAGGCGGTGCCTAACCTATCGCCTAATTGAAGCAGTGAGCATAGGCAATTGTATAAGCGGTGCCTAACCTATCGCCTATGCTGATCTAGACGGCGTCTAAGCCATCACCTATATTGACATAGGCGGTGCCTAACCTATCGCCTCATTGAGGCAGTAAGCATAGGAAATGGTATATGCGGCGCCTAACCTATCGCCTATGTTTATATAGGTGGCGCCAAAGCCATCACCTATGTTGACATAGGCGGATCCTAAACTATCACCTATGTGAGGCAGTGAGAATGGGCAATGGTATAACCGGCACCTAACCTATCGCCTAAGTTGATATAGGCGGCGCCTAAGCCATCGCCTATGTTGACATAGGTGGCGCCTAACCTATCGCCTAAGTGAGGCAGTGAGCATAGGCAATGGTATAAGGGGCGCCTAACCTATCGCCTATGTTAATATAGGCGGTGCCTAAGCCATTGCCTATGTTGATAGAGGCAGTACCATATCCATTGCCTCTGTTGACATAGGCGGCATCTAACCTATCGCCTAAGTGAGGCAGTGAGCATAGACATTGGTATAAGCGGCGCCTAACCTATCACCTATGTTGATATAGGCGGTACCTAAGCCATCGCCTAAGTGAGGCAGTAAGCATAGGCAATGGTATAAGCGGTGCCTAACCTATCGCCTAATTGGGGCAATGAGCATAGGCAATGGTAATATCGTCGCCTAACCTATCTCCTATGTTGATATGGGCGGCGCCTAAGCCATCGCCTATATTGACATAGGCGGCACCTAACCTATCGCCAAAGTGTGGCAGTGAGCATAGGTAATGGTATAAGCGGCGCCTAAATATCGCCTATATTGATATAGGTGGCGCCTATTTCATCTCCTATGATTACATAGGCAGCGCCTAACCTATTGCCTTAGTGAGGAAGGAAGCATATGAAATGGTATAAGCGACGCCTAACCTATCGCCTATGTTGATATAGGCGGTGCCTAAGCGATCACCTATGTTGACATAGACGGCGCCTAACCTATCGCCTAAGTTAGGCGGTGAGAATAGGCAATGGTATAAGCGTCGCCTAACCTGTCACCTATGTTGATATATGCGGAGCCTAATCCATCGACTTTGTTGACATAGGCGGCACCTAACCTATCGCCTAAGTGAGGCAGTGAGCATAGGTAATGGTATAAGCGGCGCCTAACCTATCGCCTATGTTGACATAGGTGGTGCCTTTGGCATCGTTTAAGTTAACATAGGCGGCGCCTAACCTATCGCCTAAGTGAGGCAGCGAGCATAGGCAATGGTATAAGCGGCGCCTAACCTATTGCCTATGTTGACATACGTGGCGCATAAGCCATTGCCTATGTTTATATATACGATGCCTAAACTATCACCTAAGTGAGGCAGTAAGCATAGGCAATGGAATAAGTTGCCCCAAACCTGTCGCCTATGCTGATAAAGGCGACGCCTAATCCATTGCATATGTTGACATAGGCAGCGCCTAACCTATCGCCTAAGGTAGTGAGCATTGGTAATGGTATAAGCGACGCCTAACCTATCGCCTATGTTGATACAGGTGGCACCTATAGCATCGCCTATGTTTAGATAGACGTCGCCTAACTTATCGCCTAAGAGAGGCATCTACAATAGGCAATGGTATCTGCGGCGCCTAACCTATCACCTATGTTGATATACGTGGCGCCTAATCCATCACCTATATTTTACTAGGCGGCGGCTAACCTATCGCCTAAGTCAGGAAGTGAGCATAGACAATGGTATAAGCAGCGCCTAACCTATCACCTATGTTGATATAGGAGGCACCTAAGACATAGCCTAAGTGAGGCAGTTAGCATAGGCAATGGTATAAGTGGCGCCTAACCTATCGCCTATAATGATATGGGCGGAGCCTAAGTGATCGCCTATGTTGACATAAGCGGCACCTAACCTATCTCCTAAGTGAGGTGGTGAGCATAGGCAATGGTATAAGCTGCGCCTAACCTGTCGTCTATGTTGGTATACGCGACGCCTAATCTATCGACTATGTTGACTTAGGCGGCACGTAACCTATCGCATAAGTGAGGCAGTGAGCATAGGTAATGGTATAAGCGACGCCTAACCTATCGCCAATGTTGATATAGGTGGCTCCTATGGCATCGCTTATATTTACATAGGTGGCGCCTAACCTATCTCCTAAGTGAGGCAGCGAGCATAGGCAATGGTATAAGCGGCGCCTAACCTATCGTCTATATTTATATATGTGACGCCTAAGCCATTTCCTATGTTTATATATGCGGCGCCAAACCTATCGACTAAGTGAGGCAGTAAGCATAGGCAATGGAATAAGCGGCGCCTAACCTATCGCAAATGTTGATATAGGTGGCGCCTAAGCCATCGCCTATGTTGACGTAGGCGGTGCCTAACTTATCGCCTAATTGAGGCCGTGCGCATAGGTAATGGTATAAGCATCGCCTAACCTATCGCCTATGTTGATATAGGCGGCGCCTAAGCCATCGCCTATATTGACATAGGCAGCACCTAACCTATCGCCTATGTGAGTCAGTGAGCATAGGTAATGGTATAAGCGGAGCCTAACTAATCGCCTATGTTGATATAGGTGGCGCCTATGGCATCTCCTATGTTTACATAAGCGTCGCCTCACCTATCGCGTATGTTGATATAGGCGGCGCCTAAGCGATCTCTCATGTTGACATTGGCGGCGCCTAAACTATCGCCTAAATGAGGCAGTAAGAATAGGCAATGGTATAAGCGGCGCCTAACCTGTCGCCTATGTTGATATAGGCGGTGCCTAATCCATCGACTATGTTGACATAGGCGGCACCTAACCTATCGCCTAAGTAAGGCAGTGAGCATAGGTAATGGTGTAAGCGGCGCCTAACCTATCGCCTATGTTGACATAGGTGGCACCTATGGCATCGCTTATGTTTACATAGGCGGCACCTAACCTATCACCTAAGTGAGGCAGCGAGCATAGGCAATGGTATAAGCAGCGCCTAACCTATCGCCTATGTTGACATACGTGGTGCCTAAGCCATTGCCTATGTTTATATATGCGGCGCCTAACCTATCGCCTAAGTAAGGCAGTAAGCATAGGCAATGGTATAAACGACCCCTAACCTGTCGCCTATGTTGATATAGGCGGCGCCAAATCCATCGCATATGTTGACATAGACGGCACCTAACCTATCCCCTAAGGCAGTGAGCATAGATAATGGTATAAGCGGCGCCTAACCTATCGCCTATGCTGATATATGAGGCACCTATGTCATCGCCTAAGTGAGGCAGTGAGCATAGCACAATGGTATAAGCGGAGCCTAACCTATCGCCTATGTTGATATAGGAGGCGCCTAAGCAATCTTCTATGTTGACTTAGGCTGCGCCTAACCTATCGCCTAAGTATGGCGGTCAGCATAGGCAATGGTATAAGCGGCGCATAACTTATCGCCTATGTTGATATAGGTGGCGCCTAAGCCATTGCCTATGTTGACATAGAAGGCGCTTAACCTATCGCATATGTTTAAATAGGCGGTGGCTAATCTATCGCCTAAGTCAGGCAGTAAGCATATGCAATGGTATAAGCGGCGCCTAACCTAATGCATATGTTGATATAGGCAGCGCGTAACCCATCGCCTACGTTGACATAGGCGATGCCTAACCTATCGCCTAATTGAGGTAGTGAGCATAGGAATTGGTATAAGCGGCGCCTATCCTAATGCATATGTTGATATAGGCAGCGCGTAACCCATCGCCTACGTTGACATAGGCGATGCCTAACCTATCGCCTAATTGAGGTAGTGAGCATAGGAATTGGTATAAGCGGCGCCTAACCTATCGCCTATGTTGATATAGGCGGCGCCTACACCATTGCCTATGTTGACATAGATGGAGCCTAACCTATAGCCTATGTCAGGCAGTGAGCATAGGAAATGGTATAAGCAGCGCCTAACCTATCGCCTTGGTTGATATAGGCGACGCCTAAGCCATCGTCTATGTTGACATAGGCGGCGCCTAACCTATCGCCTAAGTGAAGAAGTGAGCATAGGCAATGGTATAAGCGGCGCCTAACCTATCGCCTATGTTGATATAGGAGGCACCTAAACCATCGCCTATGTTAACATAGGTGGCGCCTAACCTATCGCCAAAGTGAGGCACTGAGCGTAGGCAATGGTATAAGTGGTGCCTAACCTATCGCCTATGTTGATATAGGCAGCGCCGAAGCCATCGCCTATATTTACATAGGCGGCACCTAACCTATCGCCTAAGTGATGAAGTGAGAATAGTCAATGGTATAACCGGTGCCTAACCTATCGCCTATGTTAATATAGGTGGCGCCTAAGCCATCGCCTATGTTGACATAGGTGGCGCCTAACCTATCGCCTATGTGAGGCAGTGAGCATAGGCAATGGTATAAGCGGCGCCTAACCTATCGCCTATGTGTATATAGGCGGCGCCTAAGCCATCGCCTATGTTGACTTAGGCGGTGCCTAACCTATCGCCTATGTTGATATAGGCAGCACCATATCCATTGCCTTTGTTGATATAGGCGGCGTCTAACCTATCGCCTAAGCTATCGCCTAAGTGAGGTATTGAGCATAGACAATGGTATAAGCGGCGCCGAACCTATCGCCTATGTTGATATAGAAGGCACCTATGCCATCGCCTAAGATAGGCAGTGGGCATAGCCAATGGTATAAGCGTCGCCTAACCTATCGCCTATGTTGATATAGGCAGCGCCTATGCGAGCGCCTATGTTGACTTATGCGGCGCCTAACCTATCGCCTAAGTAAGGCGGTGAGCATAGGCAATGGTATAAGCGGCGCATAACCTATCGCCTATGTTGATATAGGTGGTGCCTAAGCCATTGCCTATGTTGACATTGACCGGGCCTAACCTATCGCCTATTTTTAAATAGGTGGTGGCTAATTTAAGTGAGGTAGCGAGCATAGGCAATTGTATAAGCGGCGCCTAACCTATCACCTATGTTGATATACGTGGCGCCTATGCCATTGCCTAGGTTTATATATGCGGCGCCCAACCTATCGCCTATGTTAACCTGTTGCCTATGTTGATATAGGTGGCACCTAATCCATCGACTATGTTGACATAGGCGGCACCTAACCTATCACCAAAGTGAGGCAGTGAGAATTGGGAATGGTATATCCAGCGCCTAACCTATTGCCTATGTTTTTATAGGAGGTGCCTAGTCCATCGCCTATGTTGACATAGGTGGCGCCTAACCTATCGCCCAAGTGAGGCAGTGATCATAGACAATGGTATAAGAGGCGCCTAACCTATCACCTATATTGATATGGGCGGCACCTAAGTCATCGCCTAAGTGAGGCAGATAGCATAGGCAATGGTATAAGCGGCGCCTAACCTATCGCCTATGTTGATATAGGCAGCGCCTAACCGATCACCTATGTTGACATAGGCGGCGCCTAATCTATCTCCTAAGTAAGGAGGTGAGCATTGACAATGGTATAAGCGGTGCCTAACCTGTCGCCTATGTTGGTGTAGGCGGCGCCTAATCCATCGACTATGTTGACATAGGCGGCACCTAACCTATCGCCTAAGTGAGGCAGTGAGCGTAGGTAATGTTACAAGCGGCGCTTAACCTATCGCCTATGTTGATATACGTGGTGCCTAAGACATTGCCTATGATTATATATGCGGCGCATAACCTATCGCCTAAGTGAGGCAGTAAGCATAGGCAATGGTATAAGCTGCGCCTAACCTATCGCCTATGTTGATATAGGCGGCGCCTAAGCCATCGCCTATGTTGATGTAGGCGGTGCCTAACCTATCGCCTAATTGGGGCAATGAGCATAGGCAATGGTAATAGCGTCGCATAACCTATCTCCTATGTTGATATGGGCGGCGCCTAAGCCATCGCCTATATTGACATAGGCGGCACCTAACCTATCGCCAAAGTGAGGCAGTGAGCATAGGTAACGGTATAAGCGGCGCCTAAACTATCGCCTATATTGATATAGGTGGCGCCTATTTCATCTCCTATGATTACATAGGCAGCGCCTAACCTATTGCCTTAGTGAGGAAGGAAGCATATGCAATGGTATAAGCGACGCCTAGCCTATCGCCTATGTTGATATAGGCGGTGCCTAAGCGATCGCCTATGTTGACATAGACGGCGCCTAACCTATCTCCTAAGTTAGGCGGTGAGAATAGGCAATGGTATAAGCGTCGCCTAACCTGTCACTTATGTTGATATATGCGGAGCCTAATCCATCGACTATGTTGACATAGGTGGCACCTAACCTATCGCCTAAGTGAGGCAGTGAGCATAGGTAATGGTATAAGCGGTGCCTAACCTATCGCCTATGTTGACATAGGTGGTGCCTTTGGCATCGCTTATGTTAACATAGGCGGCGCCTAACCTATCGCCTAAGTGAGGCAGCGAGCATAGGCAATGGTATAAGCGGCGCCTAACCTATTGCCTATGTTGACATACGTGGCGCCTAAGCCATTGCCTATGTTTATATATACGATGCCTAAACTATCACCTAAGTGAGGCAGTAAGCATAGGCAATGGTATAAGTGGCCCCAAACCTGTCGCCTATGATGATAAAGGCGACGCCTAATCCATTGCATATGTTGACATAGGCAGCGCCTAACCTATCGCCTAAGGTAGTGAGCATTGGTAATGGTATAAGCGACGCCTAACCTATCGCCTATGTTGATACAGGTGGCACCTATGGCATCGCCTATGTTTAGAGAGGCGTCGCCTAACTTATCGCCTAAGTGAGGCATCTACAATAGGCAATGGTATATGTGGTGCCTAACCTATCGCCTATGGTGATATACGTGGCGCCTAATCCATCACCTATATTTAACTAGGCGGCGGCTAACCTATCGCCTAAGTCAGGAAGTGAGCATAGACAATGGGATAAGCAGCGCCTAACCTATCACCTATGTTGAGATAGGCGGCACCTAAGACATAGCCTAAGTGAGGCAGTTAGCATAGGCAATGGTATAAGTGGCACCTAACCTATCGCCTATGATGATATGGGCGGAGCCTACGTGATCGCCTATGTTGACATAAGTGGCACCTAACCTATCTCCTAAGTGAGGCGGTGAGCATAGGCAATGGTATAAGCTGCGCCTAACCTGTCGTCTATGTTGGTATACGCGACGCCTAATCTATCGACTATGTTGACTTAGGCGGCACCTAACCTATCGCCTAAGTGAGGCAGTGAGCATAGGTAACGGTATAAGCGACGCCTAACCTAACGCTAATGTTGATATAGGTGGCTCCTATGGCATCGCTTATGTTTACATAGGCGGCGCCTAACCTATCTCCTAAGTGAGGCAGCGAGCATAGGCAATGGTATAAGCGGCGCCTAACCTATCGTCTATGTTGATAGATGTGACGCCTAAGCCATTTCCTCTATTTATATATGCGGCGCCAAACCTATCGACTAAGTGAGGCAGTAAGCATAGGAAATGGAATAAGCGGCGCCTAACCTATCGCAAATGTTGATATAGGTGGCGCCTAAGCCATCGCCTATGTTGACGTAGGCGGTGCCTAACTTATCGCCTAATTGAGGCCGTGCACATAGGTAATGGTATATGCATCGCCTAACCTATCGCCTATGTTGATATAGGCGGCACCTAAGCCATCGCCTATATTGACATAGGCAGCACCTAACCTATCGCCTATGTGAGTCAGTGAGCATTGGTAATGGTATAAGCGGAGCCTAACTAATCGCCTATGTTGATATAGGTGGCGCCTATGGCATCTCCTATGTTTACATAAGCGTCGCCTCACCTATCGCGTATGTTGATATAGGCGGCGCCTAAGCGATCTCCCATGGTGACATTGGTGGCACCTAACCTATCGCCTAAATGAGGCAGTGAGAATAGGCAATGGTATAAGCGGCGCCTAACCTGTCGCCTATGTTGATATAGGCGGTGCCTAATCCATCGACTATGTTGACATAGGCGGCACCTAACCTATCGCCTAAGTGAGGCAGTGAGCATAGGTAATGGTGTTAGCGGCGCCTAACCTATCGCCTATGTTGACATAGGTGGCGCCTATGGCATCGCTTATGTTTACATAGGCGGCACCTAACCTATCACCTAAGTGAGGCAGCGAGCATAGGCAATGGTATAAGCAGCGCCTAACCTATCGCCTATGTTGACATACGTGGTGCCTAAGCCATTGCCTATGTTTATATATGTGGCGCCTAACCTATCGCCTAAGTAAGGCAGTAAGCATAGGCAATGGTATAAACGGCCCCTAACCTGTCGCCTATGTTGATATAGGCGGCGCCAAATCCATCGCATATGTTGACATAGACGGCACCTAACCTATCCCCTAAGGCAGTGAGCACAGGTAATGGTATAATCGGCGCCTAACCTATCGCCTATGTTGATATAGGTGGCGCCTATGGCATCGCCTATGTTTACATTGGCGGCGACTAACTTATCGCCTATGTAAGGTAGCTAGCATAGGCAATGGTATAAGCGGCGCCTAACCTATTGCCTATGTTGATATACGTGGCGCCTAAGTCATCGCCTATGTTTAAGTAGGCGGCGGCTAATATATCGCCTAAGTGAGGTAGTAAGCATAGGCAATGGTATAAGCGGCGCCAAACCTAATGCCAATGTTGATATAGGCAGCGCCTAAGCCATCGCCTATGTTGACATAGGCGGTGCCTAACCTATCCCCTTATTCAGGTAGTGAGCATAGGAAATGGTATAAGCGGTGCCTATACTATCGCCTATGTTGTTATAGGCGGCGCCTACGCCATTACCTATGTTCACATAGTCGGAGCCTAACCTATCAACTATGTCAGGCAGTGAGCATAGCAAATCGTATAAGCGGCGCCTAAGCTATCGCCTATGTTGATATAGGGGGCGCCTAACCTATCGCCTAAGTGGGGAGGTGAGCATAGGCAATGGTATAAGCGGCGCCCAACCTATCGCCTATGTTGATATAGGAGGCGCCTAAACCATCGCCTATGTTAACATATGTTGCGCCTAACCTATCGCCAAAGTGAGGCACTGAGCATAGGCAATGGTATAAGCGACGCCTAACCTATCGCCTATGTTGATATAGGCAGCGCCTAAGCCATCGCCTATGTTGACATAGGAGGCGCCAAACCTATCGCCTAAGTGAGGTAGTGAGCATAGATAATGGTATAAGCGGCGCCTAACCTATCGCCTATGTTGATATAGGAGGCACCTCTGCCATCGCCTAAGTGAGGCAGTGAGCATAGCCAATGGTATAAGCGGTGCCTAACCTATCGCCTATGTTGATACAGGCAGCGCCTAAGAGATCGGCTATGTTGACTTAGGAGGCGCCTAACCTATCGCCTAAGTATGGCGGTGAGCATAGGCAATAGTATAAGCGGCGCATAACTTATCGCCTATGTTGATATAGGTGGCGCCTAAGCCAGTGCCTATGTTGACATAGACCCAGCCTAACCTATCGCCTAAGTGAGAAAGTGTGCATAGGTAATGGGATAAGAGGTGCTTATCTATCGCCTATGTTGATATAGGTGGCCAATAATCCATCACCTATGTTGACATAGAAGGCGCCTAACCTATCGCCTAAGTGAGGAAGTGAGCATAGGTAATGGTATAAGCGACGCCTAACTTATCGCCAATGTTGAAATAGGTGGCCCCTATGGCATCGCTTATGTTTACATAGGCGGCGCCTAACCTATCGCCTAAGTATGGCAGCGACCATAGGAAATGGTATAAGCGGCGCCTAACCTATTGCCTATGTTGATATACGTGGAGCCTAAGCCATTGCCTATGTATATATATGCGGTGCCCAACCTATCGACTAAGTGAGGTAGTAAGCATAGGCAATGGTATAAGCGGCGCCTAACCTATCGCCAATGTAGATAAAGGCGATGCCTAACCCATCGCCTATGTTGACGTAGGCGGTGCCTAACCTATCTCCTAATTGAGGCAGTGGGCATAGGCAATGGTATAAGCATCGCCTAGCCTATCGCCTATGTAGATATAGGCGGCGCCTATTCCATCGCCTATATTGACATAGGCGGCACCTAACCTATCGCCTAAGTGAGGCAGTGAGCATAAGTAACGGTATAAGCGGCGCCTAACCTATCGCCTATGTTGATATAAGGTGGCGCCTATGGCATCTCCTATGTTTACATAGGCGGCGCATAACCTATTGCCTTAGTGAGGCAGCAAGAATAGGCAATGGTATAAGAGGCGCCTAACCTATCGCCTATGTTGATATAGGCGGTGCCTAAGCGATCGCCTATGTTGACATAGGCGGCGCCTAACCTATCGCCTAAGTGAGGCAGTGAGAATAGGCAATGGTATAAGAGGCACCTAATCTGTCGCCTATGTTGACATAGGTGGCGCCTATGGCAGCGCCTATGGCATCGCGTATGTTTACATATGAGACGCCTAACTTATCGCCTAAGTGAGGAAGCTAACATAGGCAATGGTATAAGCGGCGCCTAACCTATCGCCTATGTTGATATACGTGGCTCCTAAGCCATCGCCTATGTTTAATTAGGCGTCGGCTAATCTATCGCCTAAGTTAGGCAGTAAGCATAGGCAATGGTATAAGCAGAGCCTAACCTAACACCTATATTTATATAGGCAGCGACTAAGCCAACGCCTATGTTGACGTAGGCGGTGCCTAACCTATAGCCTAATTGAGGAAGTGAGCATAGGTAATGGTATAAGCGGCGCCTAACCTATCGACTATGTTGATATAGGCGGCGCCTATGCCATTGCCTATGTTTACATAGACGGAGCCTAACCTATCACCTATGTCAGGTAGTGAGCAAAGGAAATGGTATAAGAGGCGCCTAACCTATCGCCTATGTTGACATAGGAAACGCCTAAGACATTGTCTATGTTGACATAGGCTGCGCCTAACCTATCGCCTAAGTGAGGCGGTAAGCATAGGCAATGGTATAAGTGGCGCCTATCCTATCTCCTATGTTGATATAGGAGGCGCCTAAACCATCGCCTATGTTATCATAGGTGGCTCCTAACCTATCGCCAAATTGAGGCACTGAGCATAGGCAATGGCATAAGCGGTGCCTAACCTATCGCCTATGTTGACATAGGCGGCACCTAAGCCATCGCCTATATTGACGTAGGCGGTGCCTAACCTATCTCCTAATTGTGGCAGTGGGCATTGGCAATGGAATAAGCATCGCCAAACCTATCGCCTATGTTGATATAGGCGGCGCCTAAGCCATCGCCTATATTGACATAGGCGGCACGTAACCTATCGCCTAAGTGAGGCAGAGAGCATAGGTAATGGTATAAGCAGCGCCTAACCTATCGCCTATGTTGATATAGGTGGCGCCTATGGCATCTCCAATGTCTACATAGGCTGCGCCTAACCTATCGCCTTAGTGAGGCAGCAAGCATAGTCAATGGTATAAGCGGCGCCTAACCTATCGCCTATGTTGATATAGGCGGCGCCTATGGCATCTCCTATGTTTACATAGACGGCGCCTAACCTATCCCCTTAGTGAGGCAGCAAGCATAGGCAATGGTATAAGCGGCGCCTAACCTATCGGCTATGTTGCTATAGGCGGCGCCTAAGCGATCGCCTATGTTGACATAGGCGGCGCCTAACCTATCGCCTAAGTGAGGTAGTGAGAATAGGCAATGGTATGTGCGGCGCCTAACATGTCGCCTATGTGGACATAGACGGAGCCTAACCTATCGCCTATGTGAGGAAGTAAGCATAGGAAATAGTATAAGCGGCGCCTAACCTATCGCGTATGTTGACATAGGCGGCGCCTAACCTATCGCCTAAGTGATGCAGTGAGTATAGGAAATGGTATAAGCGGCGCCTAACCTATCGCCTATGTTAAAATAGGCGGCACCTAAACTATTGCCTATGTAAGATGGTGAGCATAGAAAATGGTATAAGCGGCGTATAACCTATCGCCTATGCTGATAGAGGTGGCGCCTAAGACATTGCCTATGGTAACATAGACGGAGCCTAACCTAACGCCTAAGTAACGCAGTGGCCATAGGTAATGGTATAAGTGGCACCTAACCTATCACCTATTTTGATATAGGTGGCGCCTAAGCCCAAGTGAGGCAGTGAGCATAGGCAATGGTATAAGCGTTGCCTAACCTATCTTCTATGCTGATATAGACGACGCCTAAGCCATCGCCTATGTTGACATAGGCGATGCCTAACCTATCGCGTAATTGAGGCAGTGAGCATAGGAAATGGTATCAGCGGTGCCTAACCTATCGCCTATGTTGATATAGGTGGCACCTAAGCGATCATGTATGTTGAAATAGGTGGAGCCTAACCTATCACCTATGTGAGGCAGTGATAATTGGAAATGGTATAACCGGCACCTAACCTATCACCTATGTTGATATAGGTGGCGCCTAACCTATCGCGTAAGTGAGGCAGTGAGCATAGGCAATGGTATAAGCAGCGCCTAACCTATCGCCTATGTTGATATAGGCGGCGCCTAAGCCATCGCCAATGTTGACATAGGCGGCGCCTAACCTATCGCCTAAGTGAGTAAGTGAGCATAGGTAATGGTATAAGCGACGCCTAACTTATCGCCAATGTTGAAATAGGTGGCCCCTATGGCATCGCTTATGTCTACATAGGCGGCGCCTAACCTATCTCCTAAGTATGGCAGCGACCATAGGCAATGGTATAAGCGGCGCCTAACCTATTGCCTATGTTGATATACGTGGAGCCTAAGCCATTGCCTATGTATATATATGCGGCACCCAACCTATCGACTAAGTGAGGTAGTAAGCATAGGCAATGGTATAAGCGGCGCCTAACCTATCGCCAATGTAGATAAAGGCGACGCCTAACCCATCGCCTATGTTGACGTAGGCGGTGCCTAACCTATCTCCTAATTGAGGCAGTGGGCATAGGAAATCGTATAAGCATCGCCTAGCCTATCGCCTATGTAGATATAGGCGGCGCCTATTCCATCGCCTATATTGACATAGGCGGCACCTAACCTATCGCCTAAGTGAGGCAGTGAGCATAAGTAACGGTATAAGCGGCGCCTAACCTATCGCCTATATTGATATAAGGTGGCGCCTATGGCATCTCCTATGTTTACATAGGCGGCGCATAACCTATCGCCTTAGTGAGGCAGCAAGAATAGGCAATGGTATAAGAGGCGCCTAACCTATCGCCTATGTTGATATAGGCGGTGCCTAAGCGATCGCCTATGTTGACATAGGCGGCGCCTAACCTATCGCCTAAGTGAGGCGGTGAGAATAGGCAATGGTATAAGCGGCACCTAATCTGTCGCCTATGTTGACATAGGTGGCGCCTATGGCAGCGCCTATGGCATCGCGTATGTTTACATATGAGACGCCTAACTTATCGCCTAAGTGAGGAAGCTAACATAGGCAATGGTATAAGCGGCGCCTAACCTATCGCCTATGTTGATATACGTGGCTCCTAAGCCATCGCCTATGTTTAATTAGGCGTCGGCTAATCTATCGCCTAAGTTAGGCAGTAAGCATAGGCAATGGTATAAGCAGAGCCTAACCTAACACCTATATTTATATAGGCAGCGACTAAGCCAACGCCTATGTTGACGTAGGCGGTGCCTAACCTATAGCCTAATTGAGGAAGTGAGCATAGGTAATGGTATAAGCGGCGCCTAACCTATCGACTATGTTGATATAGGCGGCGCCTATGCCATTGCCTATGTTTACATAGACGGAGCCTAACCTATCACCTATGTCAGGTAGTGAGCAAAGGAAATGGTATAAGTGGCGCCTAACCTATCGCCTATGTTGACATAGGCAACGCCTAAGACATTGTCTATGTTGACATAGGCTGCGCCTAACCTATCGCCTAAGTGAGGCGGTAAGCATAGGCAATGGTATAAGTGGCGCCTATCCTATCTCCTATGTTGATATAGGAGGCGCCTAAACCATCGCCTATGTTATCATAGGTGGCTCCTAACCTATCGCCAAATTGAGGCACTGAGCATAGGCAATGGCATAAGCGGTGCCTAACCTATCGCCTATGTTGACATAGGCGGCACCTAAGCCATCGCCTATATTGACGTAGGCGGCGCCTAACCTATCTCCTAATTGAGGCAGTGGGCATTGGCAATGGAATAAGCATCGCCAAACCTATCGCCTATGTTGATATAGGCGGCGCCTAAGCCATCGCCTATATTGACATAGGCGGCACGTAACCTATCGCCTAAGTGAGGCAGAGAGCATAGGTAATGGTATAAGCAGCGCCTAACCTATCGCCTATGTTGATATAGGTGGCGCCTATGGCATCTCCAATGTCTACATAGGCTGCGCCTAACCTATCGCCTTAGTGAGGCAGCAAGCATAGTCAATGGTATAAGCGGCGCCTAACCTATCGCCTATGTTGATATAGGCGGCGCCTATGGCATCTCCTATGTTTACATAGACGGCGCCTAACCTATCCCCTTAGTGAGGCAGCAAGCATAGGCAATGGTATAAGCGGCGCCTAACCTATCGGCTATGTTTCTATAGGCGGCGCCTAAGCGATCGCCTTTGTTGACATAGGCGGCGCCTAACCTATCGCCTAAGTGAGGTAGTGAGAATAGGCAATGGTATGTGCGGCGCCTAACATGTCGCCTATGTGGACATAGACGGAGCCTAACCTATCGCCTATGTGAGGAAGTAAGCATAGGAAATAGTATAAGCGGCGCCTAACCTATCGCGTATGTTGACATAGGCGGCGCCTAACCTATCGCCTAAGTGATGCAGTGAGTATAGGAAATGGTATAAACGGCGCCTAACCTATCGCCTATGTTAAAATAGGCGGCACCTAAACTATTGCCTATGTAAGATGGTGAGCATAGGAAATGGTATAAGCGGCGTATAACCTATCGCCTATGCTGATAGAGGTGGCGCCTAAGACATTGCCTATGGTAACATAGATGGAGCCTAACCTAACGCCTAAGTAACGCAGTGGCCATAGGTAATGGTATAAGTGGCACCTAACCTATCACCTATTTTGATATAGGTGGCGCCTAAGACCAAGTGAGGCAGTGAGCATAGGCAATGGTATAAGCGTTGCCTAACCTATCTTCTATGCTGATATAGACGACGCCTAAGCCATCGCCTATGTTGACATAGGCGATGCCTAACCTATCGCGTAATTGAGGCAGTGAGCATAGGAAATGGTATCAGCGGTGCCTAACCTATCGCCTATGTTGATATAGGTGGCACCTAAGCGATCATCTATGTTGAAATAGGTGGAGCCTAACCTATCACCTATGTGAGGCAGTGATAATTGGAAATGGTATAACCGGCACCTAACCTATCACCTATGTTGATATAGGTGGCGCCTAACCTATCGCGTAAGTGAGGCAGTGAGCATAGGCAATGGTATAAGCAGCGCCTAACCTATCGCCTATGTTGATATAGGCGGCGCCTAAGCCATCGCCAATGTTGACATAGGCGGCGCCTAACCTATCGCCTAAGTGAGGAAGTGAGCATAGGTAATGGTATAAGCGACGCCTAACTTATCGCCAATGTTGAAATAGGTGGCCCCTATGGCATCGCTTATGTCTACTTAGGCGGCGCCTAACCTATCTCCTAAGTATGGCAGCGACCATAGGCAATGGTATAAGCGGCGCCTAACCTATTGCCTATGTTGATATACGTGGAGCCTAAGCCATTGCCTATGTATATATATGCGGCACCCATCCTATCGACTAAGTTAGGTAGTAAGCATAGGCAATGGTATAAGCGGCGCCTAACCTATCGCCAATGTAGATAAAGGCGACGCCTAACCCATCGCCTATGTTGACGTAGGCGGTGCCTAACCTATCTCCTAATTGAGGCAGTGGGCATAGGAAATCGTATAAGCATCGCCTAGCCTATCGCCTATGTAGATATAGGCGGCGCCTATTCCATCGCCTATATTGACATAGGCGGCACCTAACCTATCGCCTAAGTGAGGCAGTGAGCATAAGTAACGGTATAAGCGGCGCCTAACCTATCGCCTATATTGATATAAGGTGGCGCCTATGGCATCTCCTATGTTTAGATAGGCGGCGCATAACCTATCGCCTTAGTGAGGCAGCAAGAATAGGCAATGGTATAAGAGGCGCCTAACCTATCGCCTATGTTGATATAGGCGGTGCCTAAGCGATCGCCTATGTTGACATAGGCGGCGCCTAACCTATCGCCTAAGTGAGGCGGTGAGAATAGCCAATGGTATAAGCGGCACCTAACCTGTCGCCTATGTTGACATAGGTGGCGCCTATGGCAGCGCCTATGGCATCGCGTATGTTTACATATGAGACGCCTAACTTATCGCCTACGTGAGGAAGCTAACATAGGCAATGGTATAAGCGGCGCCTAACCTAACGCCTATATTGATATAGGCAGCGACTAAGCCATCACCTATGTTGACGTAGGCGGTGCCTAACCTATAGCCTAATTGTGGAAGTGAGCATAGGTAATGGTATAAGCGGCGCCTATACTATCGACTATGTTGATATAGGTGGCGCCTATGCCATTGCCTATGTTTACATAGACGGAGCCTAACCTATCGCCTATGTCAGGCAGTGAGCATCGGAAATGGTATAAGAGGTGCCTAACCTATCGCCTATGTTGACATAGGCAACGCCTAAGACATTGTCTACGTTGACATAGGCTGCGCCTAACCTATCGCCTAAGTGAGGCGGTAAGCATAGGCAATGGTATAAGCGGCGCCTATCCTATCTCCTATGTTGATATAGGAGGCGCGTAAACCATCGCCTATGTTATCATAGTTGGCTCCTAACCTATCGCCAAATTGAGGCACTGAGCATAGGCAATGGCATAAGCGGTGCCTAACCTATCGCCTATGTTGACATAGGCGGCACCTAAGCCATCGCCTATATTGACGTAGGTGGTGCCTAACCTATCTCCTAATTGAGGCAGTGGGCATAGGCAATGGAATAACCATCGCCAAACCTATCGCCTATGTTGATATAGGCGGCGCCTAAGCCATCGCCTATATTGACATAGGCGGCACCTAACCTATCGCCTAAGTGAGGTAGAGAGCATAGGTAATGGTATAAGCAGCGCCTAACCTATCGCCTATGTTGATATAGGTGGCGCCTATGGCATCTCCAATGTCTACATACGCGGCGCCTAACCTATCGCCTTAGTGAGGCATCAAGCATAGGCAATGGTATAAGCGGCGCCTAACCTATCGCCTATGTTGATATAGGCGGCGCCTATGGCATCTCCTATGTTTACATAGACGGCGCCTAACTTATCGCCTTAGTGAGGCAGCAAGCATAGGCAATGGTATAAGCGGCGCCTAACCTATCGGCTATGTTGCTATAGGCGGCGCCTAAGCGATCGCCTATGTAGACATAGGCGGCGCCTAACCTATCGCCTAAGTGAGGTAGTGAGAATAGGCAATGGTATGTGCGGCGCCTAACATGTCGCCTATGTGGACATAGACGGAGCCTAACCTATCGCCTATGTGAGGAAGTAAGCATAGGAAATAGTATAAGCGGCGCCTAACCTATCGCGTATGTTGACATAGGCGGCGCCTAACCTATCGCCTAAGTGATGCAGTGAGTATAGGCAATGGTATAAGTGGCCCCTAACCTATCGCCTATGTTAAAATAGGCGGCACCTAAACTATTGCCTATGTAAGATGGTGAGCATAGGAAATGGTATAAGCGGCGCATAACCTATCGCCTATGTTGATAGAGGTGGCGCCTAAGACATTGCCTATGGTAACATAGACGGAGCCTAACCTAACGCCTAAGTAACGAAGTGGCCATAGGTAATGGTATAAGTGGCACCTAACCTATCGCCTATATTGATATAGGTGGCGCCTAAGCCATCACCTATGTTGACATAGAAGGTGCCTAACCTATCGCCCAAGTTAGGCAGTGAGCATAGGCAATGGTATAAGCGTTGCCAAACCTATCTCCTATGCTGATATAGACGACGCCTAAGCCATCGCCTATGTTGACATAGGCGATGCCTAACCTATCGCGTAATTGAGGCAGTGAGCATAGGAAATGGTATAAGCGGCGCCTAACCTATCGCCTATCTTGATATAGGTGGCACCTAAGCGATCACCTATGTTGAAATAGGTGGAGCCTAACCTATCACCTATGTGAGGCAGTGATAATTGGAAATGGTATAACCGGCACCTAACCTATCACCTATGTTGATATAGGTGGCGCCTAACCTATCGCGTAAGTGAGGCAGTGAGCATAGGCAATGGTATAAGCAGCCCCTCACCTATCGCCTATGTTGATATAGGCGGCGCCTAAGCCATCGCCAATGTTGACATAAGCGGCGCCTAACCTATCGCCTATGTTGATATAGGCAGCACCATATACATTGCCTCTGTTGTCATAGGTGGCGTCTAACCTATCGCCTAAGTGAGGCCGTGAGCATAGACAATGGTATAACCGGCGCCTAACCTATCGCCTATGTTGACATACGCGGCACCTAAGCCATCGCTTATATTGACGTAGGCGGTGCGTAACCTATCTCCTAATTGAGGCAGTGGGCATAGGCAATGGAATAAGCATCGCCAAAACCTATCGCCTATGTTGATATAGGCGGCGCCTAAGCCATCGCCTATATTGACATAGGCGGCACCTAACCTATCGCCTAAGTGAGGCAGAGAGCATAGGTAATCGTATAAGCAGCGCCTAACCTATCGCCTATCTTAATATAGGTGGCGCCTATGGCATCTCCAATGTCTACATAGGCGGCGCCTAAACTATCGCCTTAGTGAGGCAGCAAGCATAGGCAATGGTATAAGCGGCGCCTAACCTATCGCCTATGTTGATATAGGCGGCGCCTATGGCATCTCCTATGTTTACATAGACGGCGCATACCTATCGCCTTAGTGAGGCAGCAAGCATAGGCAATGGTATAAGCGGCGCCTAACCTATCGGCTATGTTTCTATAGGCGGCGCCTAAGCGATCGCCTATGTTGACATAGGCGGCGCCTAACCTATCGCCTAAGTGAGGTAGTGAGAATAGGAAATGGTATGTGCGGCGCCTAACATGTCGCCTATGTGGACATAGACGGAGCCTAACCTATCGCCTATGTGAGGAAGTAATCATAGGAAATAGTATAAGCGGCGCCTAACCTATCGCGTATGTTGACATAGGCGGCGCCTAACCTATCGCCTAAGTGATGCAGTGTGTATAGGCAATGGTATAAGCGGCGCCTAACCTATCGCCTATGTTAAAATAGGCGGCACCTAAACTATTGCCTATGTAAGATGGTGAGCATAGGAAATGGTATAAGCGGCGCATAACCTATCGCCTATGTTGATAGAGGTGGCACCTAAGACATTGCCTATGGTAACATAGACGGAGCCTAACCTAACGCCTAAGTAACGCAGTGGCCATAGGTAATGGTATAAGTAGCACCTAACCTATCGCCTATTTTGGTATAGGTGGCACCTAAGCCATCACCTATGTTGACATAGAAGGTGCCTAACCTATCACCCAAGTGAGGCAGTGAGCATAGGCAATGGTATAAGCGTTGCCTAACCTATCTCCTATGCTGATATAGACGACGCCTAAGCCATCGCCTATGTTGACATAGGCGATGCCTAACCTATCGCGTAATTGAGGCAGTGAGCATAGGAAATGGTATAAGCGGCGCCTAACCTATCGCCTATGTTGATATAGGTGGTACCTAAGAGATCACCTATGTTGAAATAGGTGGAGCCTAACCTATCACCTATGTTAGGCAGTGATAATTGGAAATGGTATAACCGGCACCTAACCTATCACCTATGTTGATATAGGTGACGCCTAACCTATCGCGTAAGTGAGGAAGTGAGCATAGGCAATGGTATAAGCAGCGCCTAACCTATCGCCTATATTGATATAGGCGGCGCCTAAGCCATCGCCAATGTTGACATAGGCGGCGCCTAACCTATCGCCTATGTTGATATAGGCAGCACCATATACATTGCCTCTGTTGACATAGGTGGCGTCTAACCTATCGTCTAAGAGAGGCAGTGAGCATAGACAATGGTATAAGCGGCGCCTAACCTATCACCTATGTTGATATAGGTGGCACCTAAGCGATCTCCTAAGTTAGGAAGTTAGCATAGGCAATGGTATAAGTGGCGCCTAACCTATCGCCTATGTTGATATAGGCGGAGCCTAAGCGATCGCCTATATTGACAAAGGCGGCACCTAACCTATCTCCAAAGTGAGGCGGTGAGCATAGGCAATGGTATAGGTTGCGCCTAACTTGTTGCCTATGTTGGTATACGCGGCGCCTAATCCATCGACTATGTGGACATAGGCGGAACCTAACCTATCGCCTAAGTGAGGCAGTGAGCTTAGGTAATGCCATAAGCGACGCCTAACCTATCGCCTATCTTGATATAGGTGGCACCTAAGCGATCACCTATGTTGAAATAGGTGGAGCCTAACCTATCACCTATGTGAGGCAGTGATAATTGGAAATGGTATAACCGGCACCTAACCTATCACCTATGTTGATATAGGTGGCGCCTAACCTATCGCGTAAGTGAGGCAGTGAGCATAGGCAATGGTATAAGCAGCCCCTAACCTATCGCCTATGTTGATATAGGCGGCGCCTAAGCCATCGCCAATGTTGACATAAGCGGCGCCTAACCTATCGCCTATGTTGATATAGGCAGCACCATATACATTTCCTCTGTTGTCATAGGTGGCGTCTAACCTATCGCCTAAGTGAGGCAGTGAGCATAGACAACTGTATAACCGGCGCCTAACCTATCGCCTATGTTGACATACGCGGCACCTAAGCCATCGCCTATATTGACATAGGCGGTGCGTAACCTATCTCCTAATTGAGGCAGTGGGCATAGGCAATGGAATAAGCATCGCCAAAACCTATCGCCTATGTTGATATAGGCGGCGCCTAAGCCATCGCCTATATTGACATAGGCGGCACCTAACCTATCGCCTAAGTGAGGCAGAGAGCATAGGTAATCGTATAAGCAGCGCCAAACCTATCGCCTATGTTAATATAGGTGGCGCCTATGGCATCTCCAATGTCTACATAGGCGGCGCCTAAACTATCGCCTTAGTGAGGCAGCAAGCATAGGCAATGGTATAAGCGGCGCCTAACCTATCGCCTATGTTGATATAGGCGGCGCCTATGGCATCTCCTATGTTTACATAGACGGCGCCTAACCTATCGCCTTAGTGAGGCAGCAAGCATAGGCAATGGTATAAGCGGCGCCTAACCTATCAGCTATGTTGCTATAGGCGGCGCCTAAGCGATCGCCTATGTTGACATAGGCGGCGCCTAACCTATCGCCTAAGTGAGGTAGTGAGAATAGGAAATGGTATGTGCGGCGCCTAACATGTCGCCTATGTGGACATAGACGGAGCCTAACCTATCGCCTATGTGAGGAAGTAATCATAGGAAATAGTATAAGCGGCGCCTAACCTATCGCGTATGTTGACATAGGCGGCGCCTAACCTATCGCCTAAGTGATGCAGTGTGTATAGGCAATGGTATAAGCGGCGCCTAACCTATCGCCTATGTTAAAATAGGCGGCACCTAAACTATTGCCTATGTAAGATGGTGAGCATAGGAAATGGTATAAGCGGCGCATAACCTATCGCCTATGTTGATAGAGGTGGCACCTAAGACATTGCCTATGGTAACATAGACGGAGCCTAACCTAACGCCTAAGTAACACAGTGGCCATAGGTAATGGTTTAAGTAGCACCTAACCTATCACCTATTTTGATATAGGTGGCACCTAAGCCATCACCTATGTTGACATAGAAGGTGCCTAACCTATCACCCAAGTGAGGCAGTGAGCATAGGCAATGGTATAAGCGTTGCCTAACCTATCTCCTATGCTGATATAGACGACGCCTAAGCCATCGCCTATGTTGACATAGGCGATGCCTAACCTATCGCGTAATTGAGGCAGTGAGCATAGGAAATGGTATAAGCGGCGCCTAACCTATCGCCTATGTTGATATAGGTGGTACCTAAGCGATCACCTATGTTGAAATAGGTGGAGCCTAACCTATCACCTATGTTAGGCAGTGATAATTGGAAATGGTATAACCGGCACCTAACCTATCACCTATGTTGATATAGGTGACGCCTAACCTATCGCGTAAGTGAGGCAGTGAGCATAGGCAATGGTATCTGCAGCGCCTAACCTATCGCCTATATTGATATAGGCGGCGCCTAAGCCATCGCCAATGTTGACATAGGCGGCGCCTAACCTATCGCCTATGTTGATATAGGCAGCACCATATACATTGCCTCTGTTGACATAGGTGGCGTCTAACCTATCGTCTAAGTGAGGCAGTGAGCATAGACAATGGTATAAGCGGCGCCTAACCTATCACCTTTGTTGATATAGGTGGCACCTAAGCGATCTCCTAAGTTAGGAAGTTAGCATAGGCAATGGTATAAGTGGCGCCTAACCTATCGCCTATGTTGATATAGGCGGAGCCTAAGCGATCGCCTATATTGACAAAGGCGGCACCTAACCTATCTCCAAAGTGAGGCGGTGAGCATAGGCAATGGTATAGGTTGCGCCTAACTTGTTGCCTATGTTGGTATACGCGGCGCCTAATCCATCGACTATGTGGACATAGGCGGAACCTAACCTATCGCCTAAGTGAGGCAGTGAGCTTAGGTAATGCCATAAGCGACGCCTAACCTATCGCCAATGTTGATATAGGAGGCGCCTATGGCATCGCTTATGATTACATAGGCGGCGCCTAACCTATAGCCTAAGTGAGGCAGCGAGCTTAGGCAATGGTATAAACAGCGCCTAACCTATATCAACATTGGCAATACGTGGCGCCTAACCTATCCACTATGTTGACATACGTGCCGCCTAAGCCATTGCCTATGTTTATATATGCGGCGCCTAACCTATCGCCTAAGTAAGGCAGTAAGCATAGGCAATGGTATAAGCGGCCCCTAGCCTGTTGCCTTTGTTGACATAGGCGGAGCCTAAGTGATCGCCTATGTTGACATATGCGGCACCTAACCTATCTCCTAAGTGAGGCGGTGAGCATAGGCAATGGTATAAGCTGCGCCTAACCTGTCGCCTATGTTGGTATACGCGGCGCCTAATCTATCGACTATGTTGACTTAGGAGGCACCTAACCTATCTCCTAAGTGACGCAGTAAGCATAGGTAATGGTATAAGCGACGCCTAACCTATCACCAATGTTGATATAGGTGGCTCCTATGACATCGCTTATGTTTACATAGGCAGCGCCTAACCTATCGCCTAAGTGAGGCAGCGAGCATAGACAATGGTATAAGCGGCGCCTAACCTATCGTATATGTTGATATATGTGGCGCCTAAGCCATTGCCTATGTTTATATATGCGACGCCCAACCTATCGACTAAGTAAGGCAGTAAGCATAGGCAATGGTATGAGTGGCGCCTAACCTATCGCCAATGTTGATATAGGTGGCGCCTAAGCCATCGCCAATGTTGACGTAGGCGGTGCCTAACCGATCGCCTAATTGAGGCCGTGAGCATAGGTAATGGTATAAGCATCGCCTAACCTATCGCCTATGTTGATATAGGCGGCGCCTAAGCCATCGCCTATATTAACATAGGCAGCACCTATCCTATCGCCTATGTGAGTCAGTGAGCATAGGTAATGGTAGAAGCGGAGCGTAACCAATCACCTATGTTGATATAGGTGGAGCATATGGAATCTCCTATGTTTACATAGGCGACGCCTAACCTATCGCCTTAGTGAGGCAGTAAGCATAGGCAATGGTATAAGCGTCGCCTCACCTATCGCGTATGTTGACATAGGCGGTGCCTAACCTATCGCCTAAATGACGCAGTGAGAATAGGCAATGGTATAAGCGGCGCCTAACCTGTCGCCTATGTTGATATAGGCGGTGCCTAATCCATCGACTATGTTGACATAGGCGGCACCTAACCTATCGCCTAAGTGAGGCAATGAGCATAGGTAATGGTATAAGCGGCGCCTAACCTATCGCCTATGTTGACATAGGTGGCGCCTATGGCATCGCTTATGTATACATAGGCGGCACCTAACCTATCACCTAAGTGAGGCAGCGAGCATAGGCAATGGTACAAGCAGCGCCTAACCTATCGCCTATGGTGACATACGTGGCGCCTAAGCCATTGCCTATGTTTATATATGCGGCGCCTAACCTATCGCCTAAGTAAGGCAGTAAGCATAGGCAATGGTATAAGCGGCCCCTAACCTGTCGCCTATGATTATATAGGCGGCGCCAAATCCATCGCATATGTTGATATAGGCGGCACCTAACCTATCCTCTAAGGCAGTGAGCATAGGTAATGGTATAAGCGGCGCCTAACCTATCGCCTATGTTGATATAGGTGGCGCCTATGGCATCGCCTATGTTTACATTGGCGGCGACTAACTTATCGCCTAAGTAAGGCAGCTAGCATAGGCAATGGTATAAGCGGCGCCTAACCTATCGACTATGTTGATATACGTGGCGCCTAAGTCATCGTCTATGTTTAAGTAGGCGGCGGCTAATATATCGCCTAAGTGAGGTAGTAAGCATAGGCAATGGTATAAGCGGCGCAAAACCTAATGCCAATGTTGATATAGGCAGCGCCTAAGCCATCGCCTATGTTGACATAGGCGGTGCCTAACCTATCCCCTAATTGAGGTAGTGAGTATAGGAAATGGTATAAGCGGTGCCTATACTATCGCCTATGTTGATATAGGCGGTGCCTACGCCATTACCTATGTTCTCATAGACGGAGCCTAACCTATCGACTATGTCAGGCAGTGAGCATAGCAAATCGTATAAGCGGCACCTAAGCTATCGCTTATGTTGATATAGGCTGAGCCAAACCTAACGCCTAAGTGAGGAGGTGAGCATAGGCAATGGTATAAGCGGCGCCTAACCTATCGCCTATGTTGATATATGAGGCGCCTAAACCATCGCCTATGTTATCATATGTGGCGCCTAACCTATCGCCAAAGTGAGGCACTGAGCATAGGCAATGGTATAAGCGACGCCTAACCTATCGCCTATGTTGATATAGGCAGCGCCTAAGCCATCACCTATGTTGACATAGGAGGCTCCAAACCTATCTCCTAAGTGAGGTAGTGAGCATAGATAATGGTATAAGCGGCGCCTAACCTATCGCCTATGTTGATATAGGAGGCACCTCTGCCATCGCCTAAGTGAGGCAGTGAGCATAGCCAATGGTATAAGCGGTGCCTAACCTATTGCCTATGTTGATATAGGCGGCGCCTAAGAGATCGCCAATGTTGACATAGGCGACGCCTAACCTATCGCCTAAGTATAGCGGTGAGCATAGGCAATAGTATAAGCGGCGCATAACTTATCGCCTATGTTGATATAGGTGGCGCCTAAGCCAGTGCCTATGTTGACATAGACCCAGCCTAACCTATCGCCTAAGTGAGAAAGTGTGCATAGGTAATGGGATAAGAGGCGCTTATCTATCGCCTATGTTGATATAGGTGGCGCCTAATCCATCACCTATGTTGACATAGAAGGCGCCTAACCTATCGCCTAAGTGAGGAAGTGAGCATAGGTAATGGTATAAGCGACACCTAACATATCGCCAATGTTGAAATAGGTGGCCCCTATGGCATCGCTTATGTTTACATAGGCGGCGCCTAACCTATCGCCTAAGTCTGGCAGCGAGCATAGGCAATGGTATAAGCGGCGCCTAACCTATCGCCTATGTTGATATACGTGGAGCCTAAGCCATTGCCTATGTATATATATGCGGCGCCCAACCTATCGACTAAGTGAGGTAGTAAGCATAGGCAATGGTATAAGCGGCGCCTAACCTATCGCCAATGTAGATAAAGGCGGCGCCTAAGACATCGCCTATGTTGATGTAGGCGGTGCCTAACCTATCTCCTAATTGAGGCAGTGGGCATAGGCAATGGTATAAGCATCGCCTAGCCTATCGCTTATGTAGATATAGGCGGCGCCTAATCCATCACCTATATTGACATAGGCGGCACCTAACCTATCGCCTAAGTGAGGCAGTGAGCATAAGTTATGGTATAACCGGCGCCTAACCTATCGCCTATGTTGATATACGTGGCGCCTATGGCATCTCCTATGATTACATAGGCGGCGCATAACCTATCGCCTTAGTGAGGCAGCAAGAATAGGCAATGGTATAAGCGGCGCCTAACCTATCGCCTATGTTGATATAGGCGGTGCCTAAGCGATCGCCTATGTTGACATAGGCGGCGCCTAACCTGTCGCCTAAGTGAGGCGGTGAGAATAGGCAATGGTATAAGCGGCACCTAACCTGTCGCCTATGTTGACATAGGTGGCGCCTATGGCAGCGCCTATGGCATCGCGTATGTTTACATAGGAGACGCCTAACTTTTCGCCTAAGTGAGGAAGCTAACATAGGCAGTCGTATAAGCGGCGCCTAACCTATCGCCTATGTTGATATACGTGGCTCCTAAGCCATCGCCTATGTTTAAATAGGCGGCGGCTAATCTATCGCCTAAGTTAGGCAGTAAGCATAGGCAATGGTATAAGAGGAGCCTAACCTAACGCCTATATTGATATAGGCAGCGACTAAGCCATCGCCTATGTTGACGTAGGAGGTGCCTAACCTATAGCCTAATTGAGGAAGTGAGCATAGGCAATGGTATGAGCGACGTATAACCTATCGACTATGTTGATATAGGCGGCGCCTATTCCATTGCCTATGTTTACATAGATGGAGCCTAACCTATCGCCTATTTCAGGCAGTGAGCATAGGAAATGGTATAAGAGGCGCCTAACCTATCGCCTATGTTTACATAGGCAACGCCTAAGACATTGTCTATGTTGACATAGGTTGCGCCTAACCTATCGCCTAAGTGAGGCGGTAAGCATAGGCAATTGTATAAGAGGCGCCTAACCTATCTCCTATGTTGATATAGGAGGCGCCTAAACCATTGCCTATGTTAACATAGGTGGCTCCTAACCTATCGCCAAAGTGAGGCACTGAGCATAGGCAATGGTATAAGAGGTGCCTAACCTATCACCTATGTTGATATAGGTAGCGCCTAAGTGAGGTAGTGAGCATAGACAATGGTATAAGTGGTGCCTAACCTATCGCCTATGTTGATATAGGAGGCACCTCTGCCATCGCCTAAGTGAGGCAGTGAGCATAGCCAATGGTATAAGCGACGCCTAACCTATCGCCTATGTTGATATAGGGGGTGCCTAAAGGATCACCTATGTTGACTTAGGCGGCGCCTAACCTATTGCCTTAGTAAGGCGATGAGCATAGGCAATGGTATAAGCGGCGCATAACGTATCGCCTATGTTGGTATAAGTGGTGCCTAAGCCATTGCCTATGTTGACATAGACCGAGCCTAACCAATCGCCTAAGTTAGAAAGTTAGCATAGGTAATGGTATAAGCGGCGCCTCTCTATCGCCTATATTGATATAGGTGGCGCCTAAGCCATCACCTATGTTGACATAGAAGGCGCCTAACCTATCAACTAAGTGAGGCAGTGAGCATAGCCAATGGTATAAGCGGTGCCTAACCTATCGCCTATGCTGATATAGACGGCGTCTAAGCCATCACCTATATTGACATAGGCGGTGCCTAACCTATCGCCTAATTAAGGCAGTGAGCATAGGAAATGGTATATGCGGCGCCTAACCTATCGCCTATATTTATATAGGTGGCGCCTAAGCCATCACCTATGTTTACATAGGTGGATCCTAACCTATCACCTATGTGAGGCAGTCAGAATAGGCAATGGTATAACCGACGCCTAACCTATCGCCTAAGTTGATATAGTCGGCACCTAAGCCATCGCCTATGTTGACATAGGTGGCGCCTAACCTATCGCCTAAGTGAGGCAGTGAGCATAGGCAATGGTATAAGCGACGCCTAACCTATCGCCTATGTTGATATAGGCGGTGCCTAAGCCATCGCCTATGTTGACATAGGCGGTGCCTAACCTATCGCCTATGTTGATCTAGGCAGTACATTATCCATTGCCTCTGTTGACATAGGCGGTATCTAACCTATCGCCTAAGTGAGGCAGTGAGCATAGACATTGGTATAAGCGGTGCCTAACCTATCACCTATGTTGATATAGGCGGCACCTAAGCCATCGCCTAAGTGAGGCAGTTAGCATAGGCAATGTTATAAGCGGCGCCTAACCTATCGCCTATGTTGATATAGGCGGAGACTAACAGATCGCCTATGTTGACATAGGCGGCGCCAAACCTATCTCCTAAGTGAGGCAGTGAGCATAGGCAATGGTATAAGCGGCGCCTAACCTGTCGCCTATGTTGGTATAAGCAGTGCCTAATCCATCGACTATGTTGACATAGGCGACACCTAACCTATCGCCTAAGTTAGGCAGTGAGCATAGGTAATGGTATAAGCGATGCCTAACCTATTGCTAATGTTGATATAGGTGGCGCTTATTGCATCGCTTATGGATACATAGGCGGCACCTAACCTATCGCCTAAGTGAGGCAGCGAGCATAGGCAATGGTATAAGCGGCGCCTAACCTATCGCCAATGTTGATATAGGCGGCGCCTAAGCCATCGCCTATGTTGACATTGGCGGTGCCTAACCTATCGACTAATTGAGGCAGTGACCATAAGCAATGGTATAAGCGTCGCCTAACCTATCACCTATGTTGACATAGGTGGTGCCTATGGCATCGCTTATGTTTACATAGGCGGCGCCTAACCTATCGCCTCAGTGAGGCAGCGAGCATAGGCAATGGTATAAGTGGTGTCTAACCTATCGCCTATGTTGACATACGTGACACCTAAGCCATTGCCTATGTTTATATATGTGGCGCCTAACCTATCGTCTAAGTGAGGCAGTAAGCATAGGCAATGGTATAAGCGGCCCCTAACCTATCACCTATGTTGATATAGGCACTGCCTAAGCCATCGCCTATGTTGACATAGGCGAAGCCTAATCTATCGCCTAAGTGAGGTAGTCAATATAGATAATGGTATAAGCGGCGCCTAACCTATCGCCTATGTTGATATATGAGGCACCTATGTCATCGCCTGAGTGAGGCAGTGAGCATAGCACAATGGTATAAGCGGCGCCTAACCTATCGCCTATGTTGATATAGGCGGCGCCTAAGCAATCTCCTATGTTGACTTAGGCGGCGCCTAACCTATCGCCTAAGTATGGCAGTCAGCATAGGCAATGGTATAAGCGGGGCATAACCTATCGCCTATGTTCATATAGGTGGCGCCTAAGCCATTGCCTATGTTGACATAGAAGACGCCTAACCTATCGCCTATGTTTAAATAGGCGGTGGCTAATCTATCGCCAAAGTGAGGCAGTAAGCATAGGCAATGGTATATGCGGCGCCTAACCTAATGCCTATGTTGATATAGGCAGCGCCAAACCAATCGCCTACATTGACGTAGGCAATGCCTAACCTATCGCCTAATTGAGGTAGTGAGCATAGGAATTGGTATAAGCGGCTCCTAACCTATCGGCTATGTTGATATAGGAGGCGCCTACGCCATTGCCTATGTTGACATAGATGGAGCCTAACCTATAGCCTATGTCAGGCAGTGAGCATAGGAAATGGTATAAGCAGCGCCTAACCTATCGCCTTTGTTGATATAGGCGATGCCTAAGCCATCGTCTATGTTGACATAGGCGGTGGCTAACCTATCGCCTAAGTGAGGCAGTGAGCATAGGCAATGGTATAAGCAACGCCTAACCTATCGCCTATGTTGATATAGGAGGCACCTAAACCATAGCCTATGTTAACATAGGTGGCGCCTAACCTATCGCCAAAGTAAGGCACAGAGCATAGGCAATGGTATAAGCGGTGCCTAACCTATCGCCTATAATGATATAGGCAGCGCCTAAGCCATCGCCTATATTGACATAGGCGACACCTAACCTATCGCATAAGTGAGGCAGTGAGAATAGTCAATGGTATAACCGGTGCCTAACCTATCGCCTATGTTGATATAGGCGGTGCCTAAGCCATCACCTATGTTGACATAGGTGGCGCCTAACCTATCGCCTAAGTGAGGCAGTGAGCATAGGCAATGGTATAAGCGGCGCCTAACCTATCGCCTATGTTGATATAGGCGGCGCCTAATCCATCGCCTATGTTAACTTAGGCGGCGCCTAACATATCGCCTATGTTGATATAGGCAGCACCATATCCATTGCCTCTGCTGACATAGGCGAGGCCTAACCTATCGCCTAAGCTATCGCCTAAGTGAGGTATTGAGCATAGACAATGGTATAAGTGGCGCCGAACCTATCACCTAAGTTGATATAAGAGACACCTATGCCATCGCCTATGTGAGGCAGTGAGCATAGGCAATGGTATAAGCGGCGCCTAACCTATCCACTATGTTGAAATAGGCAGCGCCTAAGCGAGCGCCTATGTTGACTTATGCGGCGCCTAACCTAGCGCCTAAGTAAGGCGGTGAGCATAGGCAATGGTATAAGCGGCTCATAACATATCTCTTATGTTGATATAGGTGGCGCCTAAGCCATTGCCTATGTTGACATAGACCGAGCCTAACCTATCGCCTATTTTTAAATAGGCGGTGGTTAATTTAAGTGAGGCAGCGAGCATAGGCAATTGTATAAGCGGCGCCTAATATATCGCCTATGTTGATATACGTGGCGCCTATGCCATTGCCTAGGTTTATATATGCGGCGCCCAACCTATCGCCTAAGTGAGGGAGTAAGCATAGGTAATGGTATAAGCGGCGCCTAAGCTATCGCCAATGTTGATATACGCTGCGCCTAAGCCATCGCCTATGTTGACGTAGGCAATGCCTAACCTATCGCCTAATTAAGGCAGTGACCATAGGCAATGGTATAAGCGTCGCCTAACCTATCGCCTGTGTGGTTATAGGCAGCGCCTAAGCCATCGCCTATATTGACATAGACGGCACCTAACGTATCGCCTAAGTGAGGCAGTGAGAATAGTCAATGGTATAACCGGCGCTTAACCTATCGCATATGTTGATATAGGCGGCGCCTAAGCCATCGCCTATGTTGACATAGGTGACGCCTAACCTATCGCCTAAGTGAGGCAGTGAGCATAGGCAATGGTGTAAGCGACGCCTAACCTATAGCCTATGTTGATATAGGCGGTGCCTAAGCCATCGCCTATGTTGACTTAGGCGGCGCCTAACATATCACCTATGTTGATATAGGCAGCACCATATCCATTGCCTCTGTTGACATAGGCGGCGTCTAACCTATCGCCTAAGTGAGGCAGTGAGAATAGACAATGGTATAAGCGGCGCCTAACCTATCACCTACGTTGATGTAAGCGGCACCTAAGCCATCGCCTATTTGAGGCAGTTAGCATAGGCAATGGTATAAGAGGCGCATAAACTATCGCCTATGTTTATATAGGCGGAGCCACAGCGATTGCCTAAGTTGATATAGGCGGCGCCTAACCTATCTCCTAAGTGAGGTGGTGAGCATAGGCAATGGTATAAGCGGCGCCTAACCTTTCGCCTATGTTGGTATAGGCGGCACCTAATCCATCGACTATATTGACATAGGCGGCACCTAAACTATCACCTAAGTGAGGCAGTCAGCATAGGTAATGGTATAAGCGGCACCTAACCTATAACCAAAGTTGATATAGGTGGTGCCTAAGCCATCGTCTATGTTGACATAGGCGTCGCCTAACCTATCGCCAAAGTGAGGTACTGAGCATAGGCAATGGTATAAGCGGCGCCTAACCTATCGCCTATGTTGATATAGGCAGTGCCTAAGCCATCGCCTATGTTGACATAGGCGATGCCTAAGCTATCGCCTAAGTGAGGTAGTGAGCATAGACAATGGTATAAGCGGCGCCGAACCTATCGCCTATGTTTATATAGGAAGCACCTATGCCATCGCCTAAGTAAAGCAGTGAGCATAGCCAATGGTATAAGCGGCGCCTAACCTTTCGCCTATGTTGATATAGGCGGCGCCTAATCGAGCGCCTATGTTGACTTATACGGTGCCTAACCTTTCGCCTATGTAAGGCGGTGAGCATAGGCAATGGTTTAAGCGGCGCATATCCTATCGCCTATGTTGATATAGGTGGCGCTTAAGCCATTACCTATGTTGACATTGACAAAGCCTAACCTATCGCCTATGTTTAAATTGGCGGTGAGCATAGGCAATTGTATAAGTGGCGCATAACCTATCGCCTATGTTGATATAGGTGGCGCCTAAGCCATTGCCTATGTTGACATCGACCGAGCCTAACCTATCGCCTAAGTTAGAAAGTGAGCATAGGCAATGGACTAAGCGGCGCCTAACCTATCGCCTATGTTGATATAGGTGGTGCCTAATCCATCACCTATGTTGACATAGGAGGCTCCTAACCTATCTCCTAAGTGAGGCAGTGAGCATAGGCAATGGTATAAGTGGCGCCTAACCTATCGCCTATGTTGATATAGGTGCCGCCAATGGCATCTCCTATGTTTAAATAGGTGGCGCCTAACCTATCGCGTTAGTGAGGCAGCAAGTATAGGCAATGGTATAAGCGGCGCCTAACCTATCGCCCATGTGAGGCAGTGATCATAGACAATGGTATAAGAGGTGCCTAACCTATCACCTATATTGATATAGGCGGCACCTAAGCCATCGCCTAAGTGAGGCAGTTAGCATAGGCAATGGTATAAGCGGCGCCTAACCTATCGCCTATGTTGATATAGGCGGCGCCTAACCGATCACCTATGTTGACATAAGCGGCGCCTAATCTATGTCCTAAGTAAGGCGGTGAGCATAGGCAATGGTATAAACGGCGCCTAACCTGTCGCCTATGTTGGTATAGGCGGCGCCTAATCCATCGACTATGTTGACATAGGCGGCACCTAACCTATCGCCTAAGTGAGGCAGTGAGCATAGGTAATGTTATAAGCGGCGCCTAACCTATCGCCTATGTTGATATACGTTGTGCCTAAGCCATTGCCTATGTTTATATATGCGGCGCCTAACCTATCGCCTAAGTGAGGCAGTAAGCAAAGGCAATGGTATAAGCGGCGCCTAACCTATCGCCTATGTTGATATAGGCGGCGCCTAAGCCATCGCCTATGTTGATGTAGGCGGTGCCTAACCTATCGCCTAATTGGCCCAATGAGCATTGACAATGGTAATAGCGGCGCCTAACCTATCTCCTATGTTGATATGGGCAGCGCCTAAGCCATCGCCTATATTGACATAGGCGGCACCTAACCTATCGCCTAAGTGAGGCAGTGAGCATAGGTAATGGTATAAGAGGCGCCTAACCTATCGTCTATATTGATATAGGTGGCACCAATTTCATCTCCTATGTTTACATAGACAGCGCCTAACGTATTTCCATAGTGAGGAAGAATGAATAGGCAATGGTATAAGCGACGCCTAACCTATCGCCTATGTTGATATAGGCGGTGCGTAAGCGATCGCCTATGTTGACATAGACGGCGCCTAACCTATCGCCTAAGTGAGGCGGTGAGAATAGGCAATGGTATAAGCGAAGCCTAACCTGTCGCCTATGATGATATAGGCGGCGCCAAATCCATCGACTATTTTAACATAGGCGGCACCTAACCTATCGCCTATGTGAGGCAGTGAGCATAGGTAATGGTTTAAGCGGTGCCTAACCTATCGCCTATGTTGACATAGGTGGCGCTTATGGCATTGCTTATGTTTACATAGACAGCGCCTAACGTATTTCCGTAGTGAGGAAGAATGAATAGGCAATAGTATAAGCGGCGCCTAACCTATCGCATATGTTGATATAGGCAGTGCCTAAGCCATCGCCTATGTTGACATAGGCGACGCCTATGCTATCGCCTAAGTGAGGTAGTGAGCATAGACAATGGTATAAGCGGCGCCGAACCTATCGCCTATGTTGATATAGGAGGCACCTATGCCATCGCCTAAGTAAAGAAGTGAGCATAGCCAATGGTATAAGCGGCGCCTAACCTATCGCCTATGTTGATATAGGCGGCGCCTAAGCGAGCGCCTATGTTGACTTATACGGTGCCTAACCTTTCGCCTAAGTAAGGCGGTGAGCATAGGCAATGGTATAAGCGGTGCATATCCTATCGCCTATGTTGATATAGGTTGCACTTAAGCCATTACCTATGTTGACATAGACCGAGCCTAACCTATCGCCTATGTTTAAAGTGGCGGTGAGCAAAGGCAATTGTATAAGCGGCGCATAACCTATCGCCTATGTTGATATAGGTGGCACCTTAGCCATTGCCTATGTTGACATAGACCGAGCCTAACCTATCGCCTAAGTTAGAAAATGAGCATTGGTAATGGACTAAGCGGCGCCTAACCTATCGCATATGTTGATATAGGTGGCGCCTAATCCATCACCTATGTTGACATAGGAGGCACCTAACCTATCGCCTAAGTGAGGCAGTGAGCATAGGCAATGGTATAAGCGGCGCCTAACCTATGGCCTATGTTGATATAGGTGGCGCCTAACCTATCGCCTTAGTGAGTCAGCACGTATAGGCAATGGTATAAGCGGCGCATAACCTATCGCCTATGTTGATATAGGCGGCGCCTAAGCGATCGCCTATGTTGACATAGGTGGTGCCTAACCTATCGCCAAATTGAGGCAGTGAGCATAAGCAATGGTATAAGCGGCGCCTAACCTATCTCCTATGTTGATATAGGCGGCGCCTATGCCATCGCCTATGTTGACATAGGTGGCACCTAACCTATCACCTAAGTAAGGCAGTGAGCATAGGTAATGGTATAAGCGGCGCCTAACATATCGCCTATTATGATATAGGTGGCGCCTATGGCAGATCCTATGTTTACATAGGCGGCGCCTAACCTATCGCCTTAGTGAGGCAGCAAGCATAGGAAATGGTATAAGAGGCGCCTAACCTAACGGCTATGTTGATATAGGCAGCGCCTAAGCGATCGCCTATATTGACATAGGCGGCACCTAACCTATCTCCTAAGTGAGTCGGTGAGAATAGGCAATGGTATAAGCGGCGCCTAACCTGTTGCCTATGTTGATATAGGTGGCACCTAATCCATCGACTATGTTGACATTGGCAGCACATAAACTATCACCTTAGTAAGGCAGTGGGAATTGGGAATGGTATAACCAGCGCCTAACCTATCGCCTATGTTGATATAGGCGGCGCCTAGTCCATCGCCTATGTTGACATAGGCGGCGCCTAACCTGTCGCCTAAGTGAGGTAGTGAGCATAGGCAATGATATAAGCTGCGCCTAACCTATCGCCTATGTTGATATAGGCGGAGCCTAACCTATCACCTATGTTGATATAGGTAGCACCATATCCATTTCCTATGTTGACATAGGCGTCGCCTAACCTATCTCCCAAGTGAGGCAGTGATCATCGACAATGGTATAAGAGGCGCCTAACCTATCACCTATATTGATATAGGCGGCACCTAAGCCATCGCCTTAGTAAGGCAGTTAGCATAGGCAATGGTATAAGCGGCGCCTAACCCATGGCCTATGTTGATATAGGCGGCGCCTAACCGATCACCTATGTTGACATAGGCGGCGCCTAATCTATCTCCTAAGTAAGGCGGTGAGCATAGGCAATGGTATAAGCGGCGCCTAACCTGTCGCCTATGTTGGTATAGGCGGCGCCTAATCAATCGACTATGTTGACATAGGTGGCACCTAACCTATCACCTAAGTGAGGCAGTGAGCATAGGTAATGTTATAAGAAGCGCCTAACCTATCGCCTATTTTGATATACGTGGTGCCTAAGCCGTTGCCTATGTTTATATATGCGGCGCCTAACCTATCGCCTAAGTGAGGTAGTAAGCATTGGAAATGGTATATGCGGCGCCTAACCTATCGCCTATGTTGATATAGGCGGTGCCTAAGCCATCGCCTATGTTGATGTAGGCGGTGCCTAACTTATCGCCTAATTGGGGCAATGAGCATAGGCAATGGTAATAGCGGCGCCTAACCAATCTCCTATGGTTATATGGGCGGCGCCTAAGCCATCGCCTATATTGACATAGGCGGCACCTAACCTATCGCCTAAGTGAGGCAGTGAGCATAGGTAATGGTATATGCGGCGCTTAACCTATCGTCTATGTTGATATAGGTGGCACCAATTTCATCTCCTATGTTTACATAGGACGTGCCTAACATATTGCCTTAGTGAGGAAGAAAGCATAGGCAATGGTATAAGCGACGCCTAACCTATCGCCTATGTTGATATAGGCGGTGCCTAAGCGATCGCCTATGTTGACATAGACGGCGCCTAACCTATCGCCTAAGTGAGGCGGTGAGAATAGGCAATGGTATAAGCGGAGCCTAACCTGTCGCCTATGTTGATATAGGCGGCGCCAAATCCATCGATTATGTTAACATCGGCGGTACCTAACCTATCGCCTAAGTGAGGCAGTGAGCATAGGTATTGGTTTAAGCGGTGCCTAACCAATCGCCTATGTTGACATAGGTGGCGCTTATGGCATTGCTTATGTTTACATAGGCAGAGCCTAACCTATCGCCTAAGTGAGGCAGCGAGCATAGGCAATGGTATAAGCGGCGCCTAACCTATCGCCTAAGTTGACATACGTAGCGCCTAAGCAATTTCCTATGTTTATATATGCGGCGCCTAACCTATCACCTAAGTGAGGCAGTAAGCATAGGCAATGGTATAAGCGGCCCCAAACCTCTCGCCTATGTTGATAAAGGTGGCGCCTAATCCATTGCATATGTTGACATAGGCAGCGCCTAACCTATCGCCTAAGGTAGTGAGCATTGGTAATGGTATAAGCGACGCCTAACCTATCGCCTATGTTGATACAGGTGGCGCCTATGGCATCGCCTATGTTTACATAGGCATCGCCTAACTTATCGCCTAAGTGAGGCATCTAGCATAGGCAATGGTATATGCGGCACCTAACCTATCGCCTATGTTTATATATGTGGCGCCTAATCCATCACCTATTACTAACTAGGAGGCGGCTAATCTATCGCCTAAGTGAGGCAGTAAGCATAGGAAATGCAATAAACAACGCCTAACCTAATGCCTATGTTGATATAGGCAGTGCCTATGGCATCGCCTATGTTGACGTAGGCGGTGCCTAACCTATCGCCTAATTCAGGCAGTGAGCATAGGCAATGGTATAAGAGGCACCTAACCTATCATCTATGTTGATATAGGCGGTACCTAATCTATCACCTATGTTGACATAGGCGGCGCCTAACCTATCGCCTAAGTGAGGCAGCGAGCATAGGCAATGGTATAAGCGGCGCCTAACCTATCGCCTATGTTGATATAGGCGGCGCCTAAGCCATCGCCTATGTTGACATAGGAGGAGCCTAACCTAACGCCTAAGTGAGGCAGTAAGCATAGGCAATGATATAAGTGGCATCTAACCTTTCGCCTCTGTTCATATAGGCGGCGCCTAAGCCATCGCCTATGTTGATATAGGCGGAACCTAAGCCATCGCCTATTTTGACATAGGCGGTGCTTAACATATCACCTAAGTGAGGCAGTGAGCATAGGCAATGGTATAAGCGGCACCTAAACTTTCTCCTATGTTGATATAGGCAGCGCCTAAGCGATCGCCTATGTCGACATAGGCGGAGCCTAACCTATCGCCTAAGTGAGGTAGTGAGCATTGATAATGGCATAAGCGGTGCCTAACCTATCGCCTATGCTGATATAGGCGGCACCTAAGCGATCGCCTATGTTGACATAGACGGTGCCTAACCCATCGCCTAAGTGAGGCCGTGAGCATAGGAAATGGTATAAGCGGCTCCTAACCTATTGCCTATGTTGATATAGGCAGTTTCTTCGCCATCGCCTATATTGACATAAACGACGCCTAACCTATTGCCTAAGTGAGTTAGTGATCATAGTCAATGGTATAAGCGGTGCCTAGCCTATCGTCTATGTTCATATAAGCGGCGCCTAAGCCATCGCCTATGTTGACATAGGTAGCACCTAACCTATCACCTTAGTAAGGATGTAAGCATAGGCAATGGTATAAGAGGCGCCAAACCTATCGCCTCTGTTGATATCAGTGGGCTCTAAGCCATGGCCTATGTTTACATAGGTTGCGCCTAACCTATCGCCTAAGTGAGGCAGTGAGCATAGGCAATGGTATAAGCGGCGCCTAACCTATCGACTATGTTGATAAAGGCGGAACCTAAGACATCGCCTATATTGACAAAGGTGGCGCCTAACCTATCTCCTAAGTGAGGCTGTGAGAATAGGCAATGGTATAAGCGGTGCCTAACCTATTGCCTATGTTGATATAGGCGGCACCTAAGCCATCGCCTATATTGACATAGGCGGCGCCTAACCTATCGCCTATCTGAGGCAGTGAGCATAGGTAATGGTATAAGCGACGACTAACCTATCACCTTCGTTGATATAGGCGGCGCCTAAGCCATCACCTATGTTGACATAGGTGGCGCCTAACCTATCGCCTATGTTAGGCAGTGAGCATAGAAAATGGTATAAACGGCACCTATCTATCGCCTATGTTGATATAGATGGTACCTAAGACATTGCCTATATTGAAATAGGTGGCGCCTAACCTATCGCCTAAGTAAGGAAGTGATCATAGGCAATGGAACAAGTGGCGCCTAACCTATCGCATAAGTGAGGCACTGAGAATAGGCAATGGTATAAGCGGAGCCTAACCTATCGCCTATGTTGATATAGGCAGAACCTAAGCCATCGCCTAAGTAAGGCAGTGAGCATAGGCAAGGGTATAAGTGGCGCCTAACCTATCGTCTATGTTGATATAGGCTGCACCTAAGCGATCGCCTAAGTTGACATATGCGGCACCTAACCTATTGCCTAAGTGAGGTGGTGAGCTAAGGCAATGGTATAAGCGGCGCCTAACCTATCGCCTATGTTGATATACGCGGCACCTAAGCCATCGCCAATGTTGACATAGGCGACGCCTAACCTATCACCTAAGTGAGGTAGTGAGAATAGGCAATGGTATAAGACGCGCCTAACCTATCGCCTATGTTGATATAGGTGGCGCCTATGACATCGCCTATGTTGAAATAGGCGGCGCCTAACCTATCGCCTAAGTGACGCAGTGAGAATATGCAATGGTATAAGCGGTGCCTAACCAATCGCCTCTGTTGATATAGGTGGCGTCTAAGCCATCGCCTATGTTGAGATAGGCAGCGCCTAACCTATCGCCTATGTGAGGAAGTTAGCATAGACAATGGTATAAGCGGCGCCTAACCTATCACCTATGTTAATTTAGGCGGCACCTAAGCCATCGCCTCAGTGAGGTAGTGAGCATAGGTAATGTTATAAGCGGCGCCTAACCTATCGGCTAAGTGAGGCGGTGAGCATAGGCAATGCTATAAGCGGCGCCAAACCTTTTGCCTAAGTTTATATAGGCGGTGCCTAATCCATCGCCTTTGTTGACATAGGCGTCGCCTAACCTATCGCCTAAGTAAAGCAGTAGGCATAGGTAATGGTATAAGCGGCTCCTAACCTATCGCCTATGTTGATATAGGTAGCGCCTAAGCCATCACCTATGTTGACATAGGAGGTGCCTAACCAATCGCCTAAGTGAGGCATAGGTAATGGTATAATCGGCGCCTAACCTATCGCCTATGTTGACATAGGTGGTGCCTTTGGCATCGCTTATGTTTACATAGGCGGCGCCTAACCTATCGCCTAAGTGAGGCAGCGAGCATAGGCAATGGTATAAGCGGCGCCTAACCTATAGCCTATGTTGACATACGTGGCGCCTAAGCCATTGCCTATGTTTATATATGCGGAGCCTAAACTATCGCCTAAGTGAGTCTGTAAGCATAGGCAATTGTATAAGCGGCCCCTAACCTGTTTCCTATGTTGATATATGCAACGCCTAATCCATCGCATATGTTGACATAGGTGGCCCCTAACCAATCGCCTAAGGCAGTGAGCATAGGTAATGGTATAAGCGGCGCCTAACCTATCGCCTATGTTGATATAGGTGGCGCCTATGTTTACATAGGCGGCGCCTAACTTATCGCCTTAGTGAGGCAGCTTGCATAGGCAATGGTATAAGGGGCACCTAACGCCTTAACGCTTATGTTGATATAGGCAGCGCCTAAGCCATCGCCTATGTTGGCGTAGGCGGTGCCTAACCTATTGCCTAATTGAGGCAGTGAGCATGGGAAATGGTATAAGCGGCGCCGAACCTAACCCCTATGTTGTTATAGGAGGCGCCTAAACCATCGCCTATGTTAAAATAGGTGGCACCTAACCTATCGACAAAGTGAGGCACTGAGCATAGGCAATGGTATAAACGGCGCCTAACCTATCGCCTATGTTGATATAGGCAGCGCCTAAGCCATCGCCTATGTTGACAAAGGCGAAGCCTAACCTATCTCCTAAGTGAGGTAGTGAGCATAGACAATGGTATAAGCAGTGCCTAACCTATCGCCTATGTTGATATATGAGGCACCTATGTCATCGCCTAAGTGAGGCAGTGAGCATAGTCAATGGTATAAGCAGCGCCTAACCTATCGCCTATTTTTATATAGGCGGCGCCTAAGCGATCTCCTGTGTTGACTTAGTCAGCGCCTAACCTATCGCCTAAGTAAGGCGGTGAGCATAGGCAATGGTATAAGCGGCGCATAACCTATCGCCTATGTTGATATAGGTGGCCCCTAAGCCATTGTCTATGTTGACATAGAAGGCGCCTAACCTATCGCCTATGTTTAAATAGGCGGTGGCTAATTCATCGCCTATGTGAGGCAGTAGGCATAGGCAATGGTATGAGCGGCGCCTAACCTAACGCCTATGTTGATATAGGCATCCCCTAACCGATCGCCTATGTTGACGTAGGAGATGCCTAACCTATCGCCGAATTGAGGCAGTGAGCATAGGAAATGGTATAAGCGGCACCTACGCCGTTGCCTATGTTGACATAGATGAAGCCTAACCTATCGCCTATGTCAGGCACTGAGCATAGGAAATGGTATAAGCGGCGCCTAACCTATCACCTTTTTTGATATAGGCGACGCCTAAGCCATCGTCTATGTTGACATAGGCGGCGCCTAACCTATCGCCTAAGTGAGGCAGTGAGCATAGGAAATCGTATAAGCGGCGCCTAACCTATCGCCTTTGTAGATATAGGAGGAACCTAAACCATCGCCTACGTTAAAATAGGTGGCGCCTAACCTATCGCAAAAGTTAGGCACTAAGCATAGACAATGGTATAAGCGGCGCCTAACCTAAGGCCTATTCTAATATAGGCAGCGCCTAAGCTATCGCCTATGTTGACATAGGTGACGCCTAAGCTATCGCCTAAGTGAGGTAGTTAGCGTAGAGAATGGTATAAGCGGCGCCGAACCTATCGCCTATGTTGATATAGAAGGCACCTATGCCATCGCCTAAGTGAGGCAGTGAGCATAGAATATGGTATAAGCGGCGCCTAACCTATCGCCTATGTTGATATAGGCGGCAGCTAAGCGAGCACCTATGTTGACTTATGCGGCGCCTAACCTATCGCCTAAGAAAGGCGGTGAGCATAGGCAATGGTTGAAGCGGCGCATAACCTATCGCCTATGTTGATATAGGTGGCGTCTAAGCCATTGCCTATGTTGACATTGACCGAGCCTAACCTATCGCCTATGTTTAAATAGGCCGTGGCTAATCTAAGTGTGGCAGCGAGCATAGGTAATGGTATAAGCGGCGCCTAACCTATCGCCTATGTTGATATACGTGGCGCCTATGCCATTGCCTAGGATTATATATGTGGCGCCCAACCTATCACCTAAGTGAGGCAGTAAGCATAGGCAATGGTTTAAGCGGCCCCTAACCTATCGCCAATGTTGATATAGGCGGCGCCTAAGCCATCGCCTATGTTGACGTAGGCGGTACCTAACCTATCGCCTAATTGAGGCAGTGACCATAGGCAATGGTATAAGCATCGCCTAACCTATCGCCTATGTGGTTATAGGCGGCGCCAAAGCCATCGCCTATATTGACATAGGCGGCACCTAACCTATCGCCTAAGTGAGGCAGTGAGAATAGGCAATGGTATAACCAGAGCCTAACCTATCGCCTATGTTGATATAGGCGGCACCTAAGCCATCGCCTATGTTAACATAGGTGGCGCCTAACCTATCGCCTAAGTGAGGCAGTGAGCATAGGCAATGGTATAAGCGGCGCCTAACCTATCGCCGATGATGATATAGGCGGCGCCTAAGCCATCGCCTATGTTGACTTAGGCGGCGCCTAACCTATCGCCTATGTTGATATAGGCAGCACCATATTCATTACCTCTGTTGACATAGGCGGCGTCTAACCTATCGCCTTAGTGAGGCAGTGAGCATAGAAAATGGTATAAGCGGCGCCTAACCTATCACCTATGTTGATATAGACGGCACCTAAGCCATAACCTAAGTAAGGCAGTTAGCATAGGTAATGGTATAAGAGGCGCCTAACCTATCACCTATGTTGATATACGTGGAGCCACAGTGAGCGCCTATGTTTATATAGGCGGCGCCTAACCTATATCCTAAGTGAGGTGGTGAACCTGGGCAATGGTATAAGCGGCGCCTAACCTGTCGCCAATGTTGGTATAGGCGGCGCCTAATCCATCGACTATATTGACATAGGCGGCACCAAACCTGTCGCCCAAGTGAGGCAGTAAACATAGGTAATGGTATAAGCGGCGCCTAACCTATCGCTAATATTGATATAGGTGGAGCCTATGGAATCGCTTATGTTTACATAGGCGGCGCCTAACCTATCGCCTAAGTGAGGCAGCGAGCATAGGCAATGGTATAAGCGGCGCCTAACCTATCGCCTATGGTGATATACGTGGCGCCTAAGCCATCGCCTATGTTTAAATAGGCGGCGGCTAATCTATCGCCTAAGTGAGGTAGTAAGAAAAGGCAATGGTATAAGCGGCGCCAAACCTAACGCCTATGATGATATAGCCAGCGCCTAAGCCATCTCCTATGTTTACGTAGGTTGTGCCTAACCTATCCCCTAATTGAGGTAGTGAGCATAGGCAATGGTATAAGCGGTGCCTAACCTATCGCCTATGTTGATATAGGCGGCACCTATACCATTACCTATGTGCACATAGACGGAGCCTAACCTATCGCCTATGACAGGCAGTAAGCATAGGAAATGGTATAAGCCATCGTATATGTTGAGATAGGTGGCGCCTAACCTATTGCCTAAGTGAGGAGGTGAGCATAGGCAATGATATAAGCGGTGCCTAACCTATTGCCTATTTTGATATAGGAGGCACCTAAACCATTGCCTTTGTTAACATATGTGGCACCTAACCAATCGCCAAAGTGAGGCACTGAGCATAGGCAATGGTATAAGCGGCGCCTAACCTATCGCCTATGTTAATATAGGAAGCGCCTAAGTCATCGCCTATGTTGACATAGGCGGCGCCTAACCTATCGCCTAAGTGAGGTAGTGATTATAGATAATGGTATAAGCGGCGCCTAAGCAATCGCCTATGTTGATATAGGAGGCACCTATGCCATCGCCTAAGTGAGGAAGTGAGCATACCCAATGGTATAAGTTGTGCCTAACCTATCGCCTATGTTGATATAGGCGGCGCCAAAGCGATCGCCTAGGATGACTTAGGCGGCGCCTAACCTATCGCCTAAGTAAGCCGGTGAGCATAGGAAATGGTATAAGCGGCGCATAACCTATCACCCTTGTTGATATAGGTGGCGCCTAAGCCAGTGCCTATGTTGACATAGACCGAGCCTAAATTATCGCCTAAGTGAGAAAGTGAGCATAGGTAATCGTATAAGCGGCGCCTATCTATCGCCTATGTTGATATAGGTGGTGCGTAAGCCATCACCTATGTTGACATAGAAGGCGCCGAACCTATTGCCTAAGTGAGGCAGTGAGCATAGGTAATGGTATAAGCGACGCCTAACTTATCGTAAATGTTGATATAGGTGGCCCCTAGACATCGCTTATGTTTACATAGGCGGCTCCTAACCTATCGCCTAAGAGTGGCAGCGAGCATAGGCAATGGTATAAGCGGCACCTAACCTATCACCTATGTTGATATATGAGGAGCCTAAGCCATTGCCTATGTTTAAATATGCGGCGCCCAAACTATCGACTAAGTGAGGCAGTAAGCATAGGCAATGGTATAAGCGGCGCCTAACCCATCGCAAAAAGACATTGTCTATGTTGACATAGGCTGCGCCTAACCTATCACCAAAGTGTGGCGGTAAGCATAGGCAATGGTATAAGAGGCGCCTAACCTATCTCCTATCTTTAAATAGGAGGTGCCTAAACCATGGCCTATGTTAACATAGGTGGCTTCTAAGCTATCGCCAAAGTAAGGCACTGAGCATAGGCAATGGTATAAGAGGCGCCTAACCTATAACCTATGTTGATATAGGTAGCGCCTATGTGAGGTAGTGAGCATAGACAATGGTATAAGTGGTGCCTAACCTATCGCCAATGTTGATATAGGAGGCACCTCTGCCATCGCCTAATTGAGGCAGTGAGCATAGCCAATGGTATATGCGACGCCTAACCTATCGCCTATATTGATAAAGGCGGTGCCTAAACGATCACCTATGTTGACTTAGGCGGCGCCTAACCTATCGCTTTAGTAAGGCGATGAGCATAGGCAATGGTATAAGCGGCGCATAACGTATCGCCTATGTTGGTATAAGTGGCGCCTAAGCCATTGCCTATGTTGACATAGACCGAGCCTAACCTATCGCTTAAGTAAGAAAGTTAGCATAGGTAATGGTATAATCGGTGCCTCTCTATCGCCTATATTGATATAGGTGGCGTATAAGCCATCACCAATGTTGACATAGAAGGCGCCTAACCTATCAACTAAGTGAGGCAGTGAGCATAGGCAATGGTATAAGCGGCGCCTAACCTATCGCCTATGTTAATATAGGCAGCGCCTAAGCCATCGCCTATGTTGACATAGGCGGAGCCTAACCTATCGCCTAAGTGAGGTAGTGATTATAGATAATGGTATAAGCGGCGCCTAAGCAATCGCCTATGTTGATATAGGAGGCACCTATGCCATCGCCTAAGTAAGGAAGTGAGCATAGCCAATGGTATAAGTTGTGCCTAACCTATCGCCTATGTTGATATAGGCGGCGCCAAAGCGATCGCCTATGATGACTTAGGCGGCGCCTAACCTATCGCCTAAGTAAGCCGGTGAGCATAGGAAATGGTATAAGCGGCGCATAACCTATCGCCTTTGTTGATATAGGTGGCGCCTAAGCCAGTGCCTATGTTGACATAGACCGAGCCTAAATTATCGCCTAAGTGAGAAAGTGAGCATAGGTAATCGTATAAGCGGCGCCTATCTATCGCCTATGTTGATATTGGTGGTGCGTAAGCCATCACCTATGTTGACATAGAAGGCGCCGAACCTATGGCCTAAGTGAGGCAGTGAGCATAGGTAATGGTATAAGCGACGCCTAACTTATCGTAAATGTTGATATAGGTGGCCCCTAGACATCGCTTATGTTTACATAGGCGGCGCCTAACCTATCGCCTAAGTGTGGCAGCGAGCATAGGCAATGGTATAAGCGGCACCTAACCTATCACCTATGTTGATATACGAGGAGCCTAAGCCATTGACTATGTTTATATATGCGGCTCCCAAACTATCGACTAAGTAAGGCAGTAAGCATAGGCAATGGTATAAGCGGCGCCTAACCCATCGCCAAAAGACATTGTCTATGTTGACATAGGTTGCGCCTAACCTATCGCCTAAGTGAGGCGGTAAGCATAGGCAATGGTATAAGAGGCGCCTAACCTATCTCCTATGTTGATATAGGAGGCGCCTTAACCATGGCCTATGTTAACATTGGTGGCTCCTAACCCATCGCCAAAGTGAGGCACTGATCATAGGCAATGGTATAAGAGGCGCCTAACCTATCACCTATGTTGATATAGGTAGCGCCTATGTGAGGTAGTGAGCATAGACAATGGTAAAAGTGGTGCCGAACCTATCGCCTATGTTGATATAGGAGGCACCTCTGCCATCGCCTAAGTGAGGCAGTGAGCATAGCTAATGGTATATGCGACGCCTAACCTATCGCCTATGTTGATAAAGGCGGTGCCTAAACGATCGCCTATGCTGACTTAGGCGGCGCCTAACCTATCACCTTAGTAAGGCGATGAGCATAGGCAATGTTATAAGCGGCGCATAACGTATCGCCTATGTTGGTATAAGTGGCGCCTAAGCCATTGCCTATGTTGACATAGACCGAGCCTAACCTATCGCCAAAGTGAGAAAGTTAGCATAGGTAATGGTATAGGCGGCGCCTCTCTATCGCCTATATTGATATAGGTGGCGCCTAAGCCATCACCTATGTTGACATAGAAGGCGCCTAACCTATCAACTAAGTGAGGCAGTGAGCATAGGCAATGGTATAAGCGGTGCCTAACCTATCACCTATGCTGATGTAGACGGCGTCTAAGACATCACCTATATTGACATAGGCGGTGCCTAACCTATCGCCTAATTAAGGCAGTGAGCATAGGAAATGGTATATGCGGCGCCTAACCTATCGCCTATATTTATATAGGTGGCGCCTAAGCCATCGCCTATGTTTACATAGGCGGATCCTAACCTATCACCTATGTGAGGCAGTGAGAATAGGCAATGGTTTAACCGGCGCCTAACCTATCGCCTAAGTTGATATAGGCGGCACCTAAGCCATCGCCTATGTTGATATAGGTGGCGCCTAACCTATCGCCTAAGTGAGGCAGTGAGCATAGGCAATGGTAAAAGCGACGCCTAACCTATCGCCTATGTTGATATAGGCGGTGCCTAAGCCATCGCCTATGTTGACATAGGCGGCGCCTAACCTATCGCCTATGTTGATATAGGCAGTACCATATCCATTGCCTCTGTTGACATAGGCGGTATCTAACCTATCGCCTAAGTGAGGCAGTGAGCATAGACATTGGTATAAGCGGCGCCTAACCTATCACCTATGTTGTTATAGGCGGCACCTAAGCCATCGCCTAAGTGAGGCAGTTAGCATAGGCAATGTTATAAGCGGTGCCTAACCTATCGCCTATGTTGATATAGGCGGAGACTAACCGATCACCTATGTTGACATAGGCGGCGCCTAACCTATCTCTTAAGTGAGGCGGTGAGCATAGGCAATGGTATAAGCAGCGCCTAACCTGTCGCCTATGTTGGTATAGGCGGTGCCTAATCCATTGACTATGTTGACATAGGCGACACCTAACCTATCACCTAAGTTAGGCAGTGAGCATAGGTAATGGTATAAGCGATGCCTAACCTATTGCTAATGTTGATATAGGTGGCGCTTATTGCATCGCTTATGGATACATAGACGGCGCCTAACCTATCGCCTAAGTGAGGCAGCGAGCATAGGCAATGGTATAAGCGGCGCCTAACCTATCGCCAATGTTGATATAGGCGGCGCCTAAGCCATCGCCTATGTTGACATAGGCGGTGCCTAACCTATCTACTAATTGAGGCAGTGACCATAAGCAATGGTATAAGCGTCGCCTAACCTATCACCTATGTTGACATAGGTGGTGCCTATGGCTTCGCTAATGTTTACATAGGCGGCTTCTAACCTATCGCCTAAGTGAGGCAGCGAGCATAGGCAATGGTATAAGCGGCGCCTAACCTATCACCTATGTTGACATACGTGACACCTAAACCATTGCCTATGTTTATATATGCGGCGCCTAACCTATCGTCTATGTGAGGCAGTAAGCATAGGCAATGGTATAAGCGGCCCATAACCTATCACCTATGTTGATATAGGCACTGCCTAAGCCATCGCCTATGTTGACATAGGCGAAGCCTAATCTATCGCCTAAGTGAGGTAGTCAACATAGACAATGGTATAAGCGGCGCCTAACCTATCGCCTATGTTGATATATGAGGCACCTATGCCATCACCTAAGTGAGGCAGTGAGCATAGCACAATGGTATAAGCGGCGCCTAACCTATCGCCTATGTTGATATAGGCGGCGCCTAAGCAATCTCCTATGTTGTCTTAGGCGGCGCCTAACCTATCGCCTAAGTATGGCAGTCAGCATAGGCAATGGTATAAGTGGGGCATAACCTATCGCCTATGTTCATATAGGTGGCGCCTAAGCCATTGCCTATGTTGACATAGAAGACGCCTAACCTATCGCCTATGTTTAAATAGGCGGTGGCTAATCTATCGCCTAAGTGAGGCAGTAAGCATAGGAAATGGTATAAGCGGCGCCTAACCTAATGCCTATGTTGATATAGGCAGCGCCTAACCCATCGCCTACATTAACGTAGGCGATGCCTAACCTATCGCCTAATTGTGGTAGTGAGCATAGGAATTGGTATAAGCGGCTCCTAACCTATCGCCTATGTTGATATAGGAGGCGCCTACGCCATTGCCTATGTTGACATAGATTGAGCCTAACCTATAGCCTATGTCAGGCAGTGAGCATAGAAAATGGTATAAGCAGCGCCTAACCTATCGCCTTTCTTGATATAGGCGATGCCTAAGCCATCGTCTATGTTGACATAGGCGGTGGCTAACCTATCCCCTAAGTGAGGCAGTGAGCATAGGCAATGGTATAAGCAGCGCCTAACCTATCGCCTATGTTGATATAGGAGCCACATAAAACCATCGCCTATGTTAACATAAGTGGCGCCTAACCTATCGCCAACGTAAGGCACAGAGAATAGGCAATGGTATAAGCAATGCCTAACCTATCGCCTATAATGATATAGGCAGCGCCTAAGCCATCACCTATATTGACATAGGCGGCACCTAACCTATCGCCTAAGTGAGGCAGTGAGAATAGTCAATGGTATAACCGGTGCCTAACCTATCGCCTATGTTTATATAGGCGGCGCCTAAGCCATCACCTATGTTGACATAGGTGGCGCCTAACCTATCGTCTAAGTGAGGCAGTGAGCATACGCAATGGTATAAGCGGCGCCTAACCTATCGCCTATGTTGATATAGGCGGCGCCTAAGCCATCGCCTATGTTGAATTAGGCGGCGCCTAACATATCGCCTATGTTGATATAGGCAGCACCATATCCATTGCCTATGTTGATATAGGCGACGTCTAACCTATCGCCTAAGTGAGGCAGTGAGAATAGACAATGGTATAAGCGGCGCCTAACCTATCACCTATGATGATATAAGCGGCACCTAAGCCATCGCCTAAGTGAGGCAGTTAGCATAGGCAATGGTATAAGCGGCGCCTAACCTATCGCCTATGTTGATATAGGCGGAGCCACAGCGATCGCCTAAGTTGATATAGGTGGCACCTAACTTATCTCCTAAGTGATGTGGTGAGCATAGGCAATGGTATAAGCGGCGCCTAACCTGTCGCCGATGTTGGTAAAGGCGGCGCCTAATCCATCCACTATATTGACATAGGCGGCACCTAAACTATCACCGAAGTGAGGTAGTGAGCATAGGTAATGGTATAAGCTGCACCTAACCTATCGCCAAAGTTGATATAGATGGTGCCTAAGCCATCGTCTATGTTGACATAGGCGTCGCCTAACCTATCGCCAAAGTGAGGCACTAAGCATAGGCAATGGTATAAGCGGTGCCTAACCTATCGCCTATGTTGATATAGGCAGTGCCTAAGCCATCGCCTATGTTGACATAGGCGACGCCTAAGCTATCGCCTAAGTGAGGTAGTGAGCATAGACAATGGTATAAGCGGCGCCGAACCTATCGCCTATGTTGATATAGGAAGCACCTATGCCATCGCCTAAGTAAAGCAGTGAGCATAGCCAATGGTATAAGCGGCGCCTAACCTATCGCCTATGTTGATATAGGCGGCGCCTAATCGATCGCCTATGTTGACTTATACGGTGCCTAACCTTTCGCTTATGTAAGGCGGTGAGCATAGGCAATGGTATAAGCGGCGCATATCCTATCGCCTATGTTGATATAGGTGGCGCTTAAGACATTACCTATGTTGACATAGACCGAGCCTAACCTATCGCCTTTGTTTAAATTGGCGGTGAGCATAGGCAATTGTATAAGCGGCGCATAACATATCGCCTATGTTGATATAGGTGGCGCCTAAGCCATTGCCTATGTTGACATAGACCGAGCCTAACCTATCTCCTTAGTTAGAAAGTGAGCATAGGTAATGGACTATGCGGCGCCTAACCTATCGCCTATGTTGATATAGGTGGCGCCTAATCCATCACCTATGTTGACATAGGAGGCACCTAACCTATCGCCTAAGTGAGGCAGTGAGCATAGGCAATATTATAAGCGGCGCCTAACCTATCGCCTATGTTGATATACGTGGTGCCTATGGCATCTCCTATGTTTAAATAGGTGGCGCCTAACCTATCGCCTTAGTGAGGCAGCAAGTATAGGCAATGGTATAAGCGGCGCCTAACCTATCGCCCAAGTAAGGCAGTGATCATAGACAATGGTATAAGAGGCGCCTAACCTATCACCTATATTGATATAGGCGGCACCTAAGCCATCGCCTAAGTGAGGCAGTTAGCATAGGCAATGGTATAAGCGGCGCCTAACCTATCGCCTATGTTGATATAGGCGGCGCCTAATCGATCACCTATGTTGACATAGGGGGCGCCTAATCTATCTCCTATATAAGGCGGTGAGCATAGGCAATGGTATAAACGGCGCCTAACCTGTCGCCTATGTGGGTATAGGCGGCGCCTAATCCATCGACTATGTTGACATAGGAGGCACCTAACCTATCGCCTAAGTGAGGCAGTGAGCATAGGTAATGTTATAAGCGGCGCCTAACCTATCGCCTATGTTGATATACGTGGTGCCTAAGCCATTGCCTATGTTTATATATGCGGCGCCTAACCTATCGCCTAAGTGAGGCAGTATGCATAGGCAATGGTATAAGCGGCGCCTAACCTATCGGCTATGTTGATATAGGCGGCGCCTAAGCCATCGCCTATGTTGATGTAGGCGGTGCCTAACCTATCGCCTAATTGGGGCAATGAGCATTGACAATGGTAATAGCGGCGCCTAACCTATCTCCTATGTTGATATGGGCGGCGCCTAAGCCATCTCCTATATTGACATAGGCGACACCAAACCTATCGCCTAAGTGAGGCAGTGAGCATAGGTAATGTTATAAGCGGCGCCTAACCTATCGTCTATATTGATATAGATGGCACCAATTTCATCTCCTATGTTTACATAGGCAGCGCCTAACGTATTTCCTTAGTGAGGAAGAAAGAATAGGCAATGGTATAAGCGACGCCTAACCTATCGCCTATGTTGATATAGGCGGTGCCTAAGCGATCGCCTATGTTGACATAGACGGCGCCTAACCTATCGCCTAAGTGAGGCGGTGAGAATAGGCAATGGTATAAGCGGAGCCTAACCTGTCGCCTATGTTGATATAGGCGGCGCCAAATCCTTCGACTATGTTAACATAGGCGGCACCTAACCTATCGCCTAAGTGAGGCAGTGAGCATAGGTAATGGTTTAAGCGGTGCCTAACCTATAGCCTATGTTGACATAGGTGGCGCTTATGGCATTGCTTATGTTTACATAGGCAGAGCCTAACCTATCGCCTAAGTGAGGCAGTGAGCATAGGAAATGGTATAAGCGGCGCCTAACCTATCGCCTATGTTGATATAGGCAGTGCCTAAGCCATCGCCTATGTTGACATAGGCGACGCCTATGCTATCGCCTAAGTGAGGTAGTGAGCATAGACAATGGTATAAGCGGCGCCGAACCTATCGCCTATGTTGATATAGGAGGCACCTATGCCATCGCCTAAGTAAATAAGTGAGCATAGACAATGGTACAAGCGGCGCCTAACCTATCGCCTATGTTGATATAGGCGGCGCCTAAGCGAGCGCCTATGTTGATTTATACGGTGCCTAACCTTTCGCCTAAGTAAGGCGGTGAGCATAGGCAATGGTATAAGCGGTGCATATTCTATCGCCTATGTTGATATAGGTGGCGCTTAAGCCATTACCTATGTTGACATAGACCGAGCCTAACCTATCGCCTATGTTTAAATTGGCGGTGAGCATAGGCAATTGTATAAGCGGCGCATAACCTATCGCCTATGTTGATATAGGCGGCGCCTAAGCCATTGCCTATGTTGACATAGACCGAGCCTAACCTATCGCCTAAGTTAGAAAGTGAGCATAGGGAGTGGTATAAGCGACGCCTAACCTATCGCCTATGTTGATATAGGCGGAGCCTAAGCGATTGCCTATGTTAACATAGACATAGACGGCGCCTAACCTATCGCCTAAGTGAGGAGGTGAGAATAGGCAATGGTATAAGCAGAGCCTAACCTATCGCCTATGTTGATATAGGCGGAGCCAAATCCATCGACTATGTTGACATAGGCGGCACCTTACCTATCGCCTAAGTGAAGCAGTGAGCATAGGTAATGGTTTAAGCGGTGCCTAACCTATCGCCTATGTTGACATAGGTGGCGCTTATGGCATTGCTTATGTTTACATAGGAAGAGCCTAACCTATCGCCTAAGTGAGGAAGCAAGCATAAGCAATGGTATAAGCGGCACCTAACCTATCGCCTATGTTGACATACGTGGAGCCTAAGCCATTGCCTATGTTTATATATACAGCGCCTAAATTATCACCTAAGTGAGGCAGTAAGCATAGGCAATGGTATGAGTGGCCCCAAACCTGTCGCCTGTGCTGATAAAGGCGACGCCTAATCCATTGCATATGATGACATAGGTAGCTCCTAACCTATTGCCTAAGGTAGTGAGAATTGGTAATGGTATAAGCGACGCCTAACCTATCGCCTATGCTGATACAGGTGGCGCCTATGGCATCGCCTATGTTTACATAGGCGTCGCCTCACTTATCGCCTAAGTGAGGCATCTAGCATAGGCAATGGTATATGCGGCGCCTAACCTATCGCCTATGTTGATATACGTGGCGCCTAATCCATCGCCTATATTTAACTAGGCGGCGGCTAATCTATCGCCTAAGTGAGGCAGTAAGCATAGGCAATGGTATAAGCGGCGCCTAACCTAGCGCCTATGTTGATATAGGCAGCGCCTAAGGCATCGCCTATGTTGACGTAGGCAGTTCCTAACCTATCGCCTAATGGAGGCAGTGAGCATAGGCAATGGTATAAGCGACGCCTAACCTATCGCCTATGTTGATATAGGCGGCGCCTAAGACATTGCCTATGTTGACATAGACGGAGCCTAACCTATCGCCTATGTCAGGTAGTGAGCATAGGAAATGTTATAAGCGGCGCCTAACCTATCGCCTATGTTGATATAGGCGACGCCTAAGCCATCGTCTATGATGACATAGGCGGCACCTAACCTATCCTCTAAGTGAGGCAGCGAGTATAGGCGATGGTATAAGCGGCGCTTAACCTAACGCCTATGTTGATATAGGAGGTACCTAAACCATCGCCTATGTTAACATAGACGGTGCCTAACCTATCACCGAAGTAAGACACTGAGCAGAGCAATGGAATAAGCGGCACCTAACCTATCTCCTATGTTGATATAGGCAGCGCCTAAGCCATCGCCTATGTTGACATACGCGGCGCCTAACCTATCGCCTAAGTGTGGTAGTGAGCATTGACAATGGTATAAGAGGCGCCTAACCTATCGCCTATGTTGATATAGGATGCACCTATGCCATCGCCTAAGTTAGGCAGTGAGCATAGCAAATGTTATAAGCAGTGCCTAACCTATCGCCTATGTTGATATTGGTGGCGCCTAAGCCATCGCCTATTTAACATAAGCAGTGCCTAACCTATCGCCTAAGTGAATCAGTAAGCATAGAAAATGGTACAAGCGGCGCCTAACCTATCTCCTATGTTGATATAGGCGGTGCCTAGCCATCGCCTATGTTGACATAGGCGGTGCTTAACCTATTTCCTAAGTTAGGTAGCGAGCATAAGCAATGGTATAAGCGGCGCCTAACATATTTCCCTTGTTGATATATGTGGCGCGTAAGCCATCGCCTATGTTGACATAGGAGGCGCCTAACCTATCGCCTAAGTTTGGCAGTGATCATAGGCAATGGTATAAGCAGCGCCTAAACTATCACCTATGTTGATTTTGACGGCGCCTAAGCCATCGCCTATGTTGACATAGGCTTCACCTAACATATCGCCTAAGTGAGGCAGTTAGCATAGGAATTGGTATAAGCGGCTCCTAACCTGTCTCCTATGTTGATATAGGCGGCGCCTAATCAATCGCCTATGTAACATAGGCGGCACCTAACCTATTGCCTAATTAAGGTAGTGACCATAGACAATGGTATAAGCGGCCCGTAACCTATCGCCTATGTGAAGCGGTGAGCATAGGCAATGGTATAAGAGGCGCCTAACCTATCGTATATGTTGATAAAGGCGGTGCCTAATCTATCGCCTATGTTAACATAGGCGGCGCCTAACCTATCGCCTAAGTGAGGCAGCGAGCATAGGCAATGGTATAAGCGGCGCCTAACCTATCGCCTATCTTGATATAGGCGGCGCCTAAGCCATCGCCTATGTTGACATAGGCCGCGCCTAACCTATCGCCTAAGTGAGGCAGTGAGCATAGGCAATGATATAAGTGGCATCTAACCTATCGCCTCTGTTGATATCGGTGGCGCCTAAGCCATCGCATATGTTGACACAGGTGGCGCCTAACCTATCGCCTAAGCGAGGCAGTGAGCATAGACAATGGTATATGCGGCGCCTAACCTGTCGCCTATGTTAATATAGGCGGAACCTAAGCCATCGCCTATTTTGACATAGGCGGTGCTTAACATATCGCCTAAGTGAGGCAGTGAGCATAGGCAATGGTATAAGCGGCACCTAAACATTCGCCTATGTTGATATAGGCAGCGCCTAAGCGATCACCTATGTTGACATAGACGGCGCCTAACCTATCTCCTAAGTGAGGTAGTGAGCATTGACAATGGCATAAGCGGTGCCTAACCTATCTCCTATGCTGATATATGCGGCGCCTAAGCGATCGCCTATGTTGAAATAGACGGTGCCTAACCTATCGTCTATGTTGATATACGTGGCGCCTAAGTCATCGCCTATGCTTAAGTATGCGGCGGCTAATATATCTCCTAAGTGAGGTAGTAACCATAGGCAATGGTATAAGCGGCGCCAAACCTAACGCCGATGTTGATATAGGCAGCGCCTAAGCCAATGCCTATGTTAACGTAGGCGGTGCCTAACCGATCCCCTAATTGAGGTAGTGAGCTTAGGAAATGGTATATGCGGTGCCTATACTATCGCCTATATTGATATAGGCGGCGCCTACGCCATTACCTATGTTCACATAGACAGAGCCTAACCTATCGACTATGTCAGGCAGTGAGCATAGGAAATCGTATAAGCGGCGCCTAAGCTATCGCCTATGTTGATATAGGCGGTGCCTAACCTATCGCCTAAGTGAGAAGGTGAGCATAGGCAATGGTATAAGCGGTGCCTAACCTATCGCCTATGTTGATATAGGAGGAGCCTAAACCATCGCCTATGTTAACATATGTGGCGCCTAACCTATCGCCAAAGTGAGGCACTGAGCATAGGCAATGGTATAAGCGACGCCTAACCTATCGCCTATGTTGATATAGGCAGCGCCTAAGCCATCGCCTATGTTGACATAGGAGGCGCCTAACCTATTGCCTAAGTGAGGTAGTGAGCATAGATAATGGTATAAGCGGCGCCTAACCTATCGCCTATGTTGATATAGGAGGCACCTCTGCCATCGCCTAAGTGAGGCAGTGAGCATAGCCAATGGTATAAGCGGTGCCTAACCTATCGCCTATGATGATATTGGCGGCGCCTAAGACATCGCCTATGTAGACTTAGGCGGCGCCTAACCTATCGCCTAAGTATGGCGGTGAGCTTAGGCAATAGTATAAGCAGCGTATAACTTATCGCCTATGTTGATATAGGTGGCGCCTATGCCAGTGCCTATGTTAACATAGACCCAGCCTAACCTATCGCCTAAGTGAGAAAGTGTGCATAGGTAATGGGATAAGAGGCGCTTATCTATCGCCTATGTTGATATAGGTGGCACCTAATCCATCACCTATGATGACATAGAAGGAGCCTAACCTATCGCCTAAGTAAGGCAGTGAGCATAGGTAATGGTATAAGCGACGCCTAACTTATCGCCAATGTTGATATTGGTGGCCCCTATGGCATCGCTTATGTTTACATAGGCGGCGCCTAACCTATCGCCTAAGTGTGGCAGCGACCATAGGCAATGGTATAAGCGGCGCCTAACCAATCGCCTATGTTGATATACGTGGAGCCTAAGCCATTGCCAATGTATATATATGCGGCGCCCAACCTATCGACTAAGTGAGGCAGTAAGCATAGGCAATGGTATAAGCGGCGCCTAACCTATCGCCAATGTAGATATAGGCGGTGCCTAAGACTTCGCCTATGTTGACGTAGGCGGTGCCTAACCTATCTCCTAATTGAGGCAGTGGGCATAGGCAATGGTATAAGCATCGCCTAGCCTATCGCCTATGTAGATATAGGCGGCGCCTAATCCATCGCCTATATTGACATAGGCGGCACCTAACCTATCGCCTAAGTGAGGCAGTGAGCATAGGTAATGGTATAAGCGGCGCCTAACCTATCGCCTATGTTGATATAGGTGGCGCCTCTGGCATCTCCTATGTTTACATAGGCGGTGCATAACCTATCGCCTTAGTGAGGCAGCAAGAATAGGAAATGGTATAAGCGGCGCCTAACCTATCACCTATGTTGATATAGGTGGTGCCTAAGCGATTGCCTATGTTGACATAGGCGGCGCCTAACCTATAACCTAAGTGTGGCGGTGAGAATAGGCAATGGTATAAGCGACACCTAACCTGTCGCCTATGTTGACATAGGTGGCGCCTATGGTAGCGCCTATGGCATCGCGTATGTTTACATAGGAGATGACTAACTTATCGCCTAAGTGAGGAAGCTAACATAGGCAATGGTATAAGCGGCGCCTAACCTATCGCCTATGTTGATATACGTGGCTGCTAAGCCATCGCCTATGTTTAAATAGGCGGCGGCTAATCTATCACCTAAGTTAGGCAGTAAGCATAGGCAATGGTATAAGCGGAGCCTAACCTAACGCCTATATTGATATAGGAAGCGACTATGCCATCGCCTATGTTGACGTAGGCGGTGCCTAACCTATAGCCTAATTGAGGAAGTGAGCATAGGCAATGGTATAAGCGGCGCCTAACCTATCGACTATATTGATATAGGCGGCGCCTACGCCATTGCCTATATTTACATAGACGGAGCCTAACCTATCACCTACGTCAGGCAGTGAGCATAGGAAATGGCATAAGAGGCTCCTAACCAATCGCCTATGTTGACATAGGCAACGCCTAAGACATTGTCTATGTTGACATAGGCTGCGCCTAACATATCGCCTAAGTGAGGCGGTGAGCATAGGCAATTGTATAAAAGGCGCCCAACCTATCCCCTATGTTGATATAGGAGGCGCCTAAACCATCGCCTATGTTAACATAGGTGGCTCCTAACCTATCGCCAAAGTGAGGCACTGAGCATAGGAAATGGTATAAGCGGCGCCTAACCTATCACCTATGTTGATATAGGCAGTGCCTAGTGAGGTAGTGAGCATAGACAATGGTATAAGTGGCGCCTAACCTATCGCCTATGTTGATATAGGAGGCACCTCTGCCATCGCCTAAGTGAGGCAGTGAGCATAGCCGATGGTATAAGCGACGCCTAACCTATCGCCTATGTTGATATAGGCGTTGCCTAAACGATCGCCTATGTTGACTTAGGCGGCGCCTAACCTATCGCCTAAGTAAGGTGATGAGCATAGGCAATGGTATAAGCGGCGCATAACGTATCGCCTATGTTGGTATAGGTGGCGCCTAAGCCATTGCCTATGTTGACATAGACCGAGCCTAACCTATCGCCTAAGTGAGAAAGTGAGCATAGGTAATGGTATAAGCGGCGCCTCTGTATCGCCTATATTGATATAGGTGGCGCCTAAGCCATCACCTATGTTGATATAGAAGGCGCCTACCCTATCGCCTAATTGAGGCAGTGAGCAGAGGAAATGGTATATGCGGCGCCTAACCTATCGCCTATGTTAATATAGGTGGCGCCTAAGCCATCACCTATGTTGACATAGGCGGATCGTAACCTATCACCTATGTGAGGCAGTGCGAATAGGCAATGGTATAACCGGCGCCTAACCTATCGCCTAAGTTGATATAGGCGGCGCCTAAGCCATCGCCTATGATGACATAGGTGGCTCTTAACCTATCGCCTAAGTGAGGCAGTGAGCATAGGCAATTGTATAAGCGGCGCCTAACCTATCGCCTATGTTGATATAGGCAGTGCCTAAGCCATCGCCTATGTTGACAAAGGCAGCGCCTAACTTATCTTCTAAGTGAGGTAGTAAGCATAGGCAATAGGCGGCACCAAACCTATCGCCTAAGTGAGGCAGTAAACATAGGTAATGGTATAAGCGGCGCCTAACCTATCGCCAATGTTGATATAGGTGGCGCCTATGGAATCGCTTATGTTTACATAGGCGGCGCCTAACCTATCACTTAAGTGAGGCAGCGAGTATAGGCAATGGTATAACCGGCGCCAAATCTATCTCCTATGTTGATATACGTGGCACCTAAGCCATCGCCTATGTTTAAATAGGCGGCGGCTAATCTATCGCCTAAGTGAGGTAGTAAGAAAAGGCAATGGTATAAGCGGCGCCAAACCTAACGCCTATGATGATATAGGCAGCGCCTAAGCCATCACCTATGTTTACGTAGGTTGTGCCTAACCTTTCCCCTAATTGAGGTAGTGAGCATAGGCAATGGTATAAGCGGTGCATAACCTATCGCCTATGTCGATATAGGCGGCACCTACACCATTACCTATGTTGACATAGACGGAGCCTAACCTATCGCCTATGACAGGCAGTAAGCATAGGAAATGGTATAAGCCATCGTATATGTTGAGATAGGTGGCGCCTAACCTATCGCCTAAGTGAGGAGGTGAGCATAGGCAATGGTATAAGCGGTGCCTAACCTATTGCCTATTTTGATATAGGAGGCGCCTAAACCATTGCCTATGTTAACATATGTGGCGCCTAACCAATCGCCAAAGTGAGGCACTGAGCATAGGCAATGGTATAAGCGGCGCCTAACCTATCGCCTATGTTAATATAGGCCGCGCCTAAGACATCGCCTATGTTGACATAGGCGGCACCTAACCTATCGCCTAAGTGACGTAGTGATTATAGATAATGGTATAAGCGGCGCCTAACCAATCGCCTATGTTGATATACGAGGCACCTATGCCATCGCCTAAGTGAGGAAGTGAGCATTGCCGATGGTATAAGCTGTGCCTAACCTATCGCCTATGTTGATATAGGCGGCGCCAAAGCGATCGTCTATGATGACTTAGGCGGAGCCTAACCTATCGCCTAAGTAAGCCGGTGAGCATAGGAAATGGTATAAGCGGCGCATAACCTATCGCCTTTGTTGATATAGGTGGCGCCTAAGCCAGTGCCTATGTTGACATAGACCGAGCCTAAATTATCGCCTAAGTGAGAAAGTGAGCATAGGTAATCGTATAAGCGGCGCCTATCTATCGCCTATGTTGATATAGGTGGTGCGTAAGCCATCACCTATGTTGACATAGAAGGCGCCTAACCTATCGCCTAAGTGAGGCAGTGAGCATAGGTAATGGTATAAGCGATGCCTAACTTATCGCAAATGTTGATATAGGTGGCCCCTATGGCATCGCTTATGTTTACATAGGCGGCGCCTAACCTATCGCCTAAGTGTGGCAGCGAGCATAGGCAATGGAATAAGCGGCACCTAACCTATCACCTATGTTGATATACGAGGAGCCTAAGCCATTGCCTATGTTTATATATGCGGCGCCCAACCTATCGACTAAGTGAGGCAGTAAGCATAGGCAATGGTATAAGCGGCGCCTAACCTATCGCCAATGTTGATATAGGCGGCGCCTAAGCCATCGCCTATGTTGACGAAGGCGGTGCCTAACTTATCTCCTAATTGAGGCAGTGGGTATAGGCAATGGTATAAGCATCGCCTAACCTATCGCCTATGTAGATATAGGCGGCGCCTAAGCCATCGCCTATATTGACATAGGCGGCACCTAACCTATCGCCTAAGTGAGGCAAGGAGCATAAGTAATGGTATAAGCGGCGCCTATCCTATCGCCTATGTTTTATATAGGTGGCGCCTATGGCATCTCCTTTGTTTACATAGGCGGCGCCTAACCTATCGCCTTAGTGAGGCAGCAAGCATAGGCAATGGTATAAGCGCCTATGTTGATATAGGCGGCGCCTAAGCGATCGCCTATGATGACATAGGCGGCGCCTAACCTATCGCCTAAGTGACGCGGTGAGAATAGTCAATGGTATAAGCGGTGCCTAACCTGTCGCCTATGTTGACATAGATGGAGCCTAACCTATCGCCTATGTGAGGCAGTGAGCATAGGAAATAGTATAAGCGGCGCCTAACCTATCGCTTATATTGACATATGCGGCGCCTAACCTATCGCTTAAGTGATGCAGTGAGTATAGGCAATGGTATAAGCGACGCCTAACCTATCACCTATGTTAAAATAGGCGGCACCTAACCTATCGCCTATGTAAGGCGGTGAGCATAGGCAATGGTATAAGCGGTGCATAACCTATCGCCTATGTTGATATAGGTGGCGCCTAAGCCATTGCCTATGATAACATAGATGGAGCCTAACCTATCATCTAAGTGAGGCAGTCAGCATAGGTAATGGTATAAGTGGCACCTAACCTATCGCCTATTTTGATATAGGTGACGCCTATGATAGCACCTATGTTGACATAGACGGCGCCTAAGTGAGGAAGTGAGCATAGGAAATGGTATAAGCGGTGCCTAACCTATCGCCTATGCTAATATAGACGACGCCTAAGCCATCGCCTATGTTGACATAGGCGGTGCCTAACCTATCGCATAATTGAGGAAATCTTCATATTTAATGGAATAAGCGGCGCCTAACCTATCGCCTATGTTGATATAGGTGGCGCCTAAGCGATCACCTATGTTGACATAGGCGGAGCCTAACCTATCACCTATGTGAGGCAGTGAGAATTGGCAATGGTATAACTGGCGCCTAACCTATCGCCTATGTTCATATAGGCGATGCCTAAGCCATCGCCTATGTTGACATAGGTGGAGCCTAATCTATCGCCTAAGTGAGGCAGTGAGCATAGGCATTGGTATAAGCAGCGCCTAACCTATCGTCTATGTTTATATAGGCGGCGTCTAAGCCATCGCCTATATTGACATAGGTGGCGCCTAACCTATCGCCTATGTTGATATAGGCAGCACCATATCCATTGCCTCTGTTGACATAGGCGGCGTTTAACCTATCGCCTAAGTGAGGCAGTGAGCATAGACAATGGTATAAGTGGCGCCTAACCTATCACCTATGTTGATATAGGCGGAACCTAAGCCATCGCCTAAGTGAGGTAGTTAGCATAGGCAATGGTATAAGTGGCGCCTAACCTATCACCTATGTTGATATAGGCAGAGCCTAAGCGATCGCCTATGTTGACATAGGTGGCGCCTAACCTATCTCCTAAGTGAGGCGGTGAGCATAGGCAATGGTATATGCGGCGCCTAACATGTCCTCCTTGGTATACGCGGCGCCTAATCCATCGACTATGTTGACATAGGCCGCACCTAACCTATCGCCAAAGAGAGGCAGTGAGCATAGGTAATAGTATAAGCGACTCCTAACCTATCGCCAATGTTGATATAGGTGGCGCCTATGGCATCGCTTATGTTTACATAGCCAGCGCCATACCTATCACCTAAGTGAGGCAGCGAGCATAGGCAATGGTATAAGCGGCGCCTAACCTATCGCCTATGTTGATATACGTGGCGCCTAAGACATTGCCTATGCTTATATATGCGGCGCCCAACCTATCGACTAAGTGAGGCAGTAAGCATAGGCAATGGTATAAGCGGCGCCTAACCTATCGCCAATGTTGATATAGGCGGCGCCTAAGCCATCGCCTATGTTTACGTAGGCGGTGCCTAACCTATTGCCTAATTGAATTAGTGAGCATAGGTAATGGTATAAGCATCGCCTAACCTATCACCTATGTTGATATAGGCGGCGCCTAAGCCATCGCCTATGTTGACGAAGGCGGTGCCTAACTTATCTCCTAATTGAGGCAGTGGGTATAGGCAATGGTATAAGCATCGCCTAACCTATCGCCTATGTAGATATAGGCGGCGCCTAAGCCATCGCCTATATTGACATAGGCGGCACCTAACCTATCGCCTAAGTGAGGCAAGGAGCATAAGTAATGGTATAAGCGGCGCCTATCCTATCGCCTATGTTTTATATAGGTGGCGCCTATGGCATCTCCTATGTTTACATAGGCGGTGCCTAACCTATCGCCTTAGTGAGGCAGCAAGCATAGGCAATGGTATAAGCGCCTATGTTGATATAGGCGGCGCCTAAGCGATCGCCTATGATGACATAGGCGGCGCCTAACCTATCGCCTAAGTGACGCGGTGAGAATAGTCAATGGTATAAGCGGTGCCTAACCTGTCGCCTATGTTGACATAGATGGAGCCTAACCTATCGCCTATGTGAGGCAGTGAGCATAGGAAATAGTATAAGCGGCGCCTAACCTATCGCTTATATTGACATATGCGGCGCCTAACCTATTGCTTAAGTGATGCAGTGAGTATAGGCAATAGTATAAGCGACGCCTAACCTATCACCAATGTTAAAATAGGCGGCACCTAACCTATCGCCTATGTAAGGCGGTGAGCATGGGCAATGGCATAAGCGGTGCATAACCTATCGCCTATGTTGATATAGGTGGCGCCTAAGCCATTGCCTATGATAACATAGATGGAGCCTAACCTATCATCTAAGTGAGGCAGTCAGCATAGGTAATGGTATAAGTGGCACCTAACCTATCGCCTATTTTGATATAGGTGACGCCTATGATAGCACCTATGTTGACATAGACGGCGCCTAAGTGAGGAAGTGAGCATAGGAAATGGTATAAGCGGTGACTAACCTATCGCCTATGCTGATATAGACGACGCCTAAGCCATCGCCTATGTTGACATAGGCGGTGCCTAACCTATCGCATAATTGAGGAAATCTTCATATTTAATGGAATAAGCGGCGCCTAACCTATCGCCTATGTTGATATAGGTGGCGCCTAAGCGATCACTTATGTTGACATAGGCGGAGCCTAACCTATCACCTATGTGAGGCAGTGAGAATTGGCAATGGTATAACTGGCGCCTAACCTATCGCCTATGTTGATATAGGCGATGCCTAAGCCATCGCCTATGTTGACATAGGTGGAGCCTAACCTATCGCCTAAGTGAGGCAGTGAGCATAGGCATTGGTATAAGCAGCGCCTAACCTATCGTCTATGTTTATATAGGCGGCGTCTAAGCCATCGCCTATATTGACATAGGTGGCGCCTAACCTATCGCCTATGTTGATATAGGCAGCACCATATCCATTGCCTCTGTTGACATAGGCGGCGTTTAACCTATCGCCTAAGTGAGGCAGTGAGCATAGACAATGGTATAAGTGGCGCCTAACCTATCACCTATGTTGATATAGGCGGAACCTAAGCCATCGCCTAAGTGAGGTAGTTAGCATAGGCAATGGTATAAGTGGCGCCTAACCTATCACCTATGTTGATATAGGCAGAGCCTAAGCGATCGCCTATGTTGACATAGGTGGCGCCTAACCTATCTCCTAAGTGAGGCGGTGAGCATAGGCAATGGTATATGCGGCGCCTAACATGTCCTCCTTGGTATACGCGGCGCCTAATCCATCAACTATGTTGACATAGGCCGCACCTAACCTATCGCCAAAGTGAGGCAGTGAGCATAGGTAATAGTATAAGCGACTCCTAACCTATCGCCAATGTTGATATAGGTGGCGCCTATGGCATCGCTTATGTTTACATAGGCAGCGCCATACCTATCACCTAAGTGAGGCAGCGAGCATAGGCAATGGTATAAGCGGCGCCTAACCTATCGCCTATGTTGATATACGTGGCGCCTAAGCCATTGCCTATGCTTATATATGCGGCGCCCAACCTATCGACTAAGTGAGGCAGTAAGCATAGGCAATGGTATAAGCGGCGCCTAACCTATCGCCAATGTTGATATAGGCGGCGCCTAAGCCATCGCCTATGTTTACGTAGGCGGTGCCTAACCTATTGCCTAATTGAATTAGTGAGCATAGGTAATGGTATAAGCATCGCCTAACCTATCACCTAATTGAGGCAGTGAGCAGAGGAAATGGTAAATGCGGCGCCTAACCTATCGCCTATGTTTGTATAGGTGGCACCTAAGCCATCACCTATGTTGACATAGGCGGATCCTAACCTATCACCTATGTGAGGCAGTGCGAATAGGCAATGGTATAACCGGCGCCTAACCTATCGCCTAAGTTGATATAGGCGGCGCCTAAGCCATCGCCTATGCTGACATAGGTAGCGCCTAACCTATCGCCTAAGTGAGGCAGTGAGTATAGACAATGGTATAAGCGGCGCCTAACCTATCGCCTATGTTTATATAGGCGGTGCCTAAGCCATCGCCTATGTTGACATAGACAGCGCATAACTTATCGCCTATGTTGATATAGGCAGTACCATATCCATTGCCTCTGTTGACATAGCCGGCATCTGCCCTATCGCCTAAGTGAGGCAGTGAGCATAAGCGGGGCCTAACCTATCACCTATGTTGATATAGGAGGCACCTAAGCCATCTCCTAAGTGAGGCAGTTAGCATAGGCAATGGTATAAGCGACGCCTAACCTATCGCCTATGTTGATATAGGAGACACCTAAGCCATCGCCTAAGTGAGGCAGTTAGCATAGGCAATGGTATAAGCGGCGCCTAACCTATCGCCTATGTTGATATAGGCGGTGACTAACCGATCGCCAATGGTGACATAGACGGCGCCTAACCTATCTCCTAAGTGAGGCGGTGAGCATCGGCAATGGTATAAGTGGCGCCTAACCTGTCGCCTATGTTGGTATAGGTGGTGCCTAATCCATCGACTATGCTGACATAGGCGGCACCTATCCTATCGCCTAAGTTAGGCAGTGAGCATAGGTAATGGTATAAGCGGCGCCTAACCAATCGCCAATGTTGATATAGTTGGCGCTTATTGCATCGCTTATGATTACATAGGCGGCGCCAAACCTATCGCCTAAGTGAGGCAGTTAGCATAGGCAATGGTATAAGCGGAGCCTAACCTATCGCCAATGATGATAAAGGCAGCGCCTAAGCCATCGCCTATGTTGACGTAGGAGGTGCCTAACCTATCGCCTAATTGAGGCAGTGACCATAAGCAATGGTATAAGCGTCGCCTAACCTATCGCCTATGTTGACATAGGTGGTGCCTATGGCATCGCTTATGTTTACATAGGCGGCGCCTAACCTGTCGCCTAAGTGAGGCAGCCAGCATAGGCAATGGTATAAGCGGCGCCTAACCTATCGCCCATATTACCATAACCTATCGCCCATATTACCATAGGCAATCGTATAAGCGGTGCGTAACCTGTAGCCTATGTTGGTATTGGCGGCGCCTAATCCATTGACTATATTGACATAGGCGGCACCTAACCTATCTCCTAAGTGAGGTAGTGAGCATAGGTAATGGTGTAAGCAGTGCCTAACCTATCGCCAATGTTAATATAGGTAAAGCTTATAGCATCCCTTATGTTTACATAGGTGGCGCCTAACCTATCGCCTAAGTGAGGCAGTGAGCATAGTCAATGGTATAAGCGTTGCCTTACCTATCGCCTATGTTGATATAGGAGGTGCCTAAACCATCGCCTATGTTAACATAGGTGGCGTCTAACCTATCGCCAAAGTGAGGCACTGAGCATAGGCAATGGTATAAGCGGCGCCTAACCTATCGCCTATGTTGATATAGGCAGCGCCTAAGCCATCGCCTATGATGACATAGGCGGGGACTAACCTATCGCCTAAGTGAGGTAGTGAGCATAGACAATGGTATAAGCGGGGCCAAACCTATCGCCTATGTTGATATAGGAGGCACCTATGCCATCGCCTAAGTGAGGCAGTGAGCATTGCCAATGGTATAAGCGTCGCCTAACCTATCGCCTGTGTTGATATAGGTGGCGCCTAAGCGATCGCCTATATTGACTTAGGCGGCGCTTAACCAATCGCCTATGTTGATATAGCTGGCGCCTAAGCCATTGCCTATGTTGTCATAGACCGAGCCTAACCTATCGCCTACGTGAGAAAGTGAGCATAGGTAATGGTATAAGCAGCGCCTATCTATCGCCTATGTTGATATAGGTGGCGCCTAAGCCATCACCTATGTTGACATAGAAGGCGCCTAACCTATCGCCTATGCTGATATAGACGGCGCCTAATCCGTTGCCTATGTTGACATAGGCGGTGCCAAACCTATCGCCTAATTAAGGCAGTGAGCATAGGAAATGGTATAAGCGGCGCCTAATGTATCGAAAATGTTGATATAGGTGGATCCTAAGCCATCACCTATTTTGACATAGGAGGAGCCTAACCTATCACCTTTGTGAGGCAGTAAGAATAGGCAATGGTTTAACTGGCGCCTAACCTATCACCTATGTTGATATAGGCGGTGCCTAAGCCATCACCTATGCTGACATAGGTGGCGCCTAACCTATTGCCTAAGTGAGGCAGTGAGCATAGGCAATGGTATAAGCAGCGCCTAACCTATCGCCTATGTTGATATAGGCGGCGCCTAAGCCATCACCTATGTTGACATAGGCAGCGCCAAACCTATCGCCTATGTTGATATAGGTTGCACCATATCCATTGCCTCTCTTGACATAGGCGGCGTCTAACCTATCGCATAAGTGAGGCAGTGAGCATAGAAAATGGTATAAGTCGCACCTAACCTATCACCTAAGTTGATATAGGCGGCACCTAATCCATCGCCTAACTGAGGCAGTTAGCATAGGCAATAGTATAAGCGGAGCCTAAGCTATCGCCTATGTTGATATAGGCGGAGCCTAAGCGATCGCCTATGTTGACATAGGCGGAACCTATCCTATCTCCAAAGTGAGGCGGTGAGCATAGGAAATGGTATAAGTGGCACCTAACCTCTCTCCTATGTTGGTATTGGCGGTGCCTAATCCATCGACTATGTTGACATAGGCGGCACCTAACCTATCGCCTAAGTGAGGCAGTGAGCATAGGTAATGGTATAAGCGGCGCCTAACCTATCGCTTAAGTGAGAAAGTGAGCATAGGTAATGGTATAAGCGGTGCTTAACCTATCGCCAATGTTGATATAGGTGGGGCCTATTGCATCACTTATGTTTACATAAGCGTCACCTAACCTATCGCCTATGTTGATATAGGCGGCACCTAAGCCATCGCCTAAGTGAGGCTGTTAGCATAGGCAATGGTATAAACGGTGCCTAACCTATCGCCTGTGTTGGTATAGGCGGAGCCTCAGCGATCGCCTATGTAGACATAGGCGGCGCCTAACCTATCTCCTAAGATAGGCGGTGAGCATAGGTAATGATATAAGCGGCGTGTAACCTGTCGCCTATGTTGGTATAGGCGGCGCCTAATACATCGACTATATTGACATAGGCGGCACCTAACCTATCGCCTAAGTGAGGCAGTGAGCATTGGTAATGGTATAAGCGGCGCGTAACCTATCGCCAATGTTGATATAGGTGGCACTTATGGCATCGCTTTTGTTTACATAGACGGTGCCTAACCTATCACCTAAGTGAGTCAGCGAGCATAGGTAATGGTATAAGCGGCGCCTAACCTATCACCTATATTGATATACGTGGCTCCTATGCCATTGCCTATGTTTATATATGCGGCACCCAACCTATCGCCTAAGTGAGGCAGTAAGCATAGGAAATGGTATAAGCGGTGCCTAACCTATCACCAATGTTGATATAGGCGGCGCCTAAGCCATCACCTATGTTGACGTAGGCGGTGCCTAACCTATCGTCTAATTGAGGTAGTGACCATAGGCAATGGTATAAGAGTCGCCTAACCTATCGCCTCTGTTGATATAGGCGGCGCCTAAGCCATCGCCTATATTGACATAGGCGGCACCTAACCTATCGCCTAAGTGAGGCAGTGAGCATTGGTAATGGGACAAGCAACGCCTAACCTATCGCCTATGTTGATATAGGTGGCGCCTATGGCATCTCCCAGCGATCGCCTAAGTGACGCAGTGAGCATAGCCAATAGTATAAGCGGCGCCAAACCTATCGCCAATGTTGATACAGGTGGCACCTAAGCGATCGCCTAAGTAAGGCGGTGAGCATAGGCAATGGTATAAGCGGCGCATAACCTATCGCCTATGTTGATATAGGTGGCGCCTAACCCATTGCCTATGTTGACATTGACCGAGCATAACCTATCGCCTAAGTGAGAAAGTGAGCATAGGTAATGGTATAAGCGGCGCCTGACCGATCACCTATGTTGATATAGGTGGCTCTTAAGCCATCACCTATGTTGACATAGGAGGCGCCTAACCTATCCCCTAAGTGAGGCTATGAGCAAAAGCAATGGTATAAGCGGCGCCTAACCTATCGCCTATGTTGATTTAGGTGGCGCCAATGGCATCGCTTATGTTTACATAGACGGCGTCTAACCTATCGCCTAAGTGTGGCAGCGAGCATAGGACTTGATATAAGCGGCGCCTAACCTATCGCCTATGTTGACATACGTGGCTCCTAACCCATTGCCTATGTTTATATATGCGGCGCCTAACCTATCGCCTAAGTGAGGCAGTAAGCATAGGAAACGGCATAAGCGGCGCCTAACCAGTCGCCTATGTTGATATAGGCGGCGCTTAATCCATCGCATATGTTCACATAGGCGGCACCTAACCTATCATCTAATTGAGGCAGTGAGCATAGGTAATGGTATAAGAGGTGCCTAACCTATCGCCTATGTTGATATAGGTGGAGCCTATGGCATGGCCTATGTTTACTTAGGCGGCGCCTAACGTATCGCCTAAGTGAGGCAGTAAGCATAGGCAATGGTATAAGCAGCGCCTAACCTACCGCCTATGTTGATACACGTGGAGCTTAAGCCATTGCTTATGTTTATATATGCGGCGCCTAACCTATCGCCTAAGAGAGGCAGTAAGCAGAGGCAATGCTATAAGCGGCGCCTAACTTAATGCCAATGTTGATATAGGCGGTGCCTAATCCACCGCCTATGTTCATGTAGGTGGTGCCTAACCTATCGCCTAATTGAGGCAGTGAGCATAGGCAATGGTATAAGCGGTGCCTAACCTATCTCCTATGTTAATATAGGCGGCGCCTAAGCCATTGCCTATGTTGACATAGACGGAGCCTAACCTATCGCCTAAGTGAGGCAGTGAGTATAGGCAATGGTATAAGAGACACCTAAACTATCGCCTATGTTGATATAGGAGGCGCCTAAACCAACGCCTATGTTAACATAGGCGGCGCCTAACCTATCGCCAAATTGAGGCACTGAGCATAGGCAATGGTATAAGCGACACCTAACCTATCGCCTATGTGGATATAGGCAGCGCCTATGCCATCGCCTATGTTGACATAGGCGGCGCCTAACCTATTACCTAAGTGAGGTAGTGAGCGTAGAAAATGGTATAAGCGGCGCCTAACCTATCGCCTATGTTGATATAGGCGGCACCTAAGCCATCGCCTAAGTAAGGCAGAGAGCATAGCCAATGGTATAAGCGGCGCCTAACCTATCGCCTAAGTAAGGCGGTGAGTATAGGCAATGGTATAAGTTGCGCATAAACTATCGCCTATGTTGATATAGGTGGCGCCTACACTATTGCCTATGTTGATATAGATGGAGCCTAACTGATCCCCTAAGTGAGGCAGTGAGCATAGGTAATGGTATAAGTGGAGCCTAACCTATCGCCTATGTTGAAATAGGTGGCGCCTAAGCCATCACCTATGTTGACATAGAAGGCGCATAACTTATCGCCTAAGTGAGGCAGTAAGCATAGGCAATGGTATAAGCGGTGCCTAACCTATCGCCTATGTTGATATAGACGGCGCCTAAGACATCGCCTATGTTGACATAGGCGGTGCCTAACCTATCACCTAATTGAGGCAGTGAGCATAGGAAATGGTATAAGCGACGCCTAACCTATCGCCTATGTTGATATAGGTGGTGCCTATGCCATCATCTATATTGACATAGGCGGAGCATAACCTATTACCTATGTGAGGCAGTGAGAATAGGAAATTGTATAACCAGCGCCTAACCTATCGCCTAAGTTGATATAGGCGGCGCCTAGTTCATCGCCTATGTTGATATAGGCGGCGCCTAACCTATCCCCTAAGTGAGGCGGCGAGCATAGGCAATGGTATAAGCGGCGCCTAACCGGTAACCTATGTTGATATAGGCGGCGCCTAATCCATGGATTATGTTAACATAGGCAACACCTAACCTATCGCCTAAGTGAGGCAGTGTGAATAGGTAATCTATCGTCTATGTTGAAATACGTGGTGCCTAAGCCATTCCCTATGTTTATATATGCTGCGCCTAACCTATCCACTAAGTGACGCAGTAAGCATAGGAAATGGTATATGCGACGCCTAACCTATTCCCTATGTGAGGCAGTGAGAATAGACAATTGTATAACCAACGCCTAACCTATGGCCTTTGTTGATATAGGCGGTGCCTAGTCCATCACCTATGTTGACTAAGGCGGCGCCTAACCTATAACCTAAGTGAGGCAGTGAGCATAGGCAATGGTATAAGCGGCGCCTAACCTATCGCCTATGTTGATATTGGCGGCGCCTACACCATTGTCTATGTTGACATAGACGAAGCCTAACCTATCGCCTATGTCAGGCAGTGAGCATAGGAAATGGTATAAGCAGCGCCAAACCTATCGCCTATGTTGATATAGGCGACGCCTAAGCCATCATCTATGTTGACATAGGCGGGGCCTAACCTATCTCCTAAGTGAGGCAGTGAATATAGGCAATGGAATAAGTGGCGCCTAACCTATTGCCTATGTTGATATAGGAGGCGCCTAAACCATCGCCCATATTACCATAGGTGGCGCCTAACCTATCGCCAAAGTGAGGCACTTAGCATAGGCAATGGTATAAGCGGCGCCTAACCTATCTCCTATGTTGATATAGGCAGCGCCTAATCCATCGCCTATGTTGACATAGGCGCCGCCTAACCTATCGCCTAAGTGAGGTAGTGAGCATAGACAATGGTATAAGCGGTGCCGAACCTATCGCCTATGTTGATATAGGAGGCACCTATGCCATCGCCTAAGTGAGGCAGTGAGCATAGCCAATGGTATAAGCGGCGCCTAACCTATCGCCTATGTTGATATACGTGGCGCCTAAACCATTGCCTTTGTTTATATATGTGGCACCTAACCTATCGCCTAAGTTTTGTAGTAAGCATAGGCAATGGTCTAAGCGGCCCCTAACCTGTTGCCTATGTTGATATAGGCGGTGCCTAATCCATCGCATATCTTGACATAGGCGGCACCTAACCTATCGCCTAAGGTAGTGAGCATAGGTAATGGTATAAGCGGCGCATAACCTATCGCAGATGGCATTGCCTATGTTTACATAGGCGGCGCCTAACTTATCGCCTAAGAGAGGCAGCTAGAATAGGCAATGGTATAAGCGGCGCCTAACCTATCGCCTATGTTGATATACGTGGCTCCTAAGCCATCTCCTATGTTTAATTAGGCGGTGGATAATCTATCGCCTAAGTGAGGCAGTAAGCTTAGGCAATGGTATAAGCGGCGCCTAACCTAACGCATATGTTGATATAGGAAGCGCCTAACCCATCGCCTATGTTGACGTAGGCGGTGCCTAACCTATCGCCTAATTGAGGCAGTGAGCATAGGCAATGGTACAAGTGGTGCCTAACCTATCGCCTATGTTGATATAGGCGGTGCCTACGCCATTGCCTATGTTGACATAGACAGAGCCTAACCTATCACCTATGTTAGGCAGTGAGCATAGGAAATTGTATAAGCGGCGCCTAACCTATCGCCTATGTTTATATAGGCGATGCCTAAGCCATCATCTATGTTGACATAGGCGGTGCCTAACCTATCTCCTAAGTGAGGCAGTGAGCATAGGCAATGGTATAAGTGGCGCCTAACCTATCGCCTATATTGATATAGGAGGCGCCTAAACCATCGCCTATGTTAACAAATGTGGTGCCTAACCTATCGCCAAAGTGAGGCACTGAGCATAGGCAATGGTATAAGCGGCGCCTAACCTATCGCCTATGTTGATATAGGCAGCGCCTAATCCATCGCCTATGTTGACATAGGCGGCGCCTAACCTATCGCCTAAGTGAGGTAGTGAGCATAGACAATGGTATAAGCGGTGCCGAACCTATAGCCTATGTTTATATAGGAGGCACCTATGCCATCGCCTAAGTTAGGCAGTGAGCATAGCCAATGGTATAAGCGGCGCCTGACCTATCGCCTATGTTGATATAGGCGACGCCTAAACGATCGCCTATGTTGACATAGGCGGCGCATAACTTATCGCCTAAGTCTGGCGGTGAGCATAGGCAATGGTATAAGCGGCGCATAACCAATAGCCTATGTTGATATAGGTGGCGCCTAAGCCATTGCCTATGTTGACATACACCGAGCCTAACCTATCTCCTACGTGAGAAAGTGAGCATAGGTAATGGAATAAGCAGCTCCTATCTATCGCCTATTTTGTTATAGGTGGCGCCTAAGCCAACACCTATGTTGACATAGAAGGCGCCTAACCTGTCACCTAAGTGAGGCAGTGAGCATAGGCAATGGTATAAGTGGTGCCTAACCTATCGCCTAAGCTGATATAGACGGCACCTAAACCATTGCCTATGTTGACATAGGCAGTGCCTAACCCATCGCCTATGTTGACGTAGGCGGTGCCTAACCTATAGCCTAATTGAGGCAGTGTGCATAGGCAATGGTATAAGCGGCGCCTAACCTATCGCCTATGTTGATATAGGCGGCGCCTACGCCATTGCCTATGATGACATAGACGGAGCCTAAACTATCGCCTATGTAAGGCAGTGAGCAAAGGAAATGGTATAAGCGGCGCCTAACCTATCGCCTATGTTGATATATGCGACGCCTAAGCCATCATCTATGTTGACATAGGCGGGGCCTAACCAATCTCCTGAGTAAGGCAGTGAGAATAGGCAATAGCATAAGCGGCGCCTAACCTATCGCCTATGTTTATATAGGAAGCGCCAAAACCATCGCCTATATTAACATAGGTGGCTCCTAACCTATCGCCAAAGTGAGGCACTGAGCATAGGCAATGGAATAAGTGGCGCCTAACCTATTGCCTATGTTGATATAGGCAGCGCCTAATCCATCGCCTATGTTGACATAGGCGGCGCCTAACCTATCGCCTAAGTGAGGCAGTGAGCATAGACAAAGGTATAAGCGGCGTCGAACCTATCGCCTATGTTTATATAGGAGGCACCTATGTCATCGCCTAAGTGATCAGTGAGCATAGCCAATGGTATAAGCGGCGCCTAAACTATCGCCTATGTTGACATAGGCGGCGCCTAAGCAATCGCCTATGTTGACTTAGGCGCCGCATAACCTATCGCCAAAGTAAGGTGGTGAGCATAGGCAATGGTATAAGCGGCGCATAACCAATAGCCTATGGTGATATAGGTGGCGCCTAAGCCGTTGCCTATGTTAACATAGACCGAGCCTAACCTATCTCCTACGTGAGAAAGTGAGCATAGGTAATGGAATAAGCACCTCCTATCTATCGCCTATTTTGATATAGGTGGCGCCTAAGCCATCATCTATGTTCACATAGAAGGTGCCTAACCTATCGCCTAAGTGAGGCAGTGAGCTTAGGCAATGGTATAAGCGGTGCCTAACCTATCGCCTATGCTCATATAGACGACGCCTAAGCTATCGCCTATGTTGACATAGGCGGTGCCTAACCTATCGCCTAATTGAGGAAGTGAGCATAGGAAATGGTATAAGCGGCGCCTAACCTATCGCCTATGTTGATATTGGTGCCGCCTAAGCCATCACCTATTTTGACATAGGCGGAGCCTAACCTATCACCTATGTGAGGCAGTGAGAATAGGCAATGGTATAACCGTTACCTAACCTATCGCCTATGTTGATATAGGTGGTTCCTAAGCCATCGCCTATGTTGACATAGGTGGCGCCTAACCTATCGCCTAAGTGAGGCAGTGAGCATAGGCAATGGTATAAGCGGCGCCTAACCTATCGCCTATGTTGATATAGGCGGCGCCTAAGCCATCACCTTTGTTGACATAGACGGCGCCTAAGCTATCGCCTATGTTGATATAGGCAGAACCATATCCATTGCCTCTTTTTTCATAGGCGACGTCTAAGCCATCACCTAAGTAAGGAAGTTAGCATAGGAAATAGTATAAGCGGCGCCTAACCTATCGCCTATGTTGATATAGGCGGAGCCTAAGCGATCCCCTATGTTGACATAGGCAGTGCCTAACCTATCTCCTAAGTGAGGCGGTGAGAGCATAGGCAATGGTATAAGGGGCCCCTAAACTGGCGCCTATGTTGGTATAGACAGCGCCTAATCCATCGACTATGTTGACATAGGCGGCACCTAACCGATTACCTAAGTGAGGCAGTGAGCATAGGTAATGGTATAAGCGGCGCCTAAACTATCGCCTAAGTAAGGCAGTGAGCATAGCTAACGGTATAAGCGGCGCCTAACCTATCGCCAATGTTGATATAGGTTGCGGCCTATGGCATCGCTTATGTTTACATAGGTGGCGCCTAACCTATCGACTAAGTGAGTTAGCGAGCATAGGCAATGGAATAAGCGGCGCCTAACCTATCGCCTATGATGATATACGTGGCGCCTAAGCCATTGCCTATGTTTATATATACAACGCCCAACCTATCGCCTAAGTGAGGCAGTAAACATAGGCAATGGTATAAGCGGTGCCTAACCTATCACCTATGTTGATATAGGCGGCGCCTAAGCCATCGCCTATGTTAACATAGGTGGGGCCTAACCTATCGCCTAAGTGAGGCAGTGAGTATAGACAATGGTATAAGCGGCGCCTAACCTATCACCTATGTTGATATAGGCGGCACATAAACCATCGCCTAAGTGAGGCAGTTAGCATAGGCAATGGTATAAGCGATGCCTAACCTATCGCCTGTGTTGATATAGGCGGAGCCTAAGCGATCGCCTATGTTGACATAGGCGGCGCCTAACATAACTCCTAAGTGAGGCGGTGAGCATACGCAATTGTATAAGCGGCGCGTAACCTGTCGCCTATGTTGGTATAGGCGGCGCCTAATCCATCGACTATATTAACATAGGCGGCACCTAACCTATCGCCAATGTTGATATAGGTGGCGCTTATAGCATCACTTATGTTTACATAGGTGGCGCCTTACCTATCGCCTAAGTGAGGCAGCAAGAATAGGCAATGGTATAAGAGGCGCCTTACCTATCACCTAAGTGAGGCAGCAAGATAGGCAATGGTATAAGAGGCGCCTAACCTATCGCCTATGTTGATATACGTGGAGCCTAAGCCATCGGCTATGATTAAATAGGCGGTGGCTAATCTATCTCGTAAGTGAGGCAGTAAGCATAGGCAATGGTCTAAGCGGTGCCTAACCTATCGCCTATGTTGATATAGGCAGTGCTAACCCATCACCTATGTTGACGTAGGCGGTGCCTAACCTATCGCCTAATTGAGGCAGTAAGCATAGGCAATAGTATAAGCGACGCCTAAGTTATCGCCTATATTGATATAGGCGGCGCCTACGCCAGTTCCTATGTCGACATAGACGGAGCCTAACCTATCGCCTATGTTGATATAGGCAGCGCCTAAGCCATCGCCTATGTTTACATAGACAGCGCCTAACCTATCGCCTAGGTGAGGTAGTGAGCATAGACAATGGTATAAGCGGCGCCGAACCTATTGCCTATGTTGATATAGGAGGCATCTATGCCATCGCCTAAGTGAGGCAGTGAGCATTGCCAATGGTATAAGCGTCGCCTAACCTATCGCCTATGTTGATATAGGCGGCGCCTAAGCGATCACCTATGTTGACTTAGGCAGCGCATAACCAATCTCCTATGTTGATATAGCTGACGCCTAAGCAATTGCCTATGTTGACATAGACCGAGCCTAAGCTATCTCTTACGTAAGTAAGTGACCATAGGTAATGGTATAAGCAGCACCTATCTATCACCTTTGTTGATATAGGTGGCGCCTAATCCATCACCTATGTTGACATAGAAGTCGCCTAACCTATCGCCTAAGTGAGGCGGTGAGCATAGGAAATGGTATAAGTAGTGCCTAACCTATCGCCTATGCTGATATAGACGGCGCCTAATCCATTGCCTATGTTGACATAGGCGGTGCCAAACCTATCACCTAATTGAGGTAGTGAGCATAGGAAATGGTATAAGTGGCGCCTAATGTATCGAAAATGTTGATATAGGTGGCTCCTAAGCCATCACCTATTTTGACATAGGCGGAGCCTAACCTATATACTTTGTGAGGCAGTAAGAATAGGCAATGGTTTAACAGGCGCCTAACCTATCGCCTATGTTGATATAGGCGGTGCCTAAGCCATCACCTATGCTGACATAGGTGGCGCCAAACCTATTGCCTAAGTGAGGCAGTGAGCATAGGCAATGGTATAAGCGGTGCCTAACCTATCGCCTATGTTGATATAGGCGGCGCCTAAGCCATCACCTATGTTGACATAGGCGGCACCTAACCTATCGCCTATGTTGCTATAGGTCGCACCATATCCATTGCCTCTGTTGACATAGGCGGCGTCTAACCTATCGTATAAGTGAGGCAGTGAGCATAGAAAATGGTATAAGTCGCGCCTAACCTATCACCTAAGTTAATATAGGCGGCACCTAAGCCATCTCCTAAGTGAGGCAGTTAGCATAGGCAATGGTATTAGCGGAGCCTAAGCTATCGCCTATGTTGATATAGGCGGAGCCTAAGCGATCGCCTATGTTGACATAGGCGGCACCTATCCTATCTCCTAAGTGAGGCAGTGAGCATAGGAAATGGTATAAGTGGCGCCTAACCTCTCACCTATGTTGGTATAGGCGTCGCCTAATCCATCGACTATGTTGACAAAGGCGGCACCTAACTTATCGCCTAAGTGAGGCAGTGAGCATAGGTAATGGTATAAGCGGCGCCTAACCAATCGCCTAAGTGAGGAAGTGAGCATAGGTAATGGTATAAGCGGCGCCTAACCTATCGCCAATGTTGATATAGGTGGGGCCTATGGAATCGCTTATGTTTACATAGGCGGCACCTAACCTATCGCCTAAGTGAGGCAGTGAGCATAGGTAATCGTATAAGCGACGCCTAACCTATCGCCTAAATGAGGAAGTGAGCATAGGTAATGGTATAAGCGGCGCCTAACCTATCGCTAATATTGATATAGGTAGGGCCTATGGCATCGCTTATGTTTACATAGGCGGCGCCTAACCTAGGTGGAACCTAACATATCGCCTAAGTGAGGCAGTGAGAATAGGCAATGGTATAACCGGCGCCTAACCTATCGCCTATGTTGATATAGGCGGCGCCTAAGCCATCACCTATCATGACATAGGTTGCGCCAAACCAATCGCCTAAGTGAGGCAGTGAGCATAGGCAATGGTATAAGCGGCGCCTAACCTATCGCGAATGTTGATATAGGTGGGGCCTATGGCATCGCTTATGTTTACATAGGCGGCACCTAACCTATCGCCTAAGTGAGGCAGTGAGCTTAGGTAATGGTATAAGCGACGCCTAACCTATCGCCTAAATGAGGAAGTGAGCATATGTAATGGTATAAGCGGCGCCTAACCAATCGCTAATATTGATATAGGTAGGGCCTATGGCATCGCTTATGTTTACATAGGCGGCGCCTAACCTAGGTGGAACTTAACATATCGCCTAAGTGAGGCAGTGAGAATAGGCAATGGTATAACCGGCGCCTAACCTATCGCCTATGTTGATATAGGCGGCGCCTAAGCCATCACCTATCATGACTTAGGTTGCGCCAAACCTATCGCCTAAGTGAGGCAGTGAGCATAGGCAATGGTATAAGCGGCGCCTAACCTATCGCCTATGTTGATATTGGAGGCGCCTAAGCCATCGCCTATGTTGACATAGGCCATGCCTAACCTATCGCCTATGTTGATATAGGACAGACCATATCCATTGACTCTGTTGACATAGGCGGCGTCTAACCTATCGCCTAAGTGAGATAGTGAGCATAGACAATGGTATTAGCGGTGCCTATCCTATCACCTATGTTGATATAGGCGGCACCTAAGATATCGCCTAAGTGAGGCAGTAAGCATAGGCAATGGTATAAACGACGCCTAACCTATCCCCTGTGTTGATATAGGCGGAGCCTAAGCGATCGCCTATGTAGACATGGGCGGCGCCTAACCTATCTCCGATGTAAGGCGGTGAGCATAGGTAATGGTATAAGCGGCGTGTAACCTGTCGCCTATGTTGGTATAGGCGGCGCCTAGTACATCAACTATATTGACATAGGCGGCACCTAACCTATCGCCTAAGTGAGGCAGTGAGCATAGGTAATGGTATAAGCGGCGCCTAACCTATCTCCAATGTTGATATAGGTGGTGCTTATGGCATCGCTTTTGTTTACATAGGCGGTGCCTAACCTATCACATAAGTGAGGCAGCGAGCATAGGCAATGGTATAAGCGGCGCCTAACCTATCACCTATATTGATATACGTGGCTCCTATGCCATTGCCTATGTTTATATATGCGATGCTCAACCTATCGCCTAAGTTAGGCAGTAAGCATAGGCAATGGTATAAGCGGTGCCTAACCTATCACCAATGTTGATATAGGAGGCGCCTAAGACATCGCCTATGTTGACGTAGGCGGCGCCTAACCAATCGTCTTATTGAGTCAGTGACCATAGGCAATGGTATAAGCGTCGCCTAACCTATCGCCTATGTTGATATAGGCGGCGCCTAAGCCATCGCCAATATTGACATAGGCGGCACCTAACCTATCGCCTAAGTGAGGCAGTGAGCATAGGTAATGGTATAAGCGACGCCTAACCTATCGCCTATGTTGATATAGGTGGCGCCTATGGCATTTCTCAGCGATCTCCTAAGTGAGGCAGTGATCATAGCCAATAGTATAAGCGGCGCCTAACCTATCGCCTATGTTGATATAGGCGGCGCCTAAGCGATCGCTAATGTTGACTTAGGCGGCGCCTAACCTATCGCCTAAGTAAGGCGGTGAGAATAGGCAATGGTATAAGCGGCGCATAACCTATCGCCTATGTTGATATAGGTGGCGCCTAAGCCATTGCCTATGTTGACATAGACCGAGCATAACCTATCGCCTAAGTGAGAAAGTTAGCATAGGTAATTGTATAAGCGGCGCCTGACCGATCGTCTATGTTGATATAGGTGGCTCCTAAGCCATCACCAATGTTGACATAGGAGGCGCCTAACCAATCCCCTAAGTGAGGCAATGAGCATAAGCAATGGTATAAGCGGTGCCTAACCTATAGCCTATGTTGATATAGGTGGCGCCTAAGCGATTGCGTATGTTGACAAAGGTGGTGCCTAACCTATCGCCAAATTGAGGCAGTGAGCATAGGCAATGGTATAAGTGGTGCCTAACCTATCTCCTATGTTGATATAGGTGGTGCCTAAGCCATCGCCTATATGGACATTGGCGGTACCTAACCTATCACCTAAGTAAGGCAGTGAGCATAGGTAATGGTATAAGCGGCGCCTAACCTATCGCCTATGTTGATATAAGTGGCTCCTATGGCATCTCCTATGTTTACATAGGCGGCGCCAAACCTATCGCCTTAGTGAGGCGGCAAGAATAGGCAATGGTATAAGTGGCGCCTAACCTATTGCCTATGTTGATATAGGCGGCTCCTAAGCGATCGCCTATGTTGACATAGGGGGAACCTAACCTATCTCCTAAGTGAGGCAATGAGCATAGGTAATGGTATAAGCGGTGACTAACCTATCGCCTATGTTGATATAGGTGGCGCCAATGGCATTTCTTATGTTTACATAGACGGCGTCTAACATATCGCCTAAGTGAGGCAGCGAGCATAGGCAATGGTATAAGCGGCGCCTAACCTATCGCCTATGTTGACATATGTGGCTCCTAAGCCATTGCCTATGTTTATATATGCGGCGCCTAACCTATCGCCTAAGTGAGGCATTAAGCATGGGCAATTGTATAAGCGGCGCCTAACCTGTCGCCAATGTTAATATACGCGGCGCTTAATCCATCGCATATGTTGACATAGGCGGCACCTAACGTATCATCTAATTGAGGCAGTAGGCATAGGTAATGGTATAAGCGGCGCCTAACCTATCGCCAATGTTGATATAGATGGAGCCTATGCCATCGCGTATGATTACTTAGGCGGTGCCTAACGTATCGCCTAAGTGAGGCAGCAAGCATAGGCAATGGTATAAGCAGTGCCTAACCTATCGCCTATATTGTTATACGCGGCGCCTCAGCCATTGCTTATGTTTATATATGCGGCGCCTAACCTATCGCCTAAGTGATGCAGTAAGCAGAGGCAATGCTATAAGCGGCGCCTAAGTTAACGCCAATGTTGATATAGGTAATGCCTATGCCACCGCCTATGTTCATGTAGGTGGTGCCTAACCTATGGCCTAATTGAGGTAGTGAGCATAGGCAATGGTATAAGCGGGGCCTAACCTATCTCCTATGTTAATATAGGCGGCGCCTATGCCATTGCCTATGTTGACATAGACGGAGCCTAACCTATCGCCCAAGTGAGGCAGTGAGTATAGGCAATGGTATAATCGACACCTAAACTATCGCCTATGTTGATATAAGAGGCGCCTAAACCAACGCCTATGTTTACATAGGCGGCGCCTAACCTATCGCCAAATTGAGGCACTTAGCATAGGCAATGGTATAAGCGGCACCTTACCTATCGCCTATGTTGATATAGGCAGTGCCTAAGCCATCGCCTATGTTGACATAGGCGGCGCCTAACCTATTACCTAAGTGAGGTAGTGAGCATAGAAAATGGTATAAGCGGCGCCTAACCTATCACCTATGTTGATATTGGCGGCACCTAAGCCATCACCTAAGTATGGCAGAGAGCATAGCCAATGGTATAAGAGGCGCCTAACCTATCGCCTAAGTAAGGCGGTGAGCATAGGCAATGGTATAAGCTGCGCATAACCTATAGCCAATGTTGATATAGGTGGCGCCTACGCTATTGCCTATGTTGACATAGACGGACCCTAACCTATCCCCTAAGTGAGGCAGTAAGCATAGGTAATGGTATAAGCAAAGCCTAACCTATCGCCTATGTTGAAATAGGTGGCGCCTAAGCCATCACCTATGTTGACATAGAAGGCGTATAACTTAGCGCCTAAGTGAGGCAGTGAGCATAGGCAATGGTATAAGCGGTGCCTAACCTATCGCCTATGTTGATATAGACGGAGCCTAAGACATCGCCTATGTTGACATAGGCGGTGCCTAACCTATCACCTAATTGAGGCAGTGAGCATAGGAAATGGTATAAGCAACGCCTAACCTATCGCCTATGTGGATATAGGTGGTGCCTATGCCATCATCTATGTTGACATAGGCGGAGCATAACCTATTACCTATGTGAGGTAGTGAGAATAGGAAATTGTATAACCAGTGCCTAACCTATCGCCTATGTTGATATAGGCGGCGCCTAGTTCATCGCCTATGTTGACATAGGCGGCGCCTAAACTATCCCCTAAGTGAGGCGGTAAGCATAGGAAATGGTATAAGTTACGCCTAACCTGTCGCCTATGTTGGTATAGGCGGCTCCTAATCCATCGATTATGTTGACATAGGCGACACCGAACCTATCGCCTAAGTGAGGCAGTGTGAATAGGTAATGGTATAAGCGGCGCCTAATCTTTTGCCTATGTTGAAATATGAGGTGCCTAAGCCATTGCCTATGTTTATATATACGGCGCCTAACCTATCGCCTAAGTGAGGCAGTAAGCATAGGCAATGGTATATGCGGCGCCTAACCTATTGCCTATGTGAGGTAGTGAGAATAGGCAATTGTATAACCAGCGCCTAACCTATCATCTATGCTGATATAGGCGGTGCCTAGTTCATCGCCTATGTTGACTTAGGCGGCGCCTAACCTATAACCTAAGTGAGGCAGTGAGCATAGGCAATGTTATAAGCGGCGTCTAACGTATCGCCTATGTTGACATAGGCGGCGCCTAACCTATCGCCTAAGTTGATATAGGCGACGCCTATGTTGATATAGGTGACGCCTAAGCCATTGCCTATGTTGACAAGACGGAGCCTATCGTATCGCCTAAGTGAGGCAGTGAGCATAGGTAATGGTATAAGCGGCGCCTAACCTATCGCCTATGTTGATATAGGTGGCGCCTAAGCCATCACCTATGTTGATATAGAAGGCGCCTAACCTTTCGCCTAAGTGAGGCAGTGAGCATAGGCAATGGTATAAGCGGTTCCTAACATATCACCTATGTTGATATAGATGGCGCCTAAGACATCGCCTATGTTGACATAGGCGGTGCCTAACCTATCGCCTAATTGAGGCAATGAGCATAGGAAATGGTATAAGCGGCACCTAGCCTATCGCCTAAGTTGATATAGGTGGCGCCTAAGCCATCACCTATGTTAACATAGGCGGAGCCTAACCTATTACCTATGTGAGGCAGTAAGAATAGGCAATGGTATAACCAGCGCCTAACCTATTGCCTATGATGATATAGGCGACGCCTAGTCCATTGACTATGTTGACAGAGGCGGCGCCTAACCTATAACCTAAGTGAGGCAGTGAGCATAGGCAATGGTATAAGCGGCACCTAACCTATCGCCTATGTTGACATAGGCGGCGCCTAACCTATCGCCTATGTTGATATAGGCAGCACCATATCCATTGCCTATGTTGACATAGGCGGCGCCTAACCTATCACCTAAGTGAGGCAGTGAGCATAGACAATGGTATAAGAGGCGCCTAACCTATCACCTATATTTATATAGGCGGCACCTAAGCCATCGCCTAAGTGAGGCAGTTAGCATAGGCAATGGTATAAGCGGCGACTAACCTATCGCCTAAACGATCGCCTATGTTGACATAGGCGACGCCTAATCTATCTCCTAAGTGAGGCGGTGAGCATAGGCAATGGTATAAGCGGCGCCTAACCTGTCGCCTATGTTGGTATAGGCGGCGCCTAATCCATCGACTATGTTGACATAGGCGGCACCTAACCTATCTCCTAAGTGAGGAAGTTAGCATAGGAAATGGTATAAGCGGCGCCTAACCTATCGCCTATGATGATATACGTGGTGCCTAAGCCATTGTCTATGTTTATATATGCGGCGCCTAACCTATTGCCTAAGTGAGGCAGTAAGCATAGGCAATGGCTTAGGCACCACATATATCAACATAGGCGATAGGTGAGGCACCTAAGCCATCGCCTATGTTGATGTAGGCGGTGCCTAACCTATCGCCTAATTGAGGCAATGAGCATAGGCAATGGTATAAGCAGTGCCTAACCTATCTCCTATGTTGATATAGGCGTCCCTTAAGCCATCGCCTATATTGACATAGGCGGCACCTAACCTATCGCTTAAGTGAGGCAGTGAGCATAGGTAATTGTATAAGCAGCGCCTAAACTATCGCATATTTTGATATAGGTGGCGCCTATGGAATCTCCTATGTTTACATAGGCAGCGCCTAACCTATTGCCTTAGTGAGGCAACAAGCATAGGCAATGGTATAAGCGACGCCTAACCTATCGCCTATGTTGATATTGGCGGTGCATAAGCGATCACCTATGTTGACATAGAGGGCGGCTAACCTATCGTCTAAGTGAGTCGCTGAGAATAGGCAAGGGTATAAGCGGCGCCTAACCTGTTGCCTATGTTGATATAGGCGGCACCTAACCTATCGCCTAAGCGAGGCAGTGAGCATAGATAATGGTTTAAGCGACGCCTAACCTATCGCCTATGTTGACATAGGTGGTGCTTATGGCATCGCTTATGTTTACATAGGCAGAGCCTAACCTATCTCCTAAGTGAGGCAGTGAGCATAGGCAATGGTATAAGCGGAGCCTATCCTATCGCCTATATTGACATACATGGCGCCTAAGCCATTGCCTATGTTTATATATGCAGTGCCTAACCTATCGCCTAAGTGAGGCAGTAAGCATATGCAATGGTATAAGCGGCCCCTAACCTGTCGCCAATGTTGATAAAGGCGGCGCCTAATCCATCGCATATGTTGACATAGGCGCCACCTAACCTATTGCCTAAGGCAGTGAGCATTGGTAATGGTATAAGGGACGCCTAACCTATCACCTATGTTGATATAGGTAGCGCCTATGGCATCGCCTATGTTTTTATAGGCGGCGCCTAACTTATCTCCTAAGTGACGCAGCTAGCATAGGCAATGGTATATGTAGCGCCTAACCTATTGCCTATGTTGATATACGTGGAGCCTAAGCCATCGCCTGTGTTTAAATAGGTGGCGGCTAATCTATCGCCTAAGTGAGGAAGTAAGCATAGGAAATGGTATAAGAGGCGCCTAACCTAACGCCTATGTTGATATAGGAAGCGCCAAGCCATCGCCTATGTTGATGTAGGCGGTGCCTAACCTATCTCCTAATTGAGGCAGTGAGCATAGGCAATGGTATAAGCGGCGCCTAACCAATCGCCTATGTTGATAGAGGAGGTAGCTAAAGCATCGCCTATGTTAACATAGGCGGCGCCTAACCTATTGCCAAAGTGAGGCACTGAGCATAGGCAATGGTATAAGCGGCGCCTAACCTATTGCCTATGTTGATATAGGAGGCACCTATGCCATCGCCTAAGTTAGGCAGTGAGCATAGCCAATGGTATAAGCGGCGGCAGACCTATCGCCTATGTTTATATAGGCGGCGCCTAAGCGATCGCCTATGTTGACTTAGGCGGCGCCTAACCTATCGCCTAAGTAAGGCGGTGAGCATAGGCAATGGTATAACCGGCGCATAACCAATCGCCTATGTTGATATAGGTGGAGCCTAAGCCATTGCCTATGTTGACATAGACCGAGCCTAACCTATCACCTAAGTGAGTAAGTGAGCATAGGTAATGGTATAAGCGGCGCCTAACCTATCGCCTACGTTGATATAGGTGGCGCCTAAGCCATTACCTATGTTGACATAGGAGGCGCCTAACCTATCGCCTACGTGAGGCATTGAGCATAGGCAATGGTTTAAGTGGCGCCTAACCTATCGCCTATGTTGATATAGGTGGCACCTATGACATCTCCTATGTTTACATAGACGGCGCCTAACCTATCGCCTTAGTGAGGCAGCAAGCATAGGCAATAATATAAGCGGCGCCTAACCTATCGCCTATGTTGATATAAGCGGTCACGTATGTTGACATAAGCGGTGCCTAACCTATCGCCTAAGTGAGGCGGTGAGCATAGGCAATGGTATAAGCGGCGCCTAACCTGTCGCCTATGTTGATATAGGCGGTGCCTAATCCATCGACTATGTTGACATAGATGGCACGTAACCTATCGCCTAAGTGAGGCAGTTAGTATAGGTAATGGTATAAGAGGCCCCTAACCTATCGCCTATCTTGGTATAGGTGGCGCATATGGCATCGCTTATGTTTACATAGGCGGCGCGTAATCTATATCCTAAGTGAGGCGGTGAGCATAGGCAATGGTATAAACGACGCCTAATTTGTCGCCTATGTTGGTATAGGTGGCGCTTAATCCATCGACTATGTTGACATAGGTGGCACCTAACCTATCGCCTAACTGAGGCAGTGAGCATAGGTAATGGTATAAGTGGCGCCTAACCTATCGCCTATGTTGATATACGTGGTGCCTAAGCCATTGCCTATGTTTATATATGCGGCGCCTAACCTATCGCCTACGTGAGGCAGTAAGCATAGGCAATGGTATAAGCGGCCCCTAACCTCTCACCAATGTTGATAAAGGAGGCGCCTAATCCATCGCATATGTTGACATAGGCGGCACCTAACCTATTGCCTAAGGCAGTGAGCATTGGTAATGGTATAAGCGACGCCTAACCTATCTCCTATGTTGATATAGGTTGCACCTATGGCATCGCCTATGTTTACATAGGCGGAGCCTAACTTATCTCATAATTGAGGCAGCTAGCATAGGCAATGGTATATGCAGCGCCTAACCTATTGCCTATGTTGATATACGTGGAGCCTAAGCCATCGCCTATGTTTAAATAGGCGGCGGCTAATCTATCGCCTTAGTGAGGCAGTAAGCATAGGCAATGGTATAAGCGGCGCCTAACCAATCGCCTATGTTGATATAGGCAGCGCCAACATATCGCCTATGTTGACGTAGGCGGTGCCTAACCTATCGCCTAATTGAGGCTGTGAGCATAGGCAATGGTATAAGCGGCACCTAACCAATCGCCTATGTTTATATAGGAGGCGGCTAAACCATCGCTTATGTTAACATAGGCGGCGCCTAACCTATCGCCAAAGTGAGGCACCAAGCAGAGGCAATGGTATAAGCGGCGCCTAACCTATCGCCTATATTGATATAGGTGGAGCCTAAGCCATTGCCTATGTTGACATAGACCGAGCCTAACCTATCGCCTAAGTGAGTAAGTGAGCATAGGTAATGGTATAAGTGGCGCCTAACCTATCGCCTACGTTGATATAGGTGGCGCGTAAGCCATCACCTATGTTGACATAGGAGGCGCCTATCCTATCGCCTAAGTGACGCATTGAGCATAGGCAATGGTTTAAGTAGCGCCTAACCTATCACCTATGTTGATATAGGTGGCGCCTATGGCATCTCCTATGTTTACATAGACGGCGCCTAACCTATCGCCTTAGTGAGGCAACAAACATAGGCAATGGTATAAGCGGCGCCTAACCTATCGCCTATGTTGATATAAGCGGTCGCCTATGTTGACATAAGCGGTCGCCTATGTTGACATAAGCGGTGCCTAACCTATCACCTAAGTGAGGCGGTGAGTATAGTCAATTGTATAAGCGGCGCCTAACCTGTCGCCTATGTTGACATAGATGGCACCTAACCTATCGCCTAAGTGAGGCAGTTAGTATAGGTTATGGTATAGTTGCCCCTAACCTATCGCCTATGTTGGTATAGGTGGCGCCTATGGCATCGCTTATGTTTACATAGGCGGCGCGTAATCTATATCCTAAGTGAGGCGGTGAGCATAGGCAATGGTATAAGCGGCGCCTAACCTGTCGCCTATGTTGGTATAGGTGGCGCCTAATCCATCGACTATGTTGACGTAGGTGGCACCTAACCTATCGCCTAAGTAAGGCAGTGAGCATAGGTAATGGTATAAGCGGCGCCTATCCTATCGCCTATGTTGATATACGTGGTGCCAGAGCCATTGCCTATGTTTATATATGCGGCGCCTAACCTATCGTCTAAGTGAGACAGTAAGAATAGACAATAGTATAAGCGGCGCCTAACCTATCGCCTATGTTGATATGGGCGGCGCCTAAGCCATCGCCTATGTTGATGTAGGCGGTGCCTAACCTATCGCCTAATTGAGGCAATGAGCATAGGCAATGGTATAAGCGACGCCTAACCTATATCCTATGTTGATATAGGAGGGGCCTAAGCCATCGCCTATATTGACATAGGCGGCACCTAACATATCGCCTAAGTGAGGCAGTGAGCATAGGTACTGGTATAAGTGGCGCCTAACCTATCGCCTATGTTTATATAGGTGGGACCCATGGCATCTCCTATGATTAAATAGGCAGCGCCTAACCTATTGCCTTAGTGAGGTAGCAAGCATAGGCAATGGTATAAGCGACACCTAACCTATCGCCTATGTTGATATAGGTGGCGCCTAAGCGATCGCCTATGTTGACATAGAAGGCGCCAAACCTATCTCCTAAGTGAGGCGGTGAGAATAGGCAATGGTATAAGTGGCTCCTAACCTGTCGCGTATGTTGATATAGGCGGCGCCAAATACATCGACTATGTTGACATAGGCGGCACCTAACCTATCGCCTAAGTGATACAGTGAGCATACGTAATGGTTTAAGCGGCACCTAACCTATTGCCTATGTTGACATAGGTGCCGCTTATGGCATAGCTTATGTTTACATTGGCAGATCCTAACCTATCACCTATGTGAGGTAGCGAGCATAGGCAATGGTATAAGCGGCGCCTAAGCTATCGCCTATGTTGATATACGTGGCGCCTAAGCCATTGCCTATGTTTATATATGCGACGCCTAACCTATCGCCTAAGTGAGGCAGTAAGCATAGGCAATGGTATAAGGGACGCCTAACCTATCGCCTATGTTGATATTGGTCGCTCCTATGGCATAGCCTATGTTTACATAGGCGACACCTAACTTATCGCCTAAGTGAAGCAGCGAGAATAGACAATGGTATATGCGGCGCCTAACCTATCGCCTATGTTGATATACGTGGCGCCTAAGCCATCGCCTATGTTTAAATAGGCGGCGGCTAATCTGTCGCCTAAGTGAGGCAGTAAGCATAGGAAATGGTATAAGCGCTGCCTAACGTAACTCCTATGTTGATATAGGCAGCGCCTAAGCCATCGCCTATGTTGACGTAGGCGGTGCCTAACCTATCGCCTAATTGAGGCTGTGAGCATAGGCAATGGTATAAGCGGTGCCTAACCTATCGCCTATGTTGATATAGGCGGCGCCTAAGCCATGGCATATGTTGACATAGACGGAGCCTAACCTATCGCCTATGTCAGGCAGTGAGCATAGGAAATGGTATAGGCGGCGCCTAACCTATCGCCTATGTTGACATAGGCGACGCCTAAGCCATCGTCTATGTTGACATAGGCGGCGCCTAACCTATCGCCTAAGTGAGGCAGTGAGCATAGGCAATGGTATAAGCGGCGCCTAACCTATCGCCTATGTTTATATAGGAGGCGCCTAAACCATCGCCTATGTTAACCTAGGCGGCGCCTAACCTATTGCCAAAGTGAGGCACTGAGCATACGCAATGGTATAACCGGCCCCTAACCTATCGCCTATGTTGATATAGGCAGATCCTAAGCCATCACCTATGTTGACATAGGTGGCGCCTAACCTATCGCCTAAGTGAGGCAGTGAGCATAAACAATGGTATAAGCGGCGCCTAACGATCGCCTGTGTTGATATAGGAGGCACCTATGCGATCGCCTAAGTTAGGCAGTGAGCATCGCCAATGGTATAAGCGGCGCCTAACCTATCGCCTATGTTGATATAGGAGGCGCCTAAGAGATCGCCTATGTTGACTTAGGCGGCGCCTAACCTATCGCCTAAGTAAGGCGGTGAGAAAATGCCATGGTATAAGCGGCACACAACCTATCGCCTATGTTGATATAGGTGGCGCCTAAGCCATTGCCAATGTTGACATAGGCCGACCCTAACCTATCGCCTAAGTGAGGAAGTGACCATAGGTAATGGTATAAGCGGCGCCTAACCTGTCGCCTATGTTGTTATAGGCGGCGCCTAATCCATCGACTATGTTGACGTAGACGGCACCTAACCTATCGCCTAAGTGAGGCAGTGAGCATAGGTAATGGTATAAGCGGCACCTAACCTATCGCCTATGTTGATATAGGCGGCGCCTAAGCCATCGCCTACGTTAACATAGGCGGCGCCTAACCTATCGCCTAAGTGAGGATGTGATCATAGACTATGGTATAAGCGGCGCCTAACCTATCGCCTATGTTGATATAGGCGACACCTAAGCCATCAACTAAGTAAGGTTGTGAGCATAGCCATTGATATAAGCGGCGCCTAATCTATCGCCTATGTTGATATATGCGGCGCCTAAGCGATCTCCTATGTTGACATAGGCGGCGCCTAACCTATCGCATAAGTAAGGCGGTGAGCATAGGCAATGGTATAAGCGGCGCATAACCTATTGCCTATGTTGATATAGGTGGCGCCTAAGCCATTGCCTATGTTGACCTAGACGGAGCCTATGCTATCGTCTAAGTGAGGCAGTGAGCATAGGTAATGGTATAAGCGGCGCCTAACCTATCGCCTATGTTTATATAGGTGGCGCCTAAGACATCGCTTTTGTTGTCATAGGAGGCGCCTAACCTATCGCCTATGTGAGGCAGTGAGCATAGGCAATGGAATAAGCGGCGCCTAACCTATCTCCTATGTTCATATAGGCGGAGCCTAAGCCATCACCTATGTTGACATAGGCGGTGCCTAACATATAGCCTAATTGAGGCAGTGAGCATAGGCAATGGTATAAGCAGCGCCTAACCTATCGCCAATGTTGATATAGGTGGCGCCTAAGCCATCACCTATGGTGACATAGGCGGATCCTAACCTATCGCCTATGTGAGGCAGTGAGCATAGGCAATGGTATAAGCGGCGCCTACCTTATCGCCCATGTTGATATAGGCGACGCCTAAGCCATCGCCTATGTTGACATAGGGGGCGCCTAACCTATCGCCTAAGTGAGGCGGTGAGCATAGGCAATGGGATAAGCCGCGCCTAACCTATCGACTATTTGGTATAGGCGGCGCCTAATCCATCGACTATGTTGACATAGACGACACCTAACCTATCGCCTAATTAAGGTAGTGAGAATAGGTAATGGTATAAGCGGCGCCTAACCTATCGTCTATGTTAATATAGGTGGCGCCTATGGCATCGCTTATGTTAACATAGACGGAGCCTAACCTATCGCCTAAGTGAGGAAGCGAGCATAGGCAATGGTTTAAGCGGTGCCTAACTAATCTCCTATATTGATATACATGGTGCCTAAGCCATTGCCTATGTTAATATATGCGACGCCTAACCTATCTCCTAAGTGAGGCAGTAAGCATAGGCAATGGTATAAGTGGCGCCTTACCTATCGCCTATGTTGATATAGGCAGCACCTAAGCCATCGCCTATATTGACATAGGCGGTGCCTAACCTATCGTAAAATTAAGCCAGTGAGCATAGGCAATGGTATAAGCGGCACCTAACCTATCTCCTATGTTGATATAGGCGGTGCCTAAGCCATCGCCTATGTTGACAAAGGCGGCACCTAGCCTATCGTCTAAGTAAGGCCGTGAGCATAGGTAATGGTATAAGTGGCGCCTAACCTATCTCCAATGTTGATGTAGGTGGCTCCTATGGAATCTCCTATGTTGACATAGGCGGCGCCTAACCTATCTCCTAAGTGAGGCGGTAAGCATAGGCAATGGTATAAGAGGTGCCTAACCTATCTCCTATGTTGATATAGGCGACACCTATACCATTGACTATGATGGTATAGGCGGCACCTAACCACTCGCCTAAGTAAGAAAGTAAGCATAGGTAATGGTATAAGCGGTGCCTAACCTATCGCCAATGTTGATATAGGTGGCGCCTATGGCATTGGTCATGTTTACACAGGCGACGTCTAACCTATCGCCGAAGTGAGGCAGCGAGCTTGGGCAATGGTATAAGCGGCGCCTAACCTATCGCCTATGTTGCAATACATGGCGCCTAAGCCATTGCCTATGTTTATATATGCGGAACCTAACCTATCACCTAAGTGAGGCAGTAAGCATAGGCAATGGTATAAGCGGCCCCTAACCTGTCGCCTATGTTGATATAGGCGTCGTCTAGTCCATCACATATGTTGACATAGGCGGCACCTAACCTATATCCTAAGTGAGGCAGTGAGCATAGGTAATGGTATAAACGGCGCCTAACGTATCGCCTATGTTTATATAGGTGGCGCTTATGGCATCGCCTATGTTTGCATAGGCGGCGCCTAACCTATCGCCTAAGTGAGGCAGCGAGCATAGGCAATGGTATAAGCGACGCCTAACCTATCGGCCATGTTGATATACGTGGCGCCTAAGCCATCGCTTATGTTTATATAGGCGGCGGATAACCTATCGCGTAAGTGAGGCAGTAAGCATAGGCAATGGTATAAGCGGCGCCTAACCTAACGCCTATGTTGATATAGGCGGCGCCTAAGCTATCCCTTATGTTGACATTGGCGGCACCTATCCTATCGTCTAAGTAAGGTAGTGAGCATAGGTAATGGTATAAGAGGCGCCTAACCTATCGCCAATGATGATATAGGTAGCACCTATGGCAGATCCTATGTTTACATAGGCGGTGCCTAACCTATCGCCTTAGTGAGACAGCAAGCATAGGCAATGGTATAAGCGGCGCCTAACCTATCGCCTATGTTGATATAGGCATCCCCTAAGCTATCGACTATGTTGACATAGGCGGTGCCTAACCTATCTCCTAAGTGAGGTGGTAAGCATAGGCAATGGTATAAGCGGCACCTAACTTGTCGCCTATGTTGATTTAGGCGGCACCTAATCCATCGACTATGTTGATAAAGGCTGCACCTAATCTATCGCCTAAGCAAGGATGTGAGCATAGGTAATGGTATAAGCGGAGCCTAACCTATCGCCTATGTTGATATAGGTGGCGCCTATGGCATTGCTTATGTTTACATAGGCGGCGTATAACCTATCGCCTAAGTGAGGAAGCGAGCATAGGCAATGGTATATGCGGCGCCTAACCTATTGCCTATGTTGATATATGTGGCGCCTGAGCCATTGCCTATGTTTATATATGTGGCGCCTAACATATCGCCTATCTGAGACAGTAATCATAGGCAATGGTAAAAGTGGCGCCTAACCTGTCGCCTATGTTGATATACGCAGCGTCTAATCCATCGCATATGTTTACATAGGCGGCACCTAACCTATCTCCTAAGTGAGGCAGTGAGCATAGGTAATGGTATAAGCGGTACCTAACCTATCGCCTATGTGGATATAGGTGGCGCTTATGGCATCGCCTATGTTTACATAGGCGGCGCCTAACCTCTCGCCTAAGTGAGGCAGTAAGCATAGGCAATGGTATAAGCGGTTCCTAACCTATCGCCTATGCTGATATAAACGACGCCTAAGACATCGCCTATGTTGACATAGTCGGTGCATAACCTAAATCCTAATTGTGGCAGTGAGCATAGGAAATGGTATAAGCGGCTCCTAGCCTATAGCCTATGTTGATATAGGTGGCGCCTAATCCATCACCTAAGTTGACATAGACGGAGCATAACCTATTACCTATGTTAGGCAGTGAGAGTTGGAAATGGTATAACCAGCGCCTAACCAATTGCCTATGTTGATATAGGCAACGCCTAGTCCATTGCCTATGTTGATAGAGGCGACGCCTAACCTATAACCTATGTGAGGCAGTGAGCATAGGCAATGGTATAAGCGGCACCTAACTTATTGCCTATGTTGACATAGGCGGCGCCTAACCTATCGCCTATGTTGATATAGGCAGCACCATATCCATTACCTATGTTAACATAGGCGGTGCCTAACCTATCGCCTAAGTGAGGCAGTAAGCATAGACAATGGTATAAGAGGCGCCTAACCTATCACCTATATTTATATAGGAGGCACCTAAGCCATCGCCTAAGTGAGGCAGTTAGCATAGGCAATGGTATAAACGGTGCCTAACCTATCGCCTAATCGATCGCCTATGTTGACATAAGCGGCGCCTAATCTATCTCCTAAGTGAGGCGGTGAGCATAGGCAATGGTATAAGCGGCGTCTAACCTGTCGCCTATGTTGGTATAGGCGGCACCTAATCCATCAACAATGTTGACATAGGCGGCACCTAACCTATCTCCTAAGTGAGGCAGTTAGCATAGGTAATGGTATAAGCGGCACCTAACCTATCGCCTATGTTGATATACGTGGTGCCTAAGCCATTTCCTATGTTTATATATGCGGAGCCTAACCTATTGCCTAAGTAAGGCAGTAAGCATAGGAAATGGTATAAGCGGCGCCTAACCTATCGCCTATGTTGATATAGGCGGCGCCTAAGCCATCGCCTATGCTGATGTAGGTGGTGCCTAACCTATTGCGTAATTGAGGCAATAAGCATAGGCAATGGTATAAGAGCACCTAACCTATCTCCTATGTTGATATAGGTGGCGCCTAAGCCATCGCCTATATTGACATAGGCGGCACCTAACCTATTGCCTAAGTGAGGCAGTGAGCATAGGTAATTGTATAAGCGGCGCCTAAACAATCGGCTATTTTGATATAGGTGGCGCCTATGGAATCTCCTATGTTTACATACGCAACGCCTAACCTATTGCCTTAGTGAGGCAGCAAGCATAGGCAATGGTATAAGCGACGCCTAACCTATCGCCTATATTGATATTGGCGGCGCCTAAGCGATCGCCTATGTTGACATTGTCGGCGCCTAACCTATCGCCTAAGTGAGTCGGTGAGAATAGGAAATGGTATAAGCGGCGCCTAACCTGTCGCCTATGTTGATATAGGCGGCACCTAACCTATCGCCTATGTTGACATAGGTGGTGCTTATGGCATCGCTTATGTTTACATAGGCAGAGCTTAACCTATCTCCTAAGTGAGGCAGGGAGCATAGGCAATGGTATAAGCGGCGCCTAACCTATCACCTATGTTGACATACGTGGTGCCTAAGCCATTGCCTATGTTAATATATGCGGCGCCTAACCTATCGCCTAAGTGAGGTAGTAAGCATAGGCAATGGTATAAGCGGCCCCTAACCTGTCGCCAATATTGATAATGGCGGTGCCTATTCCATCGCATATGTTGACATAGGCGGCACCTAACCTATTGCCTAAGGCAGTGAGCATTGGTAAAGGTATAAGCGGCGCCTAACCTATCGCCTATGTTGATATAGGCGGCGCCTAAGCCATCGTCTATGTTGACTTAGGCGGCACCTAGCCTATCGCCTTAGTGAGGCAGTGAGCATAGGCATAAGTATAAGTGGCTCCTAATGTATCGCTTATGTTGATATAGGCGATGCCTAATCGATCGCCTATGTTGACATAGGCGGCGCCTAACCTATAGCCTATGTGAGGCAGTGAGCATAGGCTATGGTATAAGCGGAGCCTAACCTATCGCCTATGTTGATATAGGCGGCGCCTATGCCATCGCCTATGTTGACATAGGCGGCAGCTAACCTATCGCCTAACTAAGAAAGTGAGCTTAGGCAGTGGTATAAGAGGTGCCTAACCTATCGCCTATGTTGATATAGGCAGCGCCTAAGACATCGTCTATGTTGACTTAGGCGGCGCCTAACTTATCGCCTAAGTCAGGCAGTGAGCATAGGCATAAGTATAAGTGGATCCTAATGTATCGCTTATGTTGATATAGGCGGTGCCTAATCCATCACCTATGTTGACATAGGCGGCGCCTAACCTATCGTCTAAGTGAGGCAGTGAGCATAGGAAATGGTATAAGCGGCGCCTAACCTATCGCCTATGTTGATATAGGCGGTGCCTAACCTATCACCTATGTTGGTATAGGCGGCACCTAAGCCATCGCCTACGTTAGGCAGTGAGTATAGTCAATGGTATAAGCGGCACCTAACCTATCGCCTATGTTGATATAGGCGGCGCCTAAGCGATCGCCTATGTTGACATAGGCGGCGCCTAACCTATCCGCTAAGTGAGGCGGTGAGCATAGGCAATGGTACAAGAGGCGCCTAACCTGTCGCCTATGTTGATATAGGCGGTGCCTAAGCCATTGCCTATGTTGACATAGACGGAGCCTAACATATCGCCTATGTGAGGCAGTGAGCATAGAAAATGGAATAAGCGGCACCTAACCTATCACCTATGTGAGGCAGTGAGCATAGGAAATGGAATAAGAGGCGCCTAACCTATTGCCTATGTTGATATAGGCGAAGCCTAAGCCATCTCCTATGTTGACATAGGCGGCGCCTAACCTGTCACCTAATAGAAGCAGTGAGGATAAGCAATGGTATAAGCGGTGCCTAACCTATCGCCTAATTGAAGCAGTGAGGATAGGCAATGGTATAAGCGGCGCCTAACCTATCGCCTATGTTTATATAGGCGGGTCCATAGCCATCGCTAATGTTGACATAGGAGGTGCCTAACCTGTCGCCTATGTTGATATAGGCGGCACCTATCTTATCGCCTATGTTGACATAGGTGGTGCTTATGGCATCGCTTATGTTTACATAGGCAGAGCTTAACCTATCTCCTAAGTGAGGCAGCGAGCATAGGCAATGGTATAAGCGGCGCCTAACCTATCACCTATGTTGACATACGTGACGCCTAAGCCATTGCCTATGTTAATATATGCGGCGCCTAACCTATCGCCTAAGTGAGGCAGTAAGCATAGGCAATGGTATAAGCGGCCCATAACCTGTCGCCAATGTTGATAAAGGCGGCGCCTAATCCATCGCATATGTTGACATAGGCGGCACCTAACCTATTGCCTAAGGCAGTGAGCATTGGTAAAGGTATAAGCGGCGCCTAACCTATCGCCTATGTTGATATAGGCGGCGCCTAAGCCATCGTCTATGTTGACTTAGGCGGCCCCTAGCCTATCCCCTTAGTGAGGCAGTGAGCATAGGCATAAGTATAAGTGGCTCCTAATCTATCGCTTATATTGATATAGGCGGTGCCTAATCGATCGCCTATGTTGACATAGGAGGCGCCTAACCTATAGCATATGTGAGGCAGTGAGCATAGGCAATGGTATAAGCGGAGCCTAACCTATCGCCTATGTTTATATAGGCGGCGCCTAAGCCATCGCCTATGTTGACATAGGCGGCAGCTAACCTATCGCCTAACTGAGGTAGTGAGCTTAGGCAGTGGTATAAGCGGCGCCTAACCTATCTCCTATGTTGATATAGGCAGCGCCTAAGACATCGTCTATGTTGACTTAGGCGGTGCCTAACCTATCGCCTAAGTCAGGCAGTGAGCATAGGCATAAGTATAAGTGGCTCCTAATGTATCGCTTATGTTGATATAGGCGGTGCCTAATCCATCGCCTATGTAGACTTAGGCGGCGCCTAACCTATCGTCTAAGTGAGGCAGTGAGCATAGGAAATGGTATAAGCGGCGCCTAACCTATCGCCTATGTTGATATAGGCGGTGCCTAACCTATCACCTATGTTGGTATAGGTGGCACCTAAGCCATCACCTATGTTAGGCAGTGAGCATAGTCAATGCTATAATCGGCGCCTAACCTATCACCTATGTTGATATAGGCGGCGCCTAAGCGATCGCCTATGTTGACATAGGCGACGCCTAACCTATCCCCTAAGTGAGGCGGTGAGCATAGGCAATGGTATAAGCGGTGCCTAACCTGTCGCCTATGTTGATATAGGCGGTGCCTAAGCCATTGCCTTTGTTGACAAAGACGGAGCCTAACCTATCGCCTATGTGAGGCAGTGAGCATAGGAAATGGAATAAGCAGCACCTAACCTATCGCCTATGTGAGGCAGTGAGCATAGGAAATGGAATAAGAGGAGCCTAACCTATTGCCTATGTTGATATAGGCGAAGCCTAAGCCATCGCCTATGTTGACATAGGCGGTGCCTAACCTATCGCCTAATTAAAGCAGTGAGGATAGGCAATGGTATAAGCGGCGCCTAACCTATCGCCTATGTTTATATAGGCGGGTCCATAGCCATCGCTAATGTTGACATAGGCGGTGCCTAACCTATCGCCTAATTGAGGCAGTGAGCATAGACAATGGTATAAGTGGCGCCTAACCTATCACCTATGTTGATATAGGCGGCTCCTAAGCCATCACCTAAGTGAAACAGTGAGTATAGGCAATGGTATAACTTGTGCCTAACCTATCGCCTATGTTGATATAGGCGGTGCCAAAGAGATCGCCTATGTTGACATAGGCGGTGCCTAACCTATCGCCTAAGTGAGGCGGTGAGCACAGGCAAATGTATAAGCGGCGCCTAACCTATCTCCTATGTTGTTATAGGCGGCGGCTAATCCATCTCATATGTTGACATATGTTGGACCTAACCTATATAGCCGACACCTAACCTAGCGCCTGAGTGAGGCAGTGAGCATAGGTAATGTTATAAGCGACGCCTAACCCATCGCCAATGTTGATATAAGTGGAGCCTATGGCATCGCCTATGTTTACATAGGCGGCGCCTAACCTATCTCCTAAGTAAGGCAGCAAGCATAGGCAATGGTATATGCGTTGCCTAACCTATCGCCTATGTTGATATACGTGGTGCCTAATCCATCGCCTATGGTTATATAGGCGGCGGCTAACCTATCGCCTAAGTGAGGCAGTACACATAGGCAATGGTATAAGCGGAGCCTAACCTAACGCCTATGTTGATATTGGCGGCGCCTAAGCCATCGCCTATGTTGACGTAGGCGGTGCCTAACCGATCTCCTAATTCAGGAAGTCAGCATAGGGAATCGTATAAGCGGCGCCTAAGCCATTCCCTATATTGACATAGACGGAGCCTAACCTATCGCCTATGTGAGGCAGTGAGCATAGGAAATGGTATAAGCCACGCCTAACCGTTCTCTTATGTTGATATAGGCGACGCCTAAGCCATCGCCTATGTTGACATAGGCGACGCCTAACCTATCGCCTAAGTGAGGAAGTGAGCATAGGCAATGGTATAAGCGGGGCCTAACCTATCTCCTATGTTGATATAGGCGGCGCCTAAGCCATCACCTATGTTGACATAAGAGGCACGTAACCTATCGCCTAAGTGAGGCATTGAGCATAGGAAATAGTATTAGCGGCGCCTAACCTATCGCTTATGTTGATATAGGCAGCGCCTAACCTATCGCCTTTGTTGACATAGGCGGCGCCTAACCAATTACCTAAGAGAGAATAGGCAATGGTATTAGCGGTGCCTAAGCTATCTCCTTTGTTAACATAGGCGGCGCCTAACCTATGCACTAAGTGAGGCAGTGAGCATAGGCAATGGTATAAGCGGCACCTAACCTATCACCTATGTTAATATAGGCGGCGCCTAAACCATCGCCTATGATGACATAGGCGGCGCCTAACCTATCGCCTAAGTGAGGCGGTGAGCATAGGCAGTGGTATAAGCGGCGCCTAACCTATCGCCCATGTTGATATAGGCGGTGCCTAAGCCATTGCCTATGTTGACATAGACGGAGCCTAACCTATCGCCTATGAGAGGCAGTGAGCATAGGAAATGGAATAAGCGGAACCTAACCTATCGCCTATGTGAGGCAGTGAGCATAGGAAATGGAATAAGAGGCGCCTAACCTATTGCCTATGTTGATATAGGCGAAGCCTAAGCCATCACCTATGTTGACATAGGCGGCGCCTAACCTATCACCTAATAGAAGCAGTGAGGATAGGCAATGGTATAAGCGGTGCCTAACCTATCGCCTAATTGAAGCCGTGAGGATAGGCAATGGTATAAACGGCGCCTAACCTATCGCCTATGTTTATATAGGCGGGTCCATAGCCATCGCTAATGTTGACATAGGCGGTGCCTAACCTGTCGCCTATGTTGATATAGGCGGCACCTAACCTATCGCCTATGTTGACATAGGTGGTGCTTATGGCATCGCTTATGTTTACATAGGCAGAGCTTAACCTATCTCCTAAGTGAGGAAGCGAGCATAGGCAATGGTATAAGCGGCGCCTAACCTATCACCTATGTTGACATACGTGGCGCCTAAGCCATTGCCTATGTTAATATATGCGGCACCTAACCTATCGCCTAAGTGAGGCAGTAAGCATAGGCAATGTTATAAGCGGCCCCTAAACTGTCGCCAATATTGATAAAGGCGGCGCCTAATCCATCGCATATGTTGACATAGGCGGCACCTAACCTATTGCCTAAGGCAGTGAGCATTGGTAAAGGTATAAGCGGCGCCACACCTATCGCCTATGATGATATAGGCGGCGCCTAAGACATCGTCTATGTTGACTTAGGCGGCCCCTATCCTATCGCCTTAGTGAGGCAGTGAGCATAGGCATAAGTATTAGTGGCTCCTAATCTATCGCCTATGTTGATATAGGCGGCGCCTAAGCCATCGCCTATGCTGATGTAGGTGGTGCCTAACCTATTGCGTAATTGAGGCAATAAGCATAGGCAATGGTATAAGAGCACCTAACCTATCTCCTATGTTGATATAGGCGGCGCCTAAGCCATCGCCTATATTGACATAGGCGGCACCTAACCTATTGCCTAAGTGAGGCAGTGAGCATAGGTAATTGGATAAGCGGCGCCTAAAAAATCGGCTATTTTGATATAGGTGGCGCCTATGGAATCTCCTATGTTTACATACGCAACGCCTAACCTATTGCCTTAGTGAGGCAGCAAGCATAGGCAATGGTATAAGCGACGCCTAACCTATCGCCTATATTGATATTGGCGGCGCCTAAGCGATCGCCTATGTTGACATTGTCGGCGCCTAACCTATCGCCTAAGTGAGTCGGTGAGAATAGGAAATGGTATAAGCGGCGCCTAACCTGTCGCCTATGTTGATATAGGCGGCACCTAACCTATCGCCTATGTTGACATAGGTGGTGCTTATGGCATCGCTTATGTTTACATAGGCAGAGCTTAACCTATCTCCTAAGTGAGGCAGGGAGCATAGGCAATGGTATAAGCGGCGCCTAACCTATCACCTATGTTGACATACGTGGTGCCTAAGCCATTGCCTATGTTAATATATGCGGCGCCTAACCTATCGCCTAAGTGAGGTAGTAAGCATAGGCAATGGTATAAGCGGCCCCTAACCTGTCGCCAATATTGATAATGGCGGTGCCTATTCCATCGCATATGTTGACATAGGCGGCACCTAACCTATTGCCTAAGGCAGTGAGCATTGGTAAAGGTATAAGCGGCGCCTAACCTATCGCCTATGTTGATATAGGCGGCGCCTAAGCCATCGTCTATGTTGACTTAGGCGGCACCTAGCCTATCGCCTTAGTGAGGCAGTGAGCATAGGCATAAGTATAAGTGGCTCCTAATGTATCGCTTATGTTGATATAGGCGATGCCTAATCGATCGCCTATGTTGACATAGGCGCCGCCTAACCTATAGCCTATGTGAGGCAGTGAGCATAGGCTATGGTATAAGCGGAGCCTAACCTATCGCCTATGTTGATATAGGCGGCGCCTATGCCATCGCCTATGTTGACATAGGCGGCAGCTAACCTATCTCCTAACTAAGAAAGTGAGCTTAGGCAGTGGTATAAGAGGTGCCTAACCTATCGCCTATGTTGATATAGGCAGCGCCTAAGACATCGTCTATGTTGACTTAGGCGGCGCCTAACCTATCGCCTAAGTCAGGCAGTGAGCATAGGCATAAGTATAAGTGGCTCCTAATGTATCGCTTATGTTGATATAGGCGGTGCCTAATCCATCACCTATGTTGACATAGGCGGCGCCTAACCTATCGTCTAAGTGAGGCAGTGAGCATAGGAAATGGTATAAGCGGCGCCTAACCTATCGCCTATGTTGATATAGGCGGTGCCTAACCTATCACCTATGTTGGTATAGGCGGCACCTAAGCCATCGCCTACGTTAGGCAGTGAGCATAGTCAATGGTATAAGCGGCACCTAACCTATCGCCTATGTTGATATAGGCGGCGCCTAAGCGATCGCCTATGTTGACATAGGCGGCGCCTAACCTATCCGCTAAGTGAGGCGGTGAGCATAGGCAATGGTACAAGAGGCGCCTAACCTGTCGCCTATGTTGATATAGGCGGTGCCTAAGCCATTGCCTATGTTGACATAGACGGAGCCTAACATATCGCCTATGTGAGGCAGTGAGCATAGAAAATGGAATAAGCGGCACCTAACCTATCACCTATGTGAGGCAGTGAGCATAGGAAATGGAATAAGAGGCGCCTAACCTATTGCCTATGTTGATATAGGCGAAGCCTAAGCCATCTCCTATGTTGACATAGGCGGCGCCTAACCTGTCACCTAATAGAAGCAGTGAGGATAAGCAATGGTATAGGCGGTGCCTAACCTATCGCCTAATTGAAGCAGTGAGGATAGGCAATGGTATAAGCGGCGCCTAACCTATCGCCTATGTTTATATAGGCGGGTCCATAGCCATCGCTAATGTTGACATAGGAGGTGCCTAACCTGTCGCCTATGTTGATATAGGCGGCACCTATCTTATCGCCTATGTTGACATAGGTGGTGCTTATGGCATCGCTTATGTTTACATAGGCAGAGCTTAACCTATCTCCTAAGTGAGGCAGCGAGCATAGGCAATGGTATAAGCGGCGCCTAACCTATCACCTATGTTGACATACGTGACGCCTAAGCCATTGCCTATGTTAATATATGCGGCGCCTAACCTATCGCCTAAGTGAGGCAGTAAGCATAGGCAATGGTATAAGCGGCCCATAACCTGTCGCCAATGTTGATAAAGGCGGCGCCTAATCCATCGCATATGTTGACATAGGCGGCACCTAACCTATTGCCTAAGGCAGTGAGCATTGGTAAAGGTATAAGCGGCGCCTAACCTATCGCCTATGTTGATATAGGCGGCGCCTAAGCCATCGTCTATGTTGACTTAGGCGGCCCCTAGCCTATCCCCTTAGTGAGGCAGTGAGCATAGGCATAAGTATAAGTGGCTCCTAATCTATCGCTTATATTGATATAGGCGGTGCCTAATCGATCGCCTATGTTGACATAGGAGGCGCCTAACCTATAGCATATGTGAGGCAGTGAGCATAGGCAATGGTATAAGCGGAGCCTAACCTATCGCCTATGTTTATATAGGCGGCGCCTAAGGCATCGCCTATGTTGACATAGGCGGCAGCTAACCTATCGCCTAACTGAGGTAGTGAGCTTAGGCAGTGGTATAAGCGGCGCCTAACCTATCGCCTATGTTGATATAGGCAGCGCCTAAGACATCGTCTATGTTGACTTAGGCGGTGCCTAACCTATCGCCTAAGTCAGGCAGTGAGCATAGGCATAAGTATAAGTGGCTCCTAATGTATCGCTTATGTTGATATAGGCGGTGCCTAATCCATCGCCTATGTTGACTTAGGCGGCGCCTAACCTATCGTCTAAGTGAGGCAGTGAGCATAGGAAATGGTATAAGCGGCGCCTAACCTATCGCCTATGTTGATATAGGCGGTGCCTAACCTATCACCTATGTTGGTATAGGTGGCACCTAAGCCATCACCTATGTTAGGCAGTGAGCATAGTCAATGCTATAATCGGCGCCTAACCTATCACCTATGTTGATATAGGCGGCGCCTAAGCGATCGCCTATGTTGACATAGGCGGCGCCTAACCTATCCCCTAAGTGAGGCGGTGAGCATAGGCAATGGTATAAGCGGTGCCTAACCTGTCGCCTATGTTGATATAGGCGGTGCCTAAGCCATTGCCTTTGTTGACAATGACGGAGCCTAACCTATCGCCTATGTGAGGCAGTGAGCATAGGAAATGGAATAAGCAGCACCTAACCTATCGCCTATGTGAGGCAGTGAGCATAGGAAATGGAATAAGAGGAGCCTAACCTATTGCCTATGTTGATATAGGCGAAGCCTAAGCCATCGCCTATGTTGACATAGGCGGTGCCTAACCTATCGCCTAATTAAAGCAGTGAGGATAGGCAATGGTATAAGCGGCGCCTAACCTATCGCCTATGTTTATATAGGCGGGTCCATAGCCATCGCTAATGTTGACATAGGCGGTGCCTAACCTATCGCCTAATTGAGGCAGTGAGCATAGACAATGGTATAAGTGGCGCCTAACCTATCACCTATGTTGATATAGGCGGCTCCTAAGCCATCACCTAAGTGAAACAGTGAGTATAGGCAATGGTATAACTTGTGCCTAACCTATCGCCTATGTTGATATAGGCGGTGCCAAAGAGATCGCCTATGTTGACATAGGCGGTGCCTAACCTATCGCCTAAGTGAGGCGGTGAGCACAGGCAAATGTATAAGCGGCGCCTAACCTATCTCCTATGTTGTTATAGGCGGCGGCTAATCCATCTCATATGTTGACATATGTTGGACCTAACCTATATAGCCGACACCTAACCTAGCGCCTGAGTGAGGCAGTGAGCATAGGTAATGTTATAAGCGACGCCTAACCCATCGCCAATGTTGATATAAGTGGAGCCTATGGCATCGCCTATGTTTACATAGGCGGCGCCTAACCTATCTCCTAAGTAAGGCAGCAAGCATAGGCAATGGTATATGCGTTGCCTAACCTATCGCCTATGTTGATATACGTGGTGCCTAATCCATCGCCTATGGTTATATAGGCGGCGGCTAACCTATCGCCTAAGTGAGGCAGTACACATAGGCAATGGTATAAGCGGAGCCTAACCTAACGCCTATGTTGATATTGGCGGCGCCTAAGCCATCGCCTATGTTGACGTAGGCGGTGCCTAACCGATCTCCTAATTCAGGAAGTCAGCATAGGGAATCGTATAAGCGGCGCCTAAGCCATTCCCTATATTGACATAGACGGAGCCCAACCTATCGCCTATGTGAGGCAGTGAGCATAGGAAATGGTATAAGCCACGCCTAACCGTTCTCTTATGTTGATATAGGCGACGCCTAAGCCATCGCCTATGTTGACATAGGCGACGCCTAACCTATCGCCTAAGTGAGGAAGTGAGCATAGGCAATGGTATAAGCGGGGCCTAACCTATCTCCTATGTTGATATAGGCGGCGCCTAAGCCATCACCTATGTTGACATAAGAGGCACCTAACCTATCGCCTAAGTGAGGCATTGAGCATAGGAAATAGTATTAGCGGCGCCTAACCTATCGCTTATGTTGACATAGGCAGCGCCTAACCTATCGCCTTTGTTGACATAGGCGGCGCCTAACCAATTACCTAAGAGAGAATAGGCAATGGTATTAGCGGTGCCTAAGCTATCTCCTTTGTTAACATAGGCGGCGCCTAACCTATGCACTAAGTGAGGCAGTGAGCATAGGCAATGGTATAAGCGGCACCTAACCTATCACCTATGTTAATATAGGCGGCGCCTAAACCATCGCCTATGATGACATAGGCGGCGCCTAACCTATCGCCTAAGTGAGGCGGTGAGCATAGGCAGTGGTATAAGCGGCGCCTAACCTATCGCCCATGTTGATATAGGCGGTGCCTAAGCCATTGCCTATGTTGACATAGACGGAGCCTAACCTATCGCCTATGAGAGGCAGTGAGCATAGGAAATGGAATAAGCGGAACCTAACCTATCGCCTATGTGAGGCAGTGAGCATAGGAAATGGAATAAGAGGCGCCTAACCTATTGCCTATGTTGATATAGGCGAAGCCTAAGCCATCACCTATGTTGACATAGGCGGCGCCTAACCTATCACCTAATAGAAGCAGTGAGGATAGGCAATGGTATAAGCGGTGCCTAACCTATCGCCTAATTGAAGCCGTGAGGATAGGCAATGGTATAAACGGCGCCTAACCTATCGCCTATGTTTATATAGGCGGGTCCATAGCCATCGCTAATGTTGACATAGGCGGTGCCTAACCTGTCGCCTATGTTGATATAGGCGGCACCTAACCTATCGCCTATGTTGACATAGGTGGTGCTTATGGCATCGCTTATGTTTACATAGGCAGAGCTTAACCTATCTCCTAAGTGAGGAAGCGAGCATAGGCAATGGTATAAGCGGCGCCTAACCTATCACCTATGTTGACATACGTGGCGCCTAAGCCATTGCCTATGTTAATATATGCGGCACCTAACCTATCGCCTAAGTGAGGCAGTAAGCATAGGCAATGTTATAAGCGGCCCCTAAACTGTCGCCAATATTGATAAAGGCGGCGCCTAATCCATCGCATATGTTGACATAGGCGGCACCTAACCTATTGCCTAAGGCAGTGAGCATTGGTAAAGGTATAAGCGGCGCCACACCTATCGCCTATGATGATATAGGCGGCGCCTAAGACATCGTCTATGTTGACTTAGGCGGCCCCTATCCTATCGCCTTAGTGAGGCAGTGAGCATAGGCATAAGTATTAGTGGCTCCTAATCTATCGCTTATGTTGATATAGGCGATGCCTAATCGATCGCCTATGTTGACATAGGCGGCGCCTAACTTATAGCCTATGTGAGGCAGTGAGCATAGGCAATGGTATAAGCGGAGCCTAACCTATCGCCTATGTTGATATAGGCGGCGCCTAAGCCATCGCCTATGTTGACATAGGCGGCAGCTAACCTATCGCCTAACTGAGGTAGTGAGCTTAGGCAGTGGTATAAGCGGCGCCTAACCTATCGCCTATGTTGATATAGGCAGCGCCTAAGACATCGTCTTTATGACTTAGGCGGCGCCTAACCTATCTCCTAAGTCAGGCAGTGAGCATAGGCATAAGTATAAGTGGCTCCTAATGTATCGCTTATGTTGATATAGGCGGTGCCTAATCCATCGCCTATGTTGACATAGGCGGCGCCTAACCTATCGTCTAAGTGAGGCAGTGAGCATAGGAAATGGTATAAGCGGCGCCTAACCTATCGCCTATGTTGATATAGGCGGTGCCTAACCTATCACCTATGTTGGTATAGGCGGCACCTAAGCCATCGCCTATGTTAGGCAGTGAGCATAGTCAATGGTATAAGCGGCGCCTAACCTATCACCTATGTTGATATAGGCGGCGCCTAAGCGATCGCCTATGTTGACATAGGCGGCGCCTAACCTATCCCCTAAGTGAGGCGGTGAGCATAGGCAATGGTATAAGCGGCGCCTAACCTGGCGCCTATGTTGATATAGGCGGTGCCTAAGCCATTGCCTATGTTGACATAGACGGAGCCTAACCTATCGCCTATGTGAGGCGGTAAGCATAGGAAATGGAATAAGCGGCACCTAACCTATCGCCTATGTGAGGCAGTGAGCATAGGAAATGGAATAAGAGGCGCCCAACCTATTGCCTAAGTTGATATAGGCGAAGCCTAAGCCATCGCCTATGTTGACGTAGGCGGCGCCTAAACTATCACCTAATAGATGCAGTGAGGATAGGCAATGGTATAAGCGGTGCCTAACCTATCGCCTAATTGAAGCAGTGAGGATAGGCAATGGTATAAGCGGCGCCTAACCTATCGCCTATGTTTAATAGGCGGGTCCATAGCCATCGCTAATGTTGACATAGGCGGTGCCTAACCTATCACCTAATTGAGGCAGTGAGCATAGACAATGGTATAAGTGGCGCCTAACCTATCACCTATGTTGATATAGGCGGCTCCTAAGCCATCACCTAAGTGAGACAGTGAGTATAGGCAATGGTATAACTTGTGCCTAACCTATCGCCTATGTTGATATAGGCGGTGCCTAAGAGATCACCTATGTTGACATAGGCGGCGCCTATGTTGAGATAGGCGGCGCCTAACCTATCGCCTAAGTGAGGCGGTGAGCATAGGCAAATGTATAAGCGGCGCCTAACCTATCTCCTATGTTGTTATAGGCGGCCCCTAATCCATCTCATATGTTGACATATGTTGGACCTAACCTATATAGCCGAAACCTAACCTAGCGCCTGAGTGAGGCAGTGAGCATAGGTAATGTTATAAGCGACGCCTAACCCATCGCCAATGTTGATATAAGTGGAGCCTATGGCATCGCCTATGTTTACATAGGCAGCGCCTAACCTATCTCCTAAGTAAGGCAGCAAGCATAGGCAATGGTATATGCGTCGCCTAACCTATCATCTATGTTGATATACGTGGTGCCTAAGCCATCGCCTATGGTTATATAGGCGGCGGCTAACCTATCGCCTAAGTGAGGGAGTACACATAGGCAATGGTATAAGCGGAGCCTAACCTAACACCTATATTGATATTGGCGGCGCTTATGCCATCGCCTATGTTGACGTAGGCGGTGCCTAACCGATCTCCTAATTCAGGAAGTCAGCATAGGGAATCGTATAAGCGGCGCCTAAGCCATTCCCTATATTGACATAGACGGAGCCTAACCTATCGCCTATGTGAGGTAGTGAGCATAGGAAATGGTATAAGCCACGCCTAACCTTTTGCTTATGTTGATATATGCGACGCCTAAGCCATCGCCTATGTTGACATAGGCGACGCCTAACCTATCGCCTAAGTGAGAAAGTGAGCATAGGCAATGGTATAAGCGGGGCCTAACCTATCTCCTATGTTGATATAGGCGGCGCCTAAGCCATCACCTATGTTGACATAAGAGGCACCTAACCTATCGCCTAAGTGAGGCATTGAGCATAGGAAATAGTATTAGCGGCGCCTAACCTATCGCTTATGTTGATATAGGCAGCGCCTAACCTATCGCCTTTGTTGACATAGGCGGCGCCTAACCAAATGCCTAAGAGAGAATAGGCAATGGTATTAGCGGTGCCTAAGCTATCTCCTTTGTTGACATAGGCGGCGCCTAACCTATGCACTAAGTGAGGCAGTGAGCATAGGCAATGGTATAAGCGGCGCCTAACCTATCACCTATGTTAATATAGGCGGCGCCTAAACCATCGCCTATGATGACATAGGCGGCGCCTAACCTATCGCCTAAGTGAGGTGGTGAGCATAGGCAATGGTATAAGCGGCGCCTAACCTGGTGCCTATGTTGATATAGGCGGTGCCTAAGCCATTGCCTATGTTGACATAGACGGAGCCTAACCTATCGCCAATGTGAGGCAGTGAGCATAGGAAATGGAATAAGCGGAACCTAACCTATCGCCTATGTGAGGCAGTGAGCATAGGAAATGGAATAAGAGGCGCCTAACCTATTGCCTATGTTGATATAGGCGAAGCCTAAGCCATCGCCTATGTTGACATAGGCGGCGCCTAACCTATCACCTAATAGAAGCAGTAAGGATAGGCAATGGTATAAGCGGTGCCTATCCTATCGCCTAATTGAAACAGTGAGGATAGGCAATGGTATAAGCGGCGCCTAACCTATCGCCTATGTTTATATAGGCGGGTCCATAGCCATCGCTAATGTTGACATAGGCGGTGCCTAACCTGTCGCCTATGTTGATATAGGCGGCACCTAACCTATCGCCTATGTTGACATAGGTGGTGCTTATGGCATCGCTTATGTTTACATAGGCAGAGCTTAACCTATCTCCTAAGTGAGGCAGCGAGCATAGGCAATGGTATAAGCGGCGCCTAACCTATCACCTATGTTGACATACGTGGCGCCTAAGCCATTGCCTATGTTAATATATGCGGCGCCTAACCTATCGCCTAAGTGAGGCAGTAAGCATAGGCAATGGTATAAGCAGCCCCTAACCTGTCGCTAATGTTGATAAAGGCGGCGCCTAATCCATCGCATATGTTGACATAGGCGGCACCTAACCTATTGCCTAAGGCAGTGAGCATTGGTAAAGGTATAAGCGACGCCTAACCTATCGCCTAAGTTGATATAGGCGGCGCCTAAGCCATCATCTATGTTGACTTAGGCGGCCCCTAGCCTATCGCCTTAGTGAGGCAGTGAGCATAGGCATAAGTATAAGTGGCTCCTAATCTATCGCTTATGTTGATATAGGCGGTGCCTAATCGATCGCCTATATTGACATAGGCGGCGCCTAACCTATAGCCTATGTGAGGCAGTGAGCATAGGCAATGGTATAAGCAGAGCCTAACCTATCGCCTATGTTGATATAGGCGGCGCCTAAGCCATCGCCTATGTTGACATAGGGGGCAGCTAACCTATCGCCTAACTGAGGTAGTAAGCTTAGGGAGTGGTATAAGCGGCGCCTAACCTATCGCCTATGTTGATATAGGCAGCGCCTAAGACATCGTCTTTATGACTTAGGCGGCGCCTAACCTATCGCCTAAGTCAGGCAGTGAACATAGGCATAAGTATAAGTGGCTCCTAATGTATCGCTTATGTTGATATAGGCGGTGCCTAATCCATCGCCTATGTTGACATAGGCGGCGCCTAACCTATCGTCTAAGTGTGGTAGTGAGCATAGGAAATGGTATAAGCGGCGCCTAACCTATCGCCTATGTTGATATAGGCGGTGCCTAACCTATCACCTATGTTGGTATAGGCGGCACCTAAGCCATCGCCTATGTTAGGCAGTGAACATAGTCAATGGTATAAGCGGCGCCTAACCTATCACCTATATTGATATTGGCGGCGCCTATCCTATCCCCTAAGTGAGGCGGTGAGCATAGGCAATGGTATAAGCGGCGCCTAACCTTCCGCCTATGTTGATATAGGCGGTGCCTAAGCCATTGCCTATGTTGACATAGACGGAGCCTAACCTATCGCGTATGTGAGGTAGTGATCATAGGAAATGGAATAAGCGGCACCTAACCTATCGCCTATGTGAGGCAGTGAGCACAAGAAATGGAATAAGAGGCGCCCAACCTATTGCCTAAGTTGATATAGGCGAAGCCTAAGCCATCGCCTATGTTTACGTAGGCGGCGCCTAACCTATCACCTAATAGAAGCAGTGAGGATAGGCAATGGTATAAGCGGTGCCTAACCTATCGCCTAATTGAAGCAGTGAGGATCGGCAATGGTATAAGCGGCGCCTAACCTATCGCCTATGTTTATATAGGCGGGTCCATAGCCATCGCTAATGTTGACATAGGCGGTGCCTAACATATCGCCTAATTGAGGCAGTGAGCATAGACAATGGTATAAGTGGCGCCTAACCTATCACCTATGTTGATATAGGCAGCTCCTAAGCCATCACCTAAGTGAGACAGTAAGTATAGGCAATGGTATAACTTGTGCCTAACCTATCGCCTATGTTGATATAGGCGGTGCCTAAGAGATCACCTATGTTGACATAGGCGGCGCCTAACCTATCGCCTAAGTGAGGTGGTGAGCATAGGCAAATGTATAAGCGGCGCCTAACCTATCTCCTATGTTGTTATAGGCGGCGCCTAATCCATCTCATATGTTGACATATGTTGGACCTAACCTATATAGACGACACCTAACCTAGCGCCTGAGTGAGGCAGTGAGCATAGGTAATGTTATAAGCGACGCCTAACTCATCGCCAATGTTGATATAAGTGGAGCCTATGGCATCGCCTATGTTTACATAGGCGGCGCCTAACCTATCTCCTAAGTAAGGCAGCAAGCACAGGCAATGGTATATGCGTCGCCTAACCTATCGCCTATGTTGATATACGTGGTTCCTAAGCCATCGCCTATGGTTATATAGGTGGCGGCTAACCTATCACCTAAGTGAGGCAGTACACATAGGCAATGGTATAAGGGAAGCCTAACCTAACGCCTATGTTGATATTGGCGGCGCCTAAGCCATCGCCTATGTTGACGTAGGCGGTGCCTAACCGATCTCCTAATTCAGGAAGTCAGCATAGGGAATCGTATAAGCGGCACCTAAGCCATTCCCTATATTGACATAGACAGAGCCTAACCTATCGCCTATGTGAGGTAGTGAGCATAGGAAATGGTATAAGCCACGCCTAACCTTTCGCTTATGTTGATATAGGCGACGCCTAAGCCATCGCCTATGTTGACATAGGCGACACCTAACCTATCGCCTAAGTGAGGAAGTGACCACAGGCAATGGTATAAGCGGGGCCTAACCTATCTCCTATGTTGATATAGGCGGCGCCTAAGCCATCACCTATGTTGACATAAGAGGCACCTAACCTATCGCCTAAGTGAGGCAGTGAGCATAGGAAATAGTATTAGCGGCGCCTAACCTATCGCTTATGTTGATATAGGAAACGCCTAACCTATCGCCTTTGTTGACATATGCGTCGCCTAACCAATTGCCTAAGAGAGAATAGGCAATGGTATTAGCGGTGCCTAAGCTATCTCCTTTGTTGACATAGGCGGCGCCTAACCTATGCACTAAGTGAGGCAGTGAGCATAGGCAATGGTATAAGCAGCGCCTAACCTATCACCTATGTTAATATAGGCGGCGCCTAAACCATCGCCTATGATGACATAGGCGGCGCCTAACCTATCGCCTAAGTGAGGCGGTGAGCATAGACAATGGTATAAGCGGAGCCTAACCTGTCGCCTATGTTGGTATAGGGGGCACCTAATCCATCGACTATGTTGACATAGGAGGCACCTAATATATCGCCTAAATGAGGCAGTGAGCATAGGTACTGGTATAAGCGGCCCCTAACCTATCGTCTATGTTGATATAGGCGGTGCCTAATCCATCGACTATGTTGACATAGGCGGCACCTAATATATCGCCTAAGTGAGGCAGTAAGCATAGGCAATGGCATAAGCGGCCCCTAACCTATCGTCTATGTTGATATTGGCGGCGCCTAAGCCATCGCCTATGTTGACATAGGCGGCGCCTAACCTATTGCCTAAGTGAGGCGGTGAGCATAGGCAATGGTATAAACGGCGCCTAACCAATCGCCTATGTTGATATAGGTGGCGCCTATGGCATCTCCTATATTTACATAGGAGGCGCCTAACTTATCGCCTTTGTGAGGCAGCAAGCATAGGTAATGGTATAAACGACACCTAACCTATCACCTATGTTGATATATGTGGCACCTAAGCGATCACCTATGTTGACATAGGCGGCGCCTAACCTACTCCTAAGTGAGGCGGTGAGCATAGGAAATGGTATAAACGGCACCTAACCTGTCGCCTATGTCGATATAGGCGGCACCTTATCCGTCGACTATGTTGACATTGGCGGCACCTAACCTATCGCCTAAGTGAGGCAGTGAGCATTTGGCAATGGTATAAGCGGCGCCTAACCTATCTCCTATGTTGATATAGGCGGAGCCTAATCCATCGCATATGTTGACATAGGCAGCACCTAACCTATCGCCAAAGTAAGGCAGAGAGCATAGGTAATGGTATAAGCGGCACCTAACCTATCACCTATGTTGATATAGGTGGCGCCTATGGCATCTCCTATATTTACATAAGAGGCGCCTAACCTATCGCCTTAGTGAGGCAGCAACCATAGGCAATGGTATAAGCGGCGCCTATCCTATCGCCTATGTTGATATATGTGGCACCTAAGCGATCGCCTATGTTGACATAGGCGGCGCCTTACCTACTCCTAAGCGAGGCAGTGAGCATAGGTAATGGTATTAGCGGAGCCTAACCTATCGCCTATATTGATATAGGTGGAGCCTATGGCTTCGCTTATGTTAACATAGGCGGCGTCTAACCTATCGCCTAAGTGAGGCAGCGAGCATAGGAAATGGTATAAGCGGCGCCTGACCTATCGCCTATGTACATATAGGTGGCGCCTATGCCATCACCTATGTTGACATCGGCGGCGCCTAACCTATCGACTAAGTGAGGCAGTGAGCATAGACAATGGTATAAGCGGCGCCTAACCTATCACCTATGTTGATATAGGCAGCACCTAAGCCATCGCCTATGTTAGGCAGTGAGCATAGTCATTGGTATAAGAGGCGCCTAACCTATCGCCTATGTTGATATAGGCGGCGCATAAGCGATCGCCTATGTTGACATAGGCGGCGCCTAAACTATCCCCTAACTGAGGCGGTTAGCATTGGCAATGGTATAAGCGGCGCCTAACCTGTTTCCTATGTTGATATAGGCGGTGCCTAAGCCATTGCCTCTATTGACATAGACCGAGCCTAACCTATCGCCAATGTGAGGCAGTGAGCATAGGAAATGGTAAAAGCGGCGCCTAACCTATCGCCCATTTTGATATAGGCGAAGCCTAAGCCATCGCCAATGTTGACATAGGCGGTGCCTAACCTATCTCCTAATTGAAGCAGTCAGGATAGGCAATGGTATAAGCGGCGCCTAACCGTTCGCCTATGTTGATATAAGCGGGTACATAGCCATCGCTAATGTTGACATAGGCGGGTCTAACCTATTGCCTAATTGAGGCAGTGAGCATAGACAATGGTATAAGTGGCGCCTAACCTATCACCTATGTTGATATAGGCGGCACCTAAGCCATCGCCTAAGTGAGACAGTAAGTATAGCCAATGGTATAAGATGTGCCTAACCTATCGCCTATGTTGACATAGGCGGTGCCTAACAGATCGCCTATGTTAACATAGGCGGCTCCTAAACTATCGCCTAAGTGAGGCGGTGAGCATAGGTAAAGGTATAAGCGGCGCCTAACCTATCTCCTATGTTGATATAGGCGGTGCCTCATCCATCTCATATGTTGATATATATGGAACCTAACCTATATAGCCGGCGCCTAACCTAGCCCCTGAGTGAGGCAGTGAGCATAGGTAATGGAATAAGCGACGCCTAACCTATCGCCAATGTTGATATAAGTGGCGCCTATGGCATCGCTTATGGTTACATAGGCGGCGCCTAACCTATCTCCTAAGTATGGCAGCAAGCATAGGCAATGGTATAAGCGGCGCCTAACCTATCGCCTATGTTGATATACGTGGTGCCTAAGCCATCGCCAATATTTATTCAGGCAGCGGCTAACCTATCGCCTATGTGAGGCAGTACGCATAGGAAATGGTATAAGAGGAGCCTAACCTAACGCCTATGTTGATATAGGCGGCGCCTAAGCCATCGCCTATGTTGACGTAGGCGGGGCCTAACCGATCTCCTAATTCAGGAAGTGAGCATAGGCAATCGTATAAGCGGCGCCTAAGCCATTCCCTATATTGACATAGACGGAGCCTAACCTATCGCCTATGTGAGGCAGTAAGCATAGGAAATGGAATAAGCCGCGCCTAACCTTTCGCTTATATTGATATAGGCGACGCCTAAGCGATCGCCGATGTTGACATAGGTGGCGCCTAACCTATCGCCTAAGTAAGGCAGTGAGCATAGGTAATGATATAAGCCACCCCTAACCTATCGCCTATGTTGATATAGGTGGCGCCTATGGCATCTCCTATGTTTACATAGGAGGCGCCTAACCAATCGCCTTAGTGAGGTAGCAAGAATAGGCAATGGTATAAGCGGCGCCTAACCTATCGCCTATGTTGATATAGGTGGCACCTAAGCGATCGCCTATGTTGACATGGGAGCACCTAACCTACTCCTAAGTGAGGCGGTGAGCATAGAAAATGGTATAAACGGAGCCTAACCTGTCGCCTATGTCGATATAGGCGACACCTAATCCATCGACTATGTTGACATAGGCAGCACCTAACCTATCGCCTAAGTGAGGCAGTGGACATAGGTAATGGTATTAGAGGAGCCTAACCTATCACCTATGTTGATATAGGTGGAGCCTATGGCATCGCATATGTTTACAAAGGCGGCGTCTAACCTATCGCCTAAGTGAGGCAGCGAGCATAGGCAATGGTATAAGCGGCGCCTAACCTATCACCTATGATTACATGAGTGGCACCTAAGCCATTGCTTATGTTTATATATGCAGCGCACAACCTATCGCCTAAGCGAGGCAGTAAGCATAGGCAATGGTATAGGCGGCGCCTAACGTGTCGCCTATGTTAATATAGGCGACGCCTAAGCCATCATCTATGTTATCATAGGGGGCGCCTAACCTATCGCCTAAGTGAGGAGGTGAGCTTAGGCAATGGTATAAGCGGCGCCTAACCTATCGCCTATGTTGATATAGGAGGCGCCTAAACCATTGCCTATTTTAACATTGGTGGCACCTAACCTATCGCTAAAGTGAGGCACTAAGTATAGGCAATGGTATAAGCGGCGCCTAACCTATCGCCTATGTTGATATAGGCAGCGCCTAAGCCATCGCCGATGTTGCCATAGGCGGCGCCTAACGTATCGCCAAAGTGAGGTAGTGAGCATAGATAATGGTATAAGCGGCGCCTAAGCTATCGCCTATGTTGATATAGGAGGCACCTATGCCATCGCCTAATTGAAGCAGTGAGCATAAACAATGGTATATGCGGCGCCTAACCTATCGCCTAAGCGATCACCTATGATGACTTAGGCGGCGCCTAACCTATCGCCTAAGTAAGGTGGTGTGCATAGGCAATGGTATAAGCGGCGCATAACCTATCGCCTATGTTGATATAGGTGGCGCCTAAGCCAGTGCCTATGTTGACATAGACCGAGCCTAACCTATTGCCTAAGTAAGAAAGTGAGCATAGGTAATGGTATAATCGACGCCTATCTATCTCCTATGTTGATATAGGTGGCGCCTAAGCCATCACCTATGTTGACATGGAAGACACCTAACCTATCGCCTAAGTTAGATAGTGATCATAGGTAATGGTATAAGCGACTCTTAACTTATCGCCAATGTTGATATAGGTGGCCCCTATGGCATCGCATATGTTTACATAGGCGGCGCCTAACCTATCGCCTCAGTGTGGCAGCGAGCATAGGCAATGGTATAAGAGGCGCCTAACCTATCTCCTATGTTGATATACGTGGCGCCTAAGCCATTGCCTATGTTAATATATGCGGCGCCCAACCTATCGATTAAGTGTGGCAGTAAGCATAGGCAATGGTATAAGCGGCGCCTAACCTATCGCCAATGTTGATATAGGCGGCGCCTAATCCATCGCCTATGTTGACTTAGGTGGTGCCTAACCTATAACCTAATTGAGGAAGTGAGCATAGGCAATGGTATAAGCATCGCCTACCCTATCGCCTATGTTGATATAGGCGGCGCCTAAGCCATCGCCTATATTGACATAGGTGGCACCTAACCTATTGCCTAAGTGAGGTAGTGATCATAGGTAATGGTATAAGCGGCGCTAAACCTATCGCCTATGTTGATATAGGTGGCGCCTATGGCATCTCATATGTTTACATAGGCGGCGCCTAACCTATCTCCTTAGTGAGGAAACAAGCATAGGCAATGGTATAAGCAGCGCCTAACTTATTGCCTATGTTGATATAGGCGGCGCCTAAGCGATCGCCGATGTTGACATAGGCGGCGCCTAACCTATCGCCTAAGTGAGGCGGTGAGAATTGGCAATGGTATAAGCGGCGCCTAACCGGTCGCCTATGTTGATATAGGCGGCGCCTAATCTATCGACTATGTTGACATAGGCGGCGCCTAAACTATCGCCTAAGTGAGGCGGTGAGAATTAGCCATGCTATAAGCGTCGCCTAACCTGTCGCCTATATTGACATAAGTGTCACCTAACCTATCGCTTAAGTGAGGCAGTGAACAAAGGTAATGGTATAAGCGGCGCCTAACCTATCGCCTAAGTGAGGCAGCGAGCATAGGCAATGGTATAAGCGACGCCTAACCTATCGCCTATGTTGACATATGTGGCGCCTAAGCCATTGCCTATGTTTATATATACGGCGCCTAACCTATGACCTAAGTGAGGAATTAAGCACATGCAATGGTATAAGCGGCCCCTAACCTATCCCCTAAGCCATTGCCTATGTTGATATAGGCGGTGCCTAATCCATCGCATATGTTGACATAGGCGACACCTAACCTATCCCCTAAGGCAGTGAGCATAGGTAATGGTATAAGCGACACCTAACCTATCGCCTATGTTGATTTAAGTGGCGCCTATGCCATCACCTATGTTTATATAGGTGGCGGCTAACCTATCGCCTAAGTGAGGAAGTAAGCATAGGCAATGGAATATGCGGCGCCTAAACTAACGCCTATCATGATATAGTCGGCCCCTAAGCCATCGCCTATGTTGACGTAGACGGTGCCTAACCTATCGCCTAATTGAGGCAGTGATCATAGGCAATGGTATAAGCGGCGCCTAACCTATCGCCTTTGTTGATATAGGCGGCGCCTAACCAATTGCCTATGTTGACATAAACGAATCCTAACGTATCGCCTATGTTGAACTAGGCGGCGACTAAGACATCGCCTATGTTGTCATAGGCGGCGCCTAACCAATCGCCTAAGTGAGGCAGTGAGCATAGGCAATGGTTAAGCGGCGCCTAACCTATCGCCTATGTTGATATAGGCAGCACCATTTCCTTGCCTATATTGACATAGGTGGCACCTAACCTATTGCCTAAGTGAGGTAGTGATCATAGGTAATGGTATAAGCGGCGCCTAACCTATCACCTATGTTGATATAGGTGGCGCCTATGGCATCTCCTATGTTTACATAGGCGGTGCCTAACCTATCGCCTTAGTGAGGCAACAAACATAGGCAATGGTATAAGCGGCGCCTAACCTATCGTCTATGTTGATATAAGAGGCGCCTAAGCGATCGCCTAAGTAAGGCAGTGAGCATAGGTAATGATATAAGCAGCCCCTAACCTATCTCCTATGTTGATATAGGTGGCGCCTATGGCATCTCCTATGTTTACATAGGAGGCGCCTAACCAACCGCCTTAGTGAGGTAGCAAGCATAGGCAATGGTATAAGCGACGCCTAACCTATCGCCTATGCTGATATAGGCGGCACCTAAGAGATCCCCTATGTTGACATAGGCGCGCCTAACCTACTCCCAAGTGAGGCGGTGAGCATAGAAAATGGTATAAACGGAGCCTAACCTGTCGCCTATGTCGATATAGGTGGCACCTAATCCATCTACTATGTTGACATAGGCGGCACCTAACCTATCCCCTAAGTGAGGCAGTGGACATAGGTAATGGTATTAGCGGAGCCTAACCTATAACCTATGTTGATATAGGTGGAGCCTATGGCATCGCTTCTGTTTACATAGGTGGCGTCTAACCTATCGCCTAAGTGAGGCAGCGAGCATAGGCAATGGTATAAGCGGCGCCTAACCTATCGCGTATGTTTACATGAGTGGCACCTAAGCCATTGCTTATGTTTATATATGCGGCGCCAAACCTATCGCCTAAGCGAGGCAGTAAGCATAGGCAATGGTATAAGCGGCGCCTAACGTGTCGCCTATGCTATTATAGGCGACGCCTAAGCCATCATCTATGTTAACATAGGCGGCGCCTAACCTATCGCCTAAGTGAGAAGGTGAGCTTAGGCAATTGTATAAGCAGCGCCTAACCTATCGCCTATGTTGATATAGGAGGCGCCTAAACCATTGCCTATGTTACATAGGTGACGCCTAACCTATCGCTAAAATGAGGCACTGAGCATAGGCAATGGTATAAGCAGCGCCTAACCTATCGCCTATGTTGATATAGGCAGCGCCTAAGCCAACGCCTATGTTGCCATAGGAGGCGCCTAACCTTTCGCCAAAGTGAGGTAGTGAGCATAGATAATGGTATAAGCGGCGCCAAACCTATCGCCTATGTTGATATAGGAGGCACCTATGCCATCGCCTAACTGAGGCAGTGAGCATAAACAATGGTATATGCGGCGCCTATCCTATCGCCTAAGCGATCGCCTATGTTGACTTAGGCGGCGGCTAACCTATCGCCTAAGTAAGGTGGTGAGCATAGGCAATGGTATAAGCGGCGCATAACCTATCGCCTATGTTGATATAGGTGGCGCCTAAGCCAGTGCCTATGTTGACATTGACCGAGAATTACCTATCGCCTAAGTGAGAAAGAGAGCATAGGTAATGGTATAAGCGGCGCCTATCTATTCGTATGTTGATATAGGTGGCGCCTAAGCCATCACCTATGTTGACATAGAAGACGCCTAACCTATCGCCTAAGTTAGACAGTGATCATAGGTAATGGTATAAGGGACTCCTAACTTATCGCCAATGTTGATATAGGTGGCCCCTATGGCATCGCTTATGTTTACATAGGCGGCGCCTAACCTATCGCCTAAGTGTGGCAGCGAGCATAGGCAATGGTATAAGAGGCGCCTAACCTATCTCCTATGTTGATATACGTGGCGCCTAAGCCATTGCCTATGTTAATATATGCGGCGCCCAACCTATCAACTAAGTGTGGCAGTAAGCATAGGCAATGGTATAAGCGGCGCCTAACCTATCGCCAATGTTGATATAGGCGGTGCCTAATCCATCGCCCATGTTGACGTAGGTGGTGCCTAACCTATCGCCTAATTGAGGAAGTGAGCATAGGCAATGGTATAAGCATCGCCTACCCTATCGCCTATATTGATATAGGCGGCGCCTAAGCCATCGCCTATATTGATATAGGTGGCACCTAACCTATTGCCTAAGTGAGGCAGTGATCATAGGTAATGGTATAAGCGGCGCGTAACCTATCGCCTATGATGATATAGGTGGCGCCTATGGCATCTCGTATGTTTACATAGGCGGCGCCTAACCTATCTCCTTAGTGAGGATACTGGCAAAGGAAATGGTATAAGCGGCGCCTAACCTATCGCCTATGATTATATAAACGGCGCCTAAGCGATCGCTGATTTTGACATAGGCGGCTCTTAACCTATCGCCTAAGTAAGGTAGTGAGAATTGGCAATGGTATAAGCGGCTCCTAACCTGTCGCCTATGTAGATATAGGCGGCGCCTAATCCATCGACTATGTTGACATAGGCGGCGCCTAACCTATCGCCTAAGTGAGGCGATGAGAATTTGCAATAGTAAAAGTGGTGCCTAACCTGTCGACTATATTGACATAGGTGGCACCTAACCTATCGCTTAAGTGAGGCAGTGAACATAGGTAATGGTATAAGCGGCGCCTAACCTATCGCCTATGTTGACATAGGTGGCGCCTATGGCATCTCCAATGTTTACATAGGAGGCGCCTAACCAATCGCCTTAGTGAGGTAGCAAGCATAGGCAATGGTATAAGCGGCGCCTAAGCGATTGCCTATGTTGACATAGGCGCGCATAACCTACTCCTAAGTGAGGCGGTGAGCATATGAAATGGTATAAACGGCGCCTAACCTGTCGCCAATGTCGATATAGGCGGCACCTAATCCATCGACTATATTGACATAGGCGGCACCTAACCTATCGCCTAAGTGAGGCATTGGACATATGTAATGGTATTAGCGGAGCCTAACCATTCACCTATGTTGATATAGGTGGAGCCTATGGCATCGTTTATGTTTACATAGGCGGCGTCTAACCTATCGCCTAAGTGAGGCAGTGAGCATAGGAAATGGTATAAGCGGCGCCTAACCTATCGCCTATGTTTACATGAGTGGCGCCTAAGCCCATGCTTATGTTTATATATGCGGCGCAAAACCTATCGCCTAAGAGAGGCAGTAAGGTAGGCAATGGTATAAGCGGCGCCTAACCTGTCGCCTATGTTGATATAGGAGACGCCTAAGCCATCGTCTATATTAACATAGGCGGCGCCTAACCTATCGCCTAAGTGAGGAGGTGAGCTTAGGAAATGGTATAAGCGGCGCCTAACCTATCGCCTATGTTGATATAGGAGGCGCCTAAAGATTCGCCTATGTTGACATAGGAGGTGCCTAACCTATCGCCAAAGTTAGGTAGTGAGCATAGATAATGGTATAAGCGGCGCCTAACCTATCGCCTATGTTGATATAGGAGGCACCTATGCCATCGCCTAACTGAGGCAGTGAGCATAAACAATGGTATATGCGGCGCCTAACCTATCGCCTAAGCGATCGCCTATGTTGACTTAGGCCGTGCCTACCTATCGCCTAATTAAGGAAGTGAGCATAGGCAATGGTATAAGCATCGCCTACCCTATCGCCTATGTTGATATAGGTGGCTCCTAAGCCATCGCCTATATTGACATAGGTATCACCTAACCTATTGCCTAAGTGAGGCAGTGATCACAGGTAATGGTATAAGCGGTGCCTAACCTATCGCCTATGTTGATATAGGTGGCGCCTATGGCATCTCCTATGTTTACATAGGCGGCGCCTATCCTATCTCCTTAGTGAGGAAACAAGCATAGGCAATGGTATAAGCGGCTCCTAACCTATCGCCTATGTTGATATAGGTGGCACCTATGGCATCTCGTATGTTTACATAGGCGGCGCCTAACCTATCTCCTTAGTGAGGAAACAAGCATAGGCAATGGTATAAGCGGCGCCTAACCTGTCGACTATGTTGATATAGGCGACGCCTAAGCCATCGTCAATATTATCATAGGCGGCGCCAAACCTATCGCCTAAGTGAGGAGGTGAGCTTAGGCAATGGTATAAGCGGCGCCTAACCTATCGCCTATGTTGATATAGGAGGCGCCTAAACCATCGCCTATGTTATCATAGGTGGCGCCTAATCTATCGTCAAAGTGAGGCACTGAGCATAGGCAATGGTATAAGCGGCGCCTAACCTATCGCCTATGTTGATATAGGCAGCGCCTAATCCATCGCCTATATTGACATAGGCGGCGCCTAACCTATCGCTTAAGGCAGTGAGCATAGGTAATGGTATAAGCGACACCTAACCTATCGCCTATGTTCATATAGGTGGCGCCTATGGCATCGTCTATGTTTACGTACGCGCCGCCTAACTTATCGCCTAAGTGAGGAAGCTAGCATAGGCAATGGTAAAAGCGGCGCATAACCTATAGCCTATGTTGATATACGTGGCGCCTAAGCCATCGCCTATGTTTAAATAGGCGGCGTCTAATCTATCGCCTTAGTAAGGCAGAAAGCATAGGCAATGGTATAAGCGGCGCCAAACCTAACGCCTATGTTGATGTAGGCAGCGCCTAAGACATCATCAATGTTGACATAGGCTGCGCCAAACCTATCGCCTAAGTGAGGCGGTGAGCATAGGCAATGGTATAAGCGGTGCCTAAATATCTCCTATGTTGATATAGGAGGCGCCTAAACCATCACCTATGTTAACATAGGTGGTGCCTAACCTATCGCCAAAGTGAGGCACTGAGCATAGGCAATGGTATAAGCGGCGCCTAACCTATCTTCCAATGTTGATATAGGCAGTGCCTAAGCCATAGCCTATGTTGACATAGGCGGCGCCTAACCTATTGCCTAAGTGAGGTAGTGAGCATAGATAATGGTATAAGCGGCGCCTAACCTATCGCCTATGTTTATATAGGAGGAAGCTATGCCATCGCCTAAGTGAGGCAATGAGCATAGCCAATGGTATAAGCGACGCCTAACCTATCGCCTAAGTATATATAGGCGGCGCCTAAGCGATCGCCTATGTTGACATAGGCGGCGCCTAAGCGATCGCCTATGTTGACTTTGGCGGTGCCTAACATATCACCTATGTAAGGTGGTGAGTATAGGCAATTGTATAAGCGGCGCATAACATATCGCCTATGTTGATATAGGTGGCGCCAAAGCCAGTGCCTAAGTTGACATAGACCGAGCCTAACTTATCGCCTAAGTGAGAAAGTGAGCATAGGTAATGGTATAAGCGGCGCCTATCTATCGCCTATGTTAATATAGGTGGCGCCTAAGCCATCACCTATGTTGACATAGAAGGCGCCTAACCTATCGCCTAAGTGAGGCAGTGATCATAGGTAATGGTATAAGCGACTCCTAACTTATCGCCAATGTTGGTATAGGTGGCCCCTATGGCATCGCATATGTTTACATAGGCGGCGCCTAACCTATCGCCTCAGCGTGGAAGCAAACATAGGCAATGGTATAAGCAGCGCCTAACCTATCGCCTATGTTGATATACATGGCGCCTAAGCCATTGCCTATGTTTATCAATGTGGCGCCCAACCTATCGACTATGTGGGGCAGTAAGCATAGGCAATGGTATAAGCAGCGCTTAACCTATCTCCTATGTTGATATAGGCGGCGCCTAATCCATCTCATATGTTGACATATGTGGCACCTAACCTATATAGCCGGCACCTATCCTAGCGCCTGAGTGAGGCAGTGAGCATAGGTAATGGTATAAGCGACGCCTAACCCATCGCCAATATTGATATAAGTGGCGCCTATGGCATCGCCTATGTTAACATAGGCGGCGCCTAACCTATCTCCTAAGTAAGGCAACAAGCATAGGCAATGGTATAAGCGGCGCCTATCCTATCGCCTATGTTCATATACGTGGTGCCTAAGCCAACACCTATGTTTAAATAGGCAGCGTCTAACCTATCGCCTAAGTGAGGCAGTACGCATAGGCAATGGTATAAGCGGACCCTAACCTAACGCCTATGTTGATATTGGCGGCGCCTAATCCATCGCCTATGTTGACGTAGGCGGTGCCTAACCGATCTCCTAATTCAGGAAGTGAGCATAGGGAATCGTATAAGCGGCGCCTAAGCCATTCCCTATATTGGCATAGACGGAGCCTAACCTATCGCCTATGTGAGGCAGTGAGCATAGGAAATGGTATGAGCCACGTCTAACCTTTCGCTTATGTTGATATAGGCGACGCCTAAGCCATCGCCTATGTTGACATAGGCGATGCCTAACCTATCGCCTAAGTGAGGAAGTGAGCATAGGCAATGGTATAAGCAGGGCCTAACCTATCTCTTATGTTGATATAGGCGGCGCCTAAGCCATCACCTATGTTGACATAGGAGGCACCTAACCTATCGCCTAAGTGAGGCAGTGAGCATAGGAAAGGGTATTAGCGGCGCCTAACCTATCGTCTATGATGATATAGGCAGCACCTAACCTATCACCTTTGTTGACATAGGCGGCGCCTAACCAATTGCCTAAGAGAGAATAGGCAATGGTATAAGCGGAGCCTAAGCTATCTCCTTTTTAGACATAGGCGGCGCCTAAGCCATCACCTATGTTGACATAGAAGACACCTAACCTATCGCCTAAGTTAGACAGTGATCATAGGTAATGGTATAAGCGACTCCTAACTTATCGCCAATGTTGATATAGGTGGCCCCTATGGCATCGCTTATGTTTACATAGGCGACGCCTAACCTATCGCCTCAGTGTGGCAGCGAGCATAGGCAATGGTATAAGAGGCGCCTAACCCATTGCTTATGTTTATATATGCGTCGCCAAACCTATCACCTAAGTGAGGGAGTAAGCATAGGCAATGGTATAAGCGGCGCCTAACCTGTCGCCTATGTTGATATAGGCGACGCCTAAGCCATCGTCAATATTATCATAGGCGGCTCCAAACCAATCGCCTAAGCGAGGCAGTAAGCATAGGCAATGGTATAAGCGGCGCCTAACCTGTCGCCTATGTTGATATAGGCGACGCCTAAGCCATCGTCAATATTAACATAGGTGGCGCCAAACCTATTGCCTAAGTGAGGAGGTGAGCTTAGGCAATGGTATAAGCGGCGCCTAACCTATCGCCTATGTTGATATAGGAGGCGCCTAAACCATCGCCTATGTTAACATAGGTGGCTCCTAATCTATCGTCAAAGTGAGGCACTGAGCATAGGCAATGGTATAAGCGGCGCCTAACCTATCGCCTATGTTGATATAGGCAGCGCCTAAGCCATCGCCTATGTTGACATAGGCGGCGCCTAACCTATCGCCAAAGTGAGGTAGTGAGCATAGATAATGGTATAAGCGGCGCCTAACATATCGCCTATGTTGATATTGGAGGCACCTACGCCATCGCCTAACTGAGGCAGCGAGCATAAACAATGGTATATGCGGCGCCTAACCTATCGCCTATGTTGACTTAGGCGGTGCCTATCGTATCGCCTAATTAAGGAAGTCAGCATTGGCAATGGTATAAGCATCGCCTACCCTATCGGCTATTTTGATATAGGCCGCGCCTAAGCCAGCGCCTACATTGACATAGATGGAACCTAACCTATTGCCTAAGTGAGGCGGTGATCACAGGTAATGGTATAAGCTGTGCCTAACCTATCGCCTATGTTGATATAGGTGGCGCCTCTGGCATCTCCTATGTTTACATAGGCGGCGCCTAACCTATCTCCTTAGTTAGGAAACAAGCATAGGCAATGGTATAAGTGGCGCCTAACCTATCGCCTATGTTTATATAGGCGGCGCCTAACAGATCGTCGATGATGACATAGGTGGCTCCTAACCTATCTCCTAAGTGAGGCGGTGAGAATTCGCAATGGTATAAGCGGCGCCTAACTTGTCGACTATATTGACATAGGTGGCACCTAACCTATCGCTTAAGTAAGGCAGTGAACATAGGTAATGGTATATGTGACGCCTAACCTATCGCCTATGTTGCCATAGGTGGCGCCTATGGCATCGCTTATGTTTACATAGGCGGCGCCTAACCTATCGCCTAAGTGAGGCAGCGAGCATAGGCAATGGTATAAGCAACGCCTAACCTATCGCCTACGTTAACATATGTGGAGCCTAAGCCATTGCCTATGTTTATATATACGGGGCCTAACCTATCGCCTAAGTGAGGAAGTAAGCACAGGCAATGGTATAAGCGGCCCCTAACCTGTCGCCTATGTTGATATAGGCGGTGCCTAATCCATCGCATATGTTAACATAGGCGGCACTTAACCTATCCCCTAAGGCAGTGAGCATAGGTAATGGTATAAGCGACACCTAACCTATCGCCTATGTTGATATAGGTGGCGCCTATGGCATCGCCTATGTTTACATAGGCGCCGCCTAACTTATCGCCTAAGTGAGGAAGCTAGCATAGGCAATGGTAAAAGCGGCGCATAACCTATAGCCTATGTTGATATACGTGGCGCCGAAGCCATCGCCTATGTTTATATAGGCGGCGTCTAATCTATCGCCTAAGTGATGCAGTAAGCATTGGCAATGGTATAAGAGGCGCCTAACCTAATGCCTATGTTGATATAGGCAGCGCCTAAGACATCGTCTATGTTGACATAGGTTGCGCCTAACCTATCGCCTAAGTGAGGCTGTGAGCATAGGCAATGGTATAAGCGGTGCCTAACCTATCTCCTATGTTGATATAGGAGGCGCCTAAACCATCGCCTATGTTAACATAGGTGGTGCCTAACCTATCGCCAAAGTGAGGCACTGAGCATAGGCAATGGTATAAGAGGCGCCTAACCTATCTTCCAATGTTGATATTGGCAGTGCCTAAGCCATAGCCTATGTTGACATAGGCGGCGCCTAACCTATCGCCTAAGTGAGGTAGTGAGCATAGATAATGGTATAAGCGGCGCCTAACCTATCGCCTATGTTTATATAGGAGGAAGCCATGCCATCGCCTAAGTAAGGCAGTGAGCATAGCCAATGGTATAAGCGACACCTAACCTATCGCCTAAGTAGATATAGGCGGCGCCTCAGCGATCGCCTATGCTGAATTAGGCGGAGCCTAAGCGATCACCTATGTTGACTTTGGCGGCGCCTAACATATCACCTAATTAAGGTGGTGAGCATAGGCAATGGTATAAGCGGCGCATAACCTGTCGCCTATGATAATATAGGTGGCGCCTAAACCAGTGCCTATGTTGACATAAGCCGAGCCTAACCTATCGCCTAAGTGAGAAAGTGAGCATAGGTAATTGTATAAGCGGCGCCTATCTATCGCCTATTTTGATATAGGTGGTGCCTAAGCCATCACCTATGTTGACATAGAAGGCGCCTAACCTATCGCCTAAGTGAGGCAGTGATCATAGGTAATGGTATAAGCGACTCCTAACTTATCGCCAATGTTGATATAGGTGGCCCCTATGGCATCGCTTATGTTTACATAGGCGGCGCCTAACCTATCGCCTCAGTGTGGAAGCAAACATAGGCATTGGTATAAGCGGCGCCTAACCTATCGCCTATGTTGATATACATGGCGCCTAAGCCATTGCCTATATTTATCTATGCGGCGCCCAACCTATAGACTATGTGGGGAAGTAAGCATAGGCAATGGTATAAGAGGCGCTTAACCTATCTCCTATGTTGATATAGGCGGCGCCTAATCCATCTCATATGATGACATATGTGGCACCTAACCTATATAGCCGGCACCTAACCTTGCGCCTGAGTTAGTCAGTGAGCATAGGTAATGGTATAAGCGACGCCTAACCCATCGCCAATATTGATATAAGTGGCGCCTATGGCATCGCCTATGTTTACATAGGCGGCGCCTAACCTATCTCCTAAGTAAGGCAACAAGCAAAGGAAATGGTATAAGCGGCGCCTAACCTATCGCCTATGTTGATATACGTGGTTCCTAAGCCAACGCCTATGTTTATATAGGCAGCGGCTAACCTATCGCCTAAGTGAGGCAGTACGCATAGGCAATGGTATAAGCGGAGCCTAACCTAACGCCTATGTTGATATTGGGGGCACCTAATCCATCACCTATGTTGACGTAGGCGGTGCCTAACCGATCTCGTAATTCAGGAAGTGAGCATAGGGAATCGTATAAGCGGCGCCTAAGCCATTCCCTATATTGGCATAGACGGATCCTAACCTATCGCCTATGTGAGGCAGTGAGCATAGGAAATGGTATGAGCCACGCCTAACCTTTCGCTTATGTTGATATAGGCGACGCCTAAGCCATCGCCTATGTTGACATAGGCGATGCCTAACTTATCGCCTAAGTGAGGAAGTGAGCATAGGCAATGGTATAAGTGGGGCCTAACCTATCTCTTATGTTGATATAGGCGGCGCCTAAGCCATCACCTATGTTGACATAGGAGGAACCTAACCTATCGCCTAAGTGAGGCAGTGAGCATAGTAAATGGTATTAGCGGCGCCTAACCTATCGTCTATGTTGATATAGGCAGAGCCTAACCTATCGCCTAAATGAGGTAGCGAGCATAGGCAATGGTATAAGCAGCGCCTAACCTATCGCCTACGTTGACATATGTGGAGCCTAAGTCATTGCCTATGTTTATATATACGGGGCCTAACCTATCGCCTAAGTGAGGAAGTAAGCACAGGCAATGGTATAAGCGGCCCCTAACCTGTCGCCTATGTTGATATAGGCGGTGCCTAATCCATCGCATATGTTGACATAGGCGGCACCTAACTTATCCCCTAAGGCAGTGAGCATAGGTAATGGTATAAGCGACACCTAACCTATCGCCTATGTTGATATAGGTGGCGCCTATGGCATCGCCTATGTTTATATAGGCGCCGCCTAACTTATCGCCTAAGTGAGGAAGCTAGCATAGGCAATGGTAAAAGCGGCGCATAACCTATAGCCTATGTTGATATACGTGGCGCCGAAGCCATCGCCTATGTTTATATAGGCGGCGTCTAATCTATCGCCTAAGTGATGCAGTAAGCATTGGCAATGGTATAAGAGGCGCCTAACCTAATGCCTATGTTGATATAGGCAGCGCCTAAGACATCGTCTATGTTGACATAGGCTGCGCCTAACCTATCGCCTAAGTGAGGCTGTGAGCATAGGCAATGGTATAAGCGGTGCCTAACCTATCTCCTATGTTGATATAGGAGGCGCCTAAACCATCGCCTATGTTAACATAGGTGGTGCCTAACCTATCGCCAAAGTGAGGCACTGAGCATAGGCAATGGTATAAGCGGCGCCTAACCTATCTTCCAATGTTGATATTGGCAGTGCCTAAGCCATAGCCTATGTTGACATAGGCGGCGCCTAACCTATCGCCTAAGTGAGGTAGTGAGCATAGATAATGGTATAAGCGGCGCCTAACCTATCGCCTATGTTTATATAGGAGGAAGCCATGCCATCGCCTAAGTAAGGCAGTGAGCATAGCCAATGGTATAAGCGACACCTAACCTATCGCCTAAGTAGATATAGGCGGCGCCTCAGCGATCGCCTATGCTGAATTAGGCGGAGCCTAAGCGATCGCCTATGTTGACTTTGGCGGCGCCTAACATATCACCTAAGTAAGGTGGTGAGCATAGGCAATGGTATAAGCGGCGCATAACCTGTCGCCTATGATAATATAGGTGGCGCCTAAACCAGTGCCTATGTTGACATAAGCCGAGCCTAACCTGTCGCCTAAGTGAGAAAGTGAGCATAGGTAATTGTATAAGCGGCGCCTATCTATCGCCTATTTTGATATAGGTGGTGCCTAAGCCATCACCTATGTTGACATAGAAGGCGCCTAACCTATCGCCTAAGTGAGGCAGTGATCATAGGTAATGGTATAAGCGACTCCTAACTTATCGCCAATGTTGATATAGGTGGCCCCTATGGCATCGCTTATGTTTACATAGGCGGCGCCTAACCTATCGCCTCAGTGTGGAAGCAAACATAGGCATTGGTATAAGCGGCGCCTAACCTATCGCCTATGTTGATATACATGGCGCCTAAGCCATTGCCTATGTTTATCTATGCGGCGCCCAACCTATAGACTATGTGGGGAAGTAAGCATAGGCAATGGTATAAGAGGCGCTTAACCTATCTCCTATGTTGATATAGGCGGCGCCTAATCCATCTCATATGATGACATATGTGGCACCTAACCTATATAGCCGGCACCTAACCTTGCGCCTGAGTTAGTCAGTGAGCATAGGTAATGGTATAAGCGACGCCTAACCCATCGCCAATATTGATATAAGTGGCGCCTATGGCATCGCCTATGTTTACATAGGCGGCGCCTAACCTATCTCCTAAGTAAGGCAACAAGCATAGGAAATGGTATAAGCGGCGCCTAACCTATCGCCTATGTTGATATACGTGGTTCCTAAGCCAACGCCTATGTTTATATAGGCAACGGCTAACCTATCGCCTAAGTGAGGCAGTACGCATAGGCAATGGTATAAGCGGAGCCTAACCTAACGCCTATGTTGATATTGGGGGCGCCTAATCCATCACCTATGTTGACGTAGGCGGTGCCTAACCGATCTCCTAATTCAGGAAGTGAGCATAGGGAATCGTATAAGCGGCGCCTAAGCCATTCCCTATATTGGCATAGACGGATTCTAACCTATCGCCTATGTGAGGCAGTGAGCATAGGAAATGGTATGAGCCACGCCTAACCTTTCGCTTATGTTGATATAGGCGACGCCTAAGCCATCGCCTATGTTGACATAGGCGATGCCTAACTTATCGCCTAAGTGAGGAAGTGAGCATAGGCAATGGTATAAGTGGGGCCTAACCTATCTCTTATGTTGATATAGGCGGCGCCTAAGCCATCACCTATGTTGACATAGGAGAAACCTAACCTATCGCCTAAGTGAGGCAGTGAGCATAGTAAATGGTATTAGCGGCGCCTAACCTATCGTCTATGTTGATATAGGCAGAGCCTAACCTATCGCCTAAATGAGGTAGCGAGCATAGGCAATGGTATAAGCAGCGCCTAACCTATCGCCTACGTTGACATATGTGGAGCCTAAGTCATTGCCTATGTTTATATATACGGGGCCTAACCTATCGCCTAAGTGAGGAAGTAAGCACAGGCAATGGTATAAGCGGCCCCTAACCTGTCGCCTATGTTGATATAGGCGGTGCCTAATCCATCGCATATGTTGACATAGGCGGCACCTAACTTATCCCCTAAGGCAGTGAGCATAGGTAATGGTATAAGCGACACCTAACCTATCGCCTATGTTGATATAGGTGGCGCCTATGGCATCGCCTATGTTTACATAGGCGCCGCCTAACTTATCGCCTAAGTGAGGAAGCTAGCATAGGCAATGGTAAAAGCGGCGCATAACCTATAGCCTATGTTGATATACGTGGCGCCGAAGCCATCGCCTATGTTTATATAGGCGGCGTCTAATCTATCGCCTAAGTGATGCAGTAAGCATTGGCAATGGTATAAGAGGCGCCTAACCTAATGCCTATGTTGATATAGGCAGCGCCTATGACATCGTCTATGTTGACATAGGTTGCGCCTAACCTATCGCCTAAGTGAGGCTGTGAGCATAGGCAATGGTATAATCGGTGCCTAACCTATCTCCTATGTTGATATAGGAGGCGCCTAAACCATCGCCTATGTTAACATAGGTGGTGCCTAACCTATCGCCAAAGTGAGGCACTGAGCATAGGCAATGGTATAAGCGGCGCCTAACCTATCTTCCAATGTTGATATTGGCAGTGCCTAAGCCATAGCCTATGTTGACATAGGCGGCGCCTAACCTATCGCCTAAGTGAGGTAGTGAGCATAGATAATGGTATAAGCGGCGCCTAACCTATCGCCTATGTTTATATAGGAGGAAGCCATGCCATCGCCTAAGTAAGGCAGTGAGCATAGCCAATGGTATAAGCGACACCTAACCTATCGCCTAAGTAGATATACGCGGCGCCTCAGCGATCGCCTATGCTGAATTAGGCGGAGCCTAAGCGATCGCCTATGTTGACTTTAGCGGCGCCTAACATATCACCTAAGTAAGGTGGTGAGCATAGGCAATGGTATAAGCGGCGCATAACCTGTCGCCTATGATAATATAGGTGGCGCCTAAACCAGTGCCTATGTTGACATAAGCCGAGCCTAACCTATCGCCTAAGTGAGAAAGTGAGCATAGGTAATTGTATAAGCGGCGCCTATCTATCGCCTATTTTGATATAGGTGGTGCCTAAGCCATCACCTATGTTGACATAGAAGGCGCCTAACCTATCGCCTAAGTGAGGCAGTGATCATAGGTAATGGTATAAGCGACTCCTAACTTATCGCCAATGTTGATATAGGTGGCCCCTATGGCATCGCTTATGTTTACATAGGCGGCGCCTAACCTATCGCCTCAGTGTGGAAGCAAACATAGGCATTGGTATAAGCGGCGCCTAACCTATCGCCTATGTTGATATACATGGCGCCTAAGCCATTGCCTATGTTTATCTATGCGGCGCCCAACCTATAGACTATGTGGGGAAGTAAGCATAGGCAATGGTATAAGAGGCGCTTAACCTATCTCCTATGTTGATATAGGCGGCGCCTAATCCATCTCATATGATGACATATGTGGAACCTAACCTATATAGCCGGCACCTAACCTTGCGCCTGAGTTAGTCAGTGAGCATAGGTAATGGTATAAGCGACGCCTAACCCATCGCCAATATTGATATAAGTGGCGCCTATGGCATCGCCTATGTTTACATAGGCGGCGCCTAACCTATCTCCTAAGTAAGGCAACAAGCATAGGAAATGGTATAAGCGGCGCCTAACCTATCGCCTATGTTGATATACGTGGTTCCTAAGCCAACGCCTATGTTTATATAGGCAGCGGCTAACCTATCGCCTAAGTGAGGCAGTACGCATAGGCAATGGTATAAGCGGAGCCTAACCTAACGCCTATGTTGATATTGGGGGCGCCTAAGCCATCACCTATGTTGACGTAGGCGGTGCCTAACCGATCTCCTAATTCAGGAAGTGAGCATAGGGAATCGTATAAGCGGCGCCTAAGCCATTCCCTATATTGGCATAGACGGATCCTAACCTATCGCCTATGTGAGGCAGTGAGCATAGGAAATGGTATGAGCCACGCCTAACCTTTCGCTTATGTTGATATAGGCGATGCCTAAGCCATCGCCTATGTTGACATAGGCGATGCCTAACTTATCGCCTAAGTGAGGAAGTGAGCATAGGCAATGGTATAAGTGGGGCCTAACCTATCTCTTATGTTGATATAGGCGGCGCCTAAGCCATCACCTATGTTGACATAGGAGGAACCTAACCTATCGCCTAAGTGAGGCAGTGAGCATAGTAAATGGTATTAGCGGCGCCTAACCTATCGTCTATGTTGATATAGGCAGAGCCTAACCTATCGCCTAAATGAGGTAGCGAGCATAGGCAATGGTATAAGCAGCGCCTAACCTATCGCCTACGTTGACATATGTGGAGCCTAAGTCATTGCCTATGTTTATATATACGGGGCCTAACCTATCGCCTAAGTGAGGAAGTAAGCACAGGCAATGGTATAAGCGGCCCCTAACCTGTCGCCTATGTTGATATAGGCGGTGCTTAATCCATCGCATATGTTGACATAGGCGGCACCTAACTTATCCCCTAAGGCAGTGAGCATAGGTAATGGTATAAGCGACACCTAACCTATCGCCTATGTTGATATAGGTGGAGCCTATGGCATCGCCTATGTTTACATAGGCGCCGCCTAACATATCGCCTAAGTGAGGAAGCTAGCATAGGCAATGGTAAAAGCGGCGCATAACCTATAGCCTATGTTGATATACGTGGCGCCTAAGCCATCGCCTATGTTTAAATAGGCGGCGTCTAATCTATCGCCTAAGTGAGGCAGTAAGCATTGGCAATGGTATAAGCGGCGCCTAACCTAACGCCTATGTTGATATAGGCAGCGCCTAAGACATCGTCTATGTTGACATAGGCTGCGCCTAACCTATCGCCTAAGTGAGGCGGTGAGCATAGGCAATGGTATAAGCGGTGCCTAACCTATCTCCAATGTTGATATAGGAGGCGCCTAAACCATCGCCTATGTTAACATAGGTGGTGCCTAACCTATCGCCAAAGTGAGGCACTGAGCATAGGAAATGGTATAAGCGGCGCCTAACCTATCTTCCAATGTTGATATAGGCAGTGCCTAAGCCATAGCCTATGTTGACATAGGCGGCGCCTAACCTATCGCCTAAGTGAGGTAGTGAGCATAGATAATGGTATAAGCGGTGCCTAACCTATCGCCTATGTTTATATAGGAGGAAGCTATGCCATCGCCTAAGTGAGGCAGTGAGCATAGCCAATGGTATAAGCGGCGCCTAACCTATCGCCTAAGTAGATATAGGCGGCGCCTAAGCGATCGCCTATGTTGAATTAGGCAGCGCCTAAGCGATCGCCTATGTTGACTTTGGCGACGCCTAACATATCACCTAAGTAAGGTGGTGAGCATAGGCAATGGTATAAGCGGCGCATAACCTATCACCTATGTTGATATAGGTGGCGCCTAAGCCAGTGCCTATGTTGACATAGACCGAGCCTAGCCTATCGCCTAAGTGAGAAAGTGAGCATAGGTAATGGTATAAGCGGGGCCTATCTATCGCCTATGTTGATATAGGTGGCGCCTAAGCCATCACCTATGTTGACATAGAAGGCGCCTAACCTATCCCTTAAGTGAGGCAGTGATCATAGGTAATGTTATAAGCGACTCCTAACTTATCGCCAATGTTGATATAGGTGGCCCCTATGGCATCGCTTATGTTTACATAGGCGGCGCCTAACCTATTGCCTCAGTGTGGAAGCAAACATAGGCAATGGTATAAGCGGCGCCTAACCTATCGCCTATGTTGATATACATGGCTCCTAAGCCATTGCCTATGTTTATCTATGCGGCGCCCAACCTATCGACTATGTGGGGCAGTAAGCATAGGCAATGGTATAAGCGGCGCTTAACCTATCTCCTATGTTGATATAGGCGGCGCCTAATCCATCTCATATGTTGACATATGTGGAACCTAACCTATATAGCCGGCACCTAACCTAGCGCCTGAGTGAGGCAGTGAGCATAGGTAATGGTATAAGCGACGCCTAACCCATCGCCATTATTGGTATAAGCGGCACCTAACCTATCGCCTATGTTGATATACGTGGTTCCTAAGCCAACGCCTATGTTTATATTGGCAGCGGCTAACCTATCGCCTAAGTGAGGCAGTACGCAGAGGCAATGGTATAAGCGGAGCCTAACCTAACGCCAATGTTGATATTGGCGGCGCCTAAGCCATCACCTATGTTGACGTAGGCGGTGCCTAACCGATCTCCTAATTCAGGAAGTGAGCATAGGGAATCGTATAAGCGGCGCCTAAGCCATTCCCTATATTGGCATAGATGGAGCCTAACCTATCGCCTATGTGAGGCAGTGAGCATAGGAAATGGTATGAGCCACGCCTAACCTTTCGCTTATGTTGATATAGGCGACGCCTAAGCCATCGCCTATGTTGACATAGGTGATGCCTAACCTATCACCTAAGTGAGGAAGTGAGCATAGGCAATGGTATAAGCGGGGCCTAACCTATCTCTTATGTTGATATAGGCGGCGCCTAAGCCATCACCTATGTTGACATAGAAGGCACCTAACATATCGCCTAAGTGAGGCAGTGAGCATAGTAAATGGTATTAGCGGCGCCTAACCTATCGTCTATGTTGATATAGGCAGCGCCTAACCTATCACCTTCGTTGACATAGGCGGCGCCTAACCAATTGCCTAAGAGAGAATAGGCAATGGTATAAGCGGTGCCTAAGCTATCTCCTTTTATGACATAGGCGGCGCCTAACGTATGCCCTAAGTGAGGCAGTGAGCATAGGCAATGGTATAAGCGGCGCCTAACCTATCATCTATGTTAATATAGGCGGCGCCTAAGCGATCGCCTATGTTGACATAGGCGGCGCCTAACCTATTGCCTAAGTGAGGCGGTGAGCATAGACAATGGTATAAGCGGAGCCTAACCTGTTGCCTATGTTGGTATAGGGGGCGCCTAATCCATCGACTATGTTGACATAGGCGACACCTAATATATCACCTAAATGAGGCAGTGAGCATAGGTACTGGTATAAGCGGCACCTAACCTATCGTCTATGTAGATATAGGCGACGCCTAATCCACCGACTATGTTGACATAGGCGGCACCTAATATATCGCCTAAGTGAGGCAGTGAGCATTGGCAATGGTATAAGCAGCCCCTAACCTATCGCCTATGTTGATATAGGCGGCGCCTATGCCGTCGCCTATATTGACGTATGCGGTGCCTAACCTATCACCAAATTAAGGCAGTGAGCATTGGCAATGGTATAAGCGGCGCCTAACCTATCTACTATGTTGATATAGGCAGAGCCTAATCCATCGCCTATGTTGACATAGGTGGCACCTAACCTATCGCCTATGTAAGGAAGTGAGCATAGGTAATGGAATAAGCGGCGCCTAACCTATCGCCTATGTTGATATAGGTGGCGCCTATGGCATCTCCTATGTTTACATAGGAGGCGCGTAACCTATCGCCTCAGTGAGGAAGCAAGCATTGGAAATGGTATAAGCGGCGCCTAACCTATCGCCTGTGTTGATATATGTGGAACCTAAGCGATCTCCTATGTTGACATAGGCGGCGCCTAACCTACTCCTAACTGCGGTGGTGAGCATAGGAAATGGTATAAACGGCACCTAACTTGTCGCCTTTGTCGATATAGGCGGCACCTATTCCATCGACTATGTTGACATAGGCGGCACCTAACCTATCGCCTAAGTGAGGCAGTGAGAATAGGTAATGGTATTAGCGGAGCCTAACCTATCGCCTATGTTGATATAGGTTGATCCTATGGAATCGCTTATGTTTACATAGACGACGTCTAACCTATCGCCTAAGTGAGGCAGCGAGCATAGGCAATGGTATAAGCGGCACCTAACCTATCGCCTATGTACATATAAGTGGCGTCTATGCCATCGCCTATGTTGACATAGGTGGCGCCTAACCAATGGACTAAGTGAGCCAGTGAGCATAGGCAATGGTATATGCAGCGCCTAACCTATTGCCTATGCTGATATAGGTGGCGCCTATGGCTTCGCCTATGTTTACAATGGCGGCGCGTAACCTATCGCCTAAGTGAGGCAGCAAGCATAGGAAATGCTATAAGAGGAGCCTAACCTATCGTCTATGTTGATATACGTGGCGCCTATGCCATCACCTATGATTATATAGGCAGCAGCTAACCTATCGCCTAAGTGAGGAAGTAAGCATAGGCAATGGAATATGCGGCGCCTAACCTAACGCCTATCTTGATATAGGCGTCACCTAAGCCATCGCCTATGTTGACGTAGGCGGTGACTAACCTATCGCCTAATTGAGGCAGTGATCATAGGCAATGGTATAAGCGGTGCCTAACCTATCGCCTTTGTTGATATAGGCGGCGCCTAAGCCATTGCCTATGTTGACAAAAACAAATCCTAACCTATCACCTTTGTTGATATAGGCGGCGACTAAGACATCGCCTATGTTAGCATAGGCGGCGCCTAACTAATCGCCTAAGTGAGGCAGTGAGCATAGGCAATGGTTTAAGCGTCGCCTAACCTGTCACCTATGTTGATATAGGCAGCACCATTTCCATTGCCTATATTGACATGGGCGGCGCCAAACCTATCGCCTAAGTAAGGCAGTGAGCATAGACAATGGTATAAGAGGCGCCTAACCTATCACCTATGTTGATATAGGCGGCTCCTAAGCCATCGCCTAAGTTAGGCAGTGAGCATAGTCAATTGTTTAATCGGCGCCTAACCTATCGCCTATGTTGATATAGGCGGCGCCTAAGCGATCTCCTATGTTGACATAGGCGGCGCCTAAACTATCCCCTAAGTGAGGCGGTGAGCATAGGCAATGGTATAAGCGACGCCTAACCTGTCTCCTATGTTGATATAGGCGGTGCCTAAGCCATTGCCTCTATTGATATAGACGGAGCCTAACCTATCGCCTATGTGAGGCAGTGAGCATAGGAAATGGGATAAGCAGCGCATAACCTATCGCCTATTTTGATATAGGAGAAGCCTAAGCCATCGCCTATGTTGACATAGGCGGGGCCTAACTTGTCGCCTTATTGAAGCAGTGAGGATAGGCAATGGTATAAGCGGCGCCTAACCGATCGCCTATGTTGATATAAGCGGGTACATAGGAATCGCTAATGTTGACATAGGCGGTGCCTAACCTATCACCTAATTTAGGTAGTGAGCATAGACAATGGTATAAGTGGCTCCTAACCTATCACCTATGTTGATATAGGCGGCAGCTAAGCCATCGCCTAAGTGAGACAGTGAGTATAGGTAATGGTATAAGATGTGCCTAACCTATCGCCTAGTTGATATAGGTTGTGCCTAAGAGATCGCCTAAGTGAGGCGGTGAGCATAGGCAAATGTATAAGCGGCGCCTAACCTGTCTCCTATGTTGATATAGAAGGTGCGTAATCCATCTCATATGTTGACATATGTGGAACCTAACCTATATAGCCGGCGCCTAACCAAGCGCCTGAGTGAGGCAGTGAGCATAGGTAATGGTATAAGCGACGCCTAACCTATCGCCTATGTTGATATAAGTGGCGCCTATGGTATCACTTATGTTTACATAGGCAGCGCCTAACCTATCTCCTAAGTAAGGCAGCAAGCATAGGCAATGGTATAAGCGGCGCCTAACCTATCGCCTATGTTGATATACGTGGTGCCTAATCCATCGCCTATGTTGACGTATGTGGTGCCTAACCTATCGCCTAATTAAGGCAGTGAGAATTGGCAATAGTTTAAGCGGCACCTAACCTATCTCCTATGTTGATATAGGTGGAGCCTAATCCATCGCCTATGTTGACATAAGCATGACCTAGCCTTTCGCCTAAGTAAGGCAGTGAGCATAGGTAATGGTATAAGCGGCGCCTAACCTATCGCCTATGTTTATATAGGTGGCGCCTAAGGCATCTCCTATGTTTACATAGGAGGCGCCTAACCTATCGCCTTAGTGAGGTAGCAAGCATAGGAAATGGTATAAGCGGCGCCTAACCTATCGCTTATATTGATATATGTGGAACCTAAGAGATCGCCTATGTTGACATAGGCGGCGCCTAACCTACTCCTAAGTGAGGCGGTGAGCATAGTAAATGGTATAAACGGCACCTAACTTGTCGCCTATGTCGATATAGGCGGCACCTAATCCATCGACTATGTTGACATAGGCGGCACCTAACCTATCGCCTAAGTGAGGCAGTGAGCATAGGTTATGGTATTAGCGGAGCCTAACCTATCGCCTATGTTGATATAGGTGGAGCCTATGGCATCGCTTATTTTTACATAGACGGCGTCTAACCTATCGCCTAAGTGAGGCAGCGAGCATAGGCAATTGTATAAGCAGTACCTAACCTATCGCCTATGTACATATAGGTGGCGCCTATGCCATCGCCTATGATAACATAGGTGGAGCCTAACCTATCGACTAAGTGAGCCAGTGAGCATAGGCAATGGTATAAGTGGTGCCTAACCTATCGCCTATGTTGATATAGGTAGCGCATCAGCCATCACCTATGTTGACAGAGGCTGCGCCTAACCTATCTCCTAAAGGAGCCAGTGAGCAAAGGCAATGGTATAAGCGGAGCCTAACCTATCGCCTATATTGATATATGTGGCACCTAAGCCATCACCTATGTTGACATAGGCGAAACATAACCTATCACCTATGTTGATATAGGTGTCGCCTATGGCATCGCTTATGTTTACATAGGCGGCGCCTAATGTATCGCCTAAGTGAGGCAGCGAGCATATGCAATGGTATAAGCGGTGCCTAACCTATTGCCTATATTGACATACTTGGCTCCTAGGCCATTTCCTATGTTTATATATGCGGCGCCTAACCTATCCCCTAAGTAAGGCAGTAAACATAGGCAATGGTATAAGCGACGCCTAACCTGTCGCCTATTTTGATATAGGCGGCACCTAATCAATCGCATATGCTGACAAAGACGGTACCTAACCTATCGTCAAAGTGAGGCAGTGAGCATTGGTAAGAGTATAAGCAGCGCCTAACCTATCGCCTATGTTGATATAGGTGGTGCGTATGGCTTCGCCTATGTTTTAAAAGGCGGCGCGTAACCTATCGCCTAAGTGAGGAAGCAAGCATAGGAAATGGTATAAGAGGAGCCTAACCTATCGCCTATGTTGATATACGTGGCGCCTATGCCATCACCTATGTTTATATAGGCGGCAGCTAACCTATCGCCTATGTGAGGAAGTAAGCAGAGGCTATGGAATATGCGGCGCCTAACCTAACGCCTATCTTGATATAGGCGTCGCCTAAGCCATCGCCTATGTTGACGTAGGCGGTGCCTAACCTATCGCCTAATTGAGGCAGTGATCATAGGCAATGGTATAAGCGGCGCCTAACCTATCGCCTTTGTTGATATATGCGGCGCCTAAGCCATTGCCTATGTTGACATAAAGGAATCCTAACCTATCGCCTATGTTGATATAGGCGGCGACTAAGACATCGCCTATGTTGTCATAGGCGGCGCCTAACCAATCGCCTAAGTGAGGCAGTGAGCATAGGCAGTGGTTTAACCGACGCCTAACCTATCGCCTATGTTGATATAGGCAGCACCATTTCCATTGCCTATATTGACATAGGCGGCGCCAAACCTATCCCCTAAGTGAGGCAGTAAGCATAGACAATGGTATAAGCGGCGCCTAACCTATCATCTATGTTGATATAGGCGGCACCTAAGCCATCGCCTATGTTAGGCAGTGAGCATATTCAATGGTATAAGAGGCGCCTAACCTATCGCCTATGTTGATATAGGCGGCGCCTAAGCGATCGCCTATGTTGACATAGGCGGCGCCTAAACTATCCCCTAACTGAGGCGGTTAGCATTGGAAATGGTATAAGCGGCGCCTAACCTGTCTCCTATATTGATATAGGCGGTGCCTAAGCCATTGCCTCTATTGACATAGACGGAGCCTAACCTATCGCCAATGTGAGGCAGTGAGCATAGAAAATTTTATAAGCGGCGCCTAACCTATCGCCAATGTTGATATAGGCGAAGCCTAAGCCATCGCTTATGTTGACATAGGCGGCGCCTAACCTATCTCCTAATTGAAGCAGTGAGGATAGGCAATGGTATAAGCGGCGCCTAACCGATCGCCTATGTTGATATAAACAGGTACATAGCCATCGCTAATATTGACATAGGCGGTGCCTAACCTATTGCCTAATGTAGGCAGTGAGCATAGACACTGGTATAAGTGGCGCCTGACCTATCACCTATGTTGATATAGACGGCACCTAAGCCATCGCCTAAGTTAGACAGTAAGTATAGGCAATGGTATAAGATGTGCCTAACCTATTGCCTATGATGATATAGGCGGTGCCTAAGAGATCGCCTATGTTAACATAGGCGGCTCCTAAACTATCGCCTAAATGAGGCGGTGAGCATATGTAAAGGTATAAGCGGCGCCTAACCTGTCTCCTATGTTGATATAGGCGGTGCCTAATCCATCTCATATGTTGACATATGTGGAACCTAACCTATATAGTCGGCGCCTAACCTAGCGCCTGAGTGAGGCAGTGAGAATAGGTAATGGAATAAGCGACGCCTCACCTATCGCCAATGTTGATATAAGTGGCGCCTATGGCATCGCTTATGTTTATATAGGCGGTGCAAAACCTATCTCCTAAGTATGGCAACAAGCATAGGCAATGGTATAAGCGGCGCCTAACCTATCGCCTATGTTGATATACGTGGTGCCTAAGCCATCGCCTATGTTTATTTAGGCGGCGGCTAACCTATCTCCTAAGTGAGGCAGTACGCATAGGAAATGGTATAAGAGGAGCCTAACCTAACGCCTATGTTGATATAGGCGGTGCCTAAGCCATCGCCTATGTTGACGTAGGCGGGGCTTAACCTATATCCTAATGCAGGAAGTGAGCATAGGCAATCGTATAAGCGGCGCCTAAGCCATTCCCTATATTGACATAGACGGAGCCTAACCTATCTCCTATGTGAAGAAGTGAGCATAGGAAATGTATAAGCCGCGCCTAACCTTTAACTTATGTTGATATAGGCGACGCCTAAGCCATCGCCTATGTTGACATAGGCGGCACCAGACCTATCGCCTAAGTGAGGAAGTGAGCATAGGTAATGGTATAAGCGGGGCCTAACCTATCTCCTATGATGATATAGGCGCGTCTAAGCCATCACCTATATTCACATAGGAGGCACCTAACCTATCGCCTAAGTGAGGCAGTGAGCATAGGAAATGGTATTAGCGGTGCCTAACCTATCGCCTATGTTGATATAGGCAGGGCCTAGCCTATCGCATTTGTTGACATAGGCGGCGCCTAACCAATTGCCTAAGAGAGAATAGGAAATGGTCTAAGCGGTGCCTAAGCAATCTCCTTTGTTGACGGAGGCGGCGCCTAACCTATGGCCTAAGTAAGGCAGTGAGCATAGGCAATGGTATAAGCGGCGCCTAACCTATCACCTATGTTAATATAGGCGGTGCCTAAGCCATCGCCTATGTTGACATAGGCGGCGCCTAACCTATCGCCTAAGTGAGGCGGTGAGGATAGACAATGGTATAAGCAGCGCCTAACCTGTCGCCTATGTTGGTATAGGCGACGCCTAATCCATCGACTATGTTGACATAGGCGGCACCTAATATATCGCCTAAGTGAGGCAGTGAGCATAGCTAATGGTATTAGCGTCCCCTAACCTAGCGTCTATGTTGATATAGGCGGCGCCAAAGCCATCGCCTAAGTTGACATAGGCGGCGCCTAACCTATTGCCTAAGTGAGGCGGTGAACATAGTCAATGGAATAAGCGGCGCCTAACCTGTAGCCTATGTTGGTATAGGCGGCGCCTAATCCATCGACTATGTTGACATAGGCGCCACCTAATATATCACCTAAGTGAGGCAGTGAGCATAGGCAATGGTATAAGCGGCCCCTAACCTATCGCCTATGTTGAAATAGACAGCGCCTAAGCCATCTCCTATGTTGACGTATGTGGTGCCTAACCTATTGCCAAATTGAGGCAGTGAGCATTGCCAATGGTATAAGCGGCACTTAACCTATCTCTTATGTTGATATAGGCGGAGCCTAACCCATCGCCTATGTTGATATAGGCGGCACCTAACCTATCGCCTAAGTAAGGCAGTGAGCATAGGTAATGGTATAAGCGGCCCCTTACCTATTGCTTATGTTGATATAGGTGGCGCCTATGGCATCTCCTATGTTTACATAGGAGGCGCCTAACCTATCGCCTTAGTGAGGTACCAAGCATAGGCAATGGTATAAGCGGCGCCTAACCTATCGCCTATGTTGATATAGGTGGAACCTAAGCGATCACCTATGTTGACATAGGCGCGCCTAACCTACTCCTAAGTGAGGCGGTGAGCATAGGAAATGGTATAAACGGCGCCTAACCTGTCGCCTATGTCGATATAGGTGGCACCTAATCCATCGACTATGTTGACATAGGCGGCACCAAACCTATCGCCTAAGTGAGGCAGTGAACATAGGTAATGGTATTAGCGGAGGCTAATGTATCACCTATGTTGATATAGGTGGAGCCTATGGCATCGCTTATGTTTACATAGGCGGCGTCTAACCTATCGCCTAAGTGAGGCAGCGAGCATAGGCAATAGTATAAGAGGCGCCTAACCTATCGCCTATGTTGACATGAGTGGCACCTAAGCCATTGCTTATGTTTATATATGCGGCGCCAAACCTATCGCCTATGCGAGGCAGTAAGCATAGGCAATGGTATAAGCAGCGCCTAACCTGTCGCCTATGCTGATATAGGCGACGCCTAAGCCATCGTCTATGTTAACATAGGCGGTGCCTAACCTATCGCCTACGTGTGGAGGTGAGCATAGGCAATGGTATAAGCGGGGCCTAACCTATCTCCTATGATGATATAGGCGCGCCTAAGCCATCACCTATATTCACATAGGAGGCACCTAACCTATCGCCTAAGTGAGGCAGTGAGCATAGGAAATGGTATTAGCGGCGCCTAACCTATAACCTATGTTGATATAGGCAGCGCCTAGCCTATCGCATTTGTTGACATAGGCGGCGACTAACCAATTGCCTAAGAGAGAATAGGAAATGGTATAAGCGGTGCCTAAGCAATCTCGTTTGTTGACAGAGGCGGCGCCTAACCTATGGCCTAAGTAAGGTAGTGAGCATAGGCAACGGTATAAGCGGCGCCTAACCTATCACCTATGTTAATATAGGCGGCTCCTAAGCCATCGCCTATGTTGACATAGGCGGCGCCTAACCTATCACCTATGTTAATATAGGCGGCTCCTAAGCCATCGCCTATGTTGACAGAGGCGGCGCCTAACCTATCGCCTAAGTGAGGCGGTGAGGATAGACAATGGTATAAGCGGCGCCTAACCTGTCGCCTATGTTGGTATAGGCGGCTCCTAATCTATCGACTATGTTGACATAGGCGCCACCTAATATATCGCCTAAGTGAGGCAGTGAGCATAGGCAATGGTATAAGCGGCCCCTAACCTATCGCCTATGTTGAAATAGACAGCGCCTAAGCCATCTCCTATGTTGACGTATGCGGTGCCTAACCTATCGCCAAATTGAGGTAGTGAGCATTGGCAATGGTATAAGCGGCACTTAACCTATCTCTTATGTTGATATAGGCGGAGCCTAACCCATCGCCTATGTTGACATAGGCGGCACCTAACCTATCGCCTAAGTAAGGCAGTGAGCATAGGTAATGGTATAAGCGGCCCCTTACCTATCGCTTATGTTGATATAGGTGGCGCCTATGGCATCTCCTATGTTTACATAGGAGGCGCCTAACCTATCGCCTTAGTGAGGTAGCAAGCATAGGCAATCGTATAAGCGGCGCATAACCTATCGCCTATGTTGATATAGGTGGCACCTAAGCGATCGCCTATGTTGACATAGGCGCGCCTAACCTACTCCTAAGTGAGGCGGTGAGCATAGGAAATGGTATAAACGGTGCCTAACCTGTCGCCTATGTCGATATAGGTGGCACCTAATCCATCGACTATGTTGACATAGGCGGCACCAAACCTATCGCCTAAGTGAGGCAGTGAACATAGGTAATGGTATTAGCGGAGGCTAATGTATCACCTATGTTGATATAGGTGGAGCCTATGGCATCGCTTATGTTTACATAGGCGGCGTCTAACCTATCGCCTAAGTGAGGCAGCGAGCATAGGCAATGGTATAAGAGGCGCCTAACCTATCGCCTATGTTGACATAAGTGGCACCTAAGCCATTGCTTATGTTTATATATGCGGCGCCAAACCTATCGCCTATGCGAGGCAGTAAGCATAGGCAATGGTATAAGCGGCGCCTAACCTGTCTCCTATGTTGATATAGGCGACGCCTAAGCCATCGTCTATGTTAACATAGGCGGTGCCTAATCTATCGCCTGCGTGTGGAGGTGAGCTTAGGCAATGGTGTAAGCGGCACCTAACCTATCGCCTATGTTGATATAGGAGGTGCCTAAACCATCGCCTATGTTAACATAGGTGGCGCCTAACCTATCGCGAAAGTGAGGCACTGAGCATAGGCAATGGTATAAGCGGCGCCTAACCTATCGCTTATGTTGATATAGGCAGCGCCTAAGCCATCGCCTATGTTGACATAGGCGCCGCCTATCCTATCGCCAAAGTGAGGTAGTAAGCATAGATAATGGTATAAGCGGCGCCTAACCTATCGCCTATGTTGATATAAGAGGAACCTATGCCATCGCCTAACTGAGGCAGTGAGCATATCTAATGGTATAAGCGGTGCCTAACCTATCCCCTAACCGATCGCCTATGTTGACTTAGGCGGCGCCTAACCTATCGCCTAAGTAAGGTGGTGAGCATAGGAAATGGTATAAGCGGCGCATAACCTATCCCCTATGATGATATAGGTGGCGCCTAAGCCAGTGCCTATGTTGACATTGACCGAGCCTAACCTATCACCTAAGTGAGAAAGTGAGCATAGGTAATGGTATAAGCGGCGCTAATCTATCGGCTATGTTGATATAGGTGGGGCCTAAGCCATCACCTATGTTGACATAGAAGGCGCCTAACCTATCGCCTAAGTTAGACAGTGATCATAGGTAAAGGTATAAGCGACTCCTAACTAATCGCCAATGTTGATATAGGTGGCCCCTATGGCATCGCTAATGTTTACATAGGCGGCGCTTAACCTATCGCCTCAGTGTGGCAGCGAGCATAGGCAATGGTATAAACGGCGCCTAACCTATCGCCTATGTTGATATACGTGGCGCCTAAGCCATTGCCTATGTTTATATATGCGGCGCCCAACCTATCGAATAAGTATGGCAGTAAGCATAGGCTATGGTATAAGCGGCGCCTAACCTGTCGCCAATGTTGATATAGGCGGCGCCTAAGCCATCGCCTATGTTCACGTAGGCGGTGCCTAACCTATCGCCTAATTGAGGCAGTGAACATAGGCAATGGTATAAGCATAGCCTACCCTATCGCCTATGTTGATATAGGCGGCGCCTAAGCCATCGCCTATATTGACATAGGTGGCACCTAACCTATTGCCTATATGAGGCAGTGATCATAGGTAATGGTATAAGCGGTGCCTAACCTATCGCCTATGTTGATATAGGTGGCGCCTATGGCATCTCCTATGTTTACATAGGCGGCGCCTAACCTATCGCCTTAGTGACGCAACAAGCATAAGCAATGGTATATGCGGCGCCTAACTTATCGCCTATGTTGATATAGGCGGCGGTTAAGCGATCACCGATGTTGACATAGGCAGCGCCTAACCTATCGCCTAAGTGAGGCGGTGAGAATTGACAATGGTATAAGCGGCGCCTAACCTGTCGCCTATGTTGATATAGGCGGCGCCTAATCCATCGACTATGTTGACATCGGCTGCGCCTAAACTATCGCCTAAGTGAGGTGGTGAGAATTAGCAATGGTATAAGCGTCGCCTAACCTATCGCCTATATTGACATAGGTGGCACCTAACCTATCGCTTAAGTGATGCAGTGAACATAGGTAATGGTATATGCGGCGCCTAACCTATCGCCTAAGTGAGGTAGCGAGCATAGGCAATGGTATAAGCGGCGCCTAACCTATCGCCTATGTTGACATATGTGGCGCCTAAGCCATTGCCTATGTTTATATATACGGCGCCTAACCTATCATCTAAGTGAGGAATTAAGCATATGCAGTGGTATAAGCGGCCCCTAACCTGTCGCCTATGTTTATATAGGCAGTGCCTAATCCATCGCATATGTTGACATAGGCAGCACCTAACCTATCCCCTAAGGCATTGAGCATAGGTAATGGTATAAGTGACACCTAACCTATCGACTATGTTGATATAAGTGGCGCCTATGCCATCACCTATGTTTATATAGGCCGCGGCTAACCTATCGCCTAAGTGAGGAAGTAACCATAGGCAAGGGAATATGCGACGCCTAAACTAACACCTATCTTGATATTGGCGGCCCCTAAGCCATCGCCTATGTTGACGTAGGTGGTGCCTAACCTATCGCCTAATTGAGGCAGTGATCATAGGCAATGGTATAAGCGGCGCCTAACCTATCGCCTTTGTTGATATAGGCGGCGCCTAAGACATTGCCTATGTTAACATAAACGAATCCTAACCTATCGCCTATGTTGATATAGGTGGAGACTAAGACATCGCCTATGTTGTCATAGACAGCGCCTAACCAATCGCCTAAGTGAGGCAGTGAGCATAGGCAATAGTTAAGCGGCGCCTAACCTATCGTCTATGTTTATATAGGCAGCACCATTTCCATTGCCTATATTGACATAGGTGGCACCTAACCTATTTCCTAAGTTAGGTAGTGATCATAGATAATGGTATAAGCGGCGCCTAACCTATCGCCTATGTTGATATAGGTGGCGCCTATGGTATCTCCTATGTTTACATAGGCGGCGCCTAACCTATCGCCTTAGTGAGGCAACAAACATAGGCAATGGTATAAGCAACGCCTAACCTATCGCCTATGTTGATATAGGCGGCGCCTAAGCGATCTCCGATATTGACATAGGCGGCGCCTAACCTATCGCCTAAGTAAGGCAGTGAGCATTGGTAATGATATAAGCGGCCCCTAACCTATCGCCTATGTTGATATAGGTGGCGCCTATGGCATCTGCTATGTTTACATAGGAGGGGCCTAACCAATCGCCTTAGTGAGGTAGCAAGCATAGGCAATGGTATAAGCGGCGCCTAACCTATCGCCTATGTTGATATAGGCGGCACCTAAGCGATCGCCTATGTTGACGTAGGCGCGCCTAACCTACTCCTAAGTGAGGCGGTGAGCATAGAAAATGGTATAAACGAAGCCTAACCTGTCGCCTATGTCGATATAGGCGGCACCTAATCCATCGACTATGTTGACATAGGCGGCACCTAACCTATCGCCTAAGTGAGGCAGTGGACATAGGTAATGGTATTAGAAGAGTCTAACCTATCACCTATGTTGATATAGGTGGAGCCTATGGCATCACTTATGTTTACATAGGCGGCGTCTAACCTATCGCCTAAGTGAGGCAGCGAGCAAAGGCAATGGTATAAGCGACGCCTAACCTATCGCCTATGTTTACATTAGTGGCACCTAAGCCATTGCTTATGTTTATATATGCGGCACCAAACTTATCGCCTAAGCGAGGCAGTAAGCATAGGCAATGGTATAAGCGGCGCCTAACGTGTCGCCTATGTTAATATAGGCGACGCCTAAGCCATCATCTATGTTATCATAGGCGGCGCCTAACCTATCGCCTAAGTGAGGAGGTGAGCTTAGGCAATGGTATAAGCAGCGCCTAACCTATCGCCTATGTTGATATAGGCAGCGCCTAATCGCCTATGTTGCCATAGGCGGCGCCTAACCTATCGCCAAAGTGAGGTAGTAAGCATAGATAATGGTATAAGCGGCGCCTAACCAATCGCCTATGTTGATATAGGAGGCACCTATGCCATCGCCTAACTGAGGCAGTGAGCATAAACAATGGTATATGCGGCGCCTAACCTATCGCCTAAGCGATCGCCTATGTTGACTTAGGCGGCGCTTAACCTATCGCCTAAGTAAGGTGGTGAGCATAGGCAATGGTATAAACGGCGCATAACCTATCGCCTATGTTGATATAGGTGGCGCCTAAGCCAGTGCCTATGTTGACATAGACCGAGCCATACCTATCGCCTAAGTGAGAATGTGAGCATAGGTAATTGTATAAGCGACGCCTATCTATCGCCTATGTTGATATAGGTGGCGTCTAATCCATCACCTATGTTGACATAGAAGACACCTAACCTATCGCCTAAGTTAGACAGTGATCATAGGTAATGGTATAAGCGACTCCTAACTTATCGCCAATGTTGATATAGGTGGCCCCTATGGCATCGCTTATGTTTACATACGCGGCGCCTAACCTATCGCCTCAGTGTGGCAGCGAGCAAAGGCAATGGTATAAGAGGCGCCTAACCTATCTCTTATGTTGATATACGTGGCGCCTAAGCCATTGCCTATGTTTATATATGCGGGTCCCAACCTATCGACTATGTGTGGTAGTAAGCTTAGGCAATGGTATAAGCGGCGCATAACCTATCGCCAATGTTGATATAGGCGGCGCCTAATACATCGCCTATGTTGACGTAGGTGGTGCCTAACCTATCACCTAATTGAGGAACTGAGTATAGACAATGGTATAAGCATCGCCTACCCTATCGCCTATATTGATATAGGCGGCGCCTAAGCAATAACCTATATTGACATAGGTGGAACCTAACCTATTGTCTAAGTGAGGCAGTGATCATAGGTAATGGTATAAGCGGCGCCTAACCTATCGCCTATGTTGATATAGGTGGCGCCAATGGCATCTCGTATGTTTACATAGGCGGCGCCTAACCTATCTCCTTAGTGAGGCAACAACCATAGGCAATGGTATAAGCGGCGCCTAACTTCTCGCCTATGTTGAAATAGGCGGCGCCTAAGCGATCGCCGATGTTGACATAGGCGGCGCCTAACCTATCGCCAAAGTGAGGTAGTAGGCATAGATAATGGTATAAGCGGCGCCTAACCTATCGCCTATGTTGATATAGGAGGCACCTATGCCATCGCCTAACTGAGGCAGTGAGCATAAACAATGGTATATGCAGAGCCTAACCTATCGCCTAAGAGATCGCCTATGTTGACTTAGGCGGCTCCTAACCTATCACCTAAGTAAGGTGGTGAGCATAGGCAATGGTATAAGCGGCGCATAACCTATCGCCTATGTTGATATAGGTGGCGCCTAAGCCAGTGCCTATGTTGACATAGACCGAGCCTAACCTATCACCTAAGTGCGAAAGTGAGCATAGGTAATGGTATAAGCGGCGCCTATCTATCGCCTGTGTTTATATAGGTGGTGCCTAAGCCATCACCTATGTTGACATAGAAGACGCCTAACGTATCGCCTAAGTTAGACAGTGATCATAGGTAATGGTGTAAGCGGCGCCTAACCTGTCGCCTATGTTGATAAAGGCGGCGCCTAATCTATCGACTATGTTGACATAGGCGGCGCCTAAACTATCGCCTAAGTGAGGCGGTGAGAATTAGCAATGGTATAAGCGTTGCCTAACCTATCGCCTATATTGACATAGGTGGCACCTAACCTATCACTTAAGTGAGGCAGTGAACATAGGTAATGGTATAAGCGGTGCCTAACCTATCTCCTAAGTGAGGCAGCGAGCATAAGCAATGGTATAAGCGGCGCCTAACCTATCACCTATGTTGACATATGTGGCGCCTAATCCATTGCCTATGATTATATATACGACGCCTAACCTATCACCTAAGTGAGGAATTAAGCACATGCAATGGTATAAGCGGCCCCTAACCAGTCGCCTATGATGATATAGGCAGTGCCTAATCCATCGCATATGTTGACATAGGCGGCACCTAACCTATCCCCTAAGGCAGTGAGCATAGGTAATGGTATAAGCGACACCTAAGCTATCGCCTATGTTGATATAAGTGGCACCTATGCCATCACCTATGTTTATATAGGAGGCGGCTAACCTATCGCTTAAGTGACGAAGTAAGCATAGGCAATGGAATATGCGGCGCCTAAACTAACGCCTATCTTGATATAGGCGGCCCCTAAGCCATCGCCTATGTTGACGTAGGCAGTGCCTAACCTATCGCCTGATTTAGGCAGTGATCATAGGCAATGGTATAAGAGGCGCCTAACCTATCGCCTTTGTCGATATAGGCGGCGCCTAAGCCATTGCCTATGTTGACATAAACGAATCCTAACGAATTGCCTATGTTGATATAGGCGGCGACTAACACATAGCCTATGTTGTCATAGGCGGCGCCTAACCAATCGCCTAAGTGAGGCAGTGAGCATAGGCAATGGTTAAGCGGCGCCTAACCTATCGCCTATGATGATATAGGCAGCACCATATCCATTGCCTATATTGACATAGGTGGCACCTAACATTTTGCCTATGTGAGGTAGTGATCATAGGTAATGGTATAAGCGACACCTAACCTCTCGCCTATGTTGATATAGGTGGCGCCTATGGCATCTCCTATGTTTACATAGGCAGCGCCTAACCTATTGCCTTAGTGAGGCAACAAACATAGGCAATGGTATAAGCGGCGCCTAACCTATCGCCTATGTTGATATAGGCGGCACCTAAGAGATCGCCTATGTTGACATTGGCGCGCCTAACCTACTCCTAAGTGAGGCGGTGAGCATAGAAAATTGTATAAATGGAGCCTAACCTGTCGCCTATGTCGATATAGGCGGCACCTAATCCATCGACTATGCTGACATAGGCGGCACCTAACCTATCGCCTAAGTGAGGCAGTGGACATAGGTAATGGTATTAGCGGAGCCTAACCTATCACCTATGTTGATATAGGTGGAGCCTATGGCATCGCTTATGTTTACATAGGCGGCGTCTAACCTATCGCCTAAGTGAGGTAGAGAGCATAGGCAATGGTATAAGCGGCGCCTAACCTATCGCCTATGTTTACATGAGTGGCACCTAAGCCATTGCTTATGTTTATATATGCGGCGCCAAACCTATCGCCTAAGCGAGGCAGTAAGCATAGGCAATGGTATAAGCGGCGCCTAATGTGTCGCCTATGTTAATATAGGCGACGCCTAAGCCATCATCTATGTTAACTTAGGCGGCGCCTAACCTATCGCCTAAGTGAGGAGGTGAGCTTAGGCAATGGTATAAGCGGCGCCTAACTTATCGCCTATGTTGATATAGGAGGCACCTAAACCATTGCCTATGTTAACATAGGTGGCGCCTAACCTATCGCTAAAGTGAGGCACTGAGCATAGGCAATGGTATAAGCGGCGCCTAACCTATCACCTATGTTGATATAGGCAGCGCCTAACCTATCGCCTAAGAGATCGCCTATGTTGACTTAGGCGGCGCCTAACCTATCGCCTAAGTAAGGTGGTGAGCATAGGCAATGGTATAAGCGGCGCATAACCTATCGCCTATGTTGATATAGGTGGCGCCTCAGCCAGTGCCTATGTTGACATAGACCGAGCCTAACCTATCGCCTAAGTGCGAAAATGAGCATAGGTAATGGTATAAGCGGCGCCTATCTATCGCCTGTGTTTATATAGGTGGTGCCTAAGCCATCACCTATGTTGACATAGAAGACGCCTAACCTATCGCCTAAGTTAGACAGTGATCATAGGTAATGGTATAAGCGACTCCTAACTTATAGCCAATGTTGATATAGGTGGCCCCAATGTCATCGCTTATGTTTACATAGGCGGCGCCTAACCTATCGCCTCAGTGTGGCAACAAGCATAGGAAATGGTATAAGAGGCGCCTAACCTATCGCCTATGTTGATATACGGGGCGCCTAAGCCATTGCCTATGTTTATATATGCGGCGCCCAACCTATCAACTAAGTGTGGCAGAAAGCATAGGCAATGGTATAAGCGGCGCCTAACCTATCGCCAATGTTGATATAGGCGGCGCCTAATCCATCGCCTATGTTGACGTAGGTGGTGCCTAACCTATCACCTAATTGAGGAAGTGTGCATAGGCAATGGTATAAGCATCGCCTACCCTATCGCCTATGTTGATATAGGCGGCGCCTAAGCCATCGCCTATATTGACATAGGTGGCACCTAACCTATTGCCTAAGTGAGGCAGTGATCATAGGTAATGGTATAAGCGGCGCCTAACCTATCGCCTATGTTGATATAGGTGGCGCCTATGGCATCTCTTATGATTACATAGGCGGCGCCTAACCTATCTTCTTAGTGAGAAAACAAGCATAGGCAATGGTATAAGCGGCGCCTAGCGGCGCCTAAGCGATCGCTGATGTTGACATAAGCGGCTCCTAACCTATCCCCTAAGTGAGGTGGTGAGAATTTGCAATGGTATAAGCGGCTCCTAACCTGTCGCCTATGTAGATATAGGCGGCGCCTAATCCATCGAGTATGTTGACATAGGCGGCGCCTAACCTATCTCCTAAGTGAGTCGATGAGAATTGGCAATGGTATAAGCGGTGCCTAACCTGTCGACTATATTGACATAGGTGGCACCTAACCTATCGCTTAAGTGAAGCAGTGAACATAGGTAATGGTATAAGCGGCGCCTAACCTATCGCCTATGTTGACATAGGTATCACCTATGGCATCTCCAATGTTTACATAAGAGGCGCCTAACCAATCGCCTTAGTGAGGTAGCAAGCATAGGCAATGGTATAAGCGGCGCCTAACCTATCAACTATGTTGATATAGGCGGAACCTAAGCAATCGCCTATGTTGACATAGGCGCGCATAACCTACTCCGAAGTGAAGTGGTGAGCATATGAAATGGTATAAACGGCGCCTAACCTGTCGCCTATGTCGATATAGGCGGCACCTAATCCTTCGACTATGTTGACATAGGCGGCACCTAACCTATCGCCTAAGTGAGGCAGTGGACATAGGTAATGGTATTTACGGAGCCTAACCTATCACCTATGTTGTTATAGGTGGAGCCTATGGCATCGTTTATGTTTACATAGGCGGCGTCTAACCTATTGCCTAAGTGAGGCAGTGAGCATAGGCAATGGTAAAAGCGGCGCCTAACCTATCGCCTATGTTTACATGAGTGGCGCCTAAGCCATTGCTTATGTTTATATATGCAGCGCCAAACCTATCGCCTAAGCGAGGCAGTAAGCATAGGCAATGGTATAAGCGGCGCCTAACCTGTCGCCTATGTTGATATAGGCAACGCCTAAGCCATCGTCTATATTAACATAGGGGGCGCCTAACCTATAGCCTAAGTGAGGAGGTGAGCTTAGGCAATGGTATAAGCGGCGCCTAACCTATCGCCTATGTTGATATAGGAGGCTCCTAAAGCATCACCTATGTTAACATAGGTGGCGCCTAATCTATCGTCAAAGTGAGGCACTAAGCATAGGCAATGGTATAAGCGGCGCCTAACCTATCGCCTATGTTGATATAGACAACGCCTAAGCCATCGCCTATGTTGACATAGGCGGCGCCTAACCTATCGCCAAAGTGAGGTAGTGAGCATAGATAATGGTATAAGCGGCGCCTAACATATCTCCTTAGTGAGGAAACAAGCATAGGCAATGGTATAAGCGGCGCCTAACCTATCGCCTATGTTTATATAGGCGGCGCCTAAGCGATCGTCGATGTTGACATAGGCGGCGCCTAACCTATCGCCTAAGTGAGGTGGTACGAATTGGCAATGGTATAAGCGGCGCCTAACCTGTCGACTATATTGACATAGGTAGCACCTAACCTATCGCTTAAGTAAGGCAGTGAACAGACGTAATGGTATATGCGGTGCCTAACCTATCGCCTATGTTGACATAGGTGGCGCCTATGGCATCGCTTATGTTTACATAGGCGGCGCCTAACCTATCGACTAAGTGAGCCAGCAAGCATAGGCAATGGTATAAGCCGCGCCTAACCTATCGCCTACGTTGACATATGTGGAGCCTAAGCCATTGCCTATGTTTATATATACGGCGCCTAACCTATCGCCTAAGTGAGGAAGTAAGCACAGGCAATGGTATAAGCGGCCCCTAACCTGTCGCCTATGTTGATATAGGCGGTGCCTAATCCATCGCATATGTTGACATAGGCGGCACCTAACCTATAGCCAATGTTGATATAGGCAACACCATATCCATTGCCTCTTTTGACATAGATGGCTTCTAACCTATCGCCTAAGTGAGGCATTGAGCATAGACAATGGTATAAGCGGTGCCTAACCTATCACCTATATTGATATAGGCGGCACCTAAGACATCACCTAAGTGAGGCAGTTAGCATATACAATGGTATAAGAGGCGCCTAACCTCTCGCTTGTGTTGATATTGGCGGAGCCGAAGCGATCGCCAATGTTGACATAGGCGGCGCCTAACCTATCTCCTAATTGAGGCGGTGAGCATAGGCAATGGTATAAGCGGCGCTTAACCTGTCGCCTATGTTGGTATAGGCGGCGACTAATCCATCGACTATATTGACATTGGCGGCACCTAAACAATCGCTTAAGTGAGGCAGTGCGCATAGGTAATGGTATAAGCAGCGCCTAACCTATCGCCAATATTGATATAGGTGGGGCTTATGGCATCGCTTATGTTTACATAGGCGGTGCCTAACCAATCGCCTAAGTGAGGCAGCGAGCATAGGCAATGGTATAAGCAGCGCCTAACCTATCGCCTATATCGATATATGTGGCACCTAAGCCATTGCCTATGTTTATATATGCGGCGCCCAACCTATCGCCTAAGTGCGGCAGTAAGCATAGGCAATGGTATAAGCGGCGCCTAACCTATCGTCTATGTTGATATACGTGGCACCTAAGCCATTGCCTATGTTTATATATGCAGCGCCCAACCTATCAACTAAGTCAGGAAGTAAGCATAGGCAATGGTATAAGCGGCGCTTTACCTATCGCCAACATTAATATAGGCGGCGCCTAATCCATCGCCTATGTTGACGTAGGTGTGGGCTAACCTATTGCCTAATTGAGTCAGTGACCATAGGCAATGGTATAAGCGTCACCTAACCTATCGCCTATGTTGTTATAGGTGGCGCCTAAGCCATTGCCTATATTAACATAGGTGGCACCTAACCTATCGCCTAAGTGAGTCAGTGAGAATAGGCAATGGTATAACCGGCACCTAACCTATCGCCTATGTTGATATAGGTGAAGCCTAACCTATTTCCTACGTGAGGTAGTGAGCATAGGCAATTGTATCAGCGGCGCTTAACCTATCACCTATGTTGATATAGGCGGCGCCTAAGCCATCGCCTATGTTGACATAGGCGGCGCCTAACCTGTCGCCTATGATGATATTGGCAACACCATATCCATTGCCTCTTTTGACATAGATGGCTTCTAACCTATCGCTTAAGTGAGGCATTGAGCCTAGACAATGGTATAAACGGCGCCTAACCTATCACCTATGTTGATATAGACGGCACCTAAGCCATCGCCTAAGTGAGGCAGTTAGCATATACAATGGTATAAGAGGCGCCTAAACTATCGCCAATGTTGATATAGGTGGGGCCTATGGCATCGCTTATGATTACATAGGTGACGCCTAACCAATCGCCAAAGTGAGGCAGCGAGCATTGGCAAAGGCAGAAGCGGCGCCTAACCTATCGCCTATGTTGTTATACATGGAGCCTAAGCCATTGCCTATGTTTATATATGCAGCGCCCAACTTATCGACTAAATTAGGAATTAAGCATAGGCAATGGTATTAGCGGCGCTTTACCTATCGCCAATGTTGATATAGGCGGCGCCTAAGCCATCGCCTATGATGACCTAGGCGGCGCCTAACCAATCGCCTAATTGAGGCAAGGGACCATAAGCAATGGTATAAGCGTCGCCTAACCTATCGCCTATGTTGTTATAGGCGGCGCCTAAGCCATCGTCTATATTAACAAAGGTGGCACCTAACCTATCGCCTATGTGATTCAGTGATAATAGGCAATGGTATAACTGGAACCTAACCTATCGCCTATGTTGATATAGGCGGCGCCTAAGCCATCGCCTATGTTGACATAAGTGGCGCCTAACCTATCGCCTACATGAGGCAGTGAGCATAGGCAATGGTATAAGCGGCGCCTAACCTATCGCCTATGTTGATATTGGCAACACCATATCCATTGACTCTTTTGACATAGATGGCTTCTAACCTATCGCCTAAGTGAGGCATTGAGCATAGACAATGGTATAAGCGGCGCCTAACCTATCACCTATGTTGATATAGACGGCACCTAAGCCATCGCCTAAGTGAGGCAGTTAGCATATACAATGGTATAAGAGGCGCCTAACCTATCGCCTGTGTTGATATAGGCGGAGCCTAAGCGATCGCCAATGTTGACATAGGCGACACCTAACCTATCTCCTAATTGAGGAGCTGAGCATAGGCAATGGTATAAGCGGCGCTTAATCTGTCGCCTATGTTGGTATAGGCGGCGCCTAATCCATCGACTATATTGACATAGGCGGCACCTAACCTATCTCTTAAGTGAGGCAGTGAGCATATGTAATGGAATAAGGGGTGCCTAACCTATCACCAATGTTGATATAGGTGGCATCGCTTATGTTTACATAGGCGGTGCCTAACCTATCGCCTAAGTGAGGCAGCGAGCATAGGCAATGGTATAAGCGGCACCTAACCTATCGCCTATATTGATATATGTGGCGCCTATGCCATTGCTTATGTTTATATATGCGGCGCCCAACCTATCTCCTAACTGAGGCAGTAAGCATAGGAAATGGTATAAGCGGCGCCTAACCTATCGCCAATGTTGATATAGGCGGCACCTAAGCGATCACCTATGTTGACATTAGCGGCGCCTAACCTATCGCCTATGTTTAAATAGGAAGCACCATATCCATTGCCTCTGTTGACATAGGCGACGTCTAACCTATCGCCTAAGTGAGGCAGTGCGCATAAAAAATGGTATAAGTGGCGCCTAACCTATCACCTATGTTGATATAGGCGGCACCTAACCCATCGCCTAAGATAGGCAGTTAGCATAGGCAATGTTATAAGCGGTGCCTAACCTATCGCCTATGTTAATATAGGCGGAGCCTAAGCGATCGCCTATGTTGACATAGTCGCCGCCTAACCTATCTCCTAAGTGAGGCAGTGAGCATAGGTAATTGTATAAGAAGCGTCTAACCTATCGCCTAAGTGAGGCAGTGAGCATAGGCAATGGTATAAGCGGCGCCTAACCTATCGCCTATGTTTACATGAGTGGCGCCTAAGCCATTGCTTATGTTTATATATGCAGCGCCAAACCTATCGCCTAAGCGAGGCAGTAAGCATAGGCAATGGTATAAGCGGCGCCTAACCTGTCGCCTATGTTGATATAGGCGACGCCTAAGCTATCGTCTATATTAACATAGGCGGCGCCTAACCTATAGCCTAAGTGAGGAGGTGAGCTTAGGCAATGGTATAAGCGGCGCCTAATCTATCGCCTATGTTGATATAGGAGGCTCCTAAAGCATCACCTATGTTAACATAGGTGGCGCCTAATCTATCGTCAAAGTGAGGCACTGAGCATAGGCAATGGTATAAGCGGCGCCTAACCTATCGCCTATGTTGATATAGACAGCGCCTAAGCCATCGCCTATGTTGACATAGGCGGCGCCTAACCTATCGCCAAAGTGAGGTAGTGAGCATAGATAATGGTATAAGCGGCGCCTAACCTATCGCCTATGTTGATATAGGAGGCACCTATGCCATCGCCTAACTGTGGCAGTTAGCATAAACAATGGTATATGCGGCGCCTAACCTATCGCCTAAGCGATCGCCTATGTTGACTTAGGCGGTGCCTAACCTATCGCCTAATTAAGGACGTGAGCATAGGCAATGGTATAAGCATCGCCTACCCTATCGCCTATGTTGATATAGGCGGCGCCTAAGACATCGCCTATATTGACATAAGTGGCACCTAACTTATTGCCTAAGTGAGGCAGTGATCACAGGTAATGGTATAAGCCGTGCCTAACCTATCACCTATGTTGATATAGGTGGCGCCTATGGCATCTCCTATGTTTACATAGGCGGCGCCTATCTTATCTCCTTAGTGAGGAAACAAGCTTAGGCAATGGTATAAGCGGCGCCTAACCTATCGCCTATGTTTATATAGGCGGCGCCTAAGCGATCGTCGATGTTGACATAGGCGGCGCCTAACCTATCGCCTAAGTGAGGTGGTAAGAATTGGCAATGGTATAAGCGGCGCCTAACCTGTCGACTATTTTGACATAGGTGGCACCTAACCTATCGCTTATGTAAGGCAGTGAGCAGAGGTAATGGTATATGCGGTGCCTAACCTATCGCCTATGTTGACATAGGTGGCGCCTATGGCATCGCTTATGTTTACATACGCGGCGCCTAAACTATCGACTAAGTGAGGCAGCGAGCATAGGCAATGGTATAAGCCGCGCCTAACCTATCGCCTATGATGACATATGTGGAGCCTAAGCCATTTCCTATGTTTATATATACGGCGCCTAACCTATCGCCTATGTTGACATACGTGGAGCCTAAGCCATTTCCAATGTTTATATATACGGCGCCTAACCTATCGCCTAAGTGAGGAAGTAAGCACAGGCAATGGTATAAGATGCCCCTAACCTGTCGCCTATGTTGATATAGGCGGTGCCTAATCCATCGCATATGTTGACATAGGCGGCACCTATCCTATAGCCTATGTTGATATAGGTAACACCATATCCATTGCCTCTTTTGACATAGATGGCTTCTAACCTATCGCCTAAGTGAGGCATTGAGCATAGACAATGGTATAAGCGGTGCCTAACCTATCACCTATATTGATATAGGCGGCACCTAAGCCATCGCCTAAGTGAGGCAGTTAGCATATACAATGGTATAAGAGGCGCCTAACCTAACGCTTGTGTTGATATAGGCGGAGCTGAAGCGATCGCCAATGTTGACATAGGCGGCGCCTAACCTATCTCCTAATTGAGGCGGTGAGCATAGGCAATGGTATGAGCGGCGCTTAACCTGTCGCCTATGTTGGTATAGGCGGCGCCTAATCCATCGACTATATTGACATAGGCGGCACCTAAACAATCGCTTAAGTGAGGCAGTGCGCATAGGTAATGGTATAAGCGGTGACTAACCTATTGCCAATATTGATATAGGTGGGGCTTATGGCATCGCTTATGTTTACATAGGCGGTGCCTAACCAATCACCTAAGTGAGGCAGCGAGCATAGGCAATGGTATAAGCAGCGCCTAACCTATCGCCTATATTGATATATGTGGCACCTAAGCCATTGCCTATGTTTATATATGCGGCGCCCAACCTATCGCCTAAGTGCGGCAGTAAGCATAGGCAATGGTATAAGCGGCGCCTAACCTATCGCCTATGTTGATATACCTGGCACCTAAGCCATTGCCTATGTTTATATATGCAGCGCCCAACCTATCGACTAAGTGAGGAAGTAAGCATAGGCAATGGTATAAGCGGCGCTTTACCTATCGCCAACGTTGATATAGGCGACGCCTAATCCATCGTTTATGTTGACGTAGGCGTGGCCTAACCTATTGCCTAATTGAGGCAGTGACAATAGGCAATGGTATAAGCGTCACCTAACCTATCGCCTATGTTGTTATAGGTGGCGCCTAAGCCATTGCCTATATTAACATAGGTGGCACCTAACCTATCGCCTAAGTGAGTCAGTGAGAATAGGCAATGGTATAACCGGCACCTAACCTATCGCCTATGTTGATATAGGCGGCGCCTAAGCCATCGCCTATGTTGACATAAGTGAAGCCTAACCTATCGCCTACGTGAGGCAGTGATCATAGGCAATTGTATCAACGGCGCTTAACCTATCACCTATGTTTATATAGGCGGCGCCTAAGCCATCGCCTATGTTGACATAGGCGGCGCCTAACCTATCGCCTATGTTGATATTGGCAACACCATATCCATTGCCTCTTTTGACATAGATGGCTTCTAACCTATCGCTTAAGTGAGGCATTGAGCATAGACAATGGTATAAGCGGCGCCTAACCTATCACCTATGTTGATATAGGCAGCACCTAAGCCATCACCTAAGTGAGGCAGTTAGCATAGGCAAAGGCAGAAGCGGCGCCTAACCTATCGCCTATGTTGTTATACGTGGCGCCTAAGCCATTGCCTATGTTTATATATGCAGCGCCCAACCTATCGACTAAGTGAGGAATTAAGCATAGGCAATGGTATTACCGGCGCTTAACCTATCGCCAATGTTGATATAGGCGGCGCCTAAGCCATCGCCTATGATGACCTAGGCGGCGCCTAACCAATCGCCTAATTGAGGCAGTGACCATATGCAATGGTATAAGCGTCGCATAACCTATCGCCTATGTTGTTATAGGCGGCGCCTAAGCCATCGTCTATATTAACATAGGTGGCACCTAACCTATCGCCTATGTGATTCAGTGATAATAGGTAATGGTATAACTGGAACCCAACCTATCGCCAATGTTGATATAGGCGGCGCCTAAGCCATCGCCTATGTTGACATAAGTGGCGCCTAACCTATCGCCTACATGAGGCAGTGAGCATAGGCAATGGTATAAGCGGCGCTTAACCTATCGCCTATGATAATATAGGCGGCGCCTAAGCCATCGCCTATGTTGACATAGGCGGCGCCTAACCTATAGCCTATGTTGATATAGGCAACACCATATCCATTGCCTCATTTGACATAGATGGCTTCTAACCTATCGCCTAAGTGAGGCATTGAGCATAGACAATGGTATAAGCGGCGCCTAACCTATCACCTATATTGATATAGGCGGCACCTAAGCCATCGCCTAAGTGAGGCAGTTAGCATATACAATGGTATAAGAGGCGCCTAACCTCTTGCTTGTGTTGATATAGGCGGAACCTAAACGATCGCCAATGTTGACATAGGCGTCCCCTAACCTATCTCCTAATTGAGGCGGTGAGCATAGGAAATGGTATAAGCGGCGCTTAACCTGTCGCCTATGTTGGTATAGGCGGCGCCTAATCCATCGACTATATTGACATAGGTGGCACCTAAACTATCGCTTAAGTGAGGCAGTGAGCATAGGTAATGGTATAAGCGGCGCCTAACCTATCGCTAATATTGATATAGGTGGCGCTTATGGCATCGCTTATGTTTATATAGGCGGTGCCAAACCAATCGCATAAGTGAGGAAGCGAGCATAGGCAATGGTATAAGCGGCGCCTAACCTATCGCCTATATTGATATATGTGGCACCTAAGCCATTGCCTATGATTATATATGCGGCGCCCAACCTATCGCCTAAGTGAGGCAGTAAGCATAGGCAATGGTATAAGCAGCGCCTAACCTATCGCCTATGTTGATATACGTGGAACCTAAGCCATTGCCTCTATTTATATATGCAGCGCCCAAACTGTCGACTAAGTGAGGAAGTAAGCATAGGCAATGGTATAAGCGGCGCTTTACCTATCGCCAACGTTGATATAGGCGGCGCCTAATCCATCGCCTATGTTGACGTAGGCGTGGCCTAACCTATTGCCTAATTGAGGCAGTGACCATAGTCAATGGTATAAGCGTCGCCTAACCTATCGCCTATGTTGTTATAGGCGGCGCCTAAGCCATCGCCTATATTAACATAGGTGGCACCTAACCTATCGCCTAAGTGAGTCAGTGAGAATAGGCAATGGTATACCCGACACCTAACCTATCACCTATGTTGATATAGGCGGCGCCTAAGCCATCGCCTATGTTGACATAAGTGAAGCCTAACCTATCCCCTACGTGAGGCAGTGAGCATAGGCAATTGTACAAGCGGCGCTTAACCTATCACCTATGTTGATATAGGCGGCGCCTAAGCCATCTCCTATGTTGACATAGGCGGCGCCTAACCTATCGCCTATGTTGATATTGGCAACACCATATCCATTGCCGCTTTTGACATAGATGGCTTCTAACCTATCGCCTAAGTGAGGCATTGAGCATAGACAATGGTATAAGCGGCGCCTAACCTATCACCTATGTTGATATAGGCGGCACCTAAGCCATCGCCTAAGTGAGGCAGTTAGCATATACAATGGTATAATAGGCGCCTAACCTATCGCCTGTGTTGATATAGGAGGAGCCTAAGCGATCGCCAATGTTGACATAGGCGACGCCTAACCTATCTCCTAATTGAGGAGGTGAGCATAGGCAATGGTATAAGCAGCGCTTAACCTGTCGCCTATGTTGGTATAGGCGGCGCCTAATCCATCGACTATATTGGTATAGGCGGCACCTAACCTATCACTTAAGTGAGGCAGTGAGCATATGTAATGGAATAAGTGGTGCCTAACCTATCACCAATGTTTATATTGGTGGCATCGCTTATGTTTACATAGGCGGTGCCTAACCTATCGCCTAAGTGAGGCAGCGAGCATAGGCAATGGTATAAGCGGCACCTAACCTATCACCTATATTGACATATGTGGCGCCTAAGCCATTGCCTATGTTTATATATGCGGCGCCCAACCTATCTCCTAAGTGAGGCAGTAAGCATAGGCAATGGTATAAGCGGCGCCTAACCTATCGCCAATGTTGATATAGGCGGCGCCTAAGCCATCACCTATGTTGACATTAGCGGCGCCTAACCTATCGCCTATGTTTATATAGGAAGCACCATATCCATTGCCTCTGTTGACATAGGCGGCGTCTAACCTATCGCCTAAGTGAGGCAGTGCGCATAAAAAATGGTATAAGTGGCGCCTAACCTATCACCTATGTTGATATAGGCGGCACCTAACCCATCGCCTAAGATAGGCAGTTAGCATAGGCAATGTTATAAGCGGCACCTAACCTATCGCCTATGTTAATATAGGCGGAGCCTAAGCGATCGCCTATGTTGACATAGTCGCCGCCTAACCTATCTCCCAAGTGAGGCAGTGAGCATAGGTAATTGTATAAGCAGTGCCTAACCTATCGCCTAAGTGAGGCAGTAAGCATAGGTAATGGTATAAGCGATGCCTAACCTATCGCCAATGTTGATATAGACGGCGCCTAAGCCATCGCCTATATTGACGTAGGCGGCGCCTAACCTATCGCCTAATTGAGGCAGTGACCATAGGCAATTGTACAAGCGTCGCCTAACCTATCGCCTACGTTGTTACAGGCGGCGCCTAAGCCATCGCCTATATTAACATAGGTGGCACCTAACTTATCTACTAAGTGAGTCAGTGAGAATAGGCAATGGTATAACTGGCACCTAACCTATCACCTATGTTGATATAGGCGGCGCCTATGCCATCGCCTATATTGACATAAGTGGCGCCTAACCTATCGCCTACGTGAGGCATTGAGCATAGACAATGGTATAAGCGGCGCCTAACCTATCACCTATATTGATATAGGCGATACCTAAGCCATCGCCTAAGTGAGGCAGTTAGCATATACCATGGTATAAGAGGCGCCTAACCACTCGCTTGTGTTGATATAGGCGGAACCTAAGCGATCGCCAATGTTGACATAGGCGTCGCCTAACCTATCTCCTAATTGAGGCGGTGAGCATAGGAAATAGTATAAGCGGCGCTTAACCTGTCGCCTATGTTGGTATAGGCGGCGCCTAATCCATCGACTATATTGACATAGGTGGCACCTAAACTATCGCTTAAGTGAGGCAGTGAGCATAGGTAATGGTATAAGCGGCGCCTAACCTATCGCCAATATTGATATAGGTGGCGCTTGTGGCATCGCTTATGTTTGTATAGGCGGTGCCTAACCAATCGCCTAAGTGAGGAAGCGAGCATAGGCAATGGTATAAGCGGCGCCTAACCTATCGCCTATATTTATATATGTGGCACCTAAGCCATTGCCTATGTGTATATATGCGGCGCCCAACCTATCGCCTAAGTGAGGCAGTAAGCATAGGCAATGGTATATGCGGTGCCTAACCTATCGCCTATGTTGATATACGTGGAACCTAAGCCATTGCCTCTGTTTATATATGCAGCGCCCAACCTGTCGACTAAGTGAGGAAGTAAGCATAGGCAATGGTATAAGCGGCGCTTTACCTATCGCCAACGTTGATATAGGAGGCGCCTAATCCATCGCCTATGTTGACGTAGGCGTGGCCTAACCTATTGCCTAATTGAGGCAGTGACCATAGTCAATGGTATAAGCGTCACCTAACCTATCGCCTATGTTGTTATAGGCGGCGCCTAAGCCATCGCCTATATTAACATAGGTGGCACCTAACCTATCGCCTAAGTGAGTCAGTTTAGAATAGGCAATGGTATACCCGGCACCTAACCTATCACCTATGTTGATATAGGCGGCGCCTAAGCCATCGCGTATGTTGACATAAGTGAAGCCTAACCTATCCCCTACGTGAGGCAGTGAGCATAGGCAATTGTACAAGCGGCGCTTAACCTATCACCTATGTTGATATAGGCGGCGCCTAAGCCATCGCCTATGTTTACATAGGCGGCGCCTAACCTATCGCCTATGTTGATATTGGCAACCCCATATCCATTGCCTCTTTTGACATAGATGGCATCTAACCTATCGCCTAAGTGAGGCATTGAGCATAGACAATGGTATAAGCGGCGCCTAACCTATCACCTATGTTGATATAGGGGGCACCTAAGACATCGCCTAAGTGAGGCAGTTAGCATATACAATGGTATAAGAGGCGCCTAACCTATCGCCTGTGTTGATATAGGCGGAGCCTAAGCGATCGCCAATGTTGACATGGGCGATGCCTAACCTATCTCCTAATTGAGGAGGTGAGCATAAGCAATGGTATAAGCGGCGCTTAACCTGTCGCCTATGGTGGTATAGGCGGCGCCTAATCCATCGACTATATTGACATAGGCGGCACCTAACCTATCGCTTAAGTGAGGCAGTGAGCATATGTAATGGAATAAGTGGTGCCTAACCTATCACCAATGTTTATATAGGTGGCATCGCTTATGTTTACATAGGCGGTGCCTAACCTATCACCTAAGTGAGGCAGCGAGCATAGGCAATGGTATAAGCGGCACCTAACCTATCGCCTATATTGATATATGTGGCGCGTAAGCCATTGCCTATGTTTATATATGCGGCGCCCAACCTATCTCCTAAGTGAGGCAGTAAGCATAGGCAATGGTATAAGCGGCGCCTAACCTATCGCCAATGTTGATATAGGCGGCGCCTAAGCCATCACCTATGTTGACATTAGCGGCTCCTAACCTATCGCCTATATTTATATAGGAAGCACCATATCCATTGCCTCTGTTGACATAGGCGGCGTCTAACCTATCGCCTAAGTGAGGCAGTGTGCATAAAAAATGGTATAAGTGGTGCCTAACCTATCACCTATGTTGATATAGGCGGCACCTAACCCATCACCTAAGATAGGCAGTTAGCATAGGCAAAGTTATAAGCGGCGCCTAACCTATCGCCTATGTTAATAAAGGCGGAGCCTAAGCGATCGCCTATGTTGACATAGTCGCCGCCTAACCTATCTCCCAAGTGAGGCAGTGAGCATAGGTAATTGTATAAGCGGCGCCTAACCTATCACCTAAGTGAGGCAGTAAGCATAGGTAATGGTATAAGCGATGCCTAACCTATCGCCAATGTTGATATAGACGGCGCCTAAGCCATCGCCTATGTTGACGTAGGCGGCGCCTAACCTATCGCCTAATTGAGGCAGTGACCATAGGCAATGGTACAAGCGTCGCCTAACCTATCGCCTATGTTGTTATAGGCGGCGCCTAAGACATCGCCTATATTAACATAGGTGGCACCTAACCTATCTCCTAAGTGAGTCAGTGAGAATAGGCAATGGTATAACTGGCACCTAACCTATCGCCTATGTTGATATAGGCGGCGCCTAAGCCATCGCCTATGTTGACATAAGTGGCGCCTAACCTATCGCCTACGTGAGGCATTGAGCATAGACAATGGTATAAGCGGCGCCTAACCTATCACCTATATTGATATAGGCGGCACCTAATCCATCGCCTAAGTGAGGCAGTTAGCATATACAATGGTATAAGAGGCGCCTAACCTCTCGCTTGTGTTGATATAGGCGGAACCTAAGCGATCGCCAATGTTGACATAGGCGTCGCCTAACCTATCTCCTAATTGAGGCGGTGAGCATAGGAAATGGTATAAGCGGCGCTTAACCTGTCGCCTATGTTGGTATAGGCGGCGCCTAATTCATCGACTATATTGACATACGTGGCACCTAAACTATCGCTTAAGTGAGGCAGTGAGCATAGGTAATGGTATAAGCGGCGCCTAACCTATCGCCAATATTGATATAGGTGGAGCTTGTGGCATCGCTTATGTTTATATAGGCGGTGCCTAACCAATCGCCTAAGTGAGGAAGCGAGCATAGGAAATGGTATAAGCGGCGCCTAACCTATCCCTATATTGATATATGTGGCACCTAAGCCATTGCCTATGTTTATATATGTGGCGCCCAACCTATCGCCTAAGTGAGGCAGTAAGCATAGGCAATGGTATCAGCGGCGCCTAACCTATCGCCTATGTTGATATACGTGGAACCTAAGCCATTGCCTCTGTTTATATATGCAGCGCCCAACCTGTCGACTAACTGAGGAAGTAAGCATAGGCAATGGTATAAGCGGCGCTTTACCTATCGCCAACGTTGATATAGGCGGCGCCTAATCCATCGCCTATGTTGACGTAGGCGTGGCCTAACCTATTGCCTAATTGAGGCAGTGACCATAGTCAATGGTATAAGCGTCGCCTAACCTATCGCCTATGTTGTTATAGGCGGCGCCTAAGCCATCGCCTATATTAACATAGGTGGCACCTAACCTATCGCCTAAGTGAGTCAGTGAGAATAGGCAATGGTATACCCGGCACCTAACCTATCACCTACGTTGATATAGGCGGCACCTAAGCCATCGCCTATGTTGACATAAGTGAAGCCTAACCTATCCCCTACGTGAGGCAGTGAGCATAGGCAATTGTAAAAGCGGCGCTTAACCTATCACCTATGTTGATATAGGCGGCGCCTAAGCCATCGCCTATGTTGACATAGGCGGCGCCTAACCTATCGCCTATGTTGATATTGGCAACACCATATCCATTGCCTCTTTTGACATAGATGGCTTCTAACCTATCGCCTAAGTGAGGCATTGAGCATAGACAATGGTATAAGCGGCGCCTAACCTATCACCTATGTTGATATAGGCGGCACCTAAGCCATCGCCTAAGTGAGGCAGTTAGCATATACAATGGTATAAGAGGCGCCTAACCTATCGCCTGTGTTGATATAGTCGGAGCCTAAGCGATCGCCAATGTTGACATAGGCGATGCCTAACCTATCTCCTAATTGAGGAGGTGAGCATAAGCAATGGTATAAGCGGCGCTTAACCTGTCGCCTCTGGTGGTATAGACGGCTCCTCATCCATCGACTATATTGACATAGGCGGCACCTAATCTATCGCTTAAGTGAGGCAGTGAGCATATGTAATGGAATAAGCGGTGCCTAACCTATCACCAATGTTGATATAGGTGGCATCGCTTATGTTTACATAGGCGGTGCCTAACCTATCGCCTAAGTGAGGCAGCGAGCATAGGCAATGTTATATGCGGCACCTAACCTATCGCCTATATTGATATATGTGGCGCCTAAGCCATTGCCTATGTTTATATATGCGGCGCCCAACCTATCTCCTAAGTGAGGCAGTAAGCATAGGCAATGGTATAAGCGGCGCCTAACCTATCGCCAATGTTGATATAGGCGGCGCCTAAGCCATCACCTATGTTGACATTAGCGGCGCCTAACCTATCGCCTATGTTTATATAGGAAACACCATATCCATTGCCTCTGTTGACATAGGCGGCGTCTAACCTATCGCCTAAGTGAGGCAGTGCGCATAAAAAATGGTATAAGTGGCACCTACCCTATCACCTATGTTGATATAGGCGGCACCTAACCCATCGCCTAAGATAGGCAGTTAGCATAGGCATTGTTATAACCGGCGCCTAACCTATCGCCTATGTTAATATAGGCGGAGCCTAAGCGATCTCCTATGTTGACATAGTCGCCACCTAACCTATCTTCCAAGTGAGGCAGTGAGCATAGGTAATTGTATAAGCGGCGCCTAACCTATCGCCTAAGTGAGGCAGTAAGCATAGGTAATGGTATAAGCGATGCCTAACCTATCGCCAATGTTGATATAGACGGCGCCTAAGCCATCGCCTATGTGGACGTAGGCGGCGCCTAACCTATCGCCTAATTGAGGCAGTGACCATAGGAAATGGTACAAGCGTCGCCTAACCTATCGCCTATGTTGTTATAGGCGGCGCCTAAGCCATCGCCTATATTAACATAGGTGGCACCTAACCTATCTCCTAAGTGAGTCAGTGAGAATTGGCAATGGTATAACTGGCACCTAACCTATCGCCTATGTTGATATAGGCGGCGCCTAAGCCATCGCCTATGTTGACATAAGTGGCGCCTAACCTATCGCCTACGTGAGGCAGTGAGCATAGGCAATTGTATAAGCGGCGCTTAACCTATCGCCTATGTTGATATAGGCGGCGCCTAAGCCATCGCCTATGTTGACATAGGCGGCGCCTAACCTATCGCCTATGTTGATATAGGCAACACCATATTCATTGCCTCTTTTGACATAGGCGGCTTCTAACCTATCACCTAAGTGAGGCAGTGAGTATAGACAATGGTATAAGTGGCGCCTAACCTATCACCTATGTTGATATAGGCGGCACCTAAGCCATCGTCTAAGTGAGGCAGTTAGCTTAGGCAATGGTCTAAGAGGCGCCTAACCTATCGCCCGTGTTGATATAGGCGGAGCCTAAGCGATCGCCTATGCTATCGCCTATGTTGACATAGGCGACGCCAAACCTATCTCCTAATTGAGGCGGTGAGCGGCACCTAACCTATCGCCTAAGTGAGGCAGTGAGCATAGGTAATGGTATAAGCGGCGCCTAACCTATCGCCAATATTGATATAGGTGGCGCTTATGGCATCAATTATGTTTACATAGGCGGCGCCTAACCTATCGCCTAAGTGAGGCAGCGAGCATAGGCAATGGTATAAGCGGCGCCTAACCTATCGCCTATATTAATATATGTGGTGCCTAAGCCATTGCCTATGTTTATATATGTGGCGCCCAACCTATCGCCTAAGTGAGGCAGTAAGCATAGGCAATGGAATAAGCGGCGCCTAACCTATCGCCAATGTTGATATAGGCGGCGCCTAAGCCATCGCCTATGTTGACGTAGGCGGTGCTTATCCTATCGTCTAACTGAGGTAGTGACCATAGGCAATGGTATAAGCATAGCCTAACCTATCGCCTATGTTGATATAGGCGACGCCTAAGCCATCGCCTATATTGACATAGGCGGCACCTAACCTATCGCCTAAGTGAGGCAGTGAGCACATGTAATGATATAAGCGGCCCTTAACCTATCGCCTATGTTGATATCGGTGGCGCCTATGGCATCTCCTATGTTTACATAGGCGGCGCCTAACCTATCGCCTAAGTGAGGCATCAAGCATAGGCAATGGTATAAGCGGCACCTAACCTACCGCCTATGTTAATATTGGCGGGCCCTAAGCGATAGCCTATGTTGACATAGGCGGCATTTAACCTATCTCCTAAGTGAGGCATTGAGCATAGACAATGGTATAAGCGGCGCCTAACCTATCACCTATGTTGATATAGGCGGCACCTAAGCCATCGCCTAAGTGAGGCAGTTAGCATATACAATGGTATAAGAGGCGCCTAACCTATCGCCTGTGTTGATATAGGCGGAGCCTAAGCGATCGCCAATGTTGACATAGGCGATGCCTAACCTATCTCCTAATTGAGGAGGTGAGCATAAGCAATGGTATAAGCGGCGCTTAACCTGTCGCCTATGGTGGTATAGGCGGCTCCTAATCCATCGACTATATTGACATAGGCGGCACCTAACCTATCGCTTAAGTGAGGCTGTGAGCATATGTAATGGAATAAGCGGTGCCTAACCTATCACCAATGTTGATATAGGTGGCATCGCTTATGTTTACATAGGCGGTGCCTAACCTATCGCCTAAGTGAGGCAGCGAGCATAGACAATGGTATAAGCGGCACCTAACCTATCGCCTATATTGATATATGTGGCGCCTAAGCCATTGCCTATGTTTATATATGCGGCGCCCAACCTATCTCCTAAGTGAGGCAGCAAGAATAGGCAATGGTATAAGCGGCGCCTAACCTATCGCCTATGTTGATATAGGTGGTGCCTAAGCGGTCGCCTATGTTGACATAGGCGGTGCCAAACCTATCGCCTAAGTGAGGCGGTGAGAATAGGCAATGGTATAAGCGACACCTAACCTGTCGCCTATGTTGACATAGGTGGCGCCTATGGCAGCGCCTATGGCATCGCGTATGTTTACATAGGATACGCCTAACTTATCGCCTAAGTGTGGAAGCTAACATAGGCAATGGTATAAGCGGCGCCTAACCTATCGCCTATGTTGATATACGTGGCTCCTAAGCCATCGCATATGTTTAAATAGGCGGCGGCTAATCTATCGCCTAAGTTAGGCAGTAAGCATAGGCAATGGTATAAGCGGAGCCTAACCTAACGGCTATATTGATATAGGCAGCGACTAAGCCATCGCCTATGTTGACGTAGGTGGTGTCTAACCTATAGCCTAATTGAGGAAGTGAGCATAGGCAATTGTATAAGCGGCGCCTAACCTATCGACTATATTGATATAGGCGGCGCCTACTCCATTGCCTATATTTACATAGACGGAGCCTAACCTATCGCCTATGTCAGGCACTCAGCATAGGAAACGGCATAAGAGGCGCCTAACCAATCGCCTATGTTGACATAGGCAACGCCTAAGACATTGTCTATGTTGACATAGGCTGCGCCTAACGTATCGCCTAAGTGAGGCGGTGAGCATAGGCAATGGTATAAGCGGCACCTAACCTATCTCCTATGTTGATATAGGAGGCGCCTAAACCATCGCCTATGTTAACATAGGTGGCTCCTAACCTATCGCCAAAGTGAGGCACTGAGCATACGCAATGGTATAAGCGGCGCCTAACCTATCACCTATGTTGATATAGGCAGCGCCTAAGTGAGGTAGTGAGCATAGAAAATGGTATAAGTGGCGCCTAACCTATCGCCTATGTTGATATAGGAGGCACCTCTGCCATCGCCTATGTGTGGCAGTGAGCATAGCCAATGGTATAAGCGACGCCTAAGCTATCGCCTATGTTGATATAGGCGGTGCCTAAACGATTGCCTATGTTGATTTAGGCGACGCCTAACCTATCTCCTAGGTAAGGCGATGAGCATAGGCAATGGTATAAGCGGCGCATAACGTATCGCCTATGTTGGTATAGGTGGCGCCTAAGCCATTGCGTATGTTGACATAGACCGAGCCTAACCTATCCCCTAAGTGAGAAAGTGAGCATAGGTAATGGTATAAGCGGCGCCTCTCTATCGCCTATATTGACATAGGTGGCGCCTAAGCCATCACCTATGTTGACATAGAAGGCGCCAAACCTATCGCCTAATTGAGGCAGTGAGCAGAGGAAATGGTAAATGCGGCGCCTAACCTATCGCCTATGTTTGTATAGGTGGCACCTAAGCCATCACCTATGTTGACATAGGCGGATCCTAACCTATCACCTATGTGAGGCAGTGCGAATAGGCAATGGTATAACCGGCGCCTAACCTATCGCCTAAGTTGATATAGGCGGCGCCTAAGCCATCGCCTATGCTGACATAGGTAGCGCCTAACCTATCGCCTAAGTGAGGCAGTGAGCATAGACAATGGTATAAGCGGCGCCTAACCTATCGCCTATGTTTATATAGGCGGTGCCTAAGCCATCGCCTATGTTGACATAGACAGCGCATAACTTATCGCCTATGTTGATATAGGCAGTACCATATCCATTGCCTCTGTTGACATAGGCGGCATCTACCCTATCGCCTAAGTGAGGCAGTGAGCATAAGCGGGGCCTAACCTATCACCTATGTTGATATAGGAGGCACCTAAGCCATCGCCTAAGTGAGGCAGTTAGCATAGGCAATGGTATAAGCGGCGCCTAACCTATCGCCTATGTTGATATAGGCGGTGACTAACCGATCGCCAATGGTGACATAGACGGCGCCTAACCTATCTCCTAAGTGAGGCGGTGAGCATCGGCAATGGTATAAGTGGCGCCTAACCTGTCGCCTATGTTGGTATAGGTGGTGCCTAATCCATCGACTATGCTGACATAGGCGGCACCTATCCTATCGCCTAAGTTAGGTAGTGAGCATAGGTAATGGTATAAGCGGCGCCTAACCTATCACCTATGTTGATATAGGCAGCGCCTAAGTGAGGTAGTGAGCATAGACAATGGTATAAGTGGCGCCTAACCTATCGCCTATGTTGATATAGGAGGCACCTCTGCCATCGCCTAAGTGTTGCAGTGAGCATAGCCAATGGTATAAGCGATGCCTATCCTATCGCCTATGTTGATATAGGCGGTGCCTAAACGATTGCCTATGTTGATTTAGGCGGCGCCTAACCTATCTCCTAGGTAAGGCGATGAGCATAGGCAATGGTATAAGCGGCGCATAACGTATTGCCTATGTTGGTATAGGTGGCGCCTAAGCCATTGCCTATGTTGACATAGACCGAGCCTAACCTATCCCCTAAGTGAGAAAGTGAGCATAGGTAATGGTATAAGCGGAGCCTCTCTATCGCCTATATTGATATAGGTGGCGCCTAAGCCATCACCTATGTTGACATAGAAGGCGCCAAACCTATCGCCTAATTGAGGCAGTGAGCAGAGGAAATGGTAAATGCGGCGCCTAACCTATCGCCTATGTTTGTATAGGTGGCACCTAAGCCATCACCTATGTTGACATAGGCGGATCCTAACCTATCATCTATGTGAGGCAGTGCGAATAGGCAATGGTATAACCGGCGCCTAACCTATCGCCTAAGTTGATATAGGCGGCGCCTAAGCCATCGCCTATGCTGACATAGGTAGCGCCTAACCTATCGCCTAAGTGAGGCAGTGAGCATAGACAATGGTATAAGCGGCGCCTAACCTATCGCCTATGTTGATATACGCGGTGCCTAAGCCATCGCCTATGTTGACATAGGCAGCGCATAACTTATCGCCTATGTTGATATAGGCAGTACCATATCCATTGCCTCTGTTGACATAGCCGGCATCTGCCCTATCGCCTAAGTGAGGCAGTGAGCATAAGTGGGGCCTAACCTATCACCTATGTTGATATAGGAGGCACCTAAGCCATCTCCTAAGTGAGGCAGTTAGCATAGGCAATGGTATAAGCGGCGCCTAACCTATCGCCTATGTTGATATAGGAGACACCTAAGCCATCGCCTAAGTGAGGCAGTTAGCATAGGCAATGGTATAAGCGGCGCCTAACCTATCGCCTATGTTGATATAGGCGGTGACTAACCGATCGCCAATGGTGACATAGACGGCGCCTAACCTATCTCCTAAGTGAGGCGGTGAGCATCGGCAATGGTATAAGTGGCGCCTAACCTGTCGCCTATGTTGGTATAGGTGGTGCCTAATCCATCGACTATGCTGACATAGGCGGCACCTATCCTATCGCCTAAGTTAGGCAGTGAGCATAGGTAATGGTATAAGCGGCGCCTAACCAATCGCCAATGTTGATATAGTTGGCGCTTATTGCATCGCTTATGATTACATAGGCGGCGCCAAACCTATCGCCTAAGTGAGGCAGTTAGCATAGGCAATGGTATAAGCGGAGCCTAACCTATCGCCAATGTTGATAAAGGCAGCGCCTAAGCCATCGCCTATGTTGACGTAGGCGGTGCCTAACCTATCGCCTAATTGAGGCAGTGACCATAAGCAATGGTATAAGCGTCGCCTAACCTATCGCCTATGTTGACATAGGTGGTGCCTATGGCATCGCTTATGTTTACATAGGCGGCGCCTAACCTGTCGCCTAAGTGAGGCAGCCAGCATAGGCAATGGTATAAGCGGCGCCTAACCTATCGCCTATGTTGACATACGTGGCACCTAAGCCATTGCCTATGTTTATATATGTGTCGCCTATCCTATCTTCAAGTGAGGTAGTAAGCATAGGCAATGGTATAAACGGCCCCTAACCTATCGCCTATCTTGATATAGGCACCGTCTAAGCCATCGCCTATGTTGACATAGGCGAAGACTAATCTATCGCCTAAGTGAGGTAGTGAACATAGACAATGGTATAAGCGGCGCCCAACCTATCGCCATGTTGATATATGAGCACCTATGTCATCGCCTAAGTTAGGCAGTGAGCATAGCAACAATGGTATAAGCGGCGCCTAACCTATCGCCTAAGTATGGCGGTCAGCATAGGCAATGGTATAAGCGGCGCATAACCTATCGCCTATGTTGATATAGGTGGCGCCTAAGCCATTGCCTATGTTGACATAGAAGGCGCCTAACCTATCGCCTATGTTTAAATAAGCGGTGGGAAATCTATCGCCTAAGTTTGGCAGTAAGTATAGGCAATGGTATAAGCGGCGCCTAACCCAATGCCTATGTTGATATAGGCAACGCCTAACCCATCACCTACGTTGACGTAGGCGATGCCTAACCTATCGCCTAATTGAGGTAGTGAGCATAGGAATTGGTATATGCGGCGCCAAACCTATCGCCTATGTTGATATAAGCGGTGCCTACGCCATTGCCTATGTTGACATAGATGGAGCCTAACCTATAGCCTATGTCAGGCAGTGAGCATAGGAAATAGTATAAGCAGGGCCTATCCTATCGCCTTTGTTGATATAGGCGACGCCTAAGCCATCGTCTATGTTGACATAGGTGGCGCCTAACCTATCGCCTAAGTGAGGCAGTGAGCATAGGCAATGGTATAATCAGCGCCTAACCTATCGCCTATGTTGATATAGGAGGAACCTAAACCATCGCCTATGTTAACATAGGTGGTGCCTAACCTATCGCCAAAGTGAGGCACTAAGCATAGGCAATGGTATAAGCGGTGCCTAACCTATCGCCTATGTTGATATAGGCAGCGCCTAAGCCATCGCCTATATTGACATAGGCGGCACCTAACCTATCGCCTAATTGAGGCAGTGAGAATAGTCAATGGTATAACCGGTGCCTAACCTATTGCCTATGTTGATATAGGCGGCGCCTAAGCCATCGCCTATGTTAACATAGGTGGCGCATAACCTATCACCTAAGTGAGGCAGTGAGCATAGGCAATGGTATAAGCGCCGCCTAACCTATCGCCTATATTGATATAGGCGGCGCCTAAGCCATCGCCTAAGTTGACTTAGGCGGCGCCTAACCTATCGCCTATGTTGATATAGGCAGCACCATATCCATTGCCTCTGTTGACATAGGCGGCGTCTAACCTATCGCCTAAGTGAGGTATTGAGCATAGACAATGGTATAAGTGGCGCCGAACCTATCGCCAATGTTGATATAGGAGGCACCTATGCCATCACCTAAGTGAGGCAGTGAGCATAGCCAATGGTATAAGCGGTGCCTAGCCTATCGCCTATTTTGATATAGGCAGTGCCTAAGCGAACGCCTATGTTGACTTATGTGGCACCTAACCTAAAGCCTAAGTAAGGCGGTGAGCATAGGCAATGGTATAAGCAGCGCATAACCTATCGCCTATGTTGATATAGGTGGCGCCTAAGCCATTGCCTATGTTGACATGGACCAAGCCTAACCTATCGCCTATTTTTAAATAGGCGGTGGCTAATTTATGTGAGGTAGCGAGCATAGGCAATTGTATAAGCGGTGCCTAACCTATCGCCAATGTTGATATACGTGGCGCCTATGCCATTGCCTAGGTTTATATATGCGGCGCCCAACCTATCGCCTATGTTAACCTGTTAGCAATGTTGATATAGGTGGCACCTAATCCATCGACTATGTTGACATAGGCGGCACCTAACCTATCACCTAAGTGAGGCAGTGAGAATTGGGAATGGTATAACCAGCGCCTAACCTATCGCCTATGCTGATATAGGCGGCGCCTAGTCCATCGCCTATGTTGACATAGGCGGTGCCTAACCTGTCGCCTAAGTGAGGTAGTGAGCATAGGCAATGTAATAAGCTGCGCCTAACCTATCGCCTATGTTGATATAGGCAGAGCCTAACCTATCGCCTATGTTTATATAGGTAGCACCATATCTATTGCCTATGTTGACATAGGCGGCGCCTAACCTATCGCCCAAGTGAGGCAGTGATCATAGACAATGGTATAAGAGGCGCCTAACCTATCACCTATATTGATATAGGCGGCACCTAAGCCATCGCCTATGTGAGGCAGTTAGCATAGGCAATGGTATATGCGGCGCCTAACCTATCGCCTATGTTGATATATGCGGCGCCTAACCGATCACCTATGTTGACATAGGCGGCACCTAATCTATCTCCTAAGTAAGGCGGTGAGCATTGGCAATGGTATAAGCGGCGCCTAAACTGTCGCCTATGTTGGTATAGGCGGCGCCTAATCCATCGACTATGTTGACATAGGCAACACCTAACCTATCGCCTCAGTGAGGCAGTGAGCATAGGTAATGTTACAAGCGGCGCCTAACCTATCGCATATGTTGATATACGTGGTGCCTAAGCCATTGCCTATGTTTATATATGCGGCGCCTAACCTATCGCCTATGTCAGGCAGTAAGCATAGTCAATGGTATAAGCGACGCCTAACCTATCGCCTATGTTGATATAGGCGGCGCCTAAGCCATCGCCTATGTGGATGTAGGTGGTGCCTAACCTATCGCCTAATTGGGGCAATGAGCATAGACAATGGTAATAGCGGTGCCTAACCTATCTCCTATGTTGATATGGGCGGCGCCTAAGCCATCGCCTATATTGTCATAGGTGGTACCTAACCTATCGCCAAAGTGAGGCAGTGAGCATAGGTAATGGTATAAGCGGAGCCTAACCTATCGCCTAAGTTGATATAGGTGGTGCCTATTTCATCTCCTATGTTTACATAGGCAGCGCCTAACCTATTGCCTTAGTGAGGAAGAAAGCATAGGCAATGGTATAAGCGACGCCTAACCTATCGCCTATGTTGATATAGGCGGTGCCTAAGCGATCGCCTATGTTGACATAGACTGCGCCTAACCTATCGCCTAAGTGAGGTGGTTAGAATAGGAAATGGTATAAGCGGAGCCTAACCTGTCGCCTATGTTGATATAGGCGGCGCCAAATCCATCGACTATGTTGTCATAGGCGGCACCTTACCTATCGCCTAAGTGAGGCAGTGAGCATAGGTAATGGTTTAAGCGGTACCTAACCTATCGCCTATGTTGACATAGGTGGCGCTTATGGCATTGCTTATGTTTACATAGGCAGAGCCTAACCTATCGCCTGAGTGAGGCAGCGAGCATAGGCAATGGTAAAAGCGGCGCCTAACCTAACGCCTATGTTGACATACGTGGTGCCTAAGCCATTGCCTATGTTTATATATACGGCGCCTAACCTATCACCTAAGTGAGGCAGTAAGCATAGGCAATGGTATAAGCGGCCCCAAACCTGTCGCCTATGTTGATAAAGGCGACGCCTAATCCATTGCATATGTTGGCATAGGCAGCGCCTAACCTATCGCCTAAGGTAGTGAGCATTGGTAATGGTATAAGCGACGCCTAACCTATCGCCTATGTTGATACAGGTGGCGCCTATGGCATCGCCTTTGTTTACATAGGCGTCGCCTAACTTATCGCCTAAGTGAGGCATCTAGCATAGGCAATGGTATATGCGGCGCCTAACGTATCGCCTATGTTGATATAGGTGGTGCCTAATCCATCGCCTATGTTTAACTAGGCGGCGGATAATCTATCACCTAAGTGAGGCAGTAAGCATAGGCAATGGTATAAGCGGCGCCTAACCTAACGCCTATGTTGATATAGGCAGCACCTAAGGCATCGCCTATGTTGACGTAGGCGGTGCCTAACCTATCGCCTAATTGTAGCAGTGAGCATAGGCAATGGTATAAGCGGCGCCTAACCTATCGCCTATGTTCATATAGGCAGCGCCTAAGACATTGCCTATGTTCACATAGACGGAGCCTAACCTATCACCTATGTCAGGCAGGGAGCATAGGAAATGTTATAAACGGCGCCTAACCTATTGCCTATGTTGATATAGGCGACACCTAAGCCATCGTCTATGTTGACATAGGCGGCACCTAACCTATCGCCTAAGTAAGGCAATGAGTATAGGCGATGGTATAAGCGGCGCTTAACCTATCGCCTATGTTGATATAGGAGGCGCCTAAACCATCGCCTATGTTAACATAGGCGGTGCCTAACCTATCACCGAAATGAGGCACTGAGCATAGCAATGGAATAAGCGGCGCCTAACCTATCGCCTATGTTGATATAGGCAGCTCCTAAGCCATCGCCTATGTTGACATAGGCGGCGCCTAACCTATCGCCTAAGTGAGGTAGTGAAAATAGACAATGGTATAAAAGGCGCCTAACCTATCGCCTATGTTGATATAGGAGGCACCTATGCCATCGCCTAAGTTAGGCAGTGAGCATAGCCAATGGTATAAGCAGTGCCTAACCTATCGCCTATGTTGATATTGGTGGCGCCTAAGCCATCGCCTATTTAACTTAAGCAGTGCCTAACCTATCGCCTAAGTGAATCTGTAAGAATAGACAATGGTATAAGGGGCGCCTAACCTATCGCCTATGATGATATAGGCGGTGCCTAGCCATCGCCTATGTTAACATAGGCGGCGCTTAACCTATTGCCTAAGATAGGTAGCGAGAATAGGCAATGGTATTAGCGGCGCCTAACAAATTTCCCTTGTTGATATATGTGGCGCGTAAGCCATCGCCTATGTTGACATAGGCGGCGCCTAAGCCATCGCTTATGTTGACATAGGCGTCACCTAACTTATCGCCTACGTAAGGAAGTTAGCATAGGCATTGGTATAAGCGGCTCCTAACCTGTCTCCTATGTTGATATAGGCGGTGCCTAATCCATCGCCTATGTAACATAGGCGGAACCTAACCTATTGCCTAAGTAAGGTAGTGAGCATAGACAATGGTATAAGCGGCCCGTAACCTATCGCCTTTGTGAAGCGGTGAGCATAGGCAATGGTATAAGAGGCTCCTAACCTATCGTCTATGTTGATATAGGCGGTGCCTAATCTATCACCTATGTTAACATAGACGGCGCCTAACCTATCGCCTAAGTGAGGCAGCGAGCCTAGGCAATGGTATAAGCAGCGCCTAACCTATCACCTATGTTATTATAGGCGGCGCCTAAGCCATCGCCTATGTTGACATAGGCGGTGCCTAACCAATCGCCTAAGTGAGGCAGTGAGCATAGGCAATGATATAAGTGGCATCTAACCTATCGCCTTTGTTGATATAGGCGGCGCCTAAGCCATCGCCTATGTTGACACAGGCGGCGCCTAACCTATCGCCTAAGCGAGGCAGTGAGCATAGACAATGGAATAAGCGGCGCCTAACCTGTCGCCTATGTTGATATAGGCGGAACCTAAGCCATCGCCTATTTTGACATAGGCGGTGCTTAACATATCGCCTAAGTAAGGCAGTGAGCATAGGCAATGGTATAAGCGGCACCTAAACTTTAGCCTATGTTGATATAGGCAGCGCCTAAGCGATCACCTATGTTGACATGGGCGGCGCCTAACCTATCGCCTAAATGAGGTAGTGAGCATTGACAATGGCATGAGCGGTGCCTAACCTATCGCCTATGCTGATATAGGTGGCGCCTAACCGATCGCCTATGTTGAAATAGACGGTGCCTAACCTATCGCCTAAGTGAGGCCATGAGCATAGGAAATGGTATAAGCGGCTCCTAACCTATTGCCTATGTTGATAAAGGCAGTTCCTAAGCCATCACCTATATTGACATAGGCGACGCCTAACCTATTTCCTAAGTCAGTGAGTGATCATAGTCAATGGTATAAGCGGTGCCTAGCCTATCGTCTATGTTCATATAAGCGGAGCCTAAGCCATCGCCTATGTTGACATAGGTAGCGCCTAACCTATCACCTAAGCAAGGCTATAAGCATAGGCAATGGTATAAGCGGCGCCAAACCTATCGCCTATGTTGATATCAGTGGGCTCTAAGCCATCACCTATGTTTACATAGGTTGTGTCTAACCTATCGCCTAAGTGAGGCAGTGAGCATAGGCAATGGTATAAGCGACGCCTAACCTATCTCCTATGTTGATAAAGGCGGAACCTAAGACATCGCTTATGTTGACATAGGTGGCGCCTAACCTATCGCCTAAGTGAGGCTGTGAGCATAGGCAATGGTATAAGCAGCGCCTAACCTATTGCCTATGTTGATATAGGCGGCACCTAAGGCATCACCTATAATGACATAGGCGGTGCCTAACCTATCGCCTATGTGAGGCAGTGAGCATAGGTAATGGTATAAGCGACGCCTAACCTATCACCATTGTTGATATAGTTGGCTCCTAAGCCATCGCCTATGTTGACATAGGCGGCGCCTAACCAATCGCCTAAGTGAGGCAGTGAGCATAGAAAATGGTATAAGCGGCACCTATCTATCGCCTATGGTTATATCGGTGGAGCCTAAGACATCGCCTATATTGAAATAGGCGGCGCCTAACCTATCACCTAAGTGAGGAAGTGAGCATAGGCAATGGAACAACCGGCGCCTAACCAATCACATAAGTGAGGCACTGAGCATTGGCAATGGTATAAGAAGAGCCTAACCTATCGCCTATGTTAATATAGGCGGCACCTAAGCCATCGCCTAAGTGAGGCAGTGAGCAATGGCAAGGGTATAAGCAGCGCCTAAACTATCGTCTATGTTGATATAGGCTGCACCTAAGCAATCGCCTATGTTGACATATGCGGCGCCTAACCTATCGCCTAAGTGAGGTGGTGAGCAAAGGCAATGGTATAAGCGGCGCCTAACCTATCGCCTATGTTGATATAGGCGGCACCTAAGCCATCGCCAATGTTGACATAGGCGGCGCCTAATCTATCACCTAAGTGAGGTAGTGAGAATAGGCAATGGTATAAGCCGCGCCTAACCTATCCTCTATGTTGATATAGGCAGCGCCCTTCACATCGCCTATGTTGACATAGGCGGCGCCTAACCTATCGCCTAAGTGATGCAGTGAGAATATGCAATGGTATAAGCGGTGCCAAACCAATTGCCTATGTTGATATAGGTGGCGTCTAAGCCATCGCCTATGTTGAGATAGGCAGTGGCTAACCTATCGCCTATGTGAGGAAGTTAGCATAGACAATGGTATAAGCGGCGCCTAACCTATCACCTATGTTAATTTAGGCGGCACCTAAGCCATCGCCTCAGTGAGGGAGTGAGCATAGGTAATGTTATAAGCGGCGCCTGACCTATCGGCTAAGTGAGGCGGTGAGCATAGGTAATGCTATAAGCAGCGCCATCCTTTTGCCTATGTTTATATAGGCGGTGCCTAATCCATCACCTATGTTGACATAGGCGTCGCCTAACCTATCGCCTAAGTGAAGCAGTAAGCATAGGTAATGGTATAAGCGGCTCCTAACCTATCGCCTATGTTGATATTGGTGGCGCCTAAGCCATCGCCTATGTTGACATAGGAGGCGCCTAACCTATCTCCTAAGTGAGGCAGTGAGCATAGGCAATGGTATAAGTGGCGCCTAACCTATCGCCTATGTTGATATAGGCGGTGCCTAAGCCATCGCCTATGTAACATGGCGGCGCCTAACCAATCGCCTAAGTGAATCAATGAGAAGAGACAATGGTATAAGCGGCGCCTAACCTATCACCTTTGTTGATAGAGGCGGAACCTAGCCATCGCCTATGTTGACATAGGCAGCGCATAACCTATCGCCTAAGTGAGGCAGTAAGCATAGGAAATGGCATAAATGGCACCGAGCCTATCGCCTATGTTGATATAGGCGGCGCCCAACCTATCGCCTATATTGATATAAGAGGCTCCTAACCTATCGCCTAAGTTAGGCAGTGAGCATAGACAGTGGTATTAGTGGTGCCTAACCTATCGCCTATGTTGATATTGGCGGCACCTAAGCGATCGCCTATTTTTACATAGGCAGCGCCTAACCTACCGCCTAAGTGAGGTAGTGAGAATAGGCATTGGTATAAGTGGCGCCTAACCTATCACCTATGCTGATATAGGCTGTGCATAAGCCATCGCCTATGTTTACATAGGCGGCGCCTAAACTAGTGCTTGTGTGAGGCAGTTAGTTAGGCAATGGAATAAGCGGCACCTAACCTATCGCATATGTTTATATAGGCGAAGCCTAAGCCATCGCTTATTTTAAAATAGGCGATGCCAAACCTATCGCCTATGTAAATATAAGCGGCGCCTAATCCATCTGCTGTGTTGACAAAGGCGGCACCTAACCTATCACCTAAGTGAGGCAGTGAGCATAGGCAATGGTATATGCGGCGCCTAACCTATCGCCTAAGTTGATATAGGCGGCTTCTAACCAATCGCCTATGATGACATATGCGGAGCTTAACCTATACATCTAAGTGAGGCAGTGTGCACAGGAAATGGTATAAGCGGTGCCTAACATATCGCCAATGTTGATATAGGCGGCGCCTAAACTATCGCCTAAGTGTGGCAGTAAGCATAGGAAATGGTATAAGCGTCACCTAACCTAGCACCTATGGTGATATAGGTGGCGCCTAAGCCATCGCCTATGTAGGCATATCTGGCGCGTAACCTATTGCCCAAGTGAGGCAGTGAGCATAGGCAATGGAATAAGCGGCACCTAACCTATCGCCTATGTTGATATAGGAGGCGCCTAAGAGATCGCCTATTTTGACATAGGCGGCGCCTAACCTACCGCCTAAGTGAGGCAGTGAGCATAGGCATTGGTATAAGTGGCGCCTAACCTATCACCTATGCTGATATAGGCGGTGCATAAGCCATCGCCTATGTTTACATAGGCGGCGCCTAAACTAGTGCTTGTGTGAGGCAGTTAGTTAGGCAATGGATTAAGCGGCACCTAACCTATCACATATGTTTATATAGGCGGAGCCTAAGCCATCGCTTATTTTAAAATAGGCGCCTCCAAACCTATCGCCTATGTAAATATAAGCGGCGCCTAATCCATCTGCTGTGTTGACAAAGGCGGCGCCTAACCTATCACCTAAGTGAGGCAGTGAGCATAGGCAATGGTATATGCGGCGCCTAACCTATCGCCTAAGTTGATATAGGCGGCGCCTAACCAATCGCCTATGTTGACATATGCGGAGCTTAACCTATACATCTAAGTGAGGCAGTGAGCACAGGAAATGGTATAAGCGGTGCCTAACATATCGCCAATATTGATATAGGCGGCGCCTAAACTATCGCCTAATTGAGGCAGTGAGCATAGGAAATAGTATAAGCGGCACCTAACCTAGCGCCTATGGTGATATAGGTGGCGCCTAAGCCATCGCCTATGTAGGCATATCTGGCACGTAACCTATTGCCCAAGTGAGGCAGTGAGCATAGGCAATGGAATAAGCGGCACCTAACCTATCTCCTATGTTGACATAGGCGGCGCCTAACCTATCGCCTATGTGAGGCAGTGAGCATTGGCAATGGTATAAGCGGCGCCTAACCTATCGCCTATGTTGAAATAGGCGGCGCCTAAGCCATCGCCTATGTTGACATAGGCGGCGCTTAACCTATCTTCTAAGTGAGGCAGTGAGCATAGGTAATGGTATAAACGGCGCCTAACATATCGCCTATGATGATATAGGTGGCGCCTAAGCCATCGCCTATATTGACATAGGAGGCGCCTAACCTATCGCCTAAGTGAGGCAGTTAGCATAGGTAATGGTATAAACGGCGCCTAACCTATCTCCTATGTTGATATAGACGACGCCTAAGCCATCGCCTATGTTGACGTAGGCAGCATCTAACCTATCACCTAATTGAGGTTGTAAGCATCTATCGCCTATTTTGATATAGGCGGTGCCTAAGCCATAGCCTATATTGACATAGGTGGCGCCTAACCTACCACCTAAGTGAGACAGTGAGCATAGGAAATGGTATAAGCGGCGCCTAACCTATCGCCTATGTTGATATAGGCACTGCCTAAGCCATCGCCTATGTTGACATAGGCGAAGCCTAATCTATCGCCTAACTGAGGTAGTGAACATAGTCTATTGTATAAGCGGCGCCTAACCTATCAACTATGTTGATATTGGCGGTGCCTAAGCAATCTCCTATGTTTACTTAGGCGGCGCCTAACCTATCGCCTAAGTATGGCAGTCAGCATAGGCAATGGTATTAGCGGGGCATAACCAATCGCCTATGTTCATATAGGTGGCGCCTAAGCCATTGCCTATGTTGACATAGAAGATGCCTAACCTATCGCCTATGTTTAAATAGGCGGTGGCTAATCTATCACCTACGTAAGGCAGTAAGCATAGGCAATGGTATAAGCGGCGCCTAACCTAATGCCTATGTTGATATAGGAGGCTCCAACGCCATTGCCTATGTTGACATAGATGGAGCCTAACCTATAGCCTATGTCAAGCAGTGAGCATAGGAAATGGTATAAGAAGCGCCTAACCTATCGCCTTTGTTGATATAGGCGATGCCTAAGCCATCGTCTATGTTGACATAGGCGGTGGCTAACCTATCGTCTAAGTGAGGCAGTGAGCAGAGGCAATGGTATAAGCGGCGCCTAACCTATCGCCTATGTTGATACAGGCGGCGCCTAAGCGATCGCCTATGTTGACTTAGGCGGTGCCTAATGTATCGCCTATGTAAGGCGGTGAGCATAGGCAATGGTATAAGCGGCGCATAACATATCGCCTTTGTTGATATAGGTGGCACCTAAGCTATTGCCTATGTTGACATAGATCGAGCCTATCCTATCGCCTAAGTGAAAAAGTGAGCATAGGTAATGGTATAAACGGCGCCTAACCTATCGCCTATGTTGATATAGGCACTGCCTAAGCCATCGCCTATGTTGACATAGGCGAAGCCTAATCTATCGCCTATGTGAGGCAGTGAGCATAGCACAATGGTATAAGCGGCGCCTAACCTATCGCCTATGTTGATATAGGCGGCGCCTAAGCAATCTCCTATGTTGACTTAGGCGGCGCCTAACCTATCGCCTAAGTATGGCAGTCAGCATAGGAAATGGTATAAGCGGGGCATAACCTATCGCCTATGTTCATATAGGTGGCGCCTAAGACATTGCCTATGTTGACATAGAAGACGCCTAACCTATCGCCTATGTTTAAATAGGCGGTGGCTAATCTATCACCTAAGTGAGGCAGTAAGCATAGGCAATGGTATAAGCAGCGCCTAACCTAATGCCTATGTTGATATAGGCAGCGCCTAACCCATCGCCTACATTGACGTAGGCGATGCCTAACCTATCGCCTAATTGAGGTAGTGAGCATAGGAATTGGTATAAGCGGCTCCTAAGATATCGCCTATGTTGATATAGGAGGCGCCTACGCCATTGCCTATGTTGACATAGATGGAGCCTAACCTATAGCCTATGTCAGGCAGTGAGCATAGGAAATGGTATAAGCAGCGCCTAACCTATCGCCTTTGTTGATATAGGCGATGCCTAAGCCATAGTCTATGTTGACATAGGCGGTGGCTAACCTATCGCCTATGTGAGGCAGTGAGCATAGGCAATGGTATAAACGGCGCCTAACCTATCGCCTATGTTGATATAGGAGGCACCTAAACCATCGCCTATGTTAACATAGGTGGCGCCTAACCTATCGCCAAAGTAAGGCAGTGAGCATAGGCAATGGTATAAGCGGTGCCTAATCTATCGCCTATGTTGATATAGGCAGCGCCTAAGCCATCGCCTATATTGACAAAGGCGGCACCTAATCTATCGCCTAAGTGAGGCAGTGAGAATAGTCAATGGTATAACCGGTGCCTAACCTATCGCCTATGTTGATATAGGCGGCACCTAAGCCATCACCTATGTTGACATAGGTGGCGCCTAACCTATCGCCTAAGTGAGGCAGTGAGCATAGGCAATGGTATAAGCGGCGCCTAACCTATCGCCTATGTTGATATAGGCGGCGCCTAATCCATCGCCTATGATGTCTTAGGCGGCACCGAACCTATCGCCTATGTTGATATAAGAGGCACCTATGCCATCGCCTATGTGAGGCAGTGAGCATAGCCAATGGTATAAGCGACGCCTAACCTATCGCCTATGTTGATATAGGCAGCGCCTAAGCGAGCGCCTATGTTGACTTATGCGGCGCCTAACCTAGCGCCTAAGTACGGCGGTGAGCATAGGCAATGGTATAAGCGGCGCATAACCTATCGCCTATGTTGATATAGGTGGCGCCTAAGCCATTGCCTATGTTGACATAGACCGAGCCTAACCTATCGCCTATGTTTAAATAGGCAGTGGCTAATTTAAGTAAGGCAGCGAGCATAGGAAATTGTATAAGCGGCGCCTAACCTATCGCCTATGTTGATATACGTGGCGCCTATGCCATTGCCTAGGTTTATATATGCGGCGCCCAACCTATCGCCTAAGTGAGGGAGTAAGCATAGGTAATGGTATAAGCGGCACCTAAGCTATCGCAAATGTTGATTTAGGCGGCGCCTAAGCCATCGCCTATGTTGACGTAGGCAATGCCTAACCTATCGCCTAATTGAGGCAGTGACAATAGGCAATGGTATAAGCTTCGCCTAACCTATCGCCTGTGTGGTTATAGGCAGCGCCTAAGCCATCGCCTATATTGACATAGACGACACCTAACCTATCGCCTAAGTGAGGCAGTGAGAATAGTCAATGGTATAACCGGCGCCTAACCTATCGCCTATGTTGATATAGGCGGCTCCTAAGCCATCGCCTATGTTGACATAGGTAACGCCTAACCTATCGCCTAAGTGAGGAAGTGAGCATAGGCAATGGTATAAGCGGCGCCTAACGTATCGCCTATGTTGATATAGGCGGCGCCTAAGCCATCGCCTATGTTGACTTAGGCGGCGCCTAACCTATCGCCTATGTTGATATAGGCAGCACCATATCCATTGCCTCTGTTGACATAGGCGGCATCTAACCTATCGCCTAAGTGAGGCAGTGAGCATAGATAATGGTATAAGCGGCGCCTAACCTATCACCTATGTTGATATATGCGGCACCTAACCTATCGCCTAAGTGAGGCAGTGAGCATAGGCAATGGTATAAGCGGCGCCTAACCTATCGCCTATGTTGATATAGGTGGCGCCAATGTCATGTCCTATGTTTAAATTGGTGGCGCCTAACCTATCGCCTTAGTGAGGCTGCAAGTATAGGCAATGGTATAAGCGGTGCATAACCTATCGCCTATGTTGATATAGGCGGCGCCTAAGCGATCGCCTATGTTGATATAGTTCGTGCCTAACCTATCGCCAAATTGAGGCAGTGAGCATAGGCAATGGTATAGGCTGCGCCTATCCTATCTCCTATGTTGATATAGGCGGCGCCTAAGCCATCGCCTATGTTGACATAGGCGACACCTAACCTATCGCCTATGTAAGGCAGAGAGCATAGGTAATGGTATAAGCGGCGCCTAACCTATCGCCAATGTTGATATAGGTGTCGCCTATGGCAGATCCTATGTTTACATAGGCGGCGCCTAAGCCATCGCCTATGATGATATAGGCGGTGCCTAAGCCATCGCCTATCTTGACTTAGGCGGCGCCTAACCTATCGCCTATGTTGATATAGGCAGCACCATATTCATTGTCTCTGTTGACATAGGCGGCGTCTAACCTATCGCCTAAGTGAGGCAGTGAGCATAGACAACGGTATAAGCGGCACCTAACCTATCACCTATGATTATATAGACGGCACCTAAGCCATCGCCTAAGTGAGGTAGTTAGCATAGGCAATGGTATAAGCGGGGCCTAACCTATCACCTATGTTGATATACATGGAGCCACAGTGATCGCCTATGTTTATATAGGCGGCGCCAAACCTATATCCTAAGTGAGGTGGTGAGCCTGGGCAATGGTATAAGCGGCGCCTAACCTGTCACCAATGTTGGTATACGCGGCGCCTAATCCATCGACTATATTGACATAGGCGGCCCCAAACCTATCCCCTAAGTGAGGCAGTAAACATAGGTAATGGTATAAGCGGCGCCTAACCTATCGCCAATGTTGATATAGGTGGCGCCTATGGAATTGCTTATGTTTACATAGGCGGCGCCTAACCTATCGCCTAAGTGAGGCAGCGAGCATAGGCAATGGTATAAGCGGCGCCTAACCTATCGCCTATGTTGATATAGGCACCGCCTAAGCCATCGCCTATGTTGACATAGGCGAAGACTAATCTATCGCCTAAGTGAGGTAGTGAACATAGACAATGGTATAAGCGGCGCCCAACCTATCGCCTATGTTGATATATGAGCACCAATGTCATCGCCTAAGTTAGGCAGTGAGCATAGCAACAATTGTATAAGCGGCGTTTAACCTATCGCCTATGTTGATATAGGCGGCGCCTAAGCAATCTCCTATGTTGACTTAGGCGGCGCCTAACCTATCGCCTAAGTATGGCGGTCAGCATAGGCAATGGTATAAGCGGCGCATAACCTATCGCCTATGTTGATATAGGTGGCGCCTAAGCCATTGCCTATGTTGACATAGAAGGCGCCTAACCTATCGCCTATGTTTAAATAAGCGGTGGCAAATCTATCGCCTAAGTCAGGCAGTAAGTATAGGCAATTGTATAAGCGGTGCCTAACCTAATGCCTATGTTGATATAGGCAGCGCCAAACCCATCACCTACGTTGACGTAGGCGATGCCTAACCTATCGCCTAATTGATGTAGTGAGCATAGGAATTGGTATATGCGGTGCTAAACCTATCGCCTATGTTGATATAAGCGGTGCCTACGCCATTGCCTATGTTAACATAGATGGAGCCTAACCTATAGCCTATGTCAGGCAGTGAGCATAGGAAATGGTATAAGCAGCGCCTAACCTATCGCCTTTGTTGATATAGGCGACGCCTAAGCCATCATCTATGTTGACATAGGTGGCGCCTAACATATAGCCTAAGTGAGGAAGTGAGCATAGGAAATGGTATAAGCAGCGCCTAACCTATCGCCTATGTTGATATAGGAGGAACCTAAACCATCGCCTATGTTAACATAGGTGGTGCCTAACCTATCGCCAAAGTGAGGCACTGAGCATAGGCAATGGTATAAGCGGTGCCTAACCTATCACCTATGTTGATATAGGCAGCGCCTAAGCCATCGCCTATATTGACATAGGAGGCACCTAACCTATCGCCTAAGTGAGGCAGTGAGAATAGTCAATGTTATAACCGGTGCCTAACCTATTGCCTATGTTGATATAGGCGGCGCCTAAGCCATCGCCTATGTTGACATAGGTGGTGCATAACCTATCGCCTAAGTGAGGCAGTGAGCATAGGCAATCGTATAAGCGCCGCCTAACCTATCACCTATGTTGATATAGGCGGCGCCTAAGCCATCGCCTATGTTGACTTAGGCGGCGCCTAACCTATCGCCTATGTTGATATAGGCAGCACCATATCCATTGCCTCTGTTGACATAGGCGGCATCTAACCTATCGCCTAAGCTATCGCCTAAGTGAGGTATTGAGCATAGACAATGGTATAAGCGGCGCCGAACCTATCCCCAATGTTGATATAGGAGGCACCTATGCCATCACCTAAGTGAGGCAGTGAGCATAGCCAATGGTATAAGCGGCGCCTAACCTATCGCCTATGTTGATATAGGAAGCGCCTAAGCGAACGCCTATGTTGACTTATGTGGCGCCTAACCTAAAGCCTATGTAAGGCGGTGAGCATAGGAAATGGTATAAGCGGCGCATAAACTATCACCTATGTTGATATAGGTGGCGCCTAAGCCATTGCCTATGTTGACATAGACCGAGCCTAACCTATCGCCTATTTTTAAATAGGCGGTGGCTAATTTATGTGAGGTAGCGAGCATAGGCAATTGTATAAGCGGCGCCTAACCTATCGCCTATGTTGATATAGGTGGCACCTAATCCATCGACTATGTTGACATAGGCGGCACCTAACCTATCACCTAAGTGAGGCAGTGAGAATTGGGAATGGTATAACGAGCGCCTAACCTATCGCCTATGCTGATATAGGCGACGCCTAGTCCATCGCCTATGTTGACATAGGCGGTGCCTAACCTGTCGCCTAAGTGAGGTAGTGAGCATAGGCAATGTTATAAGCTGCGCCTAACCTATCGCCTATGTTGATATAGGCAGAGCCTAACCTATCGCCTATGTTGATATAGGTAGCACCATATCTATTGCCTATGTTGACATAGGCGGCGCCTAACCTATCGCCCAAGTGAGGCAGTGATCATAGATAATGGTATAAGAGGCGCCTAACCTATCACCTATATTGATATAGGCGGCACCTAAGCCATCGTCTAAGTGAGGCAGTTAGCATAGGCAATGGTATATGCGGCGCCTAACCTATCGCCTATGTTGATATAGGCGGTGCCTAACCGATCACCTATGTTGACATACGCGGCGTCTAATCTATCTCCTAAGTAAGGCAGTGAGAGTTGGCAATGGTATAAGCGGCGCCTAAACTGTCGCCTATGTTGGTATAGGCGGCGCTTAATCCATCGACTATGTTGAAATAGGCAGCACCTAACCTATCGCCTAAGTGAGGCAGTGAGCATAGGTAATGTTACAAGCGGCGCCTAACCTATCGCCTATGTTGATATACGTGGTGCCTAAGCCATTGCCTATGTTTATATATGCGGCGCCTAACCTATCGCCTATGTGAGGCAGTAAGCATAGTCAATGGTATAAGCGGCGCCTAACCTATCGCCTATGTTGATATAGGCGGCGCCTAAGCCATCGCCTATGTGGATATAGGCGGTGCCTAACCTATCGCCTAATTGGGGCAATGAGCATAGACAATGGTAATAGCGGTGCCTAACCTATCTCCTATGTTGATATGGGCGGCGCCTAAGCCATCGCCTATATTGTCATAGGCGGTACCTAACCTATCGCCAAAGTGAGGCAGTGAGCATAGGTAATGGTATAAGCGGCGCCTAACCTATCGCCTAAGTTGATATAGGTGGCACTTATTTCATCTCCTATGTTTACATAGGCAGCGCCTAACCTATTGACTTAGTGAGGAAGAAAGCATAGGCAATGGTATAAGCGACGCCTAACCTATCGCCTATGTTGATATAGGCGTTGCCTAAGCGATCGCCTATGTTGACATAGACGGCGCCTAACCTATCGCCTAAGTGAGGCGGTGAGAATAGGAAATGGTATAAGCGGAGCCTAACCTGTCGCCTATGTTGATATAGGCGGCGCCAAATCCATCGACTATGTTGACATAGGCGGCACCTTACCTATCGCCTAAGTGAGGCAGTGAGCATAGGTAATGGTTTAAGCGGTACCTAACCTATCGCCTATGTTGACATAGGTGGCGCTTATGGCATTGCTTATGTTTACATAGGCAGAGCCTAACCTATCGCCTGAGTGAGGCAGCTAGCATAGGCAATGGTAAAAGCGGCGCCTAACCTATCGCCTATGTTGACATACGTGGTGCCTAAGGCATTGCCTATGTTTATATATACGGCGCCTAACCTATCACATAAGTGAGGCAGTAAGCATAGGCAATGGTATAAGCGGCCCCAAACCTGTCGCCAATGTTGATAAAGGCGACGCCTAATCCATTGCACATGTTGGCATAGGCAGCGCCTAACCTATCGCCTAAGGTAGTGAGCATTGGTGATGGTATAAGCGACGCCTAACCTATCGCCTATGTTGATACAGGTGGCGCCTATGGCATCGCCTATGTTTACATAGGCGTCGCCTAACTTATCGCCTAAGTGAGGCATCTAGCATAGGCAATGGTATATGCGGCGCCTAACCTATCGCCTATGTTGATATAGGTGGCGCCTAATCCATCGCCTATGTTTACCTAGGCTGCGGCTAATCTATCGCCTAAGTGAGGCAGTAAGCATAGGCAATGGTATAAGCGGCGCCTAACCTAACGCCTATGTTGATATAGGCAGCACCTAAGGCATCACCTATGTTGACGTAGGCGGTGCCTAACCTATCGCCTAATTGTGGCAGTGAGCATAGGAAATGGTATAAGCGGCGCCTAACCTATCGCCTATGTTGATATAGGCGGCGCCTAAGACATTGCCTATGTTGACATAGACGGAGCCTAACCTATCACCTATGTCAGGCAGGGAGCATAGGAAATGTTATAAACGGCGCCTAACCTATCGCCTATGTTGATATAGGCGACGCCTAAGCCATCATCTATGTTGACATAGGCGGCACCTAACCTATCACCTAAGTAAGGCAATGAGTATAGGCGATGGTATAAGAGGAGCTTAACCTATCGCCTATGTTGATATAGGAGGCGCCTAAACCATCGCCTATGTTAACATAGGCGGTGCCTAACCTATCACCGAAGTGAGGCACTGAGCATAGCAATGGAATAAGCGGTGCCTAACCTATCGGCTATGTTGATATAGGCAGCTCCTAAGCCATCACCTATGTTGACATAGGCGGCGCCTAACCTATCGCCTAAGTGAGGTAGTGAAAATAGACAATGGTATAAAAGGCGCCTAACCTATCGCCTATGTTGATATAGGAGGCACCTATGCCATCACCTAAGTTAGGCAGTGAGCATAGCCAATGGTATAAGCAGTGCCTAACCTATCTCCTATGTTGATATTGGTGGCGCCAAAGCCATCGCCTATTTAACATAAGCAGTGCCTAACCTATCGCCTAAGTGAATCTGTAAGCATAGACAATGGTATAAGCGGCGCCTAACCTATCGCCTATGATGATATAGGCGGTGCCAAGCCATCGCCTATGTTGACATAGGCGGCTCTTAACCTATTGCCTAAGATAGGTAGCGAGCATAGGCAATGGTATAAGCGGCGCCTAACCAATTTCCCTTGTTGATATATGTGGCGCGTAAGCCATCGCCTATGTTGACATAGGCGGCGCCTAACCCATCGCCTAAGTTTGGCAGTGATCATAGGCAATGGTATAAGCAGCGCCTAAACTATCGCCTATGTTGATATAGACGGCGCCTAAGCCATCGCCTATGTTGACATAGGCGTCACCTAACTTATCGCCTAAGTGAGGCAGTTAGCATAGGCATTGGTATAAGCGGCTCCTAACCTGTCTCCTATGTTGATATAGGCGGCGTCTAATCCATCGCCCATGTAACATAGGCGGCACCTAACCTATTGCCTAAGTAAGGTAGTGAGCGTAGACAATGGTATAAGCGGCCCGTAACCTATCGCCTATGTGAAGCGGTGAGCATAGGAAATGGTATAAGAGGCGCCTAACCTATCGTCTATGTTGATATAGGCGGTGCCTAATCTATCGCCTATGTTAACATAGACGGCGCCTAACCTATCGCCTAAGTGAGGCAGCGAGCCTAGGCAATGGTATAAGCAGCGGCTAACCTATCACCTATGTTGTTATAGGCGGCTCCTAAGACATCGCCTATGTTGACATAGGCGGCGCCTAACCTATCGCCTAAGTGAGGAAGGGAGCATAGGCAATGATATAAGTGGCATCTAACCTATCGCCTATGTTGATATAGGCGGTGCCTACGCCATTGCCAATGTTGACATAGATGGAGCCTAACTTATCGCCTAAGCGAGGCAGTGAGCATAGGAAATGGTATAAGCAGCGCCTAACCTATCGCCTTTGTTGATATAGGCGTCGCCTAAGCCATCGTCTATGTTGACATAGGCGGCGCCTAACCTATCGCCTAAGTGAGGCAGTGAGCATAGGCAATGGTATAAGCGGCGCCTAACCTATCGCCTATGTTGATATAGGAGGCACCTAAACCATCGCCTATGTTAGCATAGGTGGCGCCTAACCTATCGCCAAAGTGAGGCACTGAGCATAGGCAATGGTATAAGTGGTGCCTAACCTATCGCTTATGTTGATATAGGCAGCGCCTAAGCCATCGCCTATATTGACATAGGCGGCACCTCACCTATCGCCTTGGTGATGTAGTTAGAATAGTCAATGGTATAACCGGTGCCTAACCTATCGCCTATGTTGATATAGGCGGCGCCTAAGCCATCGCCTATGTTGACATAGGTGGCGCCTAACCTATCGCCTAAGTGAGGCAGTGAGCATAGGCAATGGTATAAGCGGTGCCTAACCTATCGCCTATGTTGATATAGGCGGCGCCTAAGCCATCGCCTATGTTGACTTAGGCGGCGCCTAACCTATCGCCTATGTTGATATAGGAAGCACCATATCCATTGCCTTTGTTGACATAGGCGCCGTCTAACCTATCGCCTAAGTGAGGTATTGAGCATAGATAATGGTATAAGCGGCGCCGAACCTATCGCCTATGTTGATATAGGAGGCACCGATGCCATCGCCTAAGTGAGGCAGTGAGCATAGCCAATGGTATAAGCGGCGCCTAACCTATCGCCTATGTTGATATAGGCAGTGCCTATGCGAGCGCCTATGTTGACTTATGCGGCGCCTAACCTATCACCTAAGTAAGGCGGTGAGCATAGGGAATGGTATAAGCGGCGCATAACCTATCGCCTATTTTGATATAGGTGGCGCCTAAGACATTGCCTATGTTGACATAGACCGAGCCTAACCTATCGCCTATTTTTAAATAGGCGGTGGCTAATTTATGTGTGGTAGCGAGCATAGGCAGTTGTATAAGCGGCTCCTAACCTATCGCCTATGTTGATATATGTGGCGCCTATGCCATTGCCTAGGTTTATATATGCGGCGCCCAACCTAACGCCTATGTTAACCTGTTGCCTATGTTGATGTAGGTGGCACCTAATCCATCGACTATGTTGACATAGGCGGCACCTAACCTATCACCAAAGTGAGGCAGTGAGAATTGGGAATGGTATAACCAGCGCCTAACCTATCGCCTATGTTGATATAGGCGGTGCGTAGACCATCGCCTATGTTGACATAGGCGGCGCCTAACCTGTTTCCTAAGTGAGGTAGTGATCATAGGCAATGTTATAAGCTGCGCCTAACCTATCGCCTATGTTGATATAGGCGGAGCCTAACCTATCGCCTATGTTGATAGAGGTAGCACCATATCCATTGCCTATGTTGACATAGGCGGCGCCTAACCTATCGCCCAAGTGAGGCAGTGATCATAGACAATGGTATAAGAGGCGCCTAACCTATCACCTATATTGATATAGGCGGCACCTAAGCCATCACCTAAGTTAGGCAGATAGCATAGGCAATGGTATAAGCGGTGCCTAACCTATCGCCTATGTTGATATAGGCAGCGCCTAACCGATCACCTATGTTGACATAGGCGGCGCCTAATCTATCTCCTAAGTAAGGCGGTGAGCATTGGCAATTGTATAAGCGGAGCCTAACCTGTCGCCTATGTTGGTATAGGCGGCGCCTAATCCATCGACTATGTTGATATAGGCGGTACCTAACCTATCGCCTAAGTGAGGAAGTGAGCGTAGGTAATGTTACAAGCGGCGCTTAACCTATCGCCTATGTTGATATACGTGGTGCCTAAGCCATTGCCTATGTTTATATATGCGGCGCCTAACCTATCGCCTAAGTGAGGCAGTAAGCATAGGCAATGGTATAAGCGGTGCCTAACCTATCGCCTAGGTTAATATAGGCGGAGCCTAAGCCATCGCCTATGTTGATGTAGGCAGTGCCAAACCTATCGCCTAATTAGGGCAATGAGCATAAGCAATGGTAATAGCGGCGCCTAACCTATCTCCTATGTTGATATGGGCGGCGCCTAAGCCATCGCCTATATTGACATAGGCGGCACCTAACCTATCGCCAAAGTGAGGCAGTGAGCATAGGTAATGGTATAAGTGGCGCCTAACCTATCGCCTATGTTGATATAGGTGGCGCCTATTTCATCTCCTATGTTTACATAGGCAGCGCCTAACCTATTGCCTTAGTGAGGAAGAATGCATAGGAAATGGTATAAGCGACGCCTAACCTATCACCTATGTTGATATAGGCGGTGCCTAAGCGATCGTCTATGTTGACAGAGACGGCGCCTAACCTATCGCCTAAGTGAGGAGGTGAGAATAGGCAATGGTATAAGCGGAGCCTAACCTGTCGCCTATGTTGATATAGGCGGAGCCACATCCATCGACTATGTTGACATAGGCGGCACCTTACCTATCGCCTAAGTGAAGCAGTGAGCATAGGTAATGGTTTAAGCGGTGCCTAACCTATCCCCTATGTTGACATAGGTAGCGCTTATGGCATTGCTTATGTTTACATAGGCAGAGCCTAACCTATCGCCTAAGTGAGGCAGCGAGCATAGGCAATGGTATAAGCGGCACCTAACCTATCGCCTATGTTGACATACGTGGCGCCTAAGCCATTGCCAATGTTTATATATACGGCGCCTAAATTATCACCTAAGTGAGGCAGTAAGCATAGGCAATGGTATAAGTGGCCCCAATCCTGTCGCCTGTGCTGATAAAGGCGACGCGTAATCCATTGCATATGATGACATAGGTAGTGCCTAACCTATCGCCTAAGGTAGTGAGAATTGGTAAAGGTATAAGCGACGCCTAACCTATCGCCTATGTTGATACAAGTGGCGCCTATGGCATCGCCTATGTTAACATAGGCGTCGCCTAACATATCGCCTAAGTGAGGCATCTAGCATAGGTAATGGTATATGCGGCGCCTAACCTATCGCCTATGTTGATATACGTGGCGCCTAATCCATCGCCTATATTTAACTAGGCGGCGGCTAATCTATCGCCTAAGTGAGGCAGTAAGCATAGGCAATGGTATAAGCGGCGCCTAACCTAACGCCTATGTTGATATAGGCAGCGCCTAAGGCATCGCCTATGTTGACGTAGGCGGTTCCTAACCTATCGCCTCATTGAGGCAGTGAGCATAGGCAATGGTATAAGCGGCGCCTAACCTATCGCCTATGTTGATATAGGCGGCGCCTAAGACATTGCCTATGTTGACATAGACGGAGCCTAACCTATCACCTATGTCAGGAAGTGAGCATAGGAAATGTTATAAGCAGCGCCTAACCTATCGCCTATGTTGATATAGGCGACGCCTAAGCCATCGTCTATGATGACATAGGCGGCACCTAACTTATCCCCTAAGTGAGGCAGTAAGTATAGGCGATGGTATAAGCGGCGCTTAACCTATCGCCTATGTTGATATAGGAGGTACCTAAGCCATCGTCTATGTTAACATAGGCGGTGCCTAACCTATCACCGAAGTGAGGCACTGAGCATAGCAATGGAATAAGAGGTGCCTAACCTATCTCCTATGTTGATATAGGCAGCGCCTAAGCCATCGCCTATGTTGACATAGGCAGCGCCTAACCTATCGCCTAAGTGTGGTAGTGAGCATAGACAATGGTATAAGAGGCGCCTAACCTATCGCCTATGTTGATATAGGAGGCACCTATGCCATCGCCTAAGTTAGGCAGTGAGCATAGCCAATGGTATAAGCAGTGCCTAACCTATCGCCTATGTTGATATTGGTGGAGCCTAAGCCATCGCCTATTTAACATAAGCAGTGCCTAACCTATCGCCTATGTTGATATAGGCGGTGCCTAGCCATAGCCTATGTTGACATAGGTGGCGCTTAACCTATTGCCTAAGTTATGTAGCGAGCATAAGCAATGGTATAAGCGGCGCCTAACATATTTCCCTTGTTGATATATGTGGGGCGTAAGCCATCGCCTATGTTGACATAGGCGGCGCCTAACCTATCGCTTAAGTTTGGCAGTGATCATAGGCAATGGTATAAGCAGTGCCTAAACTATCGCCTATGCTGATTTTGACGGCGCCTAAGCCATCGCCTATGTTGACATAGGCGTCACCTAACTTATCGCCTAAGTGAGGCAGTTAGCATAGGCATTGGTATAAGCGGCTCCTAACCTGTCTCCTATGTTGATATAGGCGGCGCCTAATCCATCGCATATGTAACATAGGCGGCACCTAACCTATTGCCTAAGTAAGGTAGTGAGCATAGACAATGGTATAAGCGGCCCGTAACCTATCGCCTATGTGAAGCGGTGAGCATAGGCAATGGTATAAGAGGCGCCTAACCTATCGTATATGTTGATAAAGGCGGTGCCTAATCTATCGCCTATGTTAACATAGGCGGCGCCTAACCTATCGCCTAAGTGAGGCAGCGAGCATAGGCAATGGTATAAGCGGCGCCTAACCTATCGCCTATGTTGATATAGGCGGCGCCTAAGCCATCGCCGATGTTGACCTAGGCGGCGCCTAACCTATCGCCTAAGTGAGGCAGTGAGCATTGGCAATGATATAAGTGGCATCTAACCTATCGCCTCTGTTGATATAGGTGGCGCCTAAGCCATCGCATATGATGACACAGGCGGCGCCTAACCTATCGCCTAAGCGAGGGAGTTTGCATAGACAATGGTATAAGCGGCGCCTAACCTGTCGCCTATGTTCATATAGGCGGAACCTAAGCCATCGCCTATTTTGACATAGGCGGTGCTTAACATATCGCCTAAGTGAGGCAGTGAGCATAGGCAATGGTATAAGCGGCACCTAAACTTTCGCCTATGTTGATATAGGCAGCGCCAAAGCGATCACCTATGCTGACATAGGCGGCGCCTAACCTATCGCCTAAGTGAGGTAGTGAGCATTGACAATGGCATAAGCGGTGCCTATCCTATTGCCTATGCTGATATAGGCGGCGCCTAAGCGATCGCCTATGTTGAAATAAACGGTGCCTAACCTATCGCCTATGTTGATATACGTGGCGCCTAAGTCATCGCCTATGTTTAAGTATGCGGCGGCTAATATATCGCCTAAGTGAGGTAGTAACCATAGCCAATGGTATAAGCGGCGCCAAACCTAACGCCAATGTTGATATAGGCAGCGCCTAAGCCATCGCCTATGTTGACGTAGGCGGTGCCTAACCGATCCCCTAATTGAGGTAGTGAGCTTAGGAAATGGTGTATGCGGTGCCTATACTATCGCCTATGTTGATATAGGCGGCGCCTATGCCATTACTTATGTTCACATAGACAGAGCCTAACCTATCGACTATGTCAGGCAGTGAGCATAGGAAATCGTATAAGCGGCGCCTAAGCTATCGCCTATGTTGATATAGGCGGTGCCTAACCTATCGCCTAAGTGAGGAGGTGAGCATAGGCAATGGTATAAGCGGCGCCTAACCTATCGCCTATGTTGATATAGGAGGAGCCTAAACCATCGCCTATGTTAACATATGTGGCGCCTAACCTATCGCCAAAGTGATGCACTGAGCATAGGCAATGGTATAAGCGACGCCTAACCTATCGCCTATGTTAATATAGGCAGCGCCTAAGCCATCGCCTATGTTGACATAGGAGGCGCCTAACCTATTGCCTAAGTGAGGTAGTATGCATAGATAATGGTATAAGCGGCGCCTAACCTATCGCCTATGTTCATATAGGAGGCACCTCTGCCATCGCCTAAGTGAGGCAGTGAGCATAGCCAATGGTATAAGCGGTGCCTAACCTATCGCCTATGTGGATATTGGCGGCGCCTAAGAGATCGCCGATGTAGACTTAGGCGGCGCCTAACCTATCACCTAAGTATGGCGGTGAGCATAGGCAATTGTATAAGCGGCGCATAACTTATCGCCTATGTTGACATAGGTGGCGCCTAAGCCAGTGCCTATGTTGACATAGACCCAGCCTAACCTATCGCCTAAGTGAGAAAGTGTGCATAGGTAATGGGATAAGAGGCGCTTATCTATCGCCTATGTTGATATAGGTGGTGCCTAATCCATCACCTATGATGACATAGAAGACGCCTAACCATCGCCTAAGTGAGGCAGTGAGCATAGGTAATGGTATAAGCGATGCCAAACTTATCGCCAATGTTCATATAGGTGGCCCCTATGGCATCGCTTATGTTTACATAGGCGGCGCCTAACCTATCGCCTAAGTGTGGCAGCTACCATAGGCAATGGTATAAGAGGCGCCTAACCTATCGCCTATGTTGATATACGTGGAGCCTAAGCCATTGCCTATGTATATATATGCGGCGCCCAACCTATCGACTAAGTGAGGCAGTAAGCATAGGCAATGGTATAAGCGGCGCCTAACCTATCGCCAATGTAGATATAGGCGGCGACTAAGACTTCGCCTATGTTGACGTAGGGGGTGCCTAACCTATCTCCTAATTGAGGCAGTGGGCATAAGCAATGGTATAAGCATCGCCTAGCCTATCGCTTATGTAGATATAGGCGGCGCCTAATTCATCGCCTATATTGACATAGGCGGCACCTAACCTATCGCCTAAGTGAGGCAGTGAGCATAGGTAATGGTATAAGCGGCGCCTAACCTATCGCCTATGTTGATATAGGTGGCGCCTCTGGCATCTCCTATGTTTACATAGGCGGTGCATAACCTATCGCCTTAGTGAGGCAGCAAGAATAGGCAATGGAATAAGCGGCGCCTAACCTATCGCCTATGTTGATATAGGTGGTGCCTAAGCGATCGCCTATGTTGACATAGGCGGCGCCTAACCTGTCGCCTATGTGAAGCGGTGAGAATAGGCAATGGTATAAGCGACACCTAACCTGTCGCCTATTTTGACATAGGTGGCGCCTATGGTAGCGCCTATGGCATCGCGTATGATTACATAGGAGACGCCTAACTTATCGCCTAAGTGAGGAAGCTAACATAGTCAATGGTATAAGCGGCGCCTAACCTATCGCCTATGTTGATATATGTGGCTCCTAAGCCATCGCCTATGTTTAAATAGGCGGCGGCTAATCTATCGCCTAAGTTAGGCAGTAAGCATAGGCAATGGTATAAGCGGAGCCTAACCTAACGCCTATATTGATATAGGCATCGACTATGCCATCGCCTATGTTGACGTAGGAGGTTCCTAACCTATAGCCTAATTGAGGAAGTGAGCATAGGCAATGGTATAAGCGGCGCCTAACCTATCGACTATATTGATATAGGCAGCGCCTACGCCATTGCCTATATTTACATAGACGGAGCCTAACCTATCACCTACGTCAGGCAGTGAGCATAGGAAATGGCATAAGAGGCGCCTAACCAATCACCTATGTTGACATAGGCAACGCCTAAGACATTATCTATGTTGACATAGGCTGCGCCTAACATATCGCCTAAGTGAGGCGGTGAGCATGGGCAATGGTATAAGCGGCGCCTAACCTATCTCCAATGTTGATATAGGAGGTGCCTAAACCATCGCCTATATTAACATAAGTGGCTCCTAACCTATCGCCAAAGTGAGGCACTGAGCATAGGAAATGGTATAAGCGGCGCCTAACCTATCACCTATGTTGATATAGGCAGCACCTAAGTGAGGTAGTGAGCATAGACAATGGTATAAGTGGCGCCTAACCTATCGCCTATGTTCATATAGGAGGCACCACTGCCATCGCCTAAGTGAGGCAGTGAGCATAGCCGATGGTATAAGCGACGCCTAACCTATAGCCTATGTTGATATAGGCGGTGCCTAAACGATCGCCTATGTTGACTTAGGCGGCACCTTACCTATCGCCTAAGTAAGGCGATGAGCATAGGCAATGGTATAAGCGGCGCATAACGTATCACCTATATTGGTATAGGTGGCACCTAAGCCATTGCCTATGTTGACATAGACCGATCCTAACCTATCGCCAAAGTGAGAAAGTGAGCATAGGTAATGGTATAAGCGGCGCCTCTCTATTGCCTATATTGATATAGGTGGCGCCTAAGCCATCACCTATGTTGACATAGAAGGCGCCTAACCTATCGCCTAATTGAGGCAGTGAGCAGAGGAAATGGTATAAGCGGCGCCTAACCTATCGCCTATGTTAATATAGGTGGCGCCTAAGCCATCACCTATGTTGACATAGGCGGATCCTAAGCTATCACCTATGTGAGGCAGTGCGAATAGGCAATGGTATAATTGGCGCCAAACCTATCGCCTAACTTGATATAGGCAGCACCTAAGCCATCGCCTATGTTGACGTAGGTGGCGCCTAACCTATCGCCTAAGTGAGGCAGTGTGCATAGGCAATGGTATAAGCGGCGCCTAACCTATCGCCTATGTTGATATAGGCGGTGCCTAAGCCATCGCCTATGTTGACATAGGCAGCGCCTAACTTATCGCCTATGTTGATATAGGCAGTACCATATCCATTGCCTCTGTTGACATAGGCAACATCTACCCTATCGCTTAAGTGAGGCAGTTAGCATAGACATTGGTATAAGCGGGGCCTAACCTATCACCAATGTTGATATAGGAGGCACCTAAGCCATCACCTAAGTGAGGCAGTTAGCATAGGCAATGGTATAAGCGACGCCTAACCTATCGCCTATATTGATATAGGCTGAGACTAACCGATCGCCTATGTGAGGCAGTGAGCATCGGAAATGGTATAAGCGGCGCCTAACCTGTCGCCTATGGTGGTATAGGTGGTGCCTAATCCATCAACTATGTTGACATAGGCGGCACCTAACGTATCGCCTAAGTTAGGCAGTGAGCATAGGTAATGGTATAAGCGGCGCCTAACCTATCGCCAATGTTGATATAGGTGGCGCTTATTGCATCACTTATGATTACATAGGCGGCACCTAACCTATCGCCTAAGTGAGGCAGCGAGCATAGGAAATGGTATAAGCGGAGCCTAACCTATCCCCAATGTTGATATAGGCGGCGCCTAAGCTATCGCCTAATTGAGGCAGTGACCATAAGCAATGGTATAAGCGTCGCCTAACCTATCGCCTATGTTGACATAGGTGGTGCCTATGGCATCGCTTATGTTTACATAGGCGGCGCCTATCCTATCGCCTAAGTGAGGCAGCGAGCATAGGCAATGGTATAAGCGGCGCCTAACCTATCGCCTATGTTGACATACGTGGCACCTAAGCCATTGCCTAAGTTTATATATGTGGCGCCTAACCTATCTTCTAAGTGAGGTAGTAAGCATAGGCAATGGTGTATGCGGCCCCTAACCTATCGCCTATGTTGATATAGGCACCGCCTAAGCTATCGCCTATGTTGACATAGGCGAAGACTAATCTATCGCCTAAGTGATGTAGTGAACATAGACTATGGTATAAGCGGCGCCCAACCTATCGCCTATATTGATATATGAGGCACCTATGTCATCGCCTAAGTGAGGCAGTGAGCATAGCACAATGGTATAAGCGGCGCCTAACCTATCGCCTATGTTGATATAGACGGCGCCTAAGCAATCTCCTCTGTTGACATAGGCGGCGCCTAACCTATCGCCTAAGTATGGCGATCAGCATAGGCAATGGTATAAACGGCGCATAACCTATCGCCTGTGTTGATATAGGTGGCGCCTAAGCCATTGCCTATGTTGACATAGAAGACACCTAACCTATCGCCTATGTTTAAATAGGCGGTGGCTAATCAATCGCCTAAGTAAAGAAGTAAGTATAGGCAATGGTATAAGTGGCGCCTAACCTAATGCCTATGTTGATATAGGCAGCGCCTAACCCATCACCTACGTTGACGTGGGCGATGCCTAACCTATCGCCTAATTGAGGTAGTGAGCATAGGAATTGGTATAAGCGGCGCCTAACCTATCGCCTATGTTGATATAGGCGGTGCCTACGCCATTTCCTATTTTGACATAGATGGAGCCTAACCTATAGCCTATGTCAGGCAGTGAGCATAGGAAATGGTATAAGTAGCGCCTAACCTATCGCCTTTGTTGATATAGGCGACGCCTATGGCATCGTCTATGTTGACATAGGCGGCGCCTAACCTATCGCCTAAGTGAGGCAGTGAGCATAGGCAATGGTCTAAGCAGCGCCTAACCTATCGCCTATGTTGATATAGGAGGCACCTAAACCATCGCCTATGTTAACATAGGTGGTGCCTAACCTATCGCCTATTTTGATATAGGCAGCACCATATCCATTGCCTCTATTGACATAGGCGGCGTCTAACCTATCGCCTAAGCTATCGCCTATGTGAGGTATTGAGCATAGACAATGGTATAAGCGGCGCGGAACCTATCGCCTATGTTGATATAGGAGGCACCTATGCCATCGCCTAAGTAAGGCAGTGAGAATAGCAAATGGTATAAGGGGCGCCTAACCTATCGCCTATGTTGATATAGGCAGCGCCTATGTTGACTTATGTGGCGCCTAATCTAAAGCCTAAGTAAGGCGGTGAGCATAGGCAATGGTATAAGCGGCGCATAACCTATCGCCTATGTTGATATAGGTGGCGCCTAAGCCATTGCCTATGTTGACATAGACCGAGCCTAACCTATCGCCTATTTTTAAATAGGCGGTGACTAATTTAAGTGAGGTAGCGAGCATAGGCAATTGAATAAGCGGCGCCTAACCTATCGCCTATGTTGATATACGTGGCGCCTATGCCATTTCCTAGGATTATATATGCGGCGCCCAACCTATCGCCTATGTTAACCTGTTGCCTATGTTGATACAGGTGGCACCTAATCCATCGACTATGTTGACATAGGCGGCACCTAACCTATCACCGAAGTGAGGCAGTGAGAATTGGGAATGGTATAACCAGCGCCTAACCTATCGCCTATGTTGATATAGGCGGCGCCTAGTCCATCGCCTATGTTGACATAGGCGGTGCCTAACCTGTCGCCTAAGTGAGGTAGTGAGCATAGGCAATGTTATAAGTTGCGCCTAACCTATCGCCTATGTTGATATAGGCGGAGCCTAACCTATCGCCTATGTTGATATAGGTAGCACCATATCTATTGCCTATGTTAACATAGGCGGCGCCTAACCTATCGCCCAAGTGAGGCAGTGATCATAGACAATGGTATAGGAGGCGTCTAACCTATCACCTATATTGATATAGGCGGCACCTAAGCCATCGCCTAAGTGAGGCAGTTAGCATAGGCAATGGTATAAGCGGCGCCTAACCTATCGCCTATGTTGATATAGGCGGCGCCTAACCGATCACCTATGTTGACATAGGCGGCGCCTAATCTATCTCCTAAGTAAGGCGGTGAGCATTGGCAATGGTATAAGCGGCGCCTAAACTGTCGCCTATGTTGGTATAGGCGGCGCCTAATCCATCGACTATGTTGACATAGGCGGCACCTAACCTATCGCCTAAGTGAGGCAGTGAGCATAGGTAATGTTACAAGCGGTGCCTAACCTATCACCTATGTTGATATACGTGGTGCCTAAGCCATTGCCTATGTTTATATATGCGGCGCCTAACCTATTGCCTAAGTGAGGCAGTAAGCATAGGCAATGGTATAAGCGGCGCCTAACCTATCGCCTATGTTGATATAGGCGGCGCCTAAGCCATCGCCTATGTGGATATAGGCGGTGCCTAACCTATCGCCTAATTGGGGCAATGAGCATAGGCAATGGTAATAGCGGTGCCTAACCTATCTCCTATGTTGATATGGGCGGCCACTAAGCCATCGCCTATATTGACATAGGCGGTACCTAACCTATCGCCAAAGTGAGGAAGTGAGCATAGGTAATGGTATAAGCGGTGCCTAACCTATCGCCTATGTTGATATAGGTGGAGCCTATTTCATCTCCAATGTTTACATAGGCAGCGCCTAACCTATTGCCTTAGTGAGGAAGAAAGCATAGGCAATGGTATAAGCGACGCCTAACCTATCGCCTATGTTGATATAGGAGGTGCCTAAGCGATCGCCTATGTTGACATAGACGGCGCCTAACCTATCTCCTAAGTGAGGCGGTGAGAATAGGCAATGGTATAAGCGGAGCCTAACCTGTCGCCTATGTTGATATAGGCGGTGCCAAATCCATCGACTATGTTGACATAGGCGGCACCTTACCTATCGCCTAAGTGAGGCAATGAGCATAGGTAATGATTTAAGCGGTGCCTAACCTATCGCCTATGTTGACATAGGTGGCGCTTATGGCATTGCTTATGTTTACATCGGCAGAGCCTAACCTATCGCCTAAGTGAGGCAGCGAGCATAGGCAATGGTATAAACGGCACCTAACCTATCGCCTATGTTGACATACGTGGTGCCTAAGCCATTGCCTATGTTTATATATACGCCGCCTAACCTATCACCTAAGTGAGGCAGTAAGCATAGGCAATGGTATAAGCGGCCCCAAACCTGTCGCCTATGTTGATAAAGGCGACGCCTAATCCATTGCATATGTTGACATAGGCAGCGCCTAACCTATCGCCTAAGGTAGTGAGCATTGGTAATGGTATAAGCGACGCCTAACCTATCGCCTATGTTGATACAGGTGGCGCCTATGGCATCGCCTATGTTTACATAGGCGTCGCCTAACTTATCACCTAAGTGAGGCATCTAGCATAGGAAATGGTATATGCGGCGCCTAACCTATCGCCTATGTTGATATACGTGGCGCCTAATCCATCGCCTATGTTTAACTAGGCGGCGGCTAATCTATCGCCTAAGTGAGGCAGTAAGCATAGGCAATGGTATAAGCGGCGCCTAACCTAACGCCTATGTTGATATAGGAAGCACCTAAGGCATCGCCTATGTTGACGTAGGCGGTGCCTAACCTATCGCCTAATTGAGGCAGTGAGCATAGGCAATGGTATAAGCGGCGCCTAACCTATCTCCTATGTTGATATAGGCGGCGCCTAAGACATTGCCTATCTTGACATAGACGGAGCCTAACCTATCACCTATGTCAGGCAGTGAGCATAGGAAATGTTATAAGCGGCGCCTAACCTATCGCCTATGTTGATATAGGCGACGCCTAAGCCATCGTCTATGTTGACATAGGCGGCACCTAACCTATCGCCTAAGTGAGGCAGTGAGTATAGGCGATGGTATAAGCGGCGCTTAACCTATCGCCTATGTTGATATAGGAGGCGCCTAAACCATCACCTATGTTAACATAGGTGGTGCCTAACCTATCACCGAAGTGAGGAACTGAGCATAGCAATGGAATCAGTGGCAACTAACCTATCGCCTATATTGATATAGGCAGCGCCTAAGCCATCGCCTATGTTGACATAGGTAGCGCCTAACCTATCACCTAAGCAAGGCTGTAAGCATAGGAAATGGTATAAGCGGCGCCAAACCTATCGCCTATGTTGATATCAGTGGGCTCTAAGCCACCGCCTATGTTTACATAGGTTGCGCCTAACCTATCGCCTAAGTGAGGCAGTGAGCATAGGCAATGGTATAAGCGACGCCAAACCTATCGCCTATGTTGATAATGGCGGAACCTAAGACATCGCCTATGTTGACATAGGTGGCGCCTAACCTATCGCCTAAGTGAGGCTGTGAGCTTAGGCAATGGTATAAGCAGCGCCTAACCTATTGCCTATGTTGATATAGGCAGCACCTAAACCATCGCCTATATTGACATAGGCGGCGCCTAACCTATTGCCTATGTGAGGCAGTGAGCATAGGTAATGGTATAAGCGACGCCTAACCTATCACCTTTGTTGATATAGGTGGCGCCTAAGCCATCGCCTATGTTGACATAGGCGGCGCCTAACCTATCGCCTAAGTGAAGCAGTGAGCATAGAAAATGGTATAAGTGGCACCTATCTATCGCCTATGTCAATATAGGCGGCGCCTAAGACATCGCCTATATTGAAAAAGGCGGCGCCTATCCTATCGCCTAAGTAAGGAAGTGAGCATAGGCAATGGAACAAGCGGCGCCTAACCTATCGCATAAGTGAGGCACTGAGCATAGGCAATGGTATAAGAGGAGCCTATCCTATCGCCTATGTTGATATAGGCGGCACCTAAGCCATCGCCTAAGTGAGGCAGTGAGCAATGGCAAGGGTCTAAGCGGCGCCTAACCTATCGTCTATGTTGATATAGGCTGCACCTAAGCGATCGCCTATGTTGACATATGCAGCGCCTAACCTATCGCCTAAGTGAGGTGGTGAGCAAAGGCAATGGTATAAGTGGCGCCTAACCAATCGCCTATGTTGATATAGGCGGCACCTAAGCCATCGCCAATGTTGACATAAGCGGCGCCTAACCTATCACCTAAGTGAGGTAGTGAGAATAGGCAATGGTATAAGCCGCGCCTAACGTATCGCCTATGTTGATATAGGCGGCGCCTATGACATCGCCTATGTTATCATAGGCGGCGCCTAACCTATCGCCTAAGTGACGCAGTGAGAATATGCAATGGTATAAGCGGTCCCTAACCAATCGCCTATGTTGATATAGGTGGCGTCTAAGCCATCGCCTATGTTGAGATAGGCAGCGGCTAACCTATCGCCTATGTGAGGAAGTTAGCATAGACAATGGTATAAGCGGCGCCTAACCTATCACCTATGTTAATTTAGGCGGCACCTAAGCCATCGCCTCAGTGAGGCAGTGAGCATAGGTAATGTTATAAGCGGCGCCTAACCTATCGGCTATGTGAGGTGGTGAGCATAGGTAATGCTATAAGCGGCGCCAAACCTTTTGCCTAAGTTTATATAGGCGGTGCCTAATCCATCGCCTATGTTGACATAGGCGTCGCCTAACCTATCGCCTAAGTGAAGCAGTAAGCATAGGTAATGGTATAAGCGGCTCCTAACCTATAGCCTATGTTGATATAGGTGGCGCCTAAGCCATCGCCTATGTTGACATAGGAGGCGCCTAACCTATCGCGTAAGTGAGGTAGTGAGCATAGGCAATGGTATAAGCGGCGCCTAACCTATCGTCTATGTTGATATAGGCGGTGCCTAAGCCATCGCCTATGTAACATGGCGGTGCCTAACCAATCCCCTAAGTGAATCAATGAGCATAGACAATGGTATAAGCGACGCCTAACCTATCGCCTATGTTGATAGAGGCGGAACCTAGCCATCGCCTATGTTGACATAGGCAGCGCATAACCTATCGCCTAAGTGAGGCAGTAAGCATAGGAAATGGCATAAATGGCGCCGAGCCTATCGCCTATGTTGATATAGTCGGCACCTAACCTATCGCCTATGTTGATATAGGAGGCTCCTAACCTATCGCCTAAGTTAGGCAGTGAGCATAGACAATGGTATTAGTGGTGCCTAACCTATCGCCTATGTTGATATTGGCGGCACCTAAGCGATCGCCTATTTTGACATAGGCGGCGCCTAACCTACCGCCTATGTGAGGCAGTGAGCATAGGCATTGGTATAAGTGGTGCCTAACCTATCACCTATGCTTATATAGGCGGTGTATAAACCATCGCCTATGTTGATATAGGCGGCGCCTAAACTATTGCTTGTGTGAGGCAGTTAGTTAGGCAATGGTATAAGCGGCACCTAACCTATCGCATATGTTTATATAGGCGGAGCCTAAGCCATCGCTTATTTTAACATAGGCGACACCTAACCTATCGCCTATGTAAATATAATTGGCGCCTAATCCATCGGCTGTGTTGACAAAGGCGGCGCCTAACCTATCACATAAGTGAGGCAGTAAGCATAGGCAATGGTATATGCGGAGCCTAACCTATCGCCTGAGTTGATATAGGCGGCGCCTAAACAATCGCCTATGTTGACATATGCGGAGCTTAACCTATACATCTAAGTGAGGCAGTGAGCACAGGAAATGGTATAAGCGGTGCCTAACCTATCGCCAATGTTGATATAGGCGGCGCCTAAACTATCGCCTAAGTGAGGCAGTGAGCATAGGAAATTATATAAGCGGCACCTAACCTAGCACCTATGGTGATATAGGTGACGCCTAAGCCATCGCCTATGTAGACATATCTGGCGCCTAACCTATTGCCCAAGTGAGGCAGTGAGAATAGGAAATGGAATAAGCGACACCTAACCTATCGCCTATGTTGATATAGAAGGCGCCTAAGAGATCGCCTATGTTAACATAGGCGGCGATTAACCTATCGCTTAAGTGATGCAGTGAGCATAGACAATGTTATAAGCAACACCTAACCTATATCCTATGATGATATAGGCGGCGCCAAATCCATCGCCTATGTTGACATAGGCGGCCCCTCACCTATCACCTATGTAAGGTAGTGAGAATATGCAATGGTATAAGCGGAGCCTAACCTATCGCCTACATTTATATAGGTGATGCCTAAGTCATCTCCTATGTTGACATAGGCGGCGCCAAACCTATCGCCTAAGTTAGGCAGTGAGCATAGGAAATGGTATAAGCGGAACATAACCTATCGCCTACGTTGATATAGGCGGCGCCTAAGCCATCCCCTATGTTGACATAGGCGACGCCTAACCTATCGCCTAATTAAGGCAGTGAGCATTGGCAATGGTATAAGCGGCACGTATCCTATCCCCTATGTTCATATAGGCGGCGCCTAAGCCATCACCTATGTTGACATAGGCAGCGCCTAACCTATCGCCTAAGAGAGGCAATGAGCATAGGCAATGGTATAAGCGGCTCCTAACATATCTCCTATGTTGACATAGGCGGCGCCTAACCTATCTCCTAAGTAAGGCAGTAAGCATTGGCAATGGTATAAGCGGCGCCTAACCTATCGCCTATGTTGAAATAGGCGGCGCCTAAGCCATCGCCTATGTTGACATAGGCGGCGCTTAACCTATCTTCTAAGTGAGGAAGTGAGCATAGGTAATGGTATAAACGGCGCCTAACATATCGCCTATGTTGATATAGGTGGCTCCTAATCCATCGCCTATATTGACATAGGAGGCGCCTAACCAATCGCCTAAGTGAGGCAGTTAGCATAGGTAATGGTATAAACGGCGCCTAACCTATCCCCTAAGTGAGGCAGTTAGCATAGGTAATGGTATAAACGGCGCCTAACCTATCTCCTATGTTGATATAGACGGCGCCTAAGCCATCGCCTATGTTGACATAGGCAGCGTCTAATCTATCACCTAATTGAGGCTGTAAGCATCTATCGCCTATTTTGATATAGGCGGTGCCTAATCCATAGCCTGTATTGACATAGGCGGTGCCTAACCTACCACCTAAGTGAGGCAGTGATCATGGGAAATGGTATAAGCAGCGCCTAACCTATCGCCTATGTTGATATAGGCAGCTCCTAAGCCATCAACAATATAGACATAGGTGGCGCCCAACATATTGCCAAGTGAGGCAGTGAGCATAGGCAATGGTATAAGCGGCACCTAACCTATCGCCTATGTTCATATAGGCGGTGCCTAATCCATCGCCAATGTTGACATAGGTGTCACCTAACCTATCACCTAAGTGAGGCAGTGATCATAGACAATGGTATAAGCGGATCCTAACCTATCGCCTATGATTATATAGGCGGCGCCTAACCTATCGCCTAAGTAAGGCAGTGAGCATAGGAAATGGTTTAAGCGGAGCCTAACCTATCGCCTAAGTTAAGAAGTGAGGATAGGCAATGGTATAAGCGGAACATAACCTATTGCCTACGTTGATATAGGCGGCTCCTAAGCCATCCCCAATGTTTTCATAGGCGGCTCCTAACCTATCGCCTAATTGAGTCAGTGAGCATAGGCAATGGTATAAGTGGCGCCTAACCTATCTCCCATGTTCATATAGGTGGCGCCTAAGACATCACCTATGTTGACATAGAGGGCGCCTAACCTATCGCCTAAGTGAGGCAGTGAGCATAGGAAATTGTATAAGCGGCGCCTAACCTATCGTTTATATTGATATAGGCGGCAGCTAAGCCATCGCCTATATTGACATAGGAGTCACCTAACCTATTGCCTATGTTGATAGAGGTGGTGCTTATCCATCGCCTATATTGACATAGGCGGTGCCAAACCTATCGCCTAAGTGAGGCAGTGAGCATAGGGAATGCTATAAAGGGTGCCTAGCCTATCGCCTATGTTGATATAGGCGGAACCTAACCTATCGCCTAAGTGAGGCAGTTAGCATAGACAATGGTATAAGTGGTTCCTATCCTATCGCCTATGTTGATATAGGCGGCGCCTAAGTGATCGCCTATGTTGACATAGGAGGAGCCTAACCTATCGCCTAAGTGAGGCATTGAGCATAGGCAATGGTATAAGCGGCACCTAACCTTTCTCCTATGTTTATATAGGCGGAGCCAAATCCATCATCCTTGTTGACATAGGCTTAGCCAAACCTATCTCCTAAGTTAGGCAATGAGCATAGGCAATGGTATAAGCGGTGCATAACCTATCGCCTATGTTGATATAGGCGGAGCCTAACCTATCGCATTTGTGAGACAGTGAGCATAGGCAATGGTATAAGAGGCTCCTAACCTATCGCATATGTTGATATGGGCGGAGCCTAAGACATCGCTTATTTTGATATAGGCGACGCCTAACCTATCGCCTATGTGAGGCAGTAAGCATAGGCAATGGTGTAAAGGGCGCCTAACCTATCTCATATGTTGATATAGGTGGCGCCTAAGCCATCTCCTATGTTGACATAGGCGGCGCCTAACCTATCGCCTCAGTGAGGCTGTGAGCATAGGCAATGGTATAAATGGCACTTAACCTATTGCCTATGATGATATAAGCGGCGCCTAACCAATCGCCTGTGTTGACATAGGCGGCGCTTAACCTATCGCCTTAGTGAGGAAGTGAGCATAGGAAATGGTATAAGCGGCGCCTAACCTATCGCCTATGTTGATATAGGCAGCTCCTAAGTCATCGCCTATGTTGACATAGGTGGCGCCTAACCTATCGCCTAAGTGAGGCAGTGAGCACAGGCAATGGTATAAGTGGTGCCTAACCTATCGCCAATATTGATATAGGAGGCGCCTAACCTATCGCCTAAGTCAGGCAGTGATCATAAGAAATGGTATAATAGGCGCCTAACCTATCGCCCATGTTGATATAGGCGGTGACTAAGCCATCGCCTCTGTAGACATAGGCGGCTCCTAACCTATCGCCCAAGTGAGGTAGTGAGCATAGGCAATGGTATAAGTGGAGGCTATCCTATCGCCTATGTTGATATAGGAGGGGCCGAAGCCATCGCCTATGTTGACATAGGCGACGATTAACCTATCGCCTAAGTGAGGCAGTGAGCATGCACAATGGTATAAGCAGTGCCTAACCTATTCCCTATGATGATATAGGCGGCGTCTATGCCATCGCCTATGTTGACATAGGCGGCGCATAGCCTATTGCCTAAGTGAGGCAGTGAGCATAGGCAATGGAATAAGCGGAGCCTAACCTATCGCCTATGTTGATATAGGCGACGCCTAAGCCAACGCCTATGTTGGCATAGGCGGCACCTAACCTATCGCCTAAGTGAGGCAGTTAGCATTGACAATGGTAAAAGTGGTTCCTAACATATCGCCTATGTTGATATAGGCGGTGCCTAAGCGATCACTTATGTTGACATAGGCGGCGCCTAACCTATCGCCTAAGTGAGGCAGTGAGCATAGGCAATGGTATAAGCGGCGCCTAACCTATCGCCTATGTTTATATAGGCGGCGCCAAATCCATCACCTATGTTGACATAGGCGTAGCATAACCTATCTCCTAAGTTAGGCAATGAGCATAGGCAATGGTATAAGCGGCGCATAACCTATCGCCTATGTTGATATAGGCAGCGCCTAACCTATCGCTTTTGTGAGAGAGTGAGCATAGGCATTTGTATAAGAGGCTCCTAACCTATCGCATATGTTGATATGGGCGGAGCCTAAGACATCGCTCATTGTGATATAGGCGACGCCTATCCTATCGCCTATGTGAGGCAGTAAGCATAGGCAATGGTATAAAAGGCGCCTAACCTATCACATATGTTGATATAGGCGGCGCCTAAGCCATCTCCTATGTTGACATAGGCGGCGCCTAACCTACCGCCTCAGTGAGTTTGTGAGCATAGGCAATGGTATATGCGGCACTAAACCTATTGCCTATGATGATATAAACGGCGCCTAAGCAATCGCCTGTGTTGACATAGGTGGCGCTTAACCTATCGCCTTAGTGAGGAAGTGAGCATAGGTAATGGTATAAGCGACGCCTAACCTATCGCCTATGTTGATATAGGCAGCGCCTAAGTCATTGCCTATGTTGACATAGGCGGCGCCTAACCTATCGCCTCAGTGAGGCAGTGAGCACAGGCAATGGTATAAGCGGTGCCTAACCTATCGCCAATGTTGATATAGGAGGCGCCTAACCTATCGCCTAAGTGGGGCAGTGATCATAGGAAATGGAATAATAGGCGCCTAACCTATCGCCCATGTTGATATAGGCGGTGACTAAGCCATCACCTCTGTAGACATAGGAGGCGCCTAACCTATTGCCCAAGTGAGGTAGTGAGCATAGCCAATGGTATAATTGGAGGCTAACCTATCACCTATGTTGATATAGAAGGCACCGAAGCCATCGCCTATGTTGACATAGGCGGCGATTAACCTATCGCCTAAGTGAGGTAGTGAGCATGCACAATGGTATAAGCAGTGCATAACCTATTCCCTATGATGATATAGGCAGCGCCTATGCCATCGCCAATGTTGACATAGGCAGCGCATAACCTATTGCCTAAGCGAGGCAGTGAGCATAGGCAATGGTATAAGCGGAGCCTAACCTATCTTCTATGTTGATATAGGAGACACCTAAGCCAACGCCTATGTTGGCATAGGCGGCACCTAACCTATAGCCTAAGTTAGGCAGTGAGCATAGGCAATGGTATAAGAGAAACATAAACTATCACCTAAGTATGGCAGTGAGAATAGGCAATGGTATATGCGGCGCCTAACCTATCACCTATATAGATATAGCGGCGCCTAAACAAATTTCCCTTTTTGATATATGTGGCGCGTACGCCTTCTCCTATGTGTACATAGGCGGCGCTTAACCTATCGCCTAAGTTTGGCAGTGATCATAGTCAATGGTATAAGCAATGCCTAAACTATCGCCTATGTTGATATAGACGGCGCCTAAGCCATCGCCTATGTTGACTTAGGCGTCACCTAACATATCGCCTAAGTGAGGCAGTTAGCATAGGCATTGGTATTAGCGGCTCCTAACCTGTCTCCTATGTTGATATAGGCGGCGACTAATCCATCGCCTATGTAACATAGGCGGCACCTAACCTATTGCCTAAGTAAGGTAGTGAGCATTGACAATGGTATAAGCGGCCCGTAACCTATCGCCTATGTGAAGCGGTGAGCATAGGCAATGGTATAAGAGGTGCCTAACCTATCGTCTATGTTGATATAGGCGGTGCATAATCTATCGCCTATGTTAACATAGACGGTGCCTAACCTATCGCCTAAGTGAGGCAGCGAGCATAGGCAATGGTATAAGCGGCGCCTAACCTATCACCTATGTTGATATAGGCGGCACCTAAGCCATCGCCTATGTTGACATAGGCAGTGCCTAACCTATCGCCTAAGTGAGGCAGTGAGCATAGACAATGATATAAGTGGCATCTAACCTATCGCCTCTGTTGATATAGGCGGCGCCTAAGCCATCACCTATGTTGACACAGGCGGCGCCTAACCAATCGCCTAAGCGAGGCAGTGAGCATAGACAATGGTATAAGCGGCGCCTAACCTGTCGCCTATGTTGATATAGGTGGAACCTAAGCCATCGCCTATTTTGACATAGGCGGTGCTTAACATATCGCCTAAGTGAGGCAGTGAGCATAGGCAATGGTATAAGCGGCACCTAAACTTTCGCCTATGTTGATATAGGCAGCGCCTAAGCGATCACTGATGTTGTCATAGGCGGCTCCTAACCTATCGCCTAAGTGAGGTAGTGAGCATTGACAATGGCATAAGCGGTGCCTAACCTATCGCCTATGCAGATATAGACGGCGCCTAAGCGATCGCCTATGTTGAAATAGACGGTGCCTAACCTATCGCCTAAGTGAGGCCATGAGCATAGGAAATAGTATAAGCGGCTCCTAACCTATTGCATATGTTGATATAGGCAGTTCCTAAGCCATCACCTATATTGACATAGGCGACGCCTAACCTATTGCCTATGTGAGTGAGTGACCATAGTCAATGGTATAAGCGTTTCCTAACCTATCGTCTATGTTCATATAAGATGCGCCTAAGCCATCGCCTATGTTGACATAGGTAGCACCTAACCTATCACCTAAGAAAGGCTGTAAGCATAGGCAATGGTGTAAGCGGCGCCAAACCTATCGCCTATGTTGATATCAGAGGGCTCTAAGACATCGCCTATGTTTACATAGGTTGCGCCTAACCTATCGCCTAAGTGAGGCAGTGAGCATATGCAATGGTATAAGCGACGCCTAACCTATCGCCTATGTTGATAAAGGCGGAACCTAAGACATTGCCTATGTTGACATAGGTGGCGCCTAACCTATCGCCTAAGTGAGGCTGTGAGCATAGGTAATGGTATAAGCAGCGCCTAACCTATTGCCTATGTTGATATAGGCGGCACCTAAGCCATCGCCTATATTGACATAGGCGGCGCCTAACCTATCACCTAAGTGAGGCCGTGAGCATAGAAAATTGTATATGCGGCACCTATCTATCGCCTATGTTGATATAGGCGGCGCCTAAGACATCGCCTATATTGAAATAGGCGGCGCCTAACCTATCGCCTAAGTGAGGAAGTGAGCATAGGTAATGGAACAAGCGGCGCCTAACCTAACGCATAAGTGAGGCACCCAGCATAGGCAATGGTTTAAGCGGAGCCTAACCTATCGCCTATGATGATATTGTTGGCACCTAATCCATCGCCTAAGTGAGGCAGTGAGCAATGGCAAGGGTATACGCGGCGCCTAACCTATCGTCTATGTTGATATAAGTTGCACCTAAGCGATCGCCTATGTTGACATATGGGGCGCCTAACCTATCGCCTAAGTGAGGTGGTGAGCAATGGCAATGGTATAAGCGGCGCCTAACCTATCGCCTATGTTGATATAGGCGGCACCTAATCCATCGCCAATGTTGACATAGGCGGCGCCTAACCTATCACCTAAGTGAGGTAGTGAGAATAGGCAATGGTATAAGCCGCGCCTAACCTATCGCCTATGTTGATATAGGCGGCGCCTATGACATCGCCTATGTTGACATAGATGGCGCCTAACAAATCGCCTAAGTGACGCAGTGAGAATATGAAATGGTATAAGCGGTGCCTAACCAATCGCCCATGTTGCTATAGGTGGCGTCTAAGCCATCGCCTATGTTGAGATAGGCAGCGGCTAACCTATCTCCTATGTGAGGAAGTTAGCATAGAGAATGGTATAAGCGGCGCCTAACCTATCACCTATGTTAATTTAGGCGGCACCTAAGCCATCGCCTCAGTGAGGCAGTGAGCATAGGTAATGTTATAAGCGGCGCCTAACCTATCGGCTAAGTGAGGCGGTGAGCATAGGTAATGCTATAAGCGGCGCCAAACCTTTTGCCTAAGTTTATATAGGCGGTGCCTAATCCATCACCTATGTTGACATAGGCGTCGCCTAACCTATCGCCTAAGTGAAGCAGTAAGCATAGGTAATGGTATAAGCGGCTCCTAACCTATCGCCTATGTTGACATAGGAGGCGCCTAACCTATCGCCTATGTGAGGCAGTGAGCATAGGCAATGGTATCAGCGGCGCCTAACCTATCACCTATGTTGATATAGGCGGTTCCTAAGCCATCACCTATGTAACATGGCGGCGCCTAACCTATCGCCTAAGTGAAGCAATGAGCATAGACAATGGTATAAGCAGCGCCTAACCTATCGCCTATGTTGATAGAGGCGGAACCTAGCCATCGCCTATGTTGACATAGGCTGCGCATAACCTATCGCCTAAGTGAGGCAGTAAGCATAGGAAATGGTATAAATGGCGCCGAGCCTATCGCCTATATTGATATAGGCGGCGCCTAACCTATCGCCTATGTTGATATAGGAGGCTCCTAACCTATCGCCTAAGTTAGTCAGTGAGCATAGACAATGGTTTAAGTAGTGCCTAACCTATCGCCTATGTTGATATTGGCGGCACCTAAGCGATCGCCTATTTTGACATAGGTGGCGCCTAACCTACCGCCTAAGTGAGGCAGTGAGCATAGGCATTGGTATAAGTGGCGCCTAACCTATCACCTATGCTGATATAGGCGGTGCATAAGCCATCGCCTATGTTTACATATGCGGCGCCTAAACTATTGCTTGTGTGAGGCAGTTAGTTAGGCAATGGTATAAGGGGCACCTAACCTATCGCATATGTTTATATAGGCGGAGCCTAAGCCATCGCTTATTTTAACATAGGCGATGCCTAACCTATCGCCTATGTAAATATAAGCGGCGCCTAATCCATCGGCTGTGTTGACAAAGGTGGCGCCAAACCTATTACCTAAGTGAGGCAGTGAGCATAGGAAATGGTATATGCGGTGCCTAACCTATCGCCTAAGTTGATATAGGCGGCGCCTAAACAATCGCCTATGTTGAGGCAGTGAGCATTGGCATTGGTATAAGCGGTGCCTAACTTATCGCAAATGTTGATATAGGCGGCGCCTAAACTATCGCCTAAGTGAGGCAGTGAGCATAGGAAATGGTATAAGAGGCACCAAACCTAGCTCCTAGGGTGATATAGGTGGCGCCTAAGCCATCGCCTATGTAGACATATCTGGAACCTAACCTATTGCCCAAGTGAGGCAGTGAGCATAGGCAATGGAATAAGTGGCACCTAACCTATCACCTATGTTGATATAGGAGGCGCCTAAGAGATCGCCTATGTTAACGAAGGTGGCGATTAACCTATCGCTTAAGTGATACAGTGAGCATAGACAATGTTATAATCAGCACCTAACCTATCTCCTATGATGATATAGGCGGCGCCAAATCCATCGCCTATGTTGACATAGGTGGCGCCTCACCTATCGCCTAAGAAAGGAAGTGAGAAAAGGCAATGGTATAAGCGGATCCTAACCTATCGCCTATGTTTATATAGGCGATGCCTAAGCCATCTCCTATGTAGACATAGGCGGCACCAAACCTATCACCTAAGTTAGGCAGTGAGCATAGGAAATGGTATAAGCGGAACATAACCTATCGCCTACGTTGATATAGGCGGCGCCTACGCCATCCCCTATGTTGACATAGGCGACGCCTAACCTATCGCCTAATTAAGGCAGTGAGCATTGGCAATGGTATAAGCGGCACCTAACCTATCTCCTATGTTCATATAGGCGGCGCCTAAGCCATCGCCTATGTTGACATAGGCAACGCCTAACCTATCGCCTAAGAGAGGCAATGAGCATAGGCAATGGTATAAGCAGCTCCTAACCTATCTCCTATGTTGACATAGGCAGCACCTAACCTATCGCCTAAGTGAGGCAGTGAGCATTGGCAATGGTATAAGCGGCGCCTAACCTATCGCCTATGTTGAAATAGGCGGCGCCTAATCCATTGCCTATGTTGACATAGGAGGCGCTTAACCTATCTTCTAAGTGAGGCAGTGAGCATAGGTATTGGTATAAACGGCGCCTAACATATCGCCTATGTTTATATAGGTGGCGCCAAAGCCATCGCCTATTTCTACATAGGAGGCGCCTAACCTATCGCCTATGTGAGGCAGTTAGCATAGGTAATGGTATAAACTGCGCCTAACCTATCTCCTATGTTGATATAGACGGCGCCAAAGCCATCGCCTATGTTGACGTAGGCAGCGTCTAACCTATCACCTAATTGAGGCTGTAAGCATCTATCGCCTATTTTGATATAGGCGGTGCCTAAGCCATAGCCTATATTGACATAGGCGGCGCCTACCCTACCACCTATGTGAGGCAGTGAGCATAGGAAATGGTATAAGTGGCGCCTAACCTATCGCCTATATTGATATAGGCGGTGCCTAAGCTATCACCTTTGTTGACATAGGCGGAGCCAAAACTATCTCCTAAGTGAGGCAATGAGCATAGGAAATGGTATAAGCGGCGCCTAACCTATCGCCTCTATTGATATAGGCAGCGCCTAAGCCATCAACAATGTAGACATAGGCGGCGCCCAACATATGGCCAAGTGAGGCAGTGAGCATAGGCAATGGTATAAGCGGCACCTAACCTATCGCCTATGTTGATATAGGCGGTGCCTAATCCATCGCCTATGTTGACATAGGCGTCACCTAACCTATCACCTAAGTGAGGCAGTGATCATAGACAATGGTATAAGCGGCTCCTAACCTATCACCTATGATTATATAGGCGGCGCCTAACCTATCGCCTAAGTGAGGTAGTGAGCATAGGAAATGGTTTAAGCGGAGCCTAACCTATCGCCTATGGTTACATAGGCGGCACCTAACCTATCGCCTATGTTAAGCAGTGAGGATAGGCAATGGTATAAGAGGAACATAACCTATTGCCTACATTGATATAGGCGGCTCCTAAGCCATCCCCAATGTTGACATAGGCGTCTCCTAACCTATCACCTAATTGAATCAGTGAGCATAGGCAATGGTATAAGTGGCGCCTAAACTATCTCCTATGTTCATATAGGCGGCGCCTAAGACATCACCTATGTTGACATAGAGGGCGCCTAACCTATCGCCTAAGTGAGGCAGTGAGCATTGGAAATTGTATAAGCGGCGCCTAAGCTATTGCCTATGTTGATATAGGCGGCGGCTAAGCCATCACCTATGTTGACATAGGCGTCACCTAACCTATCGCCTATGTTGATAGAGGTAGTGCCTATCCATCGCCTATGTTGACATAGGCGGTGCTAAACCTATCGCCTAAGTGAGGCAGTGAGCATAGGGAATGCTATAAGGGGTGCCTAGCCTATCGCCTATGTTGATATAGGCGGCACCTAAGCTATTGCCCAAGTGAGGAAGTTAGCATAGACAATGGTATAAGTGGTTCCTAACCTATCGCCTATGTTGATATTGGCGGCGCCTAAGCGATCGCCTATGTTGACATAGGAGGAGCCTAACCAATCGCCTAAGTGAGGCAGTGAGCATAAGGCAATGGTATAAGCGGCGCCTAACCTTTCTCCTATGTTTATATAGGCGGCGCCAAATCCATCACCTATGTTGACATAGGCTTAGCCAAACCTATCTCCTAAGTTAGGCAATGAGCATAGGCAATGGTATAAGCGGTGCATAACCTATCGCCTATGTTGATATAGGCGGTGCCTAACCTATCGCATTTGTGAGAGAGTGAGCATAGACAATGGTATAAGAGGCTCCTAACCTATCGCATATGTTGATATGGGTGGAGCCTAAGACATCGCTTATTTTGATATAGGCGACGCCTAACCTATCGCCTATGTGAGGCAGTAAGCATAGGCAATGGTATAAAGGGCGCCTAACCTATCGCATATGTTGATATAGGCGGCGCCTAAGACATCTCCTATGTTAACATAGGCGGCGCCTAACCTATCCCCTCAGTGAGGCTGTGAGCATAGGCAATGGTATAAGCAACACTTAACCTATTGCCTATGATGATATAAGCGGCGCCTAAGCAATCGCCTGTGTTGACATAGGCGGCGCTTAACCTATCGCCTTAGTGAGGAAGTGAGCATTGGCATTGGTATAAGCGGCGCCTAACCTATCACCTATGTTGATATAGGCCACGCCTAAGTCATCGCCTATGTTGATATAGGCCGCGCCTAAGTCATCGCCTATGTTGACATAGGTGGCGCCTAACCTATCGCCTAAGTGAGGCAGTGAGCACAGGCAATGGTATAAGCGATGCCTAACCTATTGCCAATATTGATATAGGAGGCACCTAACCTATCGCCTAAGTGTGGCAGTGATCATAGGAAATGGTATAATAGGCGCCTAACCTATCGCCCATGTTGATATAGGCGGTGACTAAGCCATCGCCTCTGTAGACATAGGAGGCTCCTAACCTATCGCCCAAGTGAGGTAGTGAGCATAGGCAATGGTATAAGTGGAGGCTAACCTATCGCCTATGTTGATATAGGAGAGGCCGAAGCCATCGCCTATGTTGACAGAGGCGGCGATTAACCTATCGCCTAAGTGAGGCAGTGAGCATGCACAATGGTATAAGCAGTGCCTAACCTATTCCCAATGATGATATAGGCGGCTCCTATGCCATCACCTATGTTGACATAGGCGGCGCATAGCCTATTGCCTAAGTGAGGCAGTGAGCATAGGCAATGGAATAAGCAGAGCCTAACCTATCGCCTATGTTGATATAGGCGACGCCTAAGCCAACGCCTATGTTGGCATAGGCGGCACCTAACCTATCGCCTAAGTGAGGTAGTTAGCATAGACAATGGTATAAGTGGTTCCTAACCTATCGCCTAGGTTGATATAGGCGGCGCCTAAGAGATCGCTTATGTTGACATAGGCGGCGCCTAACCTATCGCCTAAGTGAGGCAGTGAGCATAGGCTATGGTATAAGCGGCGCCTAACCTATCGCCTATGTTTATATAGGCAGCACCAAATCCATCACCTATGTTGACATAGGCGTAGCCAAACCTATCTCCTAAGTTAGGCAATGAACATAGGCAATGGTATAAGCGGCGCATAACCTATCGCCATTGTTGATATAGGCGGCGCCTAACCTATCGCTTTTGTGAGAGAGTGAGCATAGGCATTGGTATAAGAGGCTCCTAACCTATCGCATATGTTGATATGGGCTGAGCCTAAGACATCGTTTATTGTGATATAGGCGACGCCTAACCTATCGCCTATGTGAGGCAGTAAGTATAGGCAATGGTATAAAGGGCGCCTAACCTATCGCATATGTTGATATAGGCGGCGCCTAAGCCATCTCCTATGTTGACATAGGTGGCGCCTAACCTATCACCTCAGTGAGGCTGTGAGTATAGGCAATGTTATTTGCGGCACTTAACCTATTGCCTATGATGATATAAGCGGCGCCTAAGCAATCGCCTGTGTTGACATAGGCAGCGCTTAACCTATCGCCTTAGTGAGGAAGTGAGCATAGGCAATGGTATAAGCGGCGCCTAACCTATCGCCTATGTTGATATAGGCAGCGCCTAAGTCATCGCCTATGTTGACATAGGCGGCGCCTAACCTATCACCTAAGTGAGGCTGTGAGCACAGGCAATGGTATAAGCGGTGCCTAACCTATCGCCAATGTTGATATAGAAGGCGCCTAAACTATCGCCTAAGTGAGGCAGTGATCATAGGAAATGGAATAATTGGCGCCTAACCTATCGCCCATGTTGATATAGGCGGTGACTAAGCCATCGCCTCTGTAGACATAGGAGGCGCCTAACCTATCGCCCAAGTGAGGTAGTGAGCATAGTCAATGGTATAAGTGGAGGCTAACCTATCACCTATGTTGATATAGGAGACGCCGAAGCCATCGGCGATTAACCTATCGCCTAAGTGAGGCAGTGAGCATACACAATGGTATAAGCAGCGCCTAACCTATTCCCTATGATGATATAGGCAGCGGCTATGCCATCGCCTATGTTGACATAGGCGGCGCATAACCCATAGCCTAAGTGAGGCAGTGAGCGTAGGCAATGGTATAAGCGGAGCCTAACCTATCGCCTTTGTTGATATAGGAGACGCCTAAGCCAACGCCTATGTTGGCATAGGCGGCACCTAACCTATAGCCTAAGTTAGGCAGTGAGCATAGGCAATGGTATAAGAGAAACATAACCTATCACCTAAGTAAGGTAGTGAGAATAGGCAAAGGTATAAGCGGCGCCTAACCTATCACCTATGTTGATATAGTGGCGCCTAAACCATCGCCTATGTTGACATAGGCGGCTCCTAACCTATCACCTAAGTTAGGTAGTCAGCATAGAAAATAGAATAAGCGCCGCCTAACCTATCGCCTATGTTGATATAAGCGGCACCTAAGCCATCGCCTATGTTGACATAGGAGGAGCCTAACCTATCGCCTAAGTGAGGCAGTGAGCATAGGCAATGGTATACACGGCGCCTAACCTATTGCCTATGTTGATATTGGCGGCGGCTAACCTATCGCCTATGTTGACATGAGTGGCGCCTAAACCATTGCCTATGTTTATAATTGCGACGCCTAACCTATCGTCTAAGTGAGGCAGTAAGCATAGGAAATTGTAAAAGCGGCGCCTAACCTATCGCCTATGTTGATATAGGCGACGCCTAAGCCATCGTCTATGTTGACATAGGCGGCGCCTAACCTATCGCCTAAGTGAGGAGGTAAGCATAGGCAATGGTATAAGAGGCGCCTAACCTATCGCCTATGTGGATATAGGAGGCACCTAAACCATCGCCTATGTTAACAAAGGTGGTGCCTAACCTATCGCCAATGTGAGGCACTGAGCATAGGCAATTGTATAAGCGGCGCCTAACCTATCGCCAATGTTGATATAGGCAGCGCCTAAGCCATCGCCTAAGTAAGGTAGTAAGCATAGATAATGGTATAAGGGGCGCCTAACCAATCGCCTATGTTGATATAGGAGGCACCTATGCCATCGCCTAAGTGAGGCAGTGAGCAAAGCCAATGGTATAAGCGGCGCAAAACCTATTGCCTAAGCGATCGCCTATGTTGACTTACGCAGCGCCTAACCTATCGCCTAAGCGATCGGCTATGATGACTTAGGCGGCGCCTAACCTAACGCCTAAGTAAGGTGGTAAGCATAGGCAAAGGTATAAGCGACGCATAACCTATCGCCTATATTGATATAGGTGGCGCCTAAGCCAGTGCCTATATTGATATAGGTGGCGCCTAAGCCAGTGCCTATGTTGACATAGACCGAGCCTAACCTATCCCCTAAGTGAGAAAGTGAGCTTAGGTAATGGTATAAGCGGCTCCTATCTATCTCCTATGATGATATAGGTGGCTCCTAAGCCATCACCTATGTTGACATAGAAGGCGCCTAACCTATCACCTAAGTGAGGCAGTGAGCATAGGTAATGGTATAAGCGACTCCGAACTTAGTGCCAATGTTGATATAGGTGGCCCCTATGGCTTCGCTTATGTTTACATAGGAGGCACCTAACCTATCGCCTCAGTGTGGAAGCTAGCATAGGCAATGGTATAAGCGACGCCTAACCTATCGCCTATGTTGATATACGTGGCGCCTAAGCCATTGCCTATGTTTATATATGCGGCGCCCAACCTATCAACTAAGTGAGGAAGTAAGCATAGGCAATGGTATGAGCGGCGCCTAACCTATCGCCATTGTTGATATAGGCGGCGCCTAAGCCATCGCCTATGTTGACGTAGGCGGTGCCTAACCTATAGCCTAATTGAGGCAGTGAGCATAGGAAGTGGTATAAGCATCGCCTATCCTATCGCCTATGTTAATATAGGCGGCGCCTAAGCCATCGCCGATATTGACATAGGCGACACCTAACCTATTGCCTAAGTGAGGCAGTGAGCATAGGTAACGGTATAAGCGGCGCCTAACCTATCGCCTATGTTTATATAGGTGGCGCCTATGGCATCTCCTATGTTTACATAGGCGGCGCCTAACCTATCGCCTTAGTGAGGCAGCAATCATAGGCAATGGTATATGCGGCGCCTAACCTATCGCCTATGTTGATATAGGCGGCGCCTAAGCAATCGCCGATGTTGACATAGGCGGCGCCAAACCTATCGCCTAAGTGAGGCGGTGAGAATAGGACTTGGCATAAGCGGCGCCTAACCTGTCGCCTATGTTGATATAGGCGGTGCCTAATCCATCGACTATGTTGACATAGGCGGCACCTAACCTATCGCTTAAGTGAGGCAGTGAACATAGGTAATGGTATAAACGGCGCCTAACCTATCTCCTATGTTGACATAGGTGGCGCCTATGGCATCGCTTATGTTTACATAGGCGGCGCCTATCCTATCGCCTAAGTGAGGCAGCAAGCATAGGCAACAGTATAAGCGGCGCCTAACCTATCGCCTATGTTGACATACGTGGCGCCTCAGCCATTGCCTATGTTTATATATACGGCGCCTAACCTATCGCCTAAGTGAGGAAGTAAGCACAGGCAATGGTATAAGCGTCCCCTAAACTGTCGCCTATGTTAATATAGGAAGCGCCTAATCCATCGCATATGTTAACATAGATGGCACCTAACCTATCCCCTAAGGCAGTGAGCATAGGTAATGGTAAAAGCGGCACCTAACCTATCGCCTATGTGTATATAAGTGGCGCCTACGCCATTACCTATGTTGACATAGACGGAGCCTAACCTAGCGCCTATGTCAGGCAAGTAACATAGGAAATGGTATAAGCGGCGCCTAACCAATCGCCTATGTTGATATAGGCAACGCCTAAGCCATTGTCAGTGTTGACATAGGCTGCGCCTAACCTATCGCCTAAGTGAGGTGGTGAGCATAGGCAATGGTATAAGCGGCGCCAAACCTATCTCCAATGTTGATATAGGAGGCGCCTAAACCATCTCCTATGTTAACATAGGTGGCGCCTAACCTATCGCCAATGTGAGGCACTGAGCATAGGCAATGGTATAAGCGAAGCCTAACCTATCACCTATGTTGATATAGGCAGCGCCTAAGCCATCGCCTATATTGACATAGGCAGTGGCTAACCTATCACCTAAGTGAGGTAGTGAGCATAGATAATGGTATAAGCGGCGCCTAACCTATCGCCTATGTTGATATAGGAGGCACCTATACCATCGCCTATGTGAGGAAGTGAGCATAGCCAATGGTATAAGTGGCGCCTAACCTATCGCCTAAGTTGATATAGGCGGCACCTAAGCGATCGCCTATGTTGACTTAGGCGGCGCCTAAGCGATCGCCTATGTTGACTTAGGCGGCGCCTAACCTATCGCCTATGTAAGGTGGTGAGCATAGGGAATTTTATAAGTGGCGCATAACCTATCGCCTATGATGATATAGGTGGCTCCTATGCAAGTTCCTATGTTGACATAGACCCAGCCTAACCTATCGCCTAAGTTAGAAAATGAGCATAGGTAATGGTATAAGCGGCCCCTATCTATCGCCTATGTTGATATAGGTGGCGCCTAAGCCATCACCTATGTAGACATCGAAGGCGCCTAACCTATCGCCTAAGTGAGGCAGTGAGCATAGGTAATGGTATAAGCGACTCCTAACTTATCGCCAATATTGATATAGGTGGCCCCTATGGCATCGCTTATGTTTACATAGGCGGCACCTAACCTATCGCCTCAGTATGGCAGCGAGCATAGGCAATGGTATAAGCGTGGCGCCTAAGCCATTGCCTATGTTTATATATGCGGCGCCCAACCTATCAACTAAGTGAGGCAGTAAGCATAGGAAATGGTATGAGCAGCGACTAACCTATCGCCTATGTTGATATAGGCAGCGCCTAAGCCATCGCCTATGTTGACATAGACGGCGCCTAACCAATCACCTAAGTGAGGTAGTTAGCATAGATAATGGTATAAGGGGCGCCTAACCTATCGCCTATATTGATATAGGAGGAACCTATGCCATCGCCTAATTGAGGGAGAGATCATAGACAATGGTATAAGCGGCGCCTAACCTATCGCCGATGTTGACATACGTGGCGCCTAAGCCATCGCCTATGTTTTTATATGCGGCGCCTAACCTATCGCCTAAGTTAGGCAGTAAGCATAGGCAATGGTATAAGCAGCTCCTAACCTGTTGCCTATATTGATAAAGGCAGCGCCTAATCCATCGCATATGTTGACATAGGCGGCACCTAACTTATCACCTAAGACAGTGAGCATAGGTAATGGTATAAGTGGCGCATAACCTATTGCCGATGTTGATATAGGTGGCGCCTATGGCATCGCCTATGTTTACATAGGCGGCGCCTAACTTAGCGCCTAAGTGAGGCAGCTAGAATAGGCAATGGTATAAGCGGCGCCTAACCTATCGCCTATGTTGATATACGTGGCGCCTAAGCCATCGCCTATGTTTAAATAGGCGGTGTCTAATCTATCGCCTAAGTGAGGCAGTAAGCTTAGGCAATAGTATAAGCGGTGCCTAACCTAACGCCTATGTTTATATAGGCAGCGCCTAACCCATCGCCTATGTTGACGTAGGCGGTGCGTAACCTATCACCTAATTAAGGCAGTGAGCATAGGCAAAGGAATAAATGGTGCCTAATCTATCGCCTATGTTGATATAGGTGGCGCCTACGCCATTGCCTATGTTGACATAGACGGAGCCTAACCTATCGCCTATGTCAGGCAGTGAGCATAGGAAATGGTATAAGCGGCGCCTAACCTATCGCCTATGTTGATATAGGCGATGCCTAAGCCATCGTCTATGTTGACATAGGCGGCACCTAACCTATCGCCTATGTGAGGCAGTGAGCATAGGCAATGGTATAAGCGGCGCCTAACCTATCGCCTATGTTGATATAGGAGGCGCCTAAGCCATCGCCTATGTTAACATAGGTGGCGCCTATCCTATCGCCAAAGTGAGGCACTGAGCATAGGCAGTGTTATAAGCGGCGCCTAACCTATCTCCTATGTTGATATAGGAGGCGCCTATGCCATCGCCTATGTTAACATAGGTGGCACCTATCCTATCGCCAAAGTGAGGCACTGAGCATAGGCAATGGTATAAGCGGTGCCTAACCTATCGCCTATGTTGATATAGGTGGCGCCTAAGCCATCACCTATGTTGACATAGGCGGAGCCTAACCTATCACCTATGTGAGGTAGTGAGAATATGCAATGGTATAACCGGCGCCTAACCTATCGCCTATGTTGATATAGGCAACGCCTAAGCCATCGTTTATGTTGACATAGGCTGCACCTAAGCTATCGCCTAAGTGAGGCGCTGAGCATAGGCAATGGTATAAGCGGCACCTAACCTATATCATATGTTGATATAGGAGTTGCCTAAACCATCACCTATGTTAACATAGGTGGCGCCTAACCTATCGCCAAACTAAGGCACTGAGCATAGGCAATGGTATATGCGGCGCCTAACCTATCGCCTATGTTGATATAGGCAGCGCCTAAGCCATCGCCTATGTTGACATAGGCGACGCCTAACCTATCACCTAAGTGAGGTAGTGAGCATAGATAATGGTATAAGCGGCGCCTAACCTATCGCCTATCTTGATATAGGAGGCACCTATGCCATCGCCTAAGTGAGGCAGTGAGCATAGCCAATGGTATAAGCGGAGCCAAACCTATCGCCTAAGTTGATATAGGCGGCCCCTAATCGATCGCCTATGTTGACTTAGGCGGCGACTAAGCGATCGCCTATGTTGACTTAGGCGGCGCATAACCTATCGCCTAAGTAAGGCGGTGAGCATAGGCAATGGTATAAGCGGCGCATAACCAATAGCCTATGTTGATATAGGTGGTGCCTAAGCCGTTTCCTATGTTGACATAGACCGAGCCTAACCTATCTCCTATGTGAGAAAGTGAGCATAGGTAATGGAATAAGCATCTCCTATCTATCGCCTATTTTGATATAGGTGGCGCCTAAGCCATCACCTATGTTGACATAGAAGGCACCTAACCTATCGCCTAAGTGAGGCAGTGAGCATAGTCAATGGTATAAGCGGTGCCTAACCTACCGCCTATGCTGATATAGACGACGACTAAGCCATCGCCTATGTTGACATAGGCGGTGCCTAACCTATCGCCTAATTGAGGAAGTGAGTATAGGAATTGGTATAAGCGGCGCCTAAGCTATCGCCTATGTTGATATAGGTGGCGCCTATGCCATCACCTATTTAGACATAGGCGGAGCCTAACCTATAACCTATGTGAGGCAGTGAGAATAGGCAATGGTATAACCGGTGCCTAACCTATCACCTATGTTGATATAGGTAGTGCATAAGCCATCGCCTATGTTGACATAGGTGGCACCTAACCTATCGCCTATGTTGATATAGGTGGCGCCTAAGCCATTGCCTATGTTTATATATGTGGCGCCCAACCTATCGACTAAGTGAGGCAGTAAGCGTAGGCAATGGTATAAGCGGCGCCTAACCTATCGCCAATGTTGATATAGGAGGTGCCTAAGCCATCGCCTATGTTTACATAGGTGGCGCCTAATTTATCGCCTAAGTAAGGCAGTGAGCATAGGCAATGGTATAAGCGGCGCCTAACCTATCGCCTATGTTGATATAGGCGGTGCCTAAGGCATTACCTATGTTGACATAGGCGGCGCCTAAACTATCGCCTATGTTGATATAGGCAGCACCATATCCATTGCCTCTGTTGACATAGGCGGCGACTAAACTATCGCCTAAGTGAGGCAGTGAGCATAGAAAATGGTATATGTGGGGCCAAACCTATCACATATGTTGATATAAGAGGCACCTAAGCCATCGCCTAAGTGAGGCAGTTAGCATAGGCAATGGTATAAGCGGCGCCTAACCTATCGCCTATGTTAATATAGGCAGAGCCTAAGCAATCGCCTATGTTGATATAGGCGGCACCTAAGCCATCGCCTAAGTGAGGGAGTGAGCTAAGGCAATGGTATAAGCGGCGCCTAACCTATCGCCTATGTTGACATACGTGGTGCCTAAACCATTGCCTATGTTTATATATGCGGCGCCTAACCTATCGCCTAAGTTTAGCAATAAGCATAGGCAATGGTATAAGCGGCCCCTAACTTGTTTCCTATGTTGATATAGGCGGCGCCTAATCCATCGCATATGTTGACATACGCGGCACCTAACCCATCGCCTAAGGCAGTGAGCATAGTTAATGGTATAAGCGGCGCATAACCTATCGCCAATGGCATCGTCTATGTTTACATACGCGGCGCCTATCTTATCGCCTAAGTGAGGCAGCTAGAATAGGCAATGGTATAAGCGGCGCCTAACCTATCGCCTATGTTGATATACGTGGCGCCTAAGCCATCGCCTATGTTGACATAGACGGAGCCTAACCTATCGCCTATGTTGATATAGGTGGCGCCTACGCCATTGCCTATGTTGACATAGACGGAGCCTAACCTATCGCCTATGTCAGGCAGTGAGCATAGGAAATGGTATAAGCGGCGCCTAACCTATCGCCTATGTTGATATGGGCGACGCCTAAGCCATCATCTATGTTGACATAGGCGGCACCTAACCTATCGCCTAAGTGAGGCAGGGAGCACAGGCAATGGTACAAGCGCCGCCTAACCTATAACCTATGTTGATATAGGAGGCGCCTAAACCATCGCCTATGTTAACATAGGTGGCGCCTAACCTATCGCCTATGTTGATATAGGCAGCGCCTAATCCATCGCCTATCTTGACATAGGCGGCGCCTAACCTATTGTCTAACTGAGGTAGTGAGCATAGACAATGGTATAAGCGGCGCCGAACCTATCGCCTATGTTGATATGGGAGGCACCTATGTCATCGCCTAAGTGAGGCAGTGAGCATAGCTAATGGTATATGCGGCGCCTGACCTATCGCCTATGTTTATATAGGCGGAGCCTAAACGATCGCCTAAGTTGACTTAGGCGGCGCATAACCTATAGCCTAGGTAAGGCGGTGAGCATAGGCAATGGTGTAAGCGGCGCATAACCAATAGCCTATGTTGATATAGGTGGCGCCTAAGCCATTGCCTATGTTGACATACACCGAGCCTATCCTATCTCCTACATAAGAAAGTGAGCATAGGTAATGGAATAAGCAGCTCATATCTATCGCCTATTTTGATATAGGTGGCGCCTAAGCCATCAACTATGTTGACATAGAAGGCGCCTAACCTATCACCTAAGTGAGGCAGTGAGCATAGGCAATGGTATAAGCGGTGCCTAACCTATCGCCTATGCTGATATAGACGGTGCCTAAGCCATCGCCTATGTTGACATAGGTAATGCCTAACCCATCGCCTATGTTGACGTAGGCGGTGGCTAACCTATCGCCTAATTGAGGCAGTGAGCATAGGCAATGGTATAAGCGGCGCCTAACCTATCGCCTATGTTGATATAGGTGGCGCCTACGACATTGCCAATGTTGACATAGACGGATCCTAACCTATCGCCTATGTCAGGCAGTGAGAATCGGAAATGGTATAAGCGGCGCCTAACCTATCGCCTATGTTGATATAGGCGACGCCTAAGCCATCATCTATGTTGACATAGGCGGCGCCTAACTTATCTCCTAAGTGAGGTAGTGAGCATAGGCAATGGTATAAGAGGCGCCTATCCTATCGCCTATGTTGATATAGGAGGCGCCTAAACCATCGCCCATATTAACATAGGTGGCGCCTAACCTATCGCCAAAGTTAGGCAATGAGCATAGGCAATGGTATAAGCGGCGCCTAACCTATCGCCTATGTTGATATAGGCAGTGCCTAATCCATCGCCTATGTTGACATTGGAGGCGCCTAACCTATCGCCTAAGTGAAGTAGTGAGCATAGACAATGGTATAAGGGGCGCCGAACCTATAGCCTATGTTGATATAGGAGGCACCTATGCCATCGCCTAAGTGAGGCAGTGAGCATTGCCAATGGTATAAGCGGCGCCTGACCTATCGCCTATGTTGATATAGGCGTCGCCTAAACGATCGCCTATGTTGTCTTAGGCGGCGCATAACCTATCGCCTAAGTAAGGCGGTGAGCATAGGCAATGGTATAAGCGGCGCATAACCAATAGCCTATGTCGATATAGGTGGCGCCTAAGCCATTGCCTATGTTGACATACACCGAGCCTAACCTATCGCCTATGTTGATATACGTGGCGCCTAAACCATTGCCTATGTATATATATGCGGCGCCTATCCTATCACCTATGTTTAGCAGTAAGCATAGGCAATGGTATAAGCGGCCCCTAACCTATTGCCTATGCTGATATAGGCGGCGCCTAATCCATCGCATATGTTGACATAGGCAGCACCTAACCTATCACCTAAGGAAGTGAGCATAGGTAATGGTATAAGCGGCACATAACCTATCGCAAATGGCATCGCCTATGTTTACATAGGCGGCACCTAACTTATCGCCTAAGTGAGGCAGCTAGAATAGGCAATGGAATAAGCGGCGCCTAACCTATCGCCTATGTTTAATTAGGCGGTGGCTAATCTATCGCCTAAGTTAGCCAGTAAGCTTAGGCAATGGTATAAGCGGCGCCTAACCTAATGTCTATGTTGATATAGGCAGCGCCTAACCCATCGCGTATGTTGACGTAGGCGGTGCCTAATCTATCGTCTATATTGACATAGGCAGTGGCTAACCTATTGCCTAATTGAGGTAGTGAGCATAGATAATGGTATAAGCGGCGACTAACCTATCGCCTATGTTGATATAGGAGGCACCTATACCATCGCCTATGTGAGGAAGTGAGCATAGCCAATGGTATAAGCGGCGCCTAACCTATCGCCTAAGTTGATATAGGCGGCACCTAAGAGATCGCCTATGTTGACTTAGGCGGCGCCTAAGCGATCGCCTATGTTGACTTAGGCGGCGCCTAACCTATCGCCTAAGTAAGGTGGTGAGCATAGGCAATTTTATAAGTGGCGCATAACCTATCGCCTATGTTGATATAGGTGGCTCCTATGCCAACTCCTATGTTGACATAGACCCAGCCTAACCTATCGCCTAAGTTAGAAAGTGAGCATAGGTAATGGTATAAGCGGCCCCTATCTATCGCCTATGTTTATATAGGTGGCGCCTAAGCCATCACCTATGTAGACATAGAAGGCGCCTAACCTATCGCCTAAGTGAGGCAGTGAGCATAGGTAATGGAATAAGCGACTCCTAACTTATCGCCAATGTTGATATAGGTGGCCCCTATGGCATCGCTTATGTTTACATAGGCGGCACCTAACCTATCGCCTCAGTATGGCAGCGAGCATAGGCAATGGTATAAGCGTGGCGCCTAAGCCATCGCCTATGTTGATATAGGCAGCGCCTAAGCCATCGCCTATGTTGACATAGACGGCGCCTAACCAATCACCTAAGTGAGGTAGTTAGCATATATAATGGTATAAGGGGCGCCTAACCTATCGCCTATATTGATATAGGAGGCACCTATGCCATCGCCTAAGTGAGGGAGCGATCATAGACAATGGTATAAGCGGCGCCTAACCTATCGCCTATGTTGACATACGTGGCGCCTAAGCCATCGCCTATGTTTTTATATGCGGCGCCTAACCTATCGCCTACGTTAGGCAGTAAGCATAGGCAATGGTATAAGCGGCTCCTAACCTGTTGCCTATATTGATAAAGACGACGCCTAATCCATCGCATATGTTGACATAGGCGGCACCTAACTTATCACCTAAGACAGTGAGCATAGGTATTGGTATAAGTGGCGCATAACCTATTGCCGATGTTGATATAGGTGGCGCCTATGGCATCGCCTATGTTTACATAGGCGGCGCCTAACTTAGCGCCTAAGTGAGGCAGCTAGAATAGGCAATGGTATAAGCGGCGCCTAACCTATCGCCTATGTTGATATACGTGGCGCCTAAGCCATCGCCTATGTTTAAATAGGCGGTGTCTAATCTATCGCCTAAGTGAGGCAGTAAGCTTAGGCAATAGTATAAGCGGCGCCTAACCTAACGCCTATGTTTATATAGGCAGCGCCTAACCCATCGCCTATGTTGACGTAGGCGGTGCGTAACCTATCGCCTAATTAAGGCAGTGAGCATAGGCAAAGGAATAAATGGTGCCTAATCTATCGCCTATGTTGATATAGGTGGCGCCTACGCCATTGCCTATGTTGACATAGACGGAGCCTAACCTATCGCCTATGTCAGGCAGTGAGCATAGGAAATGGTATAAGCGGTGCCTAACCTATCGCCTATGTTGATATAGGCGATGCCTAAGCCATCGTCTATGTTGACATAGGCGGCACCTAACCTATCGCCTATGTGAGACAGTGAGCATAGGCAATGGTATAAGCGGCGCCTAACCTATCGCCTATGTTGATATAGGAGGCGCCTAAGCCATCGCCTATGTTAACATAGGTGGCGCCTATCCTATCGCCAAAGTGAGGCACTGAGCATAGACAATGGTATAAGCGGCGCCTAGCCTATCGCCTATGTTGATATAGGAGGCGCCTAAGCCATCGCCTATGTTAACATAGGTGGCGCCTATCCTATCGCCATGTGAGGCACTGAGCATAGGCAATGGTATAAGCGGTGCCTAACCTATCGCCTATGTTGATATAGGTGGCGCCTAAGCCATCACCTATGTTGACATAGGCGGAGCCTAACCTATCACCTATGTGAAGTAGTGAGAATATGCAATGGTATAACCGGCGCCTAACCTATCGCCTATGTTGATATAGGCAACGCCTAAGCCATCGTTTATGTTGACATAGGCTGCACCTAAGCTATCGCCTAAGTGAGGTGCTGAGCATAGGCAATGGTATAAGCGGCACCTAACCTATATCCTATGTTGATATAGGAGTTGCCTAAACCAGCACCTATGTTAACATAGGTGGCGCCTAACCTATCGCCAAACTAAGGCACTGAGCATAGGCAATGGTATATGCGGCGCCTAACCTATCGCCTATGTTGATATAGGCAGCGCCTAAGCCATCGCCTATGTTGACATAGGCGACGCCTAACCTATCACCTAAGTGAGGTAGTGAGCATAGATAATGGTATAAGCGGCGCCTAACCTATCGCCTATCTTGATATAGGAGGCACCTATGCCATCGCCTAAGTGAGGCAGTGAGCATAGCCAATGGTATAAGCGGCGCCTAACCTATCGCCTATGTTGATATAGGCGGCCCCTAATCGATCGCCTATGTTGACTTAGGCGGCGACTAAGCGATCTCCTATGTTGACTTAGTCGGCGCATAACCTATCGCCTAAGTAAGGCGGTGATCATAGGCAATGGTATAAGCGGTGCATAACCAATAGCTTATGTTGATATAGGTGGTGCCTAAGCCGTTGCCTATGTTGACATAGACCGAGCCTAACCTATCTCCTACGTGACAAAGTGAGCATAGGTAATGGAATAAGCATCTCCTATCTATCACCTATTTTGATATAGGTGGCGCCTAAGCCGTCACCTATGTTCACATAGAAGGCACCTAACCTATCACCTAAGTGAGGCAGTGAGCATAGCCAATGGTATAAGCGGTGCCTAACCTACCGCCTATGCTGATATAGACGGCGACTAAGCCATCGCCTATGTTGACATAGGCGGTGCCTAACCTATCGCCTAATTGAGGAAGTGAGCATAGGAATTGGTATAAGCGGCGCCTAAGCTATCGCCTATGTTGATATAGGTGGCGCCTATGCCATCACCTATTTGGACATAGGCGGAGCCTAACCTATCACCTATGTGAGGCAGTGAGAATAGGCAATGGTATAACCGGTGCCTAACCTATCGCCTATGTTGATATAGGTAGTGCATAAGCCATCGCCTATGTTGACATAGGTGGCGCCTAACCTATCGCCTATGTTGATATAGGTGGCGCCTAAGCCATTGCCTATGTTTATATATATGGCGCTCAAACTATCGACTAAGTGAGGCAGTAAGCATAGGCAATGGTATAAGCGGCACCTAACCTTTCGCCAATGTAGATATAGGAGGTGCCTAAGCCATCGCCTATGTTTACATAGGTGGCGCCTAACCTATCGCCTAAGTAAGGCAGTGAGCATAGCCAATGGTATTAGCGGCGCCTGACCTATCGCCTATGTTGATATAGGCGGCGCCTAAACGATCGCCTATGATGACTTAGGCGGCGCATAACCTATCGCCTAAGTAAGGCGGTGAGCTTAGGCAATGGTATAAGCGGTGCATAACCAATAGCTTATGTTGATATAGGTGGTGCCTAAGCCGTTGCCTATGTTGACATAGACCGAGCCTAACCTATCTCCTACGTGAGAAAGTGAGCATAGGTAATGGAATAAGCATCTCCTATCTATCGCCTATTTTGATATAGGTGGCGCCTAAGCCGTCACCTATGTTCACATAGATGGCACCTAACCTATCACCTAAGTGAGGCAGTGAGTATAGCCAATGGTATAAGCGGTGCCTAACCTACCGCCTATGCTGATATAGACGGCGACTAAGCCATCGCCTATGTTGAAATAGGCGGTGCCTAACCTATCGCCTAATTGAGGAAGTGAGCATAGGAATTTGTATAAGCGGCGCCTAAGCTATCGCCTATGTTGATATAGGTGGCGCCTATGCCATCACCTATTTGGACATAGGCGGAGCCTAACCTATCACCTATGTGAGGTAGTGAGAATAGGAAATGGTATAACCGCTGCCTAACCTATCGCCTATGTTGATATAGGTAGTGCATAAGCCATCGCCTATGTTGACATAGGTGGCGCCTAACCTATCGCCTATGTTGATATAGGTGGCGCCTAAGCCATTGCCTATGTTTATATATATGGCGCTCAAACTATCGACTAAGTGAGGCAGTAAGCGTAGGCAATGGTATAAGCGACACCTAACCTTTCGCCAACGTTGATATAGGAGGTGCCTAAGCCATCGCCTATGTTGACATAGGTGGCGCCTAACCTATCGCCTAAGTAAGGCAGTGAGCATAGGCAATGGTATAAGCGGTGCCTAACCTATCGCCTATGTTGATATAGGCGGTGCCTAAGGCATTACCTATGTTGACATAGGCGGCGCCTAACCTATCGCCTATGTTGATATAGGTAGCACCATATCCATTGCCTCTGTTGACATAGGCGGCGACTAAACTATCGCCTAAGTGAGGCAGTGAGCATAGAAAATGGTATATGTGGGGCCTAACCTATCACATATGTTGATATAAGAGGCACCTAAGCCATCGCCTAAGTGAGGCAGTTAGCATAGTCAATGGTATAAGCGGCGCCTAACCTATCGCCTATGTTAATATAGGCAGAGCCTAAGCAATCGCCTATATTGATATAGGCGGCACCTAAGCCATCGCCTAAGTGAGACAGCGAGCATAGGCAATGGTATAAGCGGCGCCTAACCTATCGCCTATGTTGACATACGTGGTGCCTAAACCATTGCCTATGTTTATATATGCGGCGCCTAACCTATCGCCTAAGTTTAGCAATAAGCATAGGCAATGGTACAAGCGGCCCCTAACTTGTTGCCTATTTTGATATAGGCGGCGCCTAATCCATCGCATATGTTGACATACGCGGCACCTAACCTATCGCCTAAGGCAGTGAGCATAGTTAATGGTATAAGCGGCGCATAACCTATCGCCAATGGCATCGTCTAAATTTACATATGCGGCGCCTATCTTATCGCCTAAGTGAGGCAGCTAGAATAGGCAATGGTATAAGCGGCGCCTAACCTATCGCCTATGTTGATATACGTGGCGCCTAAGCCATCGCCTATGTTGACATAGACGGAGCCTAACCTATCGCCTATGTTGATATAGGTGGCGCCTACACCATTGCCTATGTTGACATAGACGGAGCCTAACCTATCGCCTATGTCAGGCAGTGAGCATAGGAAATGGTATAAGCGGCGCCTAACCTATCGCCTATGTTGATATGGGCGACGCCTAAGCCATCATCTATGTTGACATAGGCGGCACCTAACGTATCGCCTAAGTAAGGCAAGGAGCATAGGCAATGGTACAAGCGCCGCCTAACCTATCACCTATGTTGATATAGGAGGCGCCTAAAACATCGCCTATGTTAACATAGGTGGCGCCTAACCTATCGCCAAAGTGAGGCACTGAGCATAGGCAATGGTATAAGCGGCGCCTAACCTATCGCCTATGTTGATATAGGCAGCGCCTAATCCATCGCCTATGCTGACATAGGCGGTGCCTAACCTATTGTCTAAATGAGGTAGTGAGCATAGACAATGGTATAAGCGGTGCCGAACCTATCACCTATGTTGATATAGGAGGCACCTATGCCATCGCCTAAGTGAGGCAGTGAGCATAGCTAATGGAATATGCGGCGCCTGACCTATCGCCTATGTTGATATAGGCGGCGCCTAAACGATCGCCTAACTTGACTTAGGCGGCGCATAACCTATAGCCTAAGTAAGGCGGTGAGCATAGGCAGTGGTGTAAGCGGCGCATAACCAATAGCCTATGTTTATATAGGTGGCGCCTAAGCCATTGCCTATGTTGACATACACCGAGCCTATCCTATCTCCTACATAAGAAAGTGAGCATAGGTAATGGAATAAGCAGCTCATATCTATCGCCTATTTTGATATAGGTGGCGCCTAAGCCATCACCTATGTTGTCATAGCAGGCGCCTAACCTATCACCTAAGTGAGGAAGTGAGCATAGGCAATGGTATAAGCGGTGCCTAACCTATCGCCTATGCTGATATAGACGGTGCCTAAGCCATCGCCAATGTTGACGTAGGCGGTGCCTAACCTATCGCCTAATTGAGGCAGTGATCATAGGCAATGGTATAAGCGGCGCCTAACCTATCGCCTATGTTGATATAGGTAGCGCCTACGACATTGCCAATGTTGACATAGACGGATCCTAACCTATCGCCTATGTCAGGCAGTGAGCATCGGAAATGGTATTAGCGGCGCCTAACCTATCGCCTATGTTGATATAGGCGACGCCTAAGCCATCATCTATGTTGACATAGGCGGCGCCTAACCTATCTCCTAAGTGAGGTAGTGAGCATAGGCAATGGTATAAGAGGCGCCTATCCTATCGCTTATGTTGATATAGGAGGCGCCTAAACCATCGCCCATATTAACATAGGTGGCGCCTAACCTATCGCCAAAGTGAGGCACTGAGCATAGGCAATGGTATAAGCGGCGCCTAACCTATCGCCTATGTTGATATACGTGGCGCCTAAGCCATCGCCTATGTTGACATAGACGGAGCCTAACCTATCGCCTATGTTGATATAGGTGGCGCCTACGCCATTGCCTATGTTGACATAGACGGAGCCTAACCTATCGCCTATGTCAGGCAGTGAGCATAGGAAATGGTATAAGCGGCGCCTAACCTATCGCCTATGTTGATATGGGCGACGCCTAAGCCATCATCTATGTTGACATAGGCGGCACCTAACGTATCGCCTAAGTAAGGCAAGGAGCATAGGCAATGGTACAAGCGCCGCCTAACCTATCACCTATGTTGATATAGGAGGCGCCTAAAACATCGCCTATGTTAACATAGGTGGCGCCTAACCTATCGCCAAAGTGAGGCACTGAGCATAGGCAATGGTATAAGCGGCGCCTAACCTATCGCCTATGTTGATATAGGCAGCGCCTAATCCATCGCCTATGCTGACATAGGCGGTGCCTAACCTATTGTCTAAATGAGGTAGTGAGCATAGACAATGGTATAAGCGGTGCCGAACCTATCGCCTATGTTGATATAGGAGGCACCTATGCCATCGCCTAAGTGAGGCAGTGAGCATAGCTAATGGAATATGCGGCGCCTGACCTATCGCCTATGTTGATATAGGCGGCGCCTAAACGATCGCCTAAGTTGACTTAGGCGGCGCATAACCTATAGCCTAAGTAAGGCGGTGAGCATAGGCAGTGGTGTAAGCGGCGCATAACCAATAGCCTATGTTTATATAGGTGGCGCCTAAGCCATTGCCTATGTTGACATACACCGAGCCTATCCTATCTCCTACATAAGAAAGTGAGCATAGGTAATGGAATAAGCAGCTCATATCTATCGCCTATTTTGATATAGGTGGCGCCTAAGCCATCACCTATGTTGTCATAGCAGGCGCCTAACCTATCACCTAAGTGAGGAAGTGAGCATAGGCAATGGTATAAGCGGTGCCTAACCTATCGCCTATGCTGATATAGACGGTGCCTAAGCCATCGCCAATGTTGACGTAGGCGGTGCCTAACCTATCGCCTAATTGAGACAGTGATCATAGGCAATGGTATAAGCGGCGCCTAACCTATCGCCTATGTTGATATAGGTAGCGCCTACGACATTGCCAATGTTGACATAGACGGATCCTAACCTATCGCCTATGTCAGGCAGTGAGCATCGGAAATGGTATTAGCGGCGCCTAACCTATCGCCTATGTTGATATAGGCGACGCCTAAGCCATCATCTATGTTGACATAGGCGGCGCCTAACCTATCTCCTAAGTGAGGTAGTGAGCATAGGCAATGGTATAAGAGGCGCCTATCCTATCGCTTATGTTGATATAGGAGGCGCCTAAACCATCGCCCATATTAACATAGGTGGCGCCTAACCTATCGCCAAAGTGAGGCACTGAGCATAGGCAATGGTATAAGCGGCGCCTAACCTATCGCCTATGTTGATATAGGCAGTGCCTAATCCATCGCCTATGTTGACATAGGAGGCGCCTAACCTATCGCCTAAGTGAAGTAGTGAGCATAGACAATGGTATAAGGGGCGCCAAACCTATAGCCTATGTTGATATAGAAGGCACCTATTCCATCGCCTAAGTGAGGCAGTTAGCATTGCCAATGGTATAAGCGGCGCCTAACCTATCACCTATGGTTATATAGGCGGCGCCTAAACGATCACCTATGTTGTCTTAGGCGGCGCATAACCTATCGCCTAAGTAAGGCGGTGATCATAGGCAATGGTATAAGCGGCGCATATCCAATAGCCTATGACGATATAGGTGGCGCCTAAGCCATTGCCTATGTTGACATACACCGAGCCTAACCTATCTTCTATGTTGATATACGTGGCGCCTAAACCATTGCCTATGTTTATATATGCGGCGCCTAACCTATCGCCTATGTTTAGCAGTAAGCATAGGCAATGGTATAAGCGGCCCCTAACCTGTTGCCTATGCTTATATAGGCGGCGTCTAATCCATCGCATATGTTGACATAGGCAGCACCTAACCTATCGCCTAAGGTAGTGAGCATAGGTAATGGTATAAGCGGCGCATAACCTATCGCAAATGGCATCGCCTATGTTTACATAGGCGACACCTAACTTATCGCCTAAGTGAGGCAGCTAGAATAGGCAATGGAATAAGCGGCGCCTAACCTATCGCCTATGTTTAATTAGGCGGTGGCTAATCTATCGCCTAAGTGAGACAGTAAGCTTAGGCAATGGTATTAGCACCGCCTAACCTAATGTCTATGTTAATATAGGCAGCGCCTAACCCATCGCGTATGTTGACGTAGGCGGTGCCTAACCTATCGCCTAATTGAGGCAATGAGCATAGGCAATGGTATAAGTGGCGCCTAACCTATCGCCTATGTTGATATAGGCGGCACCTACGCCATTGCCTATGTTGACATAGACGGAGCCTAACCTATCGCCTATGTCAGGCAGTGAGCATAGGAAATGGTATAAGCGGTGCCTAACCTATCGCCTATGTTGATATAGGCGATGCCTAAGCCATCATCTATGTTGAAATAGGCGGCACCTAACCTATCGCCTAAGTGAAGCAGTGAGTATAGGCAATGGTATAAGGGGCGCCTAACCTATTGCCTATGTTGATATAGGAGGTTCCTAAACCATCGCCTATGTTAACATAGGTGGCGCCTAACCTATCTCCAAAGTGAGGCACTGAGCATAGGCAATGGTATAAGTGGCGCCTAACCTATCGCCTATGTTGATATAGGCAGCGCCTAATCCATCGCCTATGCTGACATAGGCGGTGCCTAACCTATTGTCTAAATGAGGTAGTGAGCATAGACAATGGTATAAGCGGTGCCGAACCTATCGCCTATGTTGATATAGGAGGCACCTATGCCATCGCCTAAGTGAGGCAGTGAGCATAGCTAATGGTATATGCGGCGCCTGACCTATCGCCTATGTTGATATAGGCGGCGCCAAAACGATCGCCTAAGTTGACTTAGGCGGCGCATAACCTATAGCCTAAGTAAGGCGGTGAGCATAGGCAGTGGTGTAAGCGGCGCATAACCAATAGCCTATGTTGATATAGGTGGCGCCTAAGCCATTGCCTATATTGACATACACCGAGCCTATCCTATCTCCTACATAAGAAAGTGAGCATAGGTAATGGAATAAGCAGCTCATATCTATCGCCTATTTTGATATAGGTGGCGCCTAAGCCATCACCTATGTTGTCATAGCAGGCGCCTAACCTATCACCTAAGTGAGGAAGTGAGCATAGGCAATGGTATAAGCGGTTCCTAACCTATCGCCTATGCTGATATAGACGGTGCCTAAGCCATCACCAATGTTGACGTAGGCGGTGCCTAACCTATCGCCTAATTGAGGCAGTGATCATAGGCAATGGTATAAGCGGCGCCTAACCTATCGCCTATGTTGATATAGGTAGCGCCTACGACATTGCCAATGTTGACATAGACGGATCCTAACCTATCGCCTATGTCAGGCAGTGAGCATCGGAAATGGTATTAGCGGCGCCTAACCTATCGCCTATGTTGATATAGGCGACGCCTAAGCCATCATCTATGTTGACATAGGCGGCGCCTAACCTATCTCGTAAGTGAGGTAGTGAGCATAGGCAATGGTATAAGAGGCGCCTATCCTATCGCTTATGTTGATATAGGAGGCGCCTAAACCATCGCCCATATTAACATAGGTGGCGCCTAACCTATCGCCAAAGTGAGGCACTGAGCATAGGCAATGGTATAAGCGGCGCCTAACCTATCGCCTATGTTGATATAGGCAGTGCCTAATCCATCGCCTATGTTGACATAGGAGGCGCCTAACCTATCGCCTAAGTGAAGTAGTGAGCATAGACAATGGTATAAGGGGCGCCAAACCTATAGCCTATGTTGATATAGAAGGCACCTATTCCATCGCCTAAGTGAGGCAGTGAGCATTGCCAATGGTATAAGCGGCGCCTAACCTATCACCTATGGTTATATAGGCGGCGCCTAAACGATCGCCTATGTTGTCTTAGGCGGCGCATAACCTATCGCCTAAGTAAGGCGGTGATCATAGGCAATGGTATAAGCGGCGCATATCCAATAGCCTATGTCGATATAGGTGGCGCCTAAGCCATTGCCTATGTTGACATACACCGAGCCTAACCTATCGCCTATGTTGATATACGTGGCGCCTAAACCATTGCCTATGTTTATATATGCGGCGCCTAACCTATCGCCTATGTTTAGCAGTAAGCATAGGCAATGGTATAAGCGGCCCCTAACCTGTTGCCTATGCTTATATAGGCGGCGTCTAATCCATCACATATGTTGACATAGGCAGCACCTAACCTATCGCCTAAGGTAGTGAGCATAGGTAATGGTATAAGCGGCGCATAACCTATCGCAAATGGCATCGCCAATGTTTACATAGGCGACACCTAACTTATCGCCTAAGTGAGGCAGCTAGAATAGGCAATGGAATAAGCGGCGCCTAACCTATCGCCTATGTTTAATTAGGCGGTGGCTAATCTATCGCCTAAGTGAGCCAGTAAGCTTAGGCAATGGTATTAGCACCGCCTAACCTAATGTCTATGTTAATATAGGCAGCGCCTAACCCATCGCGTATGTTGACGTAGGCGGTGCCTAACCTATCGCCTAATTGAGGCAATGAGCATAGGCAATGGTATAAGTGGCGCCTAACCTATCGCCTATGTTGATATAGGCGGCACCTACGCCATTGCCTATGTTGACATAGACGGAGCCTAACCTATCGCCTATGTCAGGCAGTGAGCATAGGAAATGGTATAAGCGGTGCCTAACCTATCGCCTATGTTGATATAGGCGATGCCTAAGCCATCATCTATGTTGACATAGGCGGCACCTAACCTATCGCCTAAGTGAAGCAGTGAGTATAGGCAATGGTATAAGGGGCGCCTAACCTATTGCCTATGTTGATATAGGAGGTTCCTAAACCATCGCCTATGTTAACATAGGTGGCGCCTAACCTATCTCCAAAGTGAGGCACTGAGCATAGGCAATGGTATAAGCGGCGCCTAACCTATCGCCTACGTTGATATAGGCAGCGCCTAATCCATCGCCTATGCTGACATAGGCGGTGCCTAACCTATTGTCTAAATGAGGTAGTGAGCATAGACAATGGTATAAGCGGTGCCGAACCTATCGCCTATGTTGATATAGGAGGCACCTATGCCATCGCCTAAGTGAGGCAGTGAGCATAGCTAATGGTATATGCGGCGCCTGACCTATCGCCTATGTTGATATAGGCGGCGCCTAAACGATCGCCTAAGTTGACTTAGGCGGCGCATAACGTATAGCCTAAGTAAGGCGGTGAGCATAGGCAGTGGTGTAAGCGGCGCATAACCAATAGCCTATGTTGATATAGGTGGCGCCTATGCCATTGCCTATGTTGACATACACCGAGCATAACCAATCTCCTACGTGAGAAAGTGAGCATAGGTAATGGAATAAGTAGCTCCTATCTATCGCCTATTTTGATATAGGTGGCGCCTAATCCATCACCTATGTTGACATAGAAGGCGCCTAACCTATCACCAAAGTGAGGCAGTGAGCATAGGCAATGGTATAAGCGGTGCCTAACCTATCGCCTATGCTGATATAGACGGCGCCTAAGCCATCACCTATGTTGACATAGGCGGTGCCTAACCCATCGCCTATGTTGACGTAGGCGGTGCCTAACCTATCACCTAATTAGGGCAGTGAGCATAGGCAATGGCATAAGCGGCGCCTAACCTATCGCCTATGTTGATATAGGCGGCGCCTATGCCATTGCCTATGTTGACATAGACGGAGCCTAACCTATCGCCTATGTCAGGCAGTGAGCATAGGAAATGGTATAGCGGTGCCTAACCTATCGCCTATGTTGATATAGGAGACGCCTAAGCCATCATCTTTGTTGACATAGGCGGGGCCTAACCTATCTCCTAAGTGAGGCAGTGAGCATAGGCAATGGTATAAGCGGTGCCTAACCTATCGCCTATGTTGATATAGGAGGCGCCTAAACCATCGCCGATATTAACATAGGTGGCGCCTAACCTATTGCCTATGTTGATATAGGCAGCGCCTAATCCATCGCCTATGTTGAAATAGGCGGTGCCTAACCTATCGCCTATGTGAGGTAGTGAGCATAGACAATGGTATAAGCAGCGCCGAACCTATCGCCTATGTTTATATAGGAGGCCCCTATGCCATCCCCTAAGTGAGGAAGTGAGCATAGCCAATGGTATAAGCGGCGCCTAACCTATTGCCTATGTTGATATGGGCGGCGCCTAAGCGATCGCCTATGTTGACTTAGGCGGCGCATAACCTATCGCCTATGTAAGGCGGTGAGCATAGGCAATGGTATAAGCGGCGCATAACCAACAGCCTATGTTGATAAAGGTGGCGCCTAAGCCATTGCCTTTGTTGACATAGACCGAGCCTAACCTATCTCCTACGTGAGAAAGTGAGCATAGGTAATCGAATAAGCAGCTCCTATCTATAGCCTATTTTGATATAGGTGGCGCCTAAGCCATCACCTATGTTTACATAAAAGGCACCTAACCTATCGCCTAAGTGAGGCAGTGAGCACAGGTAATGGTATAAGTGGTGCCTAACCTATCGCCTATACTGATATAGACGGCGCCTAAGCCATCGCCTATGTGGACATAGGCGGTGCCTAACCTATCGTCTAATTGAGGAAGTGAGCATAGGAAATGGTATAAGCGGCGCCTAACCTATCTCCTATGTTGATATAGGTGGCGCCTAAGTCATCACCTATTTTGACATAGGCGGAGACTAACCTATCACCTATGTGAGGCAGTGAGAATAGGCAATGGTATAACCGGTGCCCAACCTATCGCCTATGTTCATATAGGTGGTGCCTAAGCCATCTCCTATGTTGTCATAGGTGTCGCCTAGCCTATCGCCTATGTGAGGCAGTGAGCATATGCAATGGTATAAGCGGCACCTAACCTATCGCCTATGTTGATATAGGTGGCGCCTAAGCCATCACCTATGATGTCATCGACGGCGCCTAAGCTATCGCCTATGTTGATATAGGCAGCACCATATCCATTGCCTCTTTTGTCATAGGCGGCGTCTAAGCCATCGCCTAAGTAAGTCAATTAGCATAGGCAATGGTATAAGCGGTGCCTAACCTATCACCTTTGTTGATATAGGCGGAGTCTAAGCGATCGCCTATGTTGACATAGGCGGCTCCTAAACTATCTCCTAAGTGAGGCGGTGAGCATAGGCAATGGTATAAGCGGCCCCTAACCTGTCGCCTATGTTGGTATAGAAAACGCCTAATCCATCGACTATGTTTACATAGGCGGCACCTAACCTATCACCTAAGTGAGGCAGTGAGCATAGGTAATGGTATAAGCGGCGCCTAAACTATTGCCTAAGTGAGGCAGTGAGCATAGCTAATGGTATAAGCGGCGCCTAACCTATCGCCAATGTTGATATAGGTGGGGCGTATGAAATCGCTTATGTTTACACTGCCGGCGCCAAACCTATCGCCTAAGTGAGTCAGCGAGCATAGGCAATGGTATAAGCGGCGCCTAACCTATCGCCTATGTTGATTTACGTGGCGCCTAAGCCACTGCCTATGTTTATATATGCAACGCCCAACCTATCGCCTAAGTGAGGCAGTAAATATAGGCAATGGTATAAGCGGTGCCTAACTTATCGCCTATGTTGATATAGGCGGCGCCTAAGCCATCACCTATGTTGACATACGTGGGGCCTAACCTATCACCTAAGTGAGGCAGTGAGCATAGAATATGGTATAAGCGGCGCCTAACCTATCACCTATGTTGATATAGGCGGCACCTAAGCCATCGCCTAAGTGAGGCAGTTAGCATAGGCAATGGTATAAGCGGTGCCTAACCTATCGCCTGTGTTGATATAGGCGGAGCCTAAGCAATCGCCTATGTTGACATAGGCGGAGCCTAACATAACTCCTAAGTGAGGCGGTGAGCATACGGAATCGTATAAGCGGCGCGAAACCTGTCGCCTATGTTGGTATAGGCGGTGCCTAATCCATCGACTATATTGACATAGGCGGCACCTAACCTATCGACTATGCTGATACAGACGGCGCCTAAGCCATCGCCTATGTTGACATAGGTGGTGCCTAACCCATCGCCTATGTTGACATAGGCGGTGACTAACCTATCGCCTAATTGAGGCAGTGAGCATAGGCAATGGTATAAGCGGCGCCTAACCTATCGCATATGTTGATATAGGCAGCACCTTCGCCATTGCCTATGTTGACATAGACGGAGCCTAACCTATCGCCTATGTCAGGCAGTGAGCATAGGAACTGGTATAAGCGGCGCCTAACCTATCGCCTATGTTGACATAGGTGGCGCCTAAGCCATCACCTATTTTGACATAGGCAGAGCCTAACCTATCACCTTTGTGTGGCAGTGAGAATAGGCAATGGTATAACCGGTGCCTAACCTATCGCCTATGTTGATATAGGTGGTGCCTAAGCCATCGCCTATGTTGACATAGGTGGCGCCTAACCTATCGCCTAAGTGAGGCAGTGAGCATAGGCAATGGTATAAGCGGCGCCTAACCTATCGCCTATGTTGATATAGGCCGCGCCTAAGCCATCACCTATGTTGACATTGACGGCGCCTAAGCTATCGCCTATGTTGATATAGGCAGCACCATATCCATTGCCTCTTTTGTCATAGGCGGTGTCTAAGCAATCGCCTAAGTAGGGCAGTTAGCGTAGGCAATGGTATAAGCGGCGCCTAACCTATCGCCTATGTTGATATTGGCGGAGCCTAAGCGATCGCCTATGTTGACATAGGCGCCGCCTAACCTATCTCCTAAGTGAGGCAGTGAGCATAGGCAATGGTATAAGCGGCCCCTAACCAGTCGCCTATGCTGGTATAGACAGCGCCTAATCCATCGACTATGTTTACATAGACGGCACCTAACCTATAACCAAAGTGAGGCAGTGAGCATGGGTAATGGTATAAGCGGTGCCTAAACTATCGCCTAAGTGAGGCAGTGAGCATAGCAAATGGTATAAGCGGAGCCTATCCTTTCGCCAATGTTGATATAGGAGGCACCTATGCCATCGCCTAAGTGAGGCAGTGAGCATTGCCAATGGTATAAGCGTCGCCTAACCTATCGCCTGTGTTGATATAGGTGGCGCCTAAGCGATCGCCTATATTGACTTAGGCGGCGCTTAACCAATCGCCTATGTTGATATAGCTAGCGCCTAAGCCATTGCCTATGTTGTCATAGACCGAGCCTAACCTATCGCCTACGTGAGAAAGTGAGCATAGGTAATGGTATAAGCAGCGCCTATCTATCGCCTATGTTGATATAGGTGGCGCCTAAGCCATCACCTATGTTGACATAGAAGGCGCCTAACCTATCGCCTATGCTGATATAGACGGCGCCTAATCCGTTGCCTATGTTGACATAGGCGGTGCCAAACCTATCGCCTAATTAAGGCAGTGAGCATAGGAAATGGTATAAGCGGCGCCTAATGTATCGAAAATGTTGATATAGGTGGATCCTAAGCCATCACCTATTTTGACATAGGAGGAGCCTAACCTATCACCTTTGTGAGGCAGTAAGAATAGGCAATGGTTTAACTGGCGCCTAACCTATCACCTATGTTGATATAGGCGGTGCCTAAGCAATCACCTATGCTGACATAGGTGGCGCCTAACCTATTGCCTAAGTGAGGCAGTGAGCATAGGCAATGGTATAAGCCGCGCCTAACCTATCGCCTATGTTGATATAGGCGGCGCCTAAGCCATCACCTATGTTGACATAGGCAGCGCCAAACCTATCGCCTATGTTGATATAGGTCGCACCATATCCATTGCCTCTCTTGACATAGGCGGCGTCTAACCTATCGCATAAGTGAGGCAGTGAGCATAGAAAATGGTATAAGTCGCACCTAACCTATCACCTAAGTTGATATAGGCGGCACCTAATCCATCGCCTAACTGAGGCAGTTAGCATAGGCAATAGTATAAGCGGAGCCTAAGCTATCGCCTATGTTGATATAGGCGGAGCCTAAGCGATCGCCTATGTTGACATAGGCGGAACCTATCCTATCTCCAAAGTGAGGCGGTGAGCATAGGAAATGGTATAAGTGGCACCTAACCTCTCTCCTATGTTGGTATTGGCGGCGCCTAATCCATCGACTATGTTGACATAGGCGGCACCTAACCTATCGCCTAAGTGAGGCAGTGAGCATAGGTAATGGTATAAGCGGCGCCTAACCTATCGCTTAAGTGAGAAAGTGAGCATAGGTAATGGTATAAGCGGTGCTTAACCTATCGCCAATGTTGATATAGGTGGGGCCTATTGCATCACTTATGTTTACATAAGCGTCACCTAACCTATCGCCTATGTTGATATAGGCGGCACCTAAGCCATCGCCTAAGTGAGGCTGTTAGCATAGGCAATGGTATAAACGGTGCCTAACCTATCGCCTGTGTTGGTATAGGCGGAGCCTCAGCGATCGCCTATGTAGACATAGGCGGCGCCTAACCTATCTCCTAAGTAAGGCGGTGAGCATAGGTAATGATATAAGTGGCGTGTAACCTGTCGCCTACATTGGTATAGGCGGCGCCTAATACATCGACTATATTGACATAGGCGGCACCTAACCTATCGCCTAAGTGAGGCAGTGAGCATTGGTAATGGTATAAGCGGCGCGTAACCTATCGCCAATGTTGATATAGGTGGCACTTATGGCATCGCTTTTGTTTACATAGACGGTGCCTAACCTATCACCTAAGTGAGTCAGCGAGCATAGGTAATGGTATAAGCGGCGCCTAACCTATCACCTATATTGATATACGTGGCTCCTATGCCATTGCCTATGTTTATATATGCGGCACCCAACCTATCGCCTAAGTGAGGCAGTAAGCATAGGAAATGGTATAAGCGGTGCCTAACCTATCACCAATGTTGATATAGGCGGCGCCTAAGCCATCACCTATGTTGACGTAGGCGGTGCCTAACCTATCGTCTAATTGAGGTAGTGACCATAGGCAATGGTATAAGAGTCGCCTAACCTATCACCTCTGTTGATATAGGCGGCGCCTAAGCCATCGCCTATATTGACATAGGCGGCACCTAACCTATCGCCTAAGTTAGGCAGTGAGCATTGGTAATGGGATAAGCAACGCCTAACCTATCGCCTATGTTGATATAGGTGGCGCCTATGGCATCTCCCAGCGATCGCCTAAGTGACGCAGTGAGCATAGCCAATAGTATAAGCGGCGCCAAACCTATCGCCAATGTTGATACAGGTGGCACCTAAGCGATCGCCTAAGTAAGGCGGTGAGCATAGGCAATGGTATAAGCGGCGCATAACCTATCGCCTATGTTGATATAGGTGGCGCCTAACCCATTGCCTATGTTGACATTGACCGAGCATAACCTATCGCCTAAGTGAGAAAGTGAGCATAGGTAATGGTATAAGAGGTGCCTAACCTATCGCCTATGTTGATATAGGTGGAGCCTATGGCATGGCCTATGTTTACTTAGGCGGCGCCTAACGTATCGCCTAAGTGAGGCAGTAAGCATAGGCAATGGTATAAGCAGCGCCTAACCTACCGCCTATGTTGATACACGTGGAGCTTAAGCCATTGCTTATGTTTATATATGCGGCGCCTAACCTATCGCCTAAGAGAGGCAGTAAGCAGAGGCAATGCTATAAGCGGCGCCTAACTTAATGCCAATGTTGATATAGGCGGTGCCTAATCCACCGCCTATGTTCATGTAGGTGGTGCCTAACCTATCGCCTAATTGAGGCAGTGAGCATAGGCAATGGTATAAGCGGTGCCTAACCTATCTCCTATGTTAATATAGGCGGCGCCTAAGCCATTGCCTATGTTGACATAGACGGAGCCTAACCTATCGCCTAAGTGAGGCAGTGAGTATAGGCAATGGTATAAGCGACACCTAAACTATCGCCTATGTTGATATAGGAGGCGCCTAAACCAACGCCTATGTTAACATAGGCGGCGCCTAACCTATCTCCAAATTGAGGCACTGAGCATAGGCAATGGTATAAGCGACACCTAACCTATCGCCTATGTGGATATAGGCAGCGCCTATGCCATCGCCTATGTTGACATAGGCGGCGCCTAACCTATTACCTAAGTGAGGTAGTGAGCGTAGAAAATGGTATAAGCGGCGCCTAACCTATCGCCTATGTTGATATAGGCAGCACCTAAGCCATCGCCTAAGTAAGGCAGAGAGCATAGCCAATGGTATAAGCGGCGCCTAACCTATCTCCTAAGTAAGGCGGTGAGTATAGGCAATGGTATAAGTTGCGCATAAACTATCGCCTATGTTGATATAGGTGGCGCCTACACTATTGCCTATGTTGATATAGATGGAGCCTAACTGATCCCCTAAGTGAGGCAGTGAGCATAGGTAATGGTATAAGTGGAGCCTAACCTATCGCCTATGTTGAAATAGGTGGCGCCTAAGCCATCACCTATGTTGACATAGAAGGCGCATAACTTATCGCCTAAGTGAGGCAGTAAGCATAGGCAATGGTATAAGCGGTGCCTAACCTATCGCCTATGTTGATATAGACGGCGCCTAAGACATCACCTATGTTGACATAGGCGGTGCCTAACCTATCACCTAATTGAGGCAGTGAGCATGGGAAATGGTATAAGCGACGCCTAACCTATCGCCTATGTTGATATAGGTGGTGCCTATGCCATCATCTATATTGACATAGGCGGAGCATAACCTATTACCTATGTGAGGCAGTGAGAATAGGAAATTGTATAACCAGCGCCTAACCTATCGCCTAAGTTGATATAGGCGGCGCCTAGTTCATCGCCTATGTTGATATAGGCGGCGCCTAACCTATCCCCTAAGTGAGGCGGCGAGCATAGGCAATGGTATAAGCGGCGCCTAACCTGTCACCTATGTTGATATAGGCGGCGCCTAATCCATGGATTATGTTAACATAGGCAACACCTAACCTATCGCCTAAGTGAGGCAGTGTGAATAGGTAATCTATCGCCTATGTTGAAATACGTGGTGCCTAAGCCATTCCCTATGTTTATCTATGCTGCGCCTAACCTATCCACTAAGTGACGCAGTAAGCATAGGAAATGGTATATGCGACGCCTAACCTATTCCCTATGTGAGGCAGTGAGAATAGACAATTGTATAACCAACGCCTAACCTATGGCCTTTGTTGATATAGGCGGTGCCTAGTCCATCACCTATGTTGACTTAGGCGGCGCCTAACCTATAACCTAAGTGAGGCAGTGAGCATAGGCAATGGTATAAGCGGCGCCTAACCTATCGCCTATGTTGATATTGGCGGCGCCTACACCATTGTCTATGTTGACATAGACGAAGCCTAACCTATCGCCTATGTCAGGCAGTGAGCATAGGAAATGGTATAAGCAGCGCCAAACCTATCGCCTATGTTGATATAGGCGACGCCTAAGCCATCATCTATGTTGACATAGGCGGGGCCTAACCTATCTCCTAAGTGAGGCAGTGAGCATAGGCAATGGAATAAGTGGCGCCTAACCTATTGCCTATGTTGATATAGGAGGCGCCTAAACCATCGCCCATATTACCATAGGTGGCGCCTAACCTATCGCCAAAGTGAGGCACTTAGCATAGGCAATGGTATAAGCGGCGCCTAACCTATCTCCTATGTTGATATAGGCAGCGCCTAATCCATCGCCTATGTTGACATAGGCGCCGCCTAACCTATCGCCTAAGTGAGGTAGTGAGCATAGACAATGGTATAAGCGGTGCCGAACCTATCGCCTATGTTGATATAGGAGGCACCTATGCCATCGCCTAAGTGAGGCAGTGAGCATAGCCAATGGTATAAGCGGCGCCTAACCTATCGCCTATGTTGATATACGTGGCGCCTAAACCATTGCCTTTGTTTATATATGTGGCACCTAACCTATCGCCTAAGTTTTGTAGTAAGCATAGGCAATGGTCTAAGCGGCCCCTAACCTGTTGCCTATGTTGATATAGGCGGTGCCTAATCCATCGCATATCTTGACATAGGCGGCACCTAACCTATCGCCTAAGGTAGTGAGCATAGGTAATGGTATAAGCGGCGCATAACCTATCGCAGATGGCATCGCCTATGTTTACATAGGCGGCGCCTAACTTATCGCCTAAGAGAGGCAGCTAGAATAGGCAATGGTATAAGCGGCGCCTAACCTATCGCCTATGTTGATATACGTGGCTCCTAAGCCATCTCCTATGTTTAATTAGGCGGTGGATAATCTATCGCCTAAGTGAGGCAGTAAGCTTAGGCAATGGTATAAGCGGCGCCTAACCTAACGCATATGTTGATATAGGAAGCGCCTAACCCATCGCCTATGTTGACGTAGGCGGTGCCTAACCTATCGCCTAATTGAGGCAGTGAGCATAGGCAATGGTACAAGTGGTGCCTAACCTAACGCCTATGTTGATATAGGCGGTGCCTACGCCATTGCCTATGTTGACATAGACAGAGCCTAACCTATCACCTATGTTAGGCAGTGAGCATAGGAAATTGTATAAGCGGCGCCTAACCTATCGCCTATGTTTATATAGGCGATGCCTAAGCCATCATCTATGTTGACATAGGCGGTGCCTAACCTATCTCCTAAGTGAGGCAGTGAGCATAGGCAATGGTATAAGTGGCGCCTAACCTATCGCCTATATTGATATAGGAGGCGCCTAAACCATCGCCTATGTTAACAAATGTGGTGCCTAACCTATCGCCAAAGTGAGGCACTGAGCATAGGCAATGGTATAAGCGGCGCCTAACCTATCGCCTATGTTGATATAGGCAGCGCCTAATCCATCGCCTATGTTGACATAGGCGGCGCCTAACCTATCGCCTAAGTGAGGTAGTGAGCATAGACAATGGTATAAGCGGTGCCGAACCTATAGCCTATGCTTATATAGGAGGCACCTATGCCATCGCCTAAGTTAGGCAGTGAGCATAGCCAATGGTATAAGCGGCGCCTGACCTATCGCCTATGTTGATATAGGCGACGCCTAAACAATCGCCTATGTTGACATAGGCGGCGCATAACTTATCGCCTAAGTCTGGCGGTGAGCATAGGCAATGGTATAAGCGGCGCATAACCAATAGCCTATGTTGATATAGGTGGCGCCTAAGCCATTGCCTATGTTGACATACACCGAGCCTAACCTATCTCCTACGTGAGAAAGTGAGCATAGGTAATGGAATAAGCAGCTCCTATCTATCGCCTATTTTGTTATAGGTGGCGCCTAAGCCAACACCTATGTTGACATAGAAGGCGCCTAACCTGTCACCTAAGTGAGGCAGTGAGCATAGGCAATGGTATAAGTGGTGCCTAACCTATCGCCTAAGCTGATATAGACGGCACCTAAACCATTGCCTATGTTGACATAGGCAGTGCCTAACCCATCGCCTATGTTGACGTAGGCGGTGCCTAACCTATAGCCTAATTGAGGCAGTGTGCATAGGCAATGGTATAAGCAGCGCCTAACCTATCGCCTATGTTGATATAGGCGGCGCCTACGCCATTGCCTATGATGACATAGACGGAGCCTAAACTATCGCCTATGTAAGGCAGTGAGCAAAGGAAATGGTATAAGCGGCGCCTAACCTATCGCCTATGTTGATATATGCGACGCCTAAGCCATCATCTATGTTGACATAGGCGGGGCCTAACCAAACTCCTGAGTAAGGCAGTGAGAATAGGCAATAGCATAAGCGGCGCCTAACCTATCGCCTATGTTTATATAGGAAGCGCCAAAACCATCGCCTATATTAACATAGGTGGCTCCTAACCTATCGCCAAAGTGAGGCACTGAGCATAGGCAATGGAATAAGTGGCGCCTAACCTATTGCCTATGTTGATATAGGCAGCGCCTAATCCATCGCCTATGTTGACATAGGCGGCGCCTAACCTATCGCCTAAGTGAGGCAGTGAGCATAGACAAAGGTATAAGCGGCGTCGAACCTATCGCCTATGTTTATATAGGAGGCACCTATGCCATCGCCTAAGTGATCAGTGAGCATAGCCAATGGTATAAGCGGCGCCTAAACTATCGCCTATGTTGACATAGGCGGCGCCTAAGCAATCGCCTATGTTGACTTAGGCGCCGCATAACCTATCGCCAAAGTAAGGCGGTGAGCATAGGCAATGGTATAAGCGGCGCATAACCAATAGCCTATGGTGATATAGGTGGCGCCTAAGCCGTTGCCTATGTTAACATAGACCGAGCCTAACCTATCTCCTACGTGAGAAAGTGAGCATAGGTAATGGAATAAGCAGCTCCTATCTATCGCCTATTTTGAAATAGGTGGTGCCTAAGCCATCATCTATGTTGACATAGAAGGTGCCTAACCTATCGCCTAAGTGAGGCAGTGAGCTTAGGCAATGGTATAAGCGGTGCCTAACCTATCGCCTATGCTCATATAGACGACGCCTAAGCTATCGCCTATGTTGACATAGGCGGTGCCTAACCTATCGCCTAATTGAGGAAGTGAGCATAGGAAGTGGTATAAGCGGCGCCTAACCTATCGCCTATGTTGATATTGGTGCCGCCTAAGCCATCACCTATTTTGACATAGGCGGAGCCTAACCTATCACCTATGTGAGGCAGTGAGAATAGGCAATGGTACAACCGTTACCTAACCTATCGCCTATGTTGATATAGGTGGTTCCTAAGCCATCGCCTATGTTGACATAGGTGGCGCCTAACCTATCGCCTAAGTGAGGCAGTGAGCATAGGCAATGGTATAAGCGGCGCCTAACCTATCGCCTATGTTGATATAGGCGGCGCCTAAGCCATCACCTTTGTTGACATAGACGGCGCCTAAGCTATCGCCTATGTTGATATAGGCAGAACCATATCCATTGCCTCTTTTTTCATAGGCGACGTCTAAGCCATCACCTAAGTAAGGAAGTTAGCATAGGAAATAGTATAAGCGGCGCCTAACCTATCGCCTATGTTGATATAGGCGGAGCCTAAGCGATCCCCTATGTTGACATAGGCAGTGCCTAACCTATCTCCTAAGTGAGGCGGTGAGAGCATAGGCAATGGTATAAGGGGCCCCTAAACTGGCGCCTATGTTGGTATAGACAGCGCCTAATCTATCGACTATGTTGACATAGGCGACACCTAACCGATTACCTAAGTGAGGCAGTGAGCATAGGTAATGGTATAAGCGGCGCCTAAACTATCGCCTAAGTAAGGCAGTGAGCATAGCTAACGGTATAAGCGGCGCCTAACCTATCGCCAATGTTGATATAGGTTGCGGCCTATGGCATCGCTTATGTTTACATAGGTGGCGCCTAACCTATCGACTAAGTGAGTCAGCGAGCATAGGCAATGGAATAAGCGGCGCCTAACCTATCGCCTATGATGATATACGTGGCGCCTAAGCCATTGCCTATGTTTATATATACAACGCCCAACCTATCGCCTAAGTGAGGCAGTAAACATAGGCAATGGTATAAGCGGTGCCTAACCTATCACCTATGTTGATATAGGCGGCGCCTAAGCCATCGCCTATGTTAACATAGGTGGGGCCTAACCTATCGCCTAAGTGAGGCAGTGAGTATAGACAATGGTATAAGCGGCGCCTAACCTATCACCTATGTTGATATAGGCGGCACATAAACCATCGCCTAAGTGAGGCAGTTAGCATAGGCAATGGTATAAGCGATGCCTAACCTATCGCCTGTGTTGATATAGGCGGAGCCTAAGCGATCGCCTATGTTGACATAGGCGGCGCCTAACATAACTCCTAAGTGAGACGGTGAGCATACGCAATTGTATAAGCGGCGCGTAACCTGTCGCCTATGTTGGTATAGGCGGCGCCTAATCCATCGACTATATTAACATAGGCGGCACCTAACCTATCGCCAATGTTGATATAGGTGGCGCTTATAGCATCACTTATGTTTACATAGGTGGCGCCTTACCTATCGCCTAAGTGAGGCAGCAAGAATAGGCAATGGTATAAGAGGCGCCTTACCTATCACCTAAGTGAGGCAGCAAGATAGGCAATGGTATAAGAGGCGCCTAACCTATCGCCTATGTTGATATACGTGGAGCCTAAGCCATCGGCTATGATTAAATAGGCGGTGGCTAATCTATCTCGTAAGTGAGGCAGTAAGCATAGGCAATGGTCTAAGCGGTGCCTAACCTATCGCCTATGTTGATATAGGCAGTGCTAACCCATCACCTATGTTGACGTAGGCGGTGCCTAACCTATCGCCTAATTGAGGCAGTAAGCATAGGCAATAGTATAAGCGACGCCTAAGTTATCGCCTATATTGATATAGGCGGCGCCTACGCCAGTTCCTATGTCGACATAGACGGAGCCTAACCTATCGCCTATGTTGATATAGGCAGCGCCTAAGCCATCGCCTATGTTTACATAGACAGCGCCTAACCTATCGCCTAGGTGAGGTAGTGAGCATAGACAATGGTATAAGCGGCGCCGAACCTATTGCCTATGTTGATATAGGAGGCATCTATGCCATCGCCTAAGTGAGGCAGTGAGCATTGCCAATGGTATAAGCGTCGCCTAACCTATCGCCTATGTTGATATAGGCGGCGCCTAAGCGATCACCTATGTTGACTTAGGCAGCGCATAACCAATCTCCAATGTTGATATAGCTGACGCCTAAGCAATTGCCTATGTTGACATAGACCGAGCCTAAGCTATCTCTTACGTAAGTAAGTGACCATAGGTAATGGTATAAGCAGCACCTATCTATCACCTATGTTGATATAGGTGGCGCCTAATCCATCACCTATGTTGACATAGAAGTAGCCTAACCTATCGCCTAAGTGAGGCGGTGAGCATAGGAAATGGTATAAGTAGTGCCTAACCTATCGCCTATGCTGATATAGACGGCGCCTAATCCATTGCCTATGTTGACATAGGCGGTGCCAAACCTATCACCTAATTGAGGTAGTGAGCATAGGAAATGGTATAAGTGGCGCCTAATGTATCGAAAATGTTGATATAGGTGGCTCCTAAGCCATCACCTATTTTGACATAGGCGGAGCCTAACCTATATACTTTGTGAGGCAGTAAGAATAGGCAATGGTTTAACAGGCGCCTAACCTATCGCCTATGTTGATATAGGCGGTGCCTAAGCCATCACCTATGCTGACATAGGTGGCGCCTAACCTATTGCCTAAGTGAGGCAGTGAGCATAGGCAATGGTATAAGCGGTGCCTAACCTATCGCCTATGTTGATATAGGCGGCGCCTAAGCCATCACCTATGTTGACATAGGCGGCACCTAACCTATCGCCTATGTTGCTATAGGTCGCACCATATCCATTGCCTCTGTTGACATAGGCGGCGTCTAACCTATCGTATAAGTGAGGCAGTGAGCATAGAAAATGGTGTAAGTCGCGCCTAACCTATCACCTAAGTTAATATAGGCGGCACCTAAGCCATCTCCTAAGTGAGGCAGTTAGCATAGGCAATGGTATTAGCGGAGCCTAAGCTATCGCCTATGTTGATATAGGCGGAGCCTAAGCGATCGCCTATGTTGACATAGGCGGCACCTATCCTATCTCCTAAGTGAGGCAGTGAGCATAGGAAATGGTATAAGTGGCGCCTAACCTCTCACCTATGTTGGTATAGGCGTCGCCTAATCCATCGACTATGTTGACAAAGGCGGCACCTAACTTATCGCCTAAGTGAGGCAGTGAGCATAGGTAATGGTATAAGCGGCGCCTAACCAATCGCCTAAGTGAGGAAGTGAGCATAGGTAATGGTATAAGCGGCGCCTAACCTATCACCAATGTTGATATAGGTGGGGCCTATGGAATCGCTTATGTTTACATAGGCGGCACCTAACCTATCGCCTAAGTGAGGCAGTGAGCATAGGTAATCGTATAAGCGACGCCTAACCTATCGCCTAAATGAGGAAGTGAGCATAGGTAATGGTATAAGCGGCGCCTAACCTATCGCTAATATTGATATAGGTAGGGCCTATGGCATCGCTTATGTTTACATAGGCGGCGCCTAACCTAGGTGGAACCTAACATATCGCCTAAGTGAGGCAGTGAGAATAGGCAATGGTATAACCGGCGCCTAACCTATCGCCTATGTTGATATAGGCGGCGCCTAAGCCATCACCTATCATGACATAGGTTGCGCCAAACCAATCGCCTAAGTGAGGCAGTGAGCATAGGCAATGGTATAAGCGGCGCCTAACCTATCGCCAATGTTGATATAGGTGGGGCCTATGGCATCGCTTATGTTTACATAGGCGGCACCTAACCTATCGCCTAAGTGAGGCAGTGAGCTTAGGTAATGGTATAAGCGACGCCTAACCTATCGCCTAAATGAGGAAGTGAGCATATGTAATGGTATAAGCGGCGCCTAACCAATCGCTAATATTGATATAGGTAGGGCCTATGGCATCGCTTATGTTTACATAGGCGACGCCTAACCTAGGTGGAACTTAACATATCGCCTAAGTGAGGCAGTGAGAATAGGCAATGGTATAACCGGCGCCTAACCTATCGCCTATGTTGATATAGGCGGCGCCTAAGCCATCACCTATCATGACTTAGGTTGCGCCAAACCTATCGCCTAAGTGATGCAGTGAGCATAGGCAATGGTATAAGCGGCGCCTAACCTATCGCCTATGTTGATATTGGAGGCGCCTAAGCCATCGCCTATGTTGACATAGGCCATGCCTAACCTATCGCCTATGTTGATATAGGACAGACCATATCCATTGCCTCTGTTGACATAGGCGGCGTCTAACCTATCGCCTAAGTGAGATAGTGAGCATAGACAATGGTATTAGCGGTGCCTATCCTATCACCTATGATGATATAGGCGGCACCTAAGATATCGCCTAAGTGAGGCAGTAAGCATAGGCAATGGTATAAACGGCGCCTAACCTATCCCCTGTGTTGATATAGGCGGAGCCTAAGCGATCGCCTATGTAGACATGGGCGGCGCCTAACCTATCTCCGATGTAAGGCGGTGAGCATAGGTAATGGTATAAGCGGCGTGTAACCTGTCGCCTATGTTGGTATAGGCGGCGCCTAGTACATCAACTATATTGACATAGGCGGCACCTAACCTATCGCCTAAGTGAGGCAGTGAGCATAGGTAATGGTATAAGCGGCGCCTAACCTATCTCCAATGTTGATATAGGTGGTGCTTATGGCATCGCTTTTGTTTACATAGGCGGTGCCTAACCTATCACATAAGTGAGGCAGCGAGCATAGGCAATGGTATAAGCGGCGCCTAACCTATCACCTATATTGATATACGTGGCTCCTATGCCATTGCCTATGTTTATATATGCGATGCCCAACCTATCGCCTAAGTTAGGCAGTAAGCATAGGCAATGGTATAAGCGGTGCCTAACCTATCACCAATGTTGATATAGGAGGCGCCTAAGACATCGCCTATGTTGACGTAGGCGGCGCATAACCAATCGTCTTATTGAGTCAGTGACCATGGGCAATGGTATAAGCGTCGCCTAACCTATCGCCTATGTTGATATAGGCGGCGCCTAAGACATCGCCAATATTGACATAGGCGGCACCTAACCTATCGCCTAAGTGAGGCAGTGAGCATAGGTAATGGTATAAGCGACGCCTAACCTATCGCCTATGTTGATATAGGTGGCGCCTATGGCATTTCTCAGCGATCTCCTAAGTGAGGCAGTGATCATAGCCAATAGTATAAGCGGCGCCTAACCTATCGCCTATGTTGATATAGGCGGCGCCTAAGCGATCGCTAATGTTGACTTAGGCGGCGCCTAACCTATCGCCTAAGTAAGGCGGTGAGAATAGGCAATGGTATAAGCGGCGCATAACCTATCGCCTATGTTGATATAGGTGGCGCCTAAGCCATTGCCTCTGTTGACATAGACCGAGCATAACCTATCGCCTAAGTGAGAAAGTTAGCATAGGTAATTGTATAAGCGGCGCCTGACCGATCGTCTATGTTGATATAGGTGGCTCCTAAGCCATCACCAATGTTGACATAGGAGGCGCCTAACCAATCCCCTAAGTGAGGCAATGAGCATAAGCAATGGTATAAGCGGTGCCTAACCTATAGCCTATGTTGATATAGGTGGCGCCTAAGCGATTGCGTATGTTGACAAAGGTGGTGCCTAACCTATCGCCAAATTGAGGCAGTGAGCATAGGCAATGGTATAAGCGGTGCCTAACCTATCTCCTATGTTGATATAGGTGGTGCCTAAGCCATCGCCTATATGGACATTGGCGGTACCTAACCTATCACCTAAGTAAGGCAGTGAGCATAGGTAATGGTATAAGCGGCGCCTAACCTATCGCCTATGTTGATATAAGTGGCTCCTATGGCATCTCCTATGTTTACATAGGCGGCGCCAAACCTATCGCCTTAGTGAGGCGGCAAGAATAGGCAATGGTATAAGTGGCGCCTAACCTATTGCCTATGTTGATATAGGCGGCTCCTAAGCGATCGCCTATGTTGACATAGGGGGAACCTAACCTATCTCCTAAGTGAGGCAATGAGCATAGGTAATGGTATAAGCGGTGACTAACCTATCGCCTATGTTGATATAGGTGGCGCCAATGGCATTTCTTATGTTTACATAGACGGCGTCTAACATATCGCCTAAGTGAGGCAGCGAGCATAGGCAATGGTATAAGCGGCGCCTAACCTATCGCCTATGTTGACATATGTGGCTCCTAAGCCATTGCCTATGTTTATATATGCGGCGCCTAACCTATCGCCTAAGTGAGGCATTAAGCATGGGCAATTGTATAAGCGGCGCCTAACCTGTCGCCAATGTTAATATACGCGGCGCTTAATCCATCGCATATGTTGACATAGGCGGCACCTAACATATCATCTAATTGAGGCAGTAGGCATAGGTAATGGTATAAGCGGCGCCTAACCTATCGCCAATGTTGATATAGATGGAGCCTATGCCATCGCGTATGATTACTTAGGCGGTGCCTAACGTATCGCCTAAGTGAGGCAGCAAGCATAGGCAATGGTATAAGAAGTGCCTAACCTATCGCCTATATTGTTATACGCGGCGCCTAAGCCATTGCTTATGTTTATATATGCGGCGCCTAACCTATCGCCTAAGTGATGCAGTAAGCAGAGGCAATGCTATAAGCGGCGCCTAAGTTAACGCCAATGTTGATATAGGTAATGCCTATGCCACCGCCTATGTTCATGTAGGTGGTGCCTAACCTATGGCCTAATTGAGGTAGTGAGCATAGGCAATGGTATAAGCGGGGCCTAACCTATCTCCTATGTTAATATAGGCGGCGCCTATGCCATTGCCTATGTTGACATAGACGGAGCCTAACCTATCGCCCAAGTGAGGCAGTGAGTATAGGCAATGGTATAATCGACACCTAAACTATCGCCTATGTTGATATAAGAGGCGCCTAAACCAACGCCTATGTTTACATAGGCGGCGCCTAACCTATCGCCAAATTGAGGCACTTAGCATAGGCAATGGTATAAGCGGCACCTTACCTATCGCCTATGTTGATATAGGCAGTGCCTAAGCCATCGCCTATGTTGACATAGGCGGCGCCTAACCTATTACCTAAGTGAGGTATTGAGCATAGAAAATGGTATAAGCGGCGCCTAACCTATCACCTATGTTGATATTGGCGGCACCTAAGCCATCACCTAAGTATGGCAGAGAGCATAGCCAATGGTATAAGAGGCGCCTAACCTATCGCCTAAGTAAGGCGGTGAGCATAGGCAATGGTATAAGCTGCGCATAACCTATAGCCAATGTTGATATAGGTGGCGCCTACGCTATTGCCTATGTTGACATAGACGGACCCTAACCTATCCCCTAAGTGAGGCAGTAAGCATAGGTAATGGTATAAGCAAAGCCTAACCTATCGCCTATGTTGAAATAGGTGGCGCCTAAGCCATCACCTATGTTGACATAGAAGGCGTATAACTTAGCGCCTAAGTGAGGCAGTGAGCATAGGCAATGGTATAAGCGGTGCCTAACCTATCGCCTATGTTGATATAGACGGAGCCTAAGACATCGCCTATGTTGACATAGGCGGTGCCTAACCTATCACCTAATTGAGGCAGTGAGCATAGGAAATGGTATAAGCAACGCCTAACCTATCGCCTATGTGGATATAGGTGGTGCCTATGCCATCATCTATGTTGACATAGGCGGAGCATAACCTATTACCTATGTGAGGTAGTGAGAATAGGAAATTGTATAACCAGTGCCTAACCTATCGCCTATGTTGATATAGGCGGCGCCTAGTTCATCGCCTATGTTGACATAGGCGGCGCCTAAACTATCCCCTAAGTGAGGCGGTAAGCATAGGAAATGGTATAAGTGACGCCTAACCTGTCGCCTATGTTGGTATAGGCGGCTCCTAATCCATCGATTATGTTGACATAGGCGACACCGAACCTATCGCCTAAGTGAGGCAGTGTGAATAGGTAATGGTATAAGCGGCGCCTAATCTTTTGCCTATGTTGAAATATGAGGTGCCTAAGCCATTGCCTATGTTTATATATACGGCGCCTAACCTATCACCTAAGTGAGGCAGTAAGCATAGGCAATGGTATATGCGGCGCCTAACCTATTGCCTATGTGAGGTAGTGAGAATAGGCAATTGTATAACCAGCGCCTAACCTATCATCTATGCTGATATAGGCGGTGCCTAGTTCATCGCCTATGTTGACTGAGGCGGCGCCTAACCTATAACCTAAGTGAGGCAGTGAGCATAGGAAATGTTATAAGCGGCGTCTAACGTATCGCCTATGTTGACATAGGCGGCGCCTAACCTATCGCCTATGTTGATATAGGCGACGCCTATGTTGATATAGGTGATGCCTAAGCCATTGCCTATGTTGACAAGACGGAGCCTATCGTATCGCCTAAGTGAGGCAGTGAGCATAGGTAATGGTATAAGCGGCGCCTAACCTATCGCCTATGTTGATATAGGTGGCGCCTAAGCCATCACCTATGTTGATATAGAAGGCGCCTAACCTTTCGCCTAAGTGAGGCAGTGAGCATAGGCAATGGTATAAGCGGTTCCTAACATATCACCTATGTTGATATAGATGGCGCCTAAGACATCGCCTATGTTGACATAGGCGGTGCCTAACCTATCGCCTAATTGAGGCAATGAGCATAGGAAATGGTATAAGCGGCACCTAGCCTATCGCCTAAGTTGATATAGGTGGCGCCTAAGCCATCACCTATGTTAACATAGGCGGAGCCTAACCTATTACCTATGTGAGGCAGTAAGAATAGGCAATGGTATAACCAGCGCCTAACCTATTGCCTATGATGATATAGGCGACGCCTAGTCCATTGACTATGTTGACAGAGGCGGCGCCTAACCTATAACCTAAGTGAGGCAGTGAGCATAGGAAATGGTATAAGCGGCACCTAACCTATCGCCTATGTTGACATAGGCGGCGCCTAACCTATCGCCTATGTTGATATAGGCAGCACCATATCCATTGCCTATGTTGACATAGGCGGCGCCTAACCTATCACCTAAGTGAGGCAGTGAGCATAGACAATGGTATAAGAGGCGCCTAACCTATCACCTATATTTATATAGGCGGCACCTAAGCCATCGCCTAAGTGAGGCAGTTAGCATAGGCAATGGTATAAGCGGCGACTAACCTATCGCCTAAACGATCGCCTATGTTGACATAGGCGACGCCTAATCTATCTCCTAAGTGAGGCGGTGAGCATAGGCAATGGTATAAGCGGCGCCTAACCTGTCGCCTATGTTGGTATAGGCGGCGCCTAATCCATCGACTATGTTGACATAGGCGGCACCTAACCTATCTCCTAAGTGAGGAAGTTAGCATAGGAAATGGTATAAGCGGCGCCTAACCTATCGCCTATGATGATATACGTGGTGCCTAAGCCATTGTCTATGTTTATATATGCGGCGCCTAACCTATTGCCTAAGTGAGGCAGTAAGCATAGGCAATGGCTTAGGCACCACATATATCAACATAGGCGATAGGTGAGGCACCTAAGCCATCGCCTATGTTGATGTAGGCGGTGCCTAACCTATCGCCTAATTGAGGCAATGAGCATAGGCAATGGTATAAGCAGTGCCTAACCTATCTCCTATGTTGATATAGGCGTCCCTTAAGCCATCGCCTATATTGACATAGGCGGCACCTAACCTATCGCTTAAGTGAGGCAGTGAGCATAGGTAATTGTATAAGCAGCGCTTAACTATCGCATATTTTGATATAGGTGGCGCCTATGGAATCTCCTATGTTTACATAGGCAGCGCCTAACCTATTGCCTTAGTGAGGCAACAAGCATAGGCAATGGTATAAGCGACGCCTAACCTATCGCCTATGTTGATATTGGCGGTGAATAAGCGATCACCTATGTTGACATAGAGGGCGGCTAACCTATCGTCTAAGTGAGTCGCTGAGAATAGGCAAGGGTATAAGCGGCGCCTAACCTGTTGCCTATGTTGATATAGGCGGCACCTAACCTATCGCCTAAGCGAGGCAGTGAGCATAGATAATGGTTTAAGCGACGCCTAACCTATCGCCTATGTTGACATAGGTGGTGCTTATGGCATCGCTTATGTTTACATAGGCAGAGCCTAACCTATCTCCTAAGTGAGGCAGTGAGCATAGGCAATGGTATAAGCGGAGCCTATCCTATCGCCTATATTGACATACATGGCGCCTAAGCCATTGCCTATGTTTATATATGCAGTGCCTAACCTATCGCCTAAGTGAGGCAGTAAGCATATGCAATGGTATAAGCGGCCCCTAACCTGTCGCCAATGTTGATAAAGGCGGCGCCTAATCCATCGCATATGTTGACATAGGCGCCACCTAACGTATTGCCTAAGGCAGTGAGCATTGGTAATGGTATAAGGGACGCCTAACCTATCACCTATGTTGATATAGGTAGCGCCTATGGCATCGCCTATGTTTTTATAGGCGGCGCCTAACTTATCTCCTAAGTGACGCAGCTAGCATAGGCAATGGTATATGTAGCGCCTATCCTATTGCCTATGTTGATATACGTGGAGCCTAAGCCATCGCCTGTGTATAAATAGGTGGCGGCTAATCTATCGCCTAAGTGAGGAAGTAAGCATAGGAAATGGTATAAGAGGCGCCTAACCTAACGCCTATGTTGATATAGGAAGCGCCAAGCCATCGCCTATGTTGATGTAGGCGGTGCCTAACCTATCTCCTAATTGAGGCAGTGAGCATAGGCAATGGTATAAGCGGCGCCTAACCAATCGCCTATGTTGATAGAGGAGGTAGCTAAAGCATCGCCTATGTTAACATAGGCGGCGCCTAACCTATCGCCAAAGTGAGGCACTGAGCATAGGCAATGGTATAAGCGGCGCCTAACCTATTGCCTATGTTGATATAGGAGGCACCTATGCCATCGCCTAAGTTAGGCAGTGAGCATAGCCAATGGTATAAGCGGCGCCAGACCTATCGCCTATGTTTATATAGGCGGCGCCTAAGCGATCGCCTATGTTGACTTAGGCGGCGCCTAACCTATCGCCTAAGTAAGGCGGTGAGCATAGGCAATGGTATAACCGGCGCATAACCAATCGCCTATGTTGATATAGGTGGAGCCTAAGCCATTGCCTATGTTGACATAGACCGAGCCTAACCTATCACCTAAGTGAGTAAGTGAGCATAGGTAATGGTATAAGCGGCGCCTAACCTATCGCCTACGTTGATATAGGTGGCGCCTAAGCCATTACCTATGTTGACATAGGAGGCGCCTAACCTATCGCCTACGTGAGGCATTGAGCATAGGCAATGGTTTAAGTGGCCCCTAACCTATCGCCTATGTTGATATAGGTGGCACCTATGACATCTCCTATGTTTACATAGACGGCGCCTAACCTATCGCCTTAGTGAGGCAGCAAGCATAGGCAATAATATAAGCGGCGCCTAACCTATCGCCTATGTTGATATAAGCGGTCACGTATGTTGACATAAGCGGTGCCTAACCTATCGCCTAAGTGAGGCGGTGAGCATAGGCAATGGTATAAGCGGCGCCTAACCTGTCGCCTATGTTGATATAGGCGGTGCCTAATCCATCGACTATGTTGACATAGATGGCACGTAACCTATCGCCTAAGTGAGGCAGTTAGTATAGGTAATGGTATAAGAGGCCCCTAACCTATCGCCTATCTTGGTATAGGTGGCGCATATGGCATCGCTTATGTTTACATAGGCGGCGCGTAATCTATATCCTAAGTGAGGCGGTGAGCATAGGCAATGGTATAAACGACGCCTAATTTGTCGCCTATGTTGGTATAGGTGGCGCTTAATCCATCGACTATGTTGACATAGGTGGCACCTAACCTATCGCCTAACTGAGGCAGTGAGCATAGGTAATGGTATAAGTGGCGCCTAACCTATCGCCTATGTTGATATACGTGGTGCCTAAGCCATTGCCTATGTTTATATATGCGGCGCCTAACCTATCGCCTACGTGAGGCAGTAAGCATAGGCAATGGTATAAGCGGCCCCTAACCTCTCACCAATGTTGATAAAGGAGGCGCCTAATCCATCGCATATGTTGACATAGGCGGCACCTAACCTATTGCCTAAGGCAGTGAGCATTGGTAATGGTATAAGCGACGCCTAACCTATCTCCTATGTTGATATAGGTGGCACCTATGGCATCGCCTATGTTTACATAGGCGGAGCCTAACTTATCTCATAATTGAGGCAGCTAGCATAGGCAATGGTATATGCAGCGCCTAACCTATTGCCTATGTTGATATACGTGGAGCCTAAGCCATCGCCTATGTTTAAATAGGCGGCGGATAATCTATCGCCTTAGTGAGGCAGTAAGCATAGGAAATGGTATAAGCGGCGCCTAACCAATCGCCTATGTTGATATAGGCAGCGCCAACATATCGCCTATGTTGACGTAGGCGGTGCCTAACCTATCGCCTAATTGAGGCTGTGAGCATAGGCAATGGTATAAGCGGCACCTAACCAATCGCCTATGTTTATATAGGAGGCGGCTAAACCATCGCTTATGTTAACATAGGCGGCGCCTAACCTATCGCCAAAGTGAGGCACCAAGCATAGGCAATGGTATAAGCGGCGCCTAACCTATCGCCTATATTGATATAGGTGGAGCCTAAGCCATTGCCTATGTTGACATAGACCGAGCCTAACCTATCGCCTAAGTGAGTAAGTGAGCATAGGTAATGGTATAAGTGGCGCCTAACCTATCGCCTACGTTGATATAGGTGGCGCGTAAGCCATCACCTATGTTGACATAGGAGGCGCCTATCCTATCGCCTAAGTGACGCATTGAGCATAGGCAATGGTTTAAGTAGCGCCTAACCTATCACCTATGTTGATATAGGTGGCGCCTATGGCATCTCCTATGTTTACATAGACGGCGCCTAACCTATCGCCTTAGTGAGGCAACAAACATAGGCAATGGTATAAGCGGCGCCTAACCTATCGCCTATGTTGATATAAGCGGTCGCCTATGTTGACATAAGCGGTCGCCTATGTTGACATAAGCGGTGCCTAACCTATCACCTAAGTGAGGCGGTGAGTATAGTCAATTGTATAAGTGGCGCCTAACCTGTCGCCTATGTTGACATAGATGGCACCTAACCTATCGCCTAAGTGAGGCAGTTAGTATAGGTTATGGTATAGTTGCCCCTAACCTATCGCCTATGTTGGTATAGGTGGCGCCTATGGCATCGCTTATGTTTACATAGGCGGCGCGTAATCTATATCCTAAGTGAGGCGGTGAGCATAGGCAATGGTATAAGCGGCGCCTAACCTGTCGCCTATGTTGGTATAGGTGGCGCCTAATCCATCGACTATGTTGACGTAGGTGGCACCTAACCTATCGCCTAAGTAAGGCAGTGAGCATAGGTAATGGTATAAGCGGCGCCTATCCTATCGCCTATGTTGATATACGTGGTGGCAGAGCCATTGCCTATGTTTATATATGCGGCGCCTAACCTATCGTCTAAGTGAGACAGTAAGAATAGACAATAGTATAAGCGGCGCCTAACCTATCGCCTATGTTGATATGGGCGGCGCCTAAGCCATCGCCTATGTTGATGTAGGCGGTGCCTAACCTATCGCCTAATTGAGGCAATGAGCATAGGCAATGGTATAAGCGACGCCTAACCTATATCCTATGTTGATATAGGAGGGGCCTAAGCCATCGCCTATATTGACATAGGCGGCACCTAACATATCGCCTAAGTGAGGCAGTGAGCATAGGTACTGGTATAAGTGGCGCCTAACCTATCGCCTATGTTTATATAGGTGGGACCCATGGCATCTCCTATGATTAAATAGGCAGCGCCTAACCTATTGCCTTAGTAAGGTAGCAAGCATAGGCAATGGTATAAGCGACACCTAACCTATCGCCTATGTTGATATAGGTGGCGCCTAAGCGATCGCCTATGTTGACATAGAAGGCGCCAAACCTATCTCCTAAGTGAGGCGGTGAGAATAGGCAATGGTATAAGTGGCTCCTAACCTGTCGCGTATGTTGATATAGGCGGCGCCAAATACATCGACTATGTTGACATAGGCGGCACCTAACCTATCGCCTAAGTGATACAGTGAGCATACGTAATGGTTTAAGCGGCACCTAACCTATTGCCTATGTTGACATAGGTGCCGCTTATGGCATAGCTTATGTTTACATTGGCAGATCCTAACCTATCACCTATGTGAGGTAGCGAGCATAGGCAATGGTATAAGCGGCGCCTAAGCTATCGCCTATGTTGACATACGTGGCGCCTAAGCCATTGCCTATGTTTATATATGCGACGCCTAACCTATCGCCTAAGTGAGGCAGTAAGCATAGGCAATGGTATAAGGGACGCCTAACCTATCGCCTATGTTGATATTGGTCGCTCCTATGGCATCGCCTATGTTTACATAGGCGACACCTAACTTATCGCCTAAGTGAAGCAGCTAGAATAGACAATGGTATATGCGGCGCCTAACCTATCGCCTATGTTGATATACGTGGCGCCTAAGCCATCGCCTATGTTTAAATAGGCGGCGGCTAATCTGTCGCCTAAGTGAGGCAGTAAGCATAGGAAATGGTATAAGCGCTGCCTAACGTAACTCCTATGTTGATATAGGCAGCGCCTAAGCCATCGCCTATGTTGACGTAGGCGGTGCCTAACCTATCGCCTAATTGAGGCTGTGAGCATAGGCAATGGTATAAGCGGTGCCTAACCTATCGCCTATGTTGATATAGGCGGCGCCTAAGCCATGGCATATGTTGACATAGACGGAGCCTAACCTATCGCCTATGTCAGGCAGTGAGCATAGGAAATGGTATAGGCGGCGCCTAACCTATCGCCTATGTTGACATAGGCGACGCCTAAGCCATCGTCTATGTTGACATAGGCGGCGCCTAACCTATCGCCTAAGTGAGGCAGTGAGCATAGGCAATGGTATAAGCGGCGCCTAACCTATCGCCTATGTTTATATAGGAGGCGCCTAAACCATCGCCTATGTTAACCTAGGCGGCGCCTAACCTATTGCCAAAGTGAGGCACTGAGCATACGCAATGGTATAACCGGCCCCTAACCTATCGCCTATGTTGATATAGGCAGATCCTAAGCCATCACCTATGTTGACATAGGTGGCGCCTAACCTATCGCCTAAGTGAGGTAGTGAGCATAAACAATGGTATAAGCGGCGCCTAACGATCGCCTGTGTTGATATAGGAGGCACCTATGCGATCGCCTAAGTTAGGCAGTGAGCATCGCCAATGGTATAAGCGGCGCCTAACCTATCGCCTATGTTGATATAGGAGGCGCCTAAGAGATCGCCTATGTTGACTTAGGCGGCGCCTAACCTATCGCCTAAGTAAGGCGGTGAGAAAATGCCATGGTATAAGCGGCACACAACCTATCGCCTATGTTGATATAGGTGGCGCCTAAGCCATTGCCAATGTTGACATAGGCCGACCCTAACCTATCGCCTAAGTGAGGAAGTGACCATAGGTAATGGTATAAGCGGCGCCTAACCTGTCGCCTATGTTGTTATAGGCGGCGCCTAATCCATCGACTATGTTGACGTAGACGGAACCTAACCTATCGCCTAAGTGAGGCAGTGAGCACAGGTAATGGTATAAGCGGCACCTAACCTATCGCCTATGTTGATATAGGCGGCGCCTAAGCCATCGCCTACGTTAACATAGGCGGCGCCTAACCTATCGCCTAAGTGAGGATGTGATCATAGACTATGGTATAAGCGGCGCCTAACCTATCGCCTATGTTGATATAGGCGACACCTAAGCCATCAACTAAGTAAGGTTGTGAGCATAGCCATTGATATAAGCGGCGCCTAATCTATCGCCTATGTTGATATATGCGGCGCCTAAGCGATCTCCTATGTTGACATAGGCGGCGCCTAACCTATCGCATAAGTAAGGCGGTGAGCATAGGCAATGGTATAAGCGGCGCATAACCTATTGCCTATGTTGATATAGGTGGCGCCTAAGCCATTGCCTATGTTGACCTAGACGGAGCCTATGCTATCGTCTAAGTGAGGCAGTGAGCATAGGTAATGGTATAAGCGGCGCCTAACCTATTGCCTATGTTTATATAGGTGGCGCCTAAGACATCGCTTTTGTTGTCATAGGAGGCGCCTAACCTATCGCCTATGTGAGGCAGTGAGCATAGGCAATGGAATAAGCGGCGCCTAACCTATCTCCTATGTTGATATAGGCGGAGCCTAAGCCATCACCTATGTTGACATAGGCGGTGCCTAACATATAGCCTAATTGAGGCAGTGAGCATAGGCAATGGTATAAGCAGCGCCTAACCTATCGCCAATGTTGATATAGGTGGCGCCTAAGCCATCACCTATGGTGACATAGGCGGATCCTAACCTATCGCCTATGTGAGGCAGTGAGCATAGGCAATGGTATAAGCGGCGCCTACCTTATCGCCCATGTTGATATAGGCGACGCCTAAGCCATCGCCTATGTTGACATAGGGGGCGCCTAACCTATCGCCTAAGTGAGGCGGTGAGCATAGGCAATGGGATAAGCCGCGCCTAACCTATCGACTATTTGGTATAGGCGGCGCCTAATCCATCGACTATGTTGACATAGACGACACCTAACCTATCGCCTAATTAAGGTAGTGAGAATAGGTAATGGTATAAGCGGCGCCTAACCTATCGTCTATGTTAATATAGGTGGCGCCTATGGCATCGCTTATGTTAACATAGACGGAGCCTAACCTATCGCCTAAGTGAGGAATCGAGCATAGGCAATGGTTTAAGCGGTGCCTAACTAATCTCCTATATTGATATACATGGTGCCTAAGCCATTGCCTATGTTAATATATGCGACGCCTAACCTATCTCCTAAGTGAGGCAGTAAGCATAGGCAATGGTATAAGTGGCGCCTTACCTATCGCCTATGTTGATATAGGCAGCACCTAAGCCATCGCCTATATTGACATAGGCGGTGCCTAACCTATCGTAAAATTAAGCCAGTGAGCATAGGCAATGGTATAAGCGGCACCTAACCTATCTCCTATGTTGATATAGGCGGTGCCTAAGCCATCGCCTATGTTGACAAAGGCGGCACCTAGCCTATCGTCTAAGTAAGGCCGTGAGCATAGGTAATGGTATAAGTGGCGCCTAACCTATCTCCAATGTTGATGTAGGTGGCTCCTATGGAATCTCCTATGTTGACATAGGCGGCGCCTAACCTATCTCCTAAGTGAGGCGGTAAGCATAGGCAATGGTATAAGAGGTGCCTAACCTATCTCCTATGTTGATATAGGCGACACCTATACCATTGACTATGATGGTATAGGCGGCACCTAACCACTCGCCTAAGTAAGAAAGTAAGCATAGGTAATGGTATAAGCGGTGCCTAACCAATCGCCAATGTTGATATAGGTGGCGCCTATGGCATTGGTCATGTTTACACAGGCGACGTCTAACCTATCGCCGAAGTGAGGCAGCGAGCTTGGGCAATGGTATAAGCGGCGCCTAACCTATCGCCTATGTTGCAATACGTGGCGCCTAAGCCATTGCCTATGTTTATATATGCGGAACCTAACCTATCACCTAAGTGAGGCAGTAAGCATAGGCAATGGTATAAGCGGCCCCTAACCTGTCGCCTATGTTGATATAGGCGTCCTCTAGTCCATCACATATGTTGACATAGGCGGCACCTAACCTATATCCTAAGTGAGGCAGTGAGCATAGGTAATGGTATAAACGACGCCTAACGTATCGCCTATGTTTATATAGGTGGCGCTTATGGCATCGCCTATGTTTGCATAGGCGGCGCCTAACCTATCGCCTAAGTGAGGCAGCGAGCATAGGCAATGGTATAAGCGACGCCTAACCTATCGGCCATGTTGATATACGTGGCGCCTAAGCCATCGCTTATGTTTATATAGGCGGCGGATAACCTATCGCGTAAGTGAGGCAGTAAGCATAGGCAATGGTATAAGCGGCGCCTAACCTAACGCCTATGTTGATATAGGCGGCGCCTAAGCTATCCCTTATGTTGACATTGGCGGCACCTATCCTATCGTCTAAGTAAGGTAGTGAGCATAGGTAATGGTATAAGAGGCGCCTAACCTATCGCCAATGATGATATAGGTAGCACCTATGGCAGATCCTATGTTTACATAGGCGGTGCCTAACCTATCGCCTTAGTGAGACAGCAAGCATAGGCAATGGTATAAGCGGCGCCTAACCTATCGCCTATGTTGATATAGGCATCCCCTAAGCTATCGACTATGTTGACATAGGCGGTGCCTAACCTATCTCCTAAGTGAGGTGGTAAGCATAGGCAATGGTATAAGCGGCACCTAACTTGTCACCTATGTTGATTTAGGCGGCACCTAATCCATCGACTATGTTGATAAAGGCTGCACCTAATCTATCGCCTAAGCAAGGATGTGAGCATAGGTAATGGTATAAGCGGAGCCTAACCTATCGCCTATGTTGATATAGGTGGCGCCTATGGCATTGCTTATGTTTACATAGGCGGCGTATAACCTATCGCCTAAGTGAGGAAGCGAGCATAGGCAATGGTATATGCGGCGCCTAACCTATCGCCTATGTGAGGCAGTGAGCATAGGCAATGGAATAAGCGGCGCCTAACCTATCTCCTATGTTGATATAGGCGGAGCCTAAGCCATCACCTATGTTGACATAGGCGGTGCCTAACATATAGCCTAATTGAGGCAGTGAGCATAGGCAATGGTATAAGCAGCGCCTAACCTATCGCCAATGTTGATATAGGTGGCGCCTAAGCCATCACCTATGGTGACATAGGCGGATCCTAACCTATCACCTATGTGAGGCAGTGAGCATAGGCAATGGTATAAGCGGCGCCTACCTTATCGCCCATGTTGATATAGGCGACGCCTAAGCCATCGCCTATGTTGACATAGGGGGCACCTAACCTATCGCCTAAGTGAGGCGGTGAGCATAGGCAATGGGATAAGCCGCGCCTAACCTATCGACTATTTGGTATAGGCGGCGCCTAATCCATCGACTATGTTGACATAGACGACACCTAACCTATCGCCTAATTAAGGTAGTGAGAATAGGTAATGGTATAAGCGGCGCCTAACCTATCGTCTATGTTAATATAGGTGGCGCCTATGGCATCGCTTATGTTAACATAGACGGAGCCTAACCTATCGCCTAAGTGAGGAAGCGAGCATAGGCAATGGTTTAAGCGGTGCCTAACTAATCTCCTATATTGATATACATGGTGCCTAAGCCATTGCCTATGTTAATATATGCGACGCCTAACCTATCTCCTAAGTGAGGCAGTAAGCATAGGCAATGGTATAAGTGGCGCCTTACCTATCGCCTATGTTGATATAGGCAGCACCTAAGCCATCGCCTATATTGACATAGGCGGTGCCTAACCTATCGTAAAATTAAGCCAGTGAGCATAGGCAATGGTATAAGCGGCACCTAACCTATCTCCTATGTTGATATAGGCGGTGCCTAAGCCATCGCCTATGTTGACAAAGGCGGCACCTAGCCTATCGTCTAAGTAAGGCCGTGAGCATAGGTAATGGTATAAGTGGCGCCTAACCTATCTCCAATGTTGATGTAGGTGGCTCCTATGGAATCTCCTATGTTGACATAGGCGGCGCCTAACCTATCTCCTAAGTGAGGCGGTAAGCATAGGCAATGGTATAAGAGGTGCCTAACCTATCTCCTATGTTGATATAGGCGACACCTATACCATTGACTATGATGGTATAGGCGGCACCTAACCACTCGCCTAAGTAAGAGAGTAAGCATAGGTAATGGTATAAGCGGTGCCTAACCAATCGCCAATGTTGATATAGGTGGCGCCTATGGCATTGGTCATGTTTACACAGGCGACGTCTAACCTATCGCCGAAGTGAGGCAGCGAGCTTGGGCAATGGTATAAGCGGCGCCTAACCTATCGCCTATGTTGCAATACGTGGCGCCTAAGCCATTGCCTATGTTTATATATGCGGAACCTAACCTATCACCTAAGTGAGGCAGTAAGCATAGGCAATGGTATAAGCGGCCCCTAACCTGTCGCCTATGTTGATATAGGCGTCCTCTAGTCCATCACATATGTTGACATAGGCGGCACCTAACCTATATCCTAAGTGAGGCAGTGAGCATAGGTAATGGTATAAACGGCGCCTAACGTATCGCCTATGTTTATATAGGTGGCGCTTATGGCATCGCCTATGTTTGCATAGGCGGCGCCTAACCTATCGCCTAAGTGAGGCAGCGAGCATAGGCAATGGTATAAGCGACGCCTAACCTATCGGCCATGTTGATATACGTGGCGCCTAAGCCATCGCTTATGTTTATATAGGCGGCGGATAACCTATCGCGTAAGTGAGGCAGTAAGCATAGGCAATGGTATAAGCGGCGCCTAACCTAACGCCTATGTTGATATAGGCGGCGCCTAAGCTATCCCTTATGTTGACATTGGCGGCACCTATCCTATCGTCTAAGTAAGGTAGTGAGCATAGGTAATGGTATAAGAGGCGCCTAACCTATCGCCAATGATGATATAGGTAGCACCTATGGCAGATCCTATGTTTACATAGGCGGTGCCTAACCTATCGCCTTAGTGAGACAGCAAGCATAGGCAATGGTATAAGCGGCGCCTAACCTATCGCCTATGTTGATATAGGCATCCCCTAAGCTATCGACTATGTTGACATAGGCGGTGCCTAACCTATCTCCTAAGTGAGGTGGTAAGCATAGGCAATGGTATAAGCGGCACCTAACTTGTCGCCTATGTTGATTTAGGCGGCACCTAATCCATCGACTATGTTGATAAAGGCTGCACCTAATCTATCGCCTAAGCAAGGATGTGAGCATAGGTAATGGTATAAGCGGAGCCTAACCTATCGCCTATGTTGATATAGGTGGCGCCTATGGCATTGCTTATGTTTACATAGGCGGCGTATAACCTATCGCCTAAGTGAGGAAGCGAGCATAGGCAATGGTATATGCGGCGCCTAACCTATTGCCTATGTTGATATATGTGGCGCCTGAGCCATTGCCTATGTTTATATATGTGGCGCCTAACATATCGCCTATCTGAGACAGTAATCATAGGCAATGGTAAAAGTGGCGCCTAACCTGTCGCCTATGTTGATATACGCAGCGTCTAATCCATCGCATATGTTTACATAGGCGGCACCTAACCTATCTCCTAAGTGAGGCAGTGAGCATAGGTAATGGTATAAGCGGTACCTAACCTATCGCCTATGTGGATATAGGTGGCGCTTATGGCATCGCCTATGTTTACATAGGCGGCGCCTAACCTCTCGCCTAAGTGAGGCAGTAAGCATAGGCAATGGTATAAGCGGTTCCTAACCTATCGCCTATGCTGATATAAACGACGCCTAAGACATCGCCTATGTTGACATAGTCGGTGCATAACCTAAATCCTAATTGTGGCAGTGAGCATAGGAAATGGTATAAGCGGCTCCTAGCCTATAGCCTATGTTGATATAGGTGGCGCCTAATCCATCACCTATGTTGACATAGACGGAGCATAACCTATTACCTATGTTAGGCAGTGAGAGTTGGAAATGGTATAACCAGCGCCTAACCAATTGCCTATGTTGATATAGGCAACGCCTAGTCCATTGCCTATGTTGATAGAGGCGACGCCTAACCTATAACCTATGTGAGGCAGTGAGCATAGGCAATGGTATAAGCGACACCTAACTTATTGCCTATGTTGACATAGGCGGCGCCTAACCTATCGCCTATGTTGATATAGGCAGCACCATATCCATTACCTATGTTAACATAGGCGGTGCCTAACCTATCGCCTAAGTGAGGCAGTAAGCATAGACAATGGTATAAGAGGCGCCTAACCTATCACCTATATTTATATAGGAGGCACCTAAGCCATCGCCTAAGTGAGGCAGTTAGCATAGGCAATGGTATAAACGGTGCCTAACCTATCGCCTAATCGATCGCCTATGTTGACATAGGCGGCGCCTAATCTATCTCCTAAGTGAGGCGGTGAGCATAGGCAATGGTATAAGCGGCGCCTAACCTGTCGCCTATGTTGGTATAGGCGGCACCTAATCCATCAACAATGTTGACATAGGCGGCACCTAACCTATCTCCTAAGTGAGGCAGTTAGCATAGGTAATGGTATAAGCGGCACCTAACCTATCGCCTATGTTGATATACGTGGTGCCTAAGCCATTTCCTATGTTTATATATGCGGAGCCTAACCTATTGCCTAAGTAAGGCAGTAAGCATAGGAAATGGTATAAGCGGCGCCTAACCTATGGCCTATGTTGATATAGGCGGCGCCTAAGCCATCGCCTATGCTGATGTAGGTGGTGCCTAACCTATTGCGTAATTGAGGCAATAAGCATAGGCAATGGTATAAGAGCACCTAACCTATCTCCTATGTTGATATAGGCGGCGCCTAAGCCATCGCCTATATTGACATAGGCGGCACCTAACCTATTGCCTAAGTGAGGCAGTGAGCATAGGTAATTGTATAAGCGGCGCCTAAACAATCGGCTATTTTGATATAGGTGGCGCCTATGGAATCTCCTATGTTTACATACGGAACGCCTAACCTATTGCCTTAGTGAGGCAGCAAGCATAGGCAATGGTATAAGCGACGCCTAACCTATCGCCTATATTGATATTGGCGGCGCCTAAGCGATCGCCTATGTTGACATTGTCGGCGCCTAACCTATCGCCTAAGTGAGTCGGTGAGAATAGGAAATGGTATAAGCGGCGCCTAACCTGTCGCCTATGTTGATATAGGCGGCACCTAACCTATCGCCTATGTTGACATAGGTGGTGCTTATGGCATCGCTTATGTTTACATAGGCAGAGCTTAACCTATCTCCTAAGTGAGGCAGGGAGCATAGGCAATGGTATAAGCGGCGCCTAACCTATCACCTATGTTGACGTACGTGGTGCCTAAGCCATTGCCTATGTTAATATATGCGGCGCCTAACCTATCGCCTAAGTGAGGTAGTAAGCATAGGCAATGGTATAAGCGGCCCCTAACCTGTCGCCAATATTGATAATGGCGGTGCCTATTCCATCGCATATGTTGACATAGGCGGCACCTAACCTATTGCCTAAGGCAGTGAGCATTGGTAAAGGTATAAGCGGCGCCTAACCTATCGCCTATGTTGATATAGGCGGCGCCTAAGCCATCGTCTATGTTGACTTAGGCGGCACCTAGCCTATCGCCTTAGTGAGGCAGTGAGCATAGGCATAAGTATAAGTGGCTCCTAATGTATCGCTTATGTTGATATAGGCGATGCCTAATCGATCGCCTATGTTGACATAGGCGGCGCCTAACCTATAGCCTATGTGAGGCAGTGAGCATAGGCTATGGTATAAGCGGAGCCTAACCTATCGCCTATGTTGATATAGGCGGCGCCTATGCCATCGCCTATGTTGACATAGGCGGCAGCTAACCTATCGCCTAACTAAGAAAGTGAGCTTAGGCAGTGGTATAAGAGGTGCCTAACCTATCGCCTATGTTGATATAGGCAGCGCCTAAGACATCGTCTATGTTGACTTAGGCGGCGCCTAACCTATCGCCTAAGTCAGGCAGTGAGCATAGGCATAAGTATAAGTGGCTCCTAATGTATCGCTTATGTTGATATAGGCGGTGCCTAATCCATCACCTATGTTGACATAGGCGGCGCCTAACCTATCGTCTAAGTGAGGCAGTGAGCATAGGAAATGGTATAAGCGGCGCCTAACCTATCGCCTATGTTGATATAGGCGGTGCCTAACCTATCACCTATGTTGGTATAGGCGGCACCTAATCCATCGCCTACGTTAGGCAGTGAGCATAGTCAATGGTATAAGCGGCACCTAACCTATCGCCTATGTTGATATAGGCGGCGCCTAAGCGATCGCCTATGTTGACATAGGCGGCGCCTAACCTATCCGCTAAGTGAGGCGGTGAGCATAGGCAATGGTACAAGAGGCGCCTAACCTGTCGCCTATGTTGATATAGGCGGTGCCTAAGCCATTGCCTATGTTGACATAGACGGAGCCTAACATATCGCCTATGTGAGGCAGTGAGCATAGAAAATGGAATAAGCGGCACCTAACCTATCACCTATGTGAGGCAGTGAGCATAGGAAATGGAATAAGAGGCGCCTAACCTATTGCCTATGTTGATATAGGCGAAGCCTAAGCCATCTCCTATGTTGACATAGGCGGCGCCTAACCTGTCACCTAATAGAAGCAGTGAGGATAAGCAATGGTATAAGCGGTGCCTAACCTATCGCCTAATTGAAGCAGTGAGGATAGGCAATGGTATAAGCGGCGCCTAACCTATCGCCTATGTTTATATAGGCGGGTCCATAGCCATCGCTAATGTTGACATAGGAGGTGCCTAACCTGTCGCCTATGTTGATATAGGCGGCACCTATCTTATCGCCTATGTTGACATAGGTGGTGCTTATGGCATCGCTTATGTTCACATAGGCAGAGCTTAACCTATCTCCTAAGTGAGGCAGCGAGCATAGGCAATGGTATAAGCGGCGCCTAACCTATCACCTATGTTGACATACGTGACGCCTAAGCCATTGCCTATGTTAATATATGCGGCGCCTAACCTATCGCCTAAGTGAGGCAGTAAGCATAGGCAATGGTATAAGCGGCCCATAACCTGTCGCCAATGTTGATAAAGGCGGCGCCTAATCCATCGCATATGTTGACATAGGCGGCAACTAACCTATTGCCTAAGGCAGTGAGCATTGGTAAAGGTATAAGCGGCGCCTAACCTATCGCCTATGTTGATATAGGCGGCGCCTAAGCCATCGTCTATGTTGACTTAGGCGGCCCCTAGCCTATCCCCTTAGTTAGGCAGTGAGCATAGGCATAAGTATAAGTGGCTCCTAATCTATCGCTTATATTGATATAGGCGGTGCCTAATCGATCGCCTATGTTGACATAGGAGGCGCCTAACCTATAGCATATGTGAGGCAGTGAGCATAGGCAATGGTATAAGCGGAGCCTAACCTATCGCCTATGTTTATATAGGCGACGCCTAAGCCATCGCCTATGTTGACATAGGCGGCAGCTAACCTATCGCCTAACTGAGGTAGTGAGCTTAGGCAGTGGTATAAGCGGCGCCTAACCTATCGCCTATGTTGATATAGGCAGCGCCTAAGACATCGTCTATGTTGACTTAGGCGGTGCCTAACCTATCGCCTAAGTCAGGCAGTGAGCATAGGCATAAGTATAAGTGGCTCCTAATGTATCGCTTATGTTGATATAGGCGGTGCCTAATCCATCGCCTATGTTGACTTAGGCGGCGCCTAACCTATCGTCTAAGTGAGGCAGTGAGCATAGGAAATGGTATAAGCGGCGCCTAACCTATCGCCTATGTTGATATAGGCGGTGCCTAACCTATCACCTATGTTGGTATAGGTGGCACCTAAGCCATCACCTATGTTAGGCAGTGAGCATAGTCAATGCTATAATCGGCGCCTAACCTATCACCTATGTTGATATAGGCGGCGCCTAAGCGATCGCCTATGTTGACATAGGCGGCGCCTAACCTATCCCCTAAGTGAGGCGGTGAGCATAGGCAATGGTATAAGCGGTGCCTAACCTGTCGCCTATGTTGATATAGGCGGTGCCTAAGCCATTGCCTTTGTTGACAAAGACGGAGCCTAACCTATCGCCTATGTGAGGCAGTGAGCATAGGAAATGGAATAAGCAGCACCTAACCTATCGCCTATGTGAGGCAGTGAGCATAGGAAATGGAATAAGAGGAGCCTAACCTATTGCCTATGTTGATATAGGCGAAGCCTAAGCCATCGCCTATGTTGACATAGGCGGTGCCTAACCTATCGCCTAATTAAAGCAGTGAGGATAGGCAATGGTATAAGCGGCGCCTAACCTATCGCCTATGTTTATATAGGCGGGTCCATAGCCATCGCTAATGTTGACATAGGCGGTGCCTAACCTATCGCCTAATTGAGGCAGTGAGCATAGACAATGGTATAAGTGGCGCCTAACCTATCACCTATGTTGATATAGGCGGCTCCTAAGCCATCACCTAAGTGAAACAGTGAGTATAGGCAATGGTATAACTTGTGCCTCACCTATCGCCTATGTTGATATAGGCGGTGCCAAAGAGATCGCCTATGTTGACATAGGCGGTGCCTAACCTATCGCCTAAGTGAGGCGGTGAGCACAGGCAAATGTATAAGCGGCGCCTAACCTATCTCCTATGTTGTTATAGGCGGCGGCTAATCCATCTCATATGTTGACATATGTTTGACCTAACCTATATAGCCGACACCTAACCTAGCGCCTGAGTGAGGCAGTGAGCATAGGTAATGTTATAAGCGACGCCTAACCCATCGCCAATGTTGATATAAGTGGAGCCTATGGCATCGCCTATGTTTACATAGGCGGCGCCTAACCTATCTCCTAAGTAAGGCAGCAAGCATAGGCAATGGTATATGCGTTGCCTAACCTATTGCCTATGTTTATATACGTGGTGCCTAATCCATCGCCTATGGTTATATAGGCGGCGGCTAACCTATCGCCTAAGTGAGGCAGTACACATAGGCATTGGTATAAGCGGAGCCTAACCTAACGCCTATGTTGATATTGGCGGCGCCTAAGCCATCGCCTATGTTGACGTAGGCGGTGCCTAACCGATCTCCTAATTCAGGAAGTCAGCATAGGGAATCGTATAAGCGGCGCCTAAGCCATTCCCTATATTGACATAGACGGAGCCTAACCTATCGCCTATGTGAGGCAGTGAGCATAGGAAATGGTATAAGCCACGCCTAACCGTTCTCTTATGTTGATATAGGCGACGCCTAAGCCATCGCCTATGTTGACATAGGCGACGCCTAACCTATCGCCTAAGTGAGGAAGTGAGCATAGGCAATGGTATAAGCGGGGCCTAACCTATCTCCTATGTTGATATAGGCGGCGCCTAAGCCATCACCTATGTTGACATAAGAGGCACCTAACCTATCGCCTAAGTGAGGCATTGAGCATAGGAAATAGTATTAGCGGCGCCTAACCTATCGCTTATGTTGATATAGGCAGCGCCTAACCTATCGCCTTTGTTGACATAGGCGGCGCCTAACCAATTACCTAAGAGAGAATAGGCAATGGTATTAGCGGTGCCTAAGCTATCTCCTTTGTTAACATAGGCGGCGCCTAACCTATGCACTAAGTGAGGCAGTGAGCATAGGCAATGGTATAAGCGGCACCTAACCTATCACCTATGTTAATATAGGCGGCGCCTAAACCATCGCCTATGATGACATAGGCGGCGCCTAACCTATCGCCTAAGTGAGGCGGTGAGCATAGGCAGTGGTATAAGCGGCGCCTAACCTATCGCCCATGTTGATATAGGCGGTGCCTAAGCCATTGCCTATGTTGACATAGACGGAGCCTAACCTATCGCCTATGAGAGGCAGTGAGCATAGGAAATGGAATAAGCGGAACCTAACCTATCGCCTATGTGAGGCAGTGAGCATAGGAAATGGAATAAGAGGCGCCTAACCTATTGCCTATGTTGATATAGGCGAAGCCTAAGCCATCACCTATGTTGACATAGGCGGCGCCTAACCTATCACCTAATAGAAGCAGTGAGGATAGGCAATGGTATAAGCGGTGCCTAACCTATCGCCTAATTGAAGCCGTGAGGATAGGCAATGGTATAAACGGCGCCTAACCTATCGCCTATGTTTATATAGGCGGGTCCATAGCCATCGCTAATGTTGACATAGGCGGTGCCTAACCTGTCGCCTATGTTGATATAGGCGGCACCTAACCTATCGCCTATGTTGACATAGGTGGTGCTTATGGCATCGCTTATGTTTACATAGGCAGAGCTTAACCTATCTCCTAAGTGAGGAAGCGAGCATAGGCAATGGTATAAGCGGCGCCTAACCTATCACCTATGTTGACATACGTGGCGCCTAAGCCATTGCCTATGTTAATATATGCGGCACCTAACCTATCGCCTAAGTGAGGCAGTAAGCATAGGCAATGTTATAAGCGGCCCCTAAACTGTCGCCAATATTGATAAAGGCGGCGCCTAATCCATCGCATATGTTGACATAGGCGGCACCTAACCTATTGCCTAAGGCAGTGAGCATTGGTAAAGGTATAAGCGGCGCCACACCTATCGCCTATGATGATATAGGCGGCGCCTAAGACATCGTCTATGTTGACTTAGGCGGCCCCTATCCTATCGCCTTAGTGAGGCAGTGAGCATAGGCATAAGTATTAGTGGCTCCTAATCTATCGCTTATGTTGATATAGGCGATGCCTAATCGATCGCCTATGTTGACATAGGCGGCGCCTAACTTATAGCCTATGTGAGGCAGTGAGCATAGGCAATGGTATAAGCGGAGCCTAACCTATCGCCTATGTTGATATAGGCGGCGCCTAAGCCATCGCCTATGTTGACATAGGCGGCAGCTAACCTATCGCCTAACTGAGGTAGTGAGCTTAGGCAGTGGTATAAGCGGCGCCTAACCTATCGCCTATGTTGATATAGGCAGCGCCTAAGACATCGTCTTTATGACTTAGGCGGCGCCTAACCTATCTCCTAAGTCAGGCAGTGAGCATAGGCATAAGTATAAGTGGCTCCTAATGTATCGCTTATGTTGATATAGGCGGTGCCTAATCCATCGCCTATGTTGACATAGGCGGCGCCTAACCTATCGTCTAAGTGAGGCAGTGAGCATAGGAAATGGTATAAGCGGCGCCTAACCTATCGCCTATGTTGATATAGGCGGTGCCTAACCTATCACCTATGTTGGTATAGGCGGCACCTAAGCCATCGCCTATGTTAGGCAGTGAGCATAGTCAATGGTATAAGCGGCGCCTAACCTATCAGCTATGTTGATATAGGCGGCGCCTAAGCGATCGCCTATGTTGACATAGGCGGCGCCTAACCTATCCCCTAAGTGAGGCGGTGAGCATAGGCAATGGTATAAGCGGCGCCTAACCTGGCGCCTATGTTGATATAGGCGGTGCCTAAGCCATTGCCTATGTTGACATAGACGGAGCCTAACCTATCGCCTATGTGAGGCAGTAAGCATAGGAAATGGAATAAGCGGCACCTAACCTATCGCCTATGTGAGGCAGTGAGCATAGGAAATGGAATAAGAGGCGCCCAACCTATTGCCTAAGTTGATATAGGCGAAGCCTAAGCCATCGCCTATGTTGACGTAGGCGGCGCCTAAACTATCACCTAATAGATGCAGTGAGGATAGGCAATGGTATAAGCGGTGCCTAACCTATCGCCTAATTGAAGCAGTGAGGATAGGCAATGGTATAAGCGGCGCCTAACCTATCGCCTATGTTTAATAGGCGGGTCCATAGCCATCGCTAATGTTGACATAGGCGGTGCCTAACCTATCGCCTAATTGAGGCAGTGAGCATAGACAATGGTATAAGTGGCGCCTAACCTATCACCTATGTTGATATAGGCGGCTACTAAGCCATCACCTAAGTGAGACAGTGAGTATAGGCAATGGTATAACTTGTGCCTAACCTATCGCCTATGTTGATATAGGCGGTGCCTAAGAGATCACCTATGTTGACATAGGCGGCACCTATGTTGAGATAGGCGGCGCCTAACCTATCGCCTAAGTGAGGCGGTGAGCATAGGCAAATGTATAAGCGGCGCCTAACCTATCTCCTATGTTGTTATAGGCGGCCCCTAATCCATCTCATATGTTGACATATGTTGGACCTAACCTATATAGCCGAAACCTAACCTAGCGCCTGAGTGAGGCAGTGAGCATAGGTAATGTTATAAGCGACGCCTAACCCATCGCCAATGTTGATATAAGTGGAGCCTATGGCATCGCCTATGTTTACATAGGCAGCGCCTAACCTATCTCCTAAGTAAGGCAGCAAGCATAGGCAATGGTATATGCGTCGCCTAACCTATCGCCTATGTTGATATACGTGGTGCCTAAGCCATCGCCTATGGTTATATAGGCGGCGGCTAACCTATCGCCTAAGTGAGGGAGTACACATAGGCAATGGTATAAGCGGAGCCTAACCTAACGCCTATATTGATATTGGCGGCGCTTATGCCATCGCCTATGTTGACGTAGGCGGTGCCTAACCGATCTCCTAATTCAGGAAGTCAGCATAGGGAATCATATAAGCGGCGCCTAAGCCATTCCCTATATTGACATAGACGGAGCCTAACCTATCGCCTATGTGAGGTAGTGAGCATAGGAAATGGTATAAGCCACGCCTAACCTTTTGCTTATGTTGATATATGCGACGCCTAAGCCATCGCCTATGTTGACATAGGCGACGCCTAACCTATCGCCTAAGTGAGAAAGTGAGCATAGGCAATGGTATAAGCGGGGCCTAACCTATCTCCTATGTTGATATAGGCGGCGCCTAAGCCATCACCTATGTTGACATAAGAGGCACCTAACCTATCGCCTAAGTGAGGCATTGAGCATAGGAAATAGTATTAGCGGCGCCTAACCTATCGCTTATGTTGATATAGGCAGCGCCTAACCTATCGCCTTTGTTGACATAGGCGGCGCCTAACCAAATGCCTAAGAGAGAATAGGCAATGGTATTAGCGGTGCCTAAGCTATCTCCTTTGTTGACATAGGCGGCGCCTAACCTATGCACTAAGTGAGGCAGTGAGCATAGGCAATGGTATAAGCGGCGCCTAACCTATCACCTATGTTAATATAGGCGGCGCCTAAACCATCGCCTATGATGACATAGGCGGCGCCTAACCTATCGCCTAAGTGAGGTGGTGAGCATAGGCAATGGTATAAGCGGCGCCTAACCTGGTGCCTATGTTGATATAGGCGGTGCCTAAGCCATTGCCTATGTTGACATAGACGGAGCCTAACCTATCGCCAATGTGAGGCAGTGAGCATAGGAAATGGAATAAGCGGAACCTAACCTATCGCCTATGTGAGGCAGTGAGCATAGGAAATGGAATAAGAGGCGCCTAACCTATTGCCTATGTTGATATAGGCGAAGCCTAAGCCATCGCCTATGCTGACATAGGCGGCGCCTAACCTATCACCTAATAGAAGCAGTGAGGATAGGCAATGGTATAAGCGGTGCCTATCCTATCGCCTAATTGAAACAGTGAGGATAGGCAATGGTATAAGCGGCGCCTAACCTATCGCCTATGTTTATATAGGCGGGTCCATAGCCATCGCTAATGTTGACATAGGCGGTGCCTAACCTGTCGCCTATGTTGATATAGGCGGCACCTAACCTATCGCCTATGTTGACATAGGTGGTGCTTATGGCATCGCTTATGTTACCATAGGCAGAGCTTAACCTATCTCCTAAGTGAGGCAGCGAGCATAGGCAATGGTATAAGCGGCGCCTAACCTATCACCTATGTTGACATACGTGGCGCCTAAGCCATTGCCTATGTTAATATATGCGGCGCCTAACCTATCGCCTAAGTGAGGCAGTAAGCATAGGCAATGGTATAAGCAGCCCCTAACCTGTCGCTAATGTTGATAAAGGCGGCGCCTAATCCATCGCATATGTTGACATAGGCGGCACCTAACCTATTGCCTAAGGCAGTGAGCATTGGTAAAGGTATAAGCGACGCCTAACCTATCGCCTAAGTTGATATAGGCGGCGCCTAAGCCATCATCTATGTTGACTTAGGCGGCCCCTAGCCTATCGCCTTAGTGAGGCAGTGAGCATAGGCATAAGTATAAGTGGCTCCTAATCTATCGCTTATGTTGATATAGGCGGTGCCTAATCGATCGCCTATGTTGACATAGGCGGCGCCTAACCTATAGCCTATGTGAGGCAGTGAGCATAGGCAATGGTATAAGCAGAGCCTAACCTATCGCCTATGTTGATATAGGCGGCGCCTAAGCCATCGCCTATGTTGACATAGGCGGCAGCTAACCTATCGCCTAACTGAGGTAGTAAGCTTAGGCAGTGGTATAAGCGGCGCCTAACCTATCGCCTATGTTGATATAGGCAGCGCCTAAGACATCGTCTTTATGACTTAGGCGGCGCCTAACCTATCGCCTAAGTCAGGCAGTGAACATAGGCATAAGTATAAGTGGCTCCTAATGTATCGCTTATGTTGATATAGGCGGTGCCTAATCCATCGCCTATGTTGACATAGGCGGCGCCTAACCTATCGTCTAAGTGTGGTAGTGAGCATAGGAAATGGTATAAGCGGCGCCTAACCTATCGCCTATGTTGATATAGGCGGTGCCTAACCTATCACCTATGTTGGTATAGGCGGCACCTAACCTATCGCCTATGTGAGGTAGTGAGCATAGGAGATGGTATAAGCCACGCCTAACCTTTTGCTTATGTTGATATATGCGACGCCTAAGCCATCGCCTATGTTGACATAGGCGACGCCTAACCTATCGCCTAAGTGAGAAAGTGAGCATAGGCAATGGTATAAGCGGGGCCTAACCTATCTCCTATGTTGATATAGGCGGCGCCTAAGCCATCACCTATGTTGACATAAGAGGCACCTAACCTATCGCCTAAGTGAGGCATTGAGCATAGGAAATAGTATTAGCGGCGCCTAACCTATCGCTTATGTTGATATAGGCAGCGCCTAACCTATCGCCTTTGTTGACATAGGCGGCGCCTAACCAAATGCCTAAGAGAGAATAGGCAATGGTATTAGCGGTGCCTAAGCTATCTCCTTTGTTGACATAGGCGGCGCCTAACCTATGCACTAAGTGAGGCAGTGAGCATAGGCAATGGTATAAGCGGCGCCTAACCTATCACCTATGTTAATATAGGCGGCGCCTAAACCATCGCCTATGATGACATAGGCGGCGCCTAACCTATCGCCTAAGTGAGGTGGTGAGCATAGGCAATGGTATAAGCGGCGCCTAACCTGGTGCCTATGTTGATATAGGCGGTGCCTAAGCCATTGCCTATGTTGACATAGACGGAGCCTAACCTATCGGCAATGTGAGGCAGTGAGCATAGGAAATGGAATAAGCGGAACCTAACCTATCGCCTATGTGAGGCAGTGAGCATAGGAAATGGAATAAGAGGCGCCTAACCTATTGCCTATGTTGATATAGGCGAAGCCTAAGCCATCGCCTATGTTGACATAGGCGGCGCCTAACCTATCACCTAATAGAAGCAGTGAGGATAGGCAATGGTATAAGCGGTGCCTATCCTATCGCCTAATTGAAACAGTGAGGATAGGCAATGGTATAAGCGGCGCCTAACCTATCGCCTATGTTTATATAGGCGGGTCCATAGCCATCGCTAATGTTGACATAGGCGGTGCCTAACCTGTCGCCTATGTTGATATAGGCGGCACCTAACCTATCGCCTATGTTGACATAGGTGGTGCTTATGGCATCGCTTATGTTTACATAGGCAGAGCTTAACCTATCTCCTAAGTGAGGCAGCGAGCATAGGCAATGGTATAAGCGGCGCCTAACCTATCACCTATGTTGACATACGTGGCGCCTAAGCCATTGCCTATGTTAATATATGCGGCGCCTAACCTATCGCCTAAGTGAGGCAGTAAGCATAGGCAATGGTATAAGCAGCCCCTAACCTGTCGCTAATGTTGATAAAGGCGGCGCCTAATCCATCGCATATGTTGACATAGGCGGCACCTAACCTATTGCCTAAGGCAGTGAGCATTGGTAAAGTTATAAGCGACGCCTAACCTATCGCCTAAGTTGATATAGGCGGCGCCTAAGCCATCATCTATGTTGACTTAGGCGGCCCCTAGCCTATCGCCTTAGTGAGGCAGTGAGCATAGGCATAAGTATAAGTGGCTCCTAATCTATCGCTTATGTTGATATAGGCGGTGCCTAATCGATCGCCTATGTTGACATAGGCGGCGCCTAACCTATAGCCTATGTGAGGCAGTGAGCATAGGCAATGGTATAAGAAGAGCCTAACCTATCGCCTATGTTGATATAGGCGGCGCCTAAGCCATCGCCTATGTTGACATAGGCGGTAGCTAACCTATCGCCTAACTGAGGTAGTAAGCTTAGGCAGTGGTATAAGTGGCGCCTAACCTATCGCCTATGTTGATATAGGCAGCGCCTAAGACATCGTCTTTATGACTTAGGCGGCGCCTAACCTATCGCCTAAGTCAGGCAGTGAACATAGGCCTAAGTATAAGTGGCTCCTAATGTATCGCTTATGTTGATATAGGCGGTGCCTAATCCATCGCCTATGTTGACATAGGCGGCGCCTAACCTATCGTCTAAGTGTGGTAGTGAGCATAGGAAATGGTATAAGCGGCGCCTAACCTATCGCCTATGTTGATATAGGCGGTGCCTAACCTATCACCTATGTTGGTATAGGCGGCACCTAAGCCATCGCCTATGTTAGGCAGTGAACATAGTCAATGGTATAAGCGGTGCCTAACCTATCACCTATATTGATATAGGCGGCGCCTAAGCGATCGCCTATGTTGACATAGGCGGCGCCTATCCTATCCCCTAAGTGAGGCGGTGAGCATAGGCAATGGTATAAGCGGCGCCTAACCTTGCGCCTATGTTGATATAGGCGGTGCCTAAGCCATTGCCTATGTTGACATAGACGGAGCCTAACCTATCGCGTATGTGAGGTAGTGATCATAGGAAATGGAATAAGCGGCACCTAACCTATCGCCTATGTGAGGCAGTGAGCACAAGAAATGGAATAAGAGGCGCCCAACCTATTGCCTAAGTTGATATAGGCGAAGCCTAAGCCATCGCCTATGTTTACGTAGGCGGCGCCTAACCTATCACCTAATAGAAGCAGTGAGGATAGGCAATGGTATAAGCGGTGCCTAACCTATCGCCTAATTGAAGCAGTGAGGATAGGCAATGGTATAAGCGGCGCCTAACCTATCGCCTATGTTTATATAGGCGGGTCCATAGCCATCGCTAATGTTGACATAGGCGGTGCCTAACATATCGCCTAATTGAGGCAGTGAGCATAGACAATGGTATAAGTGGCGCCTAACCTATCACCTATGTTGATATAGGCAGCTCCTAAGCCATCACCTAAGTGAGACAGTGAGTATAGGCAATGGTATAACTTGTGCCTAACCTATCGCCTATGTTGATATAGGCGGTGCCTAAGAGATCACCTATGTTGACATAGGCGGCGCCTAACCTATCGCCTAAGTGAGGTGGTGAGCATAGGCAAATGTATAAGCGGCGCCTAACCTATCTCCTATGTTGTTATAGGCGGCGCCTAATCCATCTCATATGCTGACATATGTTGGACCTAACCTATATAGCCGACACCTAACCTAGCGCCTGAGTGAGGCAGTGAGCATAGGTAATGTTATAAGCGACGCCTAACTCATCGCCAATGTTGATATAAGTGGAGCCTATGGCATCGCCTATGTTTACATAGGCGGCGCCTAACCTATCTCCTAAGTAAGGCAGCAAGCACAGGCAATGGTATATGCGTCGCCTAACCTATCGCCTATGTTGATATACGTGGTGCCTAAGCCATCGCCTATGGTTATATAGGTGGCGGCTAACCTATCACCTAAGTGAGGCAGTACACATAGGCAATGGTATAAGGGAAGCCTAACCTAACGCCTATGTTGATATTGGCGGCGCCTAAGCCATCGCCTATGTTGACGTAGGCGGTGCCTAACCGATCTCCTAATTCAGGAAGTCAGCATAGGGAATCGTATAAGCGGCACCTAAGCCATTCCCTATATTGACATAGACAGAGCCTAACCTATCGCCTATGTGAGGTAGTGAGCATAGGAAATGGTATAAGCCACGCCTAACCTTTCGCTTATGTTGATATAGGCGACGCCTAAGCCATCGCCTATGTTGACATAGGCGACGCCTAACCTATCGCCTAAGTGAGGAAGTGACCACAGGCAATGGTATAAGCGGGGCCTAACCTATCTCCTATGTTGATATAGGCGGCGCCTAACCTATGCACTAAGTGAGGCAGTGAGCATAGGCAATGGTATAAGCAGCGCCTAACCTATCACCTATGTTAATATAGGCGGCGCCTAAACCATCGCCTATGATGACATAGGCGGCGCCTAACCTATCGCCTAAGTGAGGCGGTGAGCATAGACAATGGTATAAGCGGAGCCTAACTTGTCGCCTATGTTGGTATAGGGGGCACCTAATCCATCGACTATGTTGACATAGGAGGCACCTAATATATCGCCTAAATGAGGCAGTGAGCATAGGTACTGGTATAAGCGGCCCCTAACCTATCGTCTATGTTGATATAGGCGGTGCCTAATCCATCGACTATGTTGACATAGGCGGCACCTAATATATCGCCTAAGTGAGGCAGTAAGCATAGGCAATGGCATAAGCGGCCCCTAACCTATCGTCTATGTTGATATTGGCGGCGCCTAAGCCATCGCCTATGTTGACATAGGCGGCGCCTAACCTATCGCCTAAGTGAGGCGGTGAGCATAGGCAATGGTATAAACGGCGCCTAACCAATCGCCTATGTTGATATAGGTGGCGCCTATGGCATCTCCTATATTTACATAGGAGGCGCCTAACTTATCGCCTTTGTGAGGCAGCAAGCATAGGTAATGGTATAAACGACACCTAACCTATCACCTATGTTGATATATGTGGCACCTAAGCGATCACCTATGTTGACATAGGCGGCGCCTAACCTACTCCTAAGTGAGGCGGTGAGCATAGGAAATGGTATAAACGGCACCTAACCTGTCGCCTATGTCGATATAGGCGGCACCTTATCCGTCGACTATGTTGACATTGGCGGCACCTAACCTATCGCCTAAGTGAGGCAGTGAGCATTTGGCAATGGTATAAGCGGCGCCTAACCTATCTCCTATGTTGATATAGGCGGAGCCTAATCCATCGCATATGTTGACATAGGCAGCACCTAACCTATCGCCAAAGTAAGGCAGAGAGCATAGGTAATGGTATAAGCGGCACCTAACCTATCACCTATGTTGATATAGGTGGCGCCTATGGCATCTCCTATATTTACATAAGAGGCGCCTAACCTATCGCCTTAGTGAGGCAGCAACCATAGGCAATGGTATAAGCGGCGCCTATCCTATCGCCTATGTTGATATATGTGGCACCTAAGCGATCGCCTATGTTGACATAGGCGGCGCCGTACCTACTCCTAAGCGAGGCAGTGAGCATAGGTAATGGTATTAGCGGAGCCTAACCTATCGCCTATATTGATATAGGTGGAGCCTATGGCTTCGCTTATGTTTACATAGGCGGCGTCTAACCTATCTCCTAAGTGAGGCAGCGAGCATAGGAAATGGTATAAGCGGCGCCTGACCTATCGCCTATGTACATATAGGTGGCGCCTATGCCATCACCTATGTTGACATCGGCGGCGCCTAACCTATCGACTAAGTGAGGCAGTGAGCATAGACAATGGTATAAGCGGCGCCTAACCTATCACCTATGTTGATATAGGCAGCACCTAAGCCATCGCCTATGTTAGGCAGTGAGCATAGTCATTGGTATAAGAGGCGCCTAACCTATCGCCTATGTTGATATAGGCGGCGCATAAGCGATCGCCTATGTTGACATAGGCGGCGCCTAAACTATCCCCTAACTGAGGCGGTTAGCATTGGCAATGGTATAAGCGGCGCCTAACCTGTTTCCTATGTTGATATAGGCGGTGCCTAAGCCATTGCCTCTATTGACATAGACCGAGCCTAACCTATCGCCAATGTGAGGCAGTGAGCATAGGAAATGGTAAAAGCGGCGCCTAACCTATCGCCTATTTTGATATAGGCGAAGCCTAAGCCATCGCCAATGTTGACATAGGCGGTGCCTAACCTATCTCCTAATTGAAGCAGTCAGGATAGGCAATGGTATAAGCGGCGCCTAACCGTTCTCCTATGTTGATATAAGCGGGTACATAGCCATCGCTAATGTTGACATAGGCGGGTCTAACCTATTGCCTAATTGAGGCAGTGAGCATAGACAATGGTATAAGTGGCGCCTAACCTATCACCTATGTTGATATAGGCGGCACCTAAGCCATCGCCTAAGTGAGACAGTAAGTATAGGCAATGGTATAAGATGTGCCTAACCTATCGCCTATGTTGACATAGGCGGTGCCTAACAGATCGCCTATGTTAACATAGGCGGCTCCTAAACTATCGCCTAAGTGAGGCGGTGAGCATAGGTAAAGGTATAAGCGGCGCCTAACCTATCTCCTATGTTGATATAAGCGGTGCCTCATCCATCTCATATGTTGATATATATGGAACCTAACCTATATAGCCGGCGCCTAACCTAGCCCCTGAGTGAGGCAGTGAGCATAGGTAATGGAATAAGCGACGCCTAACCTATCGCCAATGTTGATATAAGTGGCGCCTATGGCATCGCTTATGTTTACATAGGCGGCGCCTAACCTATCTCCTAAGTATGGCAGCAAGCATAGGCAATGGTATAAGCGGCGCCTAACCTATCGCCTATGTTGATATACGTGGTGCCTAAGCCATCGCCAATATTTATTCAGGCAGCGGCTAACCTATCGCCTATGTGAGGCAGTACGCATAGGAAATGGTATAAGAGGAGCCTAACCTAACGCCTATGTTGATATAGGCGGCGCCTAAGCCATCGCCTATGTTGACGTAGGCGGGGCCTAACCGATCTCCTAATTCAGGAAGTGAGCATAGGCAATCGTATAAGCGGCGCCTAAGCCATTCCCTATATTGACATAGACGGAGCCTAACCTATCGCCTATGTGAGGCAGTAAGCATAGGAAATGGAATAAGCCGCGCCTAACCTTTCGCTTATATTGATATAGGCGACGCCTAAGCGATCGCCGATGTTGACATAGGTGGCGCCTAACCTATCGCCTAAGTAAGGCAGTGAGCATAGGTAATGATATAAGCCACCCCTAACCTATCGCCTATGTTGATATAGGTGGCGCCTATGGCATCTCCTATGTTTACATAGGAGGAGCCTAACCAATCGCCTTAGTGAGGTAGCAAGAATAGGCAATGGTATAAGCGGCGCCTAACCTATCGCCTATGTTGATATAGGTGGCACCTAAGCGATCGCCTATGTTGACATGGGAGCACCTAACCTACTCCTAAGTGAGGCGGTGAGCATAGAAAATGGTATAAACGGAGCCTAACCTGTCTCCTATGTCGATATAGGCGGCACCTAATCCATCGACTATGTTGACATAGGCAGCACCTAACCTATCGCCTAAGTGAGGCAGTGGACATAGGTAATGGTATTAGAGGAGCCTAACCTATCACCTATGTTGATATAGGTGGAGCCTATGGCATCGCATATGTTTACAAAGGCGGCGTCTAACCTATCGCCTAAGTGAGGCAGCGAGCATAGGCAATGGTATAAGCGGCGCCTAACCTATCACCTATGATTACATGAGTGGCACCTAAGCCATTGCTTATGTTTATATATGCAGCGCACAACCTATCGCCTAAGCGAGGCAGTAAGCATAGGCAATGGTATAGGCGGCGCCTAACGTGTCGCCTATGTTAATATAGGCGACGCCTAAGCCATCATCTATGTTATCATAGGGGGCGCCTAACCTATCGCCTAAGTGAGGAGGTGAGCTTAGGCAATGGTATAAGCGGCGCCTAACCTATCGCCTATGTTGATATAGGAGGCGCCTAAACCATTGCCTATTTTAACATTGGTGGCACCTAACCTATCGCTAAAGTGAGGCACTAAGTATAGGCAATGGTATAAGCGGCGCCTAACCTATCGCCTATGTTGATATAGGCAGCGCCTAAGCCATCGCCGATGTTGCCATAGGCGGCGCCTAACGTATCGCCAAAGTGAGGTAGTGAGCATAGATAATGGTATAAGCGGCGCCTAAGCTATCGCCTATGTTGATATAGGAGGCACCTATGCCATCGCCTAATTGAAGCAGTGAGCATAAACAATGGTATATGTGGCGCCTAACCTATCTCCTAAGCGATCACCTATGATGACTTAGGCGGCGCCTAACCTATCGCCTAAGTAAGGTGGTGTGCATAGGCAATGGTATAAGCGGCGCATAACCTATCGCCTATGTTGATATAGGTGGCGCCTAAGCCAGTGCCTATGTTGACATAGACCGAGCCTAACCTATTGCCTAAGTAAGAAAGTGAGCATAGGTAATGGTATAATCGACGCCTATCTATCGCCTATGTTGATATAGGTGGCGCCTAAGCCATCACCTATGTTGACATGGAAGACACCTAACCTATCGCCTAAGTTAGATAGTGATCATAGGTAATGGTATAAGCGACTCTTAACTTATCGCCAATGTTGATATAGGTGGCCCCTATGGCATCGCATATGTTTACATAGGCGGCGCCTAACCTATCGCCTCAGTGTGGCAGCGAGCATAGGCAATGGTATAAGAGGCGCCTAACCTATATCCTATGTTGATATACGTGGCGCCTAAGCCATTGCCTATGTTAATATATGCGGCGCCCAACCTATCGATTAAGTGTGGCAGTAAGCATAGGCAATGGTATAAGCGGCGCCTAACCTATCGCCAATGTTGATATAGGCGGCGCCTAATCCATCGCCTATGTTGACTTAGGTGGTGCCTAACCTATAACCTAATTGAGGAAGTGAGCATAGGCAATGGTATAAGCATCGCCTACCCTATCGCCTATGTTGATATAGGCGGCGCCTAAGCCATCGCCTATATTGACATAGGTGGCACCTAACCTATTGCCTAAGTGAGGTAGTGATCATAGGTAATGGTATAAGCGGCGCTAAACCTATCGCCTATGTTGATATAGGTGGCGCCTATGGCATCTCATATGTTTACATAGGCGGCGCCTAACCTATCTCCTTAGTGAGGAAACAAGCATAGGCAATGGTATAAGCAGCGCCTAACTTATTGCCTATGTTGATATAGGCGGCGCCTAAGCGATCGCCGATGTTGACATAGGCGGCGCCTAACCTATCGCCTAAGTGAGGCGGTGAGAATTGGCAATGGTATAAGCGGCGCCTAACCGGTCGCCTATGTTGATATAGGCGGCGCCTAATCTATCGACTATGTTGACATAGGCGGCGCCTAAACTATCGCCTAAGTGAGGCGGTGAGAATTAGCAATGCTATAAGCGTCGCCTAACCTGTCGCCTATATTGACATAAGTGTCACCTAACCTATCGCTTAAGTGAGGCAGTGAACAAAGGTAATGGTATAAGCGGCGCCTAACCTATCGCCTAAGTGAGGCAGCGAGCATAGGCAATGGTATAAGCGACGCCTAACCTATCGCCTATGTTGACATATGTGGCGCCTAAGCCATTGCCTATGTTTATATATACGGCGCCTAACCTATGACCTAAGTGAGGAATTAAGCACATGCAATGGTATAAGCGGCCCCTAACCTGTCGCCTATGTTGATATAGGCGGTGCCTAATCCATCGCATATGTTGACATAGGCGACACCTAACCTATCCCCTAAGGCAGTGAGCATAGGTAATGGTATAAGCGACACCTAACCTATCGCCTATGTTGATTTAAGTGGCGCCTATGCCATCACCTATGTTTATATAGGTGGCGGCTAACCTATCGCCTAAGTGAGGAAGTAAGCATAGGCAATGGAATATGCGGCGCCTAAACTAACGCCTATCATGATATAGTCGGCCCCTAAGCCATCGCCTGTGTTGACGTAGACGGTGCCTAACCTATCGCCTAATTGAGGCAGTGATCATAGGCAATGGTATAAGCGGCGCCTAACCTATCGCCTTTGTTGATATAGGCGGCGCCTAACCAATTGCCTATGTTGACATAAACGAATCCTAACGTATCGCCTATGTTGAACTAGGCGGCGACTAAGACATCGCCTATGTTGTCATAGGCGGCGCCTAACCAATCGCCTAAGTGAGGCAGTGAGCATAGGTAATGGTTAAGCGGCGCCTAACCTATCGCCTATGTTGATATAGGCAGCACCATTTCCTTGCCTATATTGACATAGGTGGCACCTAACCTATTGCCTAAGTGAGGTAGTGATCATAGGTAATGGTATAAGCGGCGCCTAACCTATCACCTATGTTGATATAGGTGGCGCCTATGGCATCTCCTATGTTTACATAGGCGGTGCCTAACCTATCGCCTTAGTGAGGCAACAAACATAGGCAATGGTATAAGCGGCGCCTAACCTATCGTCTATGTTGATATAAGAGGCGCCTAAGCGATCGCCTAAGTAAGGCAGTGAGCATAGGTAATGATATAAGCAGCCCCTAACCTATCGCCTATGTTGATATAGGTGGCGCCTATGGCATCTCCTATGTTTACATAGGAGGCGCCTAACCAACCGCCTTAGTGAGGTAGCAAGCATAGGCAATGGTATAAGCGACGCCTAACCTATCGCCTATGCTGATATAGGCGGCACCTAAGAGATCCCCTATGTTGACATAGGCGCGCCTAACCTACTCCCAAGTGAGGCGGTGAGCATAGAAAATGGTATAAACGGAGCCTAACCTGTCGCCTATGTCGATATAGGTGGCACCTAATCCATCTACTATGTTGACATAGGCGGCACCTAACCTATCCCCTAAGTGAGGCAGTGGACATAGGTAATGGTATTAGCGGAGCCTAACCTATAACCTATGTTGATATAGGTGGAGCCTATGGCATCGCTTCTGTTTACATAGGTGGCGTCTAACCTATCGCCTAAGTGAGGCAGCGAGCATAGGCAATGGTATAAGCGGCGCCTAACCTATCGCGTATGTTTACATGAGTGGCACCTAAGCCATTGCTTATGTTTATATATGCGGCGCCAAACCTATCGCCTAAGCGAGGCAGTAAGCATAGGCAATGGTATAAGCGGCGCCTAACGTGTCGCCTATGCTATTATAGGCGACGCCTAAGCCATCATCTATGTTAACATAGGCGGCGCCTAACCTATCGCCTAAGTGAGAAGGTGAGCTTAGGCAATTGTATAAGCAGCGCCTAACCTATCGCCTATGTTGATATAGGAGGCGCCTAAACCATTGCCTATGTTACATAGGTGACGCCTAACCTATCGCTAAAATGAGGCACTGAGCATAGGCAATGGTATAAGCAGCGCCTAACCTATCGCCTATGTTGATATAGGCAGCGCCTAAGCCATCGCCTATGTTGCCATAGGAGGCGCCTAACCTTTCGCCAAAGTGAGGTAGTGAGCATAGATAATGGTATAAGCGGCGCCAAACCTATCGCCTATGTTGATATAGGAGGCACCTATGCCATCGCCTAACTGAGGCAGTGAGCATAAACAATGGTATATGCGGCGCCTATCCTATCGCCTAAGCGATCGCCTATGTTGACTTAGGCGGCGGCTAACCTATCGCCTAAGTAAGGTGGTGAGCATAGGCAATGGTATAAGCGGCGCATAACCTATCGCCTATGTTGATATAGGTGGCGCCTAAGCCAGTGCCTATGTTGACATTGACCGAGAATTACCTATCGCCTAAGTGAGAAAGAGAGCATAGGTAATGGTATAAGCGGTGCCTATCTATTCCTATGTTGATATAGGTGGCGCCTAAGCCATCACCTATGTTGACATAGAAGACGCCTAACCTATCGCCTAAGTTAGACAGTGATCATAGGTAATGGTATAAGCGACTCCTAACTTATCGCCAATGTTGATATAGGTGGCCCCTATGGCATCGCTTATGTTTACATAGGCGGCGCCTAACCTATCGCCTAAGTGTGGCAGCGAGCATAGGCAATGGTATAAGAGGCGCCTAACCTATCTCCTATGTTGATATACGTGGCGCCTAAGCCATTGCCTATGTTAATATATGCGGCGCCCAACCTATCGACTAAGTGTGGCAGTAAGCATAGGCAATGGTATAAGCGGCGCCTAACCTATCGCCAATGTTGATATAGGCGGCGCCTAATCCATCGCCCATGTTGACGTAGGTGGTGCCTAACCTATCGCCTAATTGAGGAAGTGAGCATAGGCAATGGTATAAGCATCGCCTACCCTATCGCCTATATTGATATAGGCGGCGCCTAAGCCATCGCCTATATTGATATAGGTGGCACCTAACCTATTGCCTAAGTGAGGCAGTGATCATAGGTAATGGTATAAGCGGCGCGTAACCTATCGCCTATGATGATATAGGTGGCGCCTATGGCATCTCGTATGTTTACATAGGAGGCGCCTAACCTATCTCCTTAGTGAGGATACTGGCAAAGGAAATGGTATAAGCGGCGCCTAACCTATCGCCTATGATTATATAAACGGCGCCTAAGCGATCGCTGATTTTGACATAGGCGGCTCTTAACCTATCGCCTAAGTGAGGTAGTGAGAATTGGCAATGGTATAAGCGGCTCCTAACCTGTCGCCTATGTAGATATAGGCGGCGCCTAATCCATCGACTATGTTGACATAGGCGGCGCCTAACCTATTGCCTAAGTGAGGCGATGAGAATTTGCAATAGTAAAAGTGGTGCCTAACCTGTCGACTATATTGACATAGGTGGCACCTAACCTATCGCTTAAGTGAGGCAGTGAACATAGGTAATGGTATAAGCGGCGCCTAACCTATCGCCTATGTTGACATAGGTGGCGCCTATGGCATCTCCAATGTTTACATAGGAGGCGCCTAACCAATCGCCTTAGTGAGGTAGCAAGCATAGGCAATGGTATAAGCGGCGCCTAAGCGATTGCCTATGTTGACATAGGCGCGCATAACCTACTCCTAAGTGAGGCGGTGAGCATATGAAATGGTATAAACGGCGCCTAACCTGTCGCCAATGTCGATATAGGCGGCACCTAATCCATCGACTATATTGACATAGGCGGCACCTAACCTATCGCCTAAGTGAGGCATTGGACATATGTAATGGTATTAGCGGAGCCTAACCATTCACCTATGTTGATATAGGTGGAGCCTATGGCATCGTTTATGTTTACATAGGCGGCGTCTAACCTATCGCCTAAGTGAGGCAGTGAGCATAGGAAATGGTATAAGCGGCGCCTAACCTATCGCCTATGTTTACATGAGTGGCGCCTAAGCCCATGCTTATGTTTATATATGCGGCGCAAAACCTATCGCCTAAGCGAGGCAGTAAGGTAGGCAATGGTATAAGCGGCGCCTAACCTGTCGCCTATGTTGATATAGGAGACGCCTAAGCCATCGTTTATATTAACATAGGCAGCGCCTAACCTATCGCCTAAGTGAGGAGGTGAGCTTAGGAAATGGTATAAGCGGCGCCTAACCTATCGCCTATGTTGATATAGGAGGCGCCTAAAGATTCGCCTATGTTGACATAGGAGGTGCCTAACCTATCGCCAAAGTTAGGTAGTGAGCATAGATAATGGTATAAGCGGCGCCTAACCTATCGCCTATGTTGATATAGGAGGCACCTATGCCATCGCCTAACTGAGGCAGTGAGCATAAACAATGGTATATGCGGCGCCTAACCTATCGCCTAAGCGATCGCCTATGTTGACTTAGGCGGTGCCTACCTATCGCCTAATTAAGGAAGTGAGCATAGGCAATGGTATAAGCATCGCCTACCCTATCGCCTATGTTGATATAGGTGGCTCCTAAGCCATCGCCTATATTGACATAGGTATCACCTAACCTATTGCCTAAGTGAGGCAGTGATCACAGGTAATGGTATAAGCGGTGCCTAACCTATCGCCTATGTTGATATAGGTGGCGCCTATGGCATCTCCTATGTTTACATAGGCGGCGCCTATCCTATCTCCTTAGTGAGGAAACAAGCATAGGCAATGGTATAAGCGGCTCCTAACCTATCGCCTATGTTGATATAGGTGGCACCTATGGCATCTCGTATGTTTACATAGGCGGCGCCTAACCTATCTCCTTAGTGAGGAAACAAGCATAGGCAATGGTATAAGCGGCGCCTAACCTGTCGACTATGTTGATATAGGCGACGCCTAAGCCATCGTCAATATTATCATAGGCGGCGCCAAACCTATCGCCTAAGTGAGGAGGTGAGCTTAGGCAATGGTATAAGCGGCGCCTAACCTATCGCCTATGTTGATATAGGAGGCGCCTAAACCATCGCCTATGTTATCATAGGTGGCGCCTAATCTATCGTCAAAGTGAGGCACTGAGCATAGGCAATGGTATAAGCGGCGCCTAACCTATCGCCTATGTTGATATAGGCAGCGCCTAATCCATCGCCTATATTGACATAGGCGGCGCCTAACCTATCGCTTAAGGCAGTGAGCATAGGTAATGGTATAAGCGACACCTAACCTATCGCCTATGTTCATATAGGTGGCGCCTATGGCATCGTCTATGTTTACGTACGCGCCGCCTAACTTATCGCCTAAGTGAGGAAGCTAGCATAGGCAATGGTAAAAGCGGCGCATAACCTATAGCCTATGTTTATATACGTGGCGCCTAAGCCATCGCCTATGTTTAAATAGGCGGCGTCTAATCTATCGCCTAAGTAAGGCAGAAAGCATAGGCAATGGTATAAGCGGCGCCAAACCTAACGCCTATGTTGATGTAGGCAGCGCCTAAGACATCATCAATGTTGACATAGGCTGCGCCAAACCTATCGCCTAAGTGAGGCGGTGAGCATAGGCAATGGTATAAGCGGTGCCTAAATATCTCCTATGTTGATATAGGAGGCGCCTAAACCATCACCTATGTTAACATAGGTGGTGCCTAACCTATCGCCAAAGTGAGGCACTGAGCATAGGCAATGGTATAAGCGGCGCCTAACCTATCTTCCAATGTTGATATAGGCAGTGCCTAAGCCATAGCCTATGTTGACATAGGCGGCGCCTAACCTATTGCCTAAGTGAGGTAGTGAGCATAGATAATGGTATAAGCGGCGCCTAACCTATCGCCTATGTTTATATAGGAGGAAGCTATGCCATCGCCTAAGTGAGGCAATGAGCATAGCCAATGGTATAAGCGACGCCTAACCTATCGCCTAAGTATATATAGGCGGCGCCTAAGCGATCGCCTATGTTGACATAGGCGGCGCCTAAGCGATCGCCTATGTTGACTTTGGAGGTGCCTAACATATCACCTATGTAAGGTGGTGAGCATAGGCAATTGTATAAGCGGCGCATAACATATCGCCTATGTTGATATAGGTGGCGCCAAAGCCAGTGCCTAAGTTGACATAGACCGAGCCTAACTTATCGCCTAAGTGAGAAAGTGAGCATAGGTAATGGTATAAGCGGCGCCTATCTATCGCCTATGTTAATATAGGTGGCGCCTAAGCCATCACCTATGTTGACATAGAAGGCGCCTAACCTATCGCCTAAGTGAGGCAGTGATCATAGGTAATGGTATAAGCGACTCCTAACTTATCGCCAATGTTGGTATAGGTGGCCCCTATGGCATCGCATATGTTTACATAGGCGGCGCCTAACCTATCGCCTCAGCGTGGAAGCAAACATAGGCAATGGTATAAGCAGCGCCTAACCTATCGCCTATGTTGATATACATGGCGCCTAAGCCATTGCCTATGTTTATCAATGTGGCGCCCAACCTATCGACTATGTGGGGCAGTAAGCATAGGCAATGGTATAAGCAGCGCTTAACCTATCTCCTATGTTGATATAGGCGGCGCCTAATCCATCTCATATGTTGACATATGTGGCACCTAACCTATATAGCCGGCACCTATCCTAGCGCCTGAGTGAGGCAGTGAGCATAGGTAATGGTATAAGCGACGCCTAACCCATCGCCAATATTGATATAAGTGGCGCCTATGGCATCGCCTATGTTAACATAGGCGGCGCCTAACCTATCTCCTAAGTAAGGCAACAAGCATAGGCAATGGTATAAGCGGCGCCTATCCTATCGCCTATGTTCATATACGTGGTGCCTAAGCCAACACCTATGTTTAAATAGGCAGCGTCTAACCTATCGCCTAAGTGAGGCAGTACGCATAGGCAATGGTATAAGCGGACCCTAACCTAACGCCTATGTTGATATTGGCGGCGCCTAAGCCATCGCCTATGTTGACGTAGGCGGTGCCTAACCGATCTCCTAATTCAGGAAGTGAGCATAGGGAATCGTATAAGCGGCGCCTAAGCCATTCCCTATATTGGCATAGACGGAGCCTAACCTATCGCCTATGTGAGGCAGTGAGCATAGGAAATGGTATGAGCCACGTCTAACCTTTCGCTTATGTTGATATAGGCGACGCCTAAGCCATCGCCTATGTTGACATAGGCGATGCCTAACCTATCGCCTAAGTGAGGAAGTGAGCATAGGCAATGGTATAAGCAGGGCCTAACCTATCTCTTATGTTGATATAGGCGGCGCCTAAGCCATCACCTATGTTGACATAGGAGGCACCTAACCTATCGCCTAAGTGAGGCAGTGAGCATAGGAAAGGGTATTAGCGGCGCCTAACCTATCGTCTATGATGATATAGGCAGCACCTAACCTATCACCTTTGTTGACATAGGCGGCGCCTAACCAATTGCCTAAGAGAGAATAGGCAATGGTATAAGCGGAGCCTAAGCTATCTCCTTTTTAGACATAGGCGGCGCCTAAGCCATCACCTATGTTGACATAGAAGACACCTAACCTATCGCCTAAGTTAGACAGTGATCATAGGTAATGGTATAAGCGACTCCTAACTTATCGCCAATGTTGATATAGGTGGCCCCTATGGCATCGCTTATGTTTACATAGGCGACGCCTAACCTATCTCCTCAGTGTGGCAGCGAGCATAGGCAATGGTATAAGAGGCGCCTAAGCCATTGCTTATGTTTATATATGCGTCGCCAAACCTATCACCTAAGTGAGGGAGTAAGCATAGGCAATGGTATAAGCGGCGCCTAACCTGTCGCCTATGTTGATATAGGCGACGCCTAAGCCATCGTCAATATTATCATAGGCGGCTCCAAACCAATCGCCTAAGCGAGGCAGTAAGCATAGGCAATGGTATAAGCGGCGCCTAACCTGTCGCCTATGTTGATATAGGCGACGCCTAAGCCATCGTCAATATTAACATAGGTGGCGCCAAACCTATTGCCTAAGTGAGGAGGTGAGCTTAGGCAATGGTATAAGCGGCGCCTAACCTATCGCCTATGTTGATATAGGAGGCGCCTAAACCATCGCCTATGTTAACATAGGTGGCGCCTAATCTATCGTCAAAGTGAGGCACTGAGCATAGGCAATGGTATAAGCGGCGCCTAACCTATCGCCTATGTTGATATAGGCAGCGCCTAAGCCATCGCCTATGTTGACATAGGCGGCGCCTAACCTATCGCCAAAGTGAGGTAGTGAGCATAGATAATGGTATAAGCGGCGCCTAACATATCGCCTATGTTGATATTGGAGGCACCTATGCCATCGCCTAACTGAGGCAGCGAGCATAAACAATGGTATATGCGGCGCCTAACCTATCGCCTATGTTGACTTAGGCGGTGCCTATCGTATCGCCTAATTAAGGAAGTCAGCATTGGCAATGGTATAAGCATCGCCTACCCTATCGGCTATTTTGATATAGGCCGCGCCTAAGCCAGCGCCTACATTGACATAGATGGAACCTAACCTATTGCCTAAGTGAGGCGGTGATCACAGGTAATGGTATAAGCTGTGCCTAACCTATCGCCTATGTTGATATAGGTGGCGCCTCTGGCATCTCCTATGTTTACATAGGCGGCGCCTAACCTATCTCCTTAGTTAGGAAACAAGCATAGGCAATGGTATAAGTGGCGCCTAACCTATCGCCTATGTTTATATAGGCGGCGCCTAAGAGATCGTCGATGATGACATAGGCGGCTCCTAACCTATCTCCTAAGTGAGGCGGTGAGAATTCGCAATGGTATAAGCGGCGCCTAACTTGTCAACTATATTGACATAGGTGGCACCTAACCTATCGCTTAAGTAAGGCAGTGAACATAGGTAATGGTATATGTGACGCCTAACCTATCGCCTATGTTGCCATAGGTGGCGCCTATGGCATCGCTTATGTTTACATAGGCGGCGCCTAACCTATCGCCTAAGTGAGGCAGCGAGCATAGGCAATGGTATAAGCAGCGCCTAACCTATCGCCTACGTTAACATATGTGGAGCCTAAGCCATTACCTATGTTTATATATACGGGGCCTAACCTATCGCCTAAGTGAGGAAGTAAGCACAGGCAATGGTATAAGCGGCCCCTAACCTGTCGCCTATGTTGATATAGGCGGTGCCTAATCCATCGCATATGTTAACATAGGCGGCACTTAACCTATCCCCTAAGGCAGTGAGCATAGGTAATGGTATAAGCGACACCTAACCTATCGCCTATGTTGATATAGGTGGCGCCTATGGCATCGCCTATGTTTACATAGGCGCCGCCTAACTTATCGCCTAAGTGAGGAAGCTAGCATAGGCAATGGTAAAAGCGGCGCATAACCTATAGCCTATGTTGATATACGTGGCGCCGAAGCCATCGCCTATGTTTATATAGGCGGCGTCTAATCTATCGCCTAAGTGATGCAGTAAGCATTGGCAATGGTATAAGAGGCGCCTAACCTAATGCCTATGTTGATATAGGCAGCGCCTAAGACATCGTCTATGTTGACATAGGTTGCGCCTAACCTATCGCCTAAGTGAGGCTGTGAGCATAGGCAATGGTATAAGCGGTGCCTAACCTATCTCCTATGTTGATATAGGAGGCGCCTAAACCATCGCCTATGTTAACATAGGTGGTGCCTAACCTATCGCCAAAGTGAGGCACTGAGCATAGGCAATGGTATAAGCGGCGCCTAACCTATCTTCCAATGTTGATATTGGCAGTGCCTAAGCCATAGCCTATGTTGACATAGGCGGCGCCTAACCTATCGCCTAAGTGAGGTAGTGAGCATAGATAATGGTATAAGCGGCGCCTAACCTATCGCCTATGTTTATATAGGAGGAAGCCATGCCATCGCCTAAGTAAGGCAGTGAGCATAGCCAATGGTATAAGCGACACCTAACCTATCGCCTAAGTAGATATAGGCGGCGCCTCAGCGATCGCCTATGCTGAATTAGGCGGAGCCTAAGCGATCACCTATGTTGACTTTGGCGGCGCCTAACATATCACCTAATTAAGGTGGTGAGCATAGGCAATGGTATAAGCGGCGCATAACCTGTCGCCTATGATAATATAGGTGGCGCCTAAACCAGTGCCTATGTTGACATAAGCCGAGCCTAACCTATCGCCTAAGTGAGAAAGTGAGCATAGGTAATTGTATAAGCGGCGCCTATCTATCGCCTATTTTGATATAGGTGGTGCCTAAGCCATCACCTATGTTGACATAGAAGGCGCCTAACCTATCGCCTAAGTGAGGCAGTGATCATAGGTAATGGTATAAGCGACTCCTAACTTATCGCCAATGTTGATATAGGTGGCCCCTATGGCATCGCTTATGTTTACATAGGCGGCGCCTAACCTATCGCCTCAGTGTGGAAGCAAACATAGGCATTGGTATAAGCGGCGCCTAACCTATCGCCTATGTTGATATACATGGCGCCTAAGCCATTGCCTATGTTTATCTATGCGGCGCCCAACCTATAGACTATGTGGGGAAGTAAGCATAGGCAATGGTATAAGAGGCGCTTAACCTATCTCCTATGTTGATATAGGCGGCGCCTAATCCATCTCATATGATGACATATGTGGCACCTAACCTATATATCCGGCACCTAACCTTGCGCCTGAGTTAGTCAGTGAGCATAGGTAATGGTATAAGCGACGCCTAACCCATCGCCAATATTGATATAAGTGGCGCCTATGGCATCGCCTATGTTTACATAGGCGGCGCCTAACCTATCTCCTAAGTAAGGCAACAAGCAAAGGAAATGGTATAAGCGGCTCCTAACCTATCGCCTATGTTGATATACGTGGTTCCTAAGCCAACGCCTATGTTTATATAGGCAGCGGCTAACCTATCGCCTAAGTGAGGCAGTACGCATAGGCAATGGTATAAGCGGAGCCTAACCTAACGCCTATGTTGATATTGGGGGCGCCTAATCCATCACCTATGTTGACGTAGGCGGTGCCTAACCGATCTCGTAATTCAGGAAGTGAGCATAGGGAATCGTATAAGCGGCGCCTAAGCCATTCCCTATATTGGCATAGACGGATCCTAACCTATCGCCTATGTGAGGCAGTGAGCATAGGAAATGGTATGAGCCACGCCTAACCTTTCGCTTATGTTGATATAGGCGACGCCTAAGCCATCGCCTATGTTGACATAGGCGATGCCTAACTTATCGCCTAAGTGAGGAAGTGAGCATAGGCAATGGTATAAGTGGGGCCTAACCTATCTCTTATGTTGATATAGGCGGCGCCTAAGCCATCACCTATGTTGACATAGGAGGAACCTAACCTATCGCCTAAGTGAGGCAGTGAGCATAGTAAATGGTATTAGCGGCGCCTAACCTATCGTCTATGTTGATATAGGCAGAGCCTAACCTATCGCCTAAATGAGGTAGCGAGCATAGGCAATGGTATAAGCAGCGCCTAACCTATCGCCTACGTTGACATATGTGGAGCCTAAGTCATTGCCTATGTTTATATATACGGGGCCTAACCTATCGCCTAAGTGAGGAAGTAAGCACAGGCAATGGTATAAGCGGCCCCTAACCTGTCGCCTATGTTGATATAGGCGGTGCCTAATCCATCGCATATGTTGACATAGGCGGCACCTAACTTATCCCCTAAGGCAGTGAGCATAGGTAATGGTATAAGCGACACCTAACCTATCGCCTATGTTGATATAGGTGGCGCCTATGGCATCGCCTATGTTTACATAGGCGCCGCCTAACTTATCGCCTAAGTGAGGAAGCTAGCATAGGCAATGGTAAAAGCGGCGCATAACCTATAGCCTATGTTGATATACGTGGCGCCGAAGCCATCGCCTATGTTTATATAGGCGGCGTCTAATCTATCGCCTAAGTGATGCAGTAAGCATTGGCAATGGTATAAGAGGCGCCTAACCTAATGCCTATGTTGATATAGGCAGCGCCTAAGACATCGTCTATGTTGACATAGGCTGCGCCTAACCTATCGCCTAAGTGAGGCTGTGAGCATAGGCAATGGTATAAGCGGTGCCTAACCTATCTCCTATGTTGATATAGGAGGCGCCTAAACCATCGCCTATGTTAACATAGGTGGTGCCTAACCTATCGCCAAAGTGAGGCACTGAGCATAGGCAATGGTATAAGCGGCGCCTAACCTATCTTCCAATGTTGATATTGGCAGTGCCTAAGCCATAGCCTATGTTGACATAGGCGGCGCCTAACCTATCGCCTAAGTGAGGTAGTGAGCATAGATAATGGTATAAGCGGCGCCTAACCTATCGCCTATGTTTATATAGGAGGAAGCCATGCCATCGCCTAAGTAAGGCAGTGAGCATAGCCAATGGTATAAGCGACACCTAACCTATCGCCTAAGTAGATATAGGCGGCGCCTCAGCGATCGCCTATGCTGAATTAGGCGGAGCCTAAGTGATCGCCTATGTTGACTTTGGCGGCGCCTAACATATCACCTAAGTAAGGTGGTGAGCATAGGCAATGGTATAAGCGGCGCATAACCTGTCGCCTATGATAATATAGGTGGCGCCTAAACCAGTGCCTATGTTGACATAAGCCGAGCCTAACCTATCGCCTAAGTGAGAAAGTGAGCATAGGTAATTGTATAAGCGGCGCCTATCTATCGCCTATTTTGATATAGGTGGTGCCTAAGCCATCACCTATGTTGACATAGAAGGCGCCTAACCTATCGCCTAAGTGAGGCAGTGATCATAGGTAATGGTATAAGCGACTCCTAACTTATCGCCAATGTTGATATAGGTGGCCCCTATGGCATCGCTTATGTTTACATAGGCGGCGCCTAACCTATCGCCTCAGTGTGGAAGCAAACATAGGCATTGGTATAAGCGGCGCCTAACCTATCGCCTATGTTGATATACATGGCGCCTAAGCCATTGCCTATGTTTATCTATGCGGCGCCCAACCTATAGACTATGTGGGGAAGTAAGCATAGGCAATGGTATAAGAGGCGCTTAACCTATCTCCTATGTTGATATAGGCGGCGCCTAATCCATCTCATATGATGACATATGTGGCACCTAACCTATATAGCCGGCACCTAACCTTGCGCCTGAGTTAGTCAGTGAGCATAGGTAATGGTATAAGCGACGCCTAACCCATCGCCAATATTGATATAAGTGGCGCCTATGGCATCGCCTATGTTTACATAGGCGGCGCCTAACCAATCTCCTAAGTAAGGCAACAAGCATAGGAAATGGTATAAGCGGCGCCTAACCTATCGCCTATGTTGATATACGTGGTTCCTAAGCCAACGCCTATGTTTATATAGGCAACGGCTAACCTATCGCCTAAGTGAGGCAGTACGCATAGGCAATGGTATAAGCGGAGCCTAACCTAACGCCTATGTTGATTTTGGGGGCGCCTAATCCATCACCTATGTTGACGTAGGCGGTGCCTAACCGATCTCCTAATTCAGGAAGTGAGCATAGGGAATCGTATAAGCGGCGCCTAAGCCATTCCCTATATTGGCATAGACGGATCCTAACCTATCGCCTATGTGAGGCAGTGAGCATAGGAAATGGTATGAGCCACGCCTAACCTTTCGCTTATGTTGATATAGGCGACGCCTAAGCCATCGCCTATGTTGACATAGGCGATGCCTAACTTATCGCCTAAGTGAGGAAGTGAGCATAGGCAATGGTATAAGTGGGGCCTAACCTATCTCTTATGTTGATATAGGCGGCGCCTAAGCCATCACCTATGTTGACATAGGAGGAACCTAACCTATCGCCTAAGTGAGGCAGTGAGCATAGTAAATGGTATTAGCGGCGCCTAACCTATCGTCTATGTTGATATAGGCAGAGCCTAACCTATCGCCTAAATGAGGTAGCGAGCATAGGCAATGGTATAAGCAGCGCCTAACCTATCGCCTACGTTGACATATGTGGAGCCTAAGTCATTGCCTATGTTTATATATACGGGGCCTAACCTATCGCCTAAGTGAGGAAGTAAGCACAGGCAATGGTATAAGCGGCCCCTAACCTGTCGCCTATGTTGATATAGGCGGTGCCTAATCCATCGCATATGTTGACATAGGCGGCACCTAACTTATCCCCTAAGGCAGTGAGCATAGGTAATGGTATAAGCGACACCTAACCTATCGCCTATGTTGATATAGGTGGCGCCTATGGCATCGCCTATGTTTACATAGGCGCCGCCTAACTTATCGCCTAAGTGAGGAAGCTAGCATAGGCAATGGTAAAAGCGGCGCATAACCTATAGCCTATGTTGATATACGTGGCGCCGAAGCCATCGCCTATGTTTATATAGGCGGCGTCTAATCTATCGCCTAAGTGATGCAGTAAGCATTGGCAATGGTATAAGAGGCGCCTAACCTAATGCCTATGTTGATATAGGCAGCGCCTAAGACATCGTCTATGTTGACATAGGCTGCGCCTAACCTATCGCCTAAGTGAGGCTGTGAGCATAGGCAATGGTATAAGCGGTGCCTAACCTATCTCCTATGTTGATATAGGAGGCGCCTAAACCATCGCCTATGTTAACATAGGTGGTGCCTAACCTATCGCCAAAGTGAGGCACTGAGCATAGGCAATGGTATAAGCGGCGCCTAACCTATCTTCCAATGTTGATATTGGCAGTGCCTAAGCCATAGCCTATGTTGACATAGGCGGCGCCTAACCTATCGCCTAAGTGAGGTAGTGAGCATAGATAATGGTATAAGCGGCGCCTAACCTATCGCCTATGTTTATATAGGAGGAAGCCATGCCATCGCCTAAGTAAGGCAGTGAGCATAGCCAATGGTATAAGCGACACCTAACCTATCGCCTAAGTAGATATAGGCGGCGCCTCAGCGATCGCCTATGCTGAATTAGGCGGAGCCTAAGCGATCGCCTATGTTGACTTTGGCGGCGCCTAACATATCACCTAAGTAAGGTGGTGAGCATAGGCAATGGTATAAGCGGCGCATAACCTGTCGCCTATGATAATATAGGTGGCGCCTAAACCAGTGCCTATGTTGACATAAGCCGAGCCTAACCTATCGCCTAAGTGAGAAAGTGAGCATAGGTAATTGTATAAGCGGCGCCTATCTATCGCCTATTTTGATATAGGTGGTGCCTAAGCCATCACCTATGTTGACATAGAAGGCGCCTAACCTATCGCCTAAGTGAGGCAGTGATCATAGGTAATGGTATAAGCGACTCCTAACTTATCGCCAATGTTGATATAGGTGGCCCCTATGGCATCGCTTATGTTTACATAGGCGGCGCCTAACCTATCGCCTCAGTGTGGAAGCAAACATAGGCATTGGTATAAGCGGCGCCTAACCTATCGCCTATGTTGATATACATGGCGCCTAAGCCATTGCCTATGTTTATCTATGCGGCGCCCAACCTATAGACTATGTGGGGAAGTAAGCATAGGCAATGGTATAAGAGGCGCTTAACCTATCTCCTATGTTGATATAGGCGGTGCCTAATCCATCTCATATGATGACATATGTGGCACCTAACCTATATAGCCGGCACCTAACCTTGCGCCTGAGTTAGTCAGTGAGCATAGGTAATGGTATAAGCGACGCCTAACCCATCGCCAATATTGATATAAGTGGCGCCTATGGCATCGCCTATGTTTACATAGGCGGCGCCTAACCTATCTCCTAAGTAAGGCAACAAGCATAGGAAATGGTATAAGCGGCGCCTAACCTATCGCCTATGTTGATATACGTGGTTCCTAAGCCAACGCCTATGTTTATATAGGCAGCGGCTAACCTATCGCCTAAGTGAGGCAGTACGCATAGGCAATGGTATAAGCGGAGCCTAACCTAACGCCTATGTTGATATTGGGGGCGCCTAAGCCATCACCTATGTTGACGTAGGCGGTGCCTAACCGATCTCCTAATTCAGGAAGTGAGCATAGGGAATCGTATAAGCGGTGCCTAAGCCATTCCCTATATTGGCATAGACGGATCCTAACCTATCGCCTATGTGAGGCAGTGAGCATAGGAAATGGTATGAGCCACGCCTAACCTTTCGCTTATGTTGATATAGGCGACGCCTAAGCCATCGCCTATGTTGACATAGGCGATGCCTAACTTATCGCCTAAGTGAGGAAGTGAGCATAGGCAATGGTATAAGTGGGGCCTAACCTATCTCTTATGTTGATATAGGCGGCGCCTAAGCCATCACCTATGTTGACATAGGAGGAACCTAACCTATCGCCTAAGTGAGGCAGTGAGCATAGTAAATGGTATTAGCGGCGCCTAACCTATCGTCTATGTTGATATAGGCAGAGCCTAACCTATCGCCTAAATGAGGTAGCGAGCATAGGCAATGGTATAAGCAGCGCCTAACCTATCGCCTACGTTGACATATGTGGAGCCTAAGTCATTGCCTATGTTTATATATACGGGGCCTAACCTATCGCCTAAGTGAGGAAGTAAGCACAGGCAATGGTATAAGCGGCCCCTAACCTGTCGCCTATGTTGATATAGGCGGTGCCTAATCCATCGCATATGTTGACATAGGCGGCACCTAAATTATCCCCTAAGGCAGTGAGCATAGGTAATGGTATAAGCGACACCTAACCTATCGCCTATGTTGATATAGGTGGAGCCTATGGCATCGCCTATGTTTACATAGGCGCCGCCTAACATATCGCCTAAGTGAGGAAGCTAGCATAGGCAATGGTAAAAGCGGCGCATAACCTATAGCCTATGTTGATATACGTGGCGCCTAAGCCATCGCCTATGTTTAAATAGGCGGCGTCTAATCTATCGCCTAAGTGAGGCAGTAAGCATTGGCAATGGTATAAGCGGCGCCTAACCTAACGCCTATGTTGATATAGGCAGCGCCTAAGACATCGTCTATGTTGACATAGGCTGCGCCTAACCTATCGCCTAAGTGAGGCGGTGAGCATAGGCAATGGTATAAGCGGTGCCTAACCTATCTCCAATGTTGATATAGGAGGCGCCTAAACCATCGCCTATGTTAACATAGGTGGTGCCTAACCTATCGCCAAAGTGAGGCACTGAGCATAGGAAATGGTATAAGCGGTGCCTAACCTATCTTCCAATGTTGATATAGGCAGTGCCTAAGCCATAGCCTATGTTGACATAGGCGGCGCCTAACCTATCGCCTAAGTGAGGTAGTGAGCATAGATAATGGTATAAGCGGTGCCTAACCTATCGCCTATGTTTATATAGGAGGAAGCTATGCCATCGCCTAAGTGAGGCAGTGAGCATAGCCAATGGTATAAGCGGCGCCTAACCTATCGCCTAAGTAGATATAGGCGGCGCCTAAGCGATCGCCTATGTTGAATTAGGCAGCGCCTAAGCGATCGCCTATGTTGACTTTGGCGACGCCTAACATATCACCTAAGTAAGGTGGTGAGCATAGGCAATGGTATAAGCGGCGCATAACCTATCGCCTATGTTGATATAGGTGGCGCCTAAGCCAGTGCCTATGTTGACATAGACCGAGCCTAGCCTATCGCCTAAGTGAGAAAGTGAGCATAGGTAATGGTATAAGCGGCGCCTATCTATCGCCTATGTTGATATAGGTGGCGCCTAAGCCATCACCTATGTTGACATAGAAGGCGCCTAACCTATCCCTTAAGTGAGGCAGTGATCATAGGTAATGTTATAAGCGACTCCTAACTTATCGCCAATGTTGATATAGGTGGCCCCTATGGCATCGCTTATGTTTACATAGGCGGCGCCTAACCTATTGCCTCAGTGTGGAAGCAAACATAGGCAATGGTATAAGCGGCGCATAACCTATCGCCTATGTTGATATACATGGCTCGTAAGCCATTGCCTATGTTTATCTATGCGGCGCCCAACCTATCGACTATGTGGGGCAGTAAGCATAGGCAATGGTATAAGCGGCGCTTAACCTATCTCCTATGTTGATATAGGCGGCGCCTAATCCATCTCATATGTTGACATATGTGGAACCTAACCTATATAGACGGCACCTAACCTAGCGCCTGAGTGAGGCAGTGAGCATAGGTAATGGTATAAGCGACGCCTAACCCATCGCCATTATTGGTATAAGCGGCACCTAACCTATCGCCTATGTTGATATACGTGGTTCCTAAGCCAACGCCTATGTTTATATTGGCAGCGGCTAACCTATCGCCTAAGTGAGGCAGTACGCAGAGGCAATGGTATAAGCGGAGCCTAACCTAACGCCAATGTTGATATTGGCGGCGCCTAAGACATCACCTATGTTGACGTAGGCGGTGCCTAACCGATCTCCTAATTCAGGAAGTGAGCATAGGGAATCGTATAAGCGGCGCCTAAGCCATTCCCTATATTGGCATAGATGGAGCCTAACCTATCGCCTATGTGAGGCAGTGAGCATAGGAAATGGTATGAGCCACGCCTAACCTTTCGCTTATGTTGATATAGGCGACGCCTAAGCCATCGCCTATGTTGACATAGGTGATGCCTAACCTATCACCTAAGTGAGGAAGTGAGCATAGGCAATGGTATAAGCGGGGCCTAACCTATCTCTTATGTTGATATAGGCGGCGCCTAAGCCATCACCTATGTTGACATAGGAGGCACCTAACCTATCGCCTAAGTGAGGCAGTGAGCATAGTAAATGGTATTAGCGGCGCCTAACCTATCGTCTATGTTGATATAGGCAGCGCCTAACCTATCACCTTCGTTGACATAGGCGGCGCCTAACCAATTGCCTAAGAGAGAATAGGCAATGGTATAAGCGGTGCCTAAGCTATCTCCTTTTATGACATAGGCGGCGCCTAACGTATGCCCTAAGTGAGGCAGTGAGCATAGGCAATGGTATAAGCAGCGCCTAACCTATCATCTATGTTAATATAGGCGGCGCCTAAGCGATCGCCTATGTTGACATAGGCGGCGCCTAACCTATTGCCTAAGTGAGGCGGTCAGCATAGACAATGGTATAAGCGGAGCCTAACCTGTTGCCTATGTTGGTATAGGGGGCGCCTAATCCATCGACTATGTTGACATAGGCGACACCTAATATATCGCCTAAATGAGGCAGTGAGCATAGGTACTGGTATAAGCGGCACCTAACCTATCGTCTATGTAGATATAGGCGACGCCTAATCCACCGACTATGTTGACATAGGCGGCACCTAATATATCGCCTAAGTGAGGCAGTGAGCATTGGCAATGGTATAAGCAGCCCCTAACCTATCGCCTATGTTGATATAGGCGGCGCCTATGCCGTCGCCTATATTGACATATGCGGTGCCTAACCTATCACCAAATTAAGGCAGTGAGCATTGGCAATGGTATAAGCGGCGCCTAACCTATCTACTATGTTGATATAGGCAGAGCCTAATCCATCGCCTATGTTGACATAGGTGGCACCTAACCTATCGCCTATGTAAGGAAGTGAGCATAGGTAATGGAATAAGCGGCGCCTAACCTATCGCCTATGTTGATATAGGTGGCGCCTATGGCATCTCCTATGTTTACATAGGAGGCGCGTAACCTATCGCCTCAGTGAGGAAGCAAGCATTGGAAATGGTATAAGCGGCGCCTAACCTATCGCCTGTGTTGATATAGGCGGCGCCTAACCTACTCCTAACTGCGGTGGTGAGCATAGGAAATGGTATAAACGGCACCTAACTTGTCGCCTTTGTCGATATAGGCGGCACCTATTCCATCGACTATGTTGACATAGGCGGCACCTAACCTATCGCCTAAGTGAGGCAGTGAGAATAGGTAATGGTATTAGCGGAGCCTAACCTATCGCCTATGTTGATATAGGTTGATCCTATGGAATCGCTTATGTTTACATAGACGACGTCTAACCTATCGCCTAAGTGAGGCAGCGAGCATAGGCAATGGTATAAGCGGCACCTAACCTATCGCCTATGTACATATAAGTGGCGTCTATGCCATCGCCTATGTTGACATAGGTGGCGCCTAACCAATGGACTAAGTGAGCCAGTGAGCATAGGCAATGGTATATGCAGCGCCTAACCTATTGCCTATGCTGATATAGGTGGCGCCTATGGCTTCGCCTATGTTTACAATGGCGGCGCGTAACCTATCGCCTAAGTGAGGCAGCAAGCATAGGAAATGCTATAAGAGGAGCCTAACCTATCGTCTATGTTGATATACGTGGCGCCTATGCCATCACCTATGATTATATAGGCAGCAGCTAACCTATCGCCTAAGTGAGGAAGTAAGCATAGGCAATGGAATATGCGGCGCCTAACCTAACGCCTATCTTGATATAGGCGTCACCTAAGCCATCGCCTATGTTGACGTAGGCGGTGACTAACCTATCGCCTAATTGAGGCAGTGATCATAGGCAATGGTATAAGCGGTGCCTAACCTATCGCCTTTGTTGATATAGGCGGCGCCTAAGCCATTGCCTATGTTGACAAAAACAAATCCTAACCTATCACCTTTGTTGATATAGGCGGCGACTAAGACATCGCCTATGTTAGCATAGGCGGCGCCTAACTAATCTCCTAAGTGAGGCAGTGAGCATAGGCAATGGTTTAAGCGTCGCCTAACCTGTCACCTATGTTGATATAGGCAGCACCATTTCCATTGCCTATATTGACATGGGCGGCGCCAAACCTATCGCCTAAGTAAGGCAGTGAGCATAGACAATGGTATAAGAGGCGCCTAACCTATCACCTATGTTGATATAGGCGGCTCCTAAGCCATCGCCTAAGTTAGGCAGTGAGCATAGTCAATTGTTTAATCGGCGCCTAACCTATCGCCTATGTTGATATAGGCGGCGCCTAAGCGATCTCCTATGTTGACATAGGCGGCGCCTAAACTATCCCCTAAGTGAGGCGGTGAGCATAGGCAATGGTATAAGCGACGCCTAACCTGTCTCCTATGTTGATATAGGCGGTGCCTAAGCCATTGCCTCTATTGATATAGACGGAGCCTAACCTATCTCCTATGTGAGGCAGTGAGCATAGGAAATGGGATAAGCAGCGCATAACCTATCGCCTATTTTGATATAGGAGAAGCCTAAGCCATCGCCTATGTTGACATAGGCGGGGCCTAACTTGTCGCCTTATTGAAGCAGTGAGGATAGGCAATGGTATAAGCGGCGCCTAACCGATCGCCTATGTTGATATAAGCGGGTACATAGGAATCGCTAATGTTGACATAGGCGGTGCCTAACCTATCACCTAATTTAGGTAGTGAGCATAGACAACGGTATAAGTGGCTCCTAACCTATCACCTATGTTGATATAGGCGGCAGCTAAGCCATCGCCTAAGTGAGACAGTGAGTATAGGTAATGGTATAAGATGTGCCTAACCTATCGCCTAGTTGATATAGGTTGTGCCTAAGAGATCGCCTAAGTGAGGCGGTGAGCATAGGCAAATGTATAAGCGGCGCCTAACCTGTCTCCTATGTTGATATAGAGGGTGCGTAATCCATCTCATATGTTGACATATGTGGAACCTAACCTATATAGCCGGCGCCTAACCAAGCGCCTGAGTGAGGCAGTGAGCATAGGTAATGGTATAAGCGACGCCTAACCTATCGCCTATGTTGATATAAGTGGCGCCTATGGTATCACTTATGTTTACATAGGCAGCGCCTAACCTATCTCCTAAGTAAGGCAGCAAGCATAGGCAATGGTATAAGCGGCGCCTAACCTATCGCCTATGTTGATATACGTGGTGCCTAATCCATCGCCTATGTTGACGTATGTGGTGCCTAACCTATCGCCTAATTAAGGCAGTGAGAATTGGCAATAGTTTAAGCGGCACCTAACCTATCTCCTATGTTGATATAGGTGGAGCCTAATCCATCGCCTATGTTGACATAAGCATGACCTAGCCTTTCGCCTAAGTAAGGCAGTGAGCATAGGTAATGGTATAAGCGGCGCCTAACCTATCGCCTATGTTTATATAGGTGGCGCCTAAGGCATCTCCTATGTTTACATAGGAGGCGCCTAACCTATCGCCTTAGTGAGGTAGCAAGCATAGGAAATGGTATAAGCGGCGCCTAACCTATCGCTTATATTGATATATGTGGAACCTAAGAGATCGCCTATGTTGACATAGGCGGCGCCTAACCTACTCCTAAGTGAGGCGGTGAGCATAGTAAATGGTATAAACGGCACCTAACTTGTCGCCTATGTCGATATAGGCGGCACCTAATCCATCGACTATGTTGACATAGGCGGCACCTAACCTATCGCCTAAGTGAGGCAGTGAGCATAGGTTATGGTATTAGCGGAGCCTAACCTATCGCCTATGTTGATATAGGTGGAGCCTATGGCATCGCTTATGTTTACATAGACGGCGTCTAACCTATCGCCTAAGTGAGGCAGCGAGCATAGGCAATTGTATAAGCAGTACCTAACCTATCGCCTATGTACATATAGGTGGCGCCTATGCCATCGCCTATGATAACATAGGTGGAGCCTAACCTATCGACTAAGTGAGCCAGTGAGCATAGGCAATGGTATAAGTGGTGCCTAACCTATCGCCTATGTTGATATAGGTAGCGCATCAGCCATCACCTATGTTGACAGAGGCTGCGCCTAACCTATCTCCTAAAGGAGCCAGTGAGCAAAGGCAATGGTATAAGCGGAGCCTAACCTATCGCCTATATTGATATATGTGGCACCTAAGCCATCACCTATGTTGACATAGGCGAAACATAACCTATCACCTATGTTGATATAGGTGTCGCCTATGGCATCGCTTATGTTTACATAGGCGGCGCCTAATGTATCGCCTAAGTGAGGCAGCGAGCATATGCAATGGTATAAGCGGTGCCTAACCTATTGCCTATATTGACATACTTGGCTCCTAGGCCATTTCCTATGTTTATATATGCGGCGCCTAACCTATCCCCTAAGTAAGGCAGTAAACATAGGCAATGGTATAAGCGACGCCTAACCTGTCGCCTATTTTGATATAGGCGGCACCTAATCAATCGCATATGCTGACAAAGGCGGTACCTAACCTATCGTCTAAGTGAGGCAGTGAGCATTGGTAAGAGTATAAGCAGCGCCTAACCTATCGCCTATGTTGATATAGGTGGTGCGTATGGCTTCGCCTATGTTTTAAAAGACGGCGCGTAACCTATCGCCTAAGTGAGGAAGCAAGCATAGGAAATGGTATAAGAGGAGCCTAACCCATCGCCTATGTTGATATACGTGGCGCCTATGCCATCACCTATGTTTATATAGGCGGCAGCTAACCTATCGCCTATGTGAGGAAGTAAGCAGAGGCTATGGAATATGCGGCGCCTAACCTAACGCCTATCTTGATATAGGCGTCGCCTAAGCCATCGCCTATGTTGACGTAGGCGGTGCCTAACCTATCGCCTAATTGAGGCAGTGATCATAGGCAATGGTATAAGCGGCGCCTAACCTATCGCCTTTGTTGATATATGCGGCGCCTAAGCCATTGCCTATGTTGACATAAAGGAATCCTAACCTATCGCCTATGTTGATATAGGCGGCGACTAAGACATCGCCTATGTTGTCATAGGCGGCGCCTAACCAATCGCCTAAGTGAGGCAGTGAGCATAGGCAGTGGTTTAACCGACGCCTAACCTATCGCCTATGTTGATATAGGCAGCACCATTTCCACTGCCTATATTGACATAGGCGGCACCAAACCTATCCCCTAAGTGAGGCAGTAAGCATAGACAATGGTATAAGCGGCGCCTAACCTATCATCTATGTTGATATAGGCGGCACCTAAGCCATCGCCTATGTTAGGCAGTGAGCATATTCAATGGTATAAGGGCGCCTAACCTATCGCCTATGTTGATATAGGCGGCGCCTAAGCGATCGCCTATGTTGACATAGGCGGCGCCTAAACTATCCCCTAACTGAGGCGGTTAGCATTGGAAATGGTATAAGCGGCGCCTAACCTGTCTCCTATATTGATATAGGCGGTGCCTAAGCCATTGCCTCTATTGACATAGACGGAGCCTAACCTATCGCCAATGTGAGGCAGTGAGCATAGAAAATTTTATAAGCGGCGCCTAACCTATCGCCAATGTTGATATAGGCGAAGCCTAAGCCATCGCCTATGTTGACATAGGCGGCGCCTAACCTATCTCCTAATTGAAGCAGTGAGGATAGGCAATGGTATAAGCGGCGCCTAACCGATCACCTATGTTGATATAAACAGGTACATAGCCATCGCTAATATTGACATAGGCGGTGCCTAACCTATTGCCTAATGTAGGCAGTGAGCATAGACACTGGTATAAGTGGCGCCTGACCTATCACCTATGTTGATATAGACGGCACCTAAGCCATCGCCTAAGTTAGACAGTAAGTATAGTCAATGGTATAAGATGTGCCTAACCTATTGCCTATGATGATATAGGCGGTGCCTAAGAGATCGCCTATGTTAACATAGGCGGCTCCTAAACTATCGCCTAAATGAGGCGGTGAGCATATGTAAAGGTATAAGCGGCGCCTAACCTGTCTCCTATGTTGATATAGGCGGTGCCTAATCCATCTCATATGTTGACATATGTGGAACCTAACCTATATAGTCGGCGCCTAACCTAGCGCCTGAGTGAGGCAGTGAGCATAGGTAATGGAATAAGCGACGCCTCACCTATCGCCAATGTTGATATAAGTGGCGCCTATGGCATCGCTTATGTTTATATAGGCGGTGCATAACCTATCTCCTAAGTATGGCAACAAGCATAGGCAATGGTATAAGCGGCGCCTAACCTATCGCCTATGTTGATATACGTGGTGCCTAAGCCATCGCCTATGTTTATTTAGGCGGCGGCTAACCTATCTCCTAAGTGAGGCAGTACGCATAGGAAATGGTATAAGAGGAGCCTAACCTAACGCCTATGTTGATATAGGCGGTGCCTAAGCCATCGCCTATGTTGACGTAGGCGGGGCTTAACCTATATCCTAATGCAGGAAGTGAGCATAGGCAATCGTATAAGCGGCGCCTAAGCCATTCCCTATATTGACATAGACGGAGCCTAACCTATCTCCTATGTGAAGAAGTGAGCATAGGAAATGTATAAGCCGCGCCTAACCTTTAACTTATGTTGATATAGGCGACGCCTAAGCCATCGCCTATGTTGACATAGGCGGCACCAGACCTATCGCCTAAGTGAGGAAGTGAGCATAGGTAATGGTATAAGCGGGGCCTAACCTATCTCCTATGATGATATAGGCGCGTCTAAGCCATCACCTATATTCACATAGGAGGCACCTAACCTATCGCCTAAGTGAGGCAGTGAGCATAGGAAATGGTATTAGCGGTGCCTAACCTATCGCCTATGTTGATATAGGCAGGGCCTAGCCGATCGCATTTGGTGACATAGGCGGCGCCTAACCAATTGCCTAAGAGAGAATAGGAAATGGTCTAAGCGGTGCCTAAGCAATCTCCTTTGTTGACGGAGGCGGCGCCTAACCTATGGCCTAAGTAAGGCAGTGAGCATAGGCAATGGTATAAGCGGCGCCTAACCTATCACCTATGTTAATATAGGCGGTGCCTAAGCCATCGCCTATGTTGACATAGGCGGCGCCTAACCTATCGCCTAAGTGAGGCGGTGAGGATAGACAATGGTATAAGCGGCGCCTAACCTGTCGCCTATGTTGGTATAGGCGACGCCTAATCCATCGACTATGTTGACATAGGCGGCACCTAATATATCGCCTAAGTGAGGCAGTGAGCATAGCTAATGGTATTAGCGTCCCCTAACCTAGCGTCTATGTTGATATAGGCGGCGCCAAAGCCATCGCCTAAGTTGACATAGGCGGCGCCTAACCTATTGCCTAAGTGAGGCGGTGAACATAGTCAATGGTATAAGCGGCGCCTAACCTGTAGCCTATGTTGGTATAGGCGGCGCCTAATCCATCGACTATGTTGACATAGGCGGCACCTAATATATCACCTAAGTGAGGCAGTGAGCATAGGCAATGGTATAAGCGGCCCCTAACCTATCGCCTATGTTGAAATAGACAGCGCCTAAGCCATCTCCAATGTTGACGTATGTGGTGCCTAACCTATTGCCAAATTGAGGCAGTGAGCATTGCCAATGGTATAAGCGGCACTTAACCTATCTCTTATGTTGATATAGGCGGAGCCTAACCCATCGCCTATGTTGACATAGGCGGCACCTAACCTATCGCCTAAGTAAGGCAGTGAGCATAGGTAATGGTGTAAGCGGCCCCTTACCTATTGCTTATGTTGATATAGGTGGCGCCTATGGCATCTCCTATGTTTACATAGGAGGCGCCTAACCTATCGCCTTAGTGAGGTACCAAGCATAGGCAATGGTATAAGCGGCGCCTAACCTATCGCCTATGTTGATATAGGTGGAACCTAAGCGATCACCTATGTTGACATAGGCGCGCCTAACCTACTCCTAAGTGAGGCGGTGAGCATAGGAAATGGTATAAACGGCGCCTAACCTGTCGCCTATGTCGATATAGGTGGCACCTAATCCATCGACTATGTTGACATAGGCGGCACCAAACCTATCGCCTAAGTGAGGCAGTGAACATAGGTAATGGTATTAGCGGAGGCTAATGTATCACCTATGTTGATATAGGTGGAGCCTATGGCATCGCTTATGTTTACATAGGCAGCGTCTAACCTATCGCCTAAGTGAGGCAGCGAGCATAGGCAATAGTATAAGAGGCGCCTAACCTATCGCCTATGTTGACATGAGTGGCACCTAAGCCATTGCTTATGTTTATATATGCGGCGCCAAACCTATCGCCTATGCGAGGCAGTAAGCATAGGCAATGGTATAAGCAGCGCCTAACCTGTCGCCTATGCTGATATAGGCGACGCCTAAGCCATCGTCTATGTTAACATAGGCGGTGCCTAACCTATCGCCTACGTGTGGAGGTGAGCATAGGCAATGGTATAAGCGGGGCCTAACCTATCTCCTATGATGATATAGGCGCGCCTAAGCCATCACCTATATTCACATAGGAGGCACCTAACCTATCGCCTAAGTGAGGCAGTGAGCATAGGAAATGGTATTAGCGGCGCCTAACCTATAACCTATGTTGATATAGGCAGCGCCTAGCCTATCGCATTTGTTGACATAGGCGGCGCCTAACCAATTGCCTAAGATAGAATAGGAAATGGTATAAGCGGTGCCTAAGCAATCTCCTTTGTTGACAGAGGCGGCGCCTAACCTATGGCCTAAGTAAGGTAGTGAGCATAGGCAACGGTATAAGCGGCGCCTAACCTATCACCTATGTTAATATAGGCGGCTCCTAAGCCATCGCCTATGTTGACATAGGCGGCGCCTAACCTATCACCTATGTTAATATAGGCGGCTCCTAAGCCATCACCTATGTTGACATTGGCGGCGCCTAACCTATCGCCTAAGTGAGGCGGTGAGGATAGACAATGGTATAAGCGGCGCCTAACCTGTCGTCTATGTTGGTATAGGCGGCTCCTAATCCATCGACTATGTTGACATAGGCGCCACCTAATATATCGCCTAAGTGAGGCAGTGAGCATAGGCAATGGTATAAGCGGCCCCTAACCTATCGCCTATGTTGAAATAGACAGCGCCTAAGCCATCTCCTATGTTGACGTATGCGGTGCCTAACCTATCGCCAAATTGAGGTAGTGAGCATTGGCAATGGTATAAGCGGCACTTAACCTATCTCTTATGTTGATATAGGCGGAGCCTAACCCATCGCCTATGTTGACATAGGCGGCACCTAACCTATCGCCTAAGTAAGGCAGTGAGCATAGGTAATGGTATAAGCGGCCCCTTACCTATCCCTTATGTTGATATAGGTGGCGCCTATGGCATCTCCTATGTTTACATAGGAGGCGCCTAACCTATCGCCTTAGTGAGGTAGCAAGCATAGGCAATGGTATAAGCGGCGCATAACCTATCGCCTATGTTGATATAGGTGGCACCTAAGTGATCGCCTATGTTGACATAGGCGCGCCTAACCTACTCCTAAGTGAGGCGGTGAGCATAGGAAATGGTATAAACGGTGCCTAACCTGTCGCCTATGTCGATATAGGCGGCACCTAATCCATCGACTATGTTGACATAGGCGGCACCAAACCTATCGCCTAAGTGAGGCAGTGAACATAGGTAATGGTATTAGCGGAGGCTAATGTATCACCTATGTTGATATAGGTGGAGCCTATGGCATCGCTTATGTTTACATAGGCGGCGTCTAACCTATCGCCTAAGTGAGGCAGCGAGCATAGGCAATGGTATAAGAGGCGCCTAACCTATCGCCTATGTTGACATAAGTGGCACCTAAGCCATTGCTTATGTTTATATATGCGGCGCCAAACCTATCGCCTATGCGAGGCAGTAAGCATAGGCAATGGTATAAGCGGCGCCTAACCTGTCTCCTATGTTGATATACGCGACGCCTAAGCCATCGTCTATGTTAACATAGGCGGTGCCTAATCTATCGCCTGCGTGTGGAGGTGAGCTTAGGCAATGGTGTAAGCGGCACCTAACCTATCGCCTATGTTGATATAGGAGGTGCCTAAACCATCGCCTATGTTAACATAGGTGGCGCCTAACCTATCGCGAAAGTGAGGCACTGAGCATAGGCAATGGTATAAGCGGCGCCTAACCTATCGCTTATGTTGATATAGGCAGCGCCTAAGCCATCGCCTATGTTGACATAGGCGCCGCCTATCCTATCGCCAAAGTGAGGTAGTAAGCATAGATAATGGTATAAGCGGCGCCTAACCTATCGCCTATGTTGATATAAGAGGAACCTATGCCATCGCCTAACTGAGGCAGTGAGCATATCCAATGGTATAAGCGGTGCCTAACCTATCCCCTAACCGATCGCCTATGTTGACTTAGGCGGCGCCTAACCTATCGCCTAAGTAAGGTGGTGAGCATAGGAAATGGTATAAGCGGCGCATAACCTATCCCCTATGATGATATAGGTGGCGCCTAAGCCAGTGCCTATGTTGACATTGACCGAGCCTAACCTATCACCTAAGTGAGAAAGTGAGCATAGGTAATGGTATAAGCGGCGCTAATCTATCGGCTATGTTGATATAGGTGGGGCCTAAGCCATCACCTATGTTGTATAGAAGGCGCCTAACCTATCGCCTAAGTTAGACAGTGATCATAGGTAAAGGTATAAGCGACTCCTAACTAATCGCCAATGTTGATATAGGTGGCCCCTATGGCATCGCTAATGTTTACATAGGCGGCGCTTAACCTATCGCCTCAGTGTGGCAGCGAGCATAGGCAATGGTATAAGCGGCGCCTAACCTATCGCCTATGTTGATATACGTGGCGCCTAAGCCATTGCCTATGTTTATATATGCGGCGCCCAACCTATCGAATAAGTATGGCAGTAAGCATAGGCTATGGTATAAGCGGCGCCTAACCTGTCGCCAATGTTGATATAGGCGGCGCCTAAGCCATCGCCTATGTTCACGTAGGCGGTGCCTAACCTATCACCTAATTGAGGCAGTGAACATAGGCAATGGTATAAGCATAGCCTACCCTATCGCCTATGTTGATATAGGCGGCGCCTAAGCCATCGCCTATATTGACATAGGTGGCACCTAACCTATTGCCTATGTGAGGCAGTGATCATAGGTAATGGTATAAGCGGTGCCTAACCTATCGCCTATGTTGATATAGGTGGCGCCTATGGCATCTCCTATGTTTACATAGGCGGCGCCTAACCTATCGCCTTAGTGACGCAACAAGCATAAGCAATGGTATATGCGGCGCCTAACTTATCGCCTATGTTGATATAGGCGGCGGCTAAGCGATCACCGATGTTGACATAGGCAGCGCCTAACCTATCGCCTAAGTGAGGCGGTGAGAATTGACAATGGTATAAGCGGCGCCTAACCTGTCGCCTATGTTGATATAGGCGGCGCCTAATCCATCGACTATGTTGACATCGGCTGCGCCTAAACTATCGCCTAAGTGAGGCGGTGAGAATTAGCAATGGTATAAGCGTCGCCTAACCTATCGCCTATATTGACATAGGTGGCACCTAACCTATCGCTTAAGTGATGCAGTGAACATAGGTAATGGTATATGCGGCGCCTAACCTATCGCCTAAGTGAGGCAGCGAGCATAGGCAATGGTATAAGCGGCGCCTAACCTATCGCCTATGTTGACATATGTGGCGCCTAAGCCATTGCCTATGTTTATATATACGGCGCCTAACCTATCATCTAAGTGAGGAATTAAGCATATGCAGTGGTATAAGCGGCCCCTAACCTGTCGCCTATGTTTATATAGGCAGTGCCTAATCCATCGCATATGTTGACATAGGCAGCACCTAACCTATCCCCTAAGGCATTGAGCATAGGTAATGGTATAAGTGACACCTAACCTATCGACTATGTTGATATAAGTGGCCCCTATGCCATCACCTATGTTTATATAGGCCGCGGCTAACCTATCGCCTAAGTGAGGAAGTAACCATAGGCAAGGGAATATGCGACGCCTAAACTAACACCTATCTTGATATTGGCGGCCCCTAAGCCATCGCCTATGTTGACGTAGGTGGTGCCTAACCTATCGCCTAATTGAGGCAGTGATCATAGGCAATGGTATAAGCGGCGCCTAACTTATCGCCTTTGTTGATATAGGCGGCGCCTAAGACATTGCCTATGTTAACATAAACGAATCCTAACCTATCGCCTATGTTGATATAGGTGGAGACTAAGACATCGCCTATGTTGTCATAGACAGCGCCTAACCAATCGCCTAAGTGAGGCAGTGAGCATAGGCAATAGTTAAGCGGCGCCTAACCTATCGTCTATGTTTATATAGGCAGCACCATTTCCATTGCCTATATTGACATAGGTGGCACCTAACCTATTGCCTAAGTTAGGTAGTGATCATAGATAATGGTATAAGCGGCGCCTAACCTATCGCCTATGTTGATATAGGTGGCGCCTATGGTATCTCCTATGTTTACATAGGCGGCGCCTAACCTATCGCCTTAGTGAGGCAACAAACATAGGCAATGGTATAAGCAACGCCTAACCTATCGCCTATGTTGATATAGGCGGCGCCTAAGCGATCTCCGATATTGACATAGGCGGCGCCTAACCTATCGCCTAAGTAAGGCAGTGAGCATAGGTAATGATATAAGCGGCCCCTAACCTATCGCCTATGTTGATATAGGTGGCGCCTATGGCATCTGCTATGTTTACATAGGAGAGGCCTAACCAATCGCCTTAGTGAGGTAGCAAGCATAGGCAATGGTATAAGCGGCGCCTAACCTATCGCCTATGTTGATATAGGCGGCACCTAAGCGATCGCCTATGTTGACGTAGGCGCGCCTAACCTACTCCTAAGTGAGGCGGTGAGCATAGAAAATGGTATAAACGAAGCCTAACCTGTCGCCTATGTCGATATAGGCGGCACCTAATCCATCGACTATGTTGACATAGGCGGCACCTAACCTATCGCCTAAGTGAGGCAGTGGACATAGGTAATGGTATTAGAAGAGTCTAACCTATCACCTATGTTGATATAGGTGGAGCCTATGGCATCACTTATGTTTACATAGGCGGCGTCTAACCTATCGCCTAAGTGAGGCAGCGAGCAAAGGCAATGGTATAAGCGACGCCTAACCTATTGCCTATGTTTACATTAGTGGCACCTAAGCCATTGCTTATGTTTATATATGCGGCACCAAACTTATCGCCTAAGCGAGGCAGTAAGCATAGGCAATGGTATAAGCGGCGCCTAACGTGTCGCCTATGTTAATATAGGCGACGCCTAAGCCATCATCTATGTTATCATAGGCGGCGCCTAACCTATCGCCTAAGTGAGGAGGTGAGCTTAGGCAATGGTATAAGCAGCGCCTAACCTATCGCCTATGTTGATATAGGCAGCGCCTAATCGCCTATGTTGCCATAGGCGGCGCCTAACCTATCGCCAAAGTGAGGTAGTAAGCATAGATAATGGTATAAGCGGCGCCTAACCAATCGCCTATGTTGATATAGGAGGCACCTATGCCATCGCCTAACTGAGGCAGTGAGCATAGACAATGGTATATGCGGCGCCTAACCTATCGCCTAAGCGATCGCCTATGTTGACTTAGGCGGCGCTTAACCTATCGCCTAAGTAAGGTGGTGAGCATAGGCAATGGTATAAACGGCGCATAACCTATCGCCTATGTTGATATAGGTGGCGCCTAAGCCAGTGCCTATGTTGACATAGACCGAGCCATACCTATCGCCTAAGTGAGAATGTGAGCATAGGTAATTGTATAAGCGACGCCTATCTATCGCCTATGTTGATAAAGGTGGCGTCTAAGCCATCACCTATGTTGACATAGAAGACACCTAACCTATCGCCTAAGTTAGACAGTGATCATAGGTAATGGTATAAGCGACTCCTAACTTATCGCCAATGTTGATATAGGTGGCCCCTATGGCATCGCTTATGTTTACATACGCGGCGCCTAACCTATCGCCTCAGTGTGGCAGCGAGCAAAGGCAATGGTATAAGAGGCGCCTAACCTATCTCTTATGTTGATATACGTGGCGCCTAAGCCATTGCCTATGTTTATATATGCGGGTCCCAACCTATCGACTATGTGTGGTAGTAAGCTTAGGCAATGGTATAAGCGGCGCATAACCTATCGCCAATGTTGATATAGGCGGCGCCTAATACATCGCCTATGTTGACGTAGGTGGTGCCTAACCTATCACCTAATTGAGGAACTGAGTATAGACAATGGTATAAGCATCGCCTACCCTATCGCCTATATTGATATAGGCGGCGCCTAAGCAATCACCTATATTGACATAGGTGGAACCTAACCTATTGTCTAAGTGAGGCAGTGATCATAGGTAATGGTATAAGCGGCGCCTAACCTATCGCCTATGTTGATATAGGTGGCGCCAATGGCATCTCGTATGTTTACATAGGCGGCGCCTAACCTATCTCCTTAGTGAGGCAACAACCATAGGCAATGGTATAAGCGGCGCCTAACTTATCGCCTATGTTGAAATAGGCGGCGCCTAAGCGATCGCCGATGTTGACATAGGCGGCGCCTAACCTATCGCCAAAGTGAGGTAGTAGGCATAGATAATGGTATAAGCGGCGCCTAACCTATCGCCTATGTTGATATAGGAGGCACCTATGCCATCGCCTAACTGAGGCAGTGAGCATAAACAATGGTATATGCAGAGCCTAACCTATCGCCTAAGAGATCGCCTATGTTGACTTAGGCGGCTCCTAACCTATCACCTAAGTAAGGTGGTGAGCATAGGCAATGGTATAAGCGGCGCATAACCTATCGCCTATGTTGATATAGGTGGCGCCTAAGCCAGTGCCTATGTTGACATAGACCGAGCCTAACCTATCACCTAAGTGCGAAAGTGAGCATAGGTAATGGTATAAGCGGCGCCTATCTATCGCCTGTGTTTATATAGGTGGTGCCTAAGCCATCACCTATGTTGACATAGAAGACGCCTAACGTATCGCCTAAGTTAGACAGTGATCATAGGTAATGGTGTAAGCGGCGCCTAACCTGTCGCCTATGTTGATATAGGCGGCGCCTAATCTATCGACTATGTTGACATAGGCGGCGCCTAAACTATCGCCTAAGTGAGGCGGTGAGAATTAGCAATGGTATAAGCGTTGCCTAACCTATCGCCTATATTGACATAGGTGGCACCTAACCTATCACTTAAGTGAGGCAGTGAACATAGGTAATGGTATAAGCGGTGCCTAACCTATCTCCTAAGTGAGGCAGCGAGCATAAGCAATGGTATAAGCGGCGCCTAACCTATCACCTATGTTGACATATGTGGCGCCTAATCCATTGCCTATGATTATATATACGACGCCTAACCTATCACCTAAGTGAGGAATTAAGCACATGCAATGGTATAAGCGGCCCCTAACCAGTCGCCTATGATGATATAGGCAGTGCCTAATCCATCGCATATGTTGACATAGGCGGCACCTAACCTATCCCCTAAGGCAGTGAGCATAGGTAATGGTATAAGCGACACCTAAGCTATCGCCTATGTTGATATAAGTGGCACCTATGCCATCACCTATGTTTATATAGGAGGCGGCTAACCTATCGCTTAAGTGACGAAGTAAGCATAGGCAATGGAATATGCGGCGCCTAAACTAACGCCTATCTTGATATAGGCGGCCCCTAAGCCATCGCCTATGTTGACGTAGGCAGTGCCTAACCTATCGCCTGATTTAGGCAGTGATCATAGGCAATGGTATAAGAGGCGCCTAACCTATCGCCTTTGTCGATATAGGCGGCGCCTAAGCCATTGCCTATGTTGACATAAACGAATCCTAACCTATTGCCTATGTTGATATAGGCGGCGACTAACACATAGCCTATGTTGTCATAGGCGGCGCCTAACCAATCGCCTAAGTGAGGCAGTGAGCAGAGGCAATGGTTAAGCGGCGCCTAACCTATCGCCTATGATGATATAGGCAGCACCATATCCATTGCCTATATTGACATAGGTGGCACCTAACCTATTGCCTATGTGAGGTAGTGATCATAGGTAATGGTATAAGCGACACCTAACCTCTCGCCTATGTTGATATAGGTGGCGCCTATGGCATCTCCTATGTTTACATAGGCAGCGCCTAACCTATTGCCTTAGTGAGGCAACAAACATAGGCAATGGTATAAGCGGCGCCTAACCTATCGCCTATGTTGATATAGGCGGCACCTAAGAGATCGCCTATGTTGACATTGGCGCGCCTAACCTACTCCTAAGTGAGGCGGTGAGCATAGAAAATGGTATAAATGGAGCCTAACCAGTCGCCTATGTCGATATAGGCGGCACCTAATCCATCGACTATGCTGACATAGGCGGCACCTAACCTATCGCCTAAGTGAGGCAGTGGACATAGGTAATGGTATTAGCGGAGCCTAACCTATCACCTATGTTGATATAGGTGGAGCCTATGGCATCGCTTATGTTTACATAGGCGGCGTCTAACCTATCGCCTAAGTGAGGTAGAGAGCATAGGCAATGGTATAAGCGGCGCCTAACCTATCGCCTATGTTTACATGAGTGGCACCTAAGCCATTGCTTATGTTTATATATGCGGCGCCAAACCTATCGCCTAAGCGAGGCAGTAAGCATAGGCAATGGTATAAGCGGCGCCTAATGTGTCGCCTATGTTAATATAGGCGACGCCTAAGCCATCATCTATGTTAACTTAGGCGGCGCCTAACCTATCGCCTAAGTGAGGAGGTGAGCTTAGGCAATGGTATAAGCGGCGCCTAACTTATCGCCTATGTTGATATAGGAGGCACCTAAACCATTGCCTATGTTAACATAGGTGGCGCCTAACCTATCGCTAAAGTGAGGCACTGAGCATAGGCAATGGTATAAGCGGCGCCTAACCTATCACCTATGTTGATATAGGCAGCGCCTAAGCCATCGCCTATGTTGCCATAGGCGGCGCCTAACCTATCGCCAAAGTGAGGTAGTGAGCATAGATAATGGTATAAGCGGAGCCTAACCTATCGCCTATGTTGATATAGGAGGCACCTATGCCATCGCCTAACTGAGGCAGTGAGCATAAACAATGGTATATGCGGCGCCTAACCTATCGCCTAAGAGATCGCCTATGTTGACTTAGGCGGCGCCTAACCTATCGCCTAAGTAAGGTGGTGAGCATAGGCAATGGTATAAGCGGCGCATAACCTATCGCCTATGTTGATATAGGTGGCGCCTCAGCCAGTGCCTATGTTGACATAGACCGAGCCTAACCTATCGCCTAAGTGCGAAAATGAGCATAGGTAATGGTATAAGCGGCGCCTATCTTTCGCCTGTGTTTATATAGGTGGTGCCTAAGCCATCACCTATGTTGACATAGAAGACGCCTAACCTATCGCCTAAGTTAGACAGTGATCATAGGTAATGGTATAAGCGACTCCTAACTTATAGCCAATGTTGATATAGGTGGCCCCAATGTCATCGCTTATGTTTACATAGGCGGCGCCTAACCTATCGCCTCAGTGTGGCAACAAGCATAGGAAATGGTATAAGAGGCGCCTAACCTATCGCCTATGTTGATATACGGGGCGCCTAAGCCATTGCCTATGTTTATATATGCGGCGCCCAACCTATCAACTAAGTGTGGCAGAAAGCATAGGCAATGGTATAAGCGGCGCCTAACCTATCGCCAATGTTGATATAGGCGGCGCCTAATCCATCGCCTATGTTGACGTAGGTGGTGCCTAACCTATCACCTAATTGAGGAAGTGTGCATAGGCAATGGTATAAGCATCGCCTACCCTATCGCCTATGTTGATATAGGCGGCGCCTAAGCCATCGCCTATATTGACATAGGTGGCACCTAACCTATTGCCTAAGTGAGGCAGTGATCATAGGTAATGGTATAAGCGGCGCCTAACCTATCGCCTATGTTGATATAGGTGGCGCCTATGGCATCTCTTATGATTACATAGGCGGCGCCTAACCTATCTTCTTAGTGAGAAAACAAGCATAGGCAATGGTATAAGCGGCGCCTAACCTATCGCCTATGTTTATATAGGCGGCGCCTAAGCGATCGCTGATGTTGACATAAGCGGCTCCTAACCTATCCCCTAAGTGAGGTGGTGAGAATTTGCAATGGTATAAGCGGCTCCTAACCTGTCGCCTATGTAGATATAGGCGGCGCCTAATCCATCGAGTATGTTGACATAGGCGGCGCCTAACCTATCTCCTAAGTGAGTCGATGAGAATTGGCAATGGTATAAGCGGTGCCTAACCTGTCGACTATATTGACATAGGTGGCACCTAACCTATCGCTTAAGTGAAGCAGTGAACATAGGTAATGGTATAAGCGGCGCCTAACCTATCGCCTATGTTGACATAGGTATCACCTATGGCATCTCCAATGTTTACATAGGAGGCGCCTAACCAATCACCTTAGTGAGGTAGCAAGCATAGGCAATGGTATAAGCGGCGCCTAACCTATCAACTATGTTGATATAGGCGGAACCTAAGCAATCGCCTATGTTGACATAGGCGCGCATAACCTACTCCTAAGTGAAGTGGTGAGCATATGAAATGGTATAAACGGCGCCTAACCTGTCGCCTATGTCGATATAGGCGGCACCTAATCCTTCGACTATGTTGACATAGGCGGCACCTAACCTATCGCCTAAGTGAGGCAGTGGACATAGGTAATGGTATTTACGGAGCCTAACCTATCACCTATGTTGTTATAGGTGGAGCCTATGGCATCGTTTATGTTTACATAGGCGGCGTCTAACCTATTGCCTAAGTGAGGCAGTGAGCATAGGCAATGGTAAAAGCGGCGCCTAACCTATCGCCTATGTTTACATGAGTGGCGCCTAAGCCATTGCTTATGTTTATATATGCAGCGCCAAACCTATCGCCTAAGCGAGGCAGTAAGCATAGGCAATGGTATAAGCGGCGCCTAACCTGTCGCCTATGTTGATATAGGCAACGCCTAAGCCATCGTCTATATTAACATAGGGGGCGCCTAACCTATAGCCTAAGTGAGGAGGTGAGCTTAGGCAATGGTATAAGCGGCGCCTAACCTATCGCCTATGTTGATATAGGAGGCTCCTAAAGCATCACCTATGTTAACATAGGTGGCGCCTAATCTATCGTCAAAGTGAGGCACTAAGCATAGGCAATGGTATAAGCGGCGCCTAACCTATCGCCTATGTTGATATAGACAACGCCTAAGCCATCGCCTATGTTGACATAGGCGGCGCCTAACCTATCGCCAAAGTGAGGTAGTGAGCATAGATAATGGTATAAGCGGCGCCTAACATATCTCCTTAGTGAGGAAACAAGCATAGGCAATGGTATAAGCGGCGCCTAACCTATCGCCTATGTTTATATAGGCGGCGCCTAAGCGATCGTCGATGTTGACATAGGCGACGCCTAACCTATCGCCTAAGTGAGGTGGTACGAATTGGCAATGGTATAAGCGGCGCCTAACCTGTCGACTATATTGACATAGGTAGCACCTAACCTATCGCTTAAGTAAGGCAGTGAACAGACGTAATGGTATATGCGGTGCCTAACCTATCGCCTATGTTGACATAGGTGGCGCCTATGGCATCGCTTATGTTTACATAGGCGGCGCCTAACCTATCGACTAAGTGAGCCAGCAAGCATAGGCAATGGTATAAGCCGCGCCTAACCTATCGCCTACGTTGACATATGTGGAGCCTAAGCCATTGCCTATGTTTATATATACGGCGCCTAACCTATCGCCTAAGTGAGGAAGTAAGCACAGGCAATGGTATAAGCGGCCCCTAACCTGTCGCCTATGTTGATATAGGCGGTGCCTAATCCATCGCATATGTTGACATAGGCGGCACCTAACCTATAGCCTATGTTGATATAGGCAACACCATATCCATTGCCTCTTTTGACATAGATGGCTTCTAACCTATCGCCTAAGTGAGGCATTGAGCATAGACAATGGTATAAGCGGTGCCTAACCTATCACCTATATTGATATAGGCGACACCTAAGACATCACCTAAGTGAGGCAGTTAGCATATACAATGGTATAAGAGGCGCCTAACCTCTCGCTTTTGTTGATATTGGCGGAGCCGAAGCGATCGCCAATGTTGACATAGGCGGCGCCTAACCTATCTCCTAATTGAGGCGGTGAGCATAGGCAATGGTATAAGCGGCGCTTAACCTGTCGCCTATGTTGGTATAGGCGGCGACTAATCCATCGACTATATTGACATTGGCGGCACCTAAACAATCGCTTAAGTGAGGCAGTGCGCATAGGTAATGGTATAAGCAGCGCCTAACCTATCGCCAATATTGATATAGGTGGGGCTTATGGCATCGCTTATGTTTACATAGGCGGTGCCTAACCAATCGCCTAAGTGAGGCAGCGAGCATAGGCAATGGTATAAGCAGCGCCTAACCTATCGCCTATATCGATATATGTGGCACCTAAGCCATTGCCTATGTTTATATATGCGGCGCCCAACCTATCGCCTAAGTGCGGCAGTAAGCATAGGCAATGGTATAAGCGGCGCCTAACCTATCGTCTATGTTGATATACGTGGCACCTAAGCCATTGCCTATGTTTATATATGCAGCGCCCAACCTATCAACTAAGTCAGGAAGTAAGCATAGGCAATGGTATAAGCGGCGCTTTACCTATCGCCAACATTGATATAGGCGGCGCCTAATCCATCGCCTATGTTGACGTAGGTGTGGGCTAACCTATTGCCTAATTGAGTCAGTGACCATAGGCAATGGTATAAGCGTCACCTAACCTATCGCCTATGTTGTTATAGGTGGCGCCTAAGCCATTGCCTATATTAACATAGGTGGCACCTAACCTATCGCCTAAGTGAGTCAGTGAGAATAGGCAATGGTATAACCGGCACCTAACCTATCGCCTATGTTGATATAGGTGAAGCCTAACCTATTTCCTACGTGAGGTAGTGAGCATAGGCAATTGTATCAGCGGCGCTTAACCTATCACCTATGTTGATATAGGCGGCGCCTAAGCCATCGCCTATGTTGACATAGGCGGCGCCTAACCTGTCGCCTATGTTGATATTGGCAACACCATATCCATTGCCTCTTTTGACATAGATGGCTTCTAACCTATCGCTTAAGTGAGGCATTGAGCCTAGACAATGGTATAAACGGCGCCTAACCTATCACCTATGTTGATATAGGCGGCACCTAAGCCATCGCCTAAGTGAGGCAGTTAGCATATACAATGGTATAAGAGGCGCCTAAACTATCGCCAATGTTGATATAGGTGGGGCCTATGGCATCGCTTATGATTACATAGGTGACGCCTAACCAATCGCCAAAGTGAGGCAGCGAGCATTGGCAAAGGCAGAAGCGGCGCCTAACCTATCGCCTATGTTGTTATACATGGAGCCTATGCCATTGCCTATGTTTATATATGCAGCGCCCAACTTATCGACTAAGTTAGGAATTAAGCATAGGCAATGGTATTAGCGGCGCTTTACCTATCGCCAATGTTGATATAGGCGGCGCCTAAGCCATCGCCTATGATGACCTAGGCGGCGCCTAACCAATCGCCTAATTGAGGCAGGGACCATAAGCAATGGTATAAGCGTCGCCTAACCTATCGCCTATGTTGTTATAGGTGGCGCCTAAGCCATTGCCTATATTAACATAGGTGGCACCTAACCTATCGCCTAAGTGAGTCAGTGAGAATAGGCAATGGTATAACCGGCACCTAACCTATCGCCTATGTTGATATAGGTGAAGCCTAACCTATTTCCTACGTGAGGTAGTGAGCATAGGCAATTGTATCAGCGGCGCTTAACCTATCACCTATGTTGATATAGGCGGCGCCTAAGCCATCGCCTATGTTGACATAGGCGGCGCCTAACCTGTCGCCTATGTTGATATTGGCAACACCATATCCATTGCCTCTTTTGACATAGATGGCTTCTAACCTATCGCTTAAGTGAGGCATTGAGCCTAGACAATGGTATAAACGGCGCCTAACCTATCACCTATGTTGATATAGGCGGCACCTAAGCCATCGCCTAAGTGAGGCAGTTAGCATATACAATGGTATAAGAGGCGCCTAAACTATCGCCAATGTTGATATAGGTGGGGCCTATGGCATCGCTTATGATTACATAGGTGACGCCTAACCAATCGCCAAAGTGAGGCAGCGAGCATTGGCAAAGGCAGAAGCGGCGCCTAACCTATCGCCTATGTTGTTATACATGGAGCCTATGCCATTGCCTATGTTTATATATGCAGCGCCCAACTTATCGACTAAGTTAGGAATTAAGCATAGGCAATGGTATTAGCGGCGCTTTACCTATCGCCAATGTTGATATAGGCGGCGCCTAAGCCATCGCCTATGATGACCTAGGCGGCGCCTAACCAATCGCCTAATTGAGGCAGGGACCATAAGCAATGGTATAAGCGTCGCCTAACCTATCGCCTATGTTGTTATAGGCGGCGCCTAAGCCATCGTCTATATTAACAAAGGTGGCACCTAACCTATCGCCTATGTGATTCAGTGATAATAGGCAATGGTATAACTGGAACCTAACCTATCGCCTATGTTGATATAGGCGGCGCCTAAGCCATCGCCTATGTTGACATAAGTGGCGCCTAACCTATCGCCTACATGAGGCAGTGAGCATAGGCAATGGTATAAGCGGCGCCTAACCTATCGCCTATGTTGATATTGGCAACACCATATCCATTGACTCTTTTGACATAGATGGCTTCTAACCTATCGCCTAAGTGAGGCATTGAGCATAGACAATGGTATAAGCGGCGCCTAACCTATCACCTATGTCGATATAGACGGCACCTAAGCCATCGCCTAAGTGAGGCAGTTAGCATATACAATGGTATAAGAGGCGCCTAACCTATCGCCTGTGTTGATATAGGCGGAGCCTAAGCGATTGCCAATGTTGACATAGGCGACGCCTAACCTATCTCCTAATTGAGGAGCTGAGCATAGGCAATGGTATAAGCGGCGCTTAATCTGTCGCCTATGTTGGTATAGGCGGCGCCTAATCCATCGACTATATTGACATAGGCGGCACCTAACCTATCTCTTAAGTTAGGCAGTGAGCATATGTAATGGAATAAGCGGTGCCTAACCTATCACCAATGTTGATATAGGTGGCATCGCTTATGTTTACATAGGCGGTGCCTAACCTATCGCCTAAGTGAGGCAGCGAGCATAGGCAATGGTATAAGCGGCACCTAACCTATCGCCTATATTGATATATGTGGCGCCTATGCCATTGCTTATGTTTATATATGCGGCGCCCAACCTATCTCCTAACTGAGGCAGTAAGCATAGGAAATGGTATAAGCGGCGCCTAACCTATCGCCAATGTTGATATAGGAGGCACCTAAGCGATCACCTATGTTGACATTAGCGGCGCCTAACCTATCGCCTATGTTTAAATAGGAAGCACCATATCCATTGCCTCTGTTGACATAGGCGACGTCTAACCTATCGCCTAAGTGAGGCAGTGCGCATAAAAAATGGTATAAGTGGCGCCTAACCTATCACCTATGTTGATATAGGCGGCACCTAACCCATCGCCTAAGATAGGCAGTTAGCATAGGCAATGTTATAAGCGGTGCCTAACCTATCGCCTATGTTAATATAGGCAGAGCCTAAGCGATCGCCTATGTTGACATAGTCGCCGCCTAACCTATCTCCTAAGTGAGGCAGTGAGCATAGGTAATTGTATAAGAAGCGTCTAACCTATCGCCTAAGTGAGGCAGTGAGCATAGGCAATGGTATAAGCGGCGCCTAACCTATCGCCTATGTTTACATGAGTGGCGCCTAAGCCATTGCTTATGTTTATATATGCAGCGCCAAACCTATCGCCTAAGCGAGGCAGTAAGCATAGGCAATGGTATAAGCGGCGCCTAACCTGTCGCCTATGTTGATATAGGCGACGCCTAAGCTATCGTCTATATTAACATAGGCGGCGCCTAACCTATAGCCTAAGTGAGGAGGTGAGCTTAGGCAATGGTATAAGCGGCGCCTAATCTATCGCCTATGTTGATATAGGAGGCTCCTAAAGCATCACCTATGTTAACATAGGTGGCGCCTAATCTATCGTCAAAGTGAGGCACTGAGCATAGGCAATGGTATAAGCGGCGCCTAACCTATCGCCTATGTTGATATAGACAGCGCCTAAGCCATCGCCTATGTTGACATAGGCGGCGCCTAACCTATCGCCAAAGTGAGGTAGTGAGCATAGATAATGGTATAAGCGGCGCCTAACCTATCGCCTATGTTGATATAGGAGGCACCTATGCCATCGCCTAACTGTGGCAGTTAGCATAAACAATGGTATATGCGGCGCCTAACCTATCGCCTAAGCGATCGCCTATGTTGACTTAGGCGGTGCCTAACCTATCGCCTAATTAAGGACGTGAGCATAGGCAATGGTATAAGCATCGCCTACCCTATCGCCTATGTTGATATAGGCGGCGCCTAAGACATCGCCTATATTGACATAAGTGGCACCTAACTTATTGCCTAAGTGAGGCAGTGATCACAGGTAATGGTATAAGCCGTGCCTAACCTATCACCTATGTTGATATAGGTGGCGCCTATGGCATCTCCTATGTTTACATAGGCGGCGCCTATCTTATCTCCTTAGTGAGGAAACAAGCTTAGGCAATGGTATAAGCGGCGCCTAACCTATCGCCTATGTTTATATAGGCGGCGCCTAAGCGATCGTCGATGTTGACATAGGCGGCGCCTAACCTATCGCCTAAGTGAGGTGGTAAGAATTGGCAATGGTATAAGCGGCGCCTAACCTGTCGACTATTTTGACATAGGTGGCACCTAACCTATCGCTTATGTAAGGCAGTGAGCAGAGGTAATGGTATATGCGGTGCCTAACCTATCGCCTATGTTGACATAGGTGGCGCCTATGGCATCGCTTATGTTTACATACGCGGCGCCTAAACTATCGACTAAGTGAGGCAGCGAGCATAGGCAATGGTATAAGCCGCGCCTAACCTATCGCCTATGATGACATATGTGGAGCCTAAGCCATTTCCTATGTTTATATATACGGCGCCTAACCTATCGCCTATGTTGACATATGTGGAGCCTAAGCCATTTCCTATGTTTATATATACGGCGCCTAACCTATCGCCTAAGTGAGGAAGTAAGCACAGGCAATGGTATAAGATGCCCCTAACCTGTCGCCTATGTTGATATAGGCGGTGCCTAATCCATCGCATATGTTGACATAGGCGGCACCTATCCTATAGCCTATGTTGATATAGGCAACACCATATCCATTGCCTCTTTTGACATAGATGGCTTCTAACCTATCGCCTAAGTGAGGCATTGAGCATAGACAATGGTATAAGCGGTGCCTAACCTATCACCTATATTGATATAGGCGGCACCTAAGCCATCGCCTAAGTGAGGCAGTTAGCATATACAATGGTATAAGAGGCGCCTAACCTAACGCTTGTGTTGATATAGGCGGAGCTGAAGCGATCGCCAATGTTGACATAGGCGGCGCCTAACCTATCTCCTAATTGAGGCGGTGAGCATAGGCAATGGTATGAGCGGCGCTTAACCTGTCGCCTATGTTGGTATAGGCGGCGCCTAATCCATCGACTATATTGACATAGGCGGCACCTAAACAATCGCTTAAGTGAGGCAGTGCGCATAGGTAATGGTATAAGCGGTGCCTAACCTATTGCCAATATTGATATAGGTGGGGCTTATGGCATCGCTTATGTTTACATAGGCGGTGCCTAACCAATCACCTAAGTGAGGCAGCGAGCATAGGCAATGGTATAAGCAGCGCCTAACCTATCGCCTATATTGATATATGTGGCACCTAAGCCATTGCCTATGTTTATATATGCGGCGCCCAACCTATCGCCTAAGTGCGGCAGTAAGCATAGGCAATGGTATAAGCGGCGCCTAACCTATCGCCTATGTTGATATACCTGGCACCTAAGCCATTGCCTATGTTTATATATGCAGCGCCCAACCTATCGACTAAGTGAGGAAGTAAGCATAGGCAATGGTATAAGCGGCGCTTTACCTATCGCCAACGTTGATATAGGCGACGCCTAATCCATCGTTTATGTTGACGTAGGCGTGGCCTAACCTATTGCCTAATTGAGGCAGTGACCATAGGCAATGGTATAAGCGTCACCTAACCTATCGCCTATGTTGTTATAGGTGGCGCCTAAGCCATTGCCTATATTAACATAGGTGGCACCTAACCTATCTCCTAAGTGAGTCAGTGAGAATAGGCAATGGTATAACCGGCACCTAACCTATCGCCTATGTTGATATAGGCGGCGCCTAAGCCATCGCCTATGTTGACATAAGTGAAGCCTAACCTATCGCCTACGTGAGGCAGTGATCATAGGCAATTGTATCAACGGCGCTTAACCTATCACCTATGTTTATATAGGCGGCGCCTAAGCCATCGCCTATGTTGACATAGGCGGCGCCTAACCTATCGCCTATGTTGATATTGGCAACACCATATCCATTGCCTCTTTTGACATAGATGGCTTCTAACCGATCGCTTAAGTGAGGCATTGAGCATAGACAATGGTATAAGCGGCGCCTAACCTATCACCTATGTTGATATAGGCAGCACCTAAGCCATCACCTAAGTGAGGCAGTTAGCATATACAATGGTATAAGAGGCGCCTAACCTATCGCCAATGTTGATATAGGTGGGGCCTATGGCATCGCTTATGATTACATAGGTGACGCCTAACCTATCGCCAAAGTGAGGCAGCGAGCATAGGCAAAGGCAGAAGCGGCGCCTAACCTATCGCCTATGTTGTTATACGTGGCGCCTAAGCCATTGCCTATGTTTATATATGCAGCGCCCAACCTATCGACTAAGTGAGGAATTAAGCATAGGCAATGGTATTACCGGCGCTTAACCTATCACCAATGTTGATATAGGCGGCGCCTAAGCCATCGCCTATGATGACCTAGGCGGCGCCTAACCAATCGCCTAATTGAGGCAGTGACCATATGCAATGGTATAAGCGTCGCATAACCTATCGCCTATGTTGTTATAGGCGGCGCCTAAGCCATCGTCTATATTAACATAGGTGGCACCTAACCTATCGCCTATGTGATTCAGTGATAATAGGTAATGGTATAACTGGAACCCAACCTATCGCCAATGTTGATATAGGCGGCGCCTAAGCCATCGCCTATGTTGACATAAGTGGCGCCTAACCTATCGCCTACATGAGGCAGTGAGCATAGGCAATGGTATAAGCGGCGCTTAACCTATCGCCTATGATAATATAGGCGGCGCCTAAGCCATCGCCTATGTTGACATAGGCGGCGCCTAACCTATAGCCTATGTTGATATAGGCAACACCATATCCATTGCCTCATTTGACATAGATGGCTTCTAACCTATCGCCTAAGTGAGGCATTGAGCATAGACAATGGTATAAGCGGCGCCTAACCTATCACATATATTGATATAGGCGGCACCTAAGCCATCGCCTAAGTGAGGCAGTTAGCATATACAATGGTATAAGAGGCGCCTAACCTCTCGCTTGTGTTGATATAGGCGGAACCTAAACGATCGCCAATGTTGACATAGGCGTCGCCTAACCTATCTCCTAATTGAGGCGGTGAGCATAGGAAATGGTATAAGCGGCGCTTAACCTGTCGCCTATGTTGGTATAGGCGGCGCCTAATCCATCGACTATATTGACATAGGTGGCACCTAAACTATCGCTTAAGTGAGGCAGTGAGCATAGGTAATGGTATAAGCGGCGCCTAACCTATCGCTAATATTGATATAGGTGGCGCTTATGGCATCGCTTATGTTTATATAGGCGGTGCCAAACCAATCGCATAAGTGAGGAAGCGAGCATAGGCAATGGTATAAGCGGCGCCTAACCTATCGCCTATATTGATATATGTGGCACCTAAGCCATTGCCTATGATTATATATGCGGCGCCCAACCTATCGCCTAAGTGAGGCAGTAAGCATAGGCAATGGTATAAGCAGCGCCTAACCTATCGCCTATGTTGATATACGTGGAACCTAAGCCATTGCCTCTGTTTATATATGCAGCGCCCAACCTGTCGACTAAGTGAGGAAGTAAGCATAGGCAATGGTATAAGCGGCGCTTTACCTATCGCCAACGTTGATATAGGCGGCGCCTAATCCATCGCCTATGTTGACGTAGGCGTGGCCTAACCTATTGCCTAATTGAGGCAGTGACCATAGTCAATGGTATAAGCGTCGCCTAACCTATCGCCTATGTTGTTATAGGCGGCGCCTAAGCCATCGCCTATATTAACATAGGTGGCACCTAACCTATCGCCTAAGTGAGTCAGTGAGAATAGGCAATGGTATACCCGACACCTAACCTATCACCTATGTTGATATAGGCGGCGCCTAAGCCATCGCCTATGTTGACATAAGTGAAGCCTAACCTATCCCCTACGTGAGGCAGTGAGCATAGGCAATTGTACAAGCGGCGCTTAACCTATCACCTATGTTGATATAGGCGGCGACTAAGCCATCTCCTATGTTGACATAGGCGGCGCCTAACCTATCGCCTATGTTGATATTGGCAACTCCATATCCATTGCCGCTTTTGACATAGATGGCTTCTAACCTATCGCCTAAGTGAGGCATTGAGCATAGACAATGGTATAAGCGGCGCCTAACCTATCACCTATGTTGATATAGGCGGCACCTAAGCCATCGCCTAAGTGAGGCAGTTAGCATATACAATGGTATAAGAGGCGCCTAACCTATCGCCTGTGTTGATATAGGAGGAGCCTAAGCGATCGCCAATGTTGACATAGGCGACGCCTAACCTATCTCCTAATTGAGGAGGTGAGCATAGGCAATGGTATAAGCAGCGCTTAACCTGTCGCCTATGTTGGTATAGGCGGCGCCTAATCCATCGACTATATTGACATAGGCGGCACCTAACCTATCACTTAAGTGAGGCAGTGAGCATATGTAATGGAATAAGTGGTGCCTAACCTATCACCAATGTTTATATTGGTGGCATCGCTTATGTTTACATAGGCGGTGCCTAACCTATCGCCTAAGTGAGGCAGCGAGAATAGGCAATGGTATAAGCGGCACCTAACCTATCGCCTATATTGACATATGTGGCGCCTAAGCCATTGCCTATGTTTATATATGCGGCGCCCAACCTATCTCCTAAGTGAGGCAGTAAGCATAGGCAATGGTATAAGCGGCGCCTAACCTATCGCCAATGTTGATATAGGCGGCGCCTAAGCCATCACCTATGTTGACATTAGCGGCGCCTAACCTATCGCCTATGTTTATATAGGAAGCACCATATCCATTGCCTCTGTTGACATAGGCGGCGTCTAACCTATCGCCTAAGTGAGGCAGTGCGCATAAAAAATGGTATAAGTGGCGCCTAACCTATCACCTATGTTGATATAGGCGGCACCTAACCCATCGCCTAAGATAGGCAGTTAGCATAGGCAATGTTATAAGCGGCACCTAACCTATCGCCTATGTTAATATAGGCGGAGCCTAAGCGATCGCCTATGTTGACATAGTCGCCGCCTAACCTATCTCCCAAGTGAGGCAGTGAGCATAGGTAATTGTATAAGCAGCGCCTAAGCCATCGCCTATGTTGACATAAGTGAAGCCTAACCTATCCCCTACGTGAGGCAGTGAGCATAGGCAATTGTACAAGCGGCGCTTAACCTATCACCTATGTTGATATAGGCGGCGACTAAGCCATCTCCTATGTTGACATAGGCGGCGCCTAACCTATCGCCTATGTTGATATTGGCAACACCATATCCATTGCCGCTTTTGACATAGATGGCTTCTAACCTATCGCCTAAGTGAGGCATTGAGCATAGACAATGGTATAAGCGGCGCCTAACCTATCACCTATGTTGATATAGGCGGCACCTAAGCCATCGCCTAAGTGAGGCAGTTAGCATATACAATGGTATAAGAGGCGCCTAACCTATCGCCTGTGTTGATATAGGAGGAGCCTAAGCGATCGCCAATGTTGACATAGGCGACGCCTAACCTATCTCCTAATTGAGGAGGTGAGCATAGGCAATGGTATAAGCAGCGCTTAACCTGTCGCCTATGTTGGTATAGGCGGCGCCGAATCCATCGACTATATTGACATAGGCGGCACCTAACCTATCACTTAAGTGAGGCAGTGAGCATATGTAATGGAATAAGTGGTGCCTAACCTATCACCAATGTTTATATTGGTGGCATCGCTTATGTTTACATAGGCGGTGCCTAACCTATCGCCTAAGTGAGGCAGCGAGCATAGGCAATGGTATAAGCGGCACCTAACCTATCGCCTATATTGACATATGTGGCGCCTAAGCCATTGCCTATGTTTATATATGCGGCGCCCAACCTATCTCCTAAGTGAGGCAGTAAGCATAGGCAATGGTATAAGCGGCGCCTAACCTATCGCCAATGTTGATATAGGCGGCGCCTAAGCCATCACCTATGTTGACATTAGCGGCGCCTAACCTATCGCCTATGTTTATATAGGAAGCACCATATCCATTGCCTCTATTGACATAGGCGACGTCTAACCTATCTCCTAAGTGAGGCAGTGCGCATAAAAAATGGTATAAGTGGCGCCTAACCTATCACCTATGTTGATATAGGCGGCACCTAACCCATCGCCTAAGATAGGCAGTTAGCATAGGCAATGTTATAAGCGGCACCTAACCTATCGCCTATGTTAATATAGGCGGAGCCTAAGCGATCGCCTATGTTGACATAGTCGCCGCCTAACCTATCTCCCAAGTGAGGCAGTGAGCATAGGTAATTGTATAAGCAGCGCCTAACCTATCGCCTAAGTGAGGCAGTAAGCATAGGTATTGGTATAAGCGATGCCTAACCTATCGCCAATGTTGATATAGACGGCGCCTAAGCCATCGCCTATATTGACGTAGGCGGCGCCTAACCTATCGCCTAATTGAGGCAGTGACCATAGGCAATTGTACAAGCGTCGCCTAACCTATCGCCTACGTTGTTACAGGCGGCGCCTAAGCCATCGCCTATATTAACATAGGTGGCACCTAACTTATCTCCTAAGTGAGTCAGTGAGAATAGGCAATGGTATAACTGGCACCTAACCTATCACCTATGTTGATATAGGCGGCGCCTATGCCATCGCCTATATTGACATAAGTGGCGCCTAACCTATCGCCTACGTGAGGCATTGAGCATAGACAATGGTATAAGCGGCGCCTAACCTATCACCTATATTGATATAGGCGATACCTAAGCCATCGCCTAAGTGAGGTAGTTAGCATATACCATGGTATAAGAGGCGCCTAACCACTCGCTTGTGTTGATATAGGCGGAACCTAAGCGATCGCCAATGTTGACATAGGCGTCGCCTAACCTATCTCCTAATTGAGGCGGTGAGCATAGGAAATAGTATAAGCGGCGCTTAACCTGTCGCCTATGTTGGTATAGGCGGCGCCTAATCCATCGACTATATTGACATAGGTGGCACCTAAACTATCGCTTAAGTGAGGCAGTGAGCATAGGTAATGGTATAAGCGGCGCCTAACCTATCGCCAATATTGATATAGGTGGCGCTTGTGGCATCGCTTATGTTTGTATAGGCGGTGCCTAACCAATCGCCTAAGTGAGGAAGCGAGCATAGGCAATGGTATAAGCGGCGCCTAACCTATCGCCTATATTTATATATGTGGCACCTAAGCCATTGCCTATGTTTATATATGCGGCGCCCAACCTATCGCCTAAGTGAGGCAGTAAGCATAGGCAATGGTATAAGCGGTGCCTAACCTATCGCCTATGTTGATATACGTGGAACCTAAGCCATTGCCTCTGTTTATATATGCAGCGCCCAACCTGTCGACTAAGTGAGGAAGTAAGCATAGGCAATGGTATAAGCGGCGCTTTACCTATCGCCAACGTTGATATAGGAGGCGCCTAATCCATCGCCTATGTTGACGTAGGCGTGGCCTAACCTATTGCCTAATTGAGGCAGTGACCATAGTCAATGGTATAAGCGTCGCCTAACCTATCCCCTATGTTGTTATAGGCGGCGCCTAAGCCATCGCCTATATTAACATAGGTGGCACCTAACCTATCGCCTAAGTGAGTCAGTTTAGAATAGGCAATGGTATACCCGGCACCTAACCTATCACCTATGTTGATATAGGCGGCGCCTAAGCCATCGCGTATGTTGACATAAGTGAAGCCTAACCTATCCCCTACGTGAGGCAGTGAGCATAGGCAATTGTACAAGCGGCGCTTAACCTATCACCTATGTTGATATAGGCGGCGCCTAAGCCATCGCCTATGTTTACATAGGCGGCACCTAACCTATCGCCTATGTTGATATTGGCAACCCCATATCCATTGCCTCTTTTGACATAGATGGCATCTAACCTATCGCCTAAGTGAGGCATTGAGCATAGACAATGGTATAAGCGGCGCCTAACCTATCACCTATGTTGATATAGGGAGCACCTAAGCCATCGCCTAAGTGAGGCAGTTAGCATATACAATGGTATAAGAGGCGCCTAACCTATCGCCTGTGTTGATATAGGCGGAGCCTAAGCGATCGCCAATGTTGACATGGGCGATGCCTAACCTATCTCCTAATTGAGGAGGTGAGCATAAGCAATGGTATAAGCGGCGCTTAACCTGTCGCCTATGGTGGTATAGGCGGCGCCTAATCCATCGACTATATTGACATAGGCGGCACCTAACCTATCGCTTAAGTGAGGCAGTGAGCATATGTAATGGAATAAGTGGTGCCTAACCTATCACCAATGTTTATATAGGTGGCATCGCTTATGTTTACATAGGCGGTGCCTAACCTATCACCTAAGTGAGGCAGCGAGCATAGGCAATGGTATAAGCGGCACCTAACCTATCGCCTATATTGATATATGTGGCGCCTAAGCCATTGCCTATGTTTATATATGCGGCGCCCAACCTATCTCCTAAGTGAGGCAGTAAGCATAGGCAATGGTATAAGCGGCGCCTAACCTATCGCCGATGTTGATATAGGCGGCGCCTAAGCCATCACCTATGTTGACATTAGCGGCTCCTAACCTATCGCCTATATTTATATAGGAAGCACCATATCCATTGCCTCTGTTGACATAGGCGGCGTCTAACCTATCGCCTAAGTGAGGCAGTGTGCATAAAAAATGGTATAAGTGGTGCCTAACCTATCACCTATGTTGATATAGGCGGCACCTAACCCATCGCCTAAGATAGGCAGTTAGCATAGGCAAAGTTATAAGCGGCGCCTAACCTATCGCCTATGTTAATAAAGGCGGAGCCTAAGCGATCGCCTATGTTGACATAGTCGCCGCCTAACCTATCTCCCAAGTGAGGCAGTGAGCATAGGTAATTGTATAAGCGGCGCCTAACCTATCACCTAAGTGAGGCAGTAAGCATAGGTAATGGTATAAGCGATGCCTAACCTATCGCCAATGTTGATATAGACGGCGCCTAAGCCATCGCCTATGTTGACGTAGGCGGCGCCTAACCTATCGCCTAATTGAGGCAGTGACCATAGGCAATGGTACAAGCGTCGCCTAACCTATCGCCTATGTTGTTATAGGCGGCGCCTAAGACATCGCCTATATTAACATAGGTGGCACCTAACCTATCTCCTAAGTGAGTCAGTGAGAATAGGCAATGGTATAACTGGCACCTAACCTATCGCCTATGTTGATATAGGCGGCGCCTAAGCCATCGCCTATGTTGACATAAGTGGCGCCTAACCTATCGCCTACGTGAGGCATTGAGCATAGACAATGGTATAAGCGGCGCCTAACCTATCACCTATATTGATATAGGCGGCACCTAAGCCATCGCCTAAGTGAGGCAGTTAGCATATACAATGTTATAAGAGGCGCCTAACCTCTCGCTTGTGTTGATATAGGCGGAACCTAAGCGATCGCCAATGTTGACATAGGCGTCGCCTAACCTATCTCCTAATTGAGGCGGTGAGCATAGGAAATGGTATAAGCGGCGCTTAACCTGTCGCCTATGTTGGTATAGGCGGCGCCTAATCCATCGACTATATTGACATAGGTGGCACCTAAACTATCGCTTAAGTGAGGCAGTGAGCATAGGTAATGGTATAAGCGGCGCCTAACCTATCGCCAATATTGATATAGGTGGAGCTTGTGGCATCGCTTATGTTTATATAGGCGGTGCCTAACCAATCTCCTAAGTGAGGAAGCGAGCATAGGAAATGGTATAAGCGGCGCCTAACCTATCCCTATATTGATATATGTGGCACCTAAGCCATTGCCTATGTTTATATATGTGGCGCCCAACCTATCGCCTAAGTGAGGCAGTAAGCATAGGCAATGGTATCAGCGGCGCCTAACCTATCGCCTATGTTGATATACGTGGAACCTAAGCCATTGCCTCTGTTTATATATGCAGCGCCCAACCTGTCGACTAACTGAGGAAGTAAGCATAGGCAATGGTATAAGCGGCGCTTTACCTATCGCCAACGTTGATATAGGCGGCGCCTAATCCATCGCCTATGTTGACGTAGGCGTGGCCTAACCTATTGCCTAATTGAGGCAGTGACCATAGTCAATGGTATAAGCGTCGCCTAACCTATCGCCTATGTTGTTATAGGCGGCGCCTAAGCCATCGCCTATATTAACATAGGTGGCACCTAACCTATCGCCTAAGTGAGTCAGTGAGAATAGGCAATGGTATACCCGACACCTAACCTATCACCTATGTTGATATAGGCGGCACCTAAGCGATCGCCTATGTTGACATAAGTGAAGCCTAACCTATCCCCTACGTGAGGCAGTGAGCATAGGCAATTGTAAAAGCGGCGCTTAACCTATCACCTATGTTGATATAGGCGGCGCCTAAGCCATCGCCTATGTTGACATAGGCGGCGCCTAACCTATCGCCTATGTTGATATTGGCAACACCATATCCATTGCCTCTTTTGACATAGATGGCTTCTAACCTATCGCCTAAGTGAGGCATTGAGCATAGACAATGGTATAAGCGGCGCCTAACCTATCACCTATGTTGATATAGGCGGCACCTAAGCCATCGCCTAAGTGAGGCAGTTAGCATATACAATGGTATAAGAGGCGCCTAACCTATCGCCTGTGTTGATATAGGCGGAGCCTAAGCGATCGCCAATGTTGACATAGGCGATGCCTAACCTATCTCCTAATTGAGGAGGTGAGCATAAGCAATGGTATAAGCGGCGCTTAACCTGTCGCCTATGGTGGTATAGACGGCTCCTCATCCATCGACTATATTGACATAGGCGGCACCTAACCTATCGCTTAAGTGAGGCAGTGAGCATATGTAATGGAATAAGCGGTGCCTAACCTATCACCAATGTTGATATAGGTGGCATCGCTTATGTTTACATAGGCGGTGCCTAACCTATCGCCTAAGTGAGGCAGCGAGCATAGGCAATGTTATATGCGGCACCTAACCTATCGCCTATATTGATATATGTGGCGCCTAAGCCATTGCCTATGTTTATATATGCGGCGCCCAACCTATCTCCTAAGTGAGGCAGTAAGCATAGGCAATGGTATAAGCGGCGCCTAACCTATCGCCAATGTTGATATAGGCGGCGCCTAAGCCATCACCTATGTTGACATTAGCGGCGCCTAACCTATCGCCTATGTTTATATAGGAAACACCATATCCATTGCCTCTGTTGACATAGGCGGCGTCTAACCTATCGCCTAAGTGAGGCAGTGCGCATAAAAAATGGTATAAGTGGCACCGAACCTATCACCTATGTTGATATAGGCGGTACCTAACCCATCGCCTAAGATAGGCAGTTAGCATAGGCATTGTTATAACCGGCGCCTAACCTATCGCCTATGTTAATATAGGCGGAGCCTAAGCGATCTCCTATGTTGACATAGTCGCCACCTAACCTATCTTCCAAGTGAGGCAGTGAGCATAGGTAATTGTATAAGCGGCGCCTAACCTATCGCCTAAGTGAGGCAGTAAGCATAGGTAATGGTATAAGCGATGCCTAACCTATCGCCAATGTTGATATAGACGGCGCCTAAGCCATCGCCTATGTGGACGTAGGCGGCGCCTAACCTATCGCCTAATTGAGGCAGTGACCATAGGAAATGGTACAAGCGTCGCCTAACCTATCGCCTATGTTGTTATAGGCGGCGCCTAAGCCATCGCCTATATTAACATAGGTGGCACCTAACCTATCTCCTAAGTGAGTCAGTGAGAATAGGCAATGGTATAACTGGCACCTAACCTATCGCCTATGTTGATATAGGCGGCGCCTAAGCCATCGCCTATGTTGACATAAGTGGCGCCTAACCTATCGCCTACGTGAGGCAGTGAGCATAGGCAATTGTATAAGCGGCGCTTAACCTATCGCCTATGTTGATATAGGCGGCGCCTAAGCCATCGCCTATGTTGACATAGGCGGCGCCTAACCTATCGCCTATGTTGATATAGGCAATACCATATTCATTGCCTCTTTTGACATAGGCGGCTTCTAACCTATCACCTAAGTGAGGCAGTGAGTATAGACAATGGTATAAGTGGCGCCTAACCTATCACCTATGTTGATATAGGCGGCACCTAAGCCATCGTCTAAGTGAGGCAGTTAGCTTAGGCAATGGTCTAAGAGGCGCCTAACCTATCGCCCGTGTTGATATAGGCGGAGCCTAAGCGATCGCCTATGCTATCGCCTATGTTGACATAGGCGACGCCAAACCTATCTCCTAATTGAGGCGGTGAGCGGCACCTAACCTATCGCCTAAGTGAGGCAGTGAGCATAGGTAATGGTATAAGCGGCGCCTAACCTATCGCCAATATTGATATAGGTGGCGCTTATGGAATCAATTATGTTTACATAGGCGGCGCCTAACCTATCGCCTAAGTGAGGCAGCGAGCATAGGCAATGGTATAAGCGGCGCCTAACCTATCGCCTATATTAATATATGTGGTGCATAAGCCATTGCCTATGTTTATATATGTGGCGCCCAACCTATCGCCTAAGTGAGGCAGTAAGCATAGGAAATGGAATAAGCGGCGCCTAACCTATCGCCAATGTTGATATAGGCGGCGCCTAAGCCATCGCCTATGTTGACATAGGCGGTGCTTATCCTATCGTCTAACTGAGGTAGTGACCATAGGCAATGGTATAAGCATAGCCTAACCTATCGCCTATGTTGATATAGGCGACGCCTAAGCCATCGCCTATATTGACATAGGCGGCACCTAACCTATCGCCTAAGTGAGGCAGTGAGCACATGTAATGATATAAGCGGCCCTTAACCTATCGCCTATATTGATATCGGTGGCGCCTATGGCATCTCCTATGTTTACATAGGCGGCGCCTAACCTATCGCCTAAGTGAGGCATCAAGCATAGGCAATGGTATAAGCGGCACCTAACCTACCGCCTATGTTAATATTGGCGGGCCCTAAGCGATAGCCTATGTTGACATAGGCGGCATTTAACCTATCTCCTAAGTGAGGCATTGAGCATAGACAATGGTATAAGCGGCGCCTAACCTATCACCTATGTTGATATAGGCGGCACCTAAGCCATCGCCTAAGTGAGGCAGTTAGCATATACAATGGTATAAGAGGCGCCTAACCTATCGCCTGTGTTGATATAGGCGGAGCCTAAGCGATCGCCAATGTTGACATAGGCGATGCCTAACCTATCTCCTAATTGAGGAGGTGAGCATAAGCAATGGTATAAGCGGCGCTTAACCTGTCGCCTATGGTGGTATAGGCGGCTCCTAATCCATCGACTATATTGACATAGGCGGCACCTAACCTATCGCTTAAGTGAGGCTGTGAGCATATGTAATGGAATAAGCGGTGCCTAACCTATCACCAATGTTGATATAGGTGGCATCGCTTATGTTTACATAGGCGGTGCCTAACCTATCGCCTAAGTGAAGCAGCGAGCATAGGCAATGGTATAAGCGGCACCTAACCTATCGCCTATATTGATATATGTGGCGCCTAAGCCATTGCCTATGTTTATATATGCGGTGCCCAACCTATCTCCTAAGTGAGGCAGTAAGCATAGGCAATGGTATAAGCGGCGCCTAACCTATCGCCAATGTTGATATAGGCGGCGCCTAAGCCATCACCTATGTTGACATTAGCGGCGCCTAACCTATAGCCTATGTTTATATAGGAAGCACCATATCCATTGCCTCTGTTGACATAGGCGGCGTCTAACCTATCGCCTAAGTGAGGCAGTGCGCATAAAAAATGGTATAAGTGGCACCTAACCTATCACCTATGTTGATATAGGCGGCACCTAACCCATCGCCTAAGATAGGCAGTTAGCATAGGCAATATTATAAGAGGCGATCAACCTATCGCCTATGTTAATATAGGCGGAGCCTAAGCGATCGCCTATGTTGACATAGTCGCCGCCTAACCTATCTCCCAAGTGAGGCACTGAGCATAGGTAATTGTATAAGCGATGCCTAACCTATCGCCTAAGTGAGGCAGTAAGCATAGGTAATGGTATAAGCGATGCCTAACCTATCGCCAATGTTGATATAGACGGCGCCTAAGCCATCGCCTATGTGGACGTAGGCGGCGCCTAACCTATCGCATAATTGAGGCAGTGACCATAGGAAATGGTAAAAGCGTCGCCTAACCTATCGCCTATGTTGTTATAGGCGGCGCCTAAGCCATCGCCTATATTAACATAGGTGGCACCTAACCTATCTCCTAGGTGAGTCAGTGAGAATAGGCAATGGTATAACTGGCGCCTAACCTATCGCCTATGTTGATATAGGCGGCGCCTAAGCCATCGCCTATGTTGACATAAGTGGCGCCTAACCTATCGCCTACGTGAGGCAGTGAGCATAGGCAATGGTATAAGCGGCGCTTAACCTATCGCCTATGTTGATATAGGCGGCGCCTAAGCCATCGCCTATGTTGACATAGGCGGCGCCTAACCTATCGCCTATGTTGATATAGGCAACACCATATCCATTGACTCTTTTGACATAGGCGGCTTCTAACCTATCACCTAAGTGAGGCAGTGAGTATAGACAATGGTATAAGCGGAGCCTAACCTATCACCTATGTTGATATAGGCGGCACCTAAGCCATCGCCTAAGTGAGGCAGTTAGCTTAGGCAATGGTCTAAGAGGCGCCTAACCTATCGCCCGTGTTGATATAGGCGGAGCCTAAGCGATCGCCTATGTTGACATAGGTGGCACCTAACCTATCTCCTAATTGAGGCGGTGAGCGGCACCTAACCTATCGCCCGTGTTGATATAGGCGGAGCCTAAGCGATCACCTATGTTGACATAGGTGGCACCTAACCTATCTCCTAATTGAGGCGGTGAGCGGCACCTAACCTATCTCCTAATTGAGGCGGTGAGCGACGCCAAACCTATCTCCTAATTGAGGCGGTGAGCGGCACCTAACCTATCGCCTAAGTGAGGCAGTGAGCATAGGCAATGGAATAAGCGGCGCCTAACCTATCGCCAATGTTGATATAGGCGGCGCCTAAGCTATCGCCTATGTTGACGTAGGCGGTGCTTATCCTATCGTCTAACTGAGGTAGTGACCATAGGAAATGGTATAAGCATAGCCTAACCTATCGCCTATGTTGATATAGGAGACGCCTAAGCCATCGCCTATATTGACATAGGCGGCACCTAACCTATCGCCTAAGTGAGGCAGTGAGCACATGTAATGATATAAGCGGCCCTTAACCTATCGCCTATGTTGATATCGGTGGCGCCTATGGCATCTCCTATGTTTACATAGGCGGCGCCTAACCTATCGCCTAAGTGAGGCATCAAGCATAGGCAATGGTATAAGCGGCACCTAACCTACCGCCTATGTTAATATAGGAGGGCCCTAAGTGATAGCCTATGTTGACATAGGCGGCACCTAACCTATCTCCTAAGTGAGGCGGTGTGAATAGGCAATGGTATAAGCGGCGCCTAACCTGTCGCCTATGTTCATATAGGCGGCACCTAATCCATCGACTATGTTGACATAGGTGGCACCTAACCTATCGCCTAAGTGAGGCAGTGAGCATAGGTAATGGTATAAGCGGCTCCTAACTTATCGCCTAAGTGAGGCAGTGAGCATAGGTAATGGTATAAGTGGCCCATAACCTATCACCTATGTTGACATAGGTGGCGCCTATGGCATCGCTTATGTTTACATAGGCGGCGCCTAACCTATCGCCTAATTGAGGCAGCGAGCATCGGCAATGGTATAAGGGCGCCTAACCTATTACCTATGTTGACATACGTGGCGCCTAAGTCATTGCCTATGATTATATATGCGGCGTTTAACCTATCGCCTAAGTGAGGCAGTAAGCATGGGCAATGGTATAAGCGGCGCCTAACCTGTCGCCTATGTTGATATAGGCGGCGCCTAATCCATCGCATATGTTGACATAGGCGGCACCTAACCTATCATCTAAGTGAGGCAGTGAGCATAGGTAATGGTATAAGCGGCGCCTAACCTATCGCCTATGTGGATATAGGTGGCTTCTATGGCATCGCCTATGTTTACATAGGCGGCGCCTAACCTATCGCCTAAGTGAGGCAGCAATCATAGGAAATGGTATAATTGGGGCCTAACCTATCGCCTATGTTTATATATGTGGTGCCAAGGCCATTGCGTATGTTTATATATACGGCGCCTAACCTATCGCCTAAGTGAGGCAGTAAGCATAGGCAATGCTATAAGCGGCGCCTAACTTAACGTCTATGTTGATATAGGCGGTGCCTAAGCCACCGCCTATATTAACATAGGTGGTGCCTAACCTATCGCCTAATTGAGGCAGTGAGCATAGGCAATGGTATAAGCGGTAGATAACCTATCTCCTAAGTTAATATAGGCAGCGCCTAAGCCATTGCCTATGTTGACATAGACGGAGCCTAACCTATCGCCTAAGTGAGGCAGTGAGCATAGGCAATGGTATAAGCGGCGCCTAATCTATCGCCTATATTGATATATGTGGTACCTAAGCCATTCCCTATGTTTATATATGCGGCGCCCAACCTATCGCCTAAGTGAGGCAGTAAGCATAGGCAATGGTTAAAGCGGCGCCTAACCTATCGCCAATGTTGATATAGGCGGCGCCTAATCCATCGCCTATGTTGACGTAGGCGGTGCTTATCCTATTGTCTAACTGAGGTAGTGACCATAGGCAATGGTATAAGCATGGCCTAACCTATCGCCTATGTTGATATAGGCGACACCTAAGACATCGCCTATATTGACATAGGCGGCACCTAACCTATCGCCTAAGTGAGGCAGTGAGCATAGGTAATGATATAAGCGGCCCTTAACCTATCGCCTATGTTGATATTGGTGGCGCCTATGGCATCTCCTATGTTTACATAGGCCGCACCTAGCCTATCGCCTAAGTGAGGCATCAAGCATAGGCAATGGTATAAGCGGCGCCTAACCTATCGCCTATGTTAATATAGGCGGGCCCTAAGCGATAGCCTATGTTGACATAGGCGGCACCTAACCTATCTCCTATGTGAGGTGGTGTGAATAGGCAATGGCATAAGCGGCGCCTAACCTGTCGCCTATGTTGATATAGGCGGCACCTAATCCATCGACTATGTTGACATAGGTGGCACCTAACCTATCGCCTAAGTGAGGTAGTGAGCATAGGTAATGGTATAAGCAACTCCTAACCTATCGCCTAAGTGAGGCAGTGAGCATAGGTAATGGTATAAGCAGCCCCTAACCTATCGCCTATGTTGACATAGGTGGCGCCTATGGCATCGCTTATGCTTACATAGGCGGCGCCTAACCTATCTCCAAATTGAGGCAGCGAGCTTAGGCAATGGTATAAGGGCGCCTAACCTATTACCTATGTTGACATACGTGGCGCCTAAGTCATTGCCTATGTTTATATATGCGGCGTTTAACCTATCCCCTATGTGAGGCAGTAAGCATAGGCAATGGTATAAGCGGCGCCTAACCTGTCGCCTATGTTGATATAGGCGGCGCCTAATCCATCGCATATGTTGACATAGGCGGCACCTAACCTATCATCTAAGTGAGGCAGTGAGCATAGGTATTGGTATAAGCGGTGCCTAACCTATCGCCTATGTTGATATAGGTGGCGTCTATGGCATCGCCTATGTTTACATAGGCGGCACCTAACCTATCGCCTAAGTGAGGCAGCAAGCATAGGCAATGGTATAAGCGGGGCCTAACCTATCGCCTATGTTTATATATGTGGCGCCAAGGCCATTGCGTATGTTTATATATACGGCGCCTAACCTATCGCCTAAGTGAGGCAGTAAGCATAGGCAATGCTATAAGCGGCGCCTAACTTAACGTCTATGTTGATATAGGCGGTGCCTAAGCCACCGCCTATGTTGACGTAGGTGGTGCCTAACCTATCGCCTAATTTAGGCAGTGAGCATAGGCAATGGTATAAGCGGCAGATAACCTATCTCCTATGTTAATATAGGCGGCGCCTAAGCCATTGCCTATGTTGACATAGACGGAGCCTAACCTATCGCCTAAGTGAGGAAGCGAGCATAGGCAATGGTATAAGCGGCGCCTAACCTATCGCCTATATTGATATATGTGGTGCCTAAGCCATTGCCTATGTTTATATATGTGGCGCCCAACCTATCGCCTAAGTGAGGAAGTAAGCATAGGTAATGGTATAAGTGGCGCCTAACCTATCGCCAATGTTGATATAGGCGGCACCTAAGCCATCACCTATGTTGACGTAGGCGATGCTTATCCTATCTTCTAACTGAGATAGTGACCATAGGCAATGGTATAAGCATGGCCTAACCTATCGCCTATGTTGATATAGGCGACGCCTAAGCCATCGCCTATATTGACATAGGCGGCGCCTAACCTATCTCCTAATTGAGGCAGCGAGCTTAGGCAATGGTATAAGGGCGCCTAACCTATTACCTATGTTGACATACGTGGCGCCTAAGTCATTGCCTATGTTTATATATGCGGCGTTTAACCTATCGCCTAAGTGAGGCAGTAAGCATAGGCAATGGTATAAGCGGCGCCTAACCTGTCGCCTATGTTGATATAGGCGGCGCCTAATCCATCGCATATGTTGACATAGGCGGCACCTAACCTATCATCTAAGTGAGGCAGTGAGCATAGGTAATGGTATAAGCGGCGCCTAACCTATCGCCTAAGTGAGGCAGTAAGCATAGGCAATGCTATAAGCGGCGCCTAACTTAACGTCTATGTTGATATAGGCGGTGCCTAAGCCACCGCCTATGTTAACGTAGGTGGTGCCTAACCTATCGCCTAATTGAGGCAGAGAGCATAGGCAATGGTATAAGCGGCAGATAACCTATCTCCTATGTTAATATAGGCGGCGCCTAAGCCATTGCCTGTGTTGACATAGACGCAGCCTAACCTATCGCCTAAGTGAGGAAGCGAGCATAGGCAATGGTATAAGCGGCGCCTAACCTATCGCCTATATTGATATATGTGGCGCCTAAGCCATTGCCTATGTTTATATATGTGGCGCCCAACCTATCGCCTAAGTGAGGCAGTAAGCATAGGCAGTGGTATAAGTGGCGCCTAACCTATCGCCAATGTTGATATAGGCGGCGCCTAAGCCATCACCTATGTTGACGTAGGCGGTGCTTATCCTATCTTCTAACTGAGGTAGTGACCATAGGCAATGGTATAAGCATGGCCTAACCTATCGCCTATGTTGATATAGGCGACGCCTAAGCCATCGCCTATATTGACATAGGCGGCACCTAACCTATCGCCTAAGTGAGGCAGTGAGCATAGGTAATGATATAAGCGGCCCTTAACCTAACGCCTATGTTGATATCGGTGGCCCCTATGGCATCTCCTATGTTTACATAGGCGACGCCTAACCTATCGCCTAAGTGAGGCATCAAGCATAGGCAATGGTATAAGCGGCGCCTAACCTATCGCCTATGTTAATATAGGCGGGCCCTAAGCGATAGCCTATGTTGACATAGGCGGCACCTAACCTATCTCCTAAGTGAGGCGGTGTGAATAGGCAATGGTATAAGCGGCGCCTAACCTGTCGCCTATGTTGATATAGGTGGCTTCTATGGCATCGACTATGTTTACATAGGCGGCGCCTAACCTATCGCCTAAGTGAGGCAGCAAGCATAGGCAATGGTATAAGCGGGGCCTAACCTATCGCCTATGTTTATATATGTGGTGCCAAGGCCATTGCATATGTTTATATATACGGTGCCTAGCCTATCGCCTAAGTGAGGCAGGAAGCATAGGCAATGCTATAAGCGGCGCCTAACTTAACATCTATGTTGATATAGGCGGTGCCTAAGCCACCGCCTATGTTGACATAGGTGGTGCCTAACCTATCGCCTAATTGAGGCAGTGAGCATAGGCAATGGTATAAGCGGCAGATAACCTATCTCCTAAGTTAATATAGGCAGCGCCTAAGCCATTGCCTATGTTGACATAGACGGAGCCTAACCTATCGCCTAAGTGAGGCAGCGAGCATAGGCAATGGTATAAGCAGCGCCTAACCTATCGCCTATATTGATATATCTGGTGCCGAAGCCATTGCCTATGTTTATATATGCGGCGCCCAACCTATCGCCTAAGTGAGGCAGTAAGCATAGGCAATGGTATAAGCGGCGCCTAACCTATCGCCAATGTTGATATAGGCGGCACCTAATCCATCGCCTATGTTGACGTAGGCGGTGCTTATCCTATCGTCTAACTGAGGTAGTGACCATAGGCAATGGTATAAGCATGGCCTAACCTATCGCCTATGTTGATATAGGCGACGCCTAAGCCATCGCCTATATTGACATGGGCGGCACCTAACCTATCGCCTAAGTGAGGCAGTGAGCATAGGTAATGATATAAGCAACCCTTAACCTATCGCCTATGTTGATATCGGTGGCGCCTATGGCATCTCCTATGTTTACATAGGCCGCGCCTAGCCTATCGCCTAAGTGAGGCATCAAGCATAGGCAATGGTATAAGCGGCGCCTAACCTATCGCCTATGTTAATATAGGCGAGCCCTAAGCGATATCCTATGTTGACATAGGCGAGCCCTATCTCCTATGTGAGGCGGTTTGAATAGGCAATGGTATAAGCGGCGCCTAACCTGTTGCATTTGTTGATATAGGCGGCACCTAATCCATCGACTATGTTGACAGAGGTGGCACCTAACCTATCGCCTATGTGAGGCAGTGAGCATAGGTAATTGTATAAGCGGCTCCTAACCTATCGCCTAAGTGAGGCAGTGAGCATAGGTAATGGTATAAGCGGCCCCTAACCTATCGCCTATGTTTACATAGGTGGCACCTATGGCATCGCTTATGCTTACATAGGCGGCGCCTAACCTATCGCCTAATTGAGGCAGCGAGCATAGGCAATGGTATAAGGGCGCCTAACTTATTATCTATGTTGACATACGTGGCGCCTAAGTCATTGCCTATGTTTATATATGCGGCGTTTAACCTATCGCCTAAGTGAGGCAGTAAGCATAGGCAATGGTATAAGCGGCGCCTAACCTGTCGCCTATGTTGATATAGGCGGCGCCTAATCCATCGCATATGTTGACATAGGCGGCACCTAAACTATCATCTAAGTGAGGCAGTGAGCATACGTAATGGTATAAGCGGCGCCTAACCTATCGCCTATGTTGATATAGGTGGCGTCTATGGCATCGCCTATGTTTAAATAGGCGGCACCTAACCTATCGCCTAAGTGAGGCAGCAAGCATAGGCAATGGTATAAGCGGGGCCTAACCTATCTCCTATGTTTATATATGTGGCGCCAAGGCCATTGCGTATGTTTATATATACGGCGCCTAACCTACCGCCTAAGTGAGGCAGTAAGCATAGGCAATGCTATAAGCGGCGCCTAACTTAACGTCTATGTTGATATAGGCGGTTCCTAAGCCACCGCCTATGTTGACGTAGGTGGTGCCTAACCTATCGCCTAATTGAGGCAGTGAGCATAGGCAATGGTATAAGCAGCAGATAACCTATCTCCTATGTTAATATAGGCGGCACCTAAAGGATTGCCTATGTTTATATATATGGCGCCCAACCTATCGCCTAAGTGACACAGTAAGAATAGGCAATGGTATAAGTGGCGCCTAACCTATCGCCAATGTTGATATAGGCGGCGCCTAAGCCATCACCTATGTTGACGTAGGCGGTGCTTATCCTATCGTCTAACTGAGGTAGTGACCATAGGCAATGGTATAAGCATGGCCTAACCTATCGCCTAAGTGAGGCAGCAAGCATAGGCAATGGTATAAGCGGGGCCTAACCTATCGCCTATGTTTATATATGTGGTGCCAAGGCCATTGCGTATGTTTATATATACGGCGCCTAGCCTATCGCCTAAGTGAGGCAGTAAGCATAGGCAATGCTATAAGCGGTGCCTAACTTAACGTCTATGTTGATATAGGCGGTGCCTAAGCCACGGCCTATGTTGACGTAGGTGGTGCCTAACCTATCGCCTAATTGAGGAAGTGAGCATAGGCAATGGTATAAGCGGCAGATAACCTATCTCCTAAGTTAATATAGGCAGCGCCTAAGCCATTGCCTATGTTGACATAGACGGAGCCTAACCTATCGCCTAAGTGAGGCAGCGAGCATAGGCAATGGTATAAGCGGCGCCTAACCTATCGCCTATATTGATATATGTGGTGCCTAAGCCATTGCCTATGTTTATATATGCGGCGCCCAACCTATCGCCTAAGTGAGGCAGTAAGCATAGGCAATGGTATAAGCGGCGCCTAACCTATCGCCAATGTTGATATAGGCGGCGCCTAATCCATCGCCTATGTTGACGTAGGCGGTGCTTATCCTATCGTCTAACTGAGGTAGTGACCATAGGCAATGGTATAAGCATGGCCTAACCTATCGCCTATGTTGATATAGGCGACGCCTAAGCCATCGCCTATATTGACATGGGCGGCACCTAACCTATCGCCTAAGTGAGGCAGTGAGCATAGGTAATGATATAAGCAACCCTTAACCTATCGCCTATGTTGATATCGGTGGCGCCAATGGCATCTCCTATGTTTACATAGGCCGCGCCTAGCCTATCGCCTAAGTGAGGCATCAAGCATAGGCAATGGTATAAGCGGCGCCTAACGTATCGCCTATGTTAATATAGGCGAGCCCTAAGCGATATCCTATGTTGACATAGGCGGCACCTAACCTATCTCCTATGTGAGGCGGTGTGAATAGGCAATGGTATAAGGGCGCCTAACCTGTCGCATTTGTTGATATAGGCGACACCTAATCCATCGACTATGTTGACAGAGGTGGCACCTAACCTATCGCCTATGTGAGGCAGTGAGCATAGGTAATTGTATAAGCGGCTCCTAACCTATCGCCTAAGTGAGGCAGTGAGCATAGGTAATGGTATAAGCGGCCCCTAACCTATCGCCTATGTTTACATAGGTGGCGCCTATGGCATCGCTTATGCTTACATAGGCGGCGCCTAACCTATCGCCTAATTGAGGCAGCGAGCATAGGCAATGGTATAAGGGCGCCTAACTTATTACCTATGTTGACATACGTGGCGCCTAAGTCATTGCCTATGTTTATATATGCGGCGTTTAACCTATCGCCTAAGTGAGGCAGTAAGCATAGGCAATGGTATAAGCGGCGCCTAACCTGTCGCCTATGTTGATATAGGCGGCGCCTAATCCATCGCATATGTTGACATAGGCGGCACCTAACCTATCATCTATGTGAGGCAGTGAGCATAGGTAATGGTATAAGCGGCGCCTAACCTATCGCCTATGTTGATATAGGTGGAGTCTATGGCATCGCCTATGTTTACATAGGCGGCACCTAACCTATCGCCTAAGTGAGGCAGCAAGCATAGGCAATGGTATAAGCGGGGCCTAACCTATCTCCTATGTTTATATATGTGGCTCCAAGGCCATTGCGTATGTTTATATATACGGCGCCTAACCTATCGCCTAAGTGAGGCAGTAAGCATAGGCAATTCTATAAGCGGCGCCTAACTTAACGTCTATGTTGATATAGGCGGTGCCTAAGCCACCGCCTATGTTGACGTAGGTGGTGCCTAACCTATCGCCTAATTGAGGCAGTGAGCATAGGCAATGGTATAAGCGGCAGATAACCTATCTCCTATGTTAATATAGGCGGCACCTAAGCCATTGCCTATGTTTATATATATGGCGCCCAACCTATCGCCTAAGTGACGCAGTAAGAATAGGAAATGGTATAAGTGGCGCCTAACCTATCGCCAATGTTGATATTGGCGGCGCCTAAGCCATCACCTATGTTGACGTAGGCGGTGCTTATCCTATCGTCTAACTGAGGTAGTGACCATAGGCAATGGTATAAGCATGGCCTAACCTATCGCCTATGTTGATATAGGCGACGCCTAAGCCATCTCCTATATTGACATAGGCGGCACCTAACCTATCTCCTAAGTGAGGCAGTGAGGATAGGTAATGATATAAGCGGCCCTTAACCTATCGCCTATGTTGATATAGGTGGCTCCTATGGCATCTCCTATGTTTACATAGGCGGCGCCTAACCTATCGCCTAAGTGAGGCATCAAGCATAGGAAATAGTATAAGCGACGCCTAACCTATCGCCTAAGTTAATATAGGCGGGCCCTAAGCGATAGCCTATGTTGACATAGGCGGCACCTAACCTATCTCCTAAGTGAGGCGGTATGAATAGGCAATGGTATAAGCGGCGCCTAACCTGTCGCCTATGTTGATATAGGGGCACCTAAACCATCGACAATGTTGACATAGGTGGCACCTAACCTATCGCCTAAGTGAGTTAGTGAGCATAGGTAATGGTATAAGCGGCTCCTATCCTATCGCCTAAGTAAGGCAGTGAGCATAGGTAATGGTATAAGCGGCCCCTAACCTATCGCCTATGTTGACATAGGTGGTGCCTATGGCATCGCTTATTTTTACATAGGCGGCGCCTAACCTATCGCCTAAGTGAGGCAGCAAGCATAGGCAATGGTATAAGCGGGGCCTAACCTATCTCCTATGTTTATATATGTGGCGCCAAGGCCATTGCGTATGTTTATATATACGGCGCCTAACCTATCGCCTAAGTGAGGCAGTAAGCATAGGCAATGCTATAAGCGGCGCCTAACTTAACGTCTATGTTGATATAGGCGGTGCCTAAGACACCGCCTATGTTGACGTAGGTGGTGCCTAACCTATCGCCTAATTGAGGCAGTGAGCATAGGCAATGGTATAAGCGTCAGATAACCTATCTCCTATGTTAATATAGGCGGCACCTAAGCCATTGCCTATGTTTATATATATGGCGCCCAACCTATCGCCTAAGTGACGCAGTAAGAATAGGCAATGGTATAAGTGGCGCCTAACCTATCGCCAATGTTGATATAGGCGGCGCCTAAGCCATCACCTATGTTGACGTAGGCGGTGCTTATCCTATCGTCTAACTGAGGTAGTGACCATAGGCAATGGTATAAGCATGGCCTAACCTATCGCCTATGTTGATATAGGCGACGCCTAAGCCATCGCCTATATTGACATAGGCGGCACCTAACCTATCTCCTAAGTGAGGCAGTGAGGATAGGTAATAATATAAGCGGCCCTTAACCTATCGCCTATGTTGATATCGGTGGCGCCTATGGCATCTCCTATGTTTACATAGGCGGCGCCTAACCTATCGCCTAAGTGAGGCATCAAGCATAGGCAATAGTATAAGCGGCGCCTAACCTATCGCCTATGTTAATATAGGCGGGCCCTAAGCGATAGCCTATGTTGACATAGGCGGCACCTAACCTATCTCCTAAGTGAGGCGGTATGAATAGGCAATGGTATAAGCGGCGCCTAACCTGTCGCCTATGTTGATATAGGGGCACCTAAACCATCGACAATGTTGACATAGGTGGCACCTAACCTATCGCCTAAGTGAGGCAGTGAGCATAGGTAATGGTATAAGCGGCTCCTATCCTATCGCCTAAGTAAGGCAGTGAGCATAGGTAATGGTATAAGCGGCCCCTAACCTATCGCCTATGTTGACATAGGTGGCGCCTATGGCATCGCTTATGTTTACATAGGCGGCGCCTAACCTATCGCCTAATTGAGGTAGCGAGCATAGGCAATGGTATAAGGGCGCCTAACCTACTACCTATGTTGACATACGTGGCGCCTAAGTCATTGCCTATGCTTATATATGCGGCATTTAACCTATCGCCTAAATGAGGCAGTAAGCATAGGCAATGGTATAAGCGGCGCCTAACCTATCGCCTATATTGATATATGGGGTGCCTAAGCCATTGCCTGTGTTTATATATGCGGCGCCCAACCTATCGCCTAAGTGAGGCAGTAAGCATAGGCAATGGTATAAGCGGCGCCTAACCTATCGCCAATGTTGATATAGGCGGCGCCTAAGCCATCGCCTATGTTGACGTAGGCGGTGCTTATCCTATCGTCTAACTGAGTTAGTGACCATAGGCAATGGTATAAGCATGGCCTATCTATCGCCAATGTTGATATAGGCGACGCCTAAGCCATCACCTATATTGACATAGGCGGCACCTAACCTATCGCCTAAGTGAGGCAGTGAGCATAGGTAATGATATAAGAGGCCCTTAACCTATCGCTCATTTTGATATCGGAGGCGCCTATGGCATCTCTTATGTTTACATAGGCGGCGCCGAACCTATCGCCTAAGTGAGGCATCATGCATAGGCAATGGTATAAGCGGCGCCAAACCTATCGCCTATGTTAATATAGGTGGGCCCTAAGCGATAGACTATGTTGACATAGGTGGCACCCAACCTATCTCCTAAGTGAGGCGGTGTGCATAGACAATGGTATAAGCGGCGCCTATCCTGTCGCCTATGTTGATATAGGCGGCACCTAATCCATCGACTATGTTGACATAGGTGGCACCTAACCTATCGCCTAAGTGAGGCAGTGAGCATAGGTAATGGTATAAGCGGCTCCTAACCTATCGCCTAAGTGAGGCAGTGAGCATAGGTAATGGTATAAGCGGCCCCTAACCTATCGCCTATGTTGACATAGGTGGCGCCTATGGCATCGCTTATGTTTACATAGGCGGCGCCTAACCTATCGCCTAATTGAGGCAGCGAGCATCGACAATGGTATAAGGGAGCCTAACCTATTACCTATGTTGACATACGTGGCGCCTAAGTCATTGCCTATGTTTATATATGCGGCGTTTAACCTATCGCCTAAGTGAGGCAGTAAGCATAGGCAATGGAATAAGCGGCGCCTAACCTGTCGCCTATGTTGATATAGGCGGCACCTAATCCATCGCATATGTTGACATAGGCGGCACCTAACCTATCATCTAAGTGCGGCAGTGAGCATAGGTCATGGTATAAGCGGCGCCTAACCTATCGCCTATGTTGATATAGGTGGCGTCTATGGCATCGCCTATGTTTAAATAGGCGGCGCCTAACCTATCGCCTAAGTGAGGCAGCAATCATAGGCAATGGTATAAGCGGGGCCTAACCTATCGCCTATATTTATATATGTGGCGCCAAGGCCATTGCGTATGTTTATATATACGGCGCCTAACCTATCGCCTAAGTGAGGCAGTAAGCATAGGCAATGCTATAAGCGGCGCCTAACTTAACGTCTATGTTGATATAGGCGGTGCCTAAGCCACCGCCTATGTTGACGTAGGTGGTGCCTAACCTATCGCCTAATTGAGACAGTGAGCATAGGCAATGGTATAAGCGGCAGATAACCTATCTCCTATGTTAATATAGGAGGCGCCTAAGCCATTGCCTATGTTGACATAGACGGAGCCTAACCTATCGCCTATGTGAGGCAGTGAGTATAGGCAATGGTATATGCGGAACCTAACCTATCGCCTATGTTTATATAGGAGGCGCCTAAACCAATGCCTATGTTAACATAGGCGGCGTCTAACTTATCGCCAAATTGAGGCACTGAGTATAGGCAATGGTATAAGCGGCCCCTAACCTATCGCCTATGTTGATATAGGCAGCGCCTATGCCATCGCCTATGTTGACATAGGCGGCGCCTAACCTATTACCTAAGTAATGTAGTGAGCATAGAAAATGGTATAAGAGGCTCCTAACCTATCGCCTATGTTGATATAGGTGGCACCTAAGCCATCGCCTAAGTAAAGACGAGAGCATAGCCAATGGTATAAGCGGTGCCTAACCTATAGCCTAAGTAAGGCGGTGAGCATAGGCTCTGGTATAAGATGCGCATAACCTATCGCCTATGTTGATATAGGTGGCGCCTAAGATATTGCCTATGTTGACATAGACGGAGCCTAACCTATCGCCTAAGTGAGGCAGTGAGCATAGGTAATGGTATAAGAGGTGCCTAACCTATCGCCTATGATGTTATAGGTGGCGCCTAAGCCATCACCTATGTTGACATAGAAGGCGCATAACTTATCGCCTAAGTGAGTCAGTGAGCATAGACAATGGTATAAACAGTGCATATCCTCTCTCCTATGTTGATATAGAACGCGCCTAAGACATCGCCTATGTTGACATAGGCGGTGCCTAACCTATCACCTAATTGAGGCAGTGAGTATAGGCAATTGTATAACCAGCGCCTAACCTATCGTGTATGTTGATATAGGCGGCGCCTAGTCCATCGCCTATGTTAACATAGGCGGCGACTAACCTATCCCCTTAGTTAGGCGGTGAGGATAGGCAATGGTATAAACGACGCCTAACCTATCGCCTATGTTGATGTACGTGGTGCCTAAGAAATTTCCTATGTTTATATATGCGGCGCCTAACCTATAACCTAAGTGAGGCAGTGAGCATAGGCAATGTTATAAGCGGAACCTAACCTATCGCCTATGTTTACATAGGCAACACCTAACCTATTTCCTTAGTGAGGCAGTAAAAATAGGCAATGGTATAAGCGAAGCCTATCCTATCGCCAATGTTGATATAGGAGGCGCCTATGCGATCGCCTATGTTGACATAGACGGTGCCTAACCTATCGCCTAAGTGAGGCGGTGACAATAGGCAATGGTATAACCGGCGCCTAACCTATCGCCTATGTTGATATACGTGGTGCCTAACCCATTGCCTATGTTTATATATGCGGCGCATAACCTATCGCCTAAGTGAGGCAGTAAGCATAGGCAATGGTATAAGCGGCACCTAACCTATCGCCTATGTGAGGCAGTGAGAATAGGCAATGGTATAAACAGCGCCTAACCTATCGCCTATGTTGATATAGGCGGCGCCTAGTCCATCGCCTATGTTAACATAGGAGACGGCTAACCTATAACCTAAGTGAGGCTATGAGCATAGGCAATGTTATAAGCGGCGCTAACCTATCGCCTATGTTTACATAGGTAGCGCCAAACCTATTGCCTTAGTGAGGCAGCAAGCATAGGCAATGGTATAAGCGATGCCTAGCCTATCGCCTATGTTGATATACGCGGCGCCTAAGCGATCGCCTATGTTGACATAGACGGTCCCTAACCTATCGCCTAAGTGAGGCGGTGAGAATAGGCAATGGTATAAGCGGCGCCTAACCTGTCGCCTAGGTTGATATAGGCGGTACCTAACCTATCACCTAAGTGAGGCAGTGAGCATAGGTAATGGTTAAAGCGGCGCCTAACCTATCGCCTATGTTGACATAGGTGGCGCTTATGGCATCGCTTATGTTTACATAGGCAGAGCCTAACCTATCGCCAAAGTGAGGCAGCGAGCATAGGCAATGGTATAAGCGGCGCCTAACCCTTCGCCTATGTTGACATACGTGGCGCCTAAGCCATTGCCTATGTTTATATATATGGCGCCTAACCTATCGCCTAAGTGAGGCAGTAAGCATAGGCAATGGTATAAGCGGCCCCTAACCTGTCACCAATGTTGATAAAGGCGGCGCCTAATCCATCGCATATGTTGACATAGGCGGCACCTAACCTATCGCCTAAGGCAGTAAGCATTGGTAATGGTATAAGCGACGCCTAACCTATCGCCTATGTTTATATAGGTGGCGCCTATGGCATCGCCTATGATTACATACGCGGCGCCTAACTTATCGCCTAAGTGAGGCAGCTAGCATAGGCAATGGTATATGCAACGCCTAACCTATCGCCTATGTAGATATACATGGCGCCTAAGCCATCCCCTATGTTTAAATAGGCGGCGGCTAATCTATCGCCTAAGTGAGGCAGTAAGCATAGGCAATGGTATAAGAGGAGCCTAACCTAACGCCTATGTAGATATAGGAAGCACCAAGCCATCGCCTATGTTGACGTAGGCGGTGCCTAACGTATCGCCTAATTGAGGCAGTGTCCATACGCAATGGTATAAGCGGCGCCTAACCTATCGCCTATGATGATATAGGCGGCGCCTAAGCCATTGCCTATGTTAACATAGACGGATCCTAACCTATCACCTATGTCAGGCAGTGAGCATAGGAAATGCTATAAGCGGCGCCTAACCTATCGCCTATGTTTATATAGGCGACGCCTAAGCCATCGTCTATGTTGACATAGGCGGCGCCTAACCTATCGCCTATGTTTATATTGGAGGCGGCTAAACCATCGCCTATGTTAACATAGGTAGTGCCTAACCTATCGCCAAAGTGAGGCACTGAGGATAGGCAATGGTATAAGCGGCGCCTAACCTATCGCCTATGTTGATATTAGAAGCGCCTAAGCCATCGCCTATGTTAACATAGACGGCGCCTAACCTATCACCTAAGTGAGGTAGTGAGCATAGACAATGGTATAAGCGGCGCCTCACCTATCGCCTATGTTGATATAGGAGCCATCTATGCCATCGCCTAAGTTAGGCAGTGAGCATAGCCAATGGTATAAGCGGCACCTAACCTATCGCATATGTTGATATAGGCGGCGCCTAAGCGATCGCCCATGTTGACTTAGGCGGCGCCTAACCTATCGCCTAAGTAAGGCGGTGAGCATAGGCAATGGTATAAGCGGCGCATAACCTATCGCCTATGTTGATATAGGTGGCACCTAAGCCATTGCCTATGTTGACATAGACCGAGCCTACCCTATCACCTATGCGAGGAAGTGACCATAGGTAATGTTATAAGCAGCGCCTAACCTATCGCCTATGTTGATATAGGTGGCGCCTAAGCCATCACCTATGTTGACATAGGAGGTGCCTAACCTATCTCCTAAGTGAGGTATTAAGCATAGGCAATGGTTTATGCGGCGCCTAATCTATTGCCTATGTTGATATAGGTGGCGCCTATGGCATCTCCTATGTTTACATAGGCGGCGCCTAACCTATCGCCTTAGTGAGGCAGCAAGCATAGGCAATGGTATAGGCGGCGCCTATCCTATCGCCTATGTTGATATAGGCGGCGCCTAAGCGATCGCCTATGTTGACATAAGCGGTGCCTAACCTATCGCCTAAGTGAGGCAGTAAGCATAGACAATGGTATAAGCAGCACCTAACCTGTCGCCTATGTTGATATAGGCGGCGCCTAATCCATCGACTATGTTGACATAGACGGCACCTAACCTATCGCCTAAGTGAGGCAGTGAGTATAGGTAATGGTATAAGGGGCGCCTAACCTATCGTCTATGTTGGTATAGGTGTCCCCTACGGCATCGCTTATGTTTACATAGGCGGCGCCTAATCTATCTTCTAAGTGAGGCGGTGAGCATAGGCAATGGTATAAGTGGAGCCTAACCTATCTCCTATGTTGGTATAGGCGGCGCCTAATCGAGTGACTATGTTGACATAGGCGGCACCTAACCTATCGCCTAAGTGAGCAAGTGAGCATAGGTAATGTTATAAGCGGCGCCTAACCTATCACCTATGTTGATAAACATGGTGCCTAAGCCATTGCCTATGTTTTTATATGCGACGCCTAACCTATCGCCTAAGTGAGGCAGTAAGCAATGGCAATGGTATAAGCGGCGCCTAACGTATCACCTATGTTGATATAGGCTGTGCCTAAGCCATCCCCTATTTTGATGTAGGCGGTGCCTAACCTATCGCCTAATTGAGGCAATAAGCATAGGCAATGGTATATGTGACGCCTAACCTTTCTCGTATGTTGATATAGGCGACGCCTAAGCCATCTCCTATATTAACATAGTCGGCACCTAACCTATCGCCAAAGTTTGGCAGTGAGCATAGGTAATGGTATAAGCGGCGCCTAACCTATCGCCTATGTTTATATAGGTGGCGCCTATGGCAGCGCCTAACCTATTGCCTTAGTGAGGCAGCAAGCATAGGCAATGGTATAAGCGACGCCTAACATATCGCCTATGTTGATATAGGCGTCGCCAAAGCAATTGCCTATGTTGTTATAGACGGCGCCTAACCTATCGCCTAAGTGAGGCAGTAATCATAGGCAATGGTATAAGCGGCACCCAACCTGTCGCCTATGTTGATATAGGCGGCGCCTAATCCATCGCATATGTTGACATAGGCGGCACCTAACCTATCGCCTAAGTGAGGCAGGGAGCATAGGTAATGGTTTAAGCGGCGCCTAACCTATTTCCTATGTTGACATAGGTGGCTCTTATGGCATTGCTTATGTTTACATAGGCAGAGCCTAACCTATCACCTAAGTGAGGCAGCAGACATAGGCAATGGTATAAGCGACGCCTAACATATCGCCTATGTTGATATAGGTGGCACCAAAGCCATTGCCTATGATGACATAGACCGAGCCTAACCTATCGCCTAAGTGAGGAAGTGAGCATAGGTAATGGTATAAGCGGCGCCTAACCTGTCGCCTATGTTGATATAGGCGGCTCCTAATCCATCGCTTATGTTTACATAGGCGGCGCCTAACCTTTCGCCTAAGTAAGGCAGGGAGCATAGGCAATGGTATAAGCGGCGCCTAACCTATCGCCTATGTTGACATATGTGGCGCCTAAGCCATTACTAGTATTTATTTATGCAGCGCCTAACCTATCGCCTAAGTGAGGTAGTATGCATAGGCTATGGTATAATCTTCGCCTAACCTGTCGCCTATGTTGATACAGGCGGCGCCTAATCCATCGCATATCTTGAAATAGGAAGCGCCTAACCTATCTCCTAAGTGAGGCAGTGAGCATAGGCACTGGTATAAGCGGCGCCTAACCTATCGCCTATGTGGATATAGGCGACGCCTAAGCCATCACCTATGTTAACATAGGCGGCGCCTAACCTATCGCCTAAGTGAGGCAGTGATCATAGACTATGGTATAAGCGGTGCCTAACCTATCGCCTATGTTAATATAGGTGGCACCTAAGCCATCGCCTAAGTGAGGTAGTGAGCATAACCATGATATAAGTGGCACCTAACCTATCGCCTATGTTGATATAGGCGGTGCCTAACCAATCTCCTAAGTGAGGCAGTAAGCTTAGGTAATAGTATAAGCGGCGCCTAACCTAATGCCTATGTTGATATAGGCGGCGCCTAAGCCATCGCCTATGTTGACATAGGCGGCACCTATCCTATCGTCTAAGAAAGGCAGTGAGCATAGGTAATGGTAAAAGCGGCGCCTAACCTATCGCCTATGTTGGTATAGGCGGCGCCTATGGCAGATCCTATGTTTACGTAGGCGGCGCCAAACCTATCGCCTTAGTGAGGCAGCAAGCACTGGCAATGGTATAAGCGGCGCTTAACCTATCGCCTATGTTGATATGGGCAGCTCCTAAGCGATAACCTATGTTGACATAGGCGGTGCCTAACCTATCTCCTAAGTGAGTAGGTAAGCATAGGCAATGGTATAAGCGGCACCTAACCTGTCGCCAATATTGATATAGGCGGCACCTAATCCATCGACTATGTTGATATAGGCGGCACCTAACCTATGGCCTTAGTGAGGAAGTGAGCATAGGTAATGGTATAAGCGGAGCCTAACCTATCGCCTATGTTGATATAGGTGGCGCCTATGGCATTGCTTATGTTTACATAGGCGGCATCTAACCTATCACCTAAGTGAGGCAGCGAGCATAGGCGATGATATAAGCAGCATCTAACCAATTGCCTTTGTTGACATACGTGGAGCCTATGCCATTGCCTATGTTTATATATGCGACGCCTAACCTATCGCCTAAGTGAGGCAGTAAGCATAGGCAATGGTATAGGCGGCGCCTAACCTATCGCCTATGTTGATATAGGCGACGTCTAATCCATCGCATGTGTTGACATAGGCGGCACCTACCCTATCTCCTAAGTTAGGCAGTGAGCATAGGTAATGGTATAAGCGTCGGCTATCCTATCACCAATGTGGATATAGGTGGCGCTTATGGCATCGCGTATTTTTACATAGGCGGCGCCTAACCTATCGCCTAAGTTAGGCAGCGAGCATAGGCAATGGTATAAGCGGTGCCTATCCTATCGCCTATGTTGAGATATGTGGCGCCTAAGCCATCGCCTATGTTTATATAGGCGGCGGCTAACCTATCGCCTAAGTGAGGGAGTAAGCATAGGCAATGGTAGAAGCGGAACTTAACCGAACGCCTATGTTTATATAGGTGGGGCCTAAGACATCGCCTATGTTGACGTAGGCGGTCCCTAACTTATAGCCTAATTGAGGCAGTGAGCATAGGCAATGGTATAAGCGGCGCCTAACCTATCGCCTATGTTATTATATAGGCGGCGCCTAAGTCATTTCCAATGTTGACATAGACGGAGCCTAACCTATCGCCTATGTGAGGCAGTGAGTATAGGAAATGCTATAAGCGGGGCCTAACCTATCGCCTATGTTGATAAAGGCGACGCCTAAGCCATCGCTTATGTAGACATAGACGGCGCCTAACCTATCGCCTAAGTAAGGCAGTGAGGATAGGCAATGGTATAAGCGGCGCCTAACCTATCGCCTATGTTGATATAGGCGGCGCCTAAACCATCACCTATGTTGACATAGGCGGTGCCTAACCTATCGACAAAGTGAGGCACTGAGCATAGGCAATGGTATAAGCGGTGCCTAATCTATCACCTATGTTTATGTAGGTAGCGCCTAAGCCATCGCCTATGCTTACATAGGCTGCGCCTAACCTATCACCTAAGGGAGGTAGTGAGCATTGAAAATGGTATAAGCGGCACCTAACCTATCGCCTATGTTGATATAGGTGGCGCCTATGCTATCACCTATATTGATATAGGTGGCGCCTAAGCGATCGCCTATGATGACATAGGCGGCGCCTAACTTATCGCCTAAGTGAGGCGGTGAGAATAGGAAAAAGTATAAGCGGCGCCTAACCTGTCGCCTATGTTGATATAGGCGGCGCCTAATCAATCGACTATGTTGACGTAGGCGGCACCTAACGTATCGCCTAAGTGAGGCAGTAAGCAAAGGTAATGGTATAAACGGCTCATAACATATCGCCTATGATGACATAGGTGGCGCCTATGGCATCGCTTATGTTCACATAGGCGGCGCCTAACCTATCGCCGAACTAAGACAGTGAGCATAGGCAATGGTATAAGCGGCGCCTAACCTATCGCCTATGTTGATATACGTGGGGCCTAAGCCATCGCCTATGTTTATATAAGCGGCGGCTAACCTATTGCCTAAGTGCGGCAGTAAGCATAGGCAATGGTATAAGCGGCGCCTACCCTAACTTCTATGTTGATATAGGCGGCGCCTAAGCCATCGCCTATGTTGATGTAGGTGGGGCCTAACCTATCGCCTAATTGAGACAATGAACATAGGCAATGGTATAAGGGGCGCCTAACCTATCGCCTATGTTGATATAGGCGGCGCCTAAGCCATTCCCTATGTTGACATACATGGAGCCTAACCTATCGCCTATGTTGATATAGGCGACACCTAAGGCATTGCCTATGTTGACATAGGCGGCGCCTAACCTATCGCCTAAGTGAGGCAATGAGCATAGGCAATGGTATAAGCGGCGCCTAACCTATCTCCTATGTTGATATAGACGCCGCCTAAGCTATCCCCTATGTTGACATAGGCGGTCCTAACCTATCGCCTAATTAAGGCACTGAGTATAGGCAATGGTATAAGCGGCGCCTAACCTTTCGCCTATGTTGATATAGCCAGCGACTAATCCATCGCCTATGTTGACATAGGCGGCGCCTAACCTATCGCCCATGTGAGGTAGTGAGAATAGACAATGGTATAAGCGGTGCCTAAACTGTTGTCTATGTTTATATAGGCGGAACCTAAGCCATCGCCTAAGTGAGGCAGTGAGCATAGCCAATGGTATAACCGGCACCTAACCTATCACCTATGATGATATAGGAAGCGCCTAAGCGATTGCCTATATTGACATAGACGGAGCCTAACCTATCACCTAAGTGAGGTAGTGAGCATAGGTAATGGTATAAGCGGCGCCTAACCTATCACCTATAATGATATAGGTGGCGCCTAAGCCATCACCTATGTTGACATAGGAGGCGCCTAACCTATCGCCTAAGTGAGGCAGTAAGCATAGGCAATGGTATAAGCGGCGCCTAACCTATCGCCTATGTTGATATAGACGACGCCTAAGCCATCTCCTATGTTGACATAAGAGGTGCCTAACCTATCGCCTAATTGAGGTAGTGAGCTTAGGCATTGTTATAAGCGGCGCCTAACCTATCGCCTATGTTGATATAGGTGGCGCCTAAGCCATCAGCGATGTTGACATAGGCGGAGCCTAACCTATCGCCTATGTAAGGCAGTAACCGTAGGCAATGGTATAAGCGGCGCCTAACCGATTGCCTATGTTAATATATAGGAGGCGCCTAAGCCATCGCCTATGTTGACATAGGCGGCGTCTAACCTATCTCCTAAGTGAGTTAGTGAGCATAGGCAATGGTATAAGAGGCACCTAAACTATCGCCTGTGATGATATAGGAAGCACCATATCAATTGCCTATGTTGACATAGGCGGCGCCTAACCTATCGCCTAAGTGAGGCAGTGAGCATAGACAATGGTATAAGCAGCGCCTAACTTATCACCTATGTTGATATAGGAAGAACCTAATCCATCGCCTAAGTAAGGCAGTGAGCATAGGCAATGGTATAAGCGACGCCTAATCTATCTCCTATGTTGATATAGGTGGCGCCTAAGCGATCGCCTATGTTGACATAGGCGGCGCCTAACCTATCACCTAAGTGAGGAGGTGAGCATAGTCAATAGTATAAACGGTGCCTAACCTATCGCCTATGTTGATATAGGCAGCCCTATATCCATTTCCTATGTTAACATAGGCGGCGCCTAACCTATCGCCTAAGTAAGGCGGTGAGCATAGGCAATGGCATAAGCGGCGCCTAACCTATATCCTATGTTGATATAGGAGGCACCTAAACCATCGCCTATGTTAACATAAGTGACTCCTATCCTATCACCATAGTCAGGCACTCAGCATAGGAAATGGTATAAACGGTGCCTAACCTATCTCCTATGTTGATATAGGAGGTGCCTAAACCATCGCCTATGTTAACATAGGTGGCGCCTAACCTATCGCCAAAGTGAGGCACTGAGCATAGGCAATGGTATAAGCGGCGCCTAACCTATCGCCTATGTTGATATAGGTAGCGCCTGAGCCATCGCCTATGTTTATATATGTGGCGCCCAACCTATCGACTAAGTGAGGCAGTAAGCATAGGCAATGGTATAAGCGGCGCCTAACCTATCGCCAATGTTGATATAGGCGGCGCCTAAGACATTGCTTATGTTGACGTAGGCGGTACCTAACCTATCACCGAATTGAAATAGTGAGCATAGGCAATGGTATAAGCATCGCCTACTCTATCGCCTATGTTGATATAGGCGGCACCTAAGCCATCGCCTATATTGACATAGGCGGAACCTAACCTAACGCGTAAGTAAGGCAGTGAGCATAGGTAATGGTATGAGAGACGCCTAACCTATCGCCTATGTTGATATAGGGGGCGCCTTTGGCATCTCCTATGTTTACATAGGCGGCGCCTAACCTATCTTCTAAGTGAGGCGGTAAGCATAGGCAATGGTATAAGCGGCGCCTAACCTATCCCCTATTTTGATATAGGCAGCACCTAACCTATCGCCTAAGGGAGGAAGTGAGCATAGGTAATGGTATAAGCGGAGCCAAACCTATCGGCTATGTTGATATAGGTAGCGCCTATGGCTTTGGTTATGTTTACATATGCGGTGTCTAATCTATCGCCTAAGTGAGGCAGCGAGCATAGGCAATGGTATAAGCGGCGCCTAACCTATCGCCTATGTTGACATACCTAGCGCCTAAGCCATTGCCTATGTTTATATATGCGGCGCCTAACCTATCGCCTAAGTGAGGAAGTAAGCATAGGCAATGGTATAAGCGGCGCCTAACCTATCGCCTATGTTGATATAGGCGGCGTTTAATCCATTGCGTATATTGACATAGGCGGCACCTAACCTATCTCTTAAGTGAGGAAGTGAGCATAGGTAATGGTATAAGCGGCGCCTAACCTATCACCTATGTTTATATAGCTGGCGCTTATGGAATCGCCTATGTTTACATAGGCGGCGCCTAACCTATCGCCTAATAGAGGCAGCGAGGATAGGCAATGGTATATGCGGCGCCTAACCTATCGCCTATGTTGATATACGTGGCACCTAAGCCTTCGCCTATGTTTATATATGCGGCGGATAACCAATCGCCTAAGTGAGGCAGTAAGAATAGGCAATGGTATAAGCGGCACCTAACCTAACGCCTATGTTGATATAGGCGGCGCCAAATCCATCGCCTATGTTGACATAGGCGGCACCTATCCTATCGTCTAAGAAAGGTAGTGAGCATAGGTAATGGTATAAGCGGCGCCTAAGCTATCACCTATGTTGATATAGGTGGCGCCTATGGCAGATCCTATGTTTACGTAGGCGGCGCCAAACCTATCGCCTTAGTGAGGCAGCAAGCACAGGCAATGGTATAAGCGGCGCTTAACCTATCGCCTATGTTGATATAGGCAGCTCCTAAGCGATCGCCTATGTTGACATAGGCGGTGCCTAACCTATCTCCTAAGTGAGTAGGTAAGCATAGGCAATGGTATAAGCGGCGCCTAACCTGTCGCCTATGTTGATATAGGCGACACCTAATCCATAGACTATGTTGATATAGGCGGTATCTAACCTATGGCCTTAGTGAGGAAGTGAGCATAGGTAATGGTATAAGCGGAGCCTATCCTGTCGCCTATGTTGATATAGGTGGCGCCTATGGCATTGCTTATGTTTACATAGGCGGCGTCTAAACTATCACCTAAGTGAGGCAGCGAGCGTAGGCAATGATATAAGCGGCATCTAACCAATCACCTTTGTTGACATATGTGGAGCCTATGCCATTGCCTATATTTATATTTGCGACGCCTAACCTATCGCCTAAGTGAGGTAGTAAGCATAGGCAATGGTATAAGCGGCGCCTAACCTATCGCCTATGTTGATATAGGCGACATCTAATCCATCGCATATATTAAAATAGGCGGCACCTACCCTATCTCCTAAGTCAGGCAGTGAGCATAGGTAATGGTATAAGCGTCGCCTAACCTATCACCTATGTGGATATAGGTGGTGCTTATGGCATTGCGTATGTTTACATAGGCGGCTCCTAACATATCGCCTAAGTTAGGCAGCGAGCATTGGCAATGGTATAAGCGGCGTCTATCCTATAGCCTATGTTGATATATGTGGCGCCTAAGCCATTTCCTATATTGACATAGACGGAGCCTAACCTATCGCCTATGTGAGGCAGTAAGTATAGGAAATGCTATAAGCGGGGCCTAACCTATCACCTATGTTGACAAAGGTGACACCTAATCCATCGCTTATGTTGACATACACGGCGCCTAACCTATCGCCTAAGTAAGGCAGTGAGTATAGGCAATGGTATAAGCGGCGCCTAACCTATCGCCTATGTTGATATAGGAGGCGCCTAAACCATCGCCTATGTTAACATAGGCGGTGCCTAACCTATCGATAAAGTCAGGCACTGACCATAGGCAATGGTATACGCGGTGCCTAATCTATCACCTATGTTGATATAGGTAGCGCCTAAGGCATCGCCTATGCTGACATAGGCTGCGCCTAACCTATCACCTAAGGGAGGTAGTGAGCATTGAAAATGGTATAAGCGGCACCTAACCTATCGCCTATGTTGATATAGGTGACGCCTATGCTATCACCTATGTTGATATAGGTTTGCACCTAAGCGATCGCCTATGTTGACATAGGCGGCGCCTAACCTATCGCCTAAGTGAGGCGGTGAGAATTGGAAAAAGTATAAGAGGCGCCTAACCTTTCGCCTATGTTGATATAGGCGGCGCCTAATCAATAGACTATGTTGACGTAGGTGGCACCTAACGTATCGCCTAAGTGAGGCAGTAAGCATAGGTAATGGTATAAGCGGCTCTTAACCTATCGCATATGTTGACATAGGTGGCGCCTATGGCATCGCTTATGTTCACATAGGCGGCGCCTAACCTATCGCCGAACTGAGACAGTGAGCATAGGAAATGGGATAAGCGGCGCCTAACCTATCACCTATGTTGATATACGTGGGGCCTAAGCCATCTCTTATGTTAATATAAGCGGCGGCTAACCTATTGCCTATGTGAGGCAGTAAGCATAGGCAATGGTATAAGCGGCGCCTAACCTAACTTCTATGTTGATATAGGCTGCGCCTAAGCCATCGCCTATGATGATGTAGGTGGGGCCTAACCTATCGCCTAATTGAGACAATGAGCATAGGCAATGGTATAAGGGGCGCCTAACCTATCTCCTATGTTGATATAGGAGGCTCTTAATCCATTCCCTATGTTGACATACATGGAGCCTAAGCTATCGCCTATGTTGATATAGGCGACGCCTAAGGCATCGCCTATGTTTACATAGGCGGCGCCTAACCTATCGCTTAAGTGAGGCAATGAGCATATGCAATGGTATAAGCGGCGCCTAACCTATCTCCTATGTTGATATAGACGGCGCCTAAGCCATCCCCTATGTTGACATTGGCGGTGTTTAACCTATCGCCTAATTGAGGCACTGAGCATAGGCAATGGTATAAGCGGCGCCTTACCTTTCGCCTATGTTGATATAGCCAGCGACTAATCCATCGCCTATGATGACATAAGCGGCGGCTAACCTATCGCCTAAGTGAGGTAGTGAGCATAGACAATGGTATGAGCGGTGCCTAAACTATCGTCTATGTTTATATAGGCGGCACCTAAGCCATCGCCTAAGTGAGGCAGTGAGCATAGCCAATGGTATAACCGGCACCTAACCTATCGCCTATGATGAAATAGGAAGCGCCTAAGCGATTTCCTATATTGACATAGACGGAGCCTAACCTGTCACCTAAGTGAGGTAGTGAGCATAGGTAATGGTATAAGCGGCGCCTAACCTATCGCCTATAATGATATAGGTGGCGCCTAAGCCATCACCTATGTTGACATAGGAGGCGCCTAACCTATCGCCTAAGTGAGGCAGTAAGAATAGGCAATGGTATAAGCGGCGCCTAACCTATCGCCTATGTTGATATAGACGACGCCTAAGCCATCTCCTATGTTGACATAGGAGGTGCCTAACCTATCGCCTAATTGAAGTAGTGAGCATAGGCATTGTTATAAGCGGCGCCTAACCTATCGCCTATGTTGATATAGGTGGCGCCTAAGCCATCAACGATATTAACATAGGCGGAGCCTAACCTATCGCCTATGTAAGGCAGTAACCGTAGGCAATGGTATAAGCGGTGCCTAACCTATTGCCTATGTTAATATATAGGAGGCGCCTAACCTATCGCCTAAGTAAGGCAGTGAGTATAGGCAATGGTATAAGCGGCGCCTAACCTATCGCCTATGTTGATATAGGAGGCGCCTAAACCATCGCCTATGTTAACATAGGCGGTGCCTAACCTATCGACAAAGTCAGGCACTGACCATAGGCAATGGTATACGCGGTGCCTAATCTATCACCTATGTTGATATAGGTAGCGCCTAAGGCATCGCCTATGCTGACATAGGCTGCGCCTAACCTATCACCTAAGGGAGGTAGTGAGCATTGAAAATGGTATAAGCGGCACCTAACCTATCGCCTATGTTGATATAGGTGACGCCTATGATATCACCTATATTGATATAGGTGGCACCTAAGCGATCGCCTATGTTGACATAGGCGGCGCCTAACCTATCGCCTAAGTGAGGCGGTGAGAATTGGAAAAAGTATAAGAGGCGCCTAACCTTTCGCCTATGTTGATATAGGCGGCGCCTAATCAATAGACTATGTTGACGTAGGCGGCACCTAACGTATCGCCTAAGTGAGGCAGTAAGCATAGGTAATGGTATAAGCGGCTCTTAACCTATCGCCTATGTTGACATAGGGTGGCGCCTATGGCATCGCTTATGTTCACATAGGCGGCGCCTAACCTATCGCCGAACTGAGACAGTGAGCATAGGAAATGGTATAAGCGGCGCCTAACCTATCACCTATGTTGATATACGTGGGGCCTAAGCCATCTCTTATGTTAATATAAGCGGCGGCTAACCTTTTGCCTATGTGAGGCCGTAAGCATAGGCAATGGTATAAGCGGCGCCTAACCTAACTTCTATATTGATATAGGCGGCGCCTAAGCCATCGCCTATGATGATGTAGGTGGGGCCTAACCTATCGCCTAATTGAGAAAATGAGCATAGGCAATGGTATAAGGGGCGCCTAACCTATCGCCTATGTTGATATAGGAGGCGCTTAATCCATTCCCTATGTTGACATACATGGAGCCTAACCTATCGCCTATGTTGATATAGGCGACGCCTAAGGCATCGCCTATGTTGACATAGGCGGCGCCTAACCTATCGCTTAAGTGAGGCAATGAGCATATGCAATGGTATAAGCGGCGCCTAACCTATCTCCTATGTCTATATAGACGGCGCCTAAGCCATCCCCTATGTTGACATTGGCGGTGTTTAACCTATCGCCTAATTGAGGCACTGAGCATAGGCAATGGGATAAGCGGCGCCTAACCTTTCGCCTATGTTGATATAGCCAACGACTAATCCATCGCCTATGTTGACATAAGCGGCGGCTAACCTATCGCCTAAGTGAGGTAGTGAGCATAGACAATGGTATGAGCGGTGCCTAAACTATCGTCTATGTTGATATAGGCGGCACCTAAGCCATCGCCTAAGTGAGGCAGTGAGCATAGCCAATGGTATAACCGGCACCTAACCTATCGCCTATGATGAAATAGGAAACGCCTAAGCGATTTCCTATATTGACATAGACGGAGCCTAACCTGTCACCTAAGTGAGGTAGTGAGCATAGGTAATGGTATAAGCGGCGCCTAACCTATCGCCTATAATGATATAGGTGGCGCCTAAGCCATCACCTATGTTGAAATAGGAGGCGCCTAACCTATCGCCTAAGTGAGGCAGTAAGAATAGGCAATGGTATAAGCGGCGCCTAACCTATCGCCTATGTTGATCTAGACGACGCCTAAGCCATCTCCTATGTTGACATAGGAGGTGCCTAACCTATCGCCTAATTGAGGTAGTGAGCATAGGCATTGTTATAAGCGGCGCCTAACCTATCGCCTATGTTGATATAGGTGGCGCCTAAGCCATCAACGATATTGACATAGGCGGAGCCTAACCTATCGCCTATGTAAGGCAGTAACCGTAGGCAATGGTATAAGCGGTGCCTAACCTATTGCCTATGTTAATATATAGGAGGCGCCTAAGCCATCGCCTATGTTGACATAGGCGGCGCCTAACCTATCGCCTAAGTGAGGTAGTTAGCATAGGCAATGGTATAAGAGGAACCTAAACTATCGCCTATGTTGATATAGGCAGCACCATATCAATTGCCTATGTTGACATAGGCGGCGCCTAACCTATCGCCTAAGTGAGGCAGTGAGCATAGACAATGGTATAAGCAACGCCTAACTTATCACCTATGTTGATATACGAGGAACCTAATCCATCGCCTATGTAAGGCAGTGAGCATAGGCAATGGTATAAGCAACACCTAATCTATCTCCTATGTTGATATAGGTGGAGCCTAAGCGATCGCCTATGTTGACATAGGCGGCGCCTAACCTATCACCTAAGGGAGGCGGTGAGCATAGTCAATAGTATAAGCGGCGCCTAACATATCGCCTATGTTGATATAGGCAGCACCATATCCATTTCCTATGTTGACATAGGCGGCGCCTAACCTATCGCCTAAGTGAGGCGGTGAGCATAGGCAATGGTATAAGCGGCGCCTAACCTATATCCTATGTTGATATAGGAGGCATCTAAACCATCGCCTATGTTAACATAGGTGACTCCTAACCTATTGCCAAAGTCAGGCACTGAGCATAGGCAATGGTATAAACGGTGCCTAACCTATCTCCTATGTTGATATAGGAGGTGCCTAAACCATCGCCTATGTTAACATAGGTGGCGCCTAACCTATCGCCAAAGTGAGGCACTGAGCATAGGCAATGGTATAAGCGGCGCCTAACCTATCGCCTATGTTGATATAGGTACCGCCTGAGCCATCGCCTATGTTTATATATGCGGCGCCCAACCTATCGACTAAGTGAGGCAATAAGCATAGGCAATGGTATAAGCGGCGCCTAACTTATCGCCAATGTTGATATAGGTGGCGCCTAAGCCATTGCTAATGTTGACGTAGGCGGTACCTAACCTATCACCGAATTGAGGTAGTGAGCATAGCCAATGGTATAAGCATCGCCTACTCTATCGCCTATGTTGATATAGGCGGCACCTAAGCCATCGCCTATATTGACATAGGCGGCACCTAACCTAACGCCTATGTAAGGCAGTAAGTATAGGTAATGGTATGAGAGGCGCCTAACCTATCGCCTATGTTGATTAAGGGGGCGCCTTTGGAATCTCCTATGTTTACATAGGCGGCGCCTAACCTATCGCCTTAGTAAGGCAGCAAGCATAGGAAATGGTATAAATGGTGCCAAACCTATCGCCTATGTTGATATAGGCGGCGCCTAAGTGATCGCCTATGTTGACATAGGTAGCGCCTAACCTATCACCTAAGTGAGGCGGTGAGAAGAGGCAATGGTATAAGCGGTGCCTAACCTATCGCCTATGTTGATATAGGCGGCACCTAATCCATCGACTATGTTGACATAAGCGGCACCTAACCTATCGCTTAAGTGAGGGAGTGAACATAGGTAATGGTATAAGCTTCGCCTAACCTATCACCTATGTTGACATAGGTGGCGCCTATGGCATCGCTTATGATTACATAGGAGGCTCCTAACCTATCACGTAAGTGAGGCAGTGAGCATAGGCAATGATATAAGCGGCGCCTAACCTATCACCTATGTTGACTTACATGGCTCCTAAGCCATTGCCTATGTTTATATATGCGGCACCTAACCTATCGCCTATGTGAGGAAGTAAGCACAGGAAATGGTATGAGCGGCCCCTAACCTGTCGCCGATGTTGATATAGGCGGCGCCTAATCTATCGCATATGTTGACATCGGCGGCACCTAACCTATCCCCTAAGGCAGTGAGCATAGGTAATGGTATAAGCGGCACCTAACCTATCGCCTATGTTGATATAGGTGGCGCCTATGGCATCGCCTATGTTTACATGGGCGGCGCCTAACTTATCGCCTAAGTGAGGCAGCTAGCATAGGCAATGGTATAATCAGCGCCTAACCTATCGCCTATGTTGATATACGTGGGGCCTAAGCCATATCTTATGTTAATATAAGCGGCGGCTAACCTATTGCCTATGTGAGGCAGTAAGCATAGGCAATGGTATAAACGACGCCTAACCTAACTTCTATGTTGATATAGGCGGCGCCTAAGACATCGCCTATGATGATGTAGGTGGGGCCTAACCTATCGCCTAATTGAGACAATGAGCATAGGCAATGGTATAAGGGGCGCCTAACCTATCGCCTATGTTGATATAGGAGGCGCTTAATCCATTCCCTATGTTGACATACATGGAGCCTAACCTATCGCCTATGTTGATATAGGCGACGCCTAAGGCATCGCCTATGTTGACTTAGGCGGCGCCTAACCTATCGCTTAAGTGAGGCAATGAGCATAGGCAATGGTATAAACGACGCCTAACCTATCTCCTATGTTGATTTAGACGGCACCTAAGCCATCCCCTATGTTGACATTGGCGGTGTTTAACCTATCGCCTAATTGAGGCACTGAGCATAGGCAATGGTATAAGCGGCGCCTAACCTTTCGCCTATGTTGATATAGCCAGCGACTAATCCATCGCCTATGTTGACATAAGCGGCGGCTAACCTATCGCCTAAGTGAGGTAGTGAGCATAGACAATGGTATAAGCGGTGCCTAAACTATCGTCTATGTTGATATAGGCGGCACCTAAGCCATCGCCTAAGTGAGGCAGTGAGCATAGCCAATGGTATAACCGGCACCTAACCTATCGCCTATGATGAAATAGGAAGCGCCTAAGCGATTTCCTATATTGACATTGACGGAGCCTAACCTGTCACCTAAGTGAGGTAGTGAGCATAGGTAATGGTATAAGCGGCGCCTAACCTATCGCCTATAATGATATAGGTGGCGCCTAAGCCATCACCTATGTTGACATAGGAGGCGCCTAACCTATCGCCTAAGTGAGGCAGTAAGAATAGGCAATGGTATAAGCGGCACCTAACCTATCGCCTATGTTGATATAGACGACGCCTAAGCCATCTCCTATGTTGACATAGGAGGTGCCTAACCTATCGCCTAATTGAGGTAGTAAGCATAGGCATTGTTATAAGCGGCGCCTAACCTATCGCCTATGTTAATATAGGTGGCGCCTAAGCCATCAACGATATTGACATAGGCGGAGCCTAACCTATCGCCTATGTAAGGCAGTAACCGTAGGCAATGGTATAAGCGGTGCCTAACCTATTGCCTATGTTAATATATAGGAGGCGCCTAAGCCATCGCCTATGTTGACATAGGCGGCGCCTAACCTATCGCCTAAGTGAGGTAGTTAGCATAGGCAATGGTATAAGAGGAACCTAAACTATCGCCTATGTTGATATAAGCAGCACCATATCAATTGCCTATGTTGACATAGGCGACGCCTAACCTATCGCCTAAGTGAGGCAGTGAGCATAGACAATGGTATAAGCAGCGCCTAACTTATCACCTATGTTGATATACGAGGAACCTAATCCATCGCCTATGTAAGGCAGTGAGCATAGGCAATGGTATAAGCAACACCTAATCTATCTCCTATGTTGATATAGGTGGAGCCTAAGCGATCGCCTATGTTGACATAGGCGGCGCCTAACCTATCACCTAAGGGAGGCGGTGAGCATAGTAAATAGTATAAGCGGTGCCTAACCTATCGCCTATGTTGATATAGGCAGCACCATATCCATTTCCTATGTTGACATAGGCGGCGCCTAACCTATCGCCTAAGTAAGGCGGTGAGCATAGGCAATGGTATAAGCGGCGCCTAACCTATATCCTATGTTGATATAGGAGGCACCTAAACCATCGCCTATGTTAACATAGGTGACTCCTAACCTATCGCCAAAGTCAGGCACTGAGCATAGGAAATGGTATAAACGGTGCCTAACCTATCTCCTATGTTGATATAGGAGGTGCCTAAACCATCGCCTATGTTAACATAGGTGGCGCCTAACCTATCGCCAAAGTGAGGCACTGAGCATAGGCAATGGTATAAGCGGTGCCTAACCTATCGCCTATGTTGATATAGGTACTGCCTGAGCCATCGCCTATGTTTATATATGCGGCGCCCAACCTATCGACTAAGTGAGGCAGTAAGCATAGGCAATGGTATAAGCGGCGCCTAACCTATCGCCAATGTTGATATAGGCGGCGCCTAAGCCATTGCTAATGTTGACGTAGGCGGTACCTAACCTATCACCGAATTGAGGTAGTGAGAATAGCCAATGGTATAAGCATCGCCTACTCTATCGCCTATGTTGATATAGGCGGCACCTAAGCCATCGCCTATATTGACATAGGCGGCACCTAACCTAACGCCTATGTAAGGCAGTAAGTATAGGTAATGGTATGAGAGGCGCCTAACCTATCGCCTATGTTGATTAAGGGGGCGCCTTTGGAATCTCCTATGTTTACATAGGCGGCGCCTAACCTATCGCCTTAGTAAGGCAGCAAGCATAGGCAATCGTATAAATGGTGCCTAACCTATCGCCTATGTTGATATAGGCGGCGCCTAAGCGATCGCCTATGTTGAGATAGGTAGCGCCTAACCTATCACCTATGTGAGGCGGAGAGAAGAGGCAATGGTATAAGCGGTGCCTAACCTATCGCCTATGTTGATATAGGCGTCACCTAATCCATCAACTATGTTGACATAGGCGGCACCTAACCTATCGCTTAAGTGAGGGAGTGAACATAGGTAATGGTATAAGCTTCGCCTAACCTATCACCTATGTTGACATAGGTGGCGCCTATGGCATCGCTTATGATTACATAGGAGGCGCCTAACCTATCACGTAAGTGAGGTAGCGAGCATAGGCAATGATATAAGCGGCGCCTAACCTATCGCCTATGTTGACTTACATGGCTCCTAAGCCATTGCCTATGTTTATATATGCGGCACCTAACCTATCGCCTATGTGAGGAAGTAAGCACAGGAAATGGAATGAGCGGCCCCTAACCTGTCGCCGATGTTGATATAGGCGGCGCCTAATCTATCGCATATGTTGACATCGGCGGCACCTAACCTATCCCCTAAGGCAGTGAGCATAGGTAATGGTATAAGCGGCACCTAACCTATCGCCTATGTTGATATAGGTGGCGCCTATGGCATCGCCTATGTTTACATGGGCGGCGCCTAACTTATCGCCTAAGTGAGGCAGCTAGCATAGGCAATGGTATAATCGGTGCCTAACCTATCGCCTATGTTGATATACGTGGTGCCTATGCCATCGCCAATGTTTAAATAGGCGGTGGCTAATCGATCGCCTAAGTGAGGCAGTAGGCATAGGCAATGGAATAAGCGGCGCCTAACCTATCGCCTATGTTGTTATAGGCAGCGCCTAAGCCATCACCAATGTTGACGTAGGAGGTGCCTAACCTATCGCATAATTGAGGCAGTGAGCATAGGCAATGGTATAAGCGGCGCCTAACCTATCGCCTATGTTTATATAGGCAGCGCCTACGCCATTGCCTATGTTAACATAGACGGAGCCTAACCTATCGCCTATGTAAGGCAGTGAGCACATGAAATGGTATAAGCGGCGCCTAACCTATCTCCTATGTTGATATTGGCAACACCTAAGCCATCGTCTTTGTTGAAATAGGGTACGCCTAACCTATCGCCTAAGTGAGGCGGTGAGAATAGGCAATGGTATAAGCGTCGCCTAACTTATCTTCTATGTTGATATAGGAGGTGCCTAAACCATCGCCTATGTTAACATAGGTGGCGCCTAAACTATCGCCAAAGTGAGGCACTGAGCATAGGCAATGGTATAAGCGACGCCTATCCTATCGCCTATGTTGATATAGGTAGCGCCTAAGCCATCGCCTATGTTGACATAGGCGGCCCCTAATCTATCTCCTAAGAAAGGTAGTGAGCATAGACAATGGTTTAAGCGGCGCCTAACCTATCGCCAATGGTTATATACCTCTTCCATCGCCTAAGTGAGGCAGTGACCATAGCGAATGGTATAAGAGGCGTCTAACCTATCACCTATGTTGATATAGGTGGCGCCTAAGCGATCGCCTATGTTGACTTAGGAGGCGCCTAACCTATCGCCTAAGTAAGGAGGTGAGCATAGGCGATGGTATAAGCGACGCATAACCTAATTCCTATGTTGATATAGGTGGCGCCTAAGCCATTGCCTATGTTGACATAGACAGAGCCTAACCTATCGCCTATGTGAGAATGTGCGCATAGGTAATGGTATAAGCGGCGCCTATCTATCGCCTATGTTGACATAGAAGGCACCTAACCTATCGCCTTAGTGAGGCAGTGAGCATAGGCATTGGAATAAGAGGTGCCTAACCTATCGCCTATGCTGATATAGACGGCGTCTAAGCCATCGCCTATGTTGACATAGGCGGAGCCTAACCTATCACCTATGTGAGGTAAAGAGAATAGGCAATGGTATAACCGGCGCCTAACCTATCGCCTATGTTGATATAGGCAGCGCCTAAGCCATCGCCTATGTTAACATAGGTGGAGCCTAACCTATCGCCTAATTGAGGCAGTGAGCATAGGAAATGGTATAAGCAGCGCCTAACCTATCGCCTATGTTTATATAGGCGGCACATACGCCATTGCCTATGTTGACATAGACGGAGCCTAACCTATCGCCTATGTAAGGCAGTGAGCATAGGAAATGGTATAAGCGGCGCCTAACCTATCGCCTCTGTTGATATTGGCAACACCTAAGCCATCGTCTATGTTGACATAGGTTGCGCCTAACCTATCGCCTAAGTGAGGCGGTAAGCATAGGCAATGGTATAAGCGACACCTAACCTATCTTCTATGTTATTATAGGAGACTCCTAAACCATCGCCTATGTTAACATAGGTTGCACCTAACCTATCGCCAAAGTGAGGCACTGAGCATAGGCAATGGTATAAGCGGCGCCTAACCTATCACCTATGTTGATATAGGCAGCGCCTAAGCCATCGCCTATCTGGACATAGGGGGCGCCTAATGTATCTCCTAAGTGAGGTAGTGAGCATAGACAATGGTATAAGCGGCGCCTAACCTATCGCCTATGTTGATATAGGAGGCACCTCTTCCATCGCCTAAGTGAGGCAGTGACCATAGCGAATGGTATAAGCGGCATCTAACCTATCACCTATGTTGATATAGGTGGCGCCTAAGCGATCGCCTATGTTGACTTAGGCGGCGCCTAACCTATCGCCTAAGTAAGGCGGTGAGCATAGGCAATGGTATAAGCAGCGCATAACCTATCGCCTATGTTGATATAGGTGGCGCCAAAGCCATTGCCTATGTTTACATAGACCGAGCCTAACCTATCGCCTATGTGAGAATGTGAGCATAGGTAATGGTATAAGCGGCGCCTATCTATCGCTTATGTTGATATAGGTGGCGCCTAAGCCATCACGTATGTTGACATAGAAGGTACCTAACCTATCGCCTTAGTGAGGCAGTGAGCATAGGAAATATTATAAGAGGTGCCTAACCTATCGCCTATGCTGATATGGACGGCGTCTAAGCCATCGCCTATGTTGACAAAGGCGGAGCCTAACGTATCACCTATGTGAGGCAATGAGAATAGGCAATGGTATAACCGGCGCCTAACCTATCGCCTATGTTGATATAGGTGGCGCCTCAGCCATCGCCTATGTTAACATAGGTGGAGCCTAACCTATCGCCTAAGTGAGGCAGTGAGCATAGGCAATGGTATAAGCGACGCCTAACCTATCGCCTATGTTGATGTAGGTGGCGCCTAAGCCATCGCCTATGTTGACAAAGGCGGCGCCTAACCTATCGCCTATGTTGATATAGGCAGCACCATAACCATTGTCTCTGTTGACATAGGCAACGTCTAACCTATCGCCTAAGTGAGGTAGTGAGCATAGACAATGGTATAAGCGGCGCCTAACCTATCACATATGTTGATATATGCGGCACCTAAGCCATCGCCTAAGTGAGGCAGTTAGCATAGGCAATGGTATAAGCGGCGCCTAACCTATCGCCTATGTTGATATAGGCGGAGCCTAAGCGATCACCTATGTTGACAGAGAAGGCACCTAAACTATCGCCTAAGTGAGGCAGTGAGCATAGGCAATGGTATAAGAGGTGCCTAACCTATCGCCTATGATGATATAGACAACGTCTAAGCCATCTCCTATGTTGACATAGGCGAAGCCTAACCTATCACCTATGTAAGGCAATGAGAATAGGCAATGGTATAACCGGCGCCTAACCTTTGGCCTATGTTGATATAGGCGGCGCCTAAGCCATCACCTATGTTAACATAAGTGGCGCCTAACCTATCGCCTAAGTGAGGCAGTGAGCATAGGCAATGGTATAAGCGGCGCCTAACCTATCGCCTAAGTTGCTATAGGCGGCGCCTAAGCCATCGCCTATGTTAACATAGGCGGCGCCTAACCTTTCGCCTATGTTGATGTAGGAAGCACTATATCCATTTCCTCTGTTGACATAGGCGGCGTCTAACCTATCGCCTAAGTGATGCAGTGTGCATAGACAATGGTATAAGCGGTGCCTAACCTATCACCTATGTTGATATATGCGGCACCTAAGACATCGCCTAAGTGAGGCAGTTAGCATAGGTAATGGTATTAGCGGCGCCTAACCTATCGCCTATGTTGATATCGGCGGAGCCTAAGCGATCACCTATGTTGACATAGGCGGCCCCTAACCTATCTCCTAAGTGAGGCGGTGATCATAGGCAATGGTATAAGCGGCGCCTAACCTGTCGCCTATGTTGGTATAGGCGGCGCATAATCCATCGACTATGTTGACATAGACGGCACCTAACCTATCGCCTAAGTGAGGCAGTGAGCATAGGTAATGGTATAAGCGGCGCCTAACCTACCGCCAATGTAGATATAGGTGGAGCCTATGGCATCGCTTATGTATACATAGGCGGCGCCTAACCTATCGCCTATGTGAGGCAGCGAGCATAGGCAATTGTTTAAGCGCCACCTAACGTATCGCCATTGTTGATATACAACTTTCCTAAGCCATTGCCTATGTTTTTGTATGCGATACCCAACCTATCGCCTAAGTGAGGCAGTATGCATAGGCAATGGTATAAGCGGCGCCTAATCTATCGCCAATGTTGATATAGGCGGCGCCTAAGCCATCGCCTATCTTGACGTAGGCGGTGCCTAACCTATCGCATAATGAGGCAGTGACCATAGGCCATGGGATAAGCGTCGCATAATCTATCGCCTATGATGTTATAGGCGGCGCCTAAGCCATCGACTATGTAGACATAGGCGACACCTAACCTATCTCCTAAGTGAGGCAGTGAGCATAGGTAATGGTATAAGCGGCGCCTAACCTATTGCCTATGTTGACATAGGTGGCGCCTATGGCATCACTTATGTTTAAATAGGCGGCGCCTAACCTATCGCCTAAGTGAGGCAGCGAGCATAGTAAATGGTATTAGCGGCGCCTAACCTATCGCCTATGTTGACACACATGGCACCGAAGCCATTACCTATGTTTATATATACAACGCCTAACCTATCGCGTAAGTTAGGCAGTAAGCATAGGCAATGGTATAAGTGGCCCCTAACCTGTTGCCTATTTTGATATAGGCGGGGCCTTATCCATCGCATATGTTAACATAGGCGGTACCTAACCTATCGCCTAAGACAGTGAGCATAGCGAATGGTATAAGAGGCGCATAACCTATCGCCTATGTTGATATAGGTGGCGCCTATAGCATCGCCTATGTTTACATAGGTGACGCCTAACTTATCGTCTATGTGAGGCAGCTAGAATAGGTAATGGTATAAGCGGCGCCTAACCTATTGCCTATGTTGATATACGTGGCGCCTAAGCCATCGCCTATATTTAAATAGGGCGTGGCTAATCTATCGCCTAAGTGAGGCAGTAAGCATAGGCAATGGTATAAGCGGCGCCTAACCTAACTCCTATGTTGATATAGGCAGCGCCTAACCCATCGCCTGTGTTGACGTAGGAGGTGCCTAACCTATCGCCTAATTGAGGCAGTGAGCATAGGCAATGTTATAAGCGGCGCCTAACCTATCGCCTATGTTGATATAGACGGCGCCAACGCCATTGCCTATGTTGACATAGACAGAGCCTAAAGTATCACCTATGTCAGGCAGTGAGCGTAGGAAATGGTATAAGCGGTGCCTAACCTATCGCCTATGTTGATATAGGCGACGCCTAAGCTATCATCTATGTTGACATAGGCGGCTCCTAACCTATTGCCTATGTGAGGCAGTGAGCATAGACAATCGTATAAGCGGCGCCTAACCTATCGCCTATGTTATTATAGGAGGCGCCTAACCTATCGCCTATGTTATTATAGGAGGCGCCTAAACCATCGCCTATGTTAACATAGGTGGCGCCTAACCTATCGCCAAAGTGAGGCACTGAGCATAGGCAATGGTATAAGCGGCGCCTATCCTATCACCTATGTTGATATAGGTAGTGCCGAAGCCATTTCCTATGTTGACATTGGCGGCGCCTAACCTATCGCCTAAGTGAGGTAGGGAGCATAGACAATGGTATAAGCGGCGCCGAACCTATCGCCTATGTTTATATAGGAGGCACCTATGCCATCAGTGAGGCAGTGAGCATAGCCAATGGTATTAGCGGCGCCTAACCTATCGCCTATGTTGATATAGGCGGCGCCTAAGCGATCACCTATGTTGACTTAGGCGGTGCGTAGGCAATGGTATAAGCGGAGCATAACCATTCGCCTATGTTGATATAGCTGGCGCCTAAGCCATTGCCTATGTTGACATAGACCAAGCCTATCCTATCTCCTACGTGAGAAAGTGAGCATAGGTAATGGTATAAGCGGCGCCTGACCGATCCCTATGTTTATATAGGTGGCTCTTAATCCATGACCTATGTTGTCATAGGAGGCGCCTAACCTATCTCCTAAGTGAGGCATTGAGCATAGGCAATGGTATAAGCGGTGCCTAACCTATCGCCTATGCTGATATAGACGGCGCCTAAGCCAAGGCCTATGTTGACATAGGCGGTGCCTAACCTATCGCGTAATTAAGGTAGTGAGCATAGGAAATGGTATAAGCGGTGCCTAACCTATCTCCTATGTTGATATAGGTGGAGCCTAATCCATCACCTATTTTGACATAGGCAGAGCCTAACCTATCGCCTATGTTGATATAGGCGGAGCCTAAGCCATCACCTATGTTGACATAGGTGGCGCCTAACCTATCGCCTAAGTGAGGCAGTGAGCATAGGTAATAGTATAAGCAACGCCTAACTTATCGCCTATGTTGATATAGGCGGCGCCCAAGCAATCACCTATGTTGACATAGGCAGCGCCTAACCTATCGCCTATGTTTATATAGGCAGCACCATATCCATTGCCTCTGTTGACATAGGCGGCGTCTAACCTATCGCCTAAGTGAAGCAAAGAGCATAGAAAATGGTATAAGTGGCGCCTAAACTATCACCTATATTGATATAGGCGGCACCTAAGCCATCGCCTAAGTTAGGTAGTTAGTATAGGCAATGGTATAAGCGGAGCCTAACCTATCGCCTATGTTGACATAGTCGGCGCCTAACCTATCTCCTAAGTGAGGCGGTGAGCATAGGCAATGGTATAAGCGGCACCTAACCTGTCGCCTATGTTGGTATAGGCGGCGCCTAATCCATCGACTATGTTGACATAGGCAGAACCTAACCTATCGCCTAAGTGAGTCAGTGAGCATTGGTAATGGTATTAGCGGCACCTAACCTATCACCTACGTGACGGAGTGAGCATAGGTAATGGTATAAGAGACGCCTATCCTATCGCCTATGTTTACATAGGCGGTACCTAACCTATCACCTAAGTGAGGCAGCGAGCATAGGCAATGGTATAAGCGGCGCCTAACCTATCTCCTATGTTGATATACGTGGCGCCTAAGCCATTGCCTATGTTTATATATGCAGCGCCCAACCTATCGCCTAAGTGAGGCAGTAAGCATAGGCAATGGTATAAGCGGCGCCTAACCTATGGCCAATTTTGATATAGGCGGCGCCTAAACCATCGCCTATGTTGACGTAGGCGGCGCCTAACCTATCGCCTAATTGAGGGAGTGACCATAGGCAATGGTATAAGCATCGCCTAACGTATCGCCTATGTTGCTATAGGCGGCGCCTAAGCCATCGCGTATATTAACATAGGTGGCACCCAACCTATCGCCTAAGTGAGTCAGTGAGAATAGGCAATGGTATAACTGGCACCTAACCTATCGCCTATGTTGATATAGGCGGAGCCTAAGCCATCGCCTATGTTGACATAAGTGGCGCCTAACCTATCACCTACATGAGGCAGTGAGCATAGGTAATGGTATAAGAGGCTCTTAACCAATCGCCTATGTTGATATAGGCGGCGCCTAACCCAACGCCTATGTTGACATAGGCGTCGCCTAACCTATCCACTATGTTGATATAGGCAACACCATATCCATTGCCTCTTTTGACATAGGCGGCTTCTAAGCTATTGCCTAAGTGAGGCAGTGAGTATAGACAATGGTATAAGCGACGCCTAACCTATCACCTATGTTGATATAGGCGGAACCTAAGCCTATCGCCTAAGTGAGAAAGTAAGCATAGGCAATGGTATATGCGGCGCCTAACTTATCGCCAATTTTGATATAGGCGGCGCCTAAACCATCGCCTATGTCGACGTAGGCGGCGCCTAACCTATCGCCTAATTTAGGCAGTGACCATAGGCAATGGTATAAGCATCGCCTAACGTATCGCCTATGTTGTTATAGGCGGCGCCTAAGCCATCGCCTATATTATCATTGGTGGCACTCAACCTATCGTCTAAGTGAGTCAGTGATAATAGGTAATGGTATAACTGGCACCTAACCTATCGCCTATTTTGATATAGGCGGAGCCTAAGCCATCGCCTATGTTGACATAAGTGGCGCCTAACCTATCTCCTACATGAGGCAGTGAGCATAGGCAATGGAATAAGCGACTCTTAACCTATCGCCTATGTTGATATAGGCGGCGCCTAAGCCAACGCCTATGTTGACATAGGCGGCGCCTAACCTATTGCCTATGTTGATATAGGCAACACCATATCCATTGCCTCTTTTGACATAGGCGGCTTCTAACCTGTCGCCTAAGTGAGGCAGTGAGTATAGACAATGGTATAAGCGAGGCCTAACCTATCACCTATGTTGATATAGGTGGCACCTAAGCCATCGCCTAAGTGAGGCAGTTAGCATAGGCAATGGTATAAGAGGCGCCTAACCTATTGCCTGTGTTGATATAGGCGGAGCCTAAGCGATCGCCTATGTTCACATAGGCGGCGCGTAACCTATCTCCTAATTGAGGCGGTGAGCATAGGCAATGGTATAAGCGGCGCTTAACCTATCGCCTATGTTGGTATAGGCGAGGCCTAATCCATCGACTATATTGACATAGGCGGCACCTAACCTATCGCCTAAGTGAGGTAGTGAGCATAGGTAATGGTATAAGCGGCGCATAACCTATCGCCAATGTTGATATAGGTGGCGCTTATTGCATCGTTTATGTTAACATAGGCAGCGCCTAACCTATAGCCTATGTGAGGCAGCGAGCAAAGGCAATGGTATATGCGGCGCCTAACCTATCGCCTATATTGATATATGTGGCGCCTAAGCCATTGCATATGTTAATATATGTGGCGCCTAACCTATCGCCTAAGTGAGGCAGTAAGCATAGGCAATGGTATAAGCGGTGCCTAACCTATCGCCAATGTTGATATAGGCAGCGCCTAAGCCATCGACTATGTTGACGTAGGCGGTGCCTAACCTATCGTCTAATTGAGGCAGTGAACATAGGCAATGGTATAAGCATCGCCTAACATATCGCCTATGTTGATATAGGCGGCGCCTAAGCCATCGTCGATATTGACATAGGCAGCACCTAACCTATCGCCTAAGTGAGGCAGTGAGCATAGGTAATGGTATAAGCAGCCCCTAACCTATCTCCTATGTTGATATAGGTGGCGCCTATGGAATCTCTTATGTTTACATTAGCGGCGCCTAACGTATCTCCTAAGTGAGGCAACTAGCATTGGCAATGGTATAAGTGGCGCCTAACCTATCGCCTATGTTGATATAGGCGGCCCCTAAGCGATCGCCTATGTTGACATAGGAGGCACCTAACCTATCGCATAAGTGAGGCGGTGAGAATAGGCAATGGTATAAGCGGCGCCTAACCTATCACCTATGTTGATATATGTGGAGCCTAATCCATCGACTATGTTGACATAGGCGGCACCTAACCTATCGCGTAAGTGCGGCAGTGAGCATAGGTAATGGTATAAGCGGCGCCTAACCTATCGCCTATGTTGACATAGGTGGTGTATTTGGCATTGCTTATGTTTACATAGGCGGCGCCTAACCTATCGCCTAAGTGAGGCAGCGAGCATAGGCAATGGTATAAGCGGTGCCTAACGTATTGCCTATGTTGACATACATGGGGCCTAAGACATTGCCTATGTTAATATATGCGGCGCCTAACCTATCACCTAAGTGAGGCAGTAAGCATAGGCAATGGTATATGCAGCCCCTAAACTGACGCCTATGTTGTTATAGGCGACGCCTAATCCATCGCATATGTTCACATAGGCGGCACCTAACTTATCACCTAAGGCAGTGCGCATAGTTAATTGTATAAGCGGCACCTAACCTATCGCCTATGTTGATAAAGGTGGCGTCCATGGAATCGCCTATGTTTACATAGGCGACGCCTAACCTATCGCCTAAGTGAGGCAGTGAGCATAGGAAATGGTATAAGCGGCGCCTAACCTATCGACTATGTTGATATAGGAGGCACCTAAACCATCGGCTATGTTAACATAGGTGGCGCCTAACCTATCGCCAAAGTGAAATACTGAACATAGGCAATGGTATAAGCGGCGCCTAACCTATCGCCTATGATTATATAGGCAGTGCCTAAGCCATCGCCTATGTTGAAATAGGTGGCGCCTAACCTATCAGCTAACTGAGGTAGTGAGCATAGACAATGGTATAAGCGGCGCCTAACCTATAATCTATGTTGATATAGGAGGTGCCTATGCCATCTCCTAAGTGAGGCAGTGAACATAGCCAAAGGTATAAGTGACGCCTAACCTATCGCCTATGTTGATACAGGCAGCGCTTAAGCGATCGCCTATGTTGACTTAGGCGGCGCCTAACGTATCTCCTAAGTAAGGAGGTGAGCATAGGCAATGGTATAAGTGGCGCATAACATATCGCCTATCTTGATATAGGTGGCGCCTAAGCTATTGCCTATGTTGACATAGACCGAGCCTAGCCTATCGCCTAAGAGAAAAAGTGAGCATAGGTAATGGTATAAACAGCGCCTAACCGATCGCCTATGTTGATATAGATGGCGCCTAATCCATCACTTACGTTGACATATGAGGCGTCTAACCTTTTGCCTAAGTTAGGAAGTGAACATAGGCAATGGTCTAAACAGTGCCTAACCTATAGCCTATGTTGATATAGGTGGCGCCTAAGGCATCTCCTATGTTTACATAGGCGGCGCCTAACCTATCGCCTTAGTGAGGCAGCAAGGATAGGAAATGGTATAAGCGGCACCTAACCTATCATCTATGTTGATATAGGCGGCGCCTAAGAGATCGCCTATGTTGACATAGGCAGTGCCTAACCTATCGCAAAATTGAGGCAGTGAGCATAGGCAATGGTATAAGTGGCGCCTAACCTATCTCCTATGTTTATATTAGAGGCACCTAGGCCATCACCTATGTTGACATAGGCGGCACCTAACCTATCTCCTAAGTAAGGCAGTGAGCATAGGTAATGGTATAAGCGGCGCCTAACCTATCGCCTATGATGATATAGGTGGTGCCTATGGCATCGCCTATGTTTACATAGGCGGCACCTAACATATCGCCTGAGTGAGGCAGCAAGCATAGGCAATGGTATAAGTAGCGCCTAACCTATCGCCTATGTTTATATACGTGGCGCGTAACCTATGTTGACGTAGGCGGCACCTAACCTATCTCCTAAGTAAGGCAGTGAGTATAGGTAATGGTATAAGCAGCGCCTAACCTATCGCCTATGTTGATATAAGTGGCGCCTATGGCATCTCCTATGATTACATAGGCGGCGCCTAACCTATCGCCTTAGTGAGGCAGCAAACATAGGCAATGGTCTAAGCGGTGTCTAACGTATCGCCTATGTTGATATAGGCGGCACCTAAGTGATCCCCTACGTTGACATAGGCAGCGCCTAACCTATCTCCTAAGTGAGGCGGTGAGAATAGGCAATGGTATAAGCGACGGCTAACCTGTTGCCTATGTTAATATAGGCGACACCTAATCCATGGACTATTTTGACATAGGCGGCACCTAACCTATCACCTAAGTGAGCCAGTGAGCATAGGTAATGGCATAAGCGGAGCCTAACCTATCGCCTATGATGATACAGGTGGCACCTTTGGCATCGCTTATGTTTACAAAGACGGCGTCTAACTTATCGCCTAAGTGAGTCAGCGAGCATAGGCAATGGTATAAGCGGCGCCTAACCTATCGCCTATGTTGACATACGTGGCGCCTAAGCCATTGCCTATGTTTATATATGCGGCGCCTAACCTATCGCCTAAGTGAGGCAGTAAGCATAGGCAATGGTTTAAGCGGCGCCTAACCATTCGCCTTTGTTGATATAGGCGGCGCCTAATCCATGGCATATGTTGACATAGGCGGCACCTAACCTATCATCTATGTGAGGCAGTGAGCATATGTAATTGTATAAGCGGCGCCTAACCTATCGCGTATGTTGATATAGATGGCACCTATGGCATCGCCTATGTTTACATAGGCGGCACCTAACATATTGCCTAAGTGAGGCAGCAAGCATAGGCAATGGTATAAGTAGCGCCTAACCTATCACCTATGTTTATATACTTGGCGCCTAAGCCATTGCCTATGTTTATATATGCGGCGCCTAACCTATCGTCTAAGTGAGGCAGTAAGCATAGGCAATACTATAAGCGGCGCATAACTTAATGCCTATGTCGATATAGGCGGTGCCTAAGCCACCGCCTATGTTGCCGTAGGTGGTGCCTAACCTATCGCCTAATTGAGGTAGTGAGCATTCGCAATGGTATAAGCGGCGCCTAACTTATATCCTATGGTAATATAGGCGGCGCCTAAGCCATTGCCTATGTTGACTTAGACGGAGCCTAACCTATCGCCTAAGTGAGGCAGTGAGTATAGGCAATGGTATAAGCAGCACCTAACCTATCCCCTATGATGATATAGGAGGCGACTAAACCAACGCCTATGTAAACATAGGTGGCGCCTAACTTATCGCAAAATTGAGGCACTGAGCATAGGCAATGGTATAAGCGGCGCCTAACCTATCGCCTATGTTGATATAGGCAGCGCCTAAGCCATCACCTATGTTGACATAGGCGGCACTTAACCTATTACCTAAGTGAGGTAGTGAGCATAGAAAATGGTATAAGAGGCTCCTAACCTATCGCCTATGTTGATATAAGTGGCACCTAAGCCATCGCCAAAGTAAGGTAGAGAGCATAGCCAATGGTATATGCGGCGCCTAACCTATCACCAAAGTAAGGCGGTGAGCATAGGCAATGGTCTAAGCTGCGCATAACCTATCGCCTATGTTGATATAGGTGGCGCCTAAGATATTGCCTATGTTGACATAGACGGAGCCTAACCTATCGCCTATATTGATATACGTGGTGCCTAGGCCATTGCCTATGTTTATATAAGCGGCGCCTAATATATCGCCTAAGTGAGGAAGTAAGCATAGGCAATGGTATAAGCGGCGCCTAACCTATCGCCTATGTGAGGCAGTGAGAATAGGAAATGGTATAACCAGCCACTAACCTATCGCATATGTTGATATAGGCGGCGCCTGGTCCATCGCCTATGTTTACATAGGCGGCTCCTAACCTATAACCTACGTGAGGCAGTGAGCATAGGCAATGTTATAAGCGGCGCCTAACCTATCGCCTATGTTTACATAGGCATCGCCTAACCTATTGCCTTACTGAGGCAGCAAGCATAGGAAATGGTATAAGCGATGCCTAACCTATCGCCTATATTGATATAGGAGGCACCTAAGCGATCGCCTATGTTGACATAGACGGTGCGTAACCTATCGCCTAAGTGAGGTGGTGAGAATAGGTAATAGTATAAGCGGCGCCTAACCTATTGCCTATGTTGATATACGTGGTGCCTAAGCTATTGCCAATGTTTATATATGCGGCGCCTAACCAATCGCTTAAGTGAGGCAGTAAGCATAGGCAATGGTATAAGCGGTGCCTAACCTATCGCCAATGTTGATATCGGCGGCGCCTAGTCCATCGCCTATGTTGACATAGGCGACGCCTAACCTATAACCTAAGTGAGGTAGTGAGCATTGGCAATGTTATAGGCGGTGCCTATGTTTACATAGGCAGCGCCTAACCTATTGCCTTAGTGAGGCAGCAAGCATAGGCAATGGAATAAGCGACGCCTAACCTATCGGCTATGTTGATATAAGCGGAGCCTAAGCGATCGCCTATGTTGACATAGACGGTGCCTTACCTATCGCCTAAGTGAGGCGGTGAGAATAGGAAATGGTATAAGCGGCGCCTAACCTGTCGCCTATATTGATATAGGCGGTACCTAACCTATCGCCTAAGTGAGGCAGTGAGCATAGGTAATGGTTTAAGTGGCGCCTAACCTATCGCCTATGTTGACATAGGTGGCCCTTATGGAATCGCTTATGTTTACATAGGAAGAGCCTAACCTATCGCCTAAGTGAGGCAGCGAGCATAGGCAATGGTATAAGCGGAACCTAACCTATCGCCTATGATGACATATGTGGCGCCTAAGCCATTGCCTATGTTTATATATACGGCGCCTAACCTATCGCCTAAGTGAGGCAGTAAGCATAGGCAATGGTATAAGCGGCTCCTAACTTGTCGCCAATGTTGATAAAGGCGGCGCCTAATCCATCGCATATGTTGACATAGGCGACACCTAACCTATCGCCTAAGGCAGTGAGCATTGGAAATGGTATAAGCGACGCCTAACCTATCGCCTATGTTGATATAGGTGGCGCCTATGGCATCGCATAAGTTTACATAGACGGTGCCTAACTTATCGCCTATGTGTGGCAGCTAGCGTAGGAAATGGTATATGCAGCGCCTAACCTATCGCCTATGTTGATATACGTGGCACCTAAGCCATCGCCTAAGTTTAAATAGGTGGCGGCTAATCTATCGCCTAACTGAGGCAGTAGGCATAGGCAATGGTATAAGAGGATCCTAACCTAACGCCTATGTAGATATAGGCAGCGCCAAGCCATCGCCTATGTTGACGTAGGCGGTGCCTAACCTATCGTCCAATTGAGGCAGTGTGCATAGGCAATAGAATAAGGGGCGCCTAACCTATCACCTATGTTGATATAGGTGACGACTAAGACATCATCTATGATGACATAGGCGGCGCCTAAACTATCGCCTAAGTGAGGAAGTGAGCATAGGCAATGGTATAAGCGGTGCCTAACCTATCGCCTATGTTGATATAGGAGGCGGCTAAACCATCGCCTATGTTAACATAGGCGGCGCCTAACCTATCGCCAAAGTTAGTCACTGAGCATAGGCAATGGTATATGCGGCGCCTAACCTATCCCCTATCTTTATATAGGCAGCGCCTAAGCCATCGCCTATGTTGACATAGGCGGCGCCGAACCTATCGCCTAAGTGAGGTATTGAGCATAGACAATGGTATAAGCGGCGCCTCACCTATCACCTATGTTGATATAGGAGGCACCTATGCCATTGCCTAAGTTAGGCAGTGAGCATAGCCAATGGTATAAGCGGCGCCTAACCTATCACCTATATTGATATAGGTGGCGCCTAAGCGATCGCCCATGTTGACTTAGGCGGTGCCTAACTTATCGCCTAAGTAAGGCGGTGAGCATAGGCAATGGTATAAGCGGCGCATAACCTATCGCCTATGTTGATATAGGTGGCGCCTAAGCCATTACCTATGTTGACATAGACCGAGCCTAACCTATCGCCTAAGTGAGGAAGTGAGCATAGGTAATGGTATAAATGGCGCCTAACCTATCGCCTACGTTGATATAGGTGGCGCCTAAGCCATCACCTATGTTGACATAGGAGGCACCTAACCTATCTCCTAAGTGAGGCATTGAGCATAGGCAATGGTTTATGCGGCGCCTAACCTATCGCCTATGTTCATATAGGTGGCGCCTATGGCAACTCCTATATTTACATATGCGGCACCTAACCTATCGCCTTAGTGAGGCAACAAGCATAGGCAATGGTATAAGCGGCGCCTAACCTATCGCCTATGTTGATATAGGTGGCGCCTTAGCGATCGCCTATGTTGACTTAAGCGGTGCCTAAACTATCGCCTAAGTGAGGCAGTGAGCATAGACAATGGTATAAGCAGCGCCTAAACTGTCGCCTATGTTGATATAGGCGGCGCCTAATCCATCGACTATGTTGACATAGACGGCACCTAACCTATCGCCTAAGTGAGGCTGTCAATATAGGAAATGGGATAAGCGGCGCCTAACCTATCGCCTATGTTGGTATAGGTGGCGCCTATGGCATCGCTTATGTTTACATAGGCGGCGCCTAATCTATCTCCTAAGTGAGGCGGTGAGCATAGGCAATGGTATAAGCGGGGACTAACCTGTCGCCGATGTTGTTATAGGCGGCGCCTAATCCAACGACTATGTTGACATAGGCGGCACCTAACCTATAGCCTAAGTGAGGCAGTGAGCATAGGTAATGGTATAAGCGGCGCCTAACCTATCGCCTATGTTGATATACGTGGTCCCTAAGCCATTGCCTATGTTTATATATACGGCGCCTAACCTATCGCCTAAGTGAGGCAGTAAGCATAGGCAATGGTATAAGCGGCGCCTAACCTATCACATATGTTGATATAGGCGGCGCCTAAGCCATCGCCTATGTTGATGTAGGCGGTGCCTAACCTATCTCCTAATTGAGGAAATGAGCATAGGCAATGGTATAAGCGACGCCTAACCTAGCTCGTATGTTGATATAGGCGGCGCCTAAGCCATCGCCTATATTGAGGTAGTAAGCATTCGCAATGGTATAAGCGGCGCCTAACCTATATCCTATGGTAATATAGGCGGCGCCTAAGCCATTGCCTGTGTTGACTTAGACGGAGCCTAACCTATCGCCTAAGTGAGGCAGTGAGTATAGGCAATGGTATAAGCAGCACCTAACCTATCCCCTATGATGATATAGGAGGCGACTAAACCAACGCCTATGTAAACATAGGTGGCGCCTAACTTATCGCAAAATTGAGGCACTGAGCATAGGCAATGGTATAAGCGGCGCCTAACCTATCGCCTATGTTGATATAGGCAGCGCCTAAGCCATCACCTATGTTGACATAGGCGGCACTTAACCTATTACCTAAGTGAGGTAGTGAGCGTAGAAAATGGTATAAGAGGCTCCTAACCTATCGCCTATGTTGATATAAGTGGCACCTAAGCCATCGCCAAAGTAAGGTAGAGAGCATAGCCAATGGTATATGCGGCGCCTAACCTATCACCAAAGTAAGGCGGTGAGCATAGGCAATGGTCTAAGCTGCGCATAACCTATCGCCTATGTTGATATAGGTGGCGCCTAAGATATTGCCTATGTTGACATAGACGGAGCCTAACCTATCGCCTATATTGATATACGTGGTGCCTAGGCCATTGCCTATGTTTATATAAGCGGCGCCTAATATATCGCCTAAGTGAGGAAGTAAGCATAGGCAATGGTATAAGCGACGCCTAACCTATCGCCTATGTGAGGCAGTGAGAATAGGAAATGGTATAACCAGCCACTAACCTATTGCATATGTTGATATAGGCGGCGCCTGGTCCATCGCCTATGTTTACATAGGCGGCTCCTAACCTATAACCTACGTGAGGCAGTGAGCATAGGCAATGTTATAAGCGGCGCCTAACCTATCGCCTATGTTTACATAGGCATCGCCTAACCTATTGCCTTACTGAGGCAGCAAGCATAGCAAATGGTATAAGCGATGCCTAACCTATCGCCTATGTTGATATAGGAGGCACCTAAGCGATCGCCTATGTTGACATAGACGGTGCGTAACCTATCGCCTAAGTGAGGTGGTGAGAATAGGTAATAGTATAAGCGGCGCCTAACCTATTGCCTATGTTGATATACGTGGTGCCTAAGCTATTGCCAATGTTTATATATGCGGCGCCTAACCAATCGCTTAAGTGAGGCAGTAAGCATAAGCAATGGTATAAGCGGTGCCTAACCTATCGCCAATGTTGATATCGGCGGCGCCTAGTCCATCGCCTATGTTGACATAGGCGGCGCCTAACCTATAACCTAAGTGAGGTAGTGAGCATTGGCAATGTTATAGGCGGTGCCTATGTTTACATAGGCAGCGCCTAACCTATTGCCTTAGTGAGGCAGCAAGCATAGGCAATGGAATAAGCGACGCCTAACCTATCGGCTATGTTGATATAAGCGGAGCCTAAGCGATCGCCTATGTTGACATAGACGGTGCCTTACCTATCGCCTAAGTGAGGCGGTGAGAATAGGAAATGGTATAAGCGGCGCCTAACCTGTCGCCTATATTGATATAGGCGGTACGTAACCTATCGCCTAAGTGAGGCAGTGAGCATAGGTAATGGTTTAAGTGGCGCCTAACCTATCGCCTATGTTGACATAGGTGGCGCTTATGGAATCGCTTATGTTTACATAGGAAGAGCCTAACCTATCGCCTAAGTGAGGCAGCGAGCATAGGCAATGGTATAAGCGGAACCTAACCTATCGCCTATGATGACATATGTGGCGCCTAAGCCATTGCCTATGTTTATATATACGGCGCCTAACCTATCGCCTAAGTGAGGCAGTAAGCATAGGCAATGGTATAAGCGGCTCCTAACTTGACGCCAATGTTGATAAAGGCGGCGCCTAATCCATCGCATATGTTGACATAGGCGACACCTAACCTATCGCCTAAGGCAGTGAGCATTGGAAATGGTATAAGCGACGCCTAACCTATCGCCTATGTTGATATAGGTGGCGCCTATGGCATCGCGTAAGTTTACATAGACGGTGCCTAACTTATCGCCTATGTGTGGCAGCTAGCGTAGGAAATGGTATATGCAGTGCCTAACCTATCGCCTATGTTGATATACGTGGCACCTAAGCCATCGCCTAAGTTTAAATAGGTGGCGGCTAATCTATCGCCTAACTGAGGCAGTAGGCATAGGCAATGGTATAAGAGGATCCTAACCTAACGCCTATGTAGATATAGGCAGCGCCAAGCCATCGCCTATGTTGACGTAGGCGGTGCCTAACCTATCGTCCAATTGAGGCAGTGTGCATAGGCAATAGAATAAGGGGCGCCTAACCTCTCACCTATGTTGATATAGGTGACGACTAAGACATCGTCTATGTTGACATAGGCGGCGCCTAAACTATCGCCTAAGTGAGGAAGTGAGCATAGGCAATGGTATAAGCGGTGCCTAACCTATCGCCTATGTTGATATAGGAGGCGGCTAAACCATCGCCTATGTTAACATAGGCGGCGCCTAACCTATCGCCAAAGTTAGTCACTGAGCATAGGCAATGGTATATGCGGCGCCTAACCTATCCCCTATCTTTATATAGGCAGCGCCTAAGCCATCGCCTATGTTGACATAGGCGGCGCCTAACCTATCGCCTAAGTGAGGTATTGAGCATAGACAATGGTATAAGCGGCGCCTCACCTATCACCTATGTTGATATAGGAGGCACCTATGCCATTGCCTAAGTTAGGCAGTGAGCATAGCCAATGGTATAAGCGGCGCCTAACCTATCACCTATATTGATATAGGTGGCGCCTAAGCGATCGCCCATGTTGACTTAGGCGGTGCCTAACATATCGCCTAAGTAAGGCGGTGAACATAGGCAATGGTATAAGCGGCGCATAACCTATCGCCTATGTTGATATAGGTGGCGCCTAAGCCATTACCTATGTTGACATAGACCGAGCCTAACCTATCGCCTAAGTGAGGAAGTGAGCATAGGTAATGGTATAAATGGCGCCTAACCTATCGCCTACGTTGATATAGGTGGCGCCTAAGCCATCACCTATGTTGACATAGGAGGCACCTAACCTATCTCCTAAGTGAGGCATTGAGCATAGGCAATGGTTTATGCGGCGCCTAACCTATCGCCTATGTTCATATAGGTGGCGCCTATGGCAACTCCTATATTTACATATGCGGCACCTAACCTATCGCCTTAGTGAGGCAACAAGCATAGGCAATGGTATAAGCGGCGCCTAACCTATCGCCTATGTTGATATAGGTGGCGCCTTAGCGATCGCCTATGTTGACTTAAGCGGTGCCTAAACTATCGCCTAAGTGAGGCAGTGAGCATAGACAATGGTATAAGCAGCGCCTAAACTGTCGCCTATGTTGATATAGGCGGCGCCTAATCCATCGACTATGTTGACATAGACGGCACCTAACCTATCGCCTAAGTGAGGCTGTCAATATAGGAAATGGGATAAGCGGCGCCTAACCTATCGCCTATGTTGGTATAGGTGGCGCCTATGGCATCGCTTATGTTTACATAGGCGGCGCCTAATCTATCTCCTAAGTGAGGCGGTGAGCATAGGCAATGGTATAAGCGGGGACTAACCTGTCGCCGATGTTGTTATAGGCGGCGCCTAATCCAACGACTATGTTGACATAGGCGGCACCTAACCTATAGCCTAAGTGAGGCAGTGAGCATAGGTAATGGTATAAGCGGCGCCTAACCTATCGCCTATGTTGATATACGTGGTCCCTAAGCCATTGCCTATGTTTATATATGCGGCGCCTAACCTATCGCCTAAGTGAGGCAGTAAGCATAGGCAATGGTATAAGCGGCGCCTAACCTATCACATATGTTGATATAGGCGGCGCCTAAGCCATCGCCTATGTTGATGTAGGCGGTGCCTAACCTATCGCCTAATTGAGGAAATGAGCATAGGCAATGGTATAAGCGACGCCTAACCTAGCTCGTATGTTGATATAGGCGGCGCCTAAGCCATCGCCTATATTGAGGTAGTAAGCATTCGCAATGGTATAAGCGGCGCCTAACCTATATCCTATGGTAATATAGGCGGCGCCTAAGCCATTGCCTATGTTGACTTAGACGGAGCCTAACCTATCGCCTAAGTGAGGCAGTGAGTATAGGCAATGGTATAAGCGGCACCTAACCTATCCCCTATGATGATATAGGAGGCGACTAAACCAACGCCTATGTAAACATACGTGGCGCCTAACTTATCGCCAAATTGAGGCACTGAGCATAGGCAATGGTATAAGCGGCGCCTAACCTATCGCCTATGTTGATATATGCAGCGCCTAAGCCATCACCTATGTTGACATAGGCGGCACCTAACCTATTACCTAAGTGAGGTAGTGAGCATAGAAAATGGTATAAGAGGCTCCTAACCTATCGCCTATGTTGATATAAGTGGCACCTAAGCCATCGCCAAAGTAAGGTAGAGAGCATAGCCAATGGTATATGCGGCGCCTAACCTATCACCAAAGTAAGGCGGTGAGCATAGGAAATGGTCTAAGCGGCGCATAACCTATCGCCTATGTTGATATAGGTGGCGCCTAAGATATTGCCTATGTTGACATAGACGGAGCCTAACCTATCGCCTATATTGATATACGTGGTGCCTAGGCCATTGCCTATGTTTATATAAGCGGCGCCTAATATATCGCCTAAGTGAGGAAGTAAGCATAGGCAATGGTATAAGTAGCGCCTAACCTATCGCCTATGTGAGGCAGTGAGAATAGGAAATGGTATAACCAGCCACTAACCCATCACCTATGTTGATATAGGCGGCGCCTGGTCCATCGCCTATGTTTACATAGGCGGCTCCTAACCTATAACCTACGTGAGGCAGTGAGCATAGGCAATGTTATAAGCGGCGCCTAACCTATCCCCTATGTTTACATAGGCATCGCCTAACCTACTGCCTTACTGAGGCAGCAAGCATAGGAAATGGTATAAGCGATGCCTAACCTATCGCCTATATTGATATAGGAGGCACCTAAGCGATCGCCTATGTTGACATAGACGGTGCGTAACCTATCGCCTAAGTGAGGTGGTGAGAATAGGTAATAGTATAAGCGGCGCCTAACCTATTGCCTATGTTGATATACGTGGTGCCTAAGCTATTGCCTATGTTTATATATACGGTGCCTAACCAATCTCTTAAGGGAGGCAGTAAGCATAGGCAATGGTATAAGCGGTGCCTAACCTATCGCCAATGTTGATATCGGCGGCGCCTAGTCCATCGCCTATGTTGACACAGGTGGCGCCTAACCTATAACCTAAGTGAGGTAGTGAGCATTGGCAATGTTATAGGCGTCGCCTATGTTTACATAGGCAGCGCCTAACCTATTGCCTTAGTGAGGCAGCAAGGATAGGCAATGGAATAAGCGACGCCTAACCTATCGGCTATGTTGATATAGGCGGCGCCTAAGCCATTACCTATGTTGACATAGACCGAGCCTAACCTATCGCCTAAGTGAGGAAGTGAGCATAGGTAATGGTATAAACGGCGCCTAACCTATCACCTACGTTGATATAGGTGGCGCCTAAGCCATCACCTATGTTGACATAGGAGGCACCTAACCTATCTCCTAAGTGAGGCATTGAGCATAGGCAATGGTTTATGCGACGCCTAACCTATCGCCTATGTTCATATAGGTGGCGCCTATGGCAACTCCTATATTTACATATGCGGCGCCTAACCTATCGCCTTAGTGAGGCAACAAGCATAGGCAATGGTATAAGCGGCGCCTAACCTATCGCCTATGTTGATATAGGTGGCGCCTTAGCGATCGCCTATGTTGACATAAGCGGTGCCTAAACTATCGCCTAAGTGAGGCAGTGAGCATAGACAATGGTATAAGCGGCGCCTAACCTGTCACCTATGTTGATATAAGCGGCGCCTAATCCATCAACTATGTTGGCATAGACGGCACCTAATCTATCGCCTAAGTGAGACAGTCAGTATAGGAAATGGTATAAGCGGCGCCTAACCTATCGCCTATGTTGGTATAGGTGGCGCCTATGGCATCGCTTATGTTTACATAGGCGGCGCCTAATCTATCTCCTAAGTGAGGCGGTGAGCATAGGCAATGGTATAAGCGGGGACTAACCTGTCGCCGATGTTGTTATAGGCGGCGCCTAATCCAACGACTATGTTGACATAGGCGGCACCTAACCTATAGCCTAAGTGAGGCAGTGAGCATAGGTAACGGTATAAGCGGCGCCTAACCTATCGCCTATGTTGATATACGTGGTCCCTAATCCATTGCCTATGTTTATATATGCGGCGCCTACCCTATCGCCTAAGTGAGGCAGTAAGCATAGGCAATGGTATAAGCGGCGCCTAACCTATCACATATGTTGATATAGGCGGCGCCTAATCCATCGCCTATGTTGATGTAGGCGGTGCCTAACCTATCGCCTAATTGAGGAAATGAGCATAGGCAATGGTATAAGCGACGCCTAACCTAGCTCGTATGTTGATATAGGCAGCGCCTAAGCCATCGCCTATATTGAGGTAGTGAGCATTCGCAATGGTATAAGCGGCGCCTAACCTATATCCTATGGTAATATAGGCGGCGCCTAAGCCATTGCCTATGTTGACTTAGACGGAGCCTAACCTATCGCCTAAGTGAGGCAGTGAGTATAGGCAATGGTATAAGCGGAACCTAACCTATCCCCTATGATGATATAGGAGGAGACTAAACCAACGCCTATGTAAACATAGGTGGCGCCTAACTTATCGCCAAATTGAGGCACTGAGCATAGGCAATGGTATAAGCGGCGCCTAACCTATCGCATATGTTGATATAGGCAGCGCCTAAGCCATCACCTATGTTGACATAGGCGGCACCTAACCTATTACCTAAGTGAGGTAGTGAGCATAGAAAATGGTATAAGAGGCTCCTAACCTATCGCCTATGTTGATATAAGTGGCACCTAAGCCATCGCCAAAGTAAGGTAGAGAGCATAGCCAATGGTATATACGGCGTCTAACCTATCACAAAAGTAAGGCGGTGAGCATAGGCAATGGTCTAAGCTGCGCATAACCTATCGCCTATGTTGATATAGGTGGCGCCTAAGATATTACCTATGTTGACATAGACGGAGCCTAACCTATCGCCTATATTGATATACGTGGTGCCTAGGCCATTGCCTATGTTTATATAAGCGGCGCCTAATATATCGCCTAAGTGAGGAAGTAAGCATAGGCAATGGTATAAGCGGCGCCTAACCTATCGCCTATGTGAGGCAGTGAGAATAGGAAATGGTATAACCAGCCACTAACCTATCGCCTATGTTGATATAGGCGGCGCCTGGTCCATCGCCTATGTTTACATAGGCGGCTCCTAACCTATAACCTACGTGAGGCAGTGAGCATAGGCAATGTTATAAGCGGCGCCTAACCTATCGCCTATGTTTACATAGGCATCGCCTAACCTATTGCCTTACTGAGGCAGCAAGCATAGGAAATGGTATAAGCGATGCCTAACCTATCGCCTATATTGATATAGGAGGCACCTAAGCGATCGCCTATGTTAACATAGACAGTGCGTAACCTATCCCCTAAGTGAGGTGGTGAGAATAGGTAATAGTATAAGCGGCGCCTAACCTATTGCCTATGTTGATATACGTGGTGCCTAAGCTATTGCCTATGTTTATATATGCGGCGCCTAACCAATCGCTTAAGTAAGGCAGTAAGCATAGGCAATGGTATAAGCGGTGCCTAACCTATCGCCAATGTTGATATCGGTGGCGACTAGTCCATCGCCTATGTTGACATAGGTGGCACCTAACCTATAACCTAAGTGAGGTAGTGAGCATTGGCAATGTTATAGGCGGCGCTTATGTTTACATAGGCAGCGCCTAACCTATTGCCTTAGTGAGGCAGCAGGCATAGGCAATGGAATAAGCGACGCCTAACCTATCGGCTATGTAGATATAGGCGGCGCCTAAGCGATCGCCTATGTTGACATAGACGGTGCCTTACCTATTGCCTAAGTGAGGCGGTGAGAATAGGATATGGTATAAGCGGCGCCTAACCTGTCGCCTATGTTGATATAGGCGGTACCTAACCTATCGCCTAAGTGAGGCAGTGAGTATAGGTAATGGTTTAAGTGGCGCCTAACCTATCGCCTATGTTGACATAGGTGGCGCTTATGGCATAGCTTATGTTTACATAGGCAGAGCCTAACCTATCGCCTAAGTGAGGCAGCGAGCATAGGCAACGGTATAAGCGGAACCTAACCTATCGCCTATGATGACATATATGGCGCCTAAGCCATTGCCAATGTTTATATATGCGGCGCCTAACCTATCGCCTAAGTGAGGCAGTAAGCATAGGCAATGGTATAAGAGGCCCCTAACCTGTCGCCAATGTTGATAAAGGCGGCACCTAATCCATCGCATATGTTGACATAGGCGACACCTAACCTATCGCCTAAGGAAGTGAGCATTGGAAATGGTATAAGCGACGCCTAACCTATCGCCTATGTTGATATAGGTGGCGCCTATGGCATCGCCTAAGTTTACATAGGCGGTGCCTAACTTATCGCCTATGTGTGGCAGCTAGCGTAGGAAATGGTATATGCAGCGCCTAACCTATCGCCTATGTTGATATACGTGGCACCTAAGCCATCGCCTAAGTTTAAATAGGTGGCGGCTAATCTATCGCTTAACTGAGGCAGTAGGCAAAGGCAATGGTATAAGAGGATCCTAACCTAACGCCTATGTAGATATAGGCAGCGCCAAGCCATCGCCTATGTTGACGTAGGCGATGCCTAACCTATCGTCCAATTGAGGCAGTGTGCATAGGCAATAGAATAAGTGGCGCCTAACCTATCATCTATGTTGATATAGGCGACGACTAAGACATCGTCTATGTTGACATAGGCGGCGCCTAAACTATCGCCTAAGTGAGGCAGTGAGCATAGGCAATGGTATAAGCGGTGCCTAACCTATCGCCTATGTTGATATAGGAGGCGGCTAAACCATCGCCTATGTTAACATAGGCGGCGCCTAACCTATCGCCAAAGTTAGTCACTGAGCATAGGCAATGGTATATGCGGCGCCTAACCTATCCCCTATCTTGATATAGGCAGCGCCTAAGCCATCGCCTATGTTGACATAGGCGGCGCCTAACCTATCGCCTAAGTGAGGTATTGAGCATAGACAATGGTATAAGAGGCGCCTCACCTATCACCTATGTTGATATTGGAGGCACCTATGCCATTGCCTAAGTTAGGCAGTGAGCATAGCCAATGGTATAAGCGGTGCCTATCCTATCACCTATGTTGATATAGGTGGCGCCTAAGCGATCGCCCATGTTGACTTAGGCGGTGCCTAACCTATCGCCTAAGTAAGGCGGTGAGCATAGGCAATGGTATAAGCGGCGCATAACCTATCGTCTATGTTGATATAGGTGGCGCCTAAGCCATTACCTATGTTGACATAGACCGAGCCTAACCTATCGCCTAAGTGAGGAAGTGAGCATAGGTAATGGTATAAACGGCGCCTAACCTATCGCCTACGTTGATCTAGGTGGCGCCTAAGCCATCACCTATGTTGACATAAGAGGCACCTAACCTATCTCCTAAGTGAGACATTGAGCATAGGCAATGGTTTATGCGGCGCCTAACCTATCGCCTATGTTTATATAGGTGGCGCCTATGGCAACTCCTATATTTACATATGCGGCGCCTAACCTATCGCCTTAGTGAGGCAACAAGCATAGGCAATGGTATAAGCGGCGCCTAACCTATCGCCTATGTTGATATAGGTGGCGCCTTAGCGATCGCCTATGTTGACATAAGCGGTGCCTAAACTATCGCCTAAGTGCGGCAGTGAGCATAGACAATGGTATAAGCGGTGCCTAACCTGTCGCCTATGTTGATATAGGCGGCGCCTAATCCATCGACTATGTTCACATAGACGGCACCTAACCTATCGCCTAAGTGAGGCAGTCAGTATAGGAAATGGTATAAGCGGCGCCTAACCAATCACCTATGTATGTATAGGTGGCGCCTATGGCATCGCTTATGTTTACATAGGCGGCGCCTAATCTATCTCCTAAGTGAGGCGGTGAGCATAGGCAATGGTATAAACAGGGACTAACCTGTCGCCGATGTTGTTATAGGCGGCGCCTAATCCAACGACTATGTTGACATAGGCGGCACCTAACCTATAGCCTAAGTGAGGCAGTGTGCATAGGTAATGGGATAAGCGGCGCCTAACCTATCGCCTATGTTGATATACGTGGTCCCTAAGCCATTGCCTATGTTTATATATGCGGCGCCTAACCTATCGCCTAAGTGAGGCAGTAAGCATAGGCAATGGTATAAGCGGCGCCTAACCTATCACATATGTTGATATAGGCGGCGCCTAAGCCATCGCCTATGTTGATGTAGGTGGTGCCTAACCTATCGCCTAATTGAGGAAATGAGCATAGGCAGTGGTATAAGTGACGCCTAACCTAGCTCGTATGTTGATATAGGCGGTGCCTAAGCCATCGCCTATATTGACATAGTCGGCACCTAACCTATCGCCTAAGTGAGGCAGTGAGCATAGGTAATGGTATAAGCGGCGCCTAACCTATTGCCTATATTAGAGGCACCTAAGCCATCAGCTATGTTGACATAGGCGGCACCTAACCTATCTCCTAAGTAAGGCAGTGAGCATAGGTAATGGTATAAGCGGCGCCTAACCTATCGCCTATGTTGATATAGGTGGCGCCTATGGCATCTCCTATGATTACATAGGCGGCGCCTAACCTATCGCCTTAGTGAGGCAGCAAACATAGGCAATGGTATAAGCGGCGCCTAACGTATCGCCTATGTTGATATAGGCGGCATCTAAGTGATCCCCTACGTTGACATAGGCAGCGCCTAAATTATCTCCTAAGTGAGGCGGTGAGAATAGGCAATGGTATAAGCGGCGCCTAACCTGTTGCCTATGTTAATATAGGCGGCACCTAATCCATCGACTATGTTGACATAGGCGGCACCTAACCTATCACTTAAGTGAGGTAGTGAGCATAGGTAATGGCATAAGCGGAGCCTAACCTATCGCCTATGTTGATACAGGTGGCGCCTATGGCATCGCTTATGTTTACAAAGACGGCGTCTAACCTATCGCCTAAGTGAGGCAGCGAGCATAGGCAATTGTATAAGCGGCACCTAACCTATCACCTATGTTGACATACGTGGCGCCTAAGACATTGCCTATGTTTATATATGCGGCGACTAACCTATCGCCTATGTGAGGCAGTAAGCATAGGAAATGGTATAAGCGGCGCCTAACCATTCGCCTTTGTTGATATAGGCGGTGCCTAATCCATGGCATATGTTGCCATAGACGGCACCTAACCTATCATCTATGTGAGGCAATGAGCATATGTAATTGTATAAGCGGCGCCTAACCTATCGCCTATGTTTATATAGGTGGCACCTATGGCATCGCCTATGTTTACATAGGCGGCACCTAACATATCGCCTAAGTGAGGCAGCAAGCATAGGAAATGGTATAAGTAGCGCCTAACCTATCGCCTATGTTTATATACTTGGCACCTAAGCCATTTCCTATGTTTATATATGCGGCGTCTAACCTATCGCCTAAGTGAGGCAGTAAGCATAGGCAATACTATAAGCGGCGCATAACTTAACGCCTATGTCGATATAGGCGGTGCCTAAGCCACCGCCTATGTTGCCGTAGGTGGTGCCTAACCTATCGCCTAATTGAGGTAGTGAGCATTGGCAATGGTATAAGCAGTGCCTAACCTATATCCTATGGTAATATAGGTGGCGCCAAAGCCATTGCCTATGTTGACTTAGACGGAGCCTAACCTATCGCCTAAGTGAGGCAGTGAGTATAGGCAATGGAATAAGCGGCACCTAACCTATCCCCTATGATGATATAGGAGGAGACTAAGCAAACGCCTATGTAAACATAGGTGGCGCCTAACTTATCGCCAAATTGAGGCACTGAGCATAGGCAATGGTATAAGCAGCGCCTAACCTATCGCCTATGTTGATATAGGCAGCGCCTAAGCCATCACCTATGTTGACATAGGCGGCACCTAACCTATTACCTAACTGAGGTAGTGAGCATAGAAAATGGTATAAGAGGCTCCTAACCTATCGCCTATGTTGATATAAGTGGCACCTAAGCCATCGCCAAAGTAAGGCAGAGAGCATAGCCAATGGTATATGCGGCGCCTAACCTATCACCTAAGTAAGGCGGTGAGCATGGGCAATGGTCTAAGCTGTGCATAACCTATCACCTATGTTGATATAGGTGGCGCCTAAGATATTGCCTATGTTGACATAGACGGAGCCTAACCTATCGCCTATATTGATATACGTGGTGCCTAAGACATTGCCTATGTTTATAATGCGGCACCTAATATATCGCCTAAGTGAGGAAGTATGCATAGGCAATGGTATAAGCGGCGCCTAACCTATCGCCTATGTGAGGCAGTGAGAATAGGCAATGGTATAACCAGCCACTAACCTATCGCCTATGTTGATATAGGCGGCGCCTAGTCCATCGCCTATGTTTACATAGGCGGCGCCTAACCTATAACCTACGTGAGGCAGTGAGCATAGGCAATGTTAGAAGCGGCGCCTAACCTATCGCCTATGTTTACATAGGCATCGCCTAACCTATTGCCTTACTGAGGCAGCAAGCATAGGAAATGGTATAAGCGATGCCTAACCTATCGCCTATATTGATATAGGAGGCACCTAAGCGATCGCCTATGTTGACATAGACGGTGCGTAACCTATCGCCTAAGTGAGGTGGTGAGAATAAGGAATAGTATAAGCGGCGCCTAACCTATTGCCTATGTTGATATACGTGGTGCCTAAGCTATTGCCTATGTTTATATATGCGGCGCCTAACCAATCGCTTAAGTGAGGCAGTAAGCATAGGCAATGGTATAAGCGGTGCCTAACCTATCGCCAATGTTGATATCGGCGACGCCTAGTCCATCGCCTATGTTGACATAGGCGGCGCCTAACCTATAACCTAAGTGAGGCAGTGAGCATTGGCAATGTTATAGGCGGCGCCTATGTTTACATAGGCAGCGCCTAACCTATTGCCTTAGTGAGGAAGCAAGCATAGGCAATGGAATAAGCGACGCCTAACCTATCGGCTATGTTGATATATGCGGCGCCTAAGCGATCGCCTATGTTGACATAGACGGTGCCTTACCTATCGCCTAAGTGAGGCGGTGAGAATAGGAAATGGTATAAGCGGCGCCTAACCTGTCGCCTATGTTGATATTGGCGGTACCTAACCTATCTCCTAAGTGAGGCAGTGAGCATAGGTAATGGTTTAAGTGGCGCCTAACCTATCTCCTATGTTAACATAGGTGGCGCTTATGGCATCGCTTATGATTACATAGGCAGAGCCTAACCTATCGCCTAAGTGAGGCAGCGAGCATAGGCAATGGTATAAGCGGCACCTAACCTATCGCCTATGATGACATATGAGGCGCCTAAGCCATTGCCTATGTTTATATATGTGGCGCCTAACCTATCGCCTAAGTGAGGCAGTAAGCATAGGCAATGGTATAAGCGGCCCCTAACCTGTCGCCAATGTTGATAAAGGCGGCACCTAACCTGTCGCCTAAGGCAGTGAGCATTGGAAATTGTATAAGCGACGCCTAACCTATCGCCTATGTTGATATTGGTGGCGCCTATGGCATCGCCTAAGTTTACATAGGCGGTGCCTAACTTATCGCCTATGTTAGGCAGCTACCGTAGGAAATGGTATATGCAGCGCCTAACCTATCGCCTATGTTGATATACGTGGCGCCTAAGCCATCGCCTAAGTTTAAATAGGCGGCGGCTAATCTATCGCCTAACATAGGCAGTAGGCATAGGAAATAGTATATGAGGAGCCTAACCTAACGCCTATGTAGATATAGGCAGCGCCAAGCCATCGCCTATGTTGACGTAGGCGGTGCCTAACCTATCGTCCAATTGAGGTAGTGTGCATAGGCAATAGAATAAGGGGCGCCTAACCTATCACCTATGTTGATATAGGCGACACCTAAGACATCGTCTATGTTGACATAGGCGGCGCCTAACCTATCGCCTAAGTGAGGCAGTGAGCATAGGCAATGGTATAAGCGGTGCCTAACCTATCGCCTATGTTTATATAGGAGGCGGCTAAACCATTGCCTATGTTATCATAGGCGGCGCCTAACCTATCGCCAAAGTTAGTCACTGAGCATAGGCAATCGTATATGCGGCGCCTAACCTATCCCCTATGATGATATAGGCAGCGCCTAAGCCATCGCCTATGTTGACATAGGCGGCGCCTAACCTATCGCCTAAGTGAGGTATTGAGCATAGACAATGGTATAAGCGGCGCCTCACCTATCACCTATGTTGATATAGGAGGCACTTATGCCATTGCCTAAGTTAGGCAGTGAGCATAGCCAATGGTATAAGCGGCGCCTAACCTATCACCTATGTTGATATAGGTGGCGCCTAAGAGATCGCCCATGTTGACTTAGGCGGTGCCTAACCTATCGCCTAAGTAAGGCGGTGAGCATAGGCAATGGTATAAGCGGTGCATAACCTATCGCCTATATTTATATAGGTGGTGCCTATGCCATTACCTATGTTGACATAGACCGAGCCTAACCTATCGCCTAAGTGAGGAAGTGAGCATAGGCAATGGTATAAGCGGCGCCTAACCTATCGCCTATGTTCATATAGGTGGCGCCTATGGCATCTCCTATATTTACATAGGCGGCGCCTAACCTATCGCCTTAGTGAGGCAGCAAGCATAGGCAATGGTATAAGCGGCGCCTAACCTATCGCCTTTGTTGATATAGGTGGCGCCATAGCGATCGCCTATGTTGACATAAGCGGTGCCTAAATTATCGCCTAAGTAAGGCAGTGAGCATAGACAATGGTATAAGCGGCGCCTAACCTATCGCCTATGTTGATATAGGCGGCGCCTAATCCATCGACTATGTTGACATAGACGTCACCTAACCTATCGCCTAAGTGAGGCAGTGAGTATAGGAAATGGTATAAGCGGCGCCTAACCTATCGCCTATGTTGGTATAGGTGGCGCCTATGGCATCGCTTATGTTTACATAGGCGGCGCCTAATCTATCTCCTAAGTGAGGCGGTGAGCATAGGCAATGGTATAAGCGGGGACTAACCTATCGCCTATGTTGTTATAGGCGGCGCCTAATCCAACGACTATGTTGACATGGGCGGCACCTAACCTATCGCCTAAGTGAGGCAGTGAGCATAGGTAATGGTATAAGCGGCGCCTAACCTATCGCCTATGTTGATATACGTGGTCCCTAAGCCATTGCCTATGTTTATATATGCGGCGCCTAACCTATCGCCTAAGTTAGGCAGTAAGCATAGGCAATGGTATAAGCGGTGCCTAGCTTATCACATATGTTGATATAGGCGGCGCCTAAGCCATCGCCTATGTTGATGTAGGCGGTACCTAACCTATCGCCTAATTGAGGAAATGAGCATAGGCAATGGTATAAGCGACGCCTAACCTAGATCGTATGTTGATATAGGCGGCGCCTAAGCCATCTCCTATATTGACATAGTCGGCACCTAACCTATCGCCTAAGTGAGGCAGTGAGCATAGGTAATGGTATAAGCGGCGCCTAACCTATTGCCTATGTTTATATATGTGGCGCCTATAGCAGCGCCTAACCTATTGCCTAAGTGAGGCAGCAAGCATAGGCAATGGTATAAGCGACGCCTAACATATCGCCTATGTTGATATAGGCGGCGCCTAAGCGATCGCAGATGTTGTTATAGACGGCGTCTAACCTATCGCCTATGTTGATATAGGCGGCGCCAAATCCATCGACTATGTTGACATACGCGGCACCTAACCTATCACCTAAGTGAGGCAGTGAGCATAGGTAAAGGTTTAAGCGGCGCCTAACCTATTGACTATGTTGACATAGGTGGCGCTTATGGCATCGCTTATATTAACATAGGCAGATCCTAACCTATCGCCTAAGTGAGGTAGCGAGCATAGGCAATGGTATAAGCGGTGCCTAACCTATCGCCTAATTGAAGCAGTGAGGATAGGCAATGGTATAAGCGGTGCCTAACCTATCACCTAATTGAAGCAGTGAGGATAAGAAATGGTATAAGCGGCGCCTAACCTATCACCTATGTTGATATAGGCGGGTCCATATCCATCGCTAATGTTGACATAGGCGGTGCCTAACCTATCGCCTAATTGAGGAAGTGAGCATAGACAATGGTATAAGTGGCGCCTAACCTATCACCTATGTTGATATAGGCGGCACCTAAGCCATCGCCTAAGTGAGACAGTGAGTATAGGCAATGGTATAACTTGTGCCTAACCTATCGCCTATGTTGATATAGGCGGTGCCTAAGAGATCGCCTATGTTGACATAGGCGGCTCCTAACCTATCGCCTAAGTGAGGCGGTGAGCATAGGCAAATGTATAAGCGGCGCCTAACCAATCTCCTATGTTGATATAGACGGCGCCTAATCCATCTCATATGTTGACATATGTGGCACCTAACCTATATAGCCGGCACCTAACCTAGTGCCTGAGTAAGGCAGTGAGCATAGGTAATGGTATAAGCGACGCCTAACCCATCGCCAATGTTGATATAAGTGGAGCCTATGGCATCGCCTATGTTTACATAGGCGGCGCCTAACTTAACTCCTAAGTAAGGCAGCAAGCATAGGCAATGGTATATGCGGCGCCTAACCTATCGCCTATGTTGATATACGTGGTGCCTAAGCCATTGCCTATGTTTATATAGGTGGAGGCTAACCTATCACCTAAGTGAGGAAGTACGCATAGGCAATGGTATAAGCGGAGCCTAACCTAACGCCTATGTTTATATTGGCGGAGCCTAAGCCAACGCCTATGTTGACGTAGGCGGTGCGTAACCGATCTCCTAATTCAGGAAATGAGCATAGGGAATCGTATAAGCGGCGCCTAAGCCATTCCCTATATTGACATAGACGGAACCTAACTTATCGCCTATGTTAGGCAGTGAGCATAGTAAATGGTATAAGCCACGCCTAACCTTTCGCTTATGTTGATATAGGTGACGCCTAAGCCATCGCCTATGCTGACATAGGCGACGCCTAACCTATCGCCTAAGTGAGGATGTGAGCATAGGCAATGGTATAAGCGGGGCCTAACCTATCTCCTATGTTGATATAGGCGGCGCCTAAGCCATCACCTATGTTGACATAAGAGGCACCTAACCTATCGCCTAAGTGAGGCAGTGAGCATAGGAAATGGTATTAGCGGCGCCTAACCTATCGCCTCTGTTGATATAGGCAGCGCCTAACCTATTGCCTTTGTTGACATAGGCGGCGCCTAACCAATTGCCTAAGAGAGAATAGGAAATGGTATAAGCGGTGCCTAAGCTATCGCCTTTTTTGACATAGGTGGCGCCTAACCTATGCACTAAGTGAGGCAGTGAGCATAGGAAATGGTATAAGGGGCACCTAACCTATCACCTATGTTAATATAGGCGGCGCCTAAGCCATCGCCTATGTTGACATAGGCGGCGCCTAACCTATCGCCTAAGTGAGGCGGTGAGCATAGACAATGGTATAAGCGGAGCCTAACCTGTCGCCTATGTTGGTATAGGGGGCACCTAATCCATCGACTATGTTGACATAGGCGACACCTAATATATCGCCTAAATAAGGCAGTGAGCATAGGTACTGGTATAAGCGGCCCCTAACCTATCGTCTATGTTGATATAGGCGGTGCCTAATCCATCGACTATGTTGACATAGGCGGCACCTAATATATCACCTCAGTGAGGCAGTGAGCATAGGAAATGGTATAAGCGGCCCCTAACCTATCGCCTATGTTGATATAGGCGGCGCCTAAGCCATCGACTATGTTGACATAGGCGGCGCCTAACCTATTGCCTAAGTGAGGCAGTGAGCATAGGCAATGGTATAAACGGCGCCTAACCTATCGCCTATGTTGATATAGGTGGCGCCTATGGCATTGCCTATGTTTACATAGGCGGCGCCTAACCTCTCTCCTAAGTAAGGCAGCAAGCATAGGCAATGGTATATGCAGCGCCTAGCCTATCGCCTATGTTGATATACGTGGTGCCTAAGCCATCGCCTATGTTTATATAGGCGGCGGCTAACCTATCGCCTAAATGAGGCAGTACACATAGGCAATGGTATAACGGAGCCTAACCTAATGCCTATGTTGATATTGGCGGAGCCTAAGCCATCGCCTATGTTGACGTAGGCGGTGCCTAGCCGATCTCCTAATTCAGGAAGTGAGCATAAGGAATCGTATAATCAACGCGTAAGCCATTCCCTATATTGACATAGACGGAGCCTAACCTATCGCCTATGTGATGCAGTGAGCATAGTAAATTGTATAAGCCACGCCTAACCTTTCGCTTATGTTGATATAGGCGACGCCTAAGCCATCACCTATGTTGACATAGGCGACGCCTAACCTATTGCCTAAGTGAGAAAGTGAGCATAGGCAATGGTATAAGCGGGGCCTCACCTATCTCCTATGTTGATATAGGCGGCGCTTAAGCCATCACCTATGTTGACATAAGAGGCACCTAACCTATCGCCTAAGTGAGGCAGTGAGCATAGGAAATGGTATTAGCGGCGCCTAACCTATCGCCTATGTTGATATAGGCAGCGCCTAACCTATCGCCTTTGTTGACATAGGCGGCGCCTAACCAATTGCCTAAGAGAGAATAGGAAATGGTATAAGCTGTGCCTAAGCTATCGCCTTTGTTGACATAGGCGGCACCTTACCTATGTACTAAGTGAGGCAGTGAGCATAGGAAATGTTGTAAGCGGCGCCTAACCTATCACCTATGTTAATATAGGAGGCGCCTAAGCCATCGCCTATGTAGACATAGGCGGGGACTAACCTATCGCCTAAGTGAGGCGGTGAGCATAGACAATGGTATAAGCGGTGCCTAACCTGTCGCCTATGTTTGTATAGGGGGCACCTAATCCATCGACTATGTTGACATAGGCGACACCTAATATATCGCCTAAATGAGGCAGTGAGCATAGGTACTGGTATAAGCGGCCCCTATCCTATCGTCTATGTTGATATAGGCGGTGCCTAATCCATCGACTATGTTGACATAGGCAGCACCTAATATATCGCCTAAGTGAGGCAGTGAGCATAGGCAATGGAATAAGCGGCCCCTAACCTATCGCCTATGTTGATATAGGCGGCGCCTAAGCCATCGACTATGTTGACATAGGCGGCGCCTAACCTATTGCCTAAGTGAGGCAGTGAGCATAGGCAATGGTATAAACGGCGCCTAACCTATCGCCTATGTTGATATAGGTGGCGCCTATGGCATCGCCTATGTTTACATAGGCGGCGCCTAACCTCTCTCCTAAGTAAGGAAGCAAGCATAGGCAATGGTATATGCAGCGCCTAGCCTATCGCCTATGTTGATATACGTGGTGCGTAAGCCATCGCCTATGTTTATATAGGCGGCGGCTAACCTATCGCCTAAGTGAGGCAGTACACATAGGCAATGGTATAACGGAGCCTAACCTAATGCCTATGTTGATATTGGCGGCGCCTAAGCCATCGCCTATGTTGACGTAGGCGGTGCCTAGCCGATCTCCTAATTCAGGAAGTGAGCATAGGGAATCGTATAAGCAGCGCCTAAGCCATTCCCTATATTGACATAGACGGAGCCTAACCTATATCCTATGGTAATATAGGCGGCGCCTACCCTATCGCCTAAGTGAGGCAGTAAGCATAGGCAATGGTATAAGCGGCGCCTAACCTATCACATATGTTGATATAGGCGGCGCCTAATCCATCGCCTATGTTGATGTAGGCGGTGCCTAACCTATCGCCTAATTGAGGAAATGAGCATAGGCAATGGTATAAGCGACGCCTAACCTAGCTCGTATGTTGATATAGGCAGCGCCTAAGCCATCGCCTATATTGAGGTAGTGAGCATTCGCAATGGTATAAGCGGCGCCTAACCTATATCCTATGGTAATATAGGCGGCGCCTAAGCCATTGCCTATGTTGACTTAGACGGAGCCTAACCTATCGCCTAAGTGAGGCAGTGAGTATAGGCAATGGTATAAGCGGAACCTAACCTATCCCCTATGATGATATAGGAGGAGACTAAACCAACGCCTATGTAAACATAGGTGGCGCCTAACTTATCGCCAAATTGAGGCACTGAGCATAGGCAATGGTATAAGCGGCGCCTAACCTATCGCATATGTTGATATAGGCAGCGCCTAAGCCATCACCTATGTTGACATAGGCGGCACCTAACCTATTACCTAAGTGAGGTAGTGAGCATAGAAAATGGTATAAGAGGCTCCTAACCTATCGCCTATGTTGATATAAGTGGCACCTAAGCCATCGCCAAAGTAAGGTAGAGAGCATAGCCAATGGTATATACGGCGTCTAACCTATCACAAAAGTAAGGCGGTGAGCATAGGCAATGGTCTAAGCTGCGCATAACCTATCGCCTATGTTGATATAGGTGGCGCCTAAGATATTACCTATGTTGACATAGACGGAGCCTAACCTATCGCCTATATTGATATACGTGGTGCCTAGGCCATTGCCTATGTTTATATAAGCGGCGCCTAATATATCGCCTAAGTGAGGAAGTAAGCATAGGCAATGGTATAAGCGGCGCCTAACCTATCGCCTATGTGAGGCAGTGAGAATAGGAAATGGTATAACCAGCCACTAACCTATCGCCTATGTTGATATAGGCGGCGCCTGGTCCATCGCCTATGTTTACATAGGCGGCTCCTAACCTATAACCTACGTGAGGCAGTGAGCATAGGCAATGTTATAAGCGGCGCCTAACCTATCGCCTATGTTTACATAGGCATCGCCTAACCTATTGCCTTACTGAGGCAGCAAGCATAGGAAATGGTATAAGCGATGCCTAACCTATCGCCTATATTGATATAGGAGGCACCTAAGCGATCGCCTATGTTAACATAGACAGTGCGTAACCTATCCCCTAAGTGAGGTGGTGAGAATAGGTAATAGTATAAGCGGCGCCTAACCTATTGCCTATGTTGATATACGTGGTGCCTAAGCTATTGCCTATGTTTATATATGCGGCGCCTAACCAATCGCTTAGGTAAGGCAGTAAGCATAGGCAATGGTATAAGCGGTGCCTAACCTATCGCCAATGTTGATATCGGTGGCGACTAGTCCATCGCCTATGTTGACATAGGCGGCACCTAACCTATAACCTAAGTGAGGTAGTGAGCATTGGCAATGTTATAGGCGGCGCTTATGTTTACATAGGCAGCGCCTAACCTATTGCCTTAGTGAGGCAGCAGGCATAGGCAATGGAATAAGCGACGCCTAACCTATCGGCTATGTAGATATAGGCGGCGCCTAAGCGATCGCCTATGTTGACATAGACGGTGCCTTACCTATTGCCTAAGTGAGGCGGTGAGAATAGGATATGGTATAAGCGGCGCCTAACCTGTCGCCTATGTTGATATAGGCGGTACCTAACCTATCGCCTAAGTGAGGCAGTGAGTATAGGTAATGGTTTAAGTGGCGCCTAACCTATCGCCTATGTTGACATAGGTGGCGCTTATGGCATAGCTTATGTTTACATAGGCAGAGCCTAACCTATCGCCTAAGTGAGGCAGCGAGCATAGGCAACGGTATAAGCGGAACCTAACCTATCGCCTATGATGACATATGTGGCGCCTAAGCCATTGCCAATGTTTATATATGCGGCGCCTAACCTATCGCCTAAGTGAGGCAGTAAGCATAGGCAATGGTATAAGAGGCCCCTAACCTGTCGCCAATGTTGATAAAGGCGGCACCTAATCCATCGCATATGTTGACATAGGCGACACCTAACCTATCGCCTAAGGAAGTGAGCATTGGAAATGGTATAAGCGACGCCTAACCTATCGCCTATGTTGATATAGGTGGCGCCTATGGCATCGCCTAAGTTTACATAGGCGGTGCCTAACTTATCGCCTATGTGTGGCAGCTAGCGTAGGAAATGGTATATGCAGCGCCTAACCTATCGCCTATGTTGATATACATGGCACCTAAGCCATCGCCTAAGTTTAAATAGGTGGCGGCTAATCTATCGCTTAACTGAGGCAGTAGGCATAGGCAATGGTATAAGAGGATCCTAACCTAACGCCTATGTAGATATAGGCAGCGCCAAGCCATCGCCTATGTTGACGTAGGCGATGCCTAACCTATCGTCCAATTGAGGCAGTGTGCATAGGCAATAGAATAAGTGGCGCCTAACCTATCATCTATGTTGATATAGGCGACGACTAAGACATCGTCTATGTTGACATAGGCGGCGCCTAAACTATCGCCTAAGTGAGGCAGTGAGCATAGGCAATGGTATAAGCGGTGCCTAACCTATCGCCTATGTTGATATAGGAGGCGGCTAAACCATCGCCTATGTTAACATAGGCGGCGCCTAACCTATCGCCAAAGTTAGTCACTGAGCATAGGCAATGGTATATGCGGCGCCTAACCTATCCCCTATCTTGATATAGGCAGCGCCTAAGCCATCGCCTATGTTGACATAGGCGGCGCCTAGCCTATCGCCTAAGTGAGGTATTGAGCATAGACAATGGTATAAGCGGCGCCTCACCTATCACCTATGTTGATATTGGAGGCACCTATGCCATTGCCTAAGTTAGGCAGTGAGCATAGCCAATGGTATAAGCGGTGCCTATCCTATCACCTATGTTGATATAGGTGGCGCCTAAGCGATCGCTCATGTTGACTTAGGCGGTGCCTAACCTATCGCCTAAGTAAGGCGGTGAGCATAGGCAATGGTATAAGCGGCGCATAACCTATCGTCTAAGTTGATATAGGTGGCGCCTAAGCCATTACCTATGTTGACATAGACCGAGCCTAACCTATCGCCTAAGTGAGGAAGTGAGCATAGGTAATGGTATAAACGGCGCCTAACCTATCGCCTACGTTGATCTAGGTGGCGCCTAAGCCATCACCTATGTTGACATAGGAGGCACCTAACCTATCTCCTAAGTGAGACATTGAGCATAGGCAATGGTTTATGCGGCGCCTAACCTATCGCCTATGTTTATATAGGTGGCGCCTATGGCAACTCCTATATTTACATATGCGGCGCCTAACCTATCGCCTTAGTGAGGCAACAAGCATAGGCAATGGTATAAGCGGCGCCTAACCTATCGCCTATGTTGATATAGGTGGCGCCTTAGCGATCGCCTATGTTGACATAAGCGGTGCCTAAACTATCGCCTAAGTGCGGCAGTGAGCATAGACAATGGTATAAGCGGTGCCTAACCTGTCGCCTATGTTGATATAGGCGGCGCCTAATCCATCGACTATGTTCACATAGACGGCACCTAACCTATCGCCTAAGTGAGGCAGTCAGTATAGGAAATGGTATAAGCGGCGCCTAACCAATCACCTATGTATGTATAGGTGGCGACTATGGCATCGCTTATGTTTACATAGGCGGCGCCTAATCTATCTCCTAAGTGAGGCGGTGAGCATAGGCAATGGTATAAACAGGGACTAACCTGTCGCCGATGTTGTTATAGGCGGCGCCTAATCCAACGACTATGTTGACATAGGCGGCACCTAACCTATAGCCTAAGTGAGGCAGTGTGCATAGGTAATGGGATAAGCGGCGCCTAACCTATCGCCTATGTTGATATACGTGGTCCCTAAGCCATTGCCTATGTTTATATATGCGGCGCCTAACCTATCGCCTAAGTGAGGCAGTGAGCATAGGCAATGGAATAAGCGACTCTTAACCTATCGCCTATGTTGATATAGGCGGCGCCTAAGCCAACGCCTATGTTGACATAGGCGGCGCCTAACCTATTGCCTATGTTGATATAGGCAACACCATATCCATTGCCTCTTTTGACATAGGCGGCTTCTAACCTGTCGCCTAAGTGAGGCAGTGAGTATAGACAATGGTATAAGCGAGGCCTAACCTATCACCTATGTTGATATAGGTGGCACCTAAGCCATCGCCTAAGTGAGGCAGTTAGCATAGGCAATGGTATAAGAGGCGCCTAACCTATTGCCTGTGTTGATATAGGCGGAGCCTAAGCGATCGCCTATGTTCACATAGGCGGCGCGTAACCTATCTCCTAATTGAGGCGGTGAGCATAGGCAATGGTATAAGCGGCGCTTAACCTATCGCCTATGTTGGTATAGGCGAGGCCTAATCCATCGACTATATTGACATAGGCGGCACCTAACCTATCGCCTAAGTGAGGTAGTGAGCATAGGTAATGGTATAAGCGGCGCATAACCTATCGCCAATGTTGATATAGGTGGCGCTTATTGCATCGTTTATGTTAACATAGGCAGCGCCTAACCTATAGCCTATGTGAGGCAGCGAGCAAAGGCAATGGTATATGCGGCGCCTAACCTATCGCCTATATTGATATATGTGGCGCCTAAGCCATTGCATATGTTAATATATGTGGCGCCTAACCTATCGCCTAAGTGAGGCAGTAAGCATAGGCAATGGTATAAGCGGTGCCTAACCTATCGCCAATGTTGATATAGGCAGCGCCTAAGCCATCGACTATGTTGACGTAGGCGGTGCCTAACCTATCGTCTAATTGAGGCAGTGAACATAGGCAATGGTATAAGCATCGCCTAACATATCGCCTATGTTGATATAGGCGGCGCCTAAGCCATCGTCGATATTGACATAGGCAGCACCTAACCTATCGCCTAAGTGAGGCAGTGAGCATAGGTAATGGTATAAGCAGCCCCTAACCTATCTCCTATGTTGATATAGGTGGCGCCTATGGAATCTCTTATGTTTACATTAGCGGCGCCTAACGTATCTCCTAAGTGAGGCAACTAGCATTGGCAATGGTATAAGTGGCGCCTAACCTATCGCCTATGTTGATATAGGCGGCCCCTAAGCGATCGCCTATGTTGACATAGGAGGCACCTAACCTATCGCATAAGTGAGGCGGTGAGAATAGGCAATGGTATAAGCGGCGCCTAACCTATCACCTATGTTGATATATGTGGAGCCTAATCCATCGACTATGTTGACATAGGCGGCACCTAACCTATCGCGTAAGTGCGGCAGTGAGCATAGGTAATGGTATAAGCGGCGCCTAACCTATCGCCTATGTTGACATAGGTGGTGTATTTGGCATTGCTTATGTTTACATAGGCGGCGCCTAACCTATCGCCTAAGTGAGGCAGCGAGCATAGGCAATGGTATAAGCGGTGCCTAACGTATTGCCTATGTTGACATACATGGGGCCTAAGACATTGCCTATGTTAATATATGCGGCGCCTAACCTATCACCTAAGTGAGGCAGTAAGCATAGGCAATGGTATATGCAGCCCCTAAACTGACGCCTATGTTGTTATAGGCGACGCCTAATCCATCGCATATGTTCACATAGGCGGCACCTAACTTATCACCTAAGGCAGTGCGCATAGTTAATTGTATAAGCGGCACCTAACCTATCGCCTATGTTGATAAAGGTGGCGTCCATGGAATCGCCTATGTTTACATAGGCGACGCCTAACCTATCGCCTAAGTGAGGCAGTGAGCATAGGAAATGGTATAAGCGGCGCCTAACCTATCGACTATGTTGATATAGGAGGCACCTAAACCATCGGCTATGTTAACATAGGTGGCGCCTAACCTATCGCCAAAGTGAAATACTGAACATAGGCAATGGTATAAGCGGCGCCTAACCTATCGCCTATGATTATATAGGCAGTGCCTAAGCCATCGCCTATGTTGAAATAGGTGGCGCCTAACCTATCAGCTAACTGAGGTAGTGAGCATAGACAATGGTATAAGCGGCGCCTAACCTATAATCTATGTTGATATAGGAGGTGCCTATGCCATCTCCTAAGTGAGGCAGTGAACATAGCCAAAGGTATAAGTGACGCCTAACCTATCGCCTATGTTGATACAGGCAGCGCTTAAGCGATCGCCTATGTTGACTTAGGCGGCGCCTAACGTATCTCCTAAGTAAGGAGGTGAGCATAGGCAATGGTATAAGTGGCGCATAACATATCGCCTATCTTGATATAGGTGGCGCCTAAGCTATTGCCTATGTTGACATAGACCGAGCCTAGCCTATCGCCTAAGAGAAAAAGTGAGCATAGGTAATGGTATAAACAGCGCCTAACCGATCGCCTATGTTGATATAGATGGCGCCTAATCCATCACTTACGTTGACATATGAGGCGTCTAACCTTTTGCCTAAGTTAGGAAGTGAACATAGGCAATGGTCTAAACAGTGCCTAACCTATAGCCTATGTTGATATAGGTGGCGCCTAAGGCATCTCCTATGTTTACATAGGCGGCGCCTAACCTATCGCCTTAGTGAGGCAGCAAGGATAGGAAATGGTATAAGCGGCACCTAACCTATCATCTATGTTGATATAGGCGGCGCCTAAGAGATCGCCTATGTTGACATAGGCAGTGCCTAACCTATCGCAAAATTGAGGCAGTGAGCATAGGCAATGGTATAAGTGGCGCCTAACCTATCTCCTATGTTTATATTAGAGGCACCTAGGCCATCACCTATGTTGACATAGGCGGCACCTAACCTATCTCCTAAGTAAGGCAGTGAGCATAGGTAATGGTATAAGCGGCGCCTAACCTATCGCCTATGATGATATAGGTGGTGCCTATGGCATCGCCTATGTTTACATAGGCGGCACCTAACATATCGCCTGAGTGAGGCAGCAAGCATAGGCAATGGTATAAGTAGCGCCTAACCTATCGCCTATGTTTATATACGTGGCGCGTAACCTATGTTGACGTAGGCGGCACCTAACCTATCTCCTAAGTAAGGCAGTGAGTATAGGTAATGGTATAAGCAGCGCCTAACCTATCGCCTATGTTGATATAAGTGGCGCCTATGGCATCTCCTATGATTACATAGGCGGCGCCTAACCTATCGCCTTAGTGAGGCAGCAAACATAGGCAATGGTCTAAGCGGTGTCTAACGTATCGCCTATGTTGATATAGGCGGCACCTAAGTGATCCCCTACGTTGACATAGGCAGCGCCTAACCTATCTCCTAAGTGAGGCGGTGAGAATAGGCAATGGTATAAGCGACGGCTAACCTGTTGCCTATGTTAATATAGGCGACACCTAATCCATGGACTATTTTGACATAGGCGGCACCTAACCTATCACCTAAGTGAGCCAGTGAGCATAGGTAATGGCATAAGCGGAGCCTAACCTATCGCCTATGATGATACAGGTGGCACCTTTGGCATCGCTTATGTTTACAAAGACGGCGTCTAACTTATCGCCTAAGTGAGTCAGCGAGCATAGGCAATGGTATAAGCGGCGCCTAACCTATCGCCTATGTTGACATACGTGGCGCCTAAGCCATTGCCTATGTTTATATATGCGGCGCCTAACCTATCGCCTAAGTGAGGCAGTAAGCATAGGCAATGGTTTAAGCGGCGCCTAACCATTCGCCTTTGTTGATATAGGCGGCGCCTAATCCATGGCATATGTTGACATAGGCGGCACCTAACCTATCATCTATGTGAGGCAGTGAGCATATGTAATTGTATAAGCGGCGCCTAACCTATCGCGTATGTTGATATAGATGGCACCTATGGCATCGCCTATGTTTACATAGGCGGCACCTAACATATTGCCTAAGTGAGGCAGCAAGCATAGGCAATGGTATAAGTAGCGCCTAACCTATCACCTATGTTTATATACTTGGCGCCTAAGCCATTGCCTATGTTTATATATGCGGCGCCTAACCTATCGTCTAAGTGAGGCAGTAAGCATAGGCAATACTATAAGCGGCGCATAACTTAATGCCTATGTCGATATAGGCGGTGCCTAAGCCACCGCCTATGTTGCCGTAGGTGGTGCCTAACCTATCGCCTAATTGAGGTAGTGAGCATTCGCAATGGTATAAGCGGCGCCTAACTTATATCCTATGGTAATATAGGCGGCGCCTAAGCCATTGCCTATGTTGACTTAGACGGAGCCTAACCTATCGCCTAAGTGAGGCAGTGAGTATAGGCAATGGTATAAGCAGCACCTAACCTATCCCCTATGATGATATAGGAGGCGACTAAACCAACGCCTATGTAAACATAGGTGGCGCCTAACTTATCGCAAAATTGAGGCACTGAGCATAGGCAATGGTATAAGCGGCGCCTAACCTATCGCCTATGTTGATATAGGCAGCGCCTAAGCCATCACCTATGTTGACATAGGCGGCACTTAACCTATTACCTAAGTGAGGTAGTGAGCATAGAAAATGGTATAAGAGGCTCCTAACCTATCGCCTATGTTGATATAAGTGGCACCTAAGCCATCGCCAAAGTAAGGTAGAGAGCATAGCCAATGGTATATGCGGCGCCTAACCTATCACCAAAGTAAGGCGGTGAGCATAGGCAATGGTCTAAGCTGCGCATAACCTATCGCCTATGTTGATATAGGTGGCGCCTAAGATATTGCCTATGTTGACATAGACGGAGCCTAACCTATCGCCTATATTGATATACGTGGTGCCTAGGCCATTGCCTATGTTTATATAAGCGGCGCCTAATATATCGCCTAAGTGAGGAAGTAAGCATAGGCAATGGTATAAGCGGCGCCTAACCTATCGCCTATGTGAGGCAGTGAGAATAGGAAATGGTATAACCAGCCACTAACCTATCGCATATGTTGATATAGGCGGCGCCTGGTCCATCGCCTATGTTTACATAGGCGGCTCCTAACCTATAACCTACGTGAGGCAGTGAGCATAGGCAATGTTATAAGCGGCGCCTAACCTATCGCCTATGTTTACATAGGCATCGCCTAACCTATTGCCTTACTGAGGCAGCAAGCATAGGAAATGGTATAAGCGATGCCTAACCTATCGCCTATATTGATATAGGAGGCACCTAAGCGATCGCCTATGTTGACATAGACGGTGCGTAACCTATCGCCTAAGTGAGGTGGTGAGAATAGGTAATAGTATAAGCGGCGCCTAACCTATTGCCTATGTTGATATACGTGGTGCCTAAGCTATTGCCAATGTTTATATATGCGGCGCCTAACCAATCGCTTAAGTGAGGCAGTAAGCATAGGCAATGGTATAAGCGGTGCCTAACCTATCGCCAATGTTGATATCGGCGGCGCCTAGTCCATCGCCTATGTTGACATAGGCGACGCCTAACCTATAACCTAAGTGAGGTAGTGAGCATTGGCAATGTTATAGGCGGTGCCTATGTTTACATAGGCAGCGCCTAACCTATTGCCTTAGTGAGGCAGCAAGCATAGGCAATGGAATAAGCGACGCCTAACCTATCGGCTATGTTGATATAAGCGGAGCCTAAGCGATCGCCTATGTTGACATAGACGGTGCCTTACCTATCGCCTAAGTGAGGCGGTGAGAATAGGAAATGGTATAAGCGGCGCCTAACCTGTCGCCTATATTGATATAGGCGGTACCTAACCTATCGCCTAAGTGAGGCAGTGAGCATAGGTAATGGTTTAAGTGGCGCCTAACCTATCGCCTATGTTGACATAGGTGGCCCTTATGGAATCGCTTATGTTTACATAGGAAGAGCCTAACCTATCGCCTAAGTGAGGCAGCGAGCATAGGCAATGGTATAAGCGGAACCTAACCTATCGCCTATGATGACATATGTGGCGCCTAAGCCATTGCCTATGTTTATATATACGGCGCCTAACCTATCGCCTAAGTGAGGCAGTAAGCATAGGCAATGGTATAAGCGGCTCCTAACTTGTCGCCAATGTTGATAAAGGCGGCGCCTAATCCATCGCATATGTTGACATAGGCGACACCTAACCTATCGCCTAAGGCAGTGAGCATTGGAAATGGTATAAGCGACGCCTAACCTATCGCCTATGTTGATATAGGTGGCGCCTATGGCATCGCATAAGTTTACATAGACGGTGCCTAACTTATCGCCTATGTGTGGCAGCTAGCGTAGGAAATGGTATATGCAGCGCCTAACCTATCGCCTATGTTGATATACGTGGCACCTAAGCCATCGCCTAAGTTTAAATAGGTGGCGGCTAATCTATCGCCTAACTGAGGCAGTAGGCATAGGCAATGGTATAAGAGGATCCTAACCTAACGCCTATGTAGATATAGGCAGCGCCAAGCCATCGCCTATGTTGACGTAGGCGGTGCCTAACCTATCGTCCAATTGAGGCAGTGTGCATAGGCAATAGAATAAGGGGCGCCTAACCTATCACCTATGTTGATATAGGTGACGACTAAGACATCATCTATGATGACATAGGCGGCGCCTAAACTATCGCCTAAGTGAGGAAGTGAGCATAGGCAATGGTATAAGCGGTGCCTAACCTATCGCCTATGTTGATATAGGAGGCGGCTAAACCATCGCCTATGTTAACATAGGCGGCGCCTAACCTATCGCCAAAGTTAGTCACTGAGCATAGGCAATGGTATATGCGGCGCCTAACCTATCCCCTATCTTTATATAGGCAGCGCCTAAGCCATCGCCTATGTTGACATAGGCGGCGCCGAACCTATCGCCTAAGTGAGGTATTGAGCATAGACAATGGTATAAGCGGCGCCTCACCTATCACCTATGTTGATATAGGAGGCACCTATGCCATTGCCTAAGTTAGGCAGTGAGCATAGCCAATGGTATAAGCGGCGCCTAACCTATCACCTATATTGATATAGGTGGCGCCTAAGCGATCGCCCATGTTGACTTAGGCGGTGCCTAACTTATCGCCTAAGTAAGGCGGTGAGCATAGGCAATGGTATAAGCGGCGCATAACCTATCGCCTATGTTGATATAGGTGGCGCCTAAGCCATTACCTATGTTGACATAGACCGAGCCTAACCTATCGCCTAAGTGAGGAAGTGAGCATAGGTAATGGTATAAATGGCGCCTAACCTATCGCCTACGTTGATATAGGTGGCGCCTAAGCCATCACCTATGTTGACATAGGAGGCACCTAACCTATCTCCTAAGTGAGGCATTGAGCATAGGCAATGGTTTATGCGGCGCCTAACCTATCGCCTATGTTCATATAGGTGGCGCCTATGGCAACTCCTATATTTACATATGCGGCACCTAACCTATCGCCTTAGTGAGGCAACAAGCATAGGCAATGGTATAAGCGGCGCCTAACCTATCGCCTATGTTGATATAGGTGGCGCCTTAGCGATCGCCTATGTTGACTTAAGCGGTGCCTAAACTATCGCCTAAGTGAGGCAGTGAGCATAGACAATGGTATAAGCAGCGCCTAAACTGTCGCCTATGTTGATATAGGCGGCGCCTAATCCATCGACTATGTTGACATAGACGGCACCTAACCTATCGCCTAAGTGAGGCTGTCAATATAGGAAATGGGATAAGCGGCGCCTAACCTATCGCCTATGTTGGTATAGGTGGCGCCTATGGCATCGCTTATGTTTACATAGGCGGCGCCTAATCTATCTCCTAAGTGAGGCGGTGAGCATAGGCAATGGTATAAGCGGGGACTAACCTGTCGCCGATGTTGTTATAGGCGGCGCCTAATCCAACGACTATGTTGACATAGGCGGCACCTAACCTATAGCCTAAGTGAGGCAGTGAGCATAGGTAATGGTATAAGCGGCGCCTAACCTATCGCCTATGTTGATATACGTGGTCCCTAAGCCATTGCCTATGTTTATATATACGGCGCCTAACCTATCGCCTAAGTGAGGCAGTAAGCATAGGCAATGGTATAAGCGGCGCCTAACCTATCACATATGTTGATATAGGCGGCGCCTAAGCCATCGCCTATGTTGATGTAGGCGGTGCCTAACCTATCTCCTAATTGAGGAAATGAGCATAGGCAATGGTATAAGCGACGCCTAACCTAGCTCGTATGTTGATATAGGCGGCGCCTAAGCCATCGCCTATATTGAGGTAGTAAGCATTCGCAATGGTATAAGCGGCGCCTAACCTATATCCTATGGTAATATAGGCGGCGCCTAAGCCATTGCCTGTGTTGACTTAGACGGAGCCTAACCTATCGCCTAAGTGAGGCAGTGAGTATAGGCAATGGTATAAGCAGCACCTAACCTATCCCCTATGATGATATAGGAGGCGACTAAACCAACGCCTATGTAAACATAGGTGGCGCCTAACTTATCGCAAAATTGAGGCACTGAGCATAGGCAATGGTATAAGCGGCGCCTAACCTATCGCCTATGTTGATATAGGCAGCGCCTAAGCCATCACCTATGTTGACATAGGCGGCACTTAACCTATTACCTAAGTGAGGTAGTGAGCGTAGAAAATGGTATAAGAGGCTCCTAACCTATCGCCTATGTTGATATAAGTGGCACCTAAGCCATCGCCAAAGTAAGGTAGAGAGCATAGCCAATGGTATATGCGGCGCCTAACCTATCACCAAAGTAAGGCGGTGAGCATAGGCAATGGTCTAAGCTGCGCATAACCTATCGCCTATGTTGATATAGGTGGCGCCTAAGATATTGCCTATGTTGACATAGACGGAGCCTAACCTATCGCCTATATTGATATACGTGGTGCCTAGGCCATTGCCTATGTTTATATAAGCGGCGCCTAATATATCGCCTAAGTGAGGAAGTAAGCATAGGCAATGGTATAAGCGACGCCTAACCTATCGCCTATGTGAGGCAGTGAGAATAGGAAATGGTATAACCAGCCACTAACCTATTGCATATGTTGATATAGGCGGCGCCTGGTCCATCGCCTATGTTTACATAGGCGGCTCCTAACCTATAACCTACGTGAGGCAGTGAGCATAGGCAATGTTATAAGCGGCGCCTAACCTATCGCCTATGTTTACATAGGCATCGCCTAACCTATTGCCTTACTGAGGCAGCAAGCATAGCAAATGGTATAAGCGATGCCTAACCTATCGCCTATGTTGATATAGGAGGCACCTAAGCGATCGCCTATGTTGACATAGACGGTGCGTAACCTATCGCCTAAGTGAGGTGGTGAGAATAGGTAATAGTATAAGCGGCGCCTAACCTATTGCCTATGTTGATATACGTGGTGCCTAAGCTATTGCCAATGTTTATATATGCGGCGCCTAACCAATCGCTTAAGTGAGGCAGTAAGCATAAGCAATGGTATAAGCGGTGCCTAACCTATCGCCAATGTTGATATCGGCGGCGCCTAGTCCATCGCCTATGTTGACATAGGCGGCGCCTAACCTATAACCTAAGTGAGGTAGTGAGCATTGGCAATGTTATAGGCGGTGCCTATGTTTACATAGGCAGCGCCTAACCTATTGCCTTAGTGAGGCAGCAAGCATAGGCAATGGAATAAGCGACGCCTAACCTATCGGCTATGTTGATATAAGCGGAGCCTAAGCGATCGCCTATGTTGACATAGACGGTGCCTTACCTATCGCCTAAGTGAGGCGGTGAGAATAGGAAATGGTATAAGCGGCGCCTAACCTGTCGCCTATATTGATATAGGCGGTACGTAACCTATCGCCTAAGTGAGGCAGTGAGCATAGGTAATGGTTTAAGTGGCGCCTAACCTATCGCCTATGTTGACATAGGTGGCGCTTATGGAATCGCTTATGTTTACATAGGAAGAGCCTAACCTATCGCCTAAGTGAGGCAGCGAGCATAGGCAATGGTATAAGCGGAACCTAACCTATCGCCTATGATGACATATGTGGCGCCTAAGCCATTGCCTATGTTTATATATACGGCGCCTAACCTATCGCCTAAGTGAGGCAGTAAGCATAGGCAATGGTATAAGCGGCTCCTAACTTGACGCCAATGTTGATAAAGGCGGCGCCTAATCCATCGCATATGTTGACATAGGCGACACCTAACCTATCGCCTAAGGCAGTGAGCATTGGAAATGGTATAAGCGACGCCTAACCTATCGCCTATGTTGATATAGGTGGCGCCTATGGCATCGCGTAAGTTTACATAGACGGTGCCTAACTTATCGCCTATGTGTGGCAGCTAGCGTAGGAAATGGTATATGCAGTGCCTAACCTATCGCCTATGTTGATATACGTGGCACCTAAGCCATCGCCTAAGTTTAAATAGGTGGCGGCTAATCTATCGCCTAACTGAGGCAGTAGGCATAGGCAATGGTATAAGAGGATCCTAACCTAACGCCTATGTAGATATAGGCAGCGCCAAGCCATCGCCTATGTTGACGTAGGCGGTGCCTAACCTATCGTCCAATTGAGGCAGTGTGCATAGGCAATAGAATAAGGGGCGCCTAACCTCTCACCTATGTTGATATAGGTGACGACTAAGACATCGTCTATGTTGACATAGGCGGCGCCTAAACTATCGCCTAAGTGAGGAAGTGAGCATAGGCAATGGTATAAGCGGTGCCTAACCTATCGCCTATGTTGATATAGGAGGCGGCTAAACCATCGCCTATGTTAACATAGGCGGCGCCTAACCTATCGCCAAAGTTAGTCACTGAGCATAGGCAATGGTATATGCGGCGCCTAACCTATCCCCTATCTTTATATAGGCAGCGCCTAAGCCATCGCCTATGTTGACATAGGCGGCGCCTAACCTATCGCCTAAGTGAGGTATTGAGCATAGACAATGGTATAAGCGGCGCCTCACCTATCACCTATGTTGATATAGGAGGCACCTATGCCATTGCCTAAGTTAGGCAGTGAGCATAGCCAATGGTATAAGCGGCGCCTAACCTATCACCTATATTGATATAGGTGGCGCCTAAGCGATCGCCCATGTTGACTTAGGCGGTGCCTAACATATCGCCTAAGTAAGGCGGTGAACATAGGCAATGGTATAAGCGGCGCATAACCTATCGCCTATGTTGATATAGGTGGCGCCTAAGCCATTACCTATGTTGACATAGACCGAGCCTAACCTATCGCCTAAGTGAGGAAGTGAGCATAGGTAATGGTATAAATGGCGCCTAACCTATCGCCTACGTTGATATAGGTGGCGCCTAAGCCATCACCTATGTTGACATAGGAGGCACCTAACCTATCTCCTAAGTGAGGCATTGAGCATAGGCAATGGTTTATGCGGCGCCTAACCTATCGCCTATGTTCATATAGGTGGCGCCTATGGCAACTCCTATATTTACATATGCGGCACCTAACCTATCGCCTTAGTGAGGCAACAAGCATAGGCAATGGTATAAGCGGCGCCTAACCTATCGCCTATGTTGATATAGGTGGCGCCTTAGCGATCGCCTATGTTGACTTAAGCGGTGCCTAAACTATCGCCTAAGTGAGGCAGTGAGCATAGACAATGGTATAAGCAGCGCCTAAACTGTCGCCTATGTTGATATAGGCGGCGCCTAATCCATCGACTATGTTGACATAGACGGCACCTAACCTATCGCCTAAGTGAGGCTGTCAATATAGGAAATGGGATAAGCGGCGCCTAACCTATCGCCTATGTTGGTATAGGTGGCGCCTATGGCATCGCTTATGTTTACATAGGCGGCGCCTAATCTATCTCCTAAGTGAGGCGGTGAGCATAGGCAATGGTATAAGCGGGGACTAACCTGTCGCCGATGTTGTTATAGGCGGCGCCTAATCCAACGACTATGTTGACATAGGCGGCACCTAACCTATAGCCTAAGTGAGGCAGTGAGCATAGGTAATGGTATAAGCGGCGCCTAACCTATCGCCTATGTTGATATACGTGGTCCCTAAGCCATTGCCTATGTTTATATATGCGGCGCCTAACCTATCGCCTAAGTGAGGCAGTAAGCATAGGCAATGGTATAAGCGGCGCCTAACCTATCACATATGTTGATATAGGCGGCGCCTAAGCCATCGCCTATGTTGATGTAGGCGGTGCCTAACCTATCGCCTAATTGAGGAAATGAGCATAGGCAATGGTATAAGCGACGCCTAACCTAGCTCGTATGTTGATATAGGCGGCGCCTAAGCCATCGCCTATATTGAGGTAGTAAGCATTCGCAATGGTATAAGCGGCGCCTAACCTATATCCTATGGTAATATAGGCGGCGCCTAAGCCATTGCCTATGTTGACTTAGACGGAGCCTAACCTATCGCCTAAGTGAGGCAGTGAGTATAGGCAATGGTATAAGCGGCACCTAACCTATCCCCTATGATGATATAGGAGGCGACTAAACCAACGCCTATGTAAACATACGTGGCGCCTAACTTATCGCCAAATTGAGGCACTGAGCATAGGCAATGGTATAAGCGGCGCCTAACCTATCGCCTATGTTGATATATGCAGCGCCTAAGCCATCACCTATGTTGACATAGGCGGCACCTAACCTATTACCTAAGTGAGGTAGTGAGCATAGAAAATGGTATAAGAGGCTCCTAACCTATCGCCTATGTTGATATAAGTGGCACCTAAGCCATCGCCAAAGTAAGGTAGAGAGCATAGCCAATGGTATATGCGGCGCCTAACCTATCACCAAAGTAAGGCGGTGAGCATAGGAAATGGTCTAAGCGGCGCATAACCTATCGCCTATGTTGATATAGGTGGCGCCTAAGATATTGCCTATGTTGACATAGACGGAGCCTAACCTATCGCCTATATTGATATACGTGGTGCCTAGGCCATTGCCTATGTTTATATAAGCGGCGCCTAATATATCGCCTAAGTGAGGAAGTAAGCATAGGCAATGGTATAAGTAGCGCCTAACCTATCGCCTATGTGAGGCAGTGAGAATAGGAAATGGTATAACCAGCCACTAACCCATCACCTATGTTGATATAGGCGGCGCCTGGTCCATCGCCTATGTTTACATAGGCGGCTCCTAACCTATAACCTACGTGAGGCAGTGAGCATAGGCAATGTTATAAGCGGCGCCTAACCTATCCCCTATGTTTACATAGGCATCGCCTAACCTACTGCCTTACTGAGGCAGCAAGCATAGGAAATGGTATAAGCGATGCCTAACCTATCGCCTATATTGATATAGGAGGCACCTAAGCGATCGCCTATGTTGACATAGACGGTGCGTAACCTATCGCCTAAGTGAGGTGGTGAGAATAGGTAATAGTATAAGCGGCGCCTAACCTATTGCCTATGTTGATATACGTGGTGCCTAAGCTATTGCCTATGTTTATATATACGGTGCCTAACCAATCTCTTAAGGGAGGCAGTAAGCATAGGCAATGGTATAAGCGGTGCCTAACCTATCGCCAATGTTGATATCGGCGGCGCCTAGTCCATCGCCTATGTTGACACAGGTGGCGCCTAACCTATAACCTAAGTGAGGTAGTGAGCATTGGCAATGTTATAGGCGTCGCCTATGTTTACATAGGCAGCGCCTAACCTATTGCCTTAGTGAGGCAGCAAGGATAGGCAATGGAATAAGCGACGCCTAACCTATCGGCTATGTTGATATAGGCGGCGCCTAAGCCATTACCTATGTTGACATAGACCGAGCCTAACCTATCGCCTAAGTGAGGAAGTGAGCATAGGTAATGGTATAAACGGCGCCTAACCTATCACCTACGTTGATATAGGTGGCGCCTAAGCCATCACCTATGTTGACATAGGAGGCACCTAACCTATCTCCTAAGTGAGGCATTGAGCATAGGCAATGGTTTATGCGACGCCTAACCTATCGCCTATGTTCATATAGGTGGCGCCTATGGCAACTCCTATATTTACATATGCGGCGCCTAACCTATCGCCTTAGTGAGGCAACAAGCATAGGCAATGGTATAAGCGGCGCCTAACCTATCGCCTATGTTGATATAGGTGGCGCCTTAGCGATCGCCTATGTTGACATAAGCGGTGCCTAAACTATCGCCTAAGTGAGGCAGTGAGCATAGACAATGGTATAAGCGGCGCCTAACCTGTCACCTATGTTGATATAAGCGGCGCCTAATCCATCAACTATGTTGGCATAGACGGCACCTAATCTATCGCCTAAGTGAGACAGTCAGTATAGGAAATGGTATAAGCGGCGCCTAACCTATCGCCTATGTTGGTATAGGTGGCGCCTATGGCATCGCTTATGTTTACATAGGCGGCGCCTAATCTATCTCCTAAGTGAGGCGGTGAGCATAGGCAATGGTATAAGCGGGGACTAACCTGTCGCCGATGTTGTTATAGGCGGCGCCTAATCCAACGACTATGTTGACATAGGCGGCACCTAACCTATAGCCTAAGTGAGGCAGTGAGCATAGGTAACGGTATAAGCGGCGCCTAACCTATCGCCTATGTTGATATACGTGGTCCCTAATCCATTGCCTATGTTTATATATGCGGCGCCTACCCTATCGCCTAAGTGAGGCAGTAAGCATAGGCAATGGTATAAGCGGCGCCTAACCTATCACATATGTTGATATAGGCGGCGCCTAATCCATCGCCTATGTTGATGTAGGCGGTGCCTAACCTATCGCCTAATTGAGGAAATGAGCATAGGCAATGGTATAAGCGACGCCTAACCTAGCTCGTATGTTGATATAGGCAGCGCCTAAGCCATCGCCTATATTGAGGTAGTGAGCATTCGCAATGGTATAAGCGGCGCCTAACCTATATCCTATGGTAATATAGGCGGCGCCTAAGCCATTGCCTATGTTGACTTAGACGGAGCCTAACCTATCGCCTAAGTGAGGCAGTGAGTATAGGCAATGGTATAAGCGGAACCTAACCTATCCCCTATGATGATATAGGAGGAGACTAAACCAACGCCTATGTAAACATAGGTGGCGCCTAACTTATCGCCAAATTGAGGCACTGAGCATAGGCAATGGTATAAGCGGCGCCTAACCTATCGCATATGTTGATATAGGCAGCGCCTAAGCCATCACCTATGTTGACATAGGCGGCACCTAACCTATTACCTAAGTGAGGTAGTGAGCATAGAAAATGGTATAAGAGGCTCCTAACCTATCGCCTATGTTGATATAAGTGGCACCTAAGCCATCGCCAAAGTAAGGTAGAGAGCATAGCCAATGGTATATACGGCGTCTAACCTATCACAAAAGTAAGGCGGTGAGCATAGGCAATGGTCTAAGCTGCGCATAACCTATCGCCTATGTTGATATAGGTGGCGCCTAAGATATTACCTATGTTGACATAGACGGAGCCTAACCTATCGCCTATATTGATATACGTGGTGCCTAGGCCATTGCCTATGTTTATATAAGCGGCGCCTAATATATCGCCTAAGTGAGGAAGTAAGCATAGGCAATGGTATAAGCGGCGCCTAACCTATCGCCTATGTGAGGCAGTGAGAATAGGAAATGGTATAACCAGCCACTAACCTATCGCCTATGTTGATATAGGCGGCGCCTGGTCCATCGCCTATGTTTACATAGGCGGCTCCTAACCTATAACCTACGTGAGGCAGTGAGCATAGGCAATGTTATAAGCGGCGCCTAACCTATCGCCTATGTTTACATAGGCATCGCCTAACCTATTGCCTTACTGAGGCAGCAAGCATAGGAAATGGTATAAGCGATGCCTAACCTATCGCCTATATTGATATAGGAGGCACCTAAGCGATCGCCTATGTTAACATAGACAGTGCGTAACCTATCCCCTAAGTGAGGTGGTGAGAATAGGTAATAGTATAAGCGGCGCCTAACCTATTGCCTATGTTGATATACGTGGTGCCTAAGCTATTGCCTATGTTTATATATGCGGCGCCTAACCAATCGCTTAAGTAAGGCAGTAAGCATAGGCAATGGTATAAGCGGTGCCTAACCTATCGCCAATGTTGATATCGGTGGCGACTAGTCCATCGCCTATGTTGACATAGGTGGCACCTAACCTATAACCTAAGTGAGGTAGTGAGCATTGGCAATGTTATAGGCGGCGCTTATGTTTACATAGGCAGCGCCTAACCTATTGCCTTAGTGAGGCAGCAGGCATAGGCAATGGAATAAGCGACGCCTAACCTATCGGCTATGTAGATATAGGCGGCGCCTAAGCGATCGCCTATGTTGACATAGACGGTGCCTTACCTATTGCCTAAGTGAGGCGGTGAGAATAGGATATGGTATAAGCGGCGCCTAACCTGTCGCCTATGTTGATATAGGCGGTACCTAACCTATCGCCTAAGTGAGGCAGTGAGTATAGGTAATGGTTTAAGTGGCGCCTAACCTATCGCCTATGTTGACATAGGTGGCGCTTATGGCATAGCTTATGTTTACATAGGCAGAGCCTAACCTATCGCCTAAGTGAGGCAGCGAGCATAGGCAACGGTATAAGCGGAACCTAACCTATCGCCTATGATGACATATATGGCGCCTAAGCCATTGCCAATGTTTATATATGCGGCGCCTAACCTATCGCCTAAGTGAGGCAGTAAGCATAGGCAATGGTATAAGAGGCCCCTAACCTGTCGCCAATGTTGATAAAGGCGGCACCTAATCCATCGCATATGTTGACATAGGCGACACCTAACCTATCGCCTAAGGAAGTGAGCATTGGAAATGGTATAAGCGACGCCTAACCTATCGCCTATGTTGATATAGGTGGCGCCTATGGCATCGCCTAAGTTTACATAGGCGGTGCCTAACTTATCGCCTATGTGTGGCAGCTAGCGTAGGAAATGGTATATGCAGCGCCTAACCTATCGCCTATGTTGATATACGTGGCACCTAAGCCATCGCCTAAGTTTAAATAGGTGGCGGCTAATCTATCGCTTAACTGAGGCAGTAGGCAAAGGCAATGGTATAAGAGGATCCTAACCTAACGCCTATGTAGATATAGGCAGCGCCAAGCCATCGCCTATGTTGACGTAGGCGATGCCTAACCTATCGTCCAATTGAGGCAGTGTGCATAGGCAATAGAATAAGTGGCGCCTAACCTATCATCTATGTTGATATAGGCGACGACTAAGACATCGTCTATGTTGACATAGGCGGCGCCTAAACTATCGCCTAAGTGAGGCAGTGAGCATAGGCAATGGTATAAGCGGTGCCTAACCTATCGCCTATGTTGATATAGGAGGCGGCTAAACCATCGCCTATGTTAACATAGGCGGCGCCTAACCTATCGCCAAAGTTAGTCACTGAGCATAGGCAATGGTATATGCGGCGCCTAACCTATCCCCTATCTTGATATAGGCAGCGCCTAAGCCATCGCCTATGTTGACATAGGCGGCGCCTAACCTATCGCCTAAGTGAGGTATTGAGCATAGACAATGGTATAAGAGGCGCCTCACCTATCACCTATGTTGATATTGGAGGCACCTATGCCATTGCCTAAGTTAGGCAGTGAGCATAGCCAATGGTATAAGCGGTGCCTATCCTATCACCTATGTTGATATAGGTGGCGCCTAAGCGATCGCCCATGTTGACTTAGGCGGTGCCTAACCTATCGCCTAAGTAAGGCGGTGAGCATAGGCAATGGTATAAGCGGCGCATAACCTATCGTCTATGTTGATATAGGTGGCGCCTAAGCCATTACCTATGTTGACATAGACCGAGCCTAACCTATCGCCTAAGTGAGGAAGTGAGCATAGGTAATGGTATAAACGGCGCCTAACCTATCGCCTACGTTGATCTAGGTGGCGCCTAAGCCATCACCTATGTTGACATAAGAGGCACCTAACCTATCTCCTAAGTGAGACATTGAGCATAGGCAATGGTTTATGCGGCGCCTAACCTATCGCCTATGTTTATATAGGTGGCGCCTATGGCAACTCCTATATTTACATATGCGGCGCCTAACCTATCGCCTTAGTGAGGCAACAAGCATAGGCAATGGTATAAGCGGCGCCTAACCTATCGCCTATGTTGATATAGGTGGCGCCTTAGCGATCGCCTATGTTGACATAAGCGGTGCCTAAACTATCGCCTAAGTGCGGCAGTGAGCATAGACAATGGTATAAGCGGTGCCTAACCTGTCGCCTATGTTGATATAGGCGGCGCCTAATCCATCGACTATGTTCACATAGACGGCACCTAACCTATCGCCTAAGTGAGGCAGTCAGTATAGGAAATGGTATAAGCGGCGCCTAACCAATCACCTATGTATGTATAGGTGGCGCCTATGGCATCGCTTATGTTTACATAGGCGGCGCCTAATCTATCTCCTAAGTGAGGCGGTGAGCATAGGCAATGGTATAAACAGGGACTAACCTGTCGCCGATGTTGTTATAGGCGGCGCCTAATCCAACGACTATGTTGACATAGGCGGCACCTAACCTATAGCCTAAGTGAGGCAGTGTGCATAGGTAATGGGATAAGCGGCGCCTAACCTATCGCCTATGTTGATATACGTGGTCCCTAAGCCATTGCCTATGTTTATATATGCGGCGCCTAACCTATCGCCTAAGTGAGGCAGTAAGCATAGGCAATGGTATAAGCGGCGCCTAACCTATCACATATGTTGATATAGGCGGCGCCTAAGCCATCGCCTATGTTGATGTAGGTGGTGCCTAACCTATCGCCTAATTGAGGAAATGAGCATAGGCAGTGGTATAAGTGACGCCTAACCTAGCTCGTATGTTGATATAGGCGGTGCCTAAGCCATCGCCTATATTGACATAGTCGGCACCTAACCTATCGCCTAAGTGAGGCAGTGAGCATAGGTAATGGTATAAGCGGCGCCTAACCTATTGCCTATATTAGAGGCACCTAAGCCATCAGCTATGTTGACATAGGCGGCACCTAACCTATCTCCTAAGTAAGGCAGTGAGCATAGGTAATGGTATAAGCGGCGCCTAACCTATCGCCTATGTTGATATAGGTGGCGCCTATGGCATCTCCTATGATTACATAGGCGGCGCCTAACCTATCGCCTTAGTGAGGCAGCAAACATAGGCAATGGTATAAGCGGCGCCTAACGTATCGCCTATGTTGATATAGGCGGCATCTAAGTGATCCCCTACGTTGACATAGGCAGCGCCTAAATTATCTCCTAAGTGAGGCGGTGAGAATAGGCAATGGTATAAGCGGCGCCTAACCTGTTGCCTATGTTAATATAGGCGGCACCTAATCCATCGACTATGTTGACATAGGCGGCACCTAACCTATCACTTAAGTGAGGTAGTGAGCATAGGTAATGGCATAAGCGGAGCCTAACCTATCGCCTATGTTGATACAGGTGGCGCCTATGGCATCGCTTATGTTTACAAAGACGGCGTCTAACCTATCGCCTAAGTGAGGCAGCGAGCATAGGCAATTGTATAAGCGGCACCTAACCTATCACCTATGTTGACATACGTGGCGCCTAAGACATTGCCTATGTTTATATATGCGGCGACTAACCTATCGCCTATGTGAGGCAGTAAGCATAGGAAATGGTATAAGCGGCGCCTAACCATTCGCCTTTGTTGATATAGGCGGTGCCTAATCCATGGCATATGTTGCCATAGACGGCACCTAACCTATCATCTATGTGAGGCAATGAGCATATGTAATTGTATAAGCGGCGCCTAACCTATCGCCTATGTTTATATAGGTGGCACCTATGGCATCGCCTATGTTTACATAGGCGGCACCTAACATATCGCCTAAGTGAGGCAGCAAGCATAGGAAATGGTATAAGTAGCGCCTAACCTATCGCCTATGTTTATATACTTGGCACCTAAGCCATTTCCTATGTTTATATATGCGGCGTCTAACCTATCGCCTAAGTGAGGCAGTAAGCATAGGCAATACTATAAGCGGCGCATAACTTAACGCCTATGTCGATATAGGCGGTGCCTAAGCCACCGCCTATGTTGCCGTAGGTGGTGCCTAACCTATCGCCTAATTGAGGTAGTGAGCATTGGCAATGGTATAAGCAGTGCCTAACCTATATCCTATGGTAATATAGGTGGCGCCAAAGCCATTGCCTATGTTGACTTAGACGGAGCCTAACCTATCGCCTAAGTGAGGCAGTGAGTATAGGCAATGGAATAAGCGGCACCTAACCTATCCCCTATGATGATATAGGAGGAGACTAAGCAAACGCCTATGTAAACATAGGTGGCGCCTAACTTATCGCCAAATTGAGGCACTGAGCATAGGCAATGGTATAAGCAGCGCCTAACCTATCGCCTATGTTGATATAGGCAGCGCCTAAGCCATCACCTATGTTGACATAGGCGGCACCTAACCTATTACCTAACTGAGGTAGTGAGCATAGAAAATGGTATAAGAGGCTCCTAACCTATCGCCTATGTTGATATAAGTGGCACCTAAGCCATCGCCAAAGTAAGGCAGAGAGCATAGCCAATGGTATATGCGGCGCCTAACCTATCACCTAAGTAAGGCGGTGAGCATGGGCAATGGTCTAAGCTGTGCATAACCTATCACCTATGTTGATATAGGTGGCGCCTAAGATATTGCCTATGTTGACATAGACGGAGCCTAACCTATCGCCTATATTGATATACGTGGTGCCTAAGACATTGCCTATGTTTATAATGCGGCACCTAATATATCGCCTAAGTGAGGAAGTATGCATAGGCAATGGTATAAGCGGCGCCTAACCTATCGCCTATGTGAGGCAGTGAGAATAGGCAATGGTATAACCAGCCACTAACCTATCGCCTATGTTGATATAGGCGGCGCCTAGTCCATCGCCTATGTTTACATAGGCGGCGCCTAACCTATAACCTACGTGAGGCAGTGAGCATAGGCAATGTTAGAAGCGGCGCCTAACCTATCGCCTATGTTTACATAGGCATCGCCTAACCTATTGCCTTACTGAGGCAGCAAGCATAGGAAATGGTATAAGCGATGCCTAACCTATCGCCTATATTGATATAGGAGGCACCTAAGCGATCGCCTATGTTGACATAGACGGTGCGTAACCTATCGCCTAAGTGAGGTGGTGAGAATAAGGAATAGTATAAGCGGCGCCTAACCTATTGCCTATGTTGATATACGTGGTGCCTAAGCTATTGCCTATGTTTATATATGCGGCGCCTAACCAATCGCTTAAGTGAGGCAGTAAGCATAGGCAATGGTATAAGCGGTGCCTAACCTATCGCCAATGTTGATATCGGCGACGCCTAGTCCATCGCCTATGTTGACATAGGCGGCGCCTAACCTATAACCTAAGTGAGGCAGTGAGCATTGGCAATGTTATAGGCGGCGCCTATGTTTACATAGGCAGCGCCTAACCTATTGCCTTAGTGAGGAAGCAAGCATAGGCAATGGAATAAGCGACGCCTAACCTATCGGCTATGTTGATATATGCGGCGCCTAAGCGATCGCCTATGTTGACATAGACGGTGCCTTACCTATCGCCTAAGTGAGGCGGTGAGAATAGGAAATGGTATAAGCGGCGCCTAACCTGTCGCCTATGTTGATATTGGCGGTACCTAACCTATCTCCTAAGTGAGGCAGTGAGCATAGGTAATGGTTTAAGTGGCGCCTAACCTATCTCCTATGTTAACATAGGTGGCGCTTATGGCATCGCTTATGATTACATAGGCAGAGCCTAACCTATCGCCTAAGTGAGGCAGCGAGCATAGGCAATGGTATAAGCGGCACCTAACCTATCGCCTATGATGACATATGAGGCGCCTAAGCCATTGCCTATGTTTATATATGTGGCGCCTAACCTATCGCCTAAGTGAGGCAGTAAGCATAGGCAATGGTATAAGCGGCCCCTAACCTGTCGCCAATGTTGATAAAGGCGGCACCTAACCTGTCGCCTAAGGCAGTGAGCATTGGAAATTGTATAAGCGACGCCTAACCTATCGCCTATGTTGATATTGGTGGCGCCTATGGCATCGCCTAAGTTTACATAGGCGGTGCCTAACTTATCGCCTATGTTAGGCAGCTACCGTAGGAAATGGTATATGCAGCGCCTAACCTATCGCCTATGTTGATATACGTGGCGCCTAAGCCATCGCCTAAGTTTAAATAGGCGGCGGCTAATCTATCGCCTAACATAGGCAGTAGGCATAGGAAATAGTATATGAGGAGCCTAACCTAACGCCTATGTAGATATAGGCAGCGCCAAGCCATCGCCTATGTTGACGTAGGCGGTGCCTAACCTATCGTCCAATTGAGGTAGTGTGCATAGGCAATAGAATAAGGGGCGCCTAACCTATCACCTATGTTGATATAGGCGACACCTAAGACATCGTCTATGTTGACATAGGCGGCGCCTAACCTATCGCCTAAGTGAGGCAGTGAGCATAGGCAATGGTATAAGCGGTGCCTAACCTATCGCCTATGTTTATATAGGAGGCGGCTAAACCATTGCCTATGTTATCATAGGCGGCGCCTAACCTATCGCCAAAGTTAGTCACTGAGCATAGGCAATCGTATATGCGGCGCCTAACCTATCCCCTATGATGATATAGGCAGCGCCTAAGCCATCGCCTATGTTGACATAGGCGGCGCCTAACCTATCGCCTAAGTGAGGTATTGAGCATAGACAATGGTATAAGCGGCGCCTCACCTATCACCTATGTTGATATAGGAGGCACTTATGCCATTGCCTAAGTTAGGCAGTGAGCATAGCCAATGGTATAAGCGGCGCCTAACCTATCACCTATGTTGATATAGGTGGCGCCTAAGAGATCGCCCATGTTGACTTAGGCGGTGCCTAACCTATCGCCTAAGTAAGGCGGTGAGCATAGGCAATGGTATAAGCGGTGCATAACCTATCGCCTATATTTATATAGGTGGTGCCTATGCCATTACCTATGTTGACATAGACCGAGCCTAACCTATCGCCTAAGTGAGGAAGTGAGCATAGGCAATGGTATAAGCGGCGCCTAACCTATCGCCTATGTTCATATAGGTGGCGCCTATGGCATCTCCTATATTTACATAGGCGGCGCCTAACCTATCGCCTTAGTGAGGCAGCAAGCATAGGCAATGGTATAAGCGGCGCCTAACCTATCGCCTTTGTTGATATAGGTGGCGCCATAGCGATCGCCTATGTTGACATAAGCGGTGCCTAAATTATCGCCTAAGTAAGGCAGTGAGCATAGACAATGGTATAAGCGGCGCCTAACCTATCGCCTATGTTGATATAGGCGGCGCCTAATCCATCGACTATGTTGACATAGACGTCACCTAACCTATCGCCTAAGTGAGGCAGTGAGTATAGGAAATGGTATAAGCGGCGCCTAACCTATCGCCTATGTTGGTATAGGTGGCGCCTATGGCATCGCTTATGTTTACATAGGCGGCGCCTAATCTATCTCCTAAGTGAGGCGGTGAGCATAGGCAATGGTATAAGCGGGGACTAACCTATCGCCTATGTTGTTATAGGCGGCGCCTAATCCAACGACTATGTTGACATGGGCGGCACCTAACCTATCGCCTAAGTGAGGCAGTGAGCATAGGTAATGGTATAAGCGGCGCCTAACCTATCGCCTATGTTGATATACGTGGTCCCTAAGCCATTGCCTATGTTTATATATGCGGCGCCTAACCTATCGCCTAAGTTAGGCAGTAAGCATAGGCAATGGTATAAGCGGTGCCTAGCTTATCACATATGTTGATATAGGCGGCGCCTAAGCCATCGCCTATGTTGATGTAGGCGGTACCTAACCTATCGCCTAATTGAGGAAATGAGCATAGGCAATGGTATAAGCGACGCCTAACCTAGATCGTATGTTGATATAGGCGGCGCCTAAGCCATCTCCTATATTGACATAGTCGGCACCTAACCTATCGCCTAAGTGAGGCAGTGAGCATAGGTAATGGTATAAGCGGCGCCTAACCTATTGCCTATGTTTATATATGTGGCGCCTATAGCAGCGCCTAACCTATTGCCTAAGTGAGGCAGCAAGCATAGGCAATGGTATAAGCGACGCCTAACATATCGCCTATGTTGATATAGGCGGCGCCTAAGCGATCGCAGATGTTGTTATAGACGGCGTCTAACCTATCGCCTATGTTGATATAGGCGGCGCCAAATCCATCGACTATGTTGACATACGCGGCACCTAACCTATCACCTAAGTGAGGCAGTGAGCATAGGTAAAGGTTTAAGCGGCGCCTAACCTATTGACTATGTTGACATAGGTGGCGCTTATGGCATCGCTTATATTAACATAGGCAGATCCTAACCTATCGCCTAAGTGAGGTAGCGAGCATAGGCAATGGTATAAGCGGTGCCTAACCTATCGCCTAATTGAAGCAGTGAGGATAGGCAATGGTATAAGCGGTGCCTAACCTATCACCTAATTGAAGCAGTGAGGATAAGAAATGGTATAAGCGGCGCCTAACCTATCACCTATGTTGATATAGGCGGGTCCATATCCATCGCTAATGTTGACATAGGCGGTGCCTAACCTATCGCCTAATTGAGGAAGTGAGCATAGACAATGGTATAAGTGGCGCCTAACCTATCACCTATGTTGATATAGGCGGCACCTAAGCCATCGCCTAAGTGAGACAGTGAGTATAGGCAATGGTATAACTTGTGCCTAACCTATCGCCTATGTTGATATAGGCGGTGCCTAAGAGATCGCCTATGTTGACATAGGCGGCTCCTAACCTATCGCCTAAGTGAGGCGGTGAGCATAGGCAAATGTATAAGCGGCGCCTAACCAATCTCCTATGTTGATATAGACGGCGCCTAATCCATCTCATATGTTGACATATGTGGCACCTAACCTATATAGCCGGCACCTAACCTAGTGCCTGAGTAAGGCAGTGAGCATAGGTAATGGTATAAGCGACGCCTAACCCATCGCCAATGTTGATATAAGTGGAGCCTATGGCATCGCCTATGTTTACATAGGCGGCGCCTAACTTAACTCCTAAGTAAGGCAGCAAGCATAGGCAATGGTATATGCGGCGCCTAACCTATCGCCTATGTTGATATACGTGGTGCCTAAGCCATTGCCTATGTTTATATAGGTGGAGGCTAACCTATCACCTAAGTGAGGAAGTACGCATAGGCAATGGTATAAGCGGAGCCTAACCTAACGCCTATGTTTATATTGGCGGAGCCTAAGCCAACGCCTATGTTGACGTAGGCGGTGCGTAACCGATCTCCTAATTCAGGAAATGAGCATAGGGAATCGTATAAGCGGCGCCTAAGCCATTCCCTATATTGACATAGACGGAACCTAACTTATCGCCTATGTTAGGCAGTGAGCATAGTAAATGGTATAAGCCACGCCTAACCTTTCGCTTATGTTGATATAGGTGACGCCTAAGCCATCGCCTATGCTGACATAGGCGACGCCTAACCTATCGCCTAAGTGAGGATGTGAGCATAGGCAATGGTATAAGCGGGGCCTAACCTATCTCCTATGTTGATATAGGCGGCGCCTAAGCCATCACCTATGTTGACATAAGAGGCACCTAACCTATCGCCTAAGTGAGGCAGTGAGCATAGGAAATGGTATTAGCGGCGCCTAACCTATCGCCTCTGTTGATATAGGCAGCGCCTAACCTATTGCCTTTGTTGACATAGGCGGCGCCTAACCAATTGCCTAAGAGAGAATAGGAAATGGTATAAGCGGTGCCTAAGCTATCGCCTTTTTTGACATAGGTGGCGCCTAACCTATGCACTAAGTGAGGCAGTGAGCATAGGAAATGGTATAAGGGGCACCTAACCTATCACCTATGTTAATATAGGCGGCGCCTAAGCCATCGCCTATGTTGACATAGGCGGCGCCTAACCTATCGCCTAAGTGAGGCGGTGAGCATAGACAATGGTATAAGCGGAGCCTAACCTGTCGCCTATGTTGGTATAGGGGGCACCTAATCCATCGACTATGTTGACATAGGCGACACCTAATATATCGCCTAAATAAGGCAGTGAGCATAGGTACTGGTATAAGCGGCCCCTAACCTATCGTCTATGTTGATATAGGCGGTGCCTAATCCATCGACTATGTTGACATAGGCGGCACCTAATATATCACCTCAGTGAGGCAGTGAGCATAGGAAATGGTATAAGCGGCCCCTAACCTATCGCCTATGTTGATATAGGCGGCGCCTAAGCCATCGACTATGTTGACATAGGCGGCGCCTAACCTATTGCCTAAGTGAGGCAGTGAGCATAGGCAATGGTATAAACGGCGCCTAACCTATCGCCTATGTTGATATAGGTGGCGCCTATGGCATTGCCTATGTTTACATAGGCGGCGCCTAACCTCTCTCCTAAGTAAGGCAGCAAGCATAGGCAATGGTATATGCAGCGCCTAGCCTATCGCCTATGTTGATATACGTGGTGCCTAAGCCATCGCCTATGTTTATATAGGCGGCGGCTAACCTATCGCCTAAATGAGGCAGTACACATAGGCAATGGTATAACGGAGCCTAACCTAATGCCTATGTTGATATTGGCGGAGCCTAAGCCATCGCCTATGTTGACGTAGGCGGTGCCTAGCCGATCTCCTAATTCAGGAAGTGAGCATAAGGAATCGTATAATCAACGCGTAAGCCATTCCCTATATTGACATAGACGGAGCCTAACCTATCGCCTATGTGATGCAGTGAGCATAGTAAATTGTATAAGCCACGCCTAACCTTTCGCTTATGTTGATATAGGCGACGCCTAAGCCATCACCTATGTTGACATAGGCGACGCCTAACCTATTGCCTAAGTGAGAAAGTGAGCATAGGCAATGGTATAAGCGGGGCCTCACCTATCTCCTATGTTGATATAGGCGGCGCTTAAGCCATCACCTATGTTGACATAAGAGGCACCTAACCTATCGCCTAAGTGAGGCAGTGAGCATAGGAAATGGTATTAGCGGCGCCTAACCTATCGCCTATGTTGATATAGGCAGCGCCTAACCTATCGCCTTTGTTGACATAGGCGGCGCCTAACCAATTGCCTAAGAGAGAATAGGAAATGGTATAAGCTGTGCCTAAGCTATCGCCTTTGTTGACATAGGCGGCACCTTACCTATGTACTAAGTGAGGCAGTGAGCATAGGAAATGTTGTAAGCGGCGCCTAACCTATCACCTATGTTAATATAGGAGGCGCCTAAGCCATCGCCTATGTAGACATAGGCGGGGACTAACCTATCGCCTAAGTGAGGCGGTGAGCATAGACAATGGTATAAGCGGTGCCTAACCTGTCGCCTATGTTTGTATAGGGGGCACCTAATCCATCGACTATGTTGACATAGGCGACACCTAATATATCGCCTAAATGAGGCAGTGAGCATAGGTACTGGTATAAGCGGCCCCTATCCTATCGTCTATGTTGATATAGGCGGTGCCTAATCCATCGACTATGTTGACATAGGCAGCACCTAATATATCGCCTAAGTGAGGCAGTGAGCATAGGCAATGGAATAAGCGGCCCCTAACCTATCGCCTATGTTGATATAGGCGGCGCCTAAGCCATCGACTATGTTGACATAGGCGGCGCCTAACCTATTGCCTAAGTGAGGCAGTGAGCATAGGCAATGGTATAAACGGCGCCTAACCTATCGCCTATGTTGATATAGGTGGCGCCTATGGCATCGCCTATGTTTACATAGGCGGCGCCTAACCTCTCTCCTAAGTAAGGAAGCAAGCATAGGCAATGGTATATGCAGCGCCTAGCCTATCGCCTATGTTGATATACGTGGTGCGTAAGCCATCGCCTATGTTTATATAGGCGGCGGCTAACCTATCGCCTAAGTGAGGCAGTACACATAGGCAATGGTATAACGGAGCCTAACCTAATGCCTATGTTGATATTGGCGGCGCCTAAGCCATCGCCTATGTTGACGTAGGCGGTGCCTAGCCGATCTCCTAATTCAGGAAGTGAGCATAGGGAATCGTATAAGCAGCGCCTAAGCCATTCCCTATATTGACATAGACGGAGCCTAACCTATATCCTATGGTAATATAGGCGGCGCCTACCCTATCGCCTAAGTGAGGCAGTAAGCATAGGCAATGGTATAAGCGGCGCCTAACCTATCACATATGTTGATATAGGCGGCGCCTAATCCATCGCCTATGTTGATGTAGGCGGTGCCTAACCTATCGCCTAATTGAGGAAATGAGCATAGGCAATGGTATAAGCGACGCCTAACCTAGCTCGTATGTTGATATAGGCAGCGCCTAAGCCATCGCCTATATTGAGGTAGTGAGCATTCGCAATGGTATAAGCGGCGCCTAACCTATATCCTATGGTAATATAGGCGGCGCCTAAGCCATTGCCTATGTTGACTTAGACGGAGCCTAACCTATCGCCTAAGTGAGGCAGTGAGTATAGGCAATGGTATAAGCGGAACCTAACCTATCCCCTATGATGATATAGGAGGAGACTAAACCAACGCCTATGTAAACATAGGTGGCGCCTAACTTATCGCCAAATTGAGGCACTGAGCATAGGCAATGGTATAAGCGGCGCCTAACCTATCGCATATGTTGATATAGGCAGCGCCTAAGCCATCACCTATGTTGACATAGGCGGCACCTAACCTATTACCTAAGTGAGGTAGTGAGCATAGAAAATGGTATAAGAGGCTCCTAACCTATCGCCTATGTTGATATAAGTGGCACCTAAGCCATCGCCAAAGTAAGGTAGAGAGCATAGCCAATGGTATATACGGCGTCTAACCTATCACAAAAGTAAGGCGGTGAGCATAGGCAATGGTCTAAGCTGCGCATAACCTATCGCCTATGTTGATATAGGTGGCGCCTAAGATATTACCTATGTTGACATAGACGGAGCCTAACCTATCGCCTATATTGATATACGTGGTGCCTAGGCCATTGCCTATGTTTATATAAGCGGCGCCTAATATATCGCCTAAGTGAGGAAGTAAGCATAGGCAATGGTATAAGCGGCGCCTAACCTATCGCCTATGTGAGGCAGTGAGAATAGGAAATGGTATAACCAGCCACTAACCTATCGCCTATGTTGATATAGGCGGCGCCTGGTCCATCGCCTATGTTTACATAGGCGGCTCCTAACCTATAACCTACGTGAGGCAGTGAGCATAGGCAATGTTATAAGCGGCGCCTAACCTATCGCCTATGTTTACATAGGCATCGCCTAACCTATTGCCTTACTGAGGCAGCAAGCATAGGAAATGGTATAAGCGATGCCTAACCTATCGCCTATATTGATATAGGAGGCACCTAAGCGATCGCCTATGTTAACATAGACAGTGCGTAACCTATCCCCTAAGTGAGGTGGTGAGAATAGGTAATAGTATAAGCGGCGCCTAACCTATTGCCTATGTTGATATACGTGGTGCCTAAGCTATTGCCTATGTTTATATATGCGGCGCCTAACCAATCGCTTAGGTAAGGCAGTAAGCATAGGCAATGGTATAAGCGGTGCCTAACCTATCGCCAATGTTGATATCGGTGGCGACTAGTCCATCGCCTATGTTGACATAGGCGGCACCTAACCTATAACCTAAGTGAGGTAGTGAGCATTGGCAATGTTATAGGCGGCGCTTATGTTTACATAGGCAGCGCCTAACCTATTGCCTTAGTGAGGCAGCAGGCATAGGCAATGGAATAAGCGACGCCTAACCTATCGGCTATGTAGATATAGGCGGCGCCTAAGCGATCGCCTATGTTGACATAGACGGTGCCTTACCTATTGCCTAAGTGAGGCGGTGAGAATAGGATATGGTATAAGCGGCGCCTAACCTGTCGCCTATGTTGATATAGGCGGTACCTAACCTATCGCCTAAGTGAGGCAGTGAGTATAGGTAATGGTTTAAGTGGCGCCTAACCTATCGCCTATGTTGACATAGGTGGCGCTTATGGCATAGCTTATGTTTACATAGGCAGAGCCTAACCTATCGCCTAAGTGAGGCAGCGAGCATAGGCAACGGTATAAGCGGAACCTAACTTATCGCCTATGATGACATATGTGGCGCCTAAGCCATTGCCAATGTTTATATATGCGGCGCCTAACCTATCGCCTAAGTGAGGCAGTAAGCATAGGCAATGGTATAAGAGGCCCCTAACCTGTCGCCAATGTTGATAAAGGCGGCACCTAATCCATCGCATATGTTGACATAGGCGACACCTAACCTATCGCCTAAGGAAGTGAGCATTGGAAATGGTATAAGCGACGCCTAACCTATCGCCTATGTTGATATAGGTGGCGCCTATGGCATCGCCTAAGTTTACATAGGCGGTGCCTAACTTATCGCCTATGTGTGGCAGCTAGCGTAGGAAATGGTATATGCAGCGCCTAACCTATCGCCTATGTTGATATACATGGCACCTAAGCCATCGCCTAAGTTTAAATAGGTGGCGGCTAATCTATCGCTTAACTGAGGCAGTAGGCATAGGCAATGGTATAAGAGGATCCTAACCTAACGCCTATGTAGATATAGGCAGCGCCAAGCCATCGCCTATGTTGACGTAGGCGATGCCTAACCTATCGTCCAATTGAGGCAGTGTGCATAGGCAATAGAATAAGTGGCGCCTAACCTATCATCTATGTTGATATAGGCGACGACTAAGACATCGTCTATGTTGACATAGGCGGCGCCTAAACTATCGCCTAAGTGAGGCAGTGAGCATAGGCAATGGTATAAGCGGTGCCTAACCTATCGCCTATGTTGATATAGGAGGCGGCTAAACCATCGCCTATGTTAACATAGGCGGCGCCTAACCTATCGCCAAAGTTAGTCACTGAGCATAGGCAATGGTATATGCGGCGCCTAACCTATCCCCTATCTTGATATAGGCAGCGCCTAAGCCATCGCCTATGTTGACATAGGCGGCGCCTAGCCTATCGCCTAAGTGAGGTATTGAGCATAGACAATGGTATAAGCGGCGCCTCACCTATCACCTATGTTGATATTGGAGGCACCTATGCCATTGCCTAAGTTAGGCAGTGAGCATAGCCAATGGTATAAGCGGTGCCTATCCTATCACCTATGTTGATATAGGTGGCGCCTAAGCGATCGCTCATGTTGACTTAGGCGGTGCCTAACCTATCGCCTAAGTAAGGCGGTGAGCATAGGCAATGGTATAAGCGGCGCATAACCTATCGTCTAAGTTGATATAGGTGGCGCCTAAGCCATTACCTATGTTGACATAGACCGAGCCTAACCTATCGCCTAAGTGAGGAAGTGAGCATAGGTAATGGTATAAACGGCGCCTAACCTATCGCCTACGTTGATCTAGGTGGCGCCTAAGCCATCACCTATGTTGACATAGGAGGCACCTAACCTATCTCCTAAGTGAGACATTGAGCATAGGCAATGGTTTATGCGGCGCCTAACCTATCGCCTATGTTTATATAGGTGGCGCCTATGGCAACTCCTATATTTACATATGCGGCGCCTAACCTATCGCCTTAGTGAGGCAACAAGCATAGGCAATGGTATAAGCGGCGCCTAACCTATCGCCTATGTTGATATAGGTGGCGCCTTAGCGATCGCCTATGTTGACATAAGCGGTGCCTAAACTATCGCCTAAGTGCGGCAGTGAGCATAGACAATGGTATAAGCGGTGCCTAACCTGTCGCCTATGTTGATATAGGCGGCGCCTAATCCATCGACTATGTTCACATAGACGGCACCTAACCTATCGCCTAAGTGAGGCAGTCAGTATAGGAAATGGTATAAGCGGCGCCTAACCAATCACCTATGTATGTATAGGTGGCGACTATGGCATCGCTTATGTTTACATAGGCGGCGCCTAATCTATCTCCTAAGTGAGGCGGTGAGCATAGGCAATGGTATAAACAGGGACTAACCTGTCGCCGATGTTGTTATAGGCGGCGCCTAATCCAACGACTATGTTGACATAGGCGGCACCTAACCTATAGCCTAAGTGAGGCAGTGTGCATAGGTAATGGTATAAGCGGCGCCTAACCTATCGCCTATGTTGATATACGTGGTCCCTAAGCCATTGCCTATGTTTATATATGCGGCGCCTAACCTATCGCCTAAGTGAGGCAGTAAGCATAGGCAATGGTATAAGCGGCGCCTAACCTATCACATATGTTGATATAGGCGGCGCCTAAGCCATCGCCTATGTTGATGTAGGTGGTGCCTAACCTATCGCCTAATTGAGGAAATGAGCATAGGCAGTGGTATAAGTGACGCCTAACCTAGCTCGTATGTTGATATAGGCGGCGCCTAAGCCATCGCCTATATTGACATAGTCGGCACCTAACCTATCGCCTAAGTGAGGCAGTGAGCATAGGTAATGGTATAAGCGGCGCCTAACCTATTGCCTATATTAGAGGCACCTAAGCCATCAGCTATGTTGACATAGGCGGCACCTAACCTATCTCCTAAGTAAGGCAGTGAGCATAGGTAATGGTATAAGCGGCGCCTAACCTATCGCCTATGTTGATATAGGTGGCGCCTATGGCATCGCCTATGTTTACATAGGCGGCACCTAACATATCGCCTAAGTGAGGCAGCAAGCATAGGCAATGGTATAAGTAGCGCCTAACCTATCGCCTATGTTTATATACGTGGCGCGTAACCTATGTTGACATAGGCGGCACCTAACCTATCTCCTATGTAAGGCAGTGAGCATTGGTAATGGTATAAGCGGCGCCTAACCTATCGCCTATGTTGATATAAGTGGCGCCTATGGCATCTCCTATGATTACATAGGCGGCGCCTAACCTATCGCCTTAGTGAGGCAGCAAACATAGGCAATGGTATATGCGGCGCCTAACGTATCGCCTATGTTGATATAGGCGGCACCTAAGTGATCCCCTACGTTGACATAGGCAGCGCCTAAATTATCTCCTAAGTGAGGCGGTGAGAATAGGCAATGGTATAAGCGGCGCCTAACCTGTTGCCTATGTTAATATAGGCGGCACCTAATCCATCGACTATGTTGACATAGGCGGCACCTAACCTATCACTTAAGTGAGGTAGTGAGCATAGGTAATGGCATAAGCGGAGCCTAACCAATCGCCTATGTTGATACAGGTGGCGCCTATGGCATCGCTTATGTTTACAAAGACGGCGTCTAACCTATCGCCTAAGTGAGGCAGCGAGCATAGGCAATTGTATAAGCGGCACCTAACCTATCACCTATGTTGACATACGTGGCGCCTAAGACATTGCCTATGTTTATATATGCGGCGACTAACCTATCGCCTATGTGAGGCAGTAAGCATAGGCAATGGTATAAGCGGCGCCTAACCATTCGCCTTTGTTGATATAGGCGGTGCCTAATCCATGGCATATGTTGACATAGACGGCACCTAACCTATCATCTATGTGAGGCAATGAGCATATGTAATTGTATAAGCGGCGCCTAACCTATCGCCTATGTTTATATAGGTGGCACCTATGGCATCGCCTATGTTTACATAGGCGGCACCTAACATATCGCCTAAGTGAGGCAGCAAGCATAGGAAATGGTATAAGTAGCGCCTAACCTATCGCCTATGTTTATATACTTGGCACCTAAGCCATTTCCTATGTTTATATATGCGGCGTCTAACCTATCGCCTAAGTGAGGCAGTAAGCATAGGCAATACTATAAGCGGCGCATAACTTAACGCCTATGTCGATATAGGCGGTGCCTAAGCCACCGCCTATGTTGCCGTAGGTGGTGCCTAACCTATCGCCTAATTGAGGTAGTGAGCATTGGCAATGGTATAAGCAGTGCCTAACCTATATCCTATGGTAATATAGGCGGCGCCAAAGCCATTGCCTATGTTGACTTAGACGGAGCCTAACCTATCGCCTAAGTGAGGCAGTGAGTATAGGCAATGGAATAAGCGGCACCTAACCTATCCCCTATGATGATATAGGAGGAGACTAAGCAAACGCCTATGTAAACATAGGTGGCACCTAACTTATCGCCAAATTGAGGCACTGAGCATAGGCAATGGTATAAGCAGCGCCTAACCTATCGCCTATGTTGATATAGGCAGCGCCTAAGCCATCACCTATGTTGACATAGGCGGCACCTAACCTATTACCTAACTGATGTAGTGAGCATAGAAAATGGTATAAGAGGCTCCTAACCTATCGCCTATGTTGATATAAGTGGCACCTAAGCCATCGCCAAAGTAAGGCAGAGAGCATAGCCAATGGTATATGCGGCGCCTAACCTATCACCTAAGTAAGGCGGTGAGCATGGGCAATGGTCTAAGCTGTGCATAACCTATCACCTATGTTGATATAGGTGGCGCCTAAGATATTGCCTATGTTGACATAGACGGAGCCTAACCTATCGCCTATATTGATATACGTGGTGCCTAAGACACTGCCTATGTTTATAATGCGGCACCTAATATATCGCCTAAGTGAGGAAGTAAGCATAGGCAATGGTATAAGCGGCGCCTAACCTATCGCCTATGTGAGGCAGTGAGAATAGGCAATGGTATAACCAGCCACTAACCTATCGCCTATGTTGATATAGGCGGCGCCTAGTCCATCGCCTATGTTTACATAGGCGGCGCCTAACCTATAACCTACGTGAGGCAGTGAGCATAGGCAATGTTATAAGCGGCGCCTAACCTATCGCCTATGTTTACATAGGCATCGCCTAACCTATTGCCTTACTGAGGCAGCAAGCATAGGAAATGGTATAAGCGATGCCTAACCTATCGCCTATATTGATATAGGAGGCACCTAAGCGATCGCCTATGTTGACATAGACGGTGCGTAACCTATCGCCTAAGTGAGGTGGTGAGAATAAGGAATAGTATAAGCGGCGCCTAACCTATTGCCTATGTTGATATACGTGGTGCCTAAGCTATTGCCTATGTTTATATATGCGGCGCCTAACCAATCGCTTAAGTGAGGCAGTAAGCATAGGCAATGGTATAAGCGGTGCCTAACCTATCGCCAATGTTGATATCGGCGGCGCCTAGTCCATCGCCTATGTTGACATAGGCGGCGCCTAACCTATAACCTAAGTGAGGCAGTGAGCATTGGCAATGTTATAGGCGGCGCCTATGTTTACATAGGCAGCGCCTAACCTATTGCCTTAGTGAGGAAGCAAGCATAGGCAATGGAATAAGCGACGCCTAACCTATCGGCTATGTTGATATATGCGGCGCCTAAGCGATCGCCTATGTTGACATAGACGGTGCCTTACCTATCGCCTAAGTGAGGCGGTGAGAATAGGAAATGGTATAAGCGGCGCCTAACCTGTCGCCTATGTTGATATTGGCGGTACCTAACCTATCTCCTAAGTGAGGCAGTGAGCATAGGTAATGGTTTAAGTGGCGCCTAACCTATCTCCTATGTTGACATAGGTGGCGCTTATGGCATCGCTTATGATTACATAGGCAGAGCCTAACCTATCGCCTAAGTGAGGCAGCGAGCATAGGCAATGGTATAAGCGGCACCTAACCTATCGCCTATGATGACATATGAGGCGCCTAAGCCATTGCCTATGTTTATATATGTGGCGCCTAACCTATCGCCTAAGTGAGGCAGTAAGCATAGGCAATGGTATAAGCGGCCCCTAACCTGTCGCCAATGTTGATAAAGGCGGCACCTAACCTGTCGCCTAAGGCAGTGAGCATTGGAAATTGTATAAGCGACGCCTAACCTATCGCCTATGTTGATATTGGTGGCGCCTATGGCATCGCCTAAGTTTACATAGGCGGTGCCTAACTTATCGCCTATGTTAGGCAGCTACCGTAGGAAATGGTATATGCAGCGCCTAACCTATCGCCTATGTTGATATACGTGGCGCCTAAGCCATCGCCTAAGTTTAAATAGGCGGCGGCTAATCTATCGCCTAACATAGGCAGTAGGCATAGGAAATAGTATATGAGGAGCCTAACCTAACGCCTATGTAGATATAGGCAGCGCCAAGCCATCGCCTATGTTGACGTAGGCGGTGCCTAACCTATCGTCCAATTGAGGTAGTGTGCATAGGCAATAGAATAAGGGGCGCCTAACCTATCACCTATGTTGATATAGGCGACACCTAAGACATCGTCTATGTTGACATAGGCGGCGCCTAACCTATCGCCTAAGTGAGGCAGTGAGCATAGGCAATGGTATAAGCGGTGCCTAACCTATCGCCTATGTTTATATAGGAGGCGGCTAAACCATTGCCTATGTTATCATAGGCGGCGCCTAACCTATCGCCAAAGTTAGTCACTGAGCATAGGCAATCGTATATGCGGCGCCTAACCTATCCCCTATGCTGATATAGGCAGCGCCTAAGCCATCGCCTATGTTGACATAGGCGGCGCCTAACCTATCGCCTAAGTTAGGTATTGAGCATAGACAATGGTATAAGCGGCGCCTCACCTATCACCTATGTTGATATAGGAGGCACTTATGCCATTGCCTAAGTTAGGCAGTGAGCATAGCCAATGGTATAAGCGGCGCCTAACCTATCACCTATGTTGATATAGGTGGCGCCTAAGCGATCGCCCATGTTGACTTAGGCGGTGCCTAACCTATCGCCTAAGTAAGGCGGTGAGCATAGGCAATGGTATAAGCGGTGCATAACCTATCGCCTATATTTATATAGGTGGTGCCTATGCCATTACCTATGTTGACATAGACCGAGCCTAACCTATCGCCTAAGTGAGGAAGTGAGCATAGGCAATGGTATAAGCGGCGCCTAACCTATCGCCTATGTTCATATAGGTGGCGCCTATGGCATCTCCTATATTTACATAGGCGGCGCCTAACCTATCGCCTTAGTGAGGCAGCAAGCATAGGCAATGGTATAAGCGGCGCCTAACCTATCGCCTTTGTTGATATAGGTGGCGCCATAGCGATCGCCTATGTTGACATAAGCGGTGCCTAAATTATCGCCTAAGTAAGGCAGTGAGCATAGACAATGGTATAAGCGGCGCCTAACCTGTCGCCTATGTTGATATAGGCGGCGCCTAATCCATCGACTATGTTGACATAGACGTCACCTAACCTATCGCCTAAGTGAGGCAGTGAGTATAGGAAATGGTATAAGCGGCGCCTAACCTATCGCCTATGTTGGTATAGGTGGCGCCTATGGCATCGCTTATGTTTACATAGGCGGCGCCTAATCTATCTCCTAAGTGAGGCGGTGAGCATAGGCAATGGTATAAGCGGGGACTAACCTATCGCCTATGTTGTTATAGGCGGCGCCTAATCCAACGACTATGTTGACATGGGCGGCACCTAACCTATCGCCTAAGTGAGGCAGTGAGCATAGGTAATGGTATAAGCGGCGCCTAACCTATCGCCTATGTTGATATACGTGGTCCCTAAGCCATTGCCTATGTTTATATATGCGGCGCCTAACCTATCGCCTAAGTGAGGCAGTAAGCATAGGCAATGGTATAAGCGGTGCCTAGCTTATCACATATGTTGATATAGGCGGCGCCTAAGCCATCGCCTATGTTGATGTAGGCGGTACCTAACCTATCGCCTAATTGAGGAAATGAGCATAGGCAATGGTATAAGCGACGCCTAACCTAGCTCGTATGTTGATATAGGCGGCGCCTAAGCCATCTCCTATATTGACATAGTCGGCACCTAACCTATCGCCTAAGTGAGGCAGTGAGCATAGGTAATGGTATAAGCGGCGCCTAACCTATTGCCTATGTTTATATATGTGGCGCCTATAGCAGCGCCTAACCTATTGCCTAAGTGAGGCAGCAAGCATAGGCAATGGTATAAGCGACGCCTAACATATCGCCTATGTTGATATAGGCGGCGCCTAAGCGATCGCAGATGTTGTTATAGACGGCGTCTAACCTATCGCCTATGTTGATATAGGCGGCGCCAAATCCATCGACTATGTTGACATACGCGGCACCTAACCTATCACCTAAGTGAGGCAGTGAGCATAGGTAAAGGTTTAAGCGGCGCCTAACCTATTGACTATGTTGACATAGGTGGCGCTTATGGCATCGCTTATATTACCATAGGCAGATCCTAACCTATCGCCTAAGTGAGGTAGCGAGCATAGGCAATGGTATAAGCGGTGCCTAACCTATCGCCTAATTGAAGCAGTGAGGATAGGCAATGGTATAAGCGGTGCCTAACCTATCACCTAATTGAAGCAGTGAGGATAAGAAATGGTATAAGCGGCGCCTAACCTATCACCTATGTTGATATAGGCGGGTCCATATCCATCGCTAATGTTGACATAGGCGGTGCCTAACCTATCGCCTAATTGAGGAAGTGAGCATAGACAATGGTATAAGTGGCGCCTAACCTATCACCTATGTTGATATAGGCGGCACCTAAGCCATCGCCTTAGTGAGACAGTGAGTATAGGCAATGGTATAACTTGTGCCTAACCTATCGCCTATGTTGATATAGGCGGTGCCTAAGAGATCGCCTATGTTGACATAGGCGGCTCCTAACCTATCGCCTAAGTGAGGCGGTGAGCATAGGCAAATGTATAAGCGGCGCCTAACCAATCTCCTATGTTGATATAGACGGCGCCTAATCCATCTCATATGTTGACATATGTGGCACCTAACCTATATAGCCGGCACCTAACCTAGTGCCTGAGTGAGGCAGTGAGCATAGGTAATGGTATAAGCGACGCCTAACCCATCGCCAATGTTGATATAAGTGGAGCCTATGGCATCGCCTATGTTTACATAGGCGGCGCCTAACCTAACTCCTAAGTAAGGCAGCAAGCATAGGCAATAGTATATGCGGCGCATAACCTATCGCCTATGTTGATATACGTGGTGCCTAAGCCATTGCCTATGTTTATATAGGTGGCGGCTAACCTATCGCCTAAGTGAGGAAGTACGCATAGGCAATGGTATAAGCGGAGCCTAACCTAACGCCTATGTTTATATTGGCGGAGCCTAAGCCATCGCCTATGTTGACGTAGGCGGTGCGTAACCGATCTCCTAATTCAGGAAATGAGCATAGGGAATCGTATAAGCGGCGCCTAAGCCATTCCCTATATTGACATAGACGGAGCCTAACTTATCGCCTATGTTAGGCAGTGAGCATAGTAAATGGTATAAGCCACGCCTAACCTTTCGCTTATGTTGATATAGGTGACGCCTTAGCCATCGCCTATGCTGACATAGGCGACGCCTAACCTATCGCCTAAGTGAGGATGTGAGCATAGGCAATGGTATAAGCGGGGCCTAACCTATCTCCTATGTTGATATAGGCGGCGCCTAAGCCATCACCTATGTTGACATAAGAGGCACCTAACCTATCGCCTAAGTGAGGCAGTGAGCATAGGAAATGGTATTAGCGGCGCCTAACCTATCGCCTCTGTTGATATAGGCAGCGCCTAACCTATTGCCTTTGTTGACATAGGCGGCGCCTAACCAATTGCCTAAGAGAGAATAGGAAATGGTATAAGCGGTGCCTAAGCTATCACCTTTTTTGACATAGGTGGCGCCTAACCTATGCACTAAGTGAGGCAGTGAGCATAGGAAATGGTATAAGGGGCACCTAACCTATCACCTATGTTAATATAGGCGGCGCCTAAGCCATCACCTATGTTGACATAGGCGGCGCCTAACCTATCGCCTAAGTGAGGCGGTGAGCATAGACAATGGTATAAGCGGAGCCTAACCTGTCGCCTATGTTGGTATAGGGGGAACCTAATCCATCGACTATGTTGACATAGGCGACACCTAATATATCGCCTAAATAAGGCAGTGAGCATAGGTACTGGTATAAGCGGCCCCTAACCTATCGTCTATGTTGATATAGGCGGTGCCTAATCCATCGACTATGTTGACATAGGCGGCACCTAATATATCACCTCAGTGAGGCAGTGAGCATAGGAAATGGTATAAGCGGCCCCTAACCTATCGCCTATGTTGATATAGGCGGCGCCTAAGCCATCGACTATGTTGACATAGGCGGCGCCTATCCTATTGCCTAAGTGAGGCAGTGAGCATAGGCAATGGTATAAACGGCGCCTAACCTATCGCCTATGTTGATATAGGTGGCGCCTATGGCATTTCCTATGTTTACATAGGCGGCGCCTAACCTCTCTCCTAAGTAAGGCAGCAAGCATAGGCAATGGTATATGCAGCGCCTAGCCTATCGCCTATGTTGATATACGTGGTGCCTAAGCCATCGCCTATGTTTATATAGGCGGCGGCTAACCTATCGCCTAAATGAGGCAGTACGCATAGGCAATGGTATAACGGAGCCTAACCTAATGCCTATGTTGATATTGGCGGAGCCTAAGCCATCGCCTATGTTGACGTAGGCGGTGCCTAGCCGATCTCCTAATTCAGGAAGTGAGCATAGGGAATCGTATAATCAACGCGTAAGCCATTCCCTATATTGACATAGACGGAGCCTAACCTATCGCCTATGTGATGCAGTGAGCATAGTAAATTGTATAAGCCACGCCTAACCTTTCGCTTATGTTGATATACGCGACGCCTAAGCCATCGCCTATGTTGACATAGGCGACGCCTAACCTATTGCCTAAGTGAGGAAGTGAGCATAGGCAATGGTATAAGCGGGGCCTCACCTATCTCCTATGTTGATATAGGCGGCGCTTAAGCCATCACCTATGTTGACATAAGAGGCGCCTAACCTATCGCCTAAGTGAGGCAGTGAGCATAGGAAATGGTATTAGCGGCGCCTAACCTATCGCCTATGTTGATATAGGCAGCGCCTAACCTATCGCCTTTGTTGACATAGGCGGCGCCTAACCAATTGCCTAAGAGAGAATAGGAAATGGTATAAGCTGTGCCTAAGCTATCGCCTTTGTTGACATAGGCGGCACCTTACCTATGTACTAAGTGAGGCAGTGAGCATAGGAAATGTTGTAAGCGGCGCCTAACCTATCACCTATGTTAATATAGGAGGCGCCTAAGCCATCGCCTATGTAGACATAGGCGGGGACTAACCTATCGCCTAAGTGAGGCGGTGAGCATAGACAATGGTATAAGCGGTGCCTAACCTGTCGCCTATGTTTGTATAGGGGGCACCTAATCCATCGACTATGTTGACATAGGCGACACCTAATATATCGCCTAAATGAGGCAGTGAGCATAGGTACTGGTATAAGCGGCCCCTATCCTATCGTCTATGTTGATATAGGCGGTGCCTAATCCATCGACTATGTTGACATAGGCAGCACCTAATATATCGCCTAAGTGAGGCAGTGAGCATAGGCAATGGTATAAGAGGCCCCTAACCTATCGCCTATGTTGATATAGGCGGCGCCTAAGCCATCGACTATGTTGACATAGGCGGCGCCTAACCTATTGCCTAAGTGAGGCAGTGAGCATAGGCAATGGTATAAACGGCGCCTAACCTATCGCCTATGTTGATATAGGTGGCGCCTATGGCATCGCCTATGTTTACATAGGCGGCGCCTAACCTCTCTCCTAAGTAAGGAAGCAAGCATAGGCAATGGTATATGCAGCGCCTAGCCTATCGCCTATGTTGATATACATGGTGCGTAAGCCATCGCCTATGTTTATATAGGCGGCGGCTAACCTATCGCCTAAGTGAGGCAGTACACATAGGCAATGGTATAACGGAGCCTAACCTAATGCCTATGTTGATATTGGCGGCGCCTAAGCCATCGCCTATGTTGACGTAGGCGGTGCCTAGCCGATCTCCTAATTCAGGAAGTGAGCATAGGGAATCGTATAAGCAGCGCCTAAGCCATTCCCTATATTGACATAGACGGAGCCTAACCTATCGCCTATGTGATGTAGTGAGCATAGTAAATTGTATGAGCCACGCCTAACCTTTCGCTTATGTTGATATAGGCGACGCCTAAGCCATCGCCTATGTTGACATAGGCGACGCCTAACCTATTGCCTAAGTGAGGAAGTGAGCATAGGCAATGGTATAAGCGGGGCCTAACCTATCTCCTATGTTGATATAGGCGGCGCTTAAGCCATCACCTATGTTGACATAAGAGGCACCTAACCTATCGCCTAAGTGAGGCAGTGAGCATAGGAAATGGTATTAGCGGCGCCTAACCTAGCGCCTATGTAGATATAGGCAGCGCCTATCCTATCGCCTTTGTTGACATAGGCGGCGCCTAACCAATTGCCTAAGAGAGAATAGGAAATGGTATAAGCTGTGCCTAAGCTATCGCCTTTGTTGACATAGGCGGCACCTAACCTATGCACTAAGTGAGGCAGTGAGCATAGGAAATGGTGTAAGCGGCGCCTAACCTATCACCTATGTTAATATAGGAGGGGCCTAAGCCATCGCCTATGTTGACATAGGCGGGGACTAACCTATCGCCTAAGTGAGGCGGTGAGCATAGACAATGGTATAAGCGAACCCTAACCTGTCGCCTATGTTGGTATAGGGGGCACCTAATCCATCGACTATGTTGACATAGGCGGCACCTAATATATCGCCTAAATGAGGCAGTGAGCATAGGTACTGGTATAAGCGGCCCCTAACCTATTGTCTATGTTGATATAGGCGGTGCCTTATCCATCGACTATGTTGACATAGGCGGCACCTAATATATCGCCTAAGTGAGGCAGTGAGCATAGGCAATGGTATAAGCGGCCCCTAACCTATCGCCTATGTTGATATAGACGGCGTCTAAGCCATCGCCTATGTTGACATAGGCGGCGCCTAACCTATTGCCTAAGTGAGGCGGTGACCATAGGCAATGGTATAAACGGCGCCTAACCTATCGCATATGTTGATATAGGTGGCGCCTATGGCATATCCTATATTTACATAGGAGGCGCCTAACTTATCGCCTTTGTGAGGCAGCAAGCATAGGTAATGGTATAAGTGGCACCTAAGCGATCGCCAATGTTGACATAGGCGGCGCCTAACCTATCTCCTATGTTGATATAGGCGGAGCCTAATCCATCACATATGTTGACCTAGGTAGCACTTAACCTATCGCCTAAGTAAGGCAGAGAGCATAGGTAATGGTATAAGCGGTGCCTAACCTATCACCTATGTTGATATAGGTGGCACCTGTGGCATCTCCTATATTTACATAGGAGGCGCCTAACCTATCGCCTTAGTGAGGCAGCAACCATAGGCCATGGTATAAGCAGCGCCTAACCTATCGCCTATGTTGATATATGTGGCACCTAAGCGATCGCCTATGTTGACATAGGCGGCGCCTAACCTACTCCTAAGTGAGGCAGTGAGCATAGGAAATGGTATAAACGACACCTATCCTGTCGCCTATGTCGATATAGGCGGCACCTAATCCATCGACTATGTTGACATAGGCGGCACCTAACCTATCGCCTAAGTGAGGCAGTGAGCATAATTAATGGTATTAGCGGAGCCTAACCTATCTCCTTTATTGATATAGGTGGAGCCTATGGCTTCGCTTATGTTTACATAGGCGGCGTCTAACCTATCGCCTAAGTAAGGCAGCGAGCATAGGCAATGGTATAAGCGGCGCCTAACCTATCGCCTATGTACAAATAGGTGGCGCCTATGCCATCACCTATGTTGACATAGGCGGCGCCTAACCTATCGACTAAGTGAGGCAGTGAGCATAGGCAATGGTATAAGCGGCGCCTAACCTATCGCCTATGTTGATAAAGACGACGCATCACACATCGCCTATGTTGACAAAGGTTGTGCCTAACCTATCTCCTATAGGAGCCAGTTAGCATAGGTAATGGTATAAGTGGAGCCTAACCTATCGCCTATATTGATATAGGTGGCACCTAAGCCATCACCTACGTTGACATAGGCGAAACATAACCTATCGCCTATGTTGATATAGGTGGCGCCTATGGCATCGCTTATGTTTACATAGGCGGCGCCTAATGTATTGCCTAAGTTAGGCAGCGAGCATAGGTAATAGTATATGCGGTGCCTAACCTATCACCTATGCTGACATACTTGGCGCCTAGGTCATTGCCTTTTTTTATATATGCGGCGCATAACCTATCGCCAAAGTAAGGCAGTAAGCGTAGGCAATGGTATAAGCTACGCCTAACCTGTCGCCTATTTTGATATTGGCGGCGCCTAATAAATCACATATACTGACACAGGCGGCACCTAACCTATCGTCTAAGTGAGGCAGTGAGCATAGGTAATGGTATAAGCAGCGTCTAACCTATCGCCTATGTTGATATAGGTGGCGCCTATGGCGTCGCCTATGTTTACAAAGGCAGCGCATAACCTATCGCCTCACTGAGGCAGCAAGCATAGGAAATGGTATAAGAGGAGCCTAACCTATCGCCTATGTTGATATACGTGGCGCCTAAGCCATAACCTATGTTTATATAGGCGGCGGCTAACCTATCGCCTAAGTGAGGATCTAAGCATAGGCAATGGAATATGCGGCGCCTAACCTAACGCCTATCTTGATATAGGCTGCGCCTAAGCCATCGCCTATGTTGACGTAGGCGGTGCCTAACCTATTGCCTAATTGAGGCAGTGATCATAGGCAATGGTGTGAGCGGCGCCTAACCTATCGCCTTTGTTGATATAGGCGGCGCCTAAGCCAATGCCTATGTTGACAAACGAATCCTAACCTATCGCCTATGTTGCTATAGGCGGCGACTAAGACATCGCCTATGCTGACATAGGCGGCGCCTAACCAATCGCCTAAGTGAGGCAGTGAGCATAGGCAATGGTTTAAGCGGCGCTTATCCTATCGCCTATTTTGATATAGGCAGCACCATTTCCATTTAGTATATAGATATAGGCGGTGCCAAACCTATCGCCTAAGTGAGGCAATGAGCATAGACAATGGTATAAGCGGTGCCTAACCTATCACCTATGTTGATATAGGCGGCACCTAAGCCATCGCCTAAGTTAGGCAGTGAGCATAGTCAATGGTATAAGCGGCGCCTAACCTATTGCCTATGTTGATATAGGTGGCGCCTAAGCGATCGCCTATGTTGACATAGGCGGCGCCTGGCCTATCCCCTAAGTGAGGCGGTAAGCATAGGCAATGGTAAAAGCGGCGCCTAACCTGTCGCCTATGTTGATATAGGCGGTGCCTAAGCCATTGCCTATATTGACATAGACAGAGCCTAACCTATCGCGTATGTGAGGCAGTGAGCATAGGAAATGGTATAAGCGGCGCCTAACCTATCGCCTATGTTGATATAGGCGAAGCCTAAGCCATCGCATATGTTGACATAGGCGGCGCCTAACCTATCGCCTAATTGAAGCAGTGAGGATATGCAATGGTATAAGCGGCGCCTAACCTATCGCCTATGTTGATATAGGCGGGTCCATAGCCATAGCTAATGTAGACATAGGTGGTGCCTAACCTATCGCCTAATTGAGGCAGTGAGCATAGACAATGGTATAAGTGGCGCCTAACCTATCACCTATGTTGATATAGGCGGCACCTAAGCCATTGCCTAAGTGAGACAGTGAGTATAGGCAATGGTATAACATGTGCCTAACCTATCACCTATGTGGATATAGGCGGTGCCTAAGAGATCGCCTATGTTGACATAGGCAGCGCCTAACCTATCGACTAAGTGAGGCGGTGAGCATAAGAAAAGGTATAAGCGGCGTCTAACCTATCTCTTGTGTTGATATAGGCGGCGCCTAATCCATCTCATATGTTGACATATGTGGCACCTAACCTATATAGAGGCACCTAACCTAGCGCCTGAGTGAGGAAGTGAGCATAGGTAATGTTATAAGCGACGCCTAACCCATCGCCAATGTTGTTATAAGTGGCGCCTATGGCATCGCCTATGTTTACATAGGCGGCGCCTAACCTATCTCGAAAGGAAGGCAGCAAGCATAGGCAATGGTATAAGCAGCGCCTAACCTATCGCCTATGTTGATATACGTGGTGCCTAAGCCATCGCCTATGTTTATATAGGCAGTGGCTAACCTATCGCCTAAGTGAGGCAGTACGGATAGGCAATGGTATAAGCGGAGCCTAACCTAACGCCTATGATGATATTGGCGGTGCCTAAGCCATCGCCTATGTTGACGTATGCGGTGCCTTACCAATCTCCTAATTAAGGAAGTGAGCATAGGGAATCGTATAAGCGGCGCCTAAGCCATTCCCTATATTGGCATTGACGGAGCCTAACCTATCGCCTATGTGAGGCAGTGAGCATAGGAAATGGTTTAAGCCACGCCTAACCTTTCGCTTATGTTTATATAGGCGACGCCTAAGCCATCGCCTATGTTGACATAGGCGACGCCTAACCTATCGCCTAAGTGAGGAAGTGAGCATAGGCAATGGTATAAGCGGGGCCTAACCTATCTCTTATGTTGATATAGGCAGCGCCTAAGCCATCACCTATGTTGACATAGGAGGCACCTAACCTATTGCCTAAGTGAGGCAGTGAGCATAGGAAATGGTATTACCAGCGCCTAACCTATCGCCTATGTAGATATAGGCAGCGCCTAACCTATCACCGTTGTTGACATAGGCGGCGCCTAACCAATTGCCTAAGAGAGAATAGGGAATGGTATAAGCGGTGCCTAAGCTATCTCCTTTTTTGATATAGGCAGCGCCTAACCTATGCCATAAGTGAGGGAGTGAGCATAGGCAATGGTATAAGCGGCGCCTAACCTATCACCTATGTTAATATAGGCGGCGACTAAACGATCGCCAATTTTGTCATAGGCAGCGCCTAACCTTTCGCCTATGTGAGGCGGTGAGCATAGACAATGGTATAAGCGGAGACTTATCTGTCGCCTATGTTGGTAGAGGGGGTGCCTAATCCATCGACTATGTTGACATAGGCGTCACCTAATATATCGCCTAAATGAGGCAGTGAGCATAGGTACTGGTATAAGTGGCACCTAACCTATCGTCTATGTTCATATAGGCGACGCCTAATCCATCGACTATGTTGACATAGGCGGCACCTAATATATCGCCTAAGTGAGGCAGTGAGCATAGGCAATGGTATAAGCGGCCCCTAACCTATCGCCTATGTTGATATAGGCGGCGCCTAAGCCATCGCCTATGTTGACGTATGCGGTGCCTAACCTATCGCCAAATTGAGGCAGTGAGCATTGGCAATGGTATAAGCGGCGCCTAACCTATCGCCTATGTTGATAAAGGTGGCGCCTATGGAATCTCCTATGTTTACATAGGAGGCGCCTAACCTATCGCCTTAGTGAGGCAGCAAGCATAGGAAATGGTATAAGCGGCGCCTAACCTATCGCCTATGTTGATATATGTGGCACCTAAGCGATCGCCTATGTTGACATAGGCGGCGCCTAACCTACTCCTAACTCAGGCGGTGAGCATAGGAAATGGTATAAACGGCACCTAACTTGTCGCCTATGTCGATATAGGCGGCACCTAATCCATCGACTATGTTGACATAGGTGGCTCCTAACCTATCGCCTAAGTGAGGCAGTGAGAATAGGTAATGGTATTAGTGGAGCCTAACCTATCTCCTATGTTGATATAGGTGGAGCCTATGGCATCGCTTATGTTTACATAGACGGCGTCTAACCTATCGCCTAAGTGAGGCAGCGAGCATAGGTAATGGTATATGCGCCACCTAACCTATCGCCTATGTACATATAGGTGGCGCCTATGCCATCGCCTATGTTGACATAGGTGGCGTCTAACCTATCAACTATGTGAGCCAGTGATCATAGGCAATGGTATAAGTGGTGCCTAACCTATCGCCTATGTTGATATAGGTGGCGCATCAGCCATCACCTATGTTGACAAAGGATGCGCCTAACCTATCTCCTAATGGAGCCAGTGAGCATAGGCAATGGTATAAGCGGAGCCTAACCTATCACCTATATTGATATATGTGGCGCCTAAGCCATAACTTATGTTGACATAGGCGAAACATAACCTATCACCTATGTTGATATTGGTGGTGCCTATGGCATCTCTTATGTTTACATAGGCGGTGCCTAATCTATCGCCTAAGTGAGGCAGCGAGCCTATGCAATGGAATAAGCGGTGCCTAACCTATTGCCTATATTGACATACTTGGTGCCTAGGCCATTTCCTATGTTTATATATGCGGCTCCTAACCTATCGCCTAATTAAGGCAGTAAGCATAGGCAATGGTATAAGCGACGCCTAACCTGTCGCCTATTTTGATATAGGCGGCGCCTAATCAATCGCATATGCTGACAAATGTGGAACCTAACCTATCGCCTATGTGAGGCAGTGAGCATAGGTAATGGTATAAGCAGCGCCCAACCTATCGCCTATGTTGATATAGGTGGCTCCAATGTCTTCGCCTATGTTTACAAAGGCGGCGCGAAACCTATCGCCTAAGTGAGGCAGCAAGCATAAGAAATGCTATAAGAGGAGCCTAACCTATCACCTATGTTGATATACGTCGCGCCTATGCCATCACCTATGTTTACATAGGCGGAAGCTAACCTATCGCCTAAGTGAGGAAGTAAGCATAGGCAATGGAATATGCGGCGCCTAACCTAACGACTATCTTGATATAGGCATCACCTAAGCCATCGCCTATGTTGACGAAGGCGGTGCCTAACCTATCGCCTATGTTGATATTGGCGGCGCCTAAGCCATCGCCTATGTTGACGTAGGCGGTGCCTAACCGATCTCCTAATTCAGGAAGTGAGCATAGGGAATCATATAAGCGGCGCCTAAGCCATTCCCTATATTGGCATAGATGGAGCCTAACCTATCGCCTATGTGAGGCAGTGAGCATAGGAAATGGTATAAGCCACGCCTAACCTTTCGCTTATGTTGATATAGGCGACGCCTAAGCCATCGCCAATGTTGACATTGGCGACCCCTAACCTATCGCCTAAGTGAGGAAGTGAGCATAGGCAATGGTATAAGCGGGGCCTAACCTATCTCTTATGTTTATATAGGCGGCGCCTAAGCCATCACCTATGTTGACATAGGAGGCACCTAACCTATTGCCTAAGTGAGGCAGTAAGCATAGGAAATGGTATTAGCGGCGCCTAACCTATCTCCTATGTTGATATAGGCAGCGCCTAACCTATCACCTTTGTTGACATAGGCGGCGCCTAACCAATTGCCTAAGAGAGAATAGGCAATGGTATAAGCGGTGCCTAAGCTATCTCCTTTTTTGACATATGCGGCGCCTAACATATGCCCTAAGTGAGGCAGTGAGCATAGGCAATGGTATATGCGGCGCCTAACCTATCACCTATGTTAATATAGGCGGCACCTAAGAGATCGCCTATTTTGACATAGGCGGCGCCTAACCTATCGCCTAAGTGAGGCGGTGAGCATAGACAATGGTATAAGCGGAGCCTAACCTGTCGCCTATGTTGGTATAGGGGGCGCCTAATCCATCGACTATGTTGACATAGGCGTCACCTAATATATCGCCTAAATGAGGCAGTGAGCATAGGTACTGGTATAAGCGGCACCTAACCTATCGTCTATGTTGATATAGGCGACGCCTAATCCATCGACTATGTTGACATAGGTGGCACCTAATATATCGCCTAAGTGAGGCAGTGAGCATAGGAAATGGTATAAGCAGCCCCTAACCTATCGCCTATGTTGATATAGGCGGCGCCTAATCCATCGCCTATGTTGACGTATGCGGTGCCTAACCTATCGCCAAATTAAGGCAGTGAGCATTGGCAATGGTATAAGCGGCACCTAACCTATCTCCTATGTTTATATAGGCGGAGCCTAATCCATCGCCTATGTTGACATAGGCGGCACCTAACCAATCGCCTAAGTAAGGCAGTGAGCATAGGTAATTGTATAAGCGGCGCCTAACCTATCGCCTATGTTGATAAAGGTGGCGTCTATGGCATCTCCTATGTTTACATAGGAGGCGCCTAACCTATCGTCTTAGTGAGGCAACAAGCATAGGAAATGGTATAAGCGGCGCCTAACCTATTGCCTATGTTGATATAGGCGGCGCCTAACTCATCGCTTATGTTGACAATGGCGGTACCTAACCTATCGCCTAAGTGAGACTGTGAGTATAGGTAATGGTATAAGCGGCGCCTAAACTATCCCCTATATTGATATAGGCGGCGCCTAAGACATCACCTATCTTGACATAGGTGGGGCCTGACCTATCGCCTAAGTGAAGCAGTGAGCATAGGCAATGGTATAAGCTTCGCCTAACCTATCGCCTATGTTGATATAGGCGGGTCCATAGCCATCGCAAATGTTGACATAGGCGGCGCCTAACCTATCGCCTAAGTGAGGCAGTGAGCATAGACAATGGTATAAGTGGTGCCTAACCTATCACCTATGTTGGTATAGGCGGCACTTAAGACATCGCCTAAGTGAGACGGTGAGTATAGGCAATTGTATATGCGGTGCCTAACCTATCGCCTATGTTGATATAAACGGCGCCTAAGCCATCGCCTATGTTGACATAGACGGAGCCTAACCTATCGCCTATGAGACAATGTGAGCATAGGCAATGGAATAATCGACGCCTAACCTATAGCCTTTGTTGATATAGGTGGCGCCTAAGCCATCGCCTATGCTGACATAGGCGGCGCCTAACCTATCGCCTATGTGAGGCAGTGAGCATAGGCAATGGTATAAGCGGCGCCTAACCTATCGCCTATGTTGATATAGGCAGCGCCTAAGCGATCGTTGATGTTGACATAGGCGGCGCCTAACCTATCCCCTAAGTGAGGTGGTGAGAATAGGCAATGGTATAAGCGGCTCCTAACGTGTCGCCTATGTTGATATAGGCGGTGCCTAATCCATCTACTATGTTGACATAGGCGGCACCTAACCTATCGCTTAAGTGAGGCAGTGAACATAGGTAATGGTATAAGGGGCGCCTAACCTATCACCTATGTTGACATAGGTGGCGCCAATGGCATCTCTTATGTTTACATAGGCGGCGCCTAACCTATCGCCTAAGTGAGGCAGCGAGCATAGGCAATGGTATAAGCGGCGCCTAACCTAACACCTGTGTTTATATGGGCAGCGCCTAAGACATCGTCTATGTTGACATAGGCTGCGCCTAACCTATCGCCTATGTGAGGCGGTGAGCATAGGCAATGGTATAAGCGGTGCCTAACCTACCTCCTATGTTGATATAGGAGGCACCTAAACCATCGCCTATGTTAACATAGGTGGTGCCTAACCTATCGCCAAAGTGAGGTACTGAGCATAGGCAATGGTATAAGCGGCGCCATTTCCATTGCCTATATTGACATAGGTGGCACCTAACCTATTGCCTAAGTGAGGTAGTGATCATAGGTAATGGTATAAGCGGAACCTAACTTATCGCCTATGTTGATATAGGTGGCGCCTATGGCATCTTCTATGTTTACATAGGCGGCGCCTAACCTATCGACATAGTAAGGCAACAAACATAGGCAATGGTATAAGCGGCGCCTAACCTATCGCCTATGTTGATATAGGCGGCGCCTAAGCGATCGCCGATGTTGACATAGGCGGCGCCTAACCTATCGCCTAAGTAAGGCAGTGAGCATAGGTAATGATATAAGCGGCCCCTAACCTATAGCCTATGTTGATATAGATGGCGCCTGTGGCATCTCCTATGTTTACATAGGAGGCGCCTAACCAATTGCCTTAGTGAGGTAGCAAGCATAGGCATTAGTATAAGCGACGCCTAACCTATCGCCTATGTTGATATAGGCAGCACCTAAGAGATCGCCTATGTTGACATAGGCGCGCCTAACCGACTCCTAAGTGAGGCGGTGAGCCTAGAAAATGGTATAAAAGGAGCCTAACCTGTCGCTTATGTCGATATAGGCGGCACCTAATCCATCGACTATGTTGACATAGGAGGAACCTAACCTCTCGCCTAAGTGAGGCAGTGGACATAGGTAATGGTATTAGCGGAGCCTAACCTATCACCTATGTTGATATAGGTGGAGCCTATGGCATCGCTTATGTTTACATAGGCGGCGTCTAACCTATCGCCTAAGTGAGGTAGAGAGCATAGGCAATGGTATAAGCGGCGCCTAACCTATCGCCTATGTTTACATGAGTGGCACCTAAGCCATTGCTTATGTTAATATATGCGGCGCCAAACCTATCGCCTAAGCGAGGCAGTAAGCATAGGCAATGGTATAAGCGGCGCCTAATGTGTCGCCTATGTTAATATAGGCGATGCCTAAGCCATCATCTATGTTAACATAGGCGGCGCCGAACCTATCGCCTAAGTGAGGAGGTGAGCTTAGGCAAAGGTATAAGCGGCGCCTAACCTATCGCCTATGTTGACATAGGAGGCCCCGAAACCATTGCCTATGTTAACATAGGTGGCGCCTAACCTATCGCTAAAGTGAGGCACTGAGCATAGGCAATGGTATAAGCGGCGCCTAACCTATCGCCTATGTTGATATTGGCAGCGCCTAAGCTATCGCCTATGTTACCATAGGCGGCGCCTAACCTATCGCCAAATTGAGGTAGTGAGCATAGATAATGGTATAAGCGGCGCCTAACCTATCGCCTATGTTGATATAGGAGGCACCTATGCCATCGCCTAACTGAGGCACTGAGCATAAACAATGGTATATGCGACGCCTAACCTATCGCCTAAGAGATCGCCTATATTAACTTAGGCGGCGCCTAACCTATCGCCTAAGTAAGGTGGTGAGCATAGGCAATGGTATAAGCGGCGCATAACCTATCGCCTATGTTGATATCGGCGGTGCTGTAAGCCATCGCCTATATTTACATAGGTGGCACCTAACCTATTGCCTAAGTGAGGCAGTGATCACAGCTAATGGTATAAGCGGTGCCTAACCTATCGCCTATGTTGATATAGGTGGCGCCTATGGCATCTCCTATGTTTACATGAATGGCGCTTAAGCCATTGCTTATGTTTATATATGCGGCGCCAAACCTATCGCCTAAGCGAGGCAGTAAGCATAGGCAATGGTATAAGCGGCGCCTAACCTGTCGCCTATGTTGATATAGGTGACGCCTAAGCCATCGTCTATATTAACATAGGTGGCGCCTAACCTATCGCCTAAGTGAGGAGGTAAGCTTAGGCAATGGTATAAGCGGCGCCTAACCTATCGCCTATGTTAACATAGGTGGCGCCTAATCTATCGTCAAAGTGAGGCACTGAGCATAGGCAATGGTATAAGCGGCGCCTAACCTATCGCCTATGTTGATATAGGCAGCGCCTAAGCCATCGCCTATGTTGACATAGGCGGCGCCTAACCTATCGCCAAAGTGAGGTAGTGAGCAGATATAATGGTATAAGCGGCGCCTAACCTATCGCCCATGTTGATATAGGAGGCACCTATTCCATCGCCTAACTGAGGCAGTGAGCATAAACAATGTTATATGCGGCGCCTAACCTATCGCCTAAGCGATCGCCTATGTTTACTTAGGCGGTGCCTAACCTATCGCCTAATTAAGGAAGTAAGCATAGGCAATGGTATAAGCATCGCCTACCCTATCGCCTATGTTGATATAGGCGGCGCCTAAGCCATCGCCTATATTGACATAGGTGGCACCTAACCTATTGCCTAAGTGAGGCAGTGATCACAGGTAATGGTATAAGCGGTGCCTAACCTATCGCCTATGTTGATATAGGTGGCGCCTATGTCATCTCCTATGTTTACATAGGCGGCGCCTAACCTATCTCCTTAGTGAGTAAACAAGCATAGGCAATGGTATAAGCGGCGCCTAACCTATCGCCTATGTTTATATAGGCGGCGCCCAAGCGATCGTCGATGATGACATAGGCGGCGCCTAACCTATCGCCAAAGTGAGGCGGTGAGAATTGGCAATGGTATAAGCGGCGCCTAACCTGTCGACTATATCGACATAGGTGGCACCTAACCTATCGCTTAAGTAAGGAAGTGAACATAGGTAATGGTATATGCGTCGCCTAACCTATCGCCTCTGTTGACATAGGTGGCGCCTATGGCATCGCTTATGTTTACATAGGCGGCGCCTAACCTATCGCCTAAGTGAGGCAACGAGCATAGGCAATGGTATAAGCAGCGCCTAACCTATCGCCTACGTTGACATATATGGAGCCTAAGCCATTGCCTATGTTTATATATACGGCGCCTAACCTATCGCCTAAGTGAGGAAGTAAGTACAGGCAATGGTATAAGCGGCCCCTAACCTGTCGCCTATGTTGATATAGGCGGTGCCTAATCCATCGCATATGTTGACATAGGCGGCACCTAACCTGTCCCCTAAGGCAGTGAGCATAGGTAATGGTATAAGCGACACCTAACCTATCGCCTATTTGATATAGGTGGCGCCTATGGCATCGCCTATGTTTACATAGGCGCCGCCTAACTTATCGCCTAAGTGAGGAAGTTAGCATAGGCAATGGTAAAAGCGGCGCATAACCTATAGCTTATGTTGATATACGTGGCGCCTAAGCCATCGCCTATGTTTAAATAGGCAGCGTCTAATCTATCGCCTAAGTGAGGCAGTAAGCATAGGTAATGGTATAAGCGGCGCCTAACCTATCGCCTATGTTGATATAAGCAGTGCCTAAGCTATCGCCTATGTTACCATAGGCGGCGCCTAACCTATCGCCAAATTGAGTTAGTGAGCATAGATAATGGTATAAGCGGCGCCTAACCTATCGCCTATGTTGATATAGGAGGCACCTATGCCATCGCCTAACTGAGGCAGTGAGCATAAACAATGGTATATGCGACGCCTAACCTATCGCCTAAGAGATCGCCTATATTAACTTAGGCGGCGCCTAACCTATCGCCTAAGTAAGGTGGTGAGCATAGGCAATGGTATAAGCGGCGCATAACCTATCGCCTATGTTGATATCGGCGGTGCTGTAAGCCATCGCCTATATTTACATAGGTGGCACCTAACCTATTGCCTAAGTGAGGCAGTGATCACAGCTAATGGTATAAGCGGTGCCTAACCTATCGCCTATGTTGATATAGGTGGCGCCTATGGCATCTCCTATGTTTACATGAATGGCGCTTAAGCCATTGCTTATGTTTATATATGCGGCGCCAAACCTATCGCCTAAGCGAGGCAGTAAGCATAGGCAATGGTATAAGCGGCGCCTAACCTATCGCCTATGTTGATATAGGTGACGCCTAAGCCATCGTCTATATTAACATAGGTGGCGCCTAACCTATCGCCTAAGTGAGGAGGTAAGCTTAGGCAATGGTATAAGCGGCGCCTAACCTATCGCCTATGTTAACATAGGTGGCGCCTAATCTATCGTCAAAGTGAGGCACTGAGCATAGGCAATGGTATAAGCGACGCCTAACCTATCGCCTATGTTGATATAGGCAGCGCCTAAGCCATCGCCTATGTTGACATAGGCGGCGCCTAACCTATCGCCAAAGTGAGGTAGTGAGCAGAGATAATGGTATAAGCGGCGCCTAACCTATCGCCTATGTTGATATAGGAGGCACCTATTCCATCGCCTAACTGAGGCAGTGAGCATAAACAATGGTATATGCGGCGCCTAACCTATCGCCTAAGCGATCGCCTATGTTTACTTAGGCGGTGCCTAACCTATCGCCTAATTAAGGAAGTAAGCATAGGAAATGGTATAAGCATCGCCTACCCTATCGCCTATGTTGATATAGGCGGCGCCTAAGCCATCGCCTATATTGACGTAGGTGGCACCTAACCTATTGCCTAAGTGAGGCAGTGATCACAGGTAATGGTATAAGCGGTGCCTAACCTATCGCCTATGTTGATATAGGTGGCGCCTATGGCATCTCCTATGTTTACATAGGCGGCGCCTAACCTATCTCCTTAGTGAGTAAACAAGCATAGGCAATGGTATAAGCGGCGCCTAACCTATCGCCTATGTTTATATAGGCGGCGCCCAAGCGATCGTCGATGATGACATAGGCGGCGCCTAACCTATCGCCAAAGTGAGGCGGTGAGAATTGGCAATGGTATAAGCGGCGCCTAACCTGTCGACTATATCGACATAGGTGGCACCTAACCTATCGCTTAAGTAAGGAAGTGAACATAGGTAATGGTATATGCGTCGCCTAACCTATCGCCTCTGTTGACATAGGTGGCGCCTATGGCATCGCTTATGTTTACATAGGCGGCGCCTAACCTATCGCCTAAGTGAGGCAACGAGCATAGGCAATGGTATAAGCAGCGCCTAACCTATCGCCTACGTTGACATATATGGAGCCTAAGCCATTGCCTATGTTTATATATACGGCGCCTAACCTATCGCCTAAGTGAGGAAGTAAGTACAGGCAATGGTATAAGCGGCCCCTAACCTGTCGCCTATGTTGATATAGGCGGTGCCTAATCCATCGCACATGTTGACATAGGCGGCACCTAACCTGTCCGCTAAGGCAGTGAGCATAGGTAATGGTATAAGCGACACCTAACCTATCGCCTATGTTGATATAGGTGGCGCCTATGGCATCGCCTATGTTTACATAGGCGCCGCCTAACTTATCGCCTAAGTGAGGAAGTTAGCATAGGCAATGGTAAAAGCGGCGCATAACCTATAGCTTATGTTGATATACGTGGCACCTAAGCCATCGCCTATGTTTAAATAGGCAGCGTCTAATCTATCGCCTAAGTGAGGCAGTAAGCATAGGTAATGGTATAAGCGGCGCCTAACCTAACACTTGTGTTTATATAGGCAGCGCCTAAGACATCGTCTATGTTGACATAGGCTGCGCCTAACCTATCGCCTAAGTGAGGCGGTGAGCATAGGCAATGGTATAAGCGGTGCGTAACCTATCTCCTATGTTGATATAGGAGGCGCCTAAACCATCGCCTATGTTAACATAGGTGGTGCCTAACCTATCTCCAAAGTGAGGCACTGAGCATAGGCAATGGTATAAGCGGCGCCTAACCTATCGACAATGTTGATAATGGCAGTGCCTAAGCCATAGCCTATGTTGACATAGGCGGCGCCTAACCTATCGTCTAAGTGAGGTAGTGAGCATAGATAATGGTATAAGCGGCGCCAAACCTATCTCCTATGATTATATAGAAGGAAGCTATGCCATCGCCTAAGTGAGACAGTGAGCATAGCCAATTGTATAAGCGGCGCCTAACCTATCGCCTAAGTAGATATAGGTGGTGCCTAAGAGATCGCCTATGTTGACTTTGGCGGCGCCTAACATGTCACCTAAGTAAGATGGTGAGCATAGGCAATGGTATAAGCGGCGGATAACCTAGCGCCTATGTTGATATAGGTGGCGCCTAAGCCAGTGCTTATGTTGACATAGACAGAGCCTAACCTATCGCCTAAGTGAGAAAGTGAGCATAGGTAATGGTATAAGCGGCGCCTATCTATCGCCTATGTTGATATAGGTGGCGCCTAAGTCATCACCTATGTTGACATAGAAGGCGCCGAACCTATCGCCTAAGTGAGGCAGTGATCATAGGTAATGGTATAAGCGACTCCTAACTTATAACCAATGTTGATATAGGTGGCCCCAATGGCATCGCTTATGTTTACATAGGCGGCGCCTAACCTATCGCCTCAGTGTGGAAGCAAACATAGGCAATGGTATTAGTGGCGCCTAACCTATCGCCTATGTTGATATACATGGAGCCTAAGCCATTGCCTATGTTTATCTATGCGGCGCCCAACCTCTCGACTATGTGGGGCAGTAAGCATAGGCAATGGTATAAGCGGCGCCTAACGTATCGCCAATGTTGATATAAGCAGCGCCTAAGCCATCGCCTATTTTGACGTAGGCGGTGCCTAACCTATCGCCTAATTGAGGTAGTGAGCATAGGCAATGGTATAAGCATCGCCTACCCTATCGCCTATGTTGATATAGGCGGCGCCTAAGACATCGCCTATATTGACATAGGCAGCACCTATCATATTGCCTAAGTGAGGCAGTGAGCATAGGTAATGGTATAAGAGGCGCCTAACCTATTGCCTATGTTGATATAGGTGGAGCCTATGGCATCTCCTATGTTTTCATAGGCGGCGCCTAACCTATCACCTTAGTGAGGCAGCAAGCATAGGCAATGGTATAAGCGGCGCCTAACCTATCGCCTATGTTGATATAGGCGGCGCCTAAGCGATTGTTGATGTTGACATAGGCGGCGCCTAACCTATCCCCTAAGTGAGGCGGTGAGAATTGGCAATGGTATAAGCGGCTCCTAACGTGTCGCCTATGTTGATATAGGCGGCGCCTAATCCATCGACTATGTTGACATAGGCGGCACCTAACCTATCGCTTAAGTGAGGCAGTGAACATAGGTAATGGCATAAGGGGCGCCTAACCTATCACCTATGTTGACATAGATGGCGCCAATGGCATCTCTTATGTTTACATAGGCGGCGCCTAACTTATCGCCTAAGTGAGGCAGCGAGCATAGGCAATGGTATAAGCGGCGCTTAACCTATCGCCTATGTTGATATAGGCGGCGCCTAAGCGATCGCCTATTCTGACATAGGCAGCGCCTAACCTATCACCTCAGTGAGGCGGTGAGATTAGGCAATGGTATAAGCGTCGTCTATCCAGTCTCCTATGTTGATATAGGCGGTGCCTAATCCATCGACTATGTTGACATAGGCGGCACCTAACCTATCGCTTAAGTGAGGCAGTAAACATAGGTAATGGTATAAGCGGCGCCTAACCTATCGCCTATGTTGACATAGGTGGTGCCTATGGCATCGCTTATGTTTACATAGGCGGCGCCTAACCTATCGCCTAAGTGTGGCAGCGAGCATAGGCAATGGTATACGCGGCGCCTAACCTATCACCTATGTTTACATACGTGGCGCCTAAGCCATTGCCTATGTTTATATATGCGGCGCCTAACCTATCGCCTAAGTGAGGAAGTAAGAACAGGCAATGGTATAAGCGGCCCCTAACCTGTCGCCGATGTTGAAATTGGCGCCGCCTAATCCATCGCATATGTTGACATAGGCGGCACCTAACCTATCCCCTATGGCAGTGAGCATAGGCAATGGTATAAGCTGCGACTAACCTATCGCCTATGTTGATATACGTCGCGCCTAAGCCATCGCCTATGTTTAAATAGGCGGCGGCTAATCTATCGCCTAAGTGAGGCAGTAAGCATAGGCAATGGTATAAGCGGCTCCTAACCTATCGCCTATTTTGATATAGGCAGCACCTAACCCATCGCCTATGTTGACGTAGGAGGTTCCTTACCTATCGCCTAATTGAGGCACTGAACATAGGCAATTGTATAAGCGGCGCCTAACCTATCCCCTATGTTTATATAGGCGGCGCCTACGCTATTGCCTATGTTGACATAGACGGAGCCTAACCTATCTCCTATATAAGGCAGTTAGCATAAGAAATAGTATAAGCGGTGCCTAACCTATCGCCTATGTTGATATTGGCAACACCTAAGCCATCGTCTATGTTGACATAGGCTGCGCCTAACCTATCGCCTAAGTGAGGAGGTGAGCATAGGCAATGGTATAAACGGCGCCTAACCTATCTCCTATGTTGATATAGGAAGCCCTTAAATTATCGCCTATGTTAACATAGGTAGCGCCTAACCTATCGCCAAAGTGAGGCATCGAGCATAGGACATGGTATAAGCGGCGCCTAACCTATCACCTATGTTGATATAGGCAGCGCCTATGTTGACATAGGCGGTGCCTAACATATCTCCTAAGTAAGGTAGTGAGCATAGACAATGGTATAAGTGGCACCTAACCTATCGCCTATGTTGATATAGGAGGCACCTCTGCCATCGCCTAAGTGAGGCAGTGACCATAGAGAATGGTATAAATGGCGTCTACCCTATCGCCTATGTTGATAAGGGCGGCGCCTAAGCAATCGCCTATTTTTACTTAGGCGGCGCCTAACCTATCGCCTAAGTAACGCGGTGAGCATTGGCAATGGTATAAGCGGTGCATAACCTATCGCCTGTGTTGATATAGGTGGCGCCTAAGCCATTGCCTATGTTGACATAGACCGAGCCTAACCTATCGCCAATGTGAGAATGTGAGCATTGGTAATGGTATAAGCGACGCCTATCTATCGCCTATGTTGATATAGGTGGCGCCTAAGCCATCACCTATGTTGACATAGAAGGCACCTAACCTATCGCCTAAGTGAGGCAGTGAGCATAGGCAATGGTATAAGAGGTACCTAACCTATCACCTATGTGAGGCAATAAGAATAGGCAATGGTATAACCGGCGCCTAACCTATCGCCTATGTTGATATAGGTGGCGCCTAAGCCATCGCCTATGTTAACATAGGTGGCGCCTAACTTATCACCTAAGTGAGGCAGTGAGCATAGGCAATGGTATAAGCGGCGCCTAACCTATCGCCTATGTTGATATAGGCGGCGCCTAAGTCATCGCCTATGTTGATATAGGCAGCACTATATCCATTGCCTCTGTTGACATAGGCGGCGTCTAACCTATCGCCTAAGTGAGGCAGTGAGCCTAGAAAATGCTATAAGTGGCGCCTAACCTATCACCAATGTTGATATAGGCGGCACCTAAGCCATCGCCTTAGTTAGTCAGTTAGCATAGGCAATGGTATAAGCGGCGTCAAACCTATCGCGTACGTTGATATAGCCGGAGCCTAAACGATCGCTTATGTTGACATAGTTGGCGCCTAACCTATCTCCTAAGTGAGGAGGTGAGGATAGGCAATGGTATAAGCGGCGCCTAACTTTTCGCCTATGTTGGTATAGGCGGCGCCTAATCCATCTACTATGTTGACATAGGCGGAACCTAACCTATCGCCTAAGTGAGGCAGTGAGCATAGGTAATGGTATAAGCGATGCCTAACCTATCGCCTAAGTACGGTAGTGAGCATAGGTAATGGTATAAGCGACGCCTAACCTATCGCCAATGTTGATATAGTTGGGGCCTATGGCATCGCTTATGATTACATAAGAGGCGCCTAACCTATCTCCTAAGTGAGGCGGTGAGCATAGGCAATGGTATAAGCGGCGCCTAACTTTTTGCCAATGTTGGTATAGGCGGCGCCTAATCCATTGACTATGTTGACATAGGCGGAACCTAACCTATCGCCTAATTGAGGCAGTGAGCATAGGTAATGGTATAAGCGATGCCTAACCTATCGCCTAAGTATGGCAGTGAGCATAGGTAATGGTATAAGCGACGCCTAACCTATCGCCAATGTTTATATAGGTGGGGCCTATGGCATCTCTTATGATTACATAGGCGGCGCCTAACCTATCGCCAAAGTGAGGCAGCGAGCATAGGCAAAGGCATGAGCGGCGCCTAACCTATCGCCTATGTTGATATACGTGGACCCTAACCAATTGCCTATGTTTATATATGCAGCGCCCAACCTATCGACTAAGTGAGGAAGTTAGCATAGGCAATGGTATTAGCGGCGCTTTACCTATCGCCAATGTTGATATAGGCGGCCCCTAAGCCATCGCTTATGTTGACCTAGGCGGCGCCTAACCTATCGCCTAATTGAGGCAGTGACCATACGCAATGGTATAAGCGTCGCCTAACCTATCGCCTATGTTGTTATAGGCGGCGCCTAAGCCATTTCCTATGTTGACATAGACGGAGCCTAACCTATCGCCTAAGTGAGGCAGTGAGTATAGACAATGGTATAAGCGACACCTAACCTATCGCCTATGTTTATATAGCCGATGGCTAAGGCGACGCCTATATCAACATAGGAGATAGGTTATATTAATGGGATATAGGCGGTGCCTAACCTATCACCTAATTGAGGCAGTGAGCATAGGCAATTGTATAACCAGCGCCTAACCTATCGTGTATGTTGATATAGGCGGCGCCTAGTCCATCGCCTATGTTAACATAGGCGGCGCATAACCTATCCCCTAAGTGAGGCGGTAAGGATACGCCATGGTATAAACAACGCCTAACCTATCGCCTATGTTGATATACGTGGTGCCTAAGCCATTACCTATGTTTATATATGCAGCGCCTAACCTATCGCCTAAGTGAGGCAGTAAGCATAGACAATGGTATAAGCGGCGCCTAACCTATCGTCTATGTGAGGCAGTGAGAATAGGCAATGGTATAACCAGCGCCTAACCTATCGCCTATGTTTATATAGGCGCCGCCTAGTCCATCGCCTATGTTGACATAGGCGGCGCCTAACCTATATCCCAAGTGAGGCAGTGAGCATAGGCAATGTTATAAGCGACGCCTATCCAATCGCCTATGTTTACATAGGCAGCGCCTAACCTATTGCCATAGTGAGGCAGCAAGAATAGGCAATGGTATAAGCGACGCCTAACCTATCGCCTATGTTCATATAGGCGGCGCCTCAGCGATCGCCTATGTTGACATAGACGGTGCCTAACCTATAGCCTAAGTGAGGCGGTGAGAATAGGCAATGGTATAACCAGCGCCTAACCTATCGCCTATGTTGATATACGTGGTGCCTAACCCATTGCCTCTGTTTATATATGCGGCGCCTAACTTATCGCCTAAGTGAGGCAGTAAGCATAGGCAATGGTATAAGCGACACCTAACCAATCGCCTATGTGAGGTAGTGAGAATAGGCAATGGTATAACCAGCGCCTAAACTATCGCCTATGTTGATATAGGCGGCACCTAGTCCATCGCCTATGTTGACATAGGCGGCGCCTAACCTATAACCTATGTGAGGCAGTGAGCATAGGCAATGTTATAAGCGGCGCCTAACCTATCGCCTATGTTTACATAAGCAGCGCCTAACCAATTGCCTTAGTGAGGCAGCAAGCATAGCCAATGGTATAAGCGATGCCTAGCCTATCGCCTATGTTGATATAGGCGGCGCCTAAGCGATCGCCTATGTTGACATAGACGGTGCCTAAGCAATCGCCTAAGTGAGGCGGTGAGAATAGGCAATAATATAAGCGGCGCCTAACCTGTCGCCTATGTTGATATAGGCGGTACCTAACCTATTGCCTAAGTGAGCTAGTGAGCATAGGTAATAGTTTAAGCGGCACCTAACCTATCGCCTATGTTGACATAGGTGGCACTTATGGCATCGCTTAAGTGTACATAGGCAGAGCCTAACCTATCGCCTAACTGAGGCAGCGAGCATAGGCAGTGGTATAAGCGGCGCCTAACCCTTCGCCTATGTTGACATACGTGGCGTCTAAGCCATTGCCTATCTACTAAGTGAGGCGGTGAGCATAGGCAATGGTATAAGCGGCGCCTAACTTTTCTCCTATGTTGGTATAGGCGGTGCCTAATCCATCGACAATGTTGACATAGGCGGAACCTAACCTATCGCCTAATTGAGGCAGTGAGCATAGGTAATGGTATAAGCGATGCCTAACCTATCGCATAAGTACGACAGTGAGCATAGGTAATGGTATAAGCGACGCCTAACCTATCACCAATGTTGATATAGGTGGGGCCTATGGCATCTCTTATGATTACATAGGCAGCGCCTAACCTATCGCCAAAGTAAGGCAGCGAGCATAGGCAAAGGCATAAGTGGCGCCTAACCTATCGCCTATGTTGATATACGTGGCCCCTAAGCCATTGCCTATGTTTATATATGCAGCGCCCAACCTATCGACTAAGTGAGGAAGTAAGCATAGGCAATGGTATTAGCGGCGCTTTACCTATCGCCAATGTTGATATAGGCGGCACCTACGCCATCGCCTATGTTGACCTAGGTGGCGCCTAACCTATCGCCTGATTGAGGTAGTGACCATAGGAAATGGTATAAGCGTCGCCTAACCTATCGCCTATGTTGTTATATGCGGCGCCTAAGCCATCGTCTATATTAACATAGGTGGCACCTAACCTATCGCCTAAGTGATTTAGTGATAATAGGCAATGGTATAACTGGAACCTAACCTATCGCCTATGTTGATATAGGCGGTGCCTAAGCCATCGCCTATGTTGACATAAGTGGCGCCTAACCTATCGCATACATGAGGTAGTGAGCATAGGCAATGGTATAAGCGGCGCCATTTCCATTTCCTATATTGACATAGGTGGCACCTAACCTATTGCCTAAGTGAGGTAGTGATCATAGGTAATGGTATAAGCGGAACCTAACCTATCGCCTAAGTTGATATAGGTGGCGCCTATGGCATCTCCTATGTTTACATAGGCGGCGCCTAACCTATCGCCTTAGTAAGGAAACAAACATAGGCAATGGTATAAGCGGCGCCTAACCTATCGCCTATGTTGCTATAGGCGGCGCCTAAGCGATCGCCGATGTTGACATAGGCGGCGCCTAACCTATCGCCTAAGTAAGGCAGTGAGCATAGGTAATGATATAAGCGGCCCCTAACCTATCGCCTATGTTGATATAGGTGGCGCCTATGGCATCTCCTATGTTTACATAGGAGGCGCCTAACCAATCGCCTTAGTGAGGTAGCAAGCATAGGCAATGGTATAAGCGGCGCCTAACCTATCGCCTATGTTGATATAGGCAGCACCTAAGAGATCGCCTATGTTGACATAGACGCGCCTAACCTACTCCTAAGTGAGGCGGTGAGCATAGAAAATGGTATAAATGGAGCCTAACCTGTCGCCTATGTCGATATAGGCGGCACCTAATCCATCGACTATGTTGACATAGGAGGCACCTAACCTCTCGCCTAAGTGAGGCAGTGGACATAGGTAATGGTATAAGCGGGGCCTAACCTATCTCCTATGTTGATATAGGCGGCGCCTAAGCCATCACCTATGTTGACATAAGAGGCACCTAACCTATCGCATAAGTGAGGCAGTGAGCATAGGAAATGGTATTAGCGGCTCCTAACCTATCGCCTATGTTGATATAGGCAGCGCCTAACCTATCGCCTTTGTTGACATAGGCGGCGCCTAACCAATTGCCTAAGAGAGAATAGGAAATGGTATAAGCGGTGCCTAAGCTATCGCCTTTGTTGACATAGGCGACACCTAGCCTATGCACTAAGTGAGGCAGTGAGCATAGGAAATGGTATAAGCGGCGCCTAACCTATCACCTATGTTAATATAGGCGGCGCCAAAGCCATCGCCTATGTTGACATCGGCGGCGACTAACCTATCGCCTAAGTGAGGCGATGAGCATAGACAATGGTAAAAGCGGAGCCTAACCTATCGCCTATGTTGGTATAGGGGGCACCTAATCCATCAACTATGTTGACATAGGCGGCACCTAATATATCGCCTAAATGAGGCAGTGAGCATACGTACTAGTATAAGCGGCCCCTAAAATATCGTCTATGTTGACATAGGCGGTGCCTTATCCATCGACTATGTTGACATAGGCGGCACCTAATATATCGCCTAAGTGAGGCAGTGAGCATAGGCAATGGTATAAGCGGCCCCTAACCTATCGCCTATGTTGATATAGGCGGCACCTAAGCCATCGCCTACGATGACATAGGCGGCGCCTAACCTATTGCCTAAGTGAGGTGGTGAGCATAGGCAATGGTATAAACGGTGCCTAACCTATCGCCTATGTTGATATAGGTGGCGCCTGTGGCATATCCTATATTTACATAGGAGGCGCCTAACTTATCGCCTTTGTGAGGCAGCAAGCATAGGTAATGGTATAAGTGGCACATAAGAGATCGCCTTTGTTGACATAGGCGGCGCCTAACCTACTCCTAAGTGAGGCGGTGAGCATAGGAAATGGTATAAACGGCACCTAACCTGTCGCCTATGTCTATATAAGAGGCACCTAATCCATCGACTATGTTGACATTAGCGGCACCTAACCTATCGCCTAAGTGAGGCAGTGAGCATTGGCAATGGTATAAGCGGCACCTAACCTATCTCCTATGTTGATATAGGCGGAGCCTAATCCATTGCATATGTTGACATAAGCAGCACCTAACCTATCGCCTAAGTAAGGAAGAGAGCATAGGTAATGGTATAAGCGGCGCCTAACCTATCACCTATGTTGATATAGGTGGCGCCTGTGGCATCTCCTATATTTACATAGGAGGCGCCTAACCTATCGCCTTAGTGAGGCAGCAACCATAGGCCATGGTATAAGCAGCGCCTAACCTATCGCCTATGTTGATATATGTGGCACCTAAGCGATTCCCTATGTTGACATAGGCGGCGCCTAACCTACTCCTAAGTGAGTCAGTGAGCAAAGGAAATGGTATAAACGACACCTAACCTGTCGCCTATGTCGATATAGGCGGCACCTAATCCATCGACTGTGTTGACATAAGCGGCACCTAACCTATCCCCTAAGTGAGGCAGTGAGCATAGGTAATGGTATTAGCGGAGCCTAACCTATCTCCTATATTGATATAGGTGGAGCCTATGGCTTCGCTTATGTTTACATAGGGGACGTTTAACCTATCGCCTAAGTGAGGCAGCGAGCATAGGCAATGGTATAAGCGGCGCCTAACCTATCGCCTATGTTGATATAGGCGGCGCATCAGCCATTGCCTATGTTGACAAAGGTTGTGCCTAACCTATCTCCAATAGGAGCCAGTTAGCATAGGTAATGGTATAAGCGGAGCCTAACCTATCGCCTATTTTGATATAGGTGGCGCCTAAGCCATCACCTACGTTGACATAGGCGAAACATAACCTATCGCCTATGTTGATATAGGTGGCGCCTATGGCATCGCTTATGTTTACATAGGCGGCGCCTAATCAATTGCCTAAGTTAGGCAGCGAGCATAGGCAATGGTATATGCGGTGCCTAACCTATCGCCTATGTTGACATACTTGGTGCCTAGGTCATTGCCTTTGTTTATATATGCGGCGCATAACCTATCGCCTAAGTAAGGCAGTAAGCATAGGCAATGGTATAAGCTACGCCGAACCTTTCGCCTATTTTGATATTGGCGGCGCCTAATCAATCGCATATGCTCACACAGGCGGCACCTAACCTATCGTCTAAGTGAGGCAGTGAGCATAGGTAATGGTATAAGCAGCGTCAAACCTATCGCCTATGTTGATATAGGTGGCGCCTATGGCGTCGCCTATGTTTACAAAGGCAGCGCATAACCTATCGCCTCACTGAGGCAGCAAACATAGGAAATGGTATAAGAGGAACCTAACCTATCGCCTATGTTGATATACATGGAACCTAAGCCATTACCTATGTTTATATAGGCGGCGGCTAACCTATCGCCTAAGTGAGGAACTAAGCATAGCCAATGAAATATGCGGCGCCTAACCTAACGCCTATCTTGATATAGGCGGCGCCTAAGCCATCGCCTATGTTGACGTAGGAGGTGCCTAACCTATTGCCTAATTCAGGCAGTGATCATAGGCAATGGTATAAGTGGCGCCTAACCTATCGCCTTTGTTGATATAGGCGGCGCCTAAGCCATTGCCTATGTTGACAAACGAATCCTAACCTATTGCCTATGTTGATATAGGCGGCGACTAAGACATCGCCTATGTTGACATAGGCGGCGCCTAACCAATCGCCTAAGTGAGGCAGTGAGCATAGGCAATGGTTTAAGCGGCGCTTATCCTATCGCCTATGTTGATATAGGCAGCACCATTTCCATTGCCTATATTGATATAGGCGGCGCCAAACCTATCACCAAAGTGAGGCAGTGAGCATAGACAATGGTATAAGCGGTGCCTAACCTATCACCTATGTTGATATAGGCAGCACCTAAGACATCGCCTAAGTTAGGCAGTGAGCATAGTCAATGGTATAAGCGGCGCCTAACCTATTGCCTATGTTGATATAGGCGGCGCCTAAGCGATCGCCTATGTTGACATAGGCTGCGCCTAACCTATCCCCTAAGTGAGGCGGTAAGCGTAGGCAATGGTATAAGCGGCGCCTAACCTGTCGCCTATGTTGAAATAGGCGGTGCCTAAGCCATTGCCTATGTTGACATAGACGGAGCCTAACCTATCGCTTATGTGAGGCAGTGAGCATAGGAAATGGTATAAGCGGTGCCTAACCTATCGCCTATGTTGATATAGGCGAAGCCTAAGCCATCGCATATGTTGACATAGGCGGCGCCTAACCTATCGCCTAATTGAAGCAGTGAGGATAGGCAATGGTATAAGCGGTGCCTAACCTATCACCTAATTGAAGCAGTGAGGATATTCAATGGTATAAGCGGCGCCTAACCTATCACCTATGTTGATATAGGCGTGTCCATAGCCATCGCTAATGTTGACATAGGTGGTGCCTAACCTATCGCCTAATTGAGGCAGTGATCATAGACAATGGTATAAGTGGCGCCTAACCTATCACCTATGCTGATATAAGCGGCACCAAAGCCATCGCCTAAGTGAGACAGTGAGTATAGGCAATGGTATAACATGTGCCTAACGTATCGCCTATGTTGATATAGGCAGTGCCTAAGAGATCGCCTATGTTGACATAGGCAGCGGCTAACCTATCGACTAAGTGAGGCGGGGAGCATAAGAAAAGGTATAAGCGGCGCCTAACCTATCTCCTATGTTGATATAGGCGGCGCCTAATCCATCTCATATGCTGACATATATGGCACCTAACCTATATAACGGCACCTAACCTAGCGCCTGAGTGAGGCAGTGAGCATAGGTAATGTTATAAGCGACGCCTAACCCATCGCCAATGTTGTTATAAGTGGCGCCTATGGCATCGCCTATGTTTACATAGGCGGCGCCTAACCTATCTCCTAAGTAAGTCAGCAAGCATAGGCAATGGTATAAGCGGCGCCTAACCTATCGCCTATGTTGATATACGTGGTGCCTAAGCCATCGCCTATGTTTATATAGGTTGTGGCTAACCTTTCGCCTAAGTGAGGCAGTACGTATAGGCAATGGTATACGAGGAGCCTATCCTAACGCCTATGATGATATTGCCGGCGCCTAAGCCATCGCCTATGTTGACGTAGGCGGTGCCTTACCGATCTCCTAATTCAGGAAGTGAGCATAGGGAATCGTATAAGCGGCGCCTAAGCAATTCCCAATATTGGCATAGACGGAGCCTAACCTATCGCCTATGTGAGGCAGTGAGCATAGGAAATGGTATAAGCCACGCCTAACCTTTCACTTAAGTTGATATAGGAGATGCCTAAGCCATCGCCTATGTTGACATAGGCGACGCCTAACCTATCGCCTAAGTGAGGAAGTGAGCATAGGCAATGGTATAAGCGGGGCCTAACCTATCTCTTATGTTGATATAGGCGGCGCCTAAGCCATCACCTTTGTTGACATAGGATGCACCTAACCTATTGCCTATGTAAGGCAGTGAGCATAGGAAATGGTATTAGCGGCGCCTAACCTATCGCCTATGTTGATATAGGCAGCGCCTAACCTATCACCTTTGTTGACATAGGCGGCGCCTAACCAATTGCCTAAGAGAGAATAGGCAATGGTATAAGCGGTGCCTAAGCTATCTCCTTTTTTGACATAGGCGGCGCCTAACCTATGCCCTAAGTGAGGCAGTGAGCATAGGCAATGGTATAAGCGGCGCCTAACCTATCACCTTTGTTAATATAGGCGGCGCCTAAGCGATCGCCAATTTTGACATAGGCGGCGCCTAACCTATCACCTAAGTGAGGCGGTGAGCGTAGACAATGGTATAAGCGGAGCCTTATCTGTCGCCTATGTTGGTATAGGGGGCACCTAATCCATCGACTATGTTGACATAGGTGTCACCTAATATATCGCCTAAATGAGGCAGTGAGCATAGGTACTGGTATAAGCGGCACCTAACCTATCGTCTATGTTGATATAGGCGACGCCTAATCTATCGACTATGTTGACATAGGCGGCACCTAATATATCGCCTAAGTGAGGCAGTGAGCATAGGCAATGGTATAAGCAGCCCCTAACCTATCGCCTATGTTGATATAGGCGGCCCCTAAGCCATCTCCTATGTTGACGTATGCGGTGCCTAACCTATCGCCTATGTTGACGTATGCGGTGCCTAACGTATGCGGCGCCTAACCTATCTCTTATGTTGATATAGGCGGAGCCTAATCCATCGCCTATGTTGACATAGGCGGCACCTAACCTATCGCCTAAGTAAGGCAGTGAGCATAGGTAATGGTATAAGCGGCGCCTAACCTATCGCCTATGTTGATAAAGGTGGCGCCTATGGCATCTCCTATGTTTTCATAGGAGGCGCCTAACCTATCGCCTTAGTGAGGCAGCAAGCATAGGAAATGGTATAAGCGGCGCCTAACCTATAGCCTATGTTGATATATGTGGCACCTAATCGATCGCCTATGTTGACATAGGCGGTGCCTAACCTACTCCTAACTGAGGCGGTGAGCATAGGAAATGGTATAAACGGCACCTAACTTGTTGCCTATGTCGATATAGGCGGCACCTAATCCATCAACTATGTTGACATAGGTGGCACCTAACCTATCGCCTAAGTGAGGCAGTGAGAATAGGTAATGGTATTAGTGGAGCCTAACCTATCGCCTATGTTGATATAGGTGGATCCTATGGCATCTCTTATGTTTACATAGACGGCGTCTAACCTATCGCCTAAGTGAGGCAGCGAGCATAAGCAATGGTATAAGCAGCACTTAACCTATCGCCTATGTACATATAGGTGGCGCCTATGCCATCACCTATGTTGACATAGGTGGCGCCTAACCTATCAACTAAGTGAGAGAGTGAGCATAGTCAATGGTATAAGGGGCGCCTAACCTATCGCCTATGTTGATATAGGTGGCGCATCATCCATCACCTATATTGACAAAGGCTGCCCCTAACCTATCTCCAAATGGAGACAGTGAGCATAGGCAATGGTATAACCGGAGCCTAACCTATCACCTATATTTATATATGTGGCGCCTAAGCCATAACTTATGTTGACATAGGCGAAACATAACCTATCACCTATGTTGATATAGGTGGTGGCTATGGCATCTCTTATGTTTACATGGGTGGTGCCTAATCTATCGCCTAAGTGAGGCAGCGAGCCTATGCAATGGAATAAGCGGTGCCTAACCTATTGCCTATATTGACATACTTGGTGCCTAGGCCATTTCCTATGTTTATATATGCGGAGCCTATCCTATCGCCTAATTAAGGCAGTAAGCATAGGCAATGGTATAAGCGACGCCTAACCTGTCGCCTATTTTGATATAGGCGGCACCTAATCAATCGCATATGCTGACAAAGGTGGAACCTAACCTATCACCTAAGTGAGGCAGTGAGCATAGGTAATGGTATAAGCAGCGCCCAACCTATCGCCTATATTCATATAGGTGGCGCCTATGGCTTCGCCTATGTTTACAAAGGCGGCGCGAAACCTATCGCCTAAGTGAGGCAGCAAGCATAAGAAATGATATAAGAGGAGCCTAACCTATCGCCTATGTTGATATACGTGGCGCATATGCCATCACCTATGTTTATATAGGCGGCAGCTAACCTATCGCCTAAGTGAGGAAGTAAGCATAGGCAATGGAATATGCGGCGCCTAAGCCATCTCATATGTTGACTAAGGCGGTGCCTAACCTATCGCCAATGTTGATATTGGCGGCGCCTAAGCCATCACCTATGTTGACGTAGGCGGTGCCTAACCGATCTCCTAATTCAGGAAGTGAGCATAGGGAATCGTATAAGCGGCGCCTAAGCCATTCCCTATATTGGCATAGACGGAGCCTAACCTATCGCCTATGTGAGGCAGTGAGGATAGGAAATGGAATAAACCACGCCAAACATTTCGCTTATGTTGATATAGGCGACGCCTAAGCCATCGCCTATGTTGACATAGGCGACGCCTAACCTATCGCCTATGTGAGGAAGTGAGCATAGGGAATGGTATAAGCGGGGCCTAACCTATCTCTTATGTTAATATAGGCGGCGCCTAAGCCATCACCTATGTTGACATAGGAGGCACCTAACCTATTGCCTAAGTGAGGCAGTGAGCATAGGAAATGGCATTAGCGGCGCCTAACCTATCTCCTATGTTGATATAGGCAGCGCCTAACCTATCACCTTTGTTGACATAGGCGGCGCCTAACCAATTTCCTAAGAGAGAATAGCCAATGGTATAAGCGGTGCCTAAGCTATCTCCTTTTTTGACATAGGCGGCTCCTAACCTATCGCCTATGTTATAGGCAATGGTATAAGCGGCGCCTAACCTATCACCTATGTAAATATAGGCGGCGCCTAAGCGATCGCCTATTTTGACATAGGCGGCGCCTAACCTATCACCTAACTAAGGCGGTGAGCATAGACAATGGTATAAGCGGAGCCTAACCTGTCGCCTATGTTGGTATAGGGGGCGCCTAATCCATCGACTATGTTGATATAGGCGTCACCTACTATATCGCCTAAATGAGGCAGTGAGCATAGGTACTGGTATAAGCGGCACCTAACCTATCGTCTATGTTGATATAGGCGACGCCTAATCCATCGACTATGTTGACATAGGCGGCACCTAATATATCGCCTAAGTGAGGCAGTGAGCATAGGCAATGGTATAAGTGGCCCCTAACCTATCACCTATGTTAATATAGGCGGCGCCTAATCCATCGACTATGTTGACATAGGTGGCACCTAACCTATCGCCTAAGTGAGGCAGTGAGAATAGGTAATGGTATTAGTGGAGCCTAACCTATCGGCTATGTTGATATAGGTGGAGCCTATGGCATCGCTTATGTTTACATAGACGGCGTCTAACCTATCGCCTAAGTGAGGCAGCGAGCATAGGCAATGGTATAAGCGGCACCTAACCTATCGCCTATGTACATATAGGTGGCGCCTATGCCATCGCCTATGTTGACATAGGTGGCGCCTAACCTATCGACTAAGTGAGCCAGTGAGCATAGGCAATGGTATAAGTGGCGCCTAACCTATCGTCTATGTTGATATAGGTGGCGCATCAGCCATCACCTATGTTGACAAAGGCTGCGCCTAACCTATCTCCTAAAGGAGCCAGTGAGCATAGTCAATGGTATATGCGGAGCCTAACCTATCGACTATATTGATATATGTGGCACCTAAGACATCACCTATGTTGACATAGGCGAAACATAACCTATCACCTATGTTGATATAGGTGGTGCCTATGGCATCTCTTATGTTTACATAGGCGGCGCCTAATCTATCGCCTAAATGAGGCAGCGAGTCTATGCAATGGTATAAGCGGTGCCTAACCTATTGCCTATAAAGAAATAATTGGTGCCTAGGCCATTTCCTATGTTTATATATGCGGCGCCTAACCTATCGCCTAATTAAGGCAGTAAGCATAGGCAATGGTATAAGCGACGCCTAACCTGTCGCCTATTTTGATATAGGCGGCGCCTAATCAATCGCATATGCTGACAAAGGTGGCACCTAACCTATCGCCTAAGTGAGGCAGTGAGCATAGGTAATGGTATAAGCAGCGCCCAACCTATCGCCTATGTTGATATAGGTGGTGCCTATGGCTTCGCCTATGTTTACAAAGGCGGCGAGAAACCTATCGCCTAAGTGAGGCAACAAGCATAAGAAATGCTATAAGAGGAGCCTAACCTATCTCCTATGTTGATATACGTGGCGCCTATGCCATCACCTATGTTTATATAGGCGGTTTCTAAGCTATCGCCTAAGTGAGGAAGTAAGCATAGGCAATGGAATATGCGACGCCTAACCTAACGCCTATCTTGATATAGGCGTCCACTAAGCCATCGCCTATGTTGACGAAGGCGATGCCTAACCTATCGCCTAATTGAGATAGTGATCATAGGCAATGGTATAAGCGGCGCCTAACCTATCGCCTTTGTTGATATAGGCGGCGCCTAAGCCATTGCCTATGTTGACATAAACGAATCCTAACCTATCACCTATGTTGATATAGGCGGTGACTAAGACATCGCCTATGTTGTCATAGGCAGCGCCTAACCAATCACCTAAGTGAGGGAGTGAGCATAGGCAAAGGTTTAAGCGGCGCCTAACCTATCGCCTATGTTGATATAGGCAGCACCATTTCCATTGCCTATATTGACATAGGTGGCGCCAAACCTATCGCCTAAGTGAGGCAGTGAGCATAGACAATGGTATAAGCGGCGCCTAGCCTATCACCTAAGTTGATTTAGGCGGCACCTAAGCCATCACCTAAGTTAGGCAGTGAGCATAGTCAATGGTATAAGAGGCGCCTAACCTATCGCCTATGTTTATATAGGCGGCGCCTAAGGGATCACCTATGTTGACATAGGCGGCGCCTAAACTATCCCCTAAGTGAGGCGGTGAGCATAGGCAATGGTATAAGCGGAGCCTAACCTGTCTCCTATGTTGAAATAGGCGGTGCCTAAGCCATTGTCTCTATTGACATAGACGGAGCCTAACCTATCACCTATGTGAGGCAGTGAGCATAGGAAATGGGATAAGCGGTGCCTAACCTATCGCCTATTTTGATACAGGCGAAGCCTAAGCCATCGCCTATGTTGACATAGGCGGCGCCTAACCTATCGCCTAATTGAAGCAGTGAGGATAGGCAATGGTATAAGCGGCGCCTAACCGATCCCCTATGTTTATATAAGCGGGTACATAGCCATCGCTAATATTCACATAGGCGGTGCCTAACCTATCGCCTAATTTAGGCAGTGAACATAGACAATGGTATAAGTGGCGCCTAACCTATCACCTATGTTGATATAGGCGACACCTAAGCCATCGCCTAAGTGAGACAGTGAGTATAGGCAATGGTAAAAGATGTGCCTAACCTATCGCCTATGTTGATATAGGCGGTGCCTAAGAGATCGCCTATGTTGACATAGGTGGCGCCTAACCTATCGCCTAAGTGAGGCGGTGAGCATAGGCAAAGGTATAAGCGGCGCCTAACCTGTCTCCTATGTTAATATAGGCGGTGCCTAATCCATTTTATATGTTGACATATGTGGAACCTAACCTATATAGCCGGCGCCTAACCTAGCGCCTTAGTGAGGCAGTGAGCATAGCTAATGGTATAAGCGACGCCTAACCTATCGCCAATGTTGATATACGTGGCACCTATGGCATCGCTTATGCTTACATAGGCGGCGCCTAACCTATCTCCTAAGTAAGGCAGCAAGCATAGGCAATGGAATAAGCGGCGCCTAACCTATCGCCTATGTTGATATACGTGGTGCCTAATCCATCGCCTATGTTGACGTATGCGTTGCCTAACCTATCGCCAAATTAAGGCAGTGAGCATTGGCAATGGTATAAGCGGCGCCTAACCTATCTCCTATGTTGATATAGACGGAGCCTAATCCATCACCTATGTTGACATAGGCGGCACCTAACCTATCGCCTAAGTAAGGCAGTGAGCATAGGTAATGGTATAAGCGGCTCCTAACCTATCGCCTATGTTGATATAGGTGGCGCCTAAGGCATCTCCAATGTTTACATAGGAGGCGCCTAACCTATAGCCTTAGTGAGGCAGCAAGCATAGGAAATGGTATAAGCGGCGCCTAACCTAAATCCTATGTTGATATATGTGGCACCTAAGCGATCGCCTATGTTGAAATAGGCGGCGCCTAACCTACTCCTAACTGAGGCGGTGAGCATAGGAAATGGTATAATCGGCACCTAACTTGTCCCCTATGTCGATATAGGCGGCTCCTAATCCATCGACTATGTTGACATAGGTGGCACCTAACCTATCGCCTAAGTGAGGAAGTGAGAATAGGTAATGGTATTAGTGGAGCCTAACCTATCGCCTATGTTGATATAGGTGGAGCCTATGGCATCGCTTATGTTTACATAGACGGCGTCTAACCTATCGCCTAAGTGAGGCAGCGAGCATAGGCAATGGTATAAGCGGCACCTAACCTATCGCCTATGTACATATAGGTGGCGCCTATGCCATCACCTATGTTAACATAGGTGGCGCCTAACCTATCGACTAAGTGAGCCAGTGAGCATAGGCAATGGTATAAGTGGCGCCTAACATATCGTCTATGTTGATATAGGTGGTGCATCAGCCATCACCTATGTTGACAAAGGCTGCGACTAACCTATCTCCTAAAGGAGCCAGTGAGCATAGTCAATGGTATTAGCGGAGCCTAACCTATCGACTATATTGATATATGTGGCACCTAAGCCATCACCTATGTTGACATAGGCGAAACATAACCTATCACCTATGTTGATATAGGTGGTGCCTATGGCATCTCTTATGTTTACATAGGCGGCGCCTAATCTATCGCCTAAATGAGGCAGCGAGTCTATGCAATGGTATAAGCGGTGCCTAACCTATTGCCTATATTGACATACTTGGTGCCTAGGCCATTTCCTATGTTTATATATGCAGCGCCTAACCTATCGCCTAATTAAGGCAGTAAGCATAGGCAATGGTATAAGCGACGCCTAACCTGTCGCCTATTCTGATATAGGCGACACCTAATCAATTGCATATGCTGACAAAGGTGGCACCTAACCTATCGCCTAAGTGAGGCAGTGAGCATAGGTAATGGTATAAGTAGCGCCCAACCTATCGCCTATGTTGATATAGGTGGCGCCTATGGCTTCGCCTATGTTTACAAAGGCGGCGCGAAACCTATCGCCTAAGTGAGGCAGCAAGCATAAGAAATGATATAAGAGGAGCCTAACCTATCACCTATGTTGATATACTTGGCGCCTATGCCATCACCTATGTTTATATAGGCGGTGTCTAACCAATCGCCTAAGTGAGGAAGTAAGCATAGGCAATGGAATATGCGGCGCCTAACCTAACGCCTATCTTGATATAGGCGTCCACTAAGCCATCGCCTATGATGACGAAGGCGGTGCCTAACCTATCGCCTAATTGAGGCAGTGATCGTAGGCAATGGTATAAGCAGCGCCTAACCTATCGCCTTTGTTGATATAGGCGGCGCCTAAGCCATTGCCTATGTTGACATAAACGAATCCTAACCTATCACCTATGTTGATATAGGCGGCGACTAAGACATCGCTTATGTTGTCATAGGCGGCGCCTAACCAATCGCCTAAGTGAGGCAGTGAGCATTGGCAAAGGTTTAAGCGGCGCCTAACCTATCGCCTATGTTGATATAGGCAGCACCATTTCCATTGCCTATATTGACATAGGTGGCGCCAAACCTATCGCCTAAGTGAGGCAGTGAGAATAGGTAATGGTATTAGTGGAGCCTAACCTATCGGCTATGTTGATATAGGTGGAGCCTATGGCATCGCTTATGTTTACATAGACGGCGTCTAACCTATTGCCTAAGTGAGGCAGCGAGCATAGGCAATGGTATAAGCGGCACCTAACCTATCGCCTATGTACATATAGGTGGCGCCTATGCCATCGCCTATGTTGACATAGGTGGCGCCTAACCTATCGACTAAGTGAGCCAGTGAGCATAGGCAATGGTATAAGTGGCGCCTAACCTATCGTCTATGTTGATATAGGTGGCGCATCAGCCATCACCTATGTTGACAAAGGCTGCGCCTAACCTATCTCCTAAAGGAGCCAGTGAGCATAGTCAATGGTATATGCGGAGCCTAACCTATCGACTATATTGATATATGTGGCACCTAAGACATCACCTATGTTGACATCGGCGAAACATAACCTATCACCTATGTTGATATAGGTGGTGCCTATGGCATCTCTTATGTTTACATAGGCGGCGCCTAATCTATCGCCTAAATGAGGCAGCGAGTCTATGCAATGGTATAAGCGGTGCCTAACCTAATGCCTATAAAGACATAATTGGTGCCTAGGCCATTTCCTATGTTTATATATGCGGCGCCTAACCTATCGCCTAATTAAGGCAGTAAGCATAGGCAATGGTATAAGCGACGCCTAACCTGTCGCCTATTTTGATATAGGCGGCGCCTAATCAATCGCATATGCTGACAAAGGTGGCACCTAACCTATCGCCTAAGTGAGGCAGTGAGCATAGGTAATGGTATAAGAAGCGCCCAACCTATCGCCTATGTTGATATAGGTGGTGCCTATGGCTTCGCCTATGTTTACAAAGGCGGCGCGAAACCTATCGCCTAAGTGAGGCAGCAAGCATAAGAAATGCTATAAGAGGAGCCTAACCTATCTCCTATGTTGATATACGTGGCGCCTATGCCATCACCTATGTTTATATAGGCGGTTTCTAAGCTATCGCCTAAGTGAGGAAATAAGCATAGGCAATGGAATATGCGACGCCTAACCTAACGCCTATCTTGATATAGGCGTCCACTAAGCCATCGCCTATGTTGACGAAGGCGATGCCTAACCTATCGCCTAATTGAGGCAGTGATCATAGGCAATGGTATAAGCGGCGCCTAACCTATCGCCTTTGTTGATATAGGCGGCGCCTAAGCCATTGCCTATGTTGACATAAACGAATCCTAACCTATCACCTATGTTGATATAGGCGGCGACTAAGACATCGCCTATGTTGTCATAGGCAGCGCCTAACCAATCGCCTAAGTGAGGGAGTGAGCATAGGCAAAGGTTTAAGCGGCGCCTAACCTATCGCCTATGTTGATATAGGCAGCACCATTTACATTGCCTATATTGACATAGGTGGCGCGAAACCTATCGCCTAAGTGAGGCAGTGAGCATAGACAATTGTATAAGAGGCGCCTAACCTATCGCCTATGTTGATATAGGCGGCGCCTAAGGGATCGCCTATGTTGACATAGGCGGCGCCTAAACTATCCCCTAAGTGAGGCGGTGAGCATAGGCAATGGTATAAGCGGCGCCTAACCTGTCTCCTATGTTGAAATAGGCGGTGCCTAAGCCATTGTCTCTATTGACATAGACGGAGCCTAACCTATCACCTATATGAGGCAGTGAGCATAGGAAATGGGATAAGCGGTGCCTAACCTATCGCCTATTTTGATACAGGCGAAGCCTAAGCCATCGCCTATGTTGACATAGGCGGCGCCTAACCTATCGCCTAATTGAAGCAGTGAGGATAGGCAATGGTATAAGCGGCGCCTAACCGATCCCCTATGTTTATATAAGCGGGTACATAGCCATCGCTAATATTCACATAGGCGGTGCCTAACCTATCGCCTAATTTAGGCAGTGAGCATAGACAATGGTATAAGTGGCGCCTAACCTATCACCTATGTTGATATAGGCGACACCTAAGCCATCGCCTAAGTGAGACAGTGAGTATAGGCAATGGTATAAGATGTGCCTAACCTATCGCCTATGTTGATATAGGCGGTGCCTAAGAGATCGCCTATGTTGACATAGGTGGCGCCTAACCTATCGCCTAAGTGAGGCGGTGAGCATAGGCAAAGGTATAAGCGGTGCCTAACCTGTCTCCTATGTTAATATAGGCGGTGCCTAATCCATTTCATATATTGACATATGTGGAACCTAACCTGTATAGCCGGCGCCTAACCTTGGCCTTAGTGAGGCAGTGAGCATAGGTAATGGTATAAGCGACGCCTAACCTATCGCCAATGTTGATATACGTGGCGCCTATGGCATCGCTTATGCTTACATAGGCGGCGCCTAACCTATCTCCTACGTAAGGCAGCAAGCATAGGCAATGGAATAAGTGGCGCCTAACCTATCGCCTATGTTGATATACGTGGTGCCTAAGCCATCGCCTATGTTGACGTATGCGTTGCCTAACCTATCTCCAAATTAAGGCAGTGAGCATTGGCAATGGTATAAGCGGCGCCTAACCTATCTCCTATGTTGATATAGACGGAGCCTAATCCATCACCTATGTTGACATAGGCGGCACCTAACCTATCGCCTAAGTAAGGCAATGAGCATAGGTAATGGTATAAGCGGCGCCTAACCTATCGCCTATGTTGATATAGGCGGCGCCTAAGGGATCGCCTATGTTGACATAGGCGGCGCCTAAACTATCCCCTAAGTGAGGCGGTGAGCATAGGCAATGGTATAAGCGGCGCCTAACCTGTCTCCTATGTTGAAATAGGCGGTGCCTAAGCCATTGTCTCTATTGACATAGACGGAGCCTAACCTATCACCTATATGAGGCAGTGAGCATAGGAAATGGGATAAGCGGTGCCTAACCTATCGCCTATTTTGATACAGGCGAAGCCTAAGCCATCGCCTATGTTGACATAGGCGGCGCCTAACCTATCGCCTAATTGAAGCAGTGAGGATAGGCAATGGTATAAGCGGCGCCTAACCGATCCCCTATGTTTATATAAGCGGGTACATAGCCATCGCTAATATTCACATAGGCGGTGCCTAACCTATCGCCTAATTTAGGCAGTGAGCATAGACAATGGTATAAGTGGCGCCTAACCTATCACCTATGTTGATATAGGCGACACCTAAGCCATCGCCTAAGTGAGACAGTGAGTATAGGCAATGGTATAAGATGTGCCTAACCTATCGCCTATGTTGATATAGGCGGTGCCTAAGACATCGCCTATGTTGACATAGGTGGCGCCTAACCTATCGCCTAAGTGAGGCGGTGAGCATAGGCAAAGGTATAAGCGGCGCCTAACCTGTCTCCTATGTTAATATAGGCGGTGCCTAATCCATTTCATATGTTGACATATGTGGAACCTAACCTGTATAGCCGGCGCCTAACCTAGGCCTTAGTGAGGCAGTGAGCATAGGTAATGGTATAAGCGACGCCTAACCTATCGCCAATGTTGATATACGTGGCGCCTATGGCATCGCTTATGCTTACATAGGCGGCGCCTAACCTATCTCCTAAGTAAGGCAGCAAGCATAGGCAATGGAATAAGCGGCGCCTAACCTATCGCCTATGTTGATATACGTGGTGCCTAAGCCATCGCCTATGTTGACGTATGCGTTGCCTAACCTATCTCCAAATTAAGGCAGTGAGCATTGGCAATGGTATAAGCGGCGCCTAACCTATCTCCTATGTTGACATAGACGGAGCCTAATCCATCACCTATGTTGACATAGGCGGCACCTAACCTATCGCCTAAGTAAGGCAGTGAGCATAGGTAATGGTATAAGCGGCGCCTAACCTATCGCCTATGTTGATATAGGTGGCGCCTAAGGCATCTCCAATGTTTACATAGGAGACGCCTAACCTATAGCCTTAGTGAGGCAGCAAGCATAGGAAATGGTATAAGCGGCGCCTAACCTATCGCCTATGTTGATATATGTGGCACCTAAGCGATCGCCTATGTTGAAATAGGCGGCGCCTAACCTACTCCTAACTGAGGCGGTGAGCATAGGAAATGGTATAATCGGCACCTAACTTGTCCCCTATGTCGATATAGGCGGCACCTAATCCATCGACTATGTTGACATAGGTGGCACCTAACCTATCGCCTAAGTGAGGAAGTGAGAATAGGTAATGGTATTAGTGGAGCCTAACCTATCGCCTATGTTGATGTAGGTGGAGCCTATGGCATCGCTTATGTTTATATAGACGGCGTCTAACCTATCGCCTAAGTGAGGCAGCGAGCATAGGCAATGGTATAAGCGGCACCTAACCTATCGCCTATGTACATATAGGTGGCGCCTATGCCATCACCTATGTTGACATAGGTGGCGCCTAACCTATCGACTAAGTGAGCCAGTGAGCATAGGCAATGGTATAAGTGGCGCCTAACATATCGTCTATGTTGATATAGGTGGCGCATCAGCCATCACCTATGTTGACAAAGGCTGCGACTAACCTATCTCCTAAAGGAGCCAGTGAGCATAGTCAATGGTATTAGCGGAGCCTAACCTATCGACTATATTGATATATGTGGCACCTAAGCCATCACCTATGTTGACATAGGCGAAACATAACCTATCACCTATGTTGATATAGGTGGTGCCTATGGCATCTCTTATGTTTACATAGGCGGCGCCTAATCTATCGCCTAAATGAGGCAGCGAGTCTATGCAATGGTATAAGCGGTGCCTAACCTATTGCCTATATTGACATACTTGGTGCCTAGGCTATTTCCTATGTTTATATATGCAGCGCCTAACCTATCGCCTAATTAAGGCAGTAAGCATAGGCAATGGTATAAGCGACGCCTAACCTGTCGCCTATTTTGATATAGGCGGCACCTAATCAATTGCATATGCTGACAAAGGTGGCACCTAACCTATCGCCTAAGTGAGGCAGTGAGCATAGGTAATGGTATAAGTAGCGCCCAACCTATCGCCTATGTTGATATAGGTGGCGCCTATGGCTTCGCTTATGTTTACAAAGGCGGCGCGAAACCTATCGCCTAAGTGAGGCAGCAAGCATAAGAAATGCTATAAGAGGAGCCTAACCTATCACCTATGTTGATATACTTGGCGCCTATGCCATCACCTATGTTTATATAGGCGGTGTCTAACCTATCGCCTAAGTGAGGAAGTAAGCATAGGCAATGGAATATGCGGCGCCTAACCTAACGCCTATCTTGATATAGGCGTCCACTAAGCCATCGCCTATGATGACGAAGGCGGTGCCTAACCTATCGCCTAATTGAGGCAGTGATCGTAGGCAATGGTATAAGCGGCGCCTAACCTATCGCCTTTGTTGATATAGGCGGCGCCTAAGCCATTGCCTATGTTGACATAAACGAATCCTAACCTATCACCTATGTTGATATAGGCGGCGACTAAGACATCGCTTATGTTGTCATAGGCGGCGCCTAACCAATCGCCTAAGTGAGGCAGTGAGCATTGGCAAAGGTTTAAGCGGCGCCTAACCTATCGCCTATGTTGATATAGGCAGCACCATTTCCATTGCCTATATTGACATAGGTGGCGCCAAACCTATCGCCTAAGTGAGGCAGTGAGCATAGACAATGGTATAAGCGGCGCCTAACCTATCACCTAAGTTGATATAGGCGGCACCTAAGCCATCGCCTAAGTTAGGCAGTGAGCATAGTCAATGGTATAAGAGGCGCCTAACCTACCGCCTATGTTGATATAGGCGGCGCCTAAGCGATCGCCTATGTTGACATAGGCGGCGCCTAAACTATCCCCTAAGTGAGGCGGTGAGCATAGGCAATGGTATAATCGGCGCCTAACCTGTCTCCTATGTTGATATAGGCGGTGCCTAAGCCATTGCCTCTATTGACATAGACGGAGCCTAACCTATCGCCTATGTGAGGCAGTGAGCATAGGAAATGGCATAAGCGGCGCCTAACCTATCGCCTATTTTTATATAGGCGAAGCCTAAGCCATCGCCTATGTTGACATAAGCGGCGCCTAACCTATCGCCTATTTTTATATAGGCGAAGCCTAAGCCATCGCCTATGTTGACATAGGCGGCGCCTAACCTATCGCCTAATTGAAGCAGTGAGGATAGGCAATGGTATAAGCGGCGCCTAACCGATCGTCTATGTTGATATAAGTGGGTACATAGCCATCGCTAATATTCACATAGGCGGTGCCTAAACTATCGCCTAATTTAGGCAGTGAGCATAGATAATGGTATAAGTGGCGCCTAACCTATCACCTATGTTGATATAGGCGACACCGCCTAAGTGAGACAGTGAGTATAGGCAATGGTATAACATGTGCCTAACCTATCGCCTATGTTGATATAGGCGGTGCCTAAGAGATCGCCTATGTTGACATAGGCAGCGCCTAACCTATCGACTAAGTGAGGCGGTGAGCATAAGAAAAGGTATAAGCGGCACCTAACCTATCTCCTATGTTGATATAGGCGGCGCCTAATCCATCTCATATGTTGACATATGTGGCACCTAACCTATATAGCGGCACCTAACCTAGCGCCTGAGTGAGGCAGTGAGCATAGGTAATGTTATAAGCGACGCCTAACCCATCGCCAATGTTGTTATAAGTGGCGCCTATGGCATCGCCTATGTTTACATAGGCTGCGCCTAACCAATCTCCTAAGTAAGTCAGCAAGCATAGGCAATGGTATAAGCGGCGCCTAACCTATCGCCTATGTTGATATACGTGGTGCCTAAGCCATAGCCTATGTGAGGCAGTGAGCATAGGAAATGGTATAAGCCACGCCTAACCTTTCGCTTATGTTGATATAGGCGACGCCTAAGCCATCGCCTATGTTGACATAGGCGACGCCTAACCTATCGCCTAAGTGAGGAAGTGAGCATAGGCAATGGTATAAGCGGGGCCTAACCTATCTCTTATGTTGATATAGGCGGCGCCTAAGCCATCACCTATGTTGACATAGGAGGCACCTAACCTATTGCCTAAGTGAGGCAGTGAGCATAGGAAATGGTATTAGCGGCGCCTAACCTATCGCCTATGTTGATATAGGCAGCGCCTAACCTATCACCTTTGTTGACATAGGCGCCGCCTAACCAATTGCCTAAGAAATAATAGGCAATGGTATAAGCGGTGCCTAAGCTATCTCCTTTTTTGACATAGGCGGCGCCTAACCTATGCCCTAAGTGAGGCAGTGAGCATAGGCAATGGTATAAGCGTCGCCTAACCTATCACCTTTGTTAATATAGGCGGCGCCTAAGCGATCGCCAATTTTGACATAGGCGGCGCCTAACCTATCACCTAAGTGAGGCGGTGAGCGTAGACAATGGTAAAAGCGGAGCCTTATCTGTCGCCTATGTTGGTATAGGGGGCCCCTAAACCATCGACTATGTTGACATAGGCGTCACCTAATATATCACTTAAATGAGGCAGTGAGCATAGGTACTGGTATAAGCGGCACGTAACCTATCGTCTATGTTGATATAGGCGACGCCTAAACTATCGACTATGTTGACATAGGCGGCATCTAATATATCGCCTAAGTGAGGCAGTGAGCATAGGCAATGGTATAAGCGGACCCTAACCTATCGCCTATGTTGATATAGGCGGCGCCTAAGCCATCGCCTATGTTGACGTATGCGGTGCCTAACCTATCGCCTCTGTTGACGTATGCGGTGCCTAACGTATGCGGCGCCTAACCTATCTCTTATGTTGATATAGGCGGAGCCTAATCCATCGCCTATGTTGACATAGGCAGCACCTAACCTATCGCCTAAGTAAGGCAGTGAGCATAGGTAATGGTATAAGCGGCGCCTAACCTATCGCCTATGTTGATAAAGGTGGCGCCTCTGGCTTCTCCTATGTTTTCATAGGAGGCGCCTAACCTATCGCCTTAGTGAGGCAGCAAGCATAGGAAATGGTATAAGCGGCGCCTAACCTATCGCCTATGTTGATATATGTGGCACCTAAGCGATCGCCTATGTTGACATAGGCGGCGCCTAACCTACTCCTAACTGAGGCGGTGAGCATAGGAAATGGTATAAACGGCACCTAACTTGTTGCCTATGTCGATATAGGCGGCACCTAATCCATCGACTATGTTGACATAGGTGGCACCTAACCTATCGCCTAAGTGAGGCAGTGAGAATAGGTAATGGTATTAGTGGAGCCTAACCTATCGCCTATGTTGATATAAGTGGAGCCTATGGCATCTCTTATGTTTACATAGACGGCGTCTAACCTATCGCCTAAGTGAGGCAGCGAGCATAGGCAATGGTATAAGCGGCACTTAACCTATCACCTATATACATATAGGTGGCGCCTATGCCATCGCCTATGTTGACATAGGTGGCGCCTAACCTATCGACTAAGTTAGAGAGTGAGCATAGGCAATGGTATATGGGGCGCCTAACCTATCGCCTATGTTGATATAGGTGGCGCATCAGCCATCACCTATATTGACAAAGGCTGCACCGAACCTATCTCCAAATGGAGCCAGTGAGCATAGGCAATGGTTTAAGCGGAGCCTAACCTATCACCTATATTGATATATGTGGCGCCTAAGCCATAACTTATGTTGACATAGGCGAAACATAACCTATCACCTATGTTTATATAGGTGGTGCCTATGGCATCTCTTATGTTTACATAGGCGGTGCCTAATCTATCGCCTAAGTGAGGCAGCGAGCCTATGCAATGGAATAAGCGGTGCCTAACCTATTGCCTATATTGACATACTTGGTGCCTAGGCCATTTCCTATGTTTATATATGCGGCGCCTAACCTATCGCCTAATTAAGGCAGTAAGCATAGGCAATGGTATAAGCGACGCCTAACCTGTCGCCTATTTTGATATAGGCGGCGCCTAATCAATCGCATATGCTGACAAAGGTGGAACCTAACCTATCACCTAAGTGAGAAAGTGAGCATAGGTAATGGTATAAGCAGCTCCCAACCTATCGCCTATGTTCATATAGGTGGCGCCTATGGCTTCGCCTATGTTTACAAAGGCGGCGCGAAACCTATCGCCTAAGTGAGGCAACAAGCATAAGAAATGCTATAAGAGGAGCCTAACCTATCGCCTATGTTGATATACGTGGCGCCTATGCCATCACCTATGTTTATATAGGCGACAGCTAACCTATCGCCTAAGTGAGGAATTAAGCATAGGCAATAGAATATGCGGCGCCTAACCTAACGCCTATCTTAATATAGGCGTCACCTAAGCCATCTCCTATGTTGACGAAGGCGGTGCCTAACCTATCTCCTATGTTGATATTGGCGGCGCCTAAGCCATCACCTATATTGACGTAGGCGGTGCCTAACCGATCTCCTAATTCAGGAAGTGAGCATAGGGAATCGTATAAGCGGCGCGTAAGCCATTCCCTATATTGGCATAGACGGAGCCTAACCTATCGCCTATGTAAGGCAGTGAGCATAGGAAATGGAATAAGCCACGCCTAACCTTTCGCTTATGTTGATATAGGCGACGCCTAAGCCATCGCCTATGTTGACATAGGCGACGCCTAACCTATCGCCTAAGTGAGGAAGTGAGCATAGGGAATGGTATAAGCGGGGCCTAACCTATCTCTTATGTTGAAATAGGCGGCGCCTAAGCCATCACCTATGTTGACATAGGAGGCACCTAACCTATTGCCTAAGTGAGGCAGTGAGCATAGTAAATGGTATTAGCGGCGCCAAACCTATCTCCTATGTTGATATAGGCAGCGCCTAACCTATCACCTTTGTTGACATAGGCGGCGCCTAACCAATTTCCTAAGAGAGAATAGGCAATGGTATAAGCGGTTCCTAAGCTATCTCCTTTTTTGACATAGGCGGCGCCTAATATATGCCCTAAGTGAGGCAGTGAGCATAGGCAATGGTATAAGCGGCGCCTAACCTATCACCTATGTTAATAAAGGTGGCGCCTAAGAGATCGCCTATTTTGAGATAGGCGGCGCCTAACCTATTGCCTAAGTGAGGCGGTGAGCATAGACAATGGTATAAGAAGAGCCTAACCTGTCGCCTATGTTGGTATAGTTGGCGCCTAATCCATCGACTATGTTGACATAGGCGTCATCTACTATATCGCCTAAATGAGGGAGTGAGCATAGGTACTGGTATAAGCGGCACCTAACCTATCGTCTATGTTGATATAGGCGACTCCTAATCCATCGACTATGTTGACATAGGCGGCACCTAATATATCGCCTAAGTGAGGCAGTGAGCATAGGCAATGGTATAAGCGGCCCCGAACCTATCACCTATGTTAATATAGGCGGCGTCTAAGCCATCGCCTATGATGACGTATGCGGTGCCTAACCTATCGCCAAATTAAGGCAGTGAGCATTGGCAATGGTATAAGCGGCGCCTAACCTATCTCCTATGTTGATATAGGCGGAGCCTAATCCATTGCCTATGTTGACATAGGCGGCACCTAACCTATCGCCTAAGTAAGGCAGTGAGCATAGGTAATGGAATAAGGGGCGCCTAACCTATCGCCTATGTTGATAAAGGTGGCGCCTATGGCATCTCCTATGTTTACATAGGAGGCGCCTAACCTATCGCCTTAGTGAGGTAGCAAGCATTGGAAATGGTATAAGCGGCGCCTAACCTATCGCCTATGTTGATATATGTGGCACCTAAGCGATCGCCTATGATGAAATAGGCGGCGCCTAACCTACTCCTAACTGAGGTGGTGAGCATAGAAAATGGTATAAACGGCACCTAACTTGTATCCTATGTCGATATAGGCGGCACCTAATCCATCGACTATGTTGACATAGGTGGCACCTAACCTATCGCCTAAGTGAGGCAGTGAGAATAGGTAATGGTATTAGTGGAGCCTAACCTATCGCCTATGTTGATATAAGTTGAGCCTATGGCATCTCTTATGTTTACATAGACGGCGTCTAACCTATCGCCTAAGTGAGGTAGCGAGCATAGGCAATGGTATAAGCGGCACTTAACCTATCACCTATATACATATAGGTGGCGCCTATGCCATCGCCTATGTTGACATAGGTGGCGCTTAACCTATCGACTAAGTGAGAGAGTGAGCATAGGCAATGGTATAAGGGGCGCCTAACCTATCGCCTATGTTGATATAGGTGGCGCATCAGCCATCACCTATATTGACAAAGGCTGCACCTAACCTATCTCCAAATGGAGCCAGTGAGCATAGGCAATGGTATAAGCGGAGCCTAACCTATCACTTATATTGATATATGTGGCGCCTAAGCCATAACTTATGTTGACATAGGCGAAACATAACCTATCACCTATGTTGATATAGGTGGTGCCTATGGCATCTCTTATGTTTACATAGGCGGTGCCTAATCTATCGCCTAAGTGAGGCAGCGAGCCTATGCAATGGAATAAGCGGTGCCTAACCTATTGCCTATATTGACATACTTGGTGCCTAGGCCATTTCCTATGTTTATATATGCGGCGCCTTACCTATCGCCTAATTAAGGCAGTAAGCATAGGCAATAGTATAAGCGACGCCTAACCTGTCGCCTATTTTGATATAGGCGGCACCTAATCAATCGCATATGCTGACAAAGGTGGAACCTAACCTATCACCTAAGTGAGGAAGTGAGCATAGGTAATGGTATAAGCAGCTCCCAACCTATCGCCTATGTTCATATAGGTGGCGCCTATGGCTTCGCCTATGTTTACAAAGGCGGCGCGAAACCTATCGCCTAAGTGAGGCAGCAAGCATAAGAAATGCTATAAGAGGAGCCTAACCTATCGCCTATGTTGATATACGTGGTGCCTATGCCATCACCTATGTTTATATAGGCGGCAGCTAACCTATCGCCTAAGTGAGGAAGTAAGCATAGGCAATAGAATATGCGGCGCCTAACCTAACGCCTATCTTAATATAGGCGTCACCTAAGCCATCTCCTATGTTGACGAAGGCGGTGCCTAACCTATCTCCTATGTTGATATTGGCGGCGCCTAAGCCATCACCTATGTTGACGTAGGCGGTGCCTAACCGATCTCCTAATTCAGGAAGTGAGCATAGGGAATCGTATAAGCGGCGCCTAAGCCATTCCCTATATTGGCATAGACGGAGCCTAACCTATCGCCTATGTAAGGCAGTGAGCATAGGAAATGGAATAAGCCACGCCTAACCTTTCGCTTATGTTGATATAGGTGACGCCTAAGCCATCGCCTATGTTGACATAGGCGACGCCTAACCTATCGCCTAAGTGAGGAAGTGAGCATAGGGAATGGTATAAGCGGGGCCTAACCTATCTCTTATGTTGATATAGGCGGCACCTAAGCCATCACCTATGTTTACATAGGAGGCACCTAACCTATTGCCTAAGTGAGGCAGTGAGCATAGGAAATGGTATTAGCGGCGCCAAACCTATCTCCTATGTTGATATAGGCAGCGCCTAACCTATCACCTTTGTTGACATAGGCGACGCCTAACCAATTTCCTAAGAGAGAATAGGCAATGGTATAAGCGGTGCCTAAGCTATCTCCTTTTTTGACATAGGCGGCGCCTAATATATGCCCTAAGTGAGGCAGTGAGCATAGGCAATGGTATAAGCGGCGCCTAACCTATCACCTATGTTAATATAGGCGGCGCCTAAGAGATCGCCTATTTTGAGATAGGCGGCGCCTAACCTATTGCCTAAGTGAGGCGGTGAGCATAGACAATGGTATAAGCAGAGCCTAACCTGTCGCCTACGTTGGTATAGTTGGCGCCTAATCCATTGACTATGTTGACATAGGCGTCATCTACTATATCACCTAAATGAGGCAGTAAGCATAGGTACTGGTATAAGCGGCACCTAACCTATCGTCTATGTTGATATAGGCGACTCCTAATCCATCGACTATGTTGACATAGGCGGCACCTAATATATCGCCTAAGTGAGTCAGTGAGCATAGGCAATGGTATAAGCGGCCCCGAACCTATCACCTATGTTAATATAGGCGGCGCCAAAGCCATCGCCTATGATGACATATGCGGTGCCTAACCTATCGCCAAATTAAGGCAGTGAGCATTGGCAATGGTATCAGCGACGCCTAACCTATCTCCTATGTTGATATAGGCGGAGCCTAATCCATTGCCTATGTTGACATAGGCGGCACCTAACCTATCGCCTAAGTAAGGCAGTGAGCATAGGTAATGGAATAAGGGGCGCCTAACCTATCGCCTATGTTGATAAAGGTGGCGCCTATGGCATCTCCTATGTTTACATAGGAGGCGCCTAACCTATCGCCTTAGTGAGGCAGCAAGCATTGGAAATGGTATAAGCGGCGCCTAACCAATCGCCTATGTTGATATATGTGGCACCTAAGCGATCGCCTATGATGAAATAGGCGGCGCCTAACCTACTCCTAACTGAGGTGGTGAGCATAGAAAATGGTATAAACGGAACCTAACTTGTCGCCTATGTCGATATAGGCGGCACCTAATCTATCGACTATGTTGACATAGGTGGCGCCTAACCTATCGCCTAAGTGAGGCAGTGAGAATAGGTAATGGTATTAGTGGAGCCTAACCTATCGGCTATGTTGATATAGGTGGAGCCTATGGCATCGCTTATGTTTACATAGACGGCGTCTAACCTATCGCCTAAGTGAGGCAGCGAGCATAGGCAATGGTATAAGCGGCACCTAACCTATCGCCTATGTACATATAGGTGGCGCCTATGCCATCGCCTATGTTGACATAGGTGGTGCCTAACCTATCGACTAAGTGAGCCAGTGAGCATAGGCAATGGTATAAGTGGCGCCTAACCTATCGTCTATGTTGATATAGGTGGCGCATCAACCATCACCTATGTTGACAAAGGCTGCGCCTAACCTATCTCCTAAAGGAGCCAGTGAGCATAGTCAATGGTATAAGCGGAGCCTAACCTATCGACTATATTGATATATGTGGAACCTAAGCCATCACCTATGTTGACATAGGCGAAACATAACCTATCACCTATGTTGATATAGGTGGTGCCTATGGCATCTCTTATGTTTACATAGGCGGCGCCTAATCTATCGCCTAAATGAGGCAGCGAGTCTATGCAATGGTATAAGCGGTGCCTAACCTATTGCCTATATTGACATACTTGGTGCCTAGGCCATTTCCTATGTTTATATGTGCGGCGCCTAACCTATCGCCTAATTAAGGCAGTAAGCATAGGCAATGGTATAAGCGACGCCTAACCTGTCGCCTATTTTGATATAGGCGGCTCCTAATCAATCGCATATGCTGACAAAGGTGGCACTTAACCTATCGCCTAAGTGAGGCAGTGAGCATAGGTAATGGTATTAGCAGCGCCCAACCTATCGCCTATGTTGATATAGGTGGCGCCTATGGCTTCGCCTATGTTTACAAAGGCGGCGCGAAACGTATCGCCTAAGTGAGGCAGCAAGCATAAGAAATGCTATAAGAGGAGCCTAACCTATCTCCTATGTTGATATACGTGGCGCCTATGCCATCACCTATGTTTATATAGGCGGTGTCTAACCTATCGCCTAAGTGAGGAAGTAAGCATAGGCAATGGAATATGCGGCGCCTAACCTAACGCCTATCTTGACATAGGCGTCCAGTAAGCCATCGCCTATGTTGACGAAGGCGGTGCCTAACCTATCGCCTAATTGAGGTAGTGATCATAGGCAATGGTATAAGCGGCGCCTAACCTATCGCCTTTGTTGATATAGGCGGCGCCTAAGCCATTGCCTATGTTGACATAAACGAATCCTAACCTATCACCTATGTTGATATAGGCGGCGACTAAGACATCGCCTATGTTGTCATAGGCGGCGCCTAACCAATCGCCTAAGTGAGGCAGTGAGCATAGGCAAAGGTTTAAGCGGCGCCTAACCTATCGCCTATGTTGACATAGGCAGCACCATTTCCATTGCCTATATTGACATATGTGGCGCCAAACCTATCGCCTAAGTGAGGCAGTGAGCATAGACAATGGTATAAGCGACGCCTAACCTATCACCTAAGTTGATATAGGCGGCACCTAATCCATCGCCTAAGTTAGGCAGTGAGCATAGTCAATGGTATAAGAGGCGCCTAACCTATCGCCTATGTTGATATAGGCGGCGCCTAAGCGATCGCCTATGTTGACATAGGCGGCGCCTAAACTATCCCCTAAGTGAGGCGGTGGGCATAGGCAATGGTATAAGCGGCGCCTAACCTGTCTCCTATGTTGATATAGGCGGTGCCTAAGCCATTGCCTCTATTGACATAGACGGAGCCTAACCTATCGCCTATGTGAGGCAGTCAGCATAGGAAATGGGATAAGCGGCGCCTAACCTATCGCCTATTTTAATACAGGCGAAGCCTAAGCCATCGCCTATGTTGACATAGGCGGCACCTAACCTATCGCCTAATTGAAACAGTGAGGATAGGCAATGGTATAAGCGGCGCCTAACTGATCGCCTATGTTGATATAAGCGGGTACATAGCCATCGCTAATATTCACATAAGTGGTGCCTAACCTATCGCCTAATTTAGGCAGTGAGCATAGACAATGGTATAAGTGGCACCTAACCTATCACCTATGTTGATATAGGCGACACCTATGCCATCGCCTAAGTGAGACAGTGAGTATAGGCAATGGTATAAGATGTGCCTAACATATCGCCTATGTTGATATAGGCGGTGCCTAAGAGATCGCCTATGTTGACATAGGTGGCACCTAACCTATCGCCTAAGTGAGGCGGTGAGCATAGGCAATGGTATAAGCGGCGCCTAACCTGTCTCCTCTGATAATATAGGCGGTGCCTAATCCATTTCATATGTTGACATATGTGGAACCTATCCTATATAGCCGGCGCCTAACCTAGCGCCTTAGTGAGGCAGTGAGCATAGGTAATGGTATAAGCGACGCCTAACCTATCGCCAATGTTGATATACGTGGAGCCTATGGCATCGCTTATGCTTACATAGGCGGCGCCTAACCTATCTCCTAAGTAAGGCAGCAAGCATAGGCAATGGTATAAGTGGCGCCTAACCTATCACCTATGTTGATATAGGCGGCACCTAAGCCATTGCCTAAGTGAGACAGTGAGTATAGGCAATGGTATAACATGTGCCTAACCTATCACCTATGTGGATATAGGCGGTGCCTAAGAGATCGCCTATGTTGACATAGGCAGCGCCTAACCTATCGACTAAGTGAGGCGGTGAGCATAAGAAAAGGTATAAGCGGCGTCTAACCTATCTCTTGTGTTGATATAGGCGGCGCCTAATCCATCTCATATGTTGACATATGTGGCACCTAACCTATATAGAGGCACCTAACCTAGCGCCTGAGTGAGGAAGTGAGCATAGGTAATGTTATAAGCGACGCCTAACCCATCGCCAATGTTGTTATAAGTGGCGCCTATGGCATCGCCTATGTTTACATAGGCGGCGCCTAACCTATCTCGAAAGGAAGGCAGCAAGCATAGGCAATGGTATAAGCAGCGCCTAACCTATCGTCTATGTTGATATACGTGGTGCCTAAGCCATCGCCTATGTTTATATAGGCAGTGGCTAACCTATCGCCTAAGTGAGGCAGTACGGATAGGCAATGGTATAAGCGGAGCCTAACCTAACGCCTATGATGATATTGGCGGTGCCTAAGCCATCGCCTATGTTGACGTATGCGGTGCCTTACTAATCTCCTAATTAAGGAAGTGAGCATAGGGAATCGTATAAGCGGCGCCTAAGCCATTCCCTATATTGGCATTGACGGAGCCTAACCTATCGCCTATGTGAGGCAGTGAGCATAGGAAATGGTTTAAGCCACGCCTAACCTTTCGCTTATGTTTATATAGGCGACGCCTAAGCCATCGCCTATGTTGACATAGGCGACGCCTAACCTATCGCCTAAGTGAGGAAGTGAGCATAGGCAATGGTATAAGCGGGGCCTAACCTATCTCTTATGTTGATATAGGCAGCGCCTAAGCCATCACCTATGTTGACATAGGAGGCACCTAACCTATTGCCTAAGTGAGGCAGTGAGCATAGGAAATGGTATTACCAGCGCCTAACCTATCGCCTATGTAGATATAGGCAGCGCCTAACCTATCACCGTTGTTGACATAGGCGGCGCCTAACCAATTGCCTAAGAGAGAATAGGGAATGGTATAAGCGGTGCCTAAGCTATCTCCTTTTTTGATATAGGCGGCGCCTAACCTATGCCATAAGTGAGGGAGTGAGCATAGGCAATGGTATAAGCGGCGCCTAACCTATCACCGATGTTAATATAGGCGGCGACTAAACGATCGCCAATTTTGTCATAGGCAGCGCCTAACCTTTCGCCTATGTGAGGCGGTGAGCATAGACAATGGTATAAGCGGAGACTTATCTGTCGCCTATGTTGGTAGAGGGGGTGCCTAATCCATCGACTATGTTGACATAGGTGTCACCTAATATATCGCCTAAATGAGGCAGTGAGCATAGGTACTGGTATAAGTGGCACCTAACCTATCGTCTATGTTCATATAGGCGACGCCTAATCCATCGACTATGTTGACATAGGCGGCACCTAATATATCGCCTAAGTGAGGCAGTGAGCATAGGCAATGGTATAAGCGGCCCCTAACCTATCGCCTATGTTGATATAGGCGGCGCCTAAGCCATCGCCTATGTTGACGTATGCGGTGCCTAACCTATCGCCAAATTGAGGCAGTGAGCATTGGCAATGGTATAAGCGGCGCCTAACCTATCGCCTATGTTGATAAAGGTGGCGCCTATGGAATCTCCTATGTTTACATAGGAGGCGCCTAACCTATCGCCTTAGTGAGGCAGCAAGCATAGGAAATGGTATAAGCGGCGCCTAACCTATCGCCTATGTTGATATATGTGGCACCTAAGCGATCGCCTATGTTGACATAGGCGGCGCCTAACCTACTCCTAACTCAGGCGGTGAGCATAGGAAATGGTATAAACGGCACCTAACTTGTCGCCTATGTCGATATAGGCGGCACCTAATCCATCGACTATGTTGACATAGGTGGCCCCTAACCTATCGCCTAAGTGAGGCAGTGAGAATAGGTAATGGTATTAGTGGAGCCTAACCTATCTCCTATGTTGATATAGGTGGAGCCTATGGCATCGCTTATGTTTACATAGACGGCGTCTAACCTATCGCCTAAGTGAGGCAGCGAGCATAGGTAATGGTATATGCGCCACCTAACCTATCGCCTATGTACATATAGGTGGCGCCTATGCCATCGCCTATGTTGACATAGGTGGCGTCTAACCTATCAACTATGTGAGCCAGTGATCATAGGCAATGGTATAAGTGGTGCCTAACCTATCGCCTATGTTGATATAGGTGGCGCATCAGCCATCACCTATGTTGACAAAGGATGCGCCTAACCTATCTCCTAATGGAGCCAGTGAGCATAGGCAATGGTATAAGCGGAGCCTAACCTATCACCTATATTGATATATGTGGCGCCTAAGCCATAACTTATGTTGACATAGGCGAAACATAACCTATCACCTATGTTGATATTGGTGGTGCCTATGGCATCTCTTATGTTTACATAGGCGGTGCCTAATCTATCGCCTAAGTGAGGCAGCGAGCCTATGCAATGGAATAAGCGGTGCCTAACCTATTGCCTATATTGACATACTTGGTGCCTAGGCCATTTCCTATGTTTATATATGCGGCTCCTAACCTATCGCCTAATTAAGGCAGTAAGCATAGGCAATGGTATAAGCGACGCCTAACCTGTCGCCTATTTTGATATAGGCGGCGCCTAATCAATCGCATATGCTGACAAATGTGGAACCTAACCTATCGCCTATGTGAGGCAGTGAGCATAGGTAATGGTATAAGCAGCGCCCAACCTATCGCCTATGTTGATATAGGTGGCTCCAATGTCTTCGCCTATGTTTACAAAGGCGGCGCGAAACCTATCGCCTAAGTGAGGCAGCAAGCATAAGAAATGCTATAAGAGGAGCCTAACCTATCACCTATGTTGATATACGTCGCGCCTATGCCATCACCTATGTTTACATAGGCGGAAGCTAACCTATCGCCTAAGTGAGGAAGTAAGCATAGGCAATGGAATATGCGGCGCCTAACCTAACGACTATCTTGATATAGGCATCACCTAAGCCATCGCCTATGTTGACGAAGGCGGTGCCTAACCTATCGCCTATGTTGATATTGGCGGCGCCTAAGCCATCGCCTATGTTGACGTAGGCGGTGCCTAACCGATCTCCTAATTCAGGAAGTGAGCATAGGGAATCGTATAAGCGGCGCCTAAGCCATTCCCTATATTGGCATAGATGGAGCCTAACCTATCGCCTATGTGAGGCAGTGAGCATAGGAAATGGTATAAGCCACGCCTAACCTTTCGCTTATGTTGATATAGGCGACGCCTAAGCCATCGCCAATGTTGACATTGGCGACCCCTAACCTATCGCCTAAGTGAGGAAGTGAGCATAGGCAATGGTATAAGCGGGGCCTAACCTATCTCTTATGTTTATATAGGCGGCGCCTAAGCCATCACCTATGTTGACATAGGAGGCACCTAACCTATTGCCTAAGTGAGGCAGTAAGCATAGGAAATGGTATTAGCGGCGCCTAACCTATCTCCTATGTTGATATAGGCAGCGCCTAACCTATCACCTTTGTTGACATAGGCGGCGCCTAACCAATTGCCTAAGAGAGAATAGGCAATGGTATAAGCGGTGCCTAAGCTATCTCCTTTTTTGACATATGCGGCGCCTAACATATGCCCTAAGTGAGGCAGTGAGCATAGGCAATGGTATATGCGGCGCCTAACCTATCACCTATGTTAATATAGGCGGCACCTAAGAGATCGCCTATTTTGACATAGGCGGCGCCTAACCTATCGCCTAAGTGAGGCGGTGAGCATAGACAATGGTATAAGCGGAGCCTAACCTGTCGCCTATGTTGGTATAGGGGGCGCCTAATCCATCGACTATGTTGACATAGGCGTCACCTAATATATCGCCTAAATGAGGCAGTGAGCATAGGTACTGGTATAAGCGGCACCTAACCTATCGTCTATGTTGATATAGGCGACGCCTAATCCATCGACTATGTTGACATAGGTGGCACCTAATATATCGCCTAAGTGAGGCAGTGAGCATAGGAAATGGTATAAGCAGCCCCTAACCTATCGCCTATGTTGATATAGGCGGCGCCTAATCCATCGCCTATGTTGACGTATGCGGTGCCTAACCTATCGCCAAATTAAGGCAGTGAGCATTGGCAATGGTATAAGCGGCACCTAACCTATCTCCTATGTTTATATAGGCGGAGCCTAATCCATCGCCTATGTTGACATAGGCGGCACCTAACCAATCGCCTAAGTAAGGCAGTGAGCATAGGTAATTGTATAAGCGGCGCCTAACCTATCGCCTATGTTGATAAAGGTGGCGTCTATGGCATCTCCTATGTTTACATAGGAGGCGCCTAACCTATCGTCTTAGTGAGGCAACAAGCATAGGAAATGGTATAAGCGGCGCCTAACCTATTGCCTATGTTGATATAGGCGGCGCCTAACTCATCGCTTATGTTGACAATGGCGGTACCTAACCTATCGCCTAAGTGAGACTGTGAGTATAGGTAATGGTATAAGCGGCGCCTAAACTATCCCCTATATTGATATAGGCGGCGCCTAAGACATCACCTATCTTGACATAGGTGGGGCCTGACCTATCGCCTAAGTGAAGCAGTGAGCATAGGCAATGGTATAAGCTTCGCCTAACCTATCGCCTATGTTGATATAGGCGGGTCCATAGCCATCGCAAATGTTGACATAGGCGGCGCCTAACCTATCGCCTAAGTGAGGCAGTGAGCATAGACAATGGTATAAGTGGTGCCTAACCTATCACCTATGTTGGTATAGGCGGCACTTAAGACATCGCCTAAGTGAGACGGTGAGTATAGGCAATTGTATATGCGGTGCCTAACCTATCGCCTATGTTGATATAAACGGCGCCTAAGCCATCGCCTATGTTGACATAGACGAAGCCTAACCTATCGCCTATGAGACAATGTGAGCATAGGCAATGGAATAATCGACGCCTAACCTATAGCCTTTGTTGATATAGGTGGCGCCTAAGCCATCGCCTATGCTGACATAGGCGGCGCCTAACCTATCGCCTATGTGAGGCAGTGAGCATAGGCAATGGTATAAGCGGCGCCTAACCTATCGCCTATGTTGATATAGGCAGCGCCTAAGCGATCGTTGATGTTGACATAGGCGGCGCCTAACCTATCCCCTAAGTGAGGTGGTGAGAATAGGCAATGGTATAAGCGGCTCCTAACGTGTCGCCTATGTTGATATAGGCGGTGCCTAATCCATCTACTATGTTGACATAGGCGGCACCTAACCTATCGCTTAAGTGAGGCAGTGAACATAGGTAATGGTATAAGGGGCGCCTAACCTATCACCTATGTTGACATAGGTGGCGCCAATGGCATCTCTTATGTTTACATAGGCGGCGCCTAACCTATCGCCTAAGTGAGGCAGCGAGCATAGGCAATGGTATAAGCGGCGCCTAACCTAACACCTGTGTTTATATGGGCAGCGCCTAAGACATCGTCTATGTTGACATAGGCTGCGCCTAACCTATCGCCTATGTGAGGCGGTGAGCATAGGCAATGGTATAAGCGGTGCCTAACCTACCTCCTATGTTGATATAGGAGGCACCTAAACCATCGCCTATGTTAACATAGGTGGTGCCTAACCTATCGCCAAAGTGAGGTACTGAGCATAGGCAATGGTATAAGCGGCGCCATTTCCATTGCCTATATTGACATAGGTGGCACCTAACCTATTGCCTAAGTGAGGTAGTGATCATAGGTAATGGTATAAGCGGAACCTAACTTATCGCCTATGTTGATATAGGTGGCGCCTATGGCATCTTCTATGTTTACATAGGCGGCGCCTAACCTATCGCCTTAGTAAGGCAACAAACATAGGCAATGGTATAAGCGGCGCCTAACCTATCGCCTATGTTGATATAGGCGGCGCCTAAGCGATCGCCGATGTTGACATAGGCGGCGCCTAACCTATCGCCTAAGTAAGGCAGTGAGCATAGGTAATGATATAAGCGGCCCCTAACCTATAGCCTATGTTGATATAGATGGCGCCTGTGGCATCTCCTATGTTACATAGGAGGCGCCTAACCAATCGCCTTAGTGAGGTAGCAAGCATAGGCATTGGTATAAGCGACGCCTAACCTATCGCCTATGTTGATATAGGCAGCACCTAAGAGATCGCCTATGTTGACATAGGCGCGCCTAACCGACTCCTAAGTGAGGCGGTGAGCCTAGAAAATGGTATAAAAGGAGCCTAACCTGTCGCTTATGTCGATATAGGCGGCACCTAATCCATCGACTATGTTGACATAGGAGGAACCTAACCTCTCGCCTAAGTGAGGCAGTGGACATAGGTAATGGTATTAGCGGAGCCTAACCTATCACCTATGTTGATATAGGTGGAGCCTATGGCATCGCTTATGTTTACATAGGCGGCGTCTAACCTATCGCCTAAGTGAGGTAGAGAGCATAGGCAATGGTATAAGCGGCGCCTAACCTATCGCCTATGTTTACATGAGTGGCACCAAAGCCATTGCTTATGTTAATATATGCGGCGCCAAACCTATCGCCTAAGCGAGGCAGTAAGCATAGGCAATGGTATAAGCGGCGCCTAATGTGTCGCCTATGTTAATATAGGCGATGCCTAAGCCATCATCTATGTTAACATAGGCGGCGCCGAACCTATCGCCTAAGTGAGGAGGTGAGCTTAGGCAAAGGTATAAGCGGCGCCTAACCTATCGCCTATGTTGACATAGGAGGCCCCGAAACCATTGCCTATGTTAACATAGGTGGCGCCTAACCTATCGCTAAAGTGAGGCACTGAGCATAGGCAATGGTATAAGCGGCGCCTAACCTATCGCCTATGTTGATATTGGCAGCGCCTAAGCTATCGCCTATGTTACCATAGGCGGCGCCTAACCTATCGCCAAATTGAGGTAGTGAGCATAGATAATGGTATAAGCGGCGCCTAACCTATCGCCTATGTTGATATAGGAGGCACCTATGCCATCGCCTAACTGAGGCACTGAGCATAAACAATGGTATATGCGACGCCTAACCTATCGCCTAAGAGATCGCCTATATTAACTTAGGCGGCGCCTAACCTATCGCCTAAGTAAGGTGGTGAGCATAGGCAATGGTATAAGCGGCGCATAACCTATCGCCTATGTTGATATCGGCGGTGCTGTAAGCCATCGCCTATATTTACATAGGTGGCACCTAACCTATTGCCTAAGTGAGGCAGTGATCACAGCTAATGGTATAAGCGGTGCCTAACCTATCGCCTATGTTGATATAGGTGGCGCCTATGGCATCTCCTATGTTTACATGAATGGCGCTTAAGCCATTGCTTATGTTTATATATGCGGCGCCAAACCTATCGCCTAAGCGAGGCAGTAAGCATAGGCAATGGTATAAGCGGCGCCTAACCTGTCGCCTATGTTGATATAGGTGACGCCTAAGCCATCGTCTATATTAACATAGGTGGCGCCTAACCTATCGCCTAAGTGAGGAGGTAAGCTTAGGCAATGGTATAAGCGGCGCCTAACCTATCGCCTATGTTAACATAGGTGGCGCCTAATCTATCGTCAAAGTGAGGCACTGAGCATAGGCAATGGTATAAGCGGCGCCTAACCTATCGCCTATGTTGATATAGGCAGCGCCTAAGCCATCGCCTATGTTGACATAGGCGGCGCCTAACCTATCGCCAAAGTGAGGTAGTGAGCAGAGATAATGGTATAAGCGGCGCCTAACCTATCGCCCATGTTGATATAGGAGGCACCTATTCCATCGCCTAACTGAGGCAGTGAGCATAAACAATGTTATATGCGGCGCCTAACCTATCGCCTAAGCGATCGCCTATGTTTACTTAGGCGGTGCCTAACCTATCGCCTAATTAAGGAAGTAAGCATAGGCAATGGTATAAGCATCGCCTACCCTATCGCCTATGTTGATATAGGCGGCGCCTAAGCCATCGCCTATATTGACATAGGTGGCACCTAACCTATTGCCTAAGTGAGGCAGTGATCACAGGAAATGGTATAAGCGGTGCCTAACCTATCGCCTATGTTGATATAGGTGGCGCCTATGTCATCTCCTATGTTTACATAGGCGGCGCCTAACCTATCTCCTTAGTGAGTAAACAAGCATAGGCAATGGTATAAGCGGCGCCTAACCTATCGCCTATGTTTATATAGGCGGCGCCCAAGCGATCGTCGATGATGACATAGGCGGCGCCTAACCTATCGCCAAAGTGAGGCGGTGAGAATTGGCAATGGTATAAGCGGCGCCTAACCTGTCGACTATATCGACATAGGTGGCACCTAACCTATCGCTTAAGTAAGGAAGTGAACATAGGTAATGGTATATGCGTCGCCTAACCTATCGCCTCTGTTGACATAGGTGGCGCCTATGGCATCGCTTATGTTTACATAGGCGGCGCCTAACCTATCGCCTAAGTGAGGCAACGAGCATAGGCAATGGTATAAGCAGCGCCTAACCTATCGCCTACGTTGACATATATGGAGCCTAAGCCATTGCCTATGTTTATATATACGGCGCCTAACCTATCGCCTAAGTGAGGAAGTAAGTACAGGCAATGGTATAAGCGGCCCCTAACCTGTCGCCTATGTTGATATAGGCGGTGCCTAATCCATCGCATATGTTGACATAGGCGGCACCTAACCTGTCCCCTAAGGCAGTGAGCATAGGTAATGGTATAAGCGACACCTAACCTATCGCCTATTTGATATAGGTGGCGCCTATGGCATCTCCTATGTTTACATAGGCGCCGCCTAACTTATCGCCTAAGTGAGGAAGTTAGCATAGGCAATGGTAAAAGCGGCGCATAACCTATAGCTTATGTTGATATACGTGGCGCCTAAGCCATCGCCTATGTTTAAATAGGCAGCGTCTAATCTATCGCCTAAGTGAGGCAGTAAGCATAGGTAATGGTATAAGCGGCGCCTAACCTATCGCCTATGTTGATATAAGCAGTGCCTAAGCTATCGCCTATGTTACCATAGGCGGCGCCTAACCTATCGCCAAATTGAGTTAGTGAGCATAGATAATGGTATAAGCGGCGCCTAACCTATCGCCTATGTTGATATAGGAGGCACCTATGCCATCGCCTAACTGAGGCAGTGAGCATAAACAATGGTATATGCGACGCCTAACCTATCGCCTAAGAGATCGCCTATATTAACTTAGGCGGCGCCTAACCTATCGCCTAAGTAAGGTGGTGAGCATAGGCAATGGTATAAGCGGCGCATAACCTATCGCCTATGTTGATATCGGCGGTGCTGTAAGCCATCGCCTATATTTACATAGGTGGCACCTAACCTATTGCCTAAGTGAGGCAGTGATCACAGCTAATGGTATAAGCGGTGCCTAACCTATCGCCTATGTTGATATAGGTGGCGCCTATGGCATCTCCTATGTTTACATGAATGGCGCTTAAGCCATTGCTTATGTTTATATATGCGGCGCCAAACCTATCGCCTAAGCGAGGCAGTAAGCATAGGCAATGGTATAAGCGGCGCCTAACCTATCGCCTATGTTGATATAGGTGACGCCTAAGCCATCGTCTATATTAACATAGGTGGCGCCTAACCTATCGCCTAAGTGAGGAGGTAAGCTTAGGCAATGGTATAAGCGGCGCCTAACCTATCGCTTATGTTAACATAGGTGGCGCCTAATCTATCGTCAAAGTGAGGCACTGAGCATAGGCAATGGTATAAGCGGCGCCTAACCTATCGCCTATGTTGATATAGGCAGCGCCTAAGCCATCGCCTATGTTGACATAGGCGGCGCCTAACCTATCGCCAAAGTGAGGTAGTGAGCAGAGATAATGGTATAAGCGGCGCCTAACCTATCGCCTATGTTGATATAGGAGGCACCTATTCCATCGCCTAACTGAGGCAGTGAGCATAAACAATGGTATATGCGGCGCCTAACCTATCGCCTAAGCGATCGCCTATGTTTACTTAGGCGGTGCCTAACCTATCGCCTAATTAAGGAAGTAAGCATAGGCAATGGTATAAGCATCGCCTACCCTATCGCCTATGTTGATATAGGCGGCGCCTAAGCCATCGCCTATATTGACATAGGTGGCACCTAACCTATTGCCTAAGTGAGGCAGTGATCACAGGTAATGGTATAAGCGGTGCCTAACCTATCGCCTATGTTGATATAGGTGGCGCCTATGGCATCTCCTATGTTTACATAGGCGGCGCCTAACCTATCTCCTTAGTGAGTAAACAAGCATAGGCAATGGTATAAGCGGCGCCTAACCTATCGCCTATGTTTATATAGGCGGCGCCCAAGCGATCGTCGATGATGACATAGGCGGCGCCTAACCTATCGCCAAAGTGAGGCGGTGAGAATTGGCAATGGTATAAGCGGCGCCTAACCTGTCGACTATATCGACATAGGTGGCACCTAACCTATCGCTTAAGTAAGGAAGTGAACATAGGTAATGGTATATGCGTCGCCTAACCTATCGCCTCTGTTGACATAGGTGGCGCCTATGGCATCGCTTATGTTTACATAGGCGGCGCCTAACCTATCGCCTAAGTGAGGCAACGAGCATAGGCAATGGTATAAGCAGCGCCTAACCTATCGCCTACGTTGACATATATGGAGCCTAAGCCATTGCCTATGTTTATATATACGGCGCCTAACCTATCGCCTAAGTGAGGAAGTAAGTACAGGCAATGGTATAAGCGGCCCCTAACCTGTCGCCTATGTTGATATAGGCGGTGCCTAATCCATCGCATATGTTGACATAGGCGGCACCTAACCTGTCCCCTAAGGCAGTGAGCATAGGTAATGGTATAAGCGACACTTAACCTATCGCCTATGTTGATATAGGTGGCGCCTATGGCATCGCCTATGTTTACATAGGCGCCGCCTAACTTATCGCCTAAGTGAGGAAGTTAGCATAGGCAATGGTAAAAGCGGCGCATAACCTATAGCTTATGTTGATATACGTGGCACCTAAGCCATCGCCTATGTTTAAATAGGCAGCGTCTAATCTATCGCCTAAGTGAGGCAGTAAGCATAGGTAATGGTATAAGCGGCGCCTAACCTAACACTTGTGTTTATATAGGCAGCGCCTAAGACATCGTCTATGTTGACATAGGCTGCGCCTAACCTATCGCCTAAGTGAGGCGGTGAGCATAGGCAATGGTATAAGCGGTGCGTAACCTATCTCCTATGTTGATATAGGAGGCGCCTAAACCATCGCCTATGTTAACATAGGTGGTGCCTAACCTATCGCCAAAGTGAGGCACTGAGCATAGGCAATGGTATAAGCGGCGCCTAACCTATCGACAATGTTGATAATGGCAGTGCCTAAGCCATAGCCTATGTTGACATAGGCGGCGCCTAACCTATCGTCTAAGTGAGGTAGTGAGCATAGATAATGGTATAAGCGGCGCCAAACCTATCTCCTATGATTATATAGAAGGAAGCTATGCCATCGCCTAAGTGAGACAGTGAGCATAGCCAATTGTATAAGCGGCGCCTAACCTATCGCCTAAGTAGATATAAGTGGTGCCTAAGAGATCGCCTATGTTGACTTTGGCGGCGCCTAACATGTCACCTAAGTAAGATGGTGAGCATAGGCAATGGTATAAGCGGCGGATAACCTAGCGCCTATGTTGATATAGGTGGCGCCTAAGCCAGTGCTTATGTTGACATAGACAGAGCCTAACCTATCGCCTAAGTGAGAAAGTGAGCATAGGTAATGGTATAAGCGGCGCCTATCTATCGCCTATGTTGATATAGGTGGCGCCTAAGCCATCACCTATGTTGACATAGAAGGCGCCGAACCTATCGCCTAAGTGAGGCAGTGATCATAGGTAATGGTATAAGCGACTCCTAACTTATAACCAATGTTGATATAGGTGGCCCCAATGGCATCGCTTATGTTTACATAGGCGGCGCCTAACCTATCGCCTCAGTGTGGAAGCAAACATAGGCAATGGTATTAGTGGCGCCTAACCTATCGCCTATGTTGATATACATGGAGCCTAAGCCATTGCCTATGTTTATCTATGCGGCGCCCAACCTCTCGACTATGTGGGGCAGTAAGCATAGGCAATGGTATAAGCGGCGCCTAACGTATCGCCAATGTTGATATAAGCAGCGCCTAAGCCATCGCCTATTTTGACGTAGGCGGTGCCTAACCTATCGCCTAATTGAGGTAGTGAGCATAGGCAATGGTATAAGCATCGCCTACCCTATCGCCTATGTTGATATAGGCGGCGCCTAAGACATCGCCTATATTGACATAGGCAGCACCTATCATATTGCCTAAGTGAGGCAGTGAGCATAGGTAATGGTATAAGAGGCGCCTAACCTATTGCCTATGTTGATATAGGTGGAGCCTATGGCATCTCCTATGTTTTCATAGGCGGCGCCTAACCTATCACCTTAGTGAGGCAGCAAGCATAGGCAATGGTATAAGCGGCGCCTAACCTATCGCCTATGTTGATATAGGCGGCGCCTAAGCGATTGTTGATGTTGACATAGGCGGCGCCTAACCTATCCCCTAAGTGAGGCGGTGAGAATTGGCAATGGTATAAGCGGCTCCTAACGTGTCGCCTATGTTGATATAGGCGGCGCCTAATCCATCGACTATGTTGACATAGGCGGCACCTAACCTATCGCTTAAGTGAGGCAGTGAACATAGGTAATGGCATAAGGGGCGCCTAACCTATCACCTATGTTGACATAGATGGCGCCAATGGCATCTCTTATGTTTACATAGGCGGCGCCTAACCTATCGCCTAAGTGAGGCAGCGAGCATAGGCAATGGTATAAGCGGCGCTTAACCTATCGCCTATATTGATATAGGCGGCGCCTAAGCGATCGCCTATTCTGACATAGGCAGCGCCTAACCTATCACCTCAGTGAGGCGGTGAGATTAGGCAATGGTATAAGCGTCGTCTATCCAGTCTCCTATGTTGATATAGGCGGTGCCTAATCCATCGACTATGTTGACATAGGCGGCACCTAACCTATCGCTTAAGTGAGGCAGTAAACATAGGTAATGGTATAAGCGGCGCCTAACCTATCGCCTATGTTGACATAGGTGGTGCCTATGGCATCGCTTATGTTTACATAGGCGGCGCCTAACCTATCGCCTAAGTGTGGCAGCGAGCATAGGCAATGGTATACGCGGCGCCTAACCTATCACCTATGTTTACATACGTGGCGCCTAAGCCATTGCCTATGTTTATATATGCGGCGCGTAACCTATCGCCTAAGTGAGGAAGTAAGAACAGGCAATGGTATAAGCGGCCCCTAACCTGTCGCCGATGTTGAAATTGGCGCCGCCTAATCCATCGCATATGTTGACATAGGCGGCACCTAACCTATCCCCTATGGCAGTGAGCATAGGCAATGGTATAAGCTGCGACTAACCTATCGCCTATGTTGATATACGTCGCGCCTAAGCCATCGCCTATGTTTAAATAGGCGGCGGCTAATCTATCGCCTAAGTGAGGCAGTAAGCATAGGCAATGGTATAAGCGGCTCCTAACCTATCGCCTATTTTGATATAGGCAGCACCTAACCCATCGCCTATGTTGACGTAGGAGGTTCCTTACCTATCGCCTAATTGAGGCACTGAACATAGGCAATTGTATAAGCGGCGCCTAACCTATCCCCTATGTTTATATAGGCGGCGCCTACGCTATTGCCTATGTTGACATAGACGGAGCCTAACCTATCTCCTATATAAGGCAGTTAGCATAAGAAATAGTATAAGCGGTGCCTAACCTATCGCCTATGTTGATATTGGCAACACCTAAGCCATCGTCTATGTTGACATAGGCTGCGCCTAACCTATCGCCTAAGTGAGGAGGTGAGCATAGGCAATGGTATAAACGGCGCCTAACCTATCTCCTATGTTGATATAGGAAGCCCTTAAATTATCGCCTATGTTAACATAGGTAGCGCCTAACCTATCGCCAAAGTGAGGCATCGAGCATAGGACATGGTATAAGCGGCGCCTAACCTATCACCTATGTTGATATAGGCAGCGCCTATGTTGACATAGGCGGTGCCTAACATATCTCCTAAGTAAGGTAGTGAGCATAGACAATGGTATAAGTGGCACCTAACCTATCGCCTATGTTGATATAGGAGGCACCTCTGCCATCGCCTAAGTGAGGCAGTGACCATAGAGAATGGTATAAATGGCGTCTACCCTATCGCCTATGTTGATAAGGGCGGCGCCTAAGCAATCGCCTATTTTTACTTAGGCGGCGCCTAACCTATCGCCTAAGTAACGCGGTGAGCATTGGCAATGTTATAAGCGGTGCATAACCTATCGCCTGTGTTGATATAGGTGGCGCCTAAGCCATTGCCTATGTTGACATAGACCGAGCCTAACCTATCGCCAATGTGAGAATGTGAGCATTGGTAATGGTATAAGCGACGCCTATCTATCGCCTATGTTGATATAGGTGGCGCCTAAGCCATCACCTATGTTGACATAGAAGGCACCTAACCTATCGCCTAAGTGAGGCAGTGAGCATAGGCAATGGTATAAGAGGTACCTAACCTATCACCTATGTGAGGCAATAAGAATAGGCAATGGTATAACCGGCGCCTAACCTATCGCCTATGTTGATATAGGTGGCGCCTAAGCCATCGCCTATGTTAACATAGGTGGCGCCTAACTTATCACCTAAGTGAGGCAGTGAGCATAGGCAATGGTATAAGCGGCGCCTAACCTATCGCCTATGTTGATATAGGCGGCGCCTAAGTCATCGCCTATGTTGATATAGGCAGCACTATATCCATTGCCTCTGTTGACATAGGCGGCGTCTAACCTATCGCCTAAGTGAGGCAGTGAGCCTAGAAAATGGTATAAGTGGCGCCTAACCTATCACCAATGTTGATATAGGCGGCACCTAAGCCATCGCCTTAGTTAGTCAGTTAGCATAGGCAATGGTATAAGCGGCGTCAAACCTATCGCGTACGTTGATATAGGCGGAGCCTAAACGATCGCTTATGTTGACATAGTCGGCGCCTAACCTATCTCCTAAGTGAGGAGGTGAGGATAGGCAATGGTATAAGCGGCGCCTAACTTTTCGCCTATGTTGGTATAGGCGGCGCCTAATCCATCTACTATGTTGACATAGGCGGAACCTAACCTATCGCCTAAGTGAGGCAGTGAGCATAGGTAATGGTATAAGCGATGCCTAACCTATCGCCTAAGTACGGTAGTGAGCATAGGTAATGGTATAAGCGACGCCTAACCTATCGCCAATGTTGATATAGTTGGGGCCTATGGCATCGCTTATGATTACATAAGAGGCGCCTAACCTATCTCCTAAGTGAGGCGGTGAGCATAGGCAATGGTATAAGCGGCGCCTAACTTTTTGCCAATGTTGGTATAGGCGGCGCCTAATCCATTGACTATGTTGACATAGGCGGAACCTAACCTATCGCCTAATTGAGGCAGTGAGCATAGGTAATGGTATAAGCGATGCCTAACCTATCGCCTAAGTATGGCAGTGAGCATAGGTAATGGTATAAGCGACGCCTAACCTATCGCCAATGTTTATATAGGTGGGGCCTATGGCATCTCTTATGATTACATAGGCGGCGCCTAACCTATCGCCAAAGTGAGGCAGCGAGCATAGGCAAAGGCATGAGCGGCGCCTAACCTATCGCCTATGTTGATATACGTGGACCCTAACCAATTGCCTATGTTTATATATGCAGCGCCCAACCTATCGACTAAGTGAGGAAGTTAGCATAGGCAATGGTATTAGCGGCGCTTTACCTATCGCCAATGTTGATATAGGCGGCCCCTAAGCCATCGCTTATGTTGACCTAGGCGGCGCCTAACCTATCGCCTAATTGAGGCAGTGACCATACGCAATGGTATAAGCGTCGCCTAACCTATCGCCTATGTTGTTATAGGCGGCGCCTAAGCCATTTCCTATGTTGACATAGACGGAGCCTAACCTATCGCCTAAGTGAGGCAGTGAGTATAGACAATGGTATAAGCGACACCTAACCTATCGCCTATGTTTATATAGCCAATGGCTAAGGCGACGCCTATATCAACATAGGAGATAGGTTATATTAATGGGATATAGGCGGTGCCTAACCTATCACCTAATTGAGGCAGTGAGCATAGGCAATTGTATAACCAGCGCCTAACCTATCGTGTATGTTGATATAGGCGGCGCCTAGTCCATCGCCTATGTTAACATAGGCGGCGCATAACCTATCCCCTAAGTGAGGCGGTAAGGATACGCCATGGTATAAACAACGCCTAACCTATCGCCTATGTTGATATACGTGGTGCCTAAGCCATTGCCTATGTTTATATATGCAGCGCCTAACCTATCGCCTAAGTGAGGCAGTAAGCATAGACAATGGTATAAGCGGCGCCTAACCTATCGTCTATGTGAGGCAGTGAGAATAGGCAATGGTATAACCAGCGCCTAACCTATCGCCTATGTTTATATAGGCGCCGCCTAGTCCATCGCCTATGTTGACATAGGCGGCGCCTAACCTATATCCCAAGTGAGGCAGTGAGCATAGGCAATGTTATAAGCGGCGCCTATCCAATCGCCTATGTTTACATAGGCAGCGCCTAACCTATTGCCATAGTGAGGCAGCAAGAATAGGCAATGGTATAAGCGACGCCTAACCTATCGCCTATGTTCATATAGGCGGCGCCTCAGCGATCGCCTATGTTGACATAGACGGTGCCTAACCTATAGCCTAAGTGAGGCGGTGAGAATAGGCAATGGTATAACCAGCGCCTAACCTATCGCCTATGTTGATATACGTGGTGCCTAACCCATTGTCTCTGTTTATATATGCGGCGCCTAACTTATCGCCTAAGTGAGGCAGTAAGCATAGGCAATGGTATAAGCGACACCTAACCAATCGCCTATGTGAGGTAGTGAGAATAGGCAATGGTATAACCAGCGCCTAAACTATCGCCTATGTTGATATAGGCGGCACCTAGTCCATCGCCTATGTTGACATAGGCGGCGCCTAACCTATAACCTATGTGAGGCAGTGAGCATAGGCAATGTTATAAGCGGCGCCTAACCTATCGCCTATGTTTACATAAGCAGCGCCTAACCTATTGCCTTAGTGAGGCAGCAAGCATAGCCAATGGTATAAGCGATGCCTAGCCTATCGCCTATGTTGATATAGGCGGCGCCTAAGCGATCGCCTATGTTGACATAGACGGTGCCTAAGCAATCGCCTAAGTGAGGCGGTGAGAATAGGCAATGGTATAAGCGGCGCCTAACCTGTCGCCTATGTTGATATAGGCGGTACCTAACCTATTGCCTAAGTGAGCTAGTGAGCATAGGTAATAGTTTAAGCGGCACCTAACCTATCGCCTATGTTGACATAGGTGGCACTTATGGCATCGCTTAAGTGTACATAGGCAGAGCCTAACCTATCGCCTAACTGAGGCAGCGAGCATAGGCAGTGGTATAAGCGGCGCCTAACCCTTCGCCTATGTTGACATACGTGGCGTCTAAGCCATTGCCTATCTACTAAGTGAGGCGGTGAGCATAGGCAATGGTATAAGCGGCGCCTAACTTTTCTCCTATGTTGGTATAGGCGGTGCCTAATCCATCGACAATGTTGACATAGGCGGAACCTAACCTATCGCCTAATTGAGGCAGTGAGCATAGGTAATGGTATAAGCGATGCCTAACCTATCGCATAAGTACGACAGTGAGCATAGGTAATGGTATAAGCGACGCCTAACCTATCACCAATGTTGATATAGGTGGGGCCTATGGCATCTCTTATGATTACATAGGCAGCGCCTAACCTATCGCCAAAGTAAGGCAGCGAGCATAGGCAAAGGCATAAGTGGCGCCTAACCTATCGCCTATGTTGATATACGTGGCCCCTAAGCCATTGCCTATGTTTATATATGCAGCGCCCAACCTATCGACTAAGTGAGGAAGTAAGCATAGGCAATGGTATTAGCGGCGCTTTACCTATCGCCAATGTTGATATAGGCGGCACCTACGCCATCGCCTATGTTGACCTAGGTGGCGCCTAACCTATCGCCTAATTGAGGTAGTGACCATAGGAAATGGTATAAGCGTCGCCTAACCTATCGCCTATGTTGTTATATGCGGCGCCTAAGCCATCGTCTATATTAACATAGGTGGCACCTAACCTATCGCCTAAGTGATTTAGTGATAATAGGCAATGGTATAACTGGAACCTAACCTATCGCCTATGTTGATATAGGCGGTGCCGAAGCCATCGCCTATGTTGACATAAGTGGCGCCTAACCTATCGCATACATGAGGTAGTGAGCATAGGCAATGGTATAAGCGGCGCCATTTCCATTTCCTATATTGACATAGGTGGCACCTAACCTATTGCCTAAGTGAGGTAGTGATCATAGGTAATGGTATAAGCGGAACCTAACCTATCGCCTAAGTTGATATAGGTGGCGCCTATGGCATCTCCTATGTTTACATAGGCGGCGCCTAACCTATCGCCTTAGTAAGGAAACAAACATAGGCAATGGTATAAGCGGCGCCTAACCTATCGCCTATGTTGCTATAGGCGGCGCCTAAGCGATCGCCGATGTTGACATAGGCGGCGCCTAACCTATCGCCTAAGTAAGGCAGTGAGCATAGGTAATGATATAAGCGGCCCCTAACCTATCGCCTATGTTGATATAGGTGGCGCCTCTGGCATCTCCTATGTTTACATAGGAGGCGCCTAACCAATCGCCTTAGTGAGGTAGCAAGCATAGGCAATGGTATAAGCGGCGCCTAACCTATCGCCTATGTTGATATAGGCATCACCTAAGAGATCGCCTATGTTGACATAGACGCGCCTAACCTACTCCTAAGTGAGGCGGTGAGCATAGAAAATGGTATAAATGGAGCCTAACCTGTCACCTATGTCGATATAGGCGGCACCTAATCCATCGACTATGTTGACATAGGAGGCACCTAACCTCTCGCCTAAGTGAGGCAGTGGACATAGGTAATGGTATAAGCGGGGCCTAACCTATCTCCTATGTTGATATAGGCGGCGCCTAAGCCATCACCTATGTTGACATAAGAGGCACCTAACCTATCGCCTAAGTGAGGCAGTGAGCATAGGAAATTGTATTAGCGGCTCCTAACCTATCGCCTATGTTGATATAGGCAGCGCCTAACCTATCGCCTTTGTTGACATAGGCGGCGCCTAACCAATTGCCTAAGAGAGAATAGGAAATGGTATAAGCGGTGCCTAAGCTATCGCCTTTGTTGACATAGGCGACACCTAGCCTATGCACTAAGTGAGGCAGTGAGCATAGGAAATGGTATAAGCGGCGCCTAACCTATCACCTATGTTAATATAGGCGGCGCCAAAGCCATCGCCTATGTTGACATCGGCGGCGACTAACCTATCGCCTAAGTGAGGCGATGAGCATAGACAATGGTAAAAGCGGAGCCTAACCTATCGCCTATGTTGGTATAGGGGGCACCTAATCCATCAACTATGTTGACATAGGCGGCACCTAATATATCGCCTAAATGAGGCAGTGAGCATACGTACTAGTATAAGCGGCCCCTAAAATATCGTCTATGTTGACATAGGCGGTGCCTTATCCATCGACTATGTTGACATAGGCGGCACCTAATATATCGCCTAAGTGAGGCAGTGAGCATAGGCAATGGTATAAGCGGCCCCTAACCTATCGCCTATGTTGATATAGGCGGCACCTAAGCCATCGCCTACGATGACATAGGCGGCGCCTAACCTATTGCCTAAGTGAGGTGGTGAGCATAGGCAATGGTATAAACGGTGCCTAACCTATCGCCTATGTTGATATAGGTGGCGCCTGTGGCATATCCTATATTTACATAGGAGGCGCCTAACTTATCGCCTTTGTGAGGCAGCAAGCATAGGTAATGGTATAAGTGGCACATAAGAGATCGCCTTTGTTGACATAGGCGGCGCCTAACCTACTCCTAAGTGAGGCGGTGAGCATAGGAAATGGTATAAACGGCACCTAACCTGTCGCCTATGTCTATATAAGAGGCACCTAATCCATCGACTATGTTGACATTAGCGGCACCTAACCTATCGCCTAAGTGAGGCAGTGAGCATTGGCAATGGTATAAGCGGCACCTAACCTATCTCCTATGTTGATATAGGCGGAGCCTAATCCATTGCATATGTTGACATAGGCAGCACCTAACCTATCGCCTAAGTAAGGAAGAGAGCATAGGTAATGGTATAAGCGGCGCCTAACCTATCACCTATGTTGATATAGGTGGCGCCTGTGGCATCTCCTATATTTACATAGGAGGCGCCTAACCTATCGCCTTAGTGAGGCAGCAACCATAGGCCATGGTATAAGCAGCGCCTAACCTATCGCCTATGTTGATATATGTGGCACCTAAGCGATTCCCTATGTTGACATAGGCGGCGCCTAACCTACTCCTAAGTGAGTCAGTGAGCAAAGGAAATGGTATAAACGACACCTAACCTGTCGCCTATGTCGATATAGGCGGCACCTAATCCATCGACTGTGTTGACATAAGCGGCACCTAACCTATCCCCTAAGTGAGGCAGTGAGCATAGGTAATGGTATTAGCGGAGCCTAACCTATCTCCTATATTGATATAGGTGGAGCCTATGGCTTCGCTTATGTTTACATAGGGGACGTTTAACCTATCGCCTAAGTGAGGCAGCGAGCATAGGCAATGGTATAAGCGGCGCCTAACCTATCGCCTATGTTGATATAGGCGGCGCATCAGCCATTGCCTATGTTGACAAAGGTTGTGCCTAACCTATCTCCAATAGGAGCCAGTTAGCATAGGTAATGGTATAAGCGGAGCCTAACCTATCGCCTATTTTGATATAGGTGGCGCCTAAGCCATCACCTACGTTGACATAGGCGAAACATAACCTATCGCCTATGTTGATATAGGTGGCGCCTATGGCATCGCTTATGTTTACATAGGCGGCGCCTAATCAATTGCCTAAGTTAGGCAGCGAGCATAGGCAATGGTATATGCGGTGCCTAACCTATCGCCTATGTTGACATACTTGGTGCCTAGGTCATTGCCTTTGTTTATATATGCGGCGCATAACCTATCGCCTAAGTAAGGCAGTAAGCATAGGCAATGGTATAAGCTACGCCGAACCTTTCGCCTATTTTGATATTGGCGGCGCCTAATCAATCGCATATGCTCACACAGGCGGCACCTACCCTATCGTCTAAGTGAGGCAGTGAGCATAGGTAATGGTATAAGCAGCATCAAACCTATCGCCTATGTTGATATAGGTGGCGCCTATGGCGTCGCCTATGTTTACAAAGGCAGCGCATAACCTATCGCCTCACTGAGGCAGCAAACATAGGAAATGGTATAAGAGGAACCTAACCTATCGCCTATGTTGATATACGTGGAACCTAAGCCATTACCTATGTTTATATAGGCGGCGGCTAACCTATCGCCTAAGTGAGGAACTAAGCATAGCCAATGAAATATGCGGCGCCTAACCTAACGCCTATCTTGATATAGGCGGCGCCTAAGCCATCGCCTATGTTGACGTAGGAGGTGCCTAACCTATTGCCTAATTCAGGCAGTGATCATAGGCAATGGTATAAGTGGCGCCTAACCTATCGCCTTTGTTGATATAGGCGGCGCCTAAGCCATTGCCTATGTTGACAAACGAATCCTAACCTATTGCCTATGTTGATATAGGCGGCGACTAAGACATCGCCTATGTTGACATAGGCGGCGCCTAACCAATCGCCTAAGTGAGGCAGTGAGCATAGGCAATGGTTTAAGCGGCGCTTATCCTATCGCCTATGTTGATATAGGCAGCACCATTTCCATTGCCTATATTGATATAGGCGGCGCCAAACCTATCACCAAAGTGAGGCAGTGAGCATAGACAATGGTATAAGCGGTGCCTAACCTATCACCTATGTTGATATAGGCAGCACCTAAGACATCGCCTAAGTTAGGCAGTGAGCATAGTCAATGGTATAAGCGGCGCCTAACCTATTGCCTATGTTGATATAGGCGGCGCCTAAGCGATCGCCTATGTTGACATAGGCTGCGCCTAACCTATCCCCTAAGTGAGGCGGTAAGCGTAGGCAATGGTATAAGCGGCGCCTAACCTGTCGCCTATGTTGAAATAGGCGGTGCCTAAGCCATTGCCTATGTTGACATAGACGGAGCCTAACCTATCGCTTATGTGAGGCAGTGAGCATAGGAAATGGTATAAGCGGTGCCTAACCTATCGCCTATGTTGATATAGGCGAAGCCTAAGCCATCGCATATGTTGACATAGGCGGCGCCTAACCTATCGCCTAATTGAAGCAGTGAGGATAGGCAATGGTATAAGCGGTGCCTAACCTATCGCCTAATTGAAGCAGTGAGGATATTCAATGGTATAAGCGGCGCCTAACCTATCACCTATGTTGATATAGGCGTGTCCATAGCCATCGCTAATGTTGACATAGGTGGTGCCTAACCTATCGCCTAATTGAGGCAGTGAGCATAGACAATGGTATAAGTGGCGCCTAACCTATCACCTATGCTGATATAGGCGGCACCAAAGCCATCGCCTAAGTGAGACAGTGAGTATAGGCAATGGTATAACATGTGCCTAACGTATCGCCTATGTTGATATAGGCAGTGCCTAAGAGATCGCCTATGTTGACATAGGCAGCGGCTAACCTATCGACTAAGTGAGGCGGGGAGCATAAGAAAAGGTATAAGCGGCGCCTAACCTATCTCCTATGTTGATATAGGCGGCGCCTAATCCATCTCATATGCTGACATATATGGCACCTAACCTATATAACGGCACCTAACCTAGCGCCTGAGTGAGGCAGTGAGCATAGGTAATGTTATAAGCGACGCCTAACCCATCGCCAATGTTGTTATAAGTGGCGCCTATGGCATCGCCTATGTTTACATAGGCGGCGCCTAACCTATCTCCTAAGTAAGTCAGCAAGCATAGGCAATGGTATAAGCGGCGCCTAACCTATCGCCTATGTTGATATACGTGGTGCCTAAGCCATCGCCTATGTTTATATAGGTTGTGGCTAACCTTTCGCCTAAGTGAGGCAGTACGGATAGGCAATGGTATACGAGGAGCCTATCCTAACGCCTATGATGATATTGCCGGCGCCTAAGCCATCGCCTATGTTGACGTAGGCGGTGCCTTACCGATCTCCTAATTCAGGAAGTGAGCATAGGGAATCGTATAAGCGGCGCCTAAGCAATTCCCAATATTGGCATAGACGGAGCCTAACCTATCGCCTATGTGAGGCAGTGAGCATAGGAAATGGTATAAGCCACGCCTAACCTTTCACTTAAGTTGATATAGGAGATGCCTAAGCCATCGCCTATGTTGACATAGGCGACGCCTAACCTATCGCCTAAGTGAGGAAGTGAGCATAGGCAATGGTATAAGCGGGGCCTAACCTATCTCTTATGTTGATATAGGCGGCGCCTAAGCCATCACCTTTGTTGACATAGGATGCACCTAACCTATTGCCTATGTAAGGCAGTGAGCATAGGAAATGGTATTAGCGGCGCCTAACCTATCGCCTATGTTGATATAGGCAGCGCCTAACCTATCACCTTTGTTGACATAGGCGGCGCCTAACCAATTGCCTAAGAGAGAATAGGCAATGGTATAAGCGGTGCCTAAGCTATCTCCTTTTTTGACATAGGCGGCGCCTAACCTATGCCCTAAGTGAGGCAGTGAGCATAGGCAATGGTATAAGCGGCGCCTAACCTATCACCTTTGTTAATATAGGCGGCGCCTAAGCGATCGCCAATTTTGACATAGGCGGCGCCTAACCTATCACCTAAGTGAGGCGGTGAGCGTAGACAATGGTATAAGCGGAGCCTTATCTGTCGCCTATGTTGGTATAGGGGGCACCTAATCCATCGACTATGTTGACATAGGTGTCACCTAATATATCGCCTAAATGAGGCAGTGAGCATAGGTACTGGTATAAGCGGCACCTAACCTATCGTCTATGTTGATATAGGCGACGCCTAATCTATCGACTATGTTGACATAGGCGGCACCTAATATATCGCCTAAGTGAGGCAGTGAGCATAGGCAATGGTATAAGCAGCCCCTAACCTATCGCCTATGTTGATATAGGCGGCGCCTAAGCCATCTCCTATGTTGACGTATGCGGTGCCTAACCTATCGCCTATGTTGACGTATGCGGTGCCTAACGTATGCGGCGCCTAACCTATCTCTTATGTTGATATAGGCGGAGCCTAATCCATCGCCTATGTTGACATAGGCGGCACTTAACCTATCGCCTAAGTAAGGCAGTGAGCATAGGTAATGGTATAAGCGGCGCCTAACCTATCGCCTATGTTGATAAAGGTGGCGCCTATGGCATCTCCTATGTTTTCATAGGAGGCGCCTAACCTATCGCCTTAGTGAGGCAGCAAGCATAGGAAATGGTATAAGCGGCGCCTAACCTATAGCCTATGTTGATATATGTGGCACCTAATCGATCGCCTATGTTGACATAGGCGGTGCCTAACCTACTCCTAACTGAGGCGGTGAGCATAGTAAATGGTATAAACGGCACCTAACTTGTTGCCTATGTCGATATAGGCGGCACCTAATCCATCAACTATGTTGACATAGGTGGCACCTAACCTATCGCCTAAGTGAGGCAGTGAGAATAGGTAATGGTATTAGTGGAGCCTAACCTATCGCCTATGTTGATATAGGTGGATCCTATGGCATCTCTTATGTTTACATAGACGGCGTCTAACCTATCGCCTAAGTGAGGCAGCGAGCATAAGCAATGGTATAAGCAGCACTTAACCTATCGCCTATGTACATATAGGTGGCGCCTATGCCATCACCTATGTTGACATAGGTGGCGCCTAACCTATCAACTAAGTGAGAGAGTGAGCATAGTCAATGGTATAAGGGGCGCCTAACCTATCGCCTATGTTGATATAGGTGGCGCATCATCCATCACCTATATTGACAAAGGCTGCACCTAACCTATCTCCAAATGGAGACAGTGAGCATAGGCAATGGTATAACCGGAGCCTAACCTATCACCTATATTGATATATGTGGCGCCTAAGCCATAACTTATGTTGACATAGGCGAAACATAACCTATCACCTATGTTGATATAGGTGGTGGCTATGGCATCTCTTATGTTTACATGGGCGGTGCCTAATCTATCGCCTAAGTGAGGCAGCGAGCCTATGCAATGGAATAAGCGGTGCCTAACCTATTGCCTATATTGACATACTTGGTGCCTAGGCCATTTCCTATGTTTATATATGCGGAGCCTAACCTATCGCCTAATTAAGGCAGTAAGCATAGGCAATGGTATAAGCGACGCCTAACCTGTCGCCTATTTTGATATAGGCGGCACCTAATCAATCGCATATGCTGACAAAGGTGGAACCTAACCTATCACCTAAGTGAGGCAGTGAGCATAGGTAATGGTATAAGCAGCGCCCAACCTATCGCCTATATTCATATAGGTGGCGCCTATGGCTTCGCCTATGTTTACAAAGGCGGCGCGAAACCTATCGCCTAAGTGAGGCAGCAAGCATAAGAAATGATATAAGAGGAGCCTAACCTATCGCCTATGTTGATATACGTGGCGCATATGCCATCACCTATGTTTATATAGGCGGCAGCTAACCTATCGCCTAAGTGAGGAAGTAAGCATAGGCAATGGAATATGCGGCGCCTAAGCCATCTCATATGTTGACTAAGGCGGTGCCTAACCTATCGCCAATGTTGATATTGGCGGCGCCTAAGCCATCACCTATGTTGACGTAGGCGGTGCCTAACCGATCTCCTAATTCAGGAAGTGAGCATAGGGAATCGTATAAGCGGCGCCTAAGCCATTCCCTATATTGGCATAGACGGAGCCTAACCTATCGCCTATGTGAGGCAGTGAGGATAGGAAATGGAATAAACCACGCCAAACATTTCGCTTATGTTGATATAGGCGACGCCTAAGCCATCGCCTATGTTGACATAGGCGACGCCTAACCTATCGCCTATGTGAGGAAGTGAGCATAGGGAATGGTATAAGCGGGGCCTAACCTATCTCTTATGTTAATATAGGCGGCGCCTAAGCCATCACCTATGTTGACATAGGAGGCACCTAACCTATTGCCTAAGTGAGGCAGTGAGCATAGGAAATGGCATTAGCGGCGCCTAACCTATCTCCTATGTTGATATAGGCAGCGCCTAACCTATCACCTTTGTTGACATAGGCGGCGCCTAACCAATTTCCTAAGAGAGAATAGCCAATGGTATAAGCGGTGCCTAAGCTATCTCCTTTTTTGACATAGGCGGCTCCTAACCTATCGCCTATGTTATAGGCAATGGTATAAGCGGTGCCTAACCTATCACCTATGTAAATATAGGCGGCGCCTAAGCGATCGCCTATTTTGACATAGGCGGCGCCTAACCTATCACCTAACTGAGGCGGTGAGCATAGACAATGGTATAAGCGGAGCCTAACCTGTCGCCTATGTTGGTATAGGGGGCGCCTAATCCATCGACTATGTTGATATAGGCGTCACCTACTATATCGCCTAAATGAGGCAGTGAGCATAGGTACTGGTATAAGCGGCACCTAACCTATCGTCTATGTTGATATAGGCGACGCCTAATCCATCGACTATGTTGACATAGGCGGCACCTAATATATCTCCTAAGTGAGGCAGTGAGCATAGGCAATGGTATAAGTGGCCCCTAACCTATCACCTATGTTAATATAGGCGGCGCCTAATCCATCGACTATGTTGACATAGGTGGCACCTAACCTATCGCCTAAGTGAGGCAGTGAGAATAGGTAATGGTATTAGTGGAGCCTAACCTATCGGCTATGTTGATATAGGTGGAGCCTATGGCATCGCTTATGTTTACATAGACGGCGTCTAACCTATCGCCTAAGTGAGGCAGCGAGCATAGGCAATGGTATAAGCGGCACCTAACCTATCGCCTATGTACATATAGGTGGCGCCTATGCCATCGCCTATGTTGACATAGGTGGCGCCTAACCTATCGACTAAGTGAGCCAGTGAGCATAGGCAATGGTATAAGTGGCGCCTAACCTATCTCTTATGTTGATATAGGCAGCGCCTAAGCCATCACCTATGTTGACATAGGAGGCACCTAACCTATTGCCTAAGTGAGGCAGTGAGCATAGGAAATGGTATTACCAGCGCCTAACCTATCGCCTATGTAGATATAGGCAGCGCCTAACCTATCACCGTTGTTGACATAGGCGGCGCCTAACCAATTGCCTAAGAGAGAATAGGGAATGGTATAAGCGGTGCCTAAGCTATCTCCTTTTTTGATATAGGCGGCGCCTAACCTATGCCATAAGTGAGGGAGTGAGCATAGGCAATGGTATAAGCGGCGCCTAACCTATCACCTATGTTAATATAGGCGGCGACTAAACGATCGCCAATTTTGTCATAGGCAGCGCCTAACCTTTCGCCTATGTGAGGCGGTGAGCATAGACAATGGTATAAGCGGAGACTTATCTGTCGCCTATGTTGGTAGAGGGGGTGCCTAATCCATCGACTATGTTGACATAGGTGTCACCTAATATATCGCCTAAATGAGGCAGTGAGCATAGGTACTGGTATAAGTGGCACCTAACCTATCGTCTATGTTCATATAGGCGACGCCTAATCCATCGACTATGTTGACATAGGCGGCACCTAATATATCGCCTAAGTGAGGCAGTGAGCATAGGCAATGGTATAAGCGGCCCCTAACCTATCGCCTATGTTGATATAGGCGGCGCCTAAGCCATCGCCTATGTTGACGTATGCGGTGCCTAACCTATCGCCAAATTGAGGCAGTGAGCATTGGCAATGGTATAAGCGGCGCCTAACCTATCGCCTATGTTGATAAAGGTGGCGCCTATGGAATCTCCTATGTTTACATAGGAGGCGCCTAACCTATCGCCTTAGTGAGGCAGCAAGCATAGGAAATGGTATAAGCGGCGCCTAACCTATCGCCTATGTTGATATATGTGGCACCTAAGCGATCGCCTATGTTGACATAGGCGGCGCCTAACCTACTCCTAACTCAGGCGGTGAGCATAGGAAATGGTATAAACGGCACCTAACTTGTCGCCTATGTCGATATAGGCGGCACCTAATCCATCGACTATGTTGACATAGGTGGCCCCTAACCTATCGCCTAAGTGAGGCAGTGAGAATAGGTAATGGTATTAGTGGAGCCTAACCTATCTCCTATGTTGATATAGGTGGAGCCTATGGCATCGCTTATGTTTACATAGACGTCGTCTAACCTATCGCCTAAGTGAGGCAGCGAGCATAGGTAATGGTATATGCGCCACCTAACCTATCGCCTATGTACATATAGGTGGCGCCTATGCCATCGCCTATGTTGACATAGGTGGCGTCTAACCTATCAACTATGTGAGCCAGTGATCATAGGCAATGGTATAAGTGGTGCCTAACCTATCGCCTATGTTGATATAGGTGGCGCATCAGCCATCACCTATGTTGACAAAGGATGCGCCTAACCTATCTCCTAATGGAGCCAGTGAGCATAGGCAATGGTATAAGCGGAGCCTAACCTATCACCTATATTGATATATGTGGCGCCTAAGCCATAACTTATGTTGACATAGGCGAAACATAACCTATCACCTATGTTGATATTGGTGGTGCCTATGGCATCTCTTATGTTTACATAGGCGGTGCCTAATCTATCGCCTAAGTGAGGCAGCGAGCCTATGCAATGGAATAAGCGGTGCCTAACCTATTGCCTATATTGACATACTTGGTGCCTAGGCCATTTCCTATGTTTATATATGCGGCTCCTAACCTATCGCCTAATTAAGGCAGTAAGCATAGGCAATGGTATAAGCGACGCCTAACCTGTCGCCTATTTTGATATAGGCGGCGCCTAATTAATCGCATATGCTGACAAATGTGGAACCTAACCTATCGCCTATGTGAGGCAGTGAGCATAGGTAATGGTATAAGCAGCGCCCAACCTATCGCCTATGTTGATATAGGTGGCTCCAATGTCTTCGCCTATGTTTACAAAGGCGGCGCGAAACCTATCGCCTAAGTGAGGCAGCAAGCATAAGAAATGCTATAAGAGGAGCCTAACCTATCACCTATGTTGATATACGTCGCGCCTATGCCATCACCTATGTTTACATAGGCGGAAGCTAACCTATCGCCTAAGTGAGGAAGTAAGCATAGGCAATGGAATATGCGGCGCCTAACCTAACGACTATCTTGATATAGGCATCACCTAAGCCATCGCCTATGTTGACGAAGGCGGTGCCTAACCTATCGCCTATGTTGATATTGGCGGCGCCTAAGCCATCGCCTATGTTGACGTAGGCGGTGCCTAACCGATCTCCTAATTCAGGAAGTGAGCATAGGGAATTGTATAAGCGGCGCCTAAGCCATTCCCTATATTGGCATAGATGGAGCCTAACCTATCGCCTATGTGAGGCAGTGAGCATAGGAAATGGTATAAGCCACGCCTAACCTTTCGCTTATGTTGATATAGGCGACGCCTAAGCCATCGCCAATGTTGACATTGGCGACCCCTAACCTATCGCCTAAGTGAGGAAGTGAGCATAGGCAATGGTATAAGCGGGGCCTAACCTATCTCTTATGTTTATATAGGCGGCGCCTAAGCCATCACCTATGTTGACATAGGAGGCACCTAACCTATTGCCTAAGTGAGGCAGTAAGCATAGGAAATGGTATTAGCGGCGCCTAACCTATCTCCTATGTTGATATAGGCAGCGCCTAACCTATCACCTTTGTTGACATAGGCGGCGCCTAACCAATTGCCTAAGAGAGAATAGGCAATGGTATAAGCGGTGCCTAAGCTATCTCCTTTTTTGACATATGCGGCGCCTAACATATGCCCTAAGTGAGGCAGTGAGCATAGGCAATGGTATATGCGGCGCCTAACCTATCACCTATGTTAATATAGGCGGCACCTAAGAGATCGCCTATTTTGACATAGGCGGCGCCTAACCTATCGCCTAAGTGAGGCGGTGAGCATAGACAATGGTATAAGCGGAGCCTAACCTGTCGCCTATGTTGGTATAGGGGGCGCCTAATCCATCGACTATGTTGACATAGGCGTCACCTAATATATCGCCTAAATGAGGCAGTGAGCATAGGTACTGGTATAAGCGGCACCTAACCTATCGTCTATGTTGATATAGGCGACGCCTAATCCATCGACTATGTTGACATAGGTGGCACCTAATATATCGCCTAAGTGAGGCAGTGAGCATAGGAAATGGTATAAGCAGCCCCTAACCTATCGCCTATGTTGATATAGGCGGCGCCTAATCCATCGCCTATGTTGACGTATGCGGTGCCTAACCTATCGCCAAATTAAGGCAGTGAGCATTGGCAATGGTATAAGCGGCACCTAACCTATCTCCTATGTTTATATAGGCGGAGCCTAATCCATCGCCTATGTTGACATAGGCGGCACCTAACCAATCGCCTAAGTAAGGCAGTGAGCATAGGTAATTGTATAAGCGGCGCCTAACCTATCGCCTATGTTGATAAAGGTGGCGTCTATGGCATCTCCTATGTTTACATAGGAGGCGCCTAACCTATCGTCTTAGTGAGGCAACAAGCATAGGAAATGGTATAAGCAGCGCCTAACCTATTGCCTATGTTGATATAGGCGGCGCCTAACTCATCGCTTATGTTGACAATGGCGGTACCTAACCTATCGCCTAAGTGAGACTGTGAGTATAGGTAATGGTATAAGCGGCGCCTAAACTATCCCCTATATTGATATAGGCGGCGCCTAAGACATCACCTATCTTGACATAGGTGGGGCCTGACCTATCGCCTAAGTGAAGCAGTGAGCATAGGCAATGGTATAAGCTTCGCCTAACCTATCGCCTATGTTGATATAGGCGGGTCCATAGCCATCGCAAATGTTGACATAGGCGGCGCCTAACCTATCGCCTAAGTGAGGCAGTGAGCATAGACAATGGTATAAGTGGTGCCTAACCTATCACCTATGTTGGTATAGGCGGCACTTAAGACATCGCCTAAGTGAGACGGTGAGTATAGGCAATTGTATATGCGGTGCCTAACCTATCGCCTATGTTGATATAAACGGCGCCTAAGCCATCGCCTATGTTGACATAGACGAAGCCTAACCTATCGCCTATGAGACAATGTGAGCATAGGCAATGGAATAATCGACGCCTAACCTATAGCCTTTGTTGATATAGGTGGCGCCTAAGCCATCGCCTATGCTGACATAGGCGGCGCCTAACCTATCGCCTATGTGAGGCAGTGAGCATAGGCAATGGTATAAGCGGCGCCTAACCTATCGCCTATGTTGATATAGGCAGCGCCTAAGCGATCGTTGATGTTGACATAGGCGGCGCCTAACCTATCCCCTAAGTGAGGTGGTGAGAATAGGCAATGGTATAAGCGGCTCCTAACGTGTCGCCTATGTTGATATAGGCGGTGCCTAATCCATCTACTATGTTGACATAGGCGGCACCTAACCTATCGCTTAAGTGAGGCAGTGAACATAGGTAATGGTATAAGGGGCGCCTAACCTATCACCTATGTTGACATAGGTGGCGCCAATGGCATCTCTTATGTTTACATAGGCGGCGCCTAACCTATCGCCTAAGTGAGGCAGCGAGCATAGGCAATGGTATAAGCGGCGCCTAACCTAACACCTGTGTTTATATGGGCAGCGCCTAAGACATCGTCTATGTTGACATAGGCTGCGCCTAACCTATCGCCTATGTGAGGCGGTGAGCATAGGCAATGGTATAAGCGGTGCCTAACCTACCTCCTATGTTGATATAGGAGGCACCTAAACCATCGCCTATGTTAACATAGGTGGTGCCTAACCTATCGCCAAAGTGAGGTACTGAGCATAGGCAATGGTATAAGCGGCGCCATTTCCATTGCCTATATTGACATAGGTGGCACCTAACCTATTGCCTAAGTGAGGTAGTGATCATAGGTAATGGTATAAGCGGAACCTAACTTATCGCCTATGTTGATATAGGTGGCGCCTATGGCATCTTCTATGTTTACATAGGCGGCGCCTAACCTATCGCCTTAGTAAGGCAACAAACATAGGCAATGGTATAAGCGGCGCCTAACCTATCGCCTATGTTGATATAGGCGGCGCCTAAGCGATCGCCGATGTTGACATAGGCGGCGCCTAACCTATCGCCTAAGTAAGGCAGTGAGCATAGGTAATGATATAAGCGGCCCCTAACCTATAGCCTATGTTGATATAGATGGCGCCTGTGGCATCTCCTATGTTACATAGGAGGCGCCTAACCAATCGCCTTAGTGAGGTAGCAAGCATAGGCATTGGTATAAGCGACGCCTAACCTATCGCCTATGTTGATATAGGCAGCACCTAAGAGATCGCCTATGTTGACATAGGCGCGCCTAACCGACTCCTAAGTGAGGCGGTGAGCCTAGAAAATGGTATAAAAGGAGCCTAACCTGTCGCTTATGTCGATATAGGCGGCACCTAATCCATCGACTATGTTGACATAGGAGGAACCTAACCTCTCGCCTAAGTGAGGCAGTGGACATAGGTAATGGTATTAGCGGAGCCTAACCTATCACCTATGTTGATATAGGTGGAGCCTATGGCATCGCTTATGTTTACATAGGCGGCGTCTAACCTATCGCCTAAGTGAGGTAGAGAGCATAGGCAATGGTATAAGCGGCGCCTAACCTATCGCCTATGTTTACATGAGTGGCACCTAAGCCATTGCTTATGTTAATATATGCGGCGCCAAACCTATCGCCTAAGCGAGGCAGTAAGCATAGGCAATGGTATAAGCGGCGCCTAATGTGTCGCCTATGTTAATATAGGCGATGCCTAAGCCATCATCTATGTTAACATAGGCGGCGCCGAACCTATCGCCTAAGTGAGGAGGTGAGCTTAGGCAAAGGTATAAGCGGCGCCTAACCTATCGCCTATGTTGACATAGGAGGCCCCGAAACCATTGCCTATGTTAACATAGGTGGCGCCTAACCTATCGCTAAAGTGAGGCACTGAGCATAGGCAATGGTATAAGCGGCGCCTAACCTATCGCCTATGTTGATATTGGCAGCGCCTAAGCTATCGCCTATGTTACCATAGGCGGCGCCTAACCTATCGCCAAATTGAGGTAGTGAGCATAGATAATGGTATAAGCGGCGCCTAACCTATCGCCTATGTTGATATAGGAGGCACCTATGCCATCGCCTAACTGAGGCACTGAGCATAAACAATGGTATATGCGACGCCTAACCTATCGCCTAAGAGATCGCCTATATTAACTTAGGCGGCGCCTAACCTATCGCCTAAGTAAGGTGGTGAGCATAGGCAATGGTATAAGCGGCGCATAACCTATCGCCTATGTTGATATCGGCGGTGCTGTAAGCCATCGCCTATATTTACATAGGTGGCACCTAACCTATTGCCTAAGTGAGGCAGTGATCACAGCTAATGGTATAAGCGGTGCCTAACCTATCGCCTATGTTGATATAGGTGGCGCCTATGGCATCTCCTATGTTTACATGAATGGCGCTTAAGCCATTGCTTATGTTTATATATGCGGCGCCAAACCTATCGCCTAAGCGAGGCAGTAAGCATAGGCAATGGTATAAGCGGCGCCTAACCTGTCGCCTATGTTGATATAGGTGACGCCTAAGCCATCGTCTATATTAACATAGGTGGCGCCTAACCTATCGCCTAAGTGAGGAGGTAAGCTTAGGCAATGGTATAAGCGGCGCCTAACCTATCGCCTATGTTAACATAGGTGGCGCCTAATCTATCGTCAAAGTGAGGCACTGAGCATAGGCAATGGTATAAGCGGCGCCTAACCTATCGCCTATGTTGATATAGGCAGCGCCTAAGCCATCGCCTATGTTGACATAGGCGGCGCCTAACCTATCGCCAAAGTGAGGTAGTGAGCAGAGATAATGGTATAAGCGGCGCCTAACCTATCGCCCATGTTGATATAGGAGGCACCTATTCCATCGCCTAACTGAGGCAGTGAGCATAAACAATGTTATATGCGGCGCCTAACCTATCGCCTAAGCGATCGCCTATGTTTACTTAGGCGGTGCCTAACCTATCGCCTAATTAAGGAAGTAAGCATAGGCAATGGTATAAGCATCGCCTACCCTATCGCCTATGTTGATATAGGCGGCGCCTAAGCCATCGCCTATATTGACATAGGTGGCACCTAACCTATTGCCTAAGTGAGGCAGTGATCACAGGAAATGGTATAAGCGGTGCCTAACCTATCGCCTATGTTGATATAGGTGGCGCCTATGTCATCTCCTATGTTTACATAGGCGGCGCCTAACCTATCTCCTTAGTGAGTAAACAAGCATAGGCAATGGTATAAGCGGCGCCTAACCTATCGCCTATGTTTATATAGGCGGCGCCCAAGCGATCGTCGATGATGACATAGGCGGCGCCTAACCTATCGCCAAAGTGAGGCGGTGAGAATTGGCAATGGTATAAGCGGCGCCTAACCTGTCGACTATATCGACATAGGTGGCACCTAACCTATCGCTTAAGTAAGGAAGTGAACATAGGTAATGGTATATGCGTCGCCTAACCTATCGCCTCTGTTGACATAGGTGGCGCCTATGGCATCGCTTATGTTTACATAGGCGGCGCCTAACCTATCGCCTAAGTGAGGCAACGAGCATAGGCAATGGTATAAGCAGCGCCTAACCTATCGCCTACGTTGACATATATGGAGCCTAAGCCATTGCCTATGTTTATATATACGGCGCCTAACCTATCGCCTAAGTGAGGAAGTAAGTACAGGCAATGGTATAAGCGGCCCCTAACCTGTCGCCTATGTTGATATAGGCGGTGCCTAATCCATCGCATATGTTGACATAGGCGGCACCTAACCTGTCCCCTAAGGCAGTGAGCATAGGTAATGGTATAAGCGACACCTAACCTATCGCCTATTTGATATAGGTGGCGCCTATGGCATCTCCTATGTTTACATAGGCGCCGCCTAACTTATCGCCTAAGTGAGGAAGTTAGCATAGGCAATGGTAAAAGCGGCGCATAACCTATAGCTTATTTTGATATACGTGGCGCCTAAGCCATCGCCTATGTTTAAATAGGCAGCGTCTAATCTATCGCCTAAGTGAGGCAGTAAGCATAGGTAATGGTATAAGCGGCGCCTAACCTATCGCCTATGTTGATATAAGCAGTGCCTAAGCTATCGCCTATGTTACCATAGGCGGCGCCTAACCTATCGCCAAATTGAGTTAGTGAGCATAGATAATGGTATAAGCGGCGCCTAACCTATCGCCTATGTTGATATAGGAGGCACCTATGCCATCGCCTAACTGAGGCAGTGAGCATAAACAATGGTATATGCGACGCCTAACCTATCGCCTAAGAGATCGCCTATATTAACTTAGGCGGCGCCTAACCTATCGCCTAAGTAAGGTGGTGAGCATAGGCAATGGTATAAGCGGCGCATAACCTATCGCCTATGTTGATATCGGCGGTGCTGTAAGCCATCGCCTATATTTACATAGGTGGCACCTAACCTATTGCCTAAGTGAGGCAGTGATCACAGCTAATGGTATAAGCGGTGCCTAACCTATCGCCTATGTTGATATAGGTGGCGCCTATGGCATCTCCTATGTTTACATGAATGGCGCTTAAGCCATTGCTTATGTTTATATATGCGGCGCCAAACCTATCGCCTAAGCGAGGCAGTAAGCATAGGCAATGGTATAAGCGGCGCCTAACCTATCGCCTATGTTGATATAGGTGACGCCTAAGCCATCGTCTATATTAACATAGGTGGCGCCTAACCTATCGCCTAAGTGAGGAGGTAAGCTTAGGCAATGGTATAAGCGGCGCCTAACCTATCGCCTATGTTAACATAGGTGGCGCCTAATCTATCGTCAAAGTGAGGCACTGAGCATAGGCAATGGTATAAGCGGCGCCTAACCTATCGCCTATGTTGATATAGGCAGTGCCTAAGCCATCGCCTATGTTGACATAGGCGGCGCCTAACCTATCGCCAAAGTGAGGTAGTGAGCAGAGATAATGGTATAAGCGGCGCCTAACCTATCGCCTATGTTGATATAGGAGGCACCTATTCCATCGCCTAACTGAGGCAGTGAGCATAAACAATGGTATATGCGGCGCCTAACCTATCGCCTAAGCGATCGCCTATGTTTACTTAGGCGGTGCCTAACCTATCGCCTAATTAAGGAAGTAAGCATAGGCAATGGTATAAGCATCGCCTACCCTATCGCCTATGTTGATATAGGCGGCGCCTAAGCCATCGCCTATATTGACATAGGTGGCACCTAACCTATTGCCTAAGTGAGGCAGTGATCACAGGTAATGGTATAAGCGGTGCCTAACCTATCGCCTATGTTGATATAGGTGGCGCCTATGGCATCTCCTATGTTTACATAGGCGGCGCCTAACCTATCTCCTTAGTGAGTAAACAAGCATAGGCAATGGTATAAGCGGCGCCTAACCTATCGCCTATGTTTATATAGGCGGCGCCCAAGCGATCGTCGATGATGACATAGGCGGCGCCTAACCTATCGCCAAAGTGAGGCGGTGAGAATTGGCAATGGTATAAGCGGCGCCTAACCTGTCGACTATATCGACATAGGTGGCACCTAACCTATCGCTTAAGTAAGGAAGTGAACATAGGTAATGGTATATGCGTCGCCTAACCTATCGCCTCTGTTGACATAGGTGGCGCCTATGGCATCGCTTATGTTTACATAGGCGGCGCCTAACCTATCGCCTAAGTGAGGCAACGAGCATAGGCAATGGTATAAGCAGCGCCTAACCTATCGCCTACGTTGACATATATGGAGCCTAAGCCATTGCCTATGTTTATATATACGGCGCCTAACCTATCGCCTAAGTGAGGAAGTAAGTACAGGCAATGGTATAAGCGGCCCCTAACCTGTCGCCTATGTTGATATAGGCGGTGCCTAATCCATCGCATATGTTGACATAGGCGGCACCTAACCTGTCCCCTAAGGCAGTGAGCATAGGTAATGGTATAAGCGACACTTAACCTATCGCCTATGTTGATATAGGTGGCGCCTATGGCATCGCCTATGTTTACATAGGCGCCGCCTAACTTATCGCCTAAGTGAGGAAGTTAGCATAGGCAATGGTAAAAGCGGCGCATAACCTATAGCTTATGTTGATATACGTGGCACCTAAGCCATCGCCTATGTTTAAATAGGCAGCGTCTAATCTATCGCCTAAGTGAGGCAGTAAGCATAGGTAATGGTATAAGCGGCGCCTAACCTAACACTTGTGTTTATATAGGCAGCGCCTAAGACATCGTCTATGTTGACATAGGCTGCGCCTAACCTATCGCCTAAGTGAGGCGGTGAGCATAGGCAATGGTATAAGCGGTGCGTAACCTATCTCCTATGTTGATATAGGAGGCGCCTAAACCATCGCCTATGTTAACATAGGTGGTGCCTAACCTATCGCCAAAGTGAGGCACTGAGCATAGGCAATGGTATAAGCGGCGCCTAACCTATCGACAATGTTGATAATGGCAGTGCCTAAGCCATAGCCTATGTTGACATAGGCGGCGCCTAACCTATCGTCTAAGTGAGGTAGTGAGCATAGATAATGGTATAAGCGGCGCCAAACCTATCTCCTATGATTATATAGAAGGAAGCTATGCCATCGCCTAAGTGAGACAGTGAGCATAGCCAATTGTATAAGCGGCGCCTAACCTATCGCCTAAGTAGATATAGGTGGTGCCTAAGAGATCGCCTATGTTGACTTTGGCGGCGCCTAACATGTCACCTAAGTAAGATGGTGAGCATAGGCAATGGTATAAGCGGCGGATAACCTAGCGCCTATGTTGATATAGGTGGCGCCTAAGCCAGTGCTTATGTTGACATAGACAGAGCCTAACCTATCGCCTAAGTGAGAAAGTGAGCATAGGTAATGGTATAAGCGGCGCCTATCTATCGCCTATGTTGATATAGGTGGCGCCTAAGCCATCACCTATGTTGACATAGAAGGCGCCGAACCTATCGCCTAAGTGAGGCAGTGATCATAGGTAATGGTATAAGCGACTCCTAACTTATAACCAATGTTGATATAGGTGGCCCCAATGGCATCGCTTATGTTTACATAGGCGGCGCCTAACCTATCGCCTCAGTGTGGAAGCAAACATAGGCAATGGTATTAGTGGCGCCTAACCTATCGCCTATGTTGATATACATGGAGCCTAAGCCATTGCCTATGTTTATCTATGCGGCGCCCAACCTCTCGACTATGTGGGGCAGTAAGCATAGGCAATGGTATAAGCGGCGCCTAACGTATCGCCAATGTTGATATAAGCAGCGCCTAAGCCATCGCCTATTTTGACGTAGGCGGTGCCTAACCTATCGCCTAATTGAGGTAGTGAGCATAGGCAATGGTATAAGCATCGCCTACCCTATCGCCTATGTTGATATAGGCGGCACCTAAGACATCGCCTATATTGACATAGGCAGCACCTATCATATTGCCTAAGTGAGGCAGTGAGCATAGGTAATGGTATAAGAGGCGCCTAACCTATTGCCTATGTTGATATAGGTGGAGCCTATGGCATCTCCTATGTTTTCATAGGCGGCGCCTAACCTATCACCTTAGTGAGGCAGCAAGCATAGGCAATGGTATAAGCGGCGCCTAACCTATCGCCTATGTTGATATAGGCGGCGCCTAAGCGATTGTTGATGTTGACATAGGCGGCGCCTAACCTATCCCCTAAGTGAGGCGGTGAGAATTGGCAATGGTATAAGCGGCTCCTAACGTGTCGCCTATGTTGATATAGGCGGCGCCTAATCCATCGACTATGTTGACATAGGCGGCACCTAACCTATCGCTTAAGTGAGGCAGTGAACATAGGTAATGGCATAAGGGGCGCCTAACCTATCACCTATGTTGACATAGATGGCGCCAATGGCATCTCTTATGTTTACATAGGCGGCGCCTAACCTATCGCCTAAGTGAGGCAGCGAGCATAGGCAATGGTATAAGCGGCGCTTAACCTATCGCCTATGTTGATATAGGCGCCGCCTAAGCGATCGCCTATTCTGACATAGGCAGCGCCTAACCTATCACCTCAGTGAGGCGGTGAGATTAGGCAATGGTATAAGCGTCGTCTATCCAGTCTCCTATGTTGATATAGGCGGTGCCTAATCCATCGACTATGTTGACATAGGCGGCACCTAACCTATCGCTTAAGTGAGGCAGTAAACATAGGTAATGGTATAAGCGGCGCCTAACCTATCGCCTATGTTGACATAGGTGGTGCCTATGGCATCGCTTATGTTTACATAGGCGGCGCCTAACCTATCGCCTAAGTGTGGCAGCGAGCATAGGCAATGGTATACGCGGCGCCTAACCTATCACCTATGTTTACATACGTGGCGCCTAAGCCATTGCCTATGTTTATATATGCGGCGCCTAACCTATCGCCTAAGTGAGGAAGTAAGAACAGGCAATGGTATAAGCGGCCCCTAACCTGTCGCCGATGTTGAAATTGGCGCCGCCTAATCCATCGCATATGTTGACATAGGCGGCACCTAACCTATCCCCTATGGCAGTGAGCATAGGCAATGGTATAAGCTGCGACTAACCTATCGCCTATGTTGATATACGTCGCGCCTAAGCCATCGCCTATGTTTAAATAGGCGGCGGCTAATCTATCGCCTAAGTGAGGCAGTAAGCATAGGCAATGGTATAAGCGGCTCCTAACCTATCGCCTATTTTGATATAGGCAGCACCTAACCCATCGCCTATGTTGACGTAGGAGGTTCCTTACCTATCGCCTAATTGAGGCACTGAACATAGGCAATTATATAAGCAGCGCCTAAGCCATCGCCTATTTTGACGTAGGCGGTGCCTAACCTATCGCCTAATTGAGGTAGTGAGCATAGGCAATGGTATAAGCATCGCCTACCCTATCGCCTATGTTGATATAGGCGGCGCCTAAGACATCGCCTATATTGACATAGGCAGCACCTATCATATTGCCTAAGTGAGGCAGTGAGCATAGGTAATGGTATAAGAGGCGCCTAACCTATTGCCTATGTTGATATAGGTGGAGCCTATGGCATCTCCTATGTTTTCATAGGCGGCGCCTAACCTATCACCTTAGTGAGGCAGCAAGCATAGGCAATGGTATAAGCGGCGCCTAACCTATCGCCTATGTTGATATAGGCGGCGCCTAAGCGATTGTTGATGTTGACATAGGCGGCGCCTAACCTATCCCCTAAGTGAGGCGGTGAGAATTGGCAATGGTATAAGCGGCTCCTAACGTGTCGCCTATGTTGATATAGGCGGCGCCTAATCCATCGACTATGTTGACATAGGCGGCACCTAACCTATCGCTTAAGTGAGGCAGTGAACATAGGTAATGGCATAAGGGGCGCCTAACCTATCACCTATGTTGACATAGATGGCGCCAATGGCATCTCTTATGTTTACATAGGCGGCGCCTAACCTATCGCCTAAGTGAGGCAGCGAGCATAGGCAATGGTATAAGCGGCGCTTAACCTATCGCCTATGTTGATATAGGCGGCGCCTAAGCGATCGCCTATTCTGACATAGGCAGCGCCTAACCTATCACCTCAGTGAGGCGGTGAGATTAGGCAATGGTATAAGCGTCGTCTATCCAGTCTCCTATGTTGATATAGGCGGTGCCTAATCCATCGACTATGTTGACATAGGCGGCACCTAACCTATCGCTTAAGTGAGGCAGTAAACATAGGTAATGGTATAAGCGGCGCCTAACCTATCGCCTATGTTGACATAGGTGGTGCCTATGGCATCGCTTATGTTTACATAGGCGGCGCCTAACCTATCGCCTAAGTGTGGCAGCGAGCATAGGCAATGGTATACGCGGCGCCTAACCTATCACCTATGTTTACATACGTGGCGCCTAAGCCATTGCCTATGTTTATATATGCGGCGCCTAACCTATCGCCTAAGTGAGGAAGTAAGAACAGGCAATGGTATAAGCGGCCCCTAACCTGTCGCCGATGTTGAAATTGGCGCCGCCTAATCCATCGCATATGTTGACATAGGCGGCACCTAACCTATCCCCTATGGCAGTGAGCATAGGCAATGGTATAAGCTGCGACTAACCTATCGCCTATGTTGATATACGTCGCGCCTAAGCCATCGCCTATGTTTAAATAGGCGGCGGCTAATCTATCGCCTAAGTGAGGCAGTAAGCATAGGCAATGGTATAAGCGGCTCCTAACCTATCGCCTATTTTGATATAGGCAGCACCTAACCCATCGCCTATGTTGACGTAGGAGGTTCCTTACCTATCGCCTAATTGAGGCACTGAACATAGGCAATTGTATAAGCGGCGCCTAACCTATCCCCTATGTTTATATAGGCGGCGCCTACGCTATTGCCTATGTTGACATAGACGGAGCCTAACCTATCTCCTATATAAGGCAGTTAGCATAAGAAATAGTATAAGCGGTGCCTAACCTATCGCCTATGTTGATATTGGCAACACCTAAGCCATCGTCTATGTTGACATAGGCTGCGCCTAACCTATCGCCTAAGTGAGGAGGTGAGCATAGGCAATGGTATAAACGGCGCCTAACCTATCTCCTATGTTGATATAGGAAGCCCTTAAATTATCGCCTATGTTAACATAGGTAGCGCCTAACCTATCGCCAAAGTGAGGCATCGAGCATAGGACATGGTATAAGCGGCGCCTAACCTATCACCTATGTTGATATAGGAGGCACCTCTGCCATCGCCTAAGTGAGGCAGTGACCATAGAGAATGGTATAAATGGCGTCTACCCTATCGCCTATGTTGATAAGGGCGGCGCCTAAGCAATCGCCTATTTTTACTTAGGCGGCGCCTAACCTATCGCCTAAGTAACGCGGTGAGCATTGGCAATGGTATAAGCGGTGCATAACCTATCGCCTGTGTTGATATAGGTGGCGCCTAAGCCATTGCCTATGTTGACATAGACCGAGCCTAACCTATCGCCAATGTGAGAATGTGAGCATTGGTAATGGTATAAGCGACGCCTATCTATCGCCTATGTTGATATAGGTGGCGCCTAAGCCATCACCTATGTTGACATAGAAGGCACCTAACCTATCGCCTAAGTGAGGCAGTGAGCATAGGCAATGGTATAAGAGGTACCTAACCTATCACCTATGTGAGGCAATAAGAATAGGCAATGGTATAACCGGCGCCTAACCTATCGCCTATGTTGATATAGGTGGCGCCTAAGCCATCGCCTATGTTAACATAGGTGGCGCCTAACTTATCACCTAAGTGAGGCAGTGAGCATAGGCAATGGTATAAGCGGCGCCTAACCTATCGCCTATGTTGATATAGGCGGCGCCTAAGTCATCGCCTATGTTGATATAGGCAGCACTATATCCATTGCCTCTGTTGACATAGGCGGCGTCTAACCTATCGCCTAAGTGAGGCAGTGAGCCTAGAAAATGGTATAAGTGGCGCCTAACCTATCACCAATGTTGATATAGGCGGCACCTAAGCCATCGCCTTAGTTAGTCAGTTAGCATAGGCAATGGTATAAGCGGCGTCAAACCTATCGCGTACGTTGATATAGGCGGAGCCTAAACGATCGCTTATGTTGACATAGTCGGCGCCTAACCTATCTCCTAAGTGAGGAGGTGAGGATAGGCAATGGTATAAGCGGCGCCTAACTTTTCGCCTATGTTGGTATAGGCGGCGCCTAATCCATCTACTATGTTGACATAGGCGGAACCTAACCTATCGCCTAAGTGAGGCAGTGAGCATAGGTAATGGTATAAGCGATGCCTAACCTATCGCCTAAGTACAGTAGTGAGCATAGGTAATGGTATAAGCGACGCCTAACCTATCGCCAATGTTGATATAGTTGGGGCCTATGGCATCGCTTATGATTACATAAGAGGCGCCTAACCTATCTCCTAAGTGAGGCGGTGAGCATAGGCAATGGTATAAGCGGCGCCTAACTTTTTGCCAATGTTGGTATAGGCGGCGCCTAATCCATTGACTATGTTGACATAGGCGGAACCTAACCTATCGCCTAATTGAGGCAGTGAGCATAGGTAATGGTATAAGCGATGCCTAACCTATCGCCTAAGTATGGCAGTGAGCATAGGTAATGGTATAAGCGACGCCTAACCTATCGCCAATGTTTATATAGGTGGGGCCTATGGCATCTCTTATGATTACATAGGCGGCGCCTAACCTATCGCCAAAGTGAGGCAGCGAGCATAGGCAAAGGCATGAGCGGCGCCTAACCTATCGCCTATGTTGATATACGTGGACCCTAACCAATTGCCTATGTTTATATATGCAGCGCCCAACCTATCGACTAAGTGAGGAAGTTAGCATAGGCAATGGTATTAGCGGCGCTTTACCTATCGCCAATGTTGATATAGGCGGCCCCTAAGCCATCGCTTATGTTGACCTAGGCGGCGCCTAACCTATCGCCTAATTGAGGCAGTGACCATACGCAATGGTATAAGCGTCGCCTAACCTATCGCCTATGTTGTTATAGGCGGCGCCTAAGCCATTTCCTATGTTGACATAGACGGAGCCTAACCTATCTCCTAAGTGAGGCAGTGAGTATAGACAATGGTATAAGCGACACCTAACCTATCGCCTATGTTTATATAGCCGATGGCTAAGGCGACGCCTATATCAACATAGGAGATAGGTTATATTAATGGGATATAGGCGGTGCCTAACCTATCACCTAATTGAGGCAGTGAGCATAGGCAATTGTATAACCAGCGCCTAACCTATCGTGTATGTTGATATAGGCGGCGCCTAGTCCATCGCCTATGTTAACATAGGCGGCGCATAACCTATCCCCTAAGTGAGGCGGTAAGGATACGCCATGGTATAAACAACGCCTAACCTATCGCCTATGTTGATATACGTGGTGCCTAAGCCATTGCCTATGTTTATATATGCAGCGCCTAACCTATCGCCTAAGTGAGGCAGTAAGCATAGACAATGGTATAAGCGGCGCCTAACCTATCGTCTATGTGAGGCAGTGAGAATAGGCAATGGTATAACCAGCGCCTAACCTATCGCCTATGTTTATATAGGCGCCGCCTAGTCCATCGCCTATGTTGACATAGGCGGCGCCTAACCTATATCCCAAGTGAGGCAGTGAGCATAGGCAATGTTATAAGCGGCGCCTATCCAATCGCCTATGTTTACATAGGCAGCGCCTAACCTATTGCCATAGTGAGGCAGCAAGAATAGGCAATGGTATAAGCGACGCCTAACCTATCGCCTATGTTCATATAGGCGGCGCCTCAGCGATCGCCTATGTTGACATAGACGGTGCCTAACCTATAGCCTAAGTGAGGCGGTGAGAATAGGCAATGGTATAACCAGCGCCTAACCTATCGCCTATGTTGATATACGTGGTGCCTAACCCATTGTCTCTGTTTATATATGCGGCGCCTAACTTATCGCCTAAGTGAGGCAGTAAGCATAGGCAATGGTATAAGCGACACCTAACCAATCGCCTATGTGAGGTAGTGAGAATAGGCAATGGTATAACCAGCGCCTAAACTATCGCCTATGTTGATATAGGCGGCACCTAGTCCATCGCCTATGTTGACATAGGCGGCGCCTAACCTATAACCTATGTGAGGCAGTGAGCATAGGCAATGTTATAAGCGGCGCCTAACCTATCGCCTATGTTTACATAAGCAGCGCCTAACCTATTGCCTTAGTGAGGCAGCAAGCATAGCCAATGGTATAAGCGATGCCTAGCCTATCGCCTATGTTGATATAGGCGGCGCCTAAGCGATCGCCTATGTTGACATAGACGGTGCCTAAGCAATCGCCTAAGTGAGGCGGTGAGAATAGGCAATGGTATAAGCGGCGCCTAACCTGTCGCCTATGTTGATATAGCCGGTACCTAACCTATTGCCTAAGTGAGCTAGTGAGCATAGGTAATAGTTTAAGCGGCACCTAACCTATCGCCTATGTTGACATAGGTGGCACTTATGGCATCGCTTAAGTGTACATAGGCAGAGCCTAACCTATCGCCTAACTGAGGCAGCGAGCATAGGCAGTGGTATAAGCGGCGCCTAACCCTTCGCCTATGTTGACATACGTGGCGTCTAAGCCATTGCCTATCTACTAAGTGAGGCGGTGAGCATAGGCAATGGTATAAGCGGCGCCTAACTTTTCTCCTATGTTGGTATAGGCGGTGCCTAATCCATCGACAATGTTGACATAGGCGGAACCTAACCTATCGCCTAATTGAGGCAGTGAGCATAGGTAATGGTATAAGCGATGCCTAACCTATCGCATAAGTACGACAGTGAGCATAGGTAATGGTATAAGCGACGCCTAACCTATCACCAATGTTGATATAGGTGGGGCCTATGGCATCTCTTATGATTACATAGGCAGCGCCTAACCTATCGCCAAAGTAAGGCAGCGAGCATAGGCAAAGGCATAAGTGGCGCCTAACCTATCGCCTATGTTGATATACGTGGCCCCTAAGCCATTGCCTATGTTTATATATGCAGCGCCCAACCTATCGACTAAGTGAGGAAGTAAGCATAGGCAATGGTATTAGCGGCGCTTTACCTATCGCCAATGTTGATATAGGCGGCACCTACGCCATCGCCTATGTTGACCTAGGTGGCGCCTAACCTATCGCCTAATTGAGGTAGTGACCATAGGAAATGGTATAAGCGTCGCCTAACCTATCGCCTATGTTGTTATATGCGGCGCCTAAGCCATCGTCTATATTAACATAGGTGGCACCTAACCTATCGCCTAAGTGATTTAGTGATAATAGGCAATGGTATAACTGGAACCTAACCTATCGCCTATGTTGATATAGGCGGTGCCGAAGCCATCGCCTATGTTGACATAAGTGGCGCCTAACCTATCGCATACATGAGGTAGTGAGCATAGGCAATGGTATAAGCGGCGCCATTTCCATTTCCTATATTGACATAGGTGGCACCTAACCTATTGCCTAAGTGAGGTAGTGATCATAGGTAATGGTATAAGCGGAACCTAACCTATCGCCTAAGTTGATATAGGTGGCGCCTATGGCATCTCCTATGTTTACATAGGCGGCGCCTAACCTATCGCCTTAGTAAGGAAACAAACATAGGCAATGGTATAAGCGGCGCCTAACCTATCGCCTATGTTGCTATAGGCGGCGCCTAAGCGATCGCCGATGTTGACATAGGCGGCGCCTAACCTATCGCCTAAGTAAGGCAGTGAGCATAGGTAATGATATAAGCGGCCCCTAACCTATCGCCTATGTTGATATAGGTGGCGCCTCTGGCATCTCCTATGTTTACATAGGAGGCGCCTAACCAATCGCCTTAGTGAGGTAGCAAGCATAGGCAATGGTATAAGCGGCGCCTAACCTATCGCCTATGTTGATATAGGCAGCACCTAAGAGATCGCCTATGTTGACATAGACGCGCCTAACCTACTCCTAAGTGAGGCGGTGAGCATAGAAAATGGTATAAATGGAGCCTAACCTGTCACCTATGTCGATATAGGCGGCACCTAATCCATCGACTATGTTGACATAGGAGGCACCTAACCTCTCGCCTAAGTGAGGCAGTAGACATAGGTAATGGTATAAGCGGGGCCTAACCTATCTCCTATGTTGATATAGGCGGCGCCTAAGCCATCACCTATGTTGACATAAGAGGCACCTAACCTATCGCCTAAGTGAGGCAGTGAGCATAGGAAATGGTATTAGCGGCTCCTAACCTATCGCCTATGTTGATATAGGCAGCGCCTAACCTATCGCCTTTGTTGACATAGGCGGCGCCTAACCAATTGCCTAAGAGAGAATAGGAAATGGTATAAGCGGTGCCTAAGCTATCGCCTTTGTTGACATAGGCGACACCTAGCCTATGCACTAAGTGAGGCAGTGAGCATAGGAAATGGTATAAGCGGCGCCTAACCTATCACCTATGTTAATATAGGCGGCGCCAAAGCCATCGCCTATGTTGACATCGGCGGCGACTAACCTATCGCCTAAGTGAGGCGATGAGCATAGACAATGGTAAAAGCGGAGCCTAACCTATCGCCTATGTTGGTATAGGGGGCACCTAATCCATCAACTATGTTGACATAGGCGGCACCTAATATATCGCCTAAATGAGGCAGTGAGCATACGTACTAGTATAAGCGGCCCCTAAAATATCGTCTATGTTGACATAGGCGGTGCCTTATCCATCGACTATGTTGACATAGGCGGCACCTAATATATCGCCTAAGTGAGGCAGTGAGCATAGGCAATGGTATAAGCGGCCCCTAACCTATCGCCTATGTTGATATAGGCGGCACCTAAGCCATCGCCTACGATGACATAGGCGGCGCCTAACCTATTGCCCAAGTGAGGTGGTGAGCATAGGCAATGGTATAAACGGTGCCTAACCTATCGCCTATGTTGATATAGGTGGCGCCTGTGGCATATCCTATATTTACATAGGAGGCGCCTAACTTATCGCCTTTGTGAGGCAGCAAGCATAGGTAATGGTATAAGTGGCACATAAGAGATCGCCTTTGTTGACATAGGCGGCGCCTAACCTACTCCTAAGTGAGGCGGTGAGCATAGGAAATGGTATAAACGGCACCTAACCTGTCGCCTATGTCTATATAAGAGGCACCTAATCCATCGACTATGTTGACATTAGCGGCACCTAACCTATCGCCTAAGTGAGGCAGTGAGCATTGGCAATGGTATAAGCGGCACCTAACCTATCTCCTATGTTGATATAGGCGGAGCCTAATCCATTGCATATGTTGACATAGGCAGCACCTAACCTATCGCCTAAGTAAGGAAGAGAGCATAGGTAATGGTATAAGCGGCGCCTAACCTATCACCTATGTTGATATAGGTGGCGCCTGTGGCATCTCCTATATTTACATAGGAGGCGCCTAACCTATCGCCTTAGTGAGGCAGCAACCATAGGCCATGGTATAAGCAGCGCCTAACCTATCGCCTATGTTGATATATGTGGCACCTAAGCGATTCCCTATGTTGACATAGGCGGCGCCTAACCTACTCCTAAGTGAGTCAGTGAGCAAAGGAAATGGTATAAACGACACCTAACCTGTCGCCTATGTCGATATAGGCGGCACCTAATCCATCGACTGTGTTGACATAAGCGGCACCTAACCTATCCCCTAAGTGAGGCAGTGAGCATAGGTAATGGTATTAGCGGAGCCTAACCTATCTCCTATATTGATATAGGTGGAGCCTATGGCTTCGCTTATGTTTACATAGGGGACGTTTAACCTATCGCCTAAGTGAGGCAGCGAGCATAGGCAATGGTATAAGCGGCGCCTAACCTATCGCCTATGTTGATATAGGCGGCGCATCAGCCATTGCCTATGTTGACAAAGGTTGTGCCTAACCTATCTCCAATAGGAGCCAGTTAGCATAGGTAATGGTATAAGCGGAGCCTAACCTATCGCCTATTTTGATATAGGTGGCGCCTAAGCCATCACCTACGTTGACATAGGCGAAACATAACCTATCGCCTATGTTGATATAGGTGGCGCCTATGGCATCGCTTATGTTTACATAGGCGGCGCCTAATCAATTGCCTAAGTTAGGCAGCGAGCATAGGCAATGGTATATGCGGTGCCTAACCTATCGCCTATGTTGACATACTTGGTGCCTAGGTCATTGCCTTTGTTTATATATGCGGCGCATAACCTATCGCCTAAGTAAGGCAGTAAGCATAGGCAATGGTATAAGCTACGCCGAACCTTTCGCCTATTTTGATATTGGCGGCGCCTAATCAATCGCATATGCTCACACAGGCGGCACCTACCCTATCGTCTAAGCGAGGCAGTGAGCATAGGTAATGGTATAAGCAGCATCAAACCTATCGCCTATGTTGATATAGGTGGCGCCTATGGCGTCGCCTATGTTTACAAAGGCAGCGCATAACCTATCGCCTCACTGAGGCAGCAAACATAGGAAATGGTATAAGAGGAACCTAACCTATCGCCTATGTTGATATACGTGGAACCTAAGCCATTACCTATGTTTATATAGGCGGCGGCTAACCTATCGCCTAAGTGAGGAACTAAGCATAGCCAATGAAATATGCGGCGCCTAACCTAACGCCTATCTTGATATAGGCGGCGCCTAAGCCATTGCCTATGTTGACGTAGGAGGTGCCTAACCTATTGCCTAATTCAGGCAGTGATCATAGGCAATGGTATAAGTGGCGCCTAACCTATCGCCTTTGTTGATATAGGCGGCGCCTAAGCCATTGCCTATGTTGACAAACGAATCCTAACCTATTGCCTATGTTGATATAGGCGGCGACTAAGACATCGCCTATGTTGACATAGGCGGCGCCTAACCAATCGCCTAAGTGAGGCAGTGAGCATAGGCAATGGTTTAAGCGGCGCTTATCCTATCGCCTATGTTGATATAGGCAGCACCATTTCCATTGCCTATATTGATATAGGCGGCGCCAAACCTATCACCAAAGTGAGGCAGTGAGCATAGACAATGGTATAAGCGGTGCCTAACCTATCACCTATGTTGATATAGGCAGCACCTAAGACATCGCCTAAGTTAGGCAGTGAGCATAGTCAATGGTATAAGCGGCGCCTAACCTATTGCCTATGTTGATATAGGCGGCGCCTAAGCGATCGCCTATGTTGACATAGGCTGCGCCTAACCTATCCCCTAAGTGAGGCGGTAAGCGTAGGCAATGGTATAAGCGGCGCCTAACCTGTCGCCTATGTTGAAATAGGCGGTGCCTAAGCCATTGCCTATGTTGACATAGACGGAGCCTAACCTATCGCTTATGTGAGGCAGTGAGCATAGGAAATGGTATAAGCGGTGCCTAACCTATCGCCTATGTTGATATAGGCGAAGCCTAAGCCATCGCATATGTTGACATAGGCGGCGCCTAACCTATCGCCTAATTGAAGCAGTGAGGATAGGCAATGGTATAAGCGGTGCCTAACCTATCGCCTAATTGAAGCAGTGAGGATATTCAATGGTATAAGCGGCGCCTAACCTATCACCTATGTTGATATAGGCGTGTCCATAGCCATCGCTAATGTTGACATAGGTGGTGCCTAACCTATCGCCTAATTGAGGCAGTGAGCATAGACAATGGTATAAGTGGCGCCTAACCTATCACCTATGCTGATATAGGCGGCACCAAAGCCATCGCCTAAGTGAGACAGTGAGTATAGGCAATGGTATAACATGTGCCTAACGTATCGCCTATGTTGATATAGGCAGTGCCTAAGAGATCGCCTATGTTGACATAGGCAGCGGCTAACCTATCGACTAAGTGAGGCGGGGAGCATAAGAAAAGGTATAAGCGGCGCCTAACCTATCTCCTATGTTGATATAGGCGGCGCCTAATCCATCTCATATGCTGACATATATGGCACCTAACCTATATAACGGCACCTAACCTAGCGCCTGAGTGAGGCAGTGAGCATAGGTAATGTTATAAGCGACGCCTAACCCATCGCCAATGTTGTTATAAGTGGCGCCTATGGCATCGCCTATGTTTACATAGGCGGCGCCTAACCTATCTCCTAAGTAAGTCAGCAAGCATAGGCAATGGTATAAGCGGCGCCTAACCTATCGCCTATGTTGATATACGTGGTGCCTAAGCCATCGCCTATGTTTATATAGGTTGTGGCTAACCTTTCGCCTAAGTGAGGCAGTACGGATAGGCAATGGTATACGAGGAGCCTATCCTAACGCCTATGATGATATTGCCGGCGCCTAAGCCATCGCCTATGTTGACGTAGGCGGTGCCTTACCGATCTCCTAATTCAGGAAGTGAGCATAGGGAATCGTATAAGCGGCGCCTAAGCAATTCCCAATATTGGCATAGACGGAGCCTAACCTATCGCCTATGTGAGGCAGTGAGCATAGGAAATGGTATAAGCCACGCCTAACCTTTCACTTAAGTTGATATAGGAGATGCCTAAGCCATCGCCTATGTTGACATAGGCGACGCCTAACCTATCGCCTAAGTGAGGAAGTGAGCATAGGCAATGGTATAAGCGGGGCCTAACCTATCTCTTATGTTGATATAGGCGGCGCCTAAGCCATCACCTTTGTTGACATAGGATGCACCTAACCTATTGCCTATGTAAGGCAGTGAGCATAGGAAATGGTATTAGCGGCGCCTAACCTATCGCCTATGTTGATATAGGCAGCGCCTAACCTATCACCTTTGTTGACATAGGCGGCGCCTAACCAATTGCCTAAGAGAGAATAGGCAATGGTATAAGCGGTGCCTAAGCTATCTCCTTTTTTGACATAGGCGGCGCCTAACCTATGCCCTAAGTGAGGCAGTGAGCATAGGCAATGGTATAAGCGGCGCCTAACCTATCACCTTTGTTAATATAGGCGGCGCCTAAGCGATCGCCAATTTTGACATAGGCGGCGCCTAACCTATCACCTAAGTGAGGCGGTGAGCGTAGACAATGGTATAAGCGGAGCCTTATTTGTCGCCTATGTTGGTATAGGGGGCACCTAATCCATCGACTATGTTGACATAGGTGTCACCTAATATATCGCCTAAATGAGGCAGTGAGCATAGGTACTGGTATAAGCGGCACCTAACCTATCGTCTATGTTGATATAGGCGACGCCTAATCTATCGACTATGTTGACATAGGCGGCACCTAATATATCGCCTAAGTGAGGCAGTGAGCATAGGCAATGGTATAAGCAGCCCCTAACCTATCGCCTATGTTGATATAGGCGGCGCCTAAGCCATCTCCTATGTTGACGTATGCGGTGCCTAACCAATCGCCTATGTTGACGTATGCGGTGCCTAACGTATGCGGCGCCTAACCTATCTCTTATGTTGATATAGGCGGAGCCTAATCCATCGCCTATGTTGACATAGGCGGCACTTAACCTATCGCCTAAGTAAGGCAGTGAGCATAGGTAATGGTATAAGCGGCGCCTAACCTATCGCCTATGTTGATAAAGGTGGCGCCTATGGCATCTCCTATGTTTTCATAGGAGGCGCCTAACCTATCGCCTTAGTGAGGCAGCAAGCATAGGAAATGGTATAAGCGGCGCCTAACCTATAGCCTATGTTGATATATGTGGCACCTAATCGATCGCCTATGTTGACATAGGCGGTGCCTAACCTACTCCTAACTGAGGCGGTGAGCATAGTAAATGGTATAAACGGCACCTAACTTGTTGCCTATGTCGATATAGGCGGCACCTAATCCATCAACTATGTTGACATAGGTGGCACCTAACCTATCGCCTAAGTGAGGCAGTGAGAATAGGTAATGGTATTAGTGGAGCCTAACCTATCGCCTATGTTGATATAGGTGGATCCTATGGCATCTCTTATGTTTACATAGACGGCGTCTAACCTATCGCCTAAGTGAGGCAGCGAGCATAAGCAATGGTATAAGCAGCACTTAACCTATCGCCTATGTACATATAGGTGGCGCCTATGCCATCACCTATGTTGACATAGGTGGCGCCTAACCTATCAACTAAGTGAGAGAGTGAGCATAGTCAATGGTATAAGGGGCGCCTAACCTATCGCCTATGTTGATATAGGTGGCGCATCATCCATCACCTATATTGACAAAGGCTGCACCTAACCTATCTCCAAATGGAGACAGTGAGCATAGGCAATGGTATAACCGGAGCCTAACCTATCACCTATATTGATATATGTGGCGCCTAAGCCATAACTTATGTTGACATAGGCGAAACATAACCTATCACCTATGTTGATATAGGTGGTGGCTATGGCATCTCTTATGTTTACATGGGCGGTGCCTAATCTATCGCCTAAGTGAGGCAGCGAGCCTATGCAATGGAATAAGCGGTGCCTAACCTATTGCCTATATTGACATACTTGGTGCCTAGGCCATTTCCTATGTTTATATATGCGGAGCCTAACCTATCGCCTAATTAAGGCAGTAAGCATAGGCAATGGTAGAAGCGACGCCTAACCTGTCGCCTATTTTGATATAGGCGGCACCTAATCAATCGCATATGCTGACAAAGGTGGAACCTAACCTATCACCTAAGTGAGGCAGTGAGCATAGGTAATGGTATAAGCAGCGCCCAACCTATCGCCTATATTCATATAGGTGGCGCCTATGGCTTCGCCTATGTTTACAAAGGCGGCGCGAAACCTATCGCCTAAGTGAGGCAGCAAGCATAAGAAATGATATAAGAGGAGCCTAACCTATCGCCTATGTTGATATACGTGGCGCATATGCCATCACCTATGTTTATATAGGCGGCAGCTAACCTATCGCCTAAGTGAGGAAGTAAGCATAGGCAATGGAATATGCGGCGCCTAAGCCATCTCATATGTTGACTAAGGCGGTGCCTAACCTATCGCCAATGTTGATATTGGCGGCGCCTAAGCCATCACCTATGTTGACGTAGGCGGTGCCTAACCGATCTCCTAATTCAGGAAGTGAGCATAGGGAATCGTATAAGCGGCGCCTAAGCCATTCCCTATATTGGCATAGACGGAGCCTAACCTATCGCCTATGTGAGGCAGTGAGGATAGGAAATGGAATAAACCACGCCAAACATTTCGCTTATGTTGATATAGGCGACGCCTAAGCCATCGCCTATGTTGACATAGGCGACGCCTAACCTATCGCCTATGTGAGGAAGTGAGCATAGGGAATGGTATAAGCGGGGCCTAACCTATCTCTTATGTTAATATAGGCGGCGCCTAAGCCATCACCTATGTTGACATAGGAGGCACCTAACCTATTGCCTAAGTGAGGCAGTGAGCATAGGAAATGGCATTAGCGGCGCCTAACCTATCTCCTATGTTGATATAGGCAGCGCCTAACCTATCACCTTTGTTGACATAGGCGGCGCCTAACCAATTTCCTAAGAGAGAATAGCCAATGGTATAAGCGGTGCCTAAGCTATCTCCTTTTTTGACATAGGCGGCTCCTAACCTATCGCCTATGTTATAGGCAATGGTATAAGCGGCGCCTAACCTATCACCTATGTAAATATAGGCGGCGCCTAAGCGATCGCCTATTTTGACATAGGCGGCGCCTAACCTATCACCTAACTGAGGCGGTGAGCATAGACAATGGTATAAGCGGAGCCTAACCTGTCGCCTATGTTGGTATAGGGGGCGCCTAATCCATCGACTATGTTGATATAGGCGTCACCTACTATATCGCCTAAATGAGGCAGTGAGCATAGGTACTGGTATAAGCGGCACCTAACCTATCGTCTATGTTGATATAGGCGACGCCTAATCCATCGACTATGTTGACATAGGCGGCACCTAATATATCTCCTAAGTGAGGCAGTGAGCATAGGCAATGGTATAAGTGGCCCCTAACCTATCACCTATGTTAATATAGGCGGCGCCTAATCCATCGACTATGTTGACATAGGTGGCACCTAACCTATCGCCTAAGTGAGGCAGTGAGAATAGGTAATGGTATTAGTGGAGCCTAACCTATCGGCTATGTTGATATAGGTGGAGCCTATGGCATCGCTTATGTTTACATAGACGGCGTCTAACCTATCGCCTAAGTGAGGCAGCGAGCATAGGCAATGGTATAAGCGGCACCTAACCTATCGCCTATGTACATATAGGTGGCGCCTATGCCATCGCCTATGTTGACATAGGTGGCGCCTAACCTATCGACTAAGTGAGCCAGTGAGCATAGGCAATGGTATAAGTGGCGCCTAACCTATCGTCTATGTTGATATAGGTGGCGCATCAGCCATCACCTATGTTGACAAAGGCTGCGCCTAACCTATCTCCTAAAGGAGCCAGTGAGCATAGTCAATGGTATATGCGGAGCCTAACCTATCGACTATATTGATATATGTGGCACCTAAGACATCACCTATGTTGACATAGGCGAAACATAACCTATCACCTATGTTGATATAGGTGGTGCCTATGGCATCTCTTATGTTTACATAGGCGGCGCCTAATCTATCGCCTAAATGAGGCAGCGAGTCTATGCAATGGTATAAGCGGTGCCTAACCTATTGCCTATAAAGAAATAATTGGTGCCTAGGCCATTTCCTATGTTTATATATGCGGCGCCTAACCTATCGCCTAATTAAGGCAGTAAGCATAGGCAATGGTATAAGCGACGCCTAACCTGTCGCCTATTTTGATATAGGCGGCGCCTAATCAATCGCATATGCTGACAAAGGTGGCACCTAACCTATCGCCTAAGTGAGGCAGTGAGCATAGGTAATGGTATAAGCAGCGCCCAACCTATCGCCTATGTTGATATAGGTGGTGCCTATGGCTTCGCCTATGTTTACAAAGGCGGCGAGAAACCTATCGCCTAAGTGAGGCAACAAGCATAAGAAATGCTATAAGAGGAGCCTAACCTATCTCCTATGTTGATATACGTGGCGCCTATGCCATCACCTATGTTTATATAGGCGGTTTCTAAGCTATCGCCTAAGTGAGGAAGTAAGCATAGGCAATGGAATATGCGACGCCTAACCTAACGCCTATCATGATATAGGCGTCCACTAAGCCATCGCCTATGTTGACGAAGGCGATGCCTAACCTATCGCCTAATTGAGATAGTGATCATAGGCAATGGTATAAGCGGCGCCTAAACTATCGCCTTTGTTGATATAGGCGGCGCCTAAGCCATTGCCTATGTTGACATAAACGAATCCTAACCTATCACCTATGTTGATATAGGCGGTGACTAAGACATCGCCTATGTTGTCATAGGCAGCGCCTAACCAATCGCCTAAGTGAGGGAGTGAGCATAGGCAAAGGTTTAAGCGGCGCCTAACCTATCGCCTATGTTGATATAGGCAGCACCATTTCCATTGCCTATATTGACATAGGTGGCGCCAAACCTATCGCCTAAGTGAGGCAGTGAGCATAGACAATGGTATAAGCGGCGCCTAACCTATCACCTAAGTTGATTTAGGCGGCACCTAAGCCATCACCTAAGTTAGGCAGTGAGCATAGTCAATGGTATAAGAGGCGCCTAACCTATCGCCTATGTTGATATAGGCGGCGCCTAAGGGATCGCCTATGTTGACATAGGCGGCGCCTAAACTATCCCCTAAGTGAGGCGGTGAGCATAGGCAATGGTATAAGCGGCGCCTAACCTGTCTCCTATGTTGAAATAGGCGGTGCCTAAGCCATTGTCTCTATTGACATAGACGGAGCCTAACCTATCACCTATGTGAGGCAGTGAGCATAGGAAATGGGATAAGCGGTGCCTAACCTATCGCCTATTTTGATACAGGCGAAGCCTAAGCCATCGCCTATGTTGACATAGGCGGCGCCTAACCTATCGCCTAATTGAAGCAGTGAGGATAGGCAATGGTATAAGCGGCGCCTAACCGATCCCCTATGTTTATATAAGCGGGTACATAGCCATCGCTAATATTCACATAGGCGGTGCCTAACCTATCGCCTAATTTAGGCAGTGAACATAGACAATGGTATAAGTGGCGCCTAACCTATCACCTATGTTGATATAGGCGACACCTAAGCCATCGCCTAAGTGAGACAGTGAGTATAGGCAATGGTATAAGATGTGCCTAACCTATCGCCTATGTTGATATAGGCGGTGCCTAAGAGATCGCCTATGTTGACATAGGTGGCGCCTAACCTATCGCCTAAGTGAGGCGGTGAGCATAGGCAAAGGTATAAGCGGCGCCTAACCTGTCTCCTATGTTAATATAGGCGGTGCCTAATCCATTTTATATGTTGACATATGTGGAACCTAACCTATATAGCCGGCGCCTAACCTAGCGCCTTAGTGAGGCAGTGAGCATAGCTAATGGTATAAGCGACGCCTAACCTATCGCCAATGTTGATATACGTGGCACCTATGGCATCGCTTATGCTTACATAGGCGGCGCCTAACCTATCTCCTAAGTAAGGCAGCAAGCATAGGCAATGGAATAAGCGGCGCCTAACCTATCGCCTATGTTGATATACGTGGTGCCTAATCCATCGCCTATGTTGACGTATGCGTTGCCTAACCTATCGCCAAATTAAGGCAGTGAGCATTGGCAATGGTATAAGCGGCGCCTAACCTATCTCCTATGTTGATATAGACGGAGCCTAATCCATCACCTATGTTGACATAGGCGGCACCTAACCTATCGCCTAAGTAAGGCAGTGAGCATAGGTAATGGTATAAGCGGCTCCTAACCTATCGCCTATGTTGATATAGGTGGCGCCTAAGGCATCTCCAATGTTTACATAGGAGGCGCCTAACCTATAGCCTTAGTGAGGCAGCAAGCATAGGAAATGGTATAAGCGGCGCCTAACCTAAATCCTATGTTGATATATGTGGCACCTAAGCGATCGCCTATGTTGAAATAGGCGGCGCCTAACCTACTCCTAACTGAGGCGGTGAGCATAGGAAATGGTATAATCGGCACCTAACTTGTCCCCTATGTCGATATAGGCGGCACCTAATCCATCGACTATGTTGACATACGTGGCACCTAACCTATCGCCTAAGTGAGGAAGTGAGAATAGGTAATGGTATTAGTGGAGCCTAACCTATCGCCTATGTTGATATAGGTGGAGCCTATGGCATCGCTTATGTTTACATAGACGGCGTCTAACCTATCGCCTAAGTGAGGCAGCGAGCATAGGCAATGGTATAAGCGGCACCTAACCTATCGCCTATGTACATATAGGTGGCGCCTATGCCATCACCTATGTTAACATAGGTGGCGCCTAACCTATCGACTAAGTGAGCCAGTGAGCATAGGCAATGGTATAAGTGGCGCCTAACATATCGTCTATGTTGATATAGGTGGTGCATCAGCCATCACCTATGTTGACAAAGGCTGCGACTAACCTATCTCCTAAAGGAGCCAGTGAGCATAGTCAATGGTATTAGCGGAGCCTAACCTATCGACTATATTGATATATGTGGCACCTAAGCCATCACCTATGTTGACATAGGCGAAACATAACCTATCACCTATGTTGATATAGGTGGTGCCTATGGCATCTCTTATGTTTACATAGGCGGCGCCTAATCTATCGCCTAAATGAGGCAGCGAGTCTATGCAATGGTATAAGCGGTGCCTAACCTATTGCCTATATTGACATACTTGGTGCCTAGGCCATTTCCTATGTTTATATATGCAGCGCCTAACCTATCGCCTAATTAAGGCAGTAAGCATAGGCAATGGTATAAGCGACGCCTAACCTGTCGCCTATTCTGATATAGGCGACACCTAATCAATTGCATATGCTGACAAAGGTGGCACCTAACCTATCGCCTAAGTGAGAAAGTGAGCATAGGTAATGGTATAAGTAGCGCCCAACCTATCGCCTATGTTGATATAGGTGGCGCCTATGGCTTCGCCTATGTTTACAAAGGCGGCGCGAAACCTATCGCCTAAGTGAGGCAGCAAGCATAAGAAATGATATAAGAGGAGCCTAACCTATCACCTATGTTGATATACTTGGCGCCTATGCCATCACCTATGTTTATATAGGCGGTGTCTAACCAATCGCCTAAGTGAGGAAGTAAGCATAGGCAATGGAATATGCGGCGCCTAACCTAACGCCTATCTTGATATAGGCGTCCACTAAGCCATCGCCTATGATGACGAAGGCGGTGCCTAACCTATCGCCTAATTGAGGCAGTGATCGTAGGCAATGGTATAAGCAGCGCCTAACCTATCGCCTTTGTTGATATAGGCGGCGCCTAAGCCATTGCCTATGTTGACATAAACGAATCCTAACCTATCACCTATGTTGATATAGGCGGCGACTAAGACATCGCTTATGTTGTCATAGGCGGCGCCTAACCAATCGCCTAAGTGAGGCAGTGAGCATTGGCAAAGGTTTAAGCGGCGCCTAACCTATCGCCTATGTTGATATAGGCAGCACCATTTCCATTGCCTATATTGACATAGGTGGCGCCAAACCTATCGCCTAAGTGAGGCAGTGAGAATAGGTAATGGTATTAGTGGAGCCTAACCTATCGGCTATGTTGATATAGGTGGAGCCTATGGCATCGCTTATGTTTACATAGACGGCGTCTAACCTATTGCCTAAGTGAGGCAGCGAGCATAGGCAATGGTATAAGCGGCACCTAACCTATCGCCTATGTACATATAGGTGGCGCCTATGCCATCGCCTATGTTGACATAGGTGGCGCCTAACCTATCGACTAAGTGAGCCAGTGAGCAAAGGCAATGGTATAAGTGGCGCCTAACCTATCGTCTATGTTGATATAGGTGGCGCATCAGCCATCACCTATGTTGACAAAGGTTGCGCCTAACCTATCTCCTAAAGGAGCCAGTGAGCATAGTCAATGGTATATGCGGAGCCTAACCTATCGACTATATTGATATATGTGGCACCTAATACATCACCTATGTTGACATCGGCGAAACATAACCTATCACCTATGTTGATATAGGTGGTGCCTATGGCATCTCTTATGTTTACATAGGCGGCGCCTAATCTATCGCCTAAATGAGGCAGCGAGTCTATGCAATGGTATAAGCGGTGCCTAACCTAATGCCTATAAAGACATAATTGGTGCCTAGGCCATTTCCTATGTTTATATATGCGGCGCCTAACCTATCGCCTAATTAAGGCAGTAAGCATAGGCAATGGTATAAGCGACGCCTAACCTGTCGCCTATTTTGATATAGGCGGCGCCTAATCAATCGCATATGCTGACAAAGGTGGCACCTAACCTATCGCCTAAGTGAGGCAGTGAGCATAGGTAATGGTATAAGAAGCGCCCAACCTATCGCCTATGTTGATATAGGTGGTGCCTATGGCTTCGCCTATGTTTACAAAGGCGGCGCGAAACCTATCGCCTAAGTGAGGCAGCAAGCATAAGAAATGCTATAAGAGGAGCCTAACCTATCTCCTATGTTGATATACGTGGCGCCTATGCCATCACCTATGTTTATATAGGCGGTTTCTAAGCTATCGCCTAAGTGAGGAAATAAGTATAGGCAATGGAATATGCGACGCCTAACCTAACGCCTATCTTGATATAGGCGTCCACTAAGCCATCGCCTATGTTGACGAAGGCGATGCCTAACCTATCGCCTAATTGAGGCAGTGATCATAGGCAATGGTATACGCGGAGCCTAACCTATCGCCTTTGTTGATATAGGCGGCGCCTAAGCCATTGCCTATGTTGACATAAACGAATCCTAACCTATCACCTATGTTGATATAGGCGGCGACTAAGACATCGCCTATGTTGTCATAGGCAGCGCCTAACCAATCGCCTAAGTGAGGGAGTGAGCATAGGCAAAGGTTTAAGCGGCGCCTAACCTATCGCCTATGTTGATATAGGCAGCACCATTTCCATTGCCTATATTGACATAGGTGGCGCGAAACCTATCGCCTAAGTGAGGCAGTGAGCATAGACAATGGTATAAGCGGCGCCTAACCTATCACCTAAGTTGATTTAGGCGGCACCTAAGCCATCGCCTAAGTTAGGCAGTGAGCATAGTCAATTGTATAAGAGGCGCCTAACCTATCGCCTATGTTGATATAGGCGGCGCCTAAGGGATCGCCTATGTTGACATAGGCGGCGCCTAAACTATCCCCTAAGTGAGGCGGTGAGCATAGGCAATGGTATAAGCGGCGCCTAACCTGTCTCCTATGTTGAAATAGGCGGTGCCTAAGCCATTGTCTCTATTGACATAGACGGAGCCTAACCTATCACCTATATGAGGCAGTGAGCATAGGAAATGGGATAAGCGGTGCCTAACCTATCGCCTATTTTGATACAGGCGAAGCCTAAGCCATCGCCTATGTTGACATAGGCGGCGCCTAACCTATCGCCTAATTGAAGCAGTGAGGATAGGCAATGGTATAAGCGGTGCCTAACCGATCCCCTATGTTTATATAAGCGGGTACATAGCCATCGCTAATATTCACATAGGCGGTGCCTAACCTATCGCCTAATTTAGGCAGTGAGCATAGACAATGGTATAAGTGGCGCCTAACCTATCACCTATGTTGATATAGGCGACACCTAAGCCATCGCCTAAGTGAGACAGTGAGTATAGGCAATGGTATAAGATGTGCCTAACCTATCTCCTATGTTGATATAGGCGGTGCCTAAGAGATCGCCTATGTTGACATAGGTGGCGCCTAACCTATCGCCTAAGTGAGGCGGTGAGCATAGGCAAAGGTATAAGCGGTGCCTAACCTGTCTCCTATGTTAATATAGGCGGTGCCTAATCCATTTCATATGTTGACATATGTGGAACCTAACCTGTATAGCCGGCGCCTAACTTTGGCCTTAGTGAGGCAGTGAGCATAGGTAATGGTATAAGCGACGCCTAACCTATCGCCAATGTTGATATACGTGGCGCCTATGGCATCGCTTATGCTTACATAGGCGGCGCCTAACCTATCTCCTAAGTAAGGAAGCAAGCATAGGCAATGGAATAAGCGGCGCCTAACCTATCGCCTATGTTGATATACGTGGTGCCTAAGCCATCGCCTATGTTGACGTATGCGTTGCCTAACCTATCTCCAAATTAAGGCAGTGAGCATTGGCAATGGTATAAGCGGCGCCTAACCTATCTCCTATGTTGATATAGACGGAGCCTAATCCATCACCTATGTTGACATAGGCGGCACCTAACCTATCGCCTAAGTAAGGCAATGAGCATAGGTAATGGTATAAGCGGCGCCTAACCTATCGCCTATGTTGATATAGGCGGCGCCTAAGGGATTGCCTATGTTGACATAGGCGGCGCCTAAACTATCCCCTAAATGAGGCGGTGAGCATAGGCAACGGTATAAGCGGCGCCTAACCTGTCTCCTATGTTGAAATAGGCGGTGCCTAAGCCATTGTCTCTATTGACATAGACGGAGCCTAACCTATCACCTATATGAGGCAGTGAGCATAGGAAATGGGATAAGCGGTGCCTAACCTATCGCCTATTTTGATACAGGCGAAGCCTAAGCCATCGCCTATGTTGACATAGGCGGCGCCTAACCTATCGCCTAATTGAAGCAGTGAGGATAGGCAATGGTATAAGCGGCGCCTAACCGATCCCCTATGTTTATATAAGCGGGTACATAGCCATCGCTAATATTCACATAGGCGGTGCCTAACCTATCGCCTAATTTAGGCAGTGAGCATAGACAATGGTATAAGTGGCGCCTAACCTATCACCTATGTTGATATAGGCGACACCTAAGCCATCGCCTAAGTGAGACAGTGAGTATAGGCAATGGTATAAGATGTGCCTAACCTATCGCCTATGTTGATATAGGCGGTGCCTAAGACATCGCCTATGTTGACATAGGTGGCGCCTAACCTATCGCCTAAGTGAGGCGGTGAGCATAGGCAAAGGTATAAGCGGCGCCTAACCTGTCTCCTATGTTAATATAGGCGGTGCCTAATCCATTTCATATGTTGACATATGTGGAACCTAACCTGTATAGCCGGCGCCTAACCTAGGCCTTAGTGAGGCAGTGAGCATAGGTAATGGTATAAGCGACGCCTAACCTATCGCCAATGTTGATATACGTGGCGCCTATGGCATCGCTTATGCTTACATAGGCGGCGCCTAACCTATCTCCTAAGTAAGGCAGCAAGCATAGGCAATGGAATAAGCGGCGCCTAACCTATCGCCTATGTTGATATACGTGGTGCCTAAGCCATCGCCTATGTTGACGTATGCGTTGCCTAACCTATCTCCAAATTAAGGCAGTGAGCATTGGCAATGGTATAAGCGGCGCCTAACCTATCTCCGATGTTGACATAGACGGAGCCTAATCCATCACCTATGTTGACATAGGCGGCACCTAACCTATCGCCTAAGTAAGGCAGTGAGCATAGGTAATGGTATAAGCGGCGCCTAACCTATCGCCTATGTTGATATAGGTGGTGCCTAAGGCATCTCCAATGTTTACATAGGAGACGCCTAACCTATAGCCTTAGTGAGGCAGCAAGCATAGGAAATGGTATAAGCGGCGCCTAACCTATCGCCTATGTTGATATATGTGGCACCTAAGCGATCGCCTATGTTGAAATAGGCGGCGCCTAACCTACTCCTAACTGAGGCGGTGAGCATAGGAAATGGTATAATCGGCACCTAACTTGTCCCCTATGTCGATATAGGCGGCACCTAATCCATCGACTATGTTGACATAGGTGGCACCTAACCTATCGCCTAAGTGAGGAAGTGAGAATAGGTAATGGTATTAGTGGAGCCTAACCTATCGCCTATGTTGATATAGGTGGAGCCTATGGCATCGCTTATGTTTACATAGACGGCGTCTAACCTATCGCCTAAGTGAGGCAGCGAGCATAGGCAATGGTATAAGCGGCACCTAACCTATCGCCTATGTACATATAGGTGGCGCCTATGCCATCACCTATGTTAACATAGGTGGCGCCTAACCTATCGACTAAGTGAGCCAGTGAGCATAGGCAATGGTATAAGTGGCGCCTAACATATCGTCTATGTTGATATAGGTGGTGCATCAGCCATCACCTATGTTGACAAAGGCTGCGACTAACCTATCTCCTAAAGGAGCCAGTGAGCATAGTCAATGGTATTAGCGGAGCCTAACCTATCGACTATATTGATATATGTGGCACCTAAGCCATCACCTATGTTGACATAGGCGAAACATAACCTATCACCTATGTTGATATAGGTGGTGCCTATGGCATCTCTTATGTTTACATAGGCGGCGCCTAATCTATCGCCTAAATGAGGCAGCGAGTCTATGCAATGGTATAAGCGGTGCCTAACCTATTGCCTATATTGACATACTTGGTGCCTAGGCCATTTCCTATGTTTATATATGCAGCGCCTAACCTATCGCCTAATTAAGGCAGTAAGCATAGGCAATGGTATAAGCGACGCCTAACCTGTCGCCTATTCTGATATAGGCGACACCTAATCAATTGCATATGCTGACAAAGGTGGCACCTAACCTATCGCCTAAGTGAGACAGTGAGCATAGGTAATGGTATAAGTAGCGCCCAACCTATCGCCTATGTTGATATAGGTGGCGCCTATGGCTTCGCCTATGTTTACAAAGGCGGCGCGAAACCTATCGCCTAAGTGAGGCAGCAAGCATAAGAAATGATATAAGAGGAGCCTAACCTATCACCTATGTTGATATACTTGGCGCCTATGCCATCACCTATGTTTATATAGGCGGTGTCTAACCAATCGCCTAAGTGAGGAAGTAAGCATAGGCAATGGAATATGCGGCGCCTAACCTAACGCCTATCTTGATATAGGCGTCCACTAAGCCATCGCCTATGATGACGAAGGCGGTGCCTAACCTATCGCCTAATTGAGGCAGTGATCGTAGGCAATGGTATAAGCAGCGCCTAACCTATCGCCTTTGTTGATATAGGCGGCGCCTAAGCCATTGCCTATGTTGACATAAACGAATCCTAACCTATCACCTATGTTGATATAGGCGGCGACTAAGACATCGCTTATGTTGTCATAGGCGGCGCCTAACCAATCGCCTAAGTGAGGCAGTGAGCATTGGCAAAGGTTTAAGCGGCGCCTAACCTATCGCCTATGTTGATATAGGCAGCACCATTTCCATTGCCTATATTGACATAGGTGGCGCCAAACCTATCGCCTAAGTGAGGCAGTGAGAATAGGTAATGGTATTAGTGGAGCCTAACCTATCGGCTATGTTGATATAGGTGGAGCCTATGGCATCGCTTATGTTTACATAGACGGCGTCTAACCTATTGCCTAAGTGAGGCAGCGAGCATAGGCAATGGTATAAGCGGCACCTAACCTATCGCCTATGTACATATAGGTGGCGCCTATGCCATCGCCTATGTTGACATAGGTGGCGCCTAACCTATCGACTAAGTGAGCCAGTGAGCAAAGGCAATGGTATAAGTGGCGCCTAACCTATCGTCTATGTTGATATAGGTGGCGCATCAGCCATCACCTATGTTGACAAAGGCTGCGCCTAACCTATCTCCTAAAGGAGACAGTGAGCATAGTCAATGGTATATGCGGAGCCTAACCTATCGACTATATTGATATATGTGGCACCTAATACATCACCTATGTTGACATCGGCGAAACATAACCTATCACCTATGTTGATATAGGTGGTGCCTATGGCATCTCTTATGTTTACATAGGCGGCGCCTAATCTATCGCCTAAATGAGGCAGCGAGTCTATGCAATGGTATAAGCGGTGCCTAACCTAATGCCTATAAAGACATAATTGGTGCCTAGGCCATTTCCTATGTTTATATATGCGGCGCCTAACCTATCGCCTAATTAAGGCAGTAAGCATAGGCAATGGTATAAGCGACGCCTAACCTGTCGCCTATTTTGATATAGGCGGCGCCTAATCAATCGCATATGCTGACAAAGGTGGCACCTAACCTATCGCCTAAGTGAGGCAGTGAGCATAGGTAATGGTATAAGAAGCGCCCAACCTATCGCCTATGTTGATATAGGTGGTGCCTATGGCTTCGCCTATGTTTACAAAGGCGGCGCGAAACCTATCGCCTAAGTGAGGCAGCAAGCATAAGAAATGCTATAAGAGGAGCCTAACCTATCTCCTATGTTGATATACGTGGCGCCTATGCCATCACCTATGTTTATATAGGCGGTTTCTAAGCTATCGCCTAAGTGAGGAAATAAGCATAGGCAATGGAATATGCGACGCCTAACCTAACGCCTATCTTGATATAGGCGTCCACTAAGCCATCGCCTATGTTGACGAAGGCGATGCCTAACCTATCGCCTAATTGAGGCAGTGATCATAGGCAATGGTATAAGCGGCGCCTAACCTATCGCCTTTGTTGATATAGGCGGCGCCTAAGCCATTGCCTATGTTGACATAAACGAATCCTAACCTATCACCTATGTTGATATAGGCGGCGACTAAGACATCGCCTATGTTGTCATAGGCAGCGCCTAACCAATCGCCTAAGTGAGGGAGTGAGCATAGGCAAAGGTTTAAGCGGCGCCTAACCTATCGCCTATGTTGATATAGGCAGCACCATTTCCATTGCCTATATTGACATAGGTGGCGCGAAACCTATCGCCTAAGTGAGGCAGTGAGCATAGACAATGGTATAAGCGGCGCCTAACCTATCACCTAAGTTGATTTAGGCGGCACCTAAGCCATCGCCTAAGTTAGGCAGTGAGCATAGTCAATTGTATAAGAGGCGCCTAACCTATCGCCTATGTTGATATAGGCGGCGCCTAAGGGATCGCCTATGTTGACATAGGCGGCGCCTAAACTATCCCCTAAGTGAGGCGGTGAGCATAGGCAATGGTATAAGCGGCGCCTAACCTGTCTCCTATGTTGAAATAGGCGGTGCCTAAGCCATTGTCTCTATTGACATAGACGGAGCCTAACCTATCACCTATATGAGGCAGTGAGCATAGGAAATGGGATAAGCGGTGCCTAACCTATCGCCTATTTTGATACAGGCGAAGCCTAAGCCATCGCCTATGTTGACATAGGCGGCGCCTAACCTATCGCCTAATTGAAGCAGTGAGGATAGGCAATGGTATAAGCGGCGCCTAACCGATCCCCTATGTTTATATAAGCGGGTACATAGCCATCGCTAATATTCACATAGGCGGTGCCTAACCTATCGCCTAATTTAGGCAGTGAGCATAGACAATGGTATAAGTGGCGCCTAACCTATCACCTATGTTGATATAGGCGACACCTAAGCCATCGCCTAAGTGAGACAGTGAGTATAGGCAATGGTATAAGATGTGCCTAACCTATCTCCTATGTTGATATAGGCGGTGCCTAAGAGATCGCCTATGTTGACATAGGTGGCGCCTAACCTATCGCCTAAGTGAGGCGGTGAGCATAGGCAAAGGTATAAGCGGTGCCTAACCTGTCTCCTATGTTAATATAGGCGGTGCCTAATCCATTTCATATGTTGACATATGTGGAACCTAACCTGTATAGCCGGCGCCTAACTTTGGCCTTAGTGAGGCAGTGAGCATAGGTAATGGTATAAGCGACGCCTAACCTATCGCCAATGTTGATATACGTGGCGCCTATGGCATCGCTTATGCTTACATAGGCGGCGCCTAACCTATCTCCTAAGTAAGGCAGCAAGCATAGGCAATGGAATAAGCGGCGCCTAACCTATCGCCTATGTTGATATACGTGGTGCCTAAGCCATCGCCTATGTTGACGTATGCGTTGCCTAACCTATCTCCAAATTAAGGCAGTGAGCATTGGCAATGGTATAAGCGGCGCCTAACCTATCTCCTATGTTGATATAGACGGAGCCTAATCCATCACCTATGTTGACATAGGCGGCACCTAACCTATCGCCTAAGTAAGGCAATGAGCATAGGTAATGGTATAAGCGGCGCCTAACCTATCGCCTATGTTGATATAGGCGGCGCCTAAGGGATTGCCTATGTTGACATAGGCGGCGCCTAAACTATCCCCTAAGTGAGGCGGTGAGCATAGGCAACGGTATAAGCGGCGCCTAACCTGTCTCCTATGTTGAAATAGGCGGTGCCTAAGCCATTGTCTCTATTGACATAGACGGAGCCTAACCTATCACCTATATGAGGCAGTGAGCATAGGAAATGGGATAAGCGGTGCCTAACCTATCGCCTATTTTGATACAGGCGAAGCCTAAGCCATCGCCTATGTTGACATAGGCGGCGCCTAACCTATCGCCTAATTGAAGCAGTGAGGATAGGCAATGGTATAAGCGGCGCCTAACCGATCCCCTATGTTTATATAAGCGGGTACATAGCCATCGCTAATATTCACATAGGCGGTGCCTAACCTATCGCCTAATTTAGGCAGTGAGCATAGACAATGGTATAAGTGGCGCCTAACCTATCACCTATGTTGATATAGGCGACACCTAAGCCATCGCCTAAGTGAGACAGTGAGTATAGGCAATGGTATAAGATGTGCCTAACCTATCGCCTATGTTGATATAGGCGGTGCCTAAGACATCGCCTATGTTGACATAGGTGGCGCCTAACCTATCGCCTAAGTGAGGCGGTGAGCATAGGCAAAGGTATAAGCGGCGCCTAGCCTGTCTCCTATGTTAATATAGGCGGTGCCTAATCCATTTCATATGTTGACATATGTGGAACCTAACCTGTATAGCCGGCGCCTAACCTAGGCCTTAGTGAGGCAGTGAGCATAGGTAATGGTATAAGCGACGCCTAACCTATCGCCAATGTTGATATACGTGGCGCCTATGGCATCGCTTATGCTTACATAGGCGGCGCCTAACCTATCTCCTAAGTAAGGCAGCAAGCATAGGCAATGGAATAAGCGGCGCCTAACCTATCGCCTATGTTGATATACGTGGTGCCTAAGCCATCGCCTATGTTGACGTATGCGTTGCCTAACCTATCTCCAAATTAAGGCAGTGAGCATTGGCAATGGTATAAGCGGCGCCTAACCTATCTCCTATGTTGACATAGACGGAGCCTAATCCATCACCTATGTTGACATAGGCGGCACCTAACCTATCGCCTAAGTAAGGCAGTGAGCATAGGTAATGGTATAAGCGGCGCCTAACCTATCGCCTATGTTGATATAGGTGGCGCCTAAGGCATCTCCAATGTTTACATAGGAGACGCCTAACCTATAGCCTTAGTGAGGCAGCAAGCATAGGAAATGGTATAAGCGGCGCCTAACCTATCGCCTATGTTGATATATGTGGCACCTAAGCGATCGCCTATGTTGAAATAGGCGGCGCCTAACCTACTCCTAACTGAGGCGGTGAGCATAGGAAATGGTATAATCGGCACCTAACTTGTCCCCTATGTCGATATAGGCGGCACCTAATCCATCGACTATGTTGACATAGGTGGCACCTAACCTATCGCCTAAGTGAGGAAGTGAGAATAGGTAATGGTATTAGTGGAGCCTAACCTATCGCCTATGTTGATGTAGGTGGAGCCTATGGCATCGCTTATGTTTATATAGACGGCGTCTAACCTATCGCCTAAGTGAGGCAGCGAGCATAGGCAATGTTATAAGCGGCACCTAACCTATCGCCTATGTACATATAGGTGGCGCCTATGCCATCACCTATGTTGACATAGGTGGCGCCTAACCTATCGACTAAGTGAGCCAGTGAGCATAGGCAATGGTATAAGTGGCGCCTAACATATCGTCTATGTTGATATAGGTGGCGCATCAGCCATCACCTATGTTGACAAAGGCTGCGACTAACCTATCTCCTAAAGGAGCCAGTGAGCATAGTCAATGGTATTAGCGGAGCCTAACCTATCGACTATATTGATATATGTGGCACCTAAGCCATCACCTATGTTGACATAGGCGAAACATAACCTATCACCTATGTTGATATAGGTGGTGCCTATGGCATCTCTTATGTTTACATAGGCGGCGCCTAATCTATCGCCTAAATGAGGCAGCGAGTCTATGCAATGGTATAAGCGGTGCCTAACCTATTGCCTATATTGACATACTTGGTGCCTAGGCTATTTCCTATGTTTATATATGCAGCGCCTAACCTATCGCCTAATTAAGGCAGTAAGCATAGGCAATGGTATAAGCGACGCCTAACCTGTCGCCTATTTTGATATAGGCGGCACCTAATCAATTGCATATGCTGACAAAGGTGGCACCTAACCTATCGCCTAAGTGAGGCAGTGAGCATAGGTAATGGTATAAGTAGCGCCCAACCTATCGCCTATGTTGATATAGGTGGCGCCTATGGCTTCGCTTATGTTTACAAAGGCGGCGCGAAACCTATCGCCTAAGTGAGGCAGCAAGCATAAGAAATGCTATAAGAGGAGCCTAACCTATCACCTATGTTGATATACTTGGCGCCTATGCCATCACCTATGTTTATATAGGCGGTGTCTAACCTATCGCCTAAGTGAGGAAGTAAGTATAGGCAATGGAATATGCGGCGCCTAACCTAACGCCTATCTTGATATAGGCGTCCACTAAGCCATCGCCTATGATGACGAAGGCGGTGCCTAACCTATCGCCTAATTGAGGCAGTGATCGTAGGCAATGGTATAAGCGGCGCCTAACCTATCGCCTTTGTTGATATAGGCGGCGCTTAAGCCATTGCCTATGTTGACATAAACGAATCCTAACCTATCACCTATGTTGATATAGGCGGCGACTAAGACATCTCTTATGTTGTCATAGGCGGCGCCTAACCAATCGCCTAAGTGAGGCAGTGAGCATTGGCAAAGGTTTAAGCGGCGCCTAACCTATCGCCTATGTTGATATAGGCAGCACCATTTCCATTGCCTATATTGACATAGGTGGCGCCAAACCTATCGCCTAAGTGAGGCAGTGAGCATAGACAATGGTATAAGCGGCGCCTAACCTATCACCTAAGTTGATATAGGCGGCACCTAAGCCATCGCCTAAGTTAGGCAGTGAGCATAGTCAATGGTATAAGAGGCGCCTAACCTACCGCCTATGTTGATATAGGCGGCGCCTAAGCGATCGCCTATGTTGACATAGGCGGCGCCTAAACTATCCCCTAAGTGAGGCGGTGAGCATAGGCAATGGTATAATCGGCGCCTAACCTGTCTCCTATGTTGATATAGGCGGTGCCTAAGCCATTGCCTCTATTGACATAGACGGAGCCTAACCTATCGCCTATGTGAGGCAGTGAGCATAGGAAATGGCATAAGCGGCGCCTAACCTATCGCCTATTTTTATATAGGCGAAGCCTAAGCCATCGCCTATGTTGACATAAGCGGCGCCTAACCTATCGCCTATTTTTATATAGGCGAAGCCTAAGCCATCGCCTATGTTGACATAGGCGGCGCCTAACCTATCGCCTAATTGAAGCAGTGAGGATAGGCAATGGTATAAGCGGCGCCTAACCGATCGTCTATGTTGATATAAGCGGGTACATAGCCATCGCTAATATTCACATAGGCGGTGCCTAAACTATCGCCTAATTTAGGCAGTGAGCATAGATAATGGTATAAGTGGCGCCTAACCTATCACCTATGTTGATATAGGCGACACCGCCTAAGTGAGACAGTGAGTATAGGCAATGGTATAACATGTGCCTAACCTATCGCCTATGTTGATATAGGCGGTGCCTAAGAGATCGCCTATGTTGACATAGGCAGCGCCTAACCTATCGACTAAGTGAGGCGGTGAGCATAAGAAAAGGTATAAGCGGCACCTAACCTATCTCCTATGTTGATATAGGCGGCGCCTAATCCATCTCATATGTTGACATATGTGGCACCTAACCTATATAGCGGCACCTAACCTAGCGCCTGAGTGAGGCAGTGAGCATAGGTAATGTTATAAGCGACGCCTAACCCATCGCCAATGTTGTTATAAGTGGCGCCTATGGCATCGCCTATGTTTACATAGGCTGCGCCTAACCAATCTCCTAAGTAAGTCAGCAAGCATAGGCAATGGTATAAGCGGCGCCTAACCTATCGCCTATGTTGATATACGTGGTGCCTAAGCCATAGCCTATGTGAGGCAGTGAGCATAGGAAATGGTATAAGCCACGCCTAACCTTTCGCTTATGTTGATATAGGCGACGCCTAAGCCATCACCTATGTTGACATAGGCGACGCCTAACCTATCGCCTAAGTGAGGAAGTGAGCATAGGCAATGGTATAAGCGGGGCCTAACCTATCTCTTATGTTGATATAGGCGGCGCCTAAGCCATCACCTATGTTGACATAGGAGGCACCTAACCTATTGCCTAAGTGAGGCAGTGAGCATAGGAAATGGTATTAGCGGCGCCTAACCTATCGCCTATGTTGATATAGGCAGCGCCTAACCTATCACCTTTGTTGACATAGGCGCCGCCTAACCAATTGCCTAAGAAATAATAGGCAATGGTATAAGCGGTGCCTAAGCTATCTCCTTTTTTGACATAGGCGGCGCCTAACCTATGCCCTAAGTGAGGCAGTGAGCATAGGCAATGGTATAAGCGTCGCCTAACCTATCACCTTTGTTAATATAGGCGGCGCCTAAGCGATCGCCAATTTTGACATAGGCGGCGCCTAACCTATCACCTAAGTGAGGCGGTGAGCGTAGACAATGGTAAAAGCGGAGCCTTATCTGTCGCCTATGTTGGTATAGGGGGCCCCTAATCCATCGACTATGTTGACATAGGCGTCACCTAATATATCACTTAAATGAGGCAGTGAGCATAGGTACTGGTATAAGCGGCACGTAACCTATCGTCTATGTTGATATAGGCGACGCCTAAACTATCGACTATGTTGACATAGGCGGCATCTAATATGTCGCCTAAGTGAGGCAGTGAGCATAGGCAATGGTATAAGCGGCCCCTAACCTATCGCCTATGTTGATATAGGCGGCGCCTAAGCCATCGCCTATGTTGACGTATGCGGTGCCTAACCTATCGCCTCTGTTGACGTATGCGGTGCCTAACGTATGCGGCGCCTAACCTATCTCTTATGTTGATATAGGCGGAGCCTAATCCATCGCCTATGTTGACATAGGCAGCACCTAACCTATCGCCTAAGTAAGGCAGTGAGCATAGGTAATGGTATAAGCGGCGCCTAACCTATCGCCTATGTTGATAAAGGTGGCGCCTCTGGCTTCTCCTATGTTTTCATAGGAGGCGCCTAACCTATCGCCTTAGTGAGGCAGCAAGCATAGGAAATGGTATAAGCGGCGCCTAACCTATCGCCTATGTTGATATATGTGGCACCTAAGCGATCGCCTATGTTGACATAGGCGGCGCCTAACCTACTCCTAACTGAGGCGGTGAGCATAGGAAATGGTATAAACGGCACCTAACTTGTTGCCTATGTCGATATAGGCGGCACCTAATCCATCGACTATGTTGACATAGGTGGCACCTAACCTATCGCCTAAGTGAGGCAGTGAGAATAGGTAATGGTATTAGTGGAGCCTAACCTATCGCCTATGTTGATATAAGTGGAGCCTATGGCATCTCTTATGTTTACATAGACGGCGTCTAACCTATCGCCTAAGTGAGGCAGCGAGCATAGGCAATGGTATAAGCGGCACTTAACCTATCACCTATATACATATAGGTGGCGCCTATGCCATCGCCTATGTTGACATAGGTGGCGCCTAACCTATCGACTAAGTGAGAGAGTGAGCATAGGCAATGGTATATGGGGCGCCTAACCTATCGCCTATGTTGATATAGGTGGCGCATCAGCCATCACCTATATTGACAAAGGCTGCACCGAACCTATCTCCAAATGGAGCCAGTGAGCATAGGCAATGGTTTAAGCGGAGCCTAACCTATCACCTATATTGATATATGTGGCGCCTAAGCCATAACTTATGTTGACATAGGCGAAACATAACCTATCACCTATGTTTATATAGGTGGTGCCTATGGCATCTCTTATGTTTACATAGGCGGTGCCTAATCTATCGCCTAAGTGAGGCAGCGAGCCTATGCAATGGAATAAGCGGTGCCTAACCTATTGCCTATATTGACATACTTGGTGCCTAGGCCATTTCCTATGTTTATATATGCGGCGCCTAACCTATCGCCTAATTAAGGCAGTAAGCATAGGCAATGGTATAAGCGACGCCTAACCTGTCGCCTATTTTGATATAGGCGGCGCCTAATCAATCGCATATGCTGACAAAGGTGGAACCTAACCTATCACCTAAGTGAGGAAGTGAGCATAGGTAATGGTATAAGCAGCTCCCAACCTATCGCCTATGTTCATATAGGTGGCGCCTATGGCTTCGCCTATGTTTACAAAGGCGGCGCGAAACCTATCGCCTAAGTGAGGCAACAAGCATAAGAAATGCTATAAGAGGAGCCTAACCTATCGCCTATGTTGATATACGTGGCGCCTATGCCATCACCTATGTTTATATAGGCGACAGCTAACCTATCGCCTAAGTGAGGAATTAAGCATAGGCAATAGAATATGCGGCGCCTAACCTAACGCCTATCTTAATATAGGCGTCACCTAAGCCATCTCCTATGTTGACGAAGGCGGTGCCTAACCTATCTCCTATGTTGATATTGGCGGCGCCTAAGCCATCACCTATATTGACGTAGGCGGTGCCTAACCGATCTCCTAATTCAGGAAGTGAGCATAGGGAATCGTATAAGCGGCGCGTAAGCCATTCCCTATATTGGCATAGACGGAGCCTAACCTATCGCCTATGTAAGGCAGTGAGCATAGGAAATGGAATAAGCCACGCCTAACCTTTCGCTTATGTTGATATAGGCGACGCCTAAGCCATCGCCTATGTTGACATAGGCGACGCCTAACCTATCGCCTAAGTGAGGAAGTGAGCATAGGGAATGGTATAAGCGGGGCCTAACCTATCTCTTATGTTGAAATAGGCGGCGCCTAAGCCATCACCTATGTTGACATAGGAGGCACCTAACCTATTGCCTAAGTGAGGCAGTGAGCATAGTAAATGGTATTAGCGGCGCCAAACCTATCTCCTATGTTGATATAGGCAGCGCCTAACCTATCACCTTTGTTGACATAGGCGGCGCCTAACCAATTTCCTAAGAGAGAATAGGCAATGGTATAAGCGGTTCCTAAGCTATCTCCTTTTTTGACATAGGCGGCGCCTAATATATGCCCTAAGTGAGGCAGTGAGCATAGGCAATGGTATAAGCGGCGCCTAACCTATCACCTATGTTAATAAAGGTGGCGCCTAAGAGATCGCCTATTTTGAGATAGGCGGCGCCTAACCTATTGCCTAAGTGAGGCGGTGAGCATAGACAATGGTATAAGCAGAGCCTAACCTGTCGCCTATGTTGGTATAGTTGGCGCCTAATCCATCGACTATGTTGACATAGGCGTCATCTACTATATCGCCTAAATGAGGGAGTGAGCATAGGTACTGGTATAAGCGGCACCTAACCTATCGTCTATGTTGATATAGGCGACTCCTAATCCATCGACTATGTTGACATAGGTGGCACCTAATATATCGCCTAAGTGAGGCAGTGAGCATAGGCAATGGTATAAGCGGCCCCGAACCTATCACCTATGTTAATATAGGCGGCGTCTAAGCCATCGCCTATGATGACGTATGCGGTGCCTAACCTATCGCCAAATTAAGGCAGTGAGCATTGGCAATGGTATAAGCGGCGCCTAACCTATCTCCTATGTTGATATAGGCGGAGCCTAATCCATTGCCTATGTTGACATAGGCGGCACCTAACCTATCGCCTAAGTAAGGCAGTGAGCATAGGTAATGGAATAAGGGGCGCCTAACCTATCGCCTATGTTGATAAAGGTGGCGCCTATGGCATCTCCTATGTTTACATAGGAGGCGCCTAACCTATCGCCTTAGTGAGGTAGCAAGCATTGGAAATGGTATAAGCGGCGCCTAACCTATCGCCTATGTTGATATATGTGGCACCTAAACGATCGCCTATGATGAAATAGGCGGCGCCTAACCTACTCCTAACTGAGGTGGTGAGCATAGAAAATGGTATAAACGGCACATAACTTGTATCCTATGTCGATATAGGCGTCACCTAATCCATCGACTATGTTGACATAGGTGGCACCTAACCTATCGCCTAAGTGAGGCAGTGAGAATAGGTAATGGTATTAGTGGAGCCTAACCTATCGCCTATGTTGATATAAGTTGAGCCTATGGCATCTCTTATGTTTACATAGACGGCGTCTAACCTATCGCCTAAGTGAGGCAGCGAGCATAGGCAATGGTATAAGCGGCACTTAACCTATCACCTATATACATATAGGTGGCGCCTATGCCATCGCCTATGTTGACATAGGTGGCGCCTAACCTATCGACTAAGTGAGAGAGTGAGCATAGGCAATGGTATAAGGGGCGCCTAACCTATCGCCTATGTTGATATAGGTGGCGCATCAGCCATCACCTATATTGACAAAGGCTGCACCTAACCTATCTCCAAATGGAGCCAGTGAGCATAGGCAATGGTATAAGCGGAGCCTAACCTATCACTTATATTGATATATGTGGCGCCTAAGCCATAACTTATGTTGACATAGGCGAAACATAACCTATCACCTATGTTGATATAGGTGGTGCCTATGGCATCTCTTATGTTTACATAGGCGGTGCCTAATCTATCGCCTAAGTGAGGCAGCGAGCCTATGCAATGGAATAAGCGGTGCCTAACCTATTGCCTATATTGACATACTTGGTGCCTAGGCCATTTCCTATGTTTATATATGCGGCGCCTTACCTATCGCCTAATTAAGGCAGTAAGCATAGGCAATGGTATAAGCGACGCCTAACCTGTCGCCTATTTTGATATAGGCGGCACCTAATCAATCGCATATGCTGACAAAGGTGGAACCTAACCTATCACCTAAGTGAGGAAGTGAGCATAGGTAATGGTATAAGCAGCTCCCAACCTATCGCCTATGTTCATATAGGTGGCGCCTATGGCTTCGCCTATGTTTACAAAGGCGGCGCGAAACCTATCGCCTAAGTGAGGCAGCAAGCATAAGAAATGCTATAAGAGGAGCCTAACCTATCGCCTATGTTGATATACGTGGCGCCTATGCCATCACCTATGTTTATATAGGCGGCAGCTAACCTATCGCCTAAGTGAGGAAGTAAGCATAGGCAATAGAATATGCGGCGCCTAACCTAACGCCTATCTTAATATAGGCGTCACCTAAGCCATCTCCTATGTTGACGAAGGCGGTGCCTAACCTATCTCCTATGTTGATATTGGCGGCGCCTAAGCCATCACCTATGTTGACGTAGGCGGTGCCTAACCGATCTCCTAATTCAGGAAGTGAGCATAGGGAATCGTATAAGCGGCGCCTAAGCCATTCCCTATATTGGCATAGACGGAGCCTAACCTATCGCCTATGTAAGGCAGTGAGCATAGGAAATGGAATAAGCCACGCCTAACCTTTCGCTTATGTTGATATAGGTGACGCCTAAGCCATCGCCTATGTTGACATAGGCGACGCCTAACCTATCGCCTAAGTGAGGAAGTGAGCATAGGGAATGGTATAAGCGGGGCCTAACCTATCTCTTATGTTGATATAGGCGGCACCTAAGCCATCACCTATGTTTACATAGGAGGCACCTAACCTATTGCCTAAGTGAGGCAGTGAGCATAGGAAATGGTATTAGCGGCGCCAAACCTATCTCCTATGTTGATATAGGCAGCGCCTAACCTATCACCTTTGTTGACATAGGCGACGCCTAACCAATTTCCTAAGAGAGAATAGGCAATGGTATAAGCGGTGCCTAAGCTTTCTCCTTTTTTGACATAGGCGGCGCCTAATATATGCCCTAAGTGAGGCAGTGAGCATAGGCAATGGTATAAGCGGCGCCTAACCTATCACCTATGTTAATATAGGCGGCGCCTAAGAGATCGCCTATTTTGAGATAGGCGGCGCCTAACCTATTGCCTAAGTGAGGCGGTGAGCATAGACAATGGTATAAGCAGAGCCTAACCTGTCGCCTACGTTGGTATAGTTGGCGCCTAATCCATTGACTATGTTGACATAGGCGTCATCTACTATATCACCTAAATGAGGCAGTAAGCATAGGTACTGGTATAAGCGGCACCTAACCTATCGTCTATGTTGATATAGGCGACTCCTAATCCATCGACTATGTTGACATAGGCGGCACCTAATATATCGCCTAAGTGAGTCAGTGAGCATAGGCAATGGTATAAGCGGCCCCGAACCTATCACCTATGTTAATATAGGCGGCGCCAAAGCCATCGCCTATGATGACATATGCGGTGCCTAACCTATCGCCAAATTAAGGCAGTGAGCATTGGCAATGGTATAAGCGACGCCTAACCAATCTCCTATGTTGATATAGGCGGAGCCTAATCCATTGCCTATGTTGACATAGGCGGCACCTAACCTATCGCCTAAGTAAGGCAGTGAGCATAGGTAATGGAATAAGGGGCGCCTAACCTATCGCCTATGTTGATAAAGGTGGCGCCTATGGCATCTCCTATGTTTACATAGGAGGCGCCTAACCTATCGCCTTAGTGAGGCAGCAAGCATTGGAAATGGTATAAGCGGCGCCTAACCAATCGCCTATGTTGATATATGTGGCACCTAAGCGATCGCCTATGATGAAATAGGCGGCGCCTAACCTACTCCTAACTGAGGTGGTGAGCATAGAAAATGGTATAAACGGCACCTAACTTGTCGCCTATGTCGATATAGGCGGCACCTAATCTATCGACTATGTTGACATAGGTGGCGCCTAACCTATCGCCTAAGTGAGGCAGTGAGAATAGGTAATGGTATTAGTGGAGCCTAACCTATCGGCTATGTTGATATAGGTGGAGCCTATGGCATCGCTTATGTTTACATAGACGGCGTCTAACCTATCGCCTAAGTGAGGCAGCGAGCATAGGCAATGGTATAAGCGGCACCTAACCTATCGCCTATGTACATATAGGTGGCGCCTATGCCATCGCCTATATTGACATAGGTGGTGCCTAACCTATCGACTAAGTGAGCCAGTGAGCATAGGCAATGGTATAAGTGGCGCCTAACCTATCGTCTATGTTGATATAGGTGGCGCATCAACCATCACCTATGTTGACAAAGGCTGCGCCTAACCTATCTCCTAAAGGAGCCAGTGAGCATAGTCAATGGTATAAGCGGAGCCTAACCTATCGACTATATTGATATATGTGGAACCTAAGCCATCACCTATGTTGACATAGGCGAAACATAACCTATCACCTATGTTGATATAGGTGGTGCCTATGGCATCTCTTATGTTTACATAGGCGGCGCCTAATCTATCGCCTAAATGAGGCAGCGAGTCTATGCAATGGTATAAGCGGTGCCTAACCTATTGCCTATATTGACATACTTGGTGCCTAGGCCATTTCCTATGTTTATATGTGCGGCGCCTAACCTATCGCCTAATTAAGGCAGTAAGCATAGGCAATGGTATAAGCGACGCCTAACCTGTCGCCTATTTTGATATAGGCGGCTCCTAATCAATTGCATATGCTGACAAAGGTGGCACTTAACCTATCGCCTAAGTGAGGCAGTGAGCATAGGTAATGGTATTAGCAGCGCCCAACCTATCGCCTATGTTGATATAGGTGGCGCCTATGGCTTCGCCTATGTTTACAAAGGCGGCGCGAAACGTATCGCCTAAGTGAGGCAGCAAGCATAAGAAATGCTATAAGAGGAGCCTAACCTATCTCCTATGTTGATATACGTGGCGCCTATGCCATCACCTATGTTTATATAGGCGGTGTCTAACCTATCGCCTAAGTGAGGAAGTAAGCATAGGCAATGGAATATGCGGCGCCTAACCTAACGCCTATCTTGACATAGGCGTCCACTAAGCCATCGCCTATGTTGACGAAGGCGGTGCCTAACCTATCGCCTAATTGAGGTAGTGATCATAGGCAATGGTATAAGCGGCGCCTAACCTATCGCCTTTGTTGATATAGGCGGCGCCTAAGCCATTGCCTATGTTGACATAAACGAATCCTAACCTATCACCTATGTTGATATAGGCGGCGACTAAGACATCGCCTATGTTGTCATAGGCGGCGCCTAACCAATCGCCTAAGTGAGGCAGTGAGCATAGGCAAAGGTTTAAGCGGCGCCTAACCTATCGCCTATGTTGACATAGGCAGCACCATTTCCATTGCCTATATTGACATATGTGGCGCCAAACCTATCGCCTAAGTGAGGCAGTGAGCATAGACAATGGTATAAGCGACGCCTAACCTATCACCTAAGTTGATATAGGCGGCACCTAATCCATCGCCTAAGTTAGGCAGTGAGCATAGTCAATGGTATAAGAGGCGCCTAACCTATCGCCTATGTTGATATAGGCGGCGCCTAAGCGATTGCCTATGTTGACATAGGCGGCGCCTAAACTATCCCCTAAGTGAGGCGGTGGGCATAGGCAATGGTATAAGCGGCGCCTAACCTGTCTCCTATGTTGATATAGGCGGTGCCTAAGCCATTGCCTCTATTGACATAGACGGAGCCTAACCTATCGCCTATGTGAGGCAGTCAGCATAGGAAATGGGATAAGCGGCGCCTAACCTATCGCCTATTTTAATACAGGCGAAGCCTAAGCCATCGCCTATTTTGACATAGGCGGCACCTAACCTATCGCCTAATTGAAACAGTGAGGATAGGCAATGGTATAAGCGGCGCCTAACTGATCGCCTATGTTGATATAAGCGGGTACATAGCCATCGCTAATATTCACATAAGTGGTGCCTAACCTATCGCCTAATTTAGGCAGTGAGCATAGACAATGGTATAAGTGGCACCTAACCTATCACCTATGTTTATATAGGCGACACCTATGCCATCGCCTAAGTGAGACAGTGAGTATAGGCAATGGTATAAGATGTGCCTAACATATCGCCTATGTTGATATAGGCGGTGCCTAAGAGATCGCCTATGTTGACATAGGTGGCACCTAACCTATCGCCTAAGTGAGGCGGTGAGCATAGGCATTGGTATAAGCGGCGCCTAACCTGTCTCCTCTGATAATATAGGCGGTGCCTAATCCATTTCATATGTTGACATATGTGGAACCTATCCTATATAGCCGGCGCCTAACCTAGCGCCTTAGTGAGGCAGTGAGCATAGGTAATGGTATAAGCGACGCCTAACCTATCGCCAATGTTGATATACGTGGAGCCTATGGCATCGCTTATGCTTACATAGGCGGCGCCTAACCTATCTCCTAAGTAAGGCAGCAAGCATAGGCAATGGAATAAGTGTCGCCTAACCTATCGCCTATGTTGATATACGTGGTGCCTAAGCCATCGCCTATGTTGACGTATGCGTTGCCGAACCTATCGCCAAATTAAGGCAGTGAGCATTGGCAATGGTATAAGCGGCGCCTAACCTATCTCCTATGTTGATATAGACGGAGCCTAATCCATCACCTATGTTGACATAGGCGGCACCTAACCTATCGCCTAAGTAAGGCAGTGAGCATAGGTAATGGTATAAGCGGCGCCTAACCTATCGCCTATGTTGATATAGGTGGCGCCTAAGGCATCTCCAATGTTAACATAGGAGGCGCCTAACCTATCGCCTTAGTGAGGCCGCCAGCATAGGAAATGGTATAAGCGGCGCCTAACCTATCGCCTATGTTGATATATGTGGCACCTAAGCGATCGCCTATGTTGAAATAGGCGGCGCCTAACCTAATCCTAAGTGAGGCGGTGAGCATAGGAAATGGTATAAACGGCACCTAACTTGTCGCCTATGTCGATATAGGCGGCACCTAATCCATCGACTATGTTGACATAGGTGGCACCTAACCTATCGCCTAAGTGAGGCAGTGAGAATAGGTAATGGTATTAGAGGAGCCTAACCTATCGGCTATGTTGATATAGGTGGAGCCTATGGCATCGCTTATGTTTACATAGACGGCGTCTAACCTATCGCCTAAGTGAGGCAGCGAGCATAGGCAATGGTATAAGAGGCACCTAACCTATCGCCTATGTACATATAAGTGGTGCCTATGCCATCGCCTATGTTGACATAGGTGGCGCCAAACCTATCGACTAAGTGAGCCAGTGAGCATAGGCAATGGTATAAGTGGCGCCTAACCTATCGTCTATGTTGATATAGGTGGCGCATCAGCCATCACCTATGTTGACAAAGGTTGCGCCTAACCTATCTCCTAAAGGAGCCGCTGAGCATAGTCAATGGTATAAGCTGAGCCTAACCTATCGACTATATTGATATATGTGGCACCTAAGCCATCACCTATGTTGACATAGGCGAAACATAACCTATCACCTATGTTGATATAGGTGGTGCCTATGGCATCTCTTATGTTTACATAGGCGGCGCCTAATCTATCGCCTAAATGAGGCAGCGAGTCTATGCAATGGTATAAGCGGTGCCTAACCTATTGCCTATATTGACATACTTGGTGCCTAGGACATTTCCTATGTTTATATATGCGGCGCCTAACCTATCGCCTAATTAAGGCAGTAAGCATAGGCAATGGTATAAGCGACGCCTAACCGGTCACCTATTTTGATATAGGCGGCGCCTAATCAATCGCATATGCTGACAAAGGTGGCACCTAACCTATCGCCTAAGTGAGGCACTGAGCATAGGTAATGGTATTAGCAGCGCCCAACCTATCGCCTATGTTGATATACGTGGCGCCTATGGCTTCGCCTATGCTTACAAAGGCGGTGCGAAACCTATCGCCTAAGTGAGGCAGCAAGCATAAGAAATGCTATAAGAGGAGCCTAACCTATCTCCTATGTTGATATACGTGGCGCCTATGCCATCACCTATGTTTATAAATGCGGTGTCTAACCTATCGCCTAAGTGAGGAAGTAAGCATAGGCAATGGAATATGCGGCGCCTAACCTAACGCCTATCTTGATATAGGCGTCCACTAAGCCATCGCCTATGTTGACGAAGGCGGTGCCTAACCTATCGCCTAATTGAGGCAGTGATCATAGGCAATGGTATAAGCGGCGCCTAACCTATCGCCTTTGTTGATATAGGCGGCGCCTAAGCCATTGCCTATGTTGACATAAACGAATCCTAACCTATCACCTATGTTGATATAGGCGGCGACTAAGACATCACCTATGTTGTCATAGGCGGCGCCTAACCAATCGCCTATGTGAGGCAGTGAGCATTGGCAAAGGTTTAAGCGGCGTCTAACCTATCACCTATGTTGATATAGGCAGCACCATTTCCATTGCTTATATTGACATAGGTTGCACCAAACCTATCGCCTAAGTGAGGCAGTGACCATAGACAATGGTATAAGCGGCACCTAACCTATCACCAAAGTTGATATAGGCGGCACCTAAGCCATCGCCTAAGTTAGGCAGTGAGCATAGTCAATGGTATAAGAGGCGCCTAACCTATCACCTATGTTGATATAGGCGGCGTCTAAGCGATCGCCTATGTTGACATAGGCGGCGCCTAAACTATCCCCTAAGTGAGGCGGTGAGCATAGGCAATGGTATAAGCGGCGCCTAACCTGTCTCCTATGTTGATATAGGCGGTGCCTAAGCCATTGCCTCTATTGACATAGACGGATCCTAAACTATCGCCTATGTGAGGCAGTGAGCATAGGAAATGGGATAAGCGGCGCCGAACCTATCGCCTATTTTGATATAGGCGAAGCCTAAGCCATCGCCTATGTTGACATAGGCGGCGCCTAACCTATCGCCTAATTGAAGCAGTGAGGATAGGCAATGGTATAAGCGGTGCCTAACCAATCGCCTATGTTGATATAAGCGGGTACATAGCCATCACTAATATTCACATAGGCGGCGCCTAACCTATCACCTATGTTGATATAGGCGACACCTAAGCCATCGCCTAAGTGAGACAGTGAGTATAGGCAATGGTATAAGATGTGCCTAACCTATCGCCTATGTTGATATAGGCGGTTCCTAAGAGATCGCCTATGTTGACATAGGTGGCGCCTAACCTATCGTCTAAGTGAGGCGGTGAGCATAGGCAAAGGTATAAGCGGCGCCTAACCTGTCTCCTATGTTAATATAGGTGGTGCCTAATCCATTTCATATGTTGACATATGTGGAACCTAAACTATGTAGCGGGCGCCTAACCTAGCGCCATAGTGAGGCAGTGAGCATAGGTAATGGTATAAGCGACGCCTAACGTATCGCCAATGTTGATATACGTGGCGCCTATGGCATCACTTATGCTTACATAGGCGGCGCCTAACCTATCTCCTAAGTAAGGCAGCAAGCATAGGCAATGGAATAAGCGGCACCTAACCTATCGCCTATGTTGATATACGTGGTGCCTAAGCCATCGCCTATGTTGACGTATGCGTTGCCTAACCTATCACCAAATTAAGGCAGTGAGCATTGGCAATGGTATAAGCGGCGCCTAACCTATCTCCTATGTTGATATAGACGGAGCGTAATCCATCACCTATGTTGACATAGGCGGCACCTAACCTATCGCCTAAGTAAGGCAGTGAGCATAGGTAATGGTATAAGCGGCGCCTAACCTATCGCCTATGTTGATATAGGTGGCGCCTAAGGCATCTCCAATGTTTACATAGGAGGCGCCTAACCTATCGCCTTAGTGAGGCAGCAAGCATAGGAAATGGTATAAGCGGCGCCTAACCTATCGCCTATGTTGATATATGTGGCACCTAAGCGGTCGCCTATGTTGACATAGGCGGCGCCTAACCTACTCCTAAGTGAGGCGGTGAGCATAGGAAATGGTATAAACAAAACCTAACTTGTCGCCTATGTCGATATAGGCGGCACCTAATCCATCAACTATGTTAACATAGGCGGCACCTAACCTATCGCCTAAGTGAGGCAGTGAGCATAGGTCATGGTATTAGCGGAGCCTAACCTATCGCCTATGTTGATATAGGTGGAGCCTATGGCATCGCTTATGTTTACATAGACGGCGTCTAACCTATCGCCTAAGTGAGGCAGCGAGCATAGGAATGGTATAAGCGGCACCTGACCTATCGCCTATGTACATATAGGTGGCGCCTATGCCATCGCCTATGTTGACATAGGTGGCGTCTAACCTATCGACTAAGTGAGCCAGTGAGTTTAGGCAATGGAATAAGTTGAGCCTAACCTAGCGCCTATGTTGATATACGTGGCGCATCAGCCATCAACTATGTTGACAAAGGCTGCGCCTAACCTATCTCGTAAAGGAGCCAGTGAGCATAGGCAATGGTATAAGCGGAGCCTAACCTATCGCCTATATTGATATATGTGGCACCTAAGCCATCACCTATGTTGACATAGGCGAAACATAACCTATCACCTATGTTGATATAGGTGGCGCCTATGGCATCGCTTATGTTTACATAGGCGGCGCCTAATCTATCGCCTAAGTGAGGCAGCGAGCATATGCAATGGTATAAGCGGTGCCTAACCTATTGCCTATATTGACAAACTTGGCGCCTTGGCCATTTCCTATGTTTATATATGCGGCGCCTAACCTATCGCCTAAGTAAGGCAGTAAGCATAGGCAATGGTAAAAGCGACGCCTAACCTATCGCCTATTTTGATATAGGCGCCTAATCAATCGCATATGCTGACAAAGGCGGCACCTAACCTATCGTCTAAGTGAGGCAGTGAGCATAGGTAATGGTATAAGCAGCGCCTAACCTATCGCCTATGTTGATATATGTGGCGCCTATGGCTTCGCCTATGTTTACAAAGGCGGCGCGTAACCTATCGCCTAATTGAGGCAGCAAACATAGGAAATGGTATAAGAGGACCCTAACCTATCTCCTATGATGATATACGTGGCTCCTATGCCATCACCTATGTTTATATAGGCGGCAGCTAACCTATCGCCTAAGGGAGGAAGTAAGCATAGGCAATGGAATATGCGGCGCCTAACCTAACGCCTATCTTGATATAGGCGTCGCCTAAGCCATCGCCTATGTTGACGTAGGCGGTGCCGAACCTATCGCCTAATTGAGGAAGTGATCATAGGCAATGGTATAAGCGGCGCCTATCCTATCGCCTTTGTTGATATAGGCAGCACCTAAGCCATTGCCAATTTTGACATAAAGGAATCCTAACCTATCGCCTATGTTGATATAGGAGGCGACTAAGACATCGCCTATGTTGTCATAGGCGGCGCCTAACCAATCGCCTAAGTGAGGCAGTGAGCATAGGCAATGGTTTAACCATCGCCTAACCTATCACCTATGTTGATATAGGCAGCACCATTTCCATTGCCTATATTGACATAGGCGACGCCTAACCTATCACCTATGTTGATATAGGCGGCACCTAAGCCATCGCCTAAGTTAGGCAGTGAGCATAGTCAATGGTATAAGCGGCGCCTAACCTATCGCCTATGTTGATATAGGCGGCGCCTAAGCGATCGCGTATGTTGACATAGGCGGCGCCTAAACTATCCCCTAAGTGAGGCGGTGAGCATAGGGAATGGTATAAGCGGCGCCTAACCTATCTCCTATGTTGATATAGGCGGTGCCTAAGCCATTGCCTCTATTGACATAGACGGAGCCTAACCTATCGCCTATGTGAGGCAGTGAGCATAGTAAATGGTATAAGCAGCGCCTAACCTATCGCCTATTTTGATATAGGTGAAGCCTAAGCCATTGCCTAAGTGAGACAGTGAGTATAGGCAATAGTATAAGATGTGCCTAACCTATCGCCTATGTTGATATAGGCGGTGCCTAAGAGATCGCCTATGTTAACATAGGCGGCGCCTAACCTATCGCCTAAGTAAGGCGGTGAGCATAGGCAAAGGAATAAGCGGCGCCTAACCTGTCTCTTATGTTGATATAGGCGGTGCCTAATCCATCTTATATGTTGACATATGTGGAACCTAACCTATATTGCCGGCGTCTAACCTAGCGCCTGAGTGAGGAGGTGAGCATAGGTAATGGTATAAGCGACGCCTAACCTATCGCCAATGTTGATATAAGTGGCGCCTATGGCATCGCTTATGTTTACATAGGCGGCGCCTAACCTATCTCCTAAGTAAGGCAGCAAGCATAGGCAATGGTATAAGTGGCGCCTAACCTATCGCCTATGTTGATATACGTGGTGCCTAAGCCATCGCCTATGTTTATTTATGCGGCGGCTAACCTATCGCCTAAGTGAGGAAGTACGCACAGGCAATGGAATAAGCAGAGCCTAACCTAACGCCTATGTTGATATAGGCGGCGCCTAAGCCATCGCCTATGTTGACATAGGCGGGGCCTAACCAATCTCCTAATTCAGGAAGTGAGCATAGGCTATCGTATAAGCGGCGCCTAAGCCATTCCCTATATTGACATAGACGGAGCCTAACCTATCGCCTATGTGAGGCAGTGAGCATAGGAAATGGTATAAGCCGCGCCTAACCATTCGCTTATGTTGATATAGGCGACGCCTAAGCCATCGCCTATGTTGACATAGGCGGCACCTAACCTATCGCCTAAGTGAGGAAGTGAGCATAGGCAATGGTATAAGCGGGGCCTAGCCTATCTCCTATGATGATATAGGCGGCGCCTAAGCCATCACCTATGTTGACATAGGAGGCACCTAACCTATCGCCTAAGTGAGGCAGTGAGCATAGGAAATGGTATTAGCGGTGCCTAACCTATCGCCTATGTTGATATAGGCAGCGCCTAGCCTATCGCCTTTGCTGACATAGGCGGCGCCTAACCAATTGCCTAAGAGAGAATAGGAAAAAGTATAAGCGGTGCCTAAGCTATCTCCTTTGTTGACAGAGGCGACGCCTAACCTATGGCCTAGGTAAGGCAGTGAGCATAGGCAATGGTATAAGCGGCGCCTAACCTATCACCTATGTTAATATCGGCAGCACCTAAGCCAACGCCTATGTTGACATAGGCGGCGCCTAACCTATCGCCTAAGTGAGGCGGTGAGCATAGACAATGGTATAAGCGGCGCCTAACCTGTCGCCTATGTTGGTATAGGCGGCGCCTAATCCATCGACTATGTTGACATAGGCGGCACCTAATATATCGCCTAAGTGAGGTAGTGAGCATAGGTAATGGTATTAGCATCCCCTAACCAATAATTTATGTTGATATAGGCGGCGCCTAAGCCATCGCCTATGTTGACATAGGCGGCGCCTAACCTATTGCCTAAGTGAGGCGGTGAGCATAGGCAATGGTATAAGCGGCGCCTAACCTGTAGCCTATGTTGGTATAGGCGGTGCCTAATCCATCGACTATGTTGACATAGGCGGCCCCTAATATATCGCCTAAGTAAGGCAGTGAGCATAGGCAATGGTATAAGCGGCCCCTAGCCTATCGCCTATGTTGAAATAGACAGCGCCTAAGCCATCTCCTATGTTGACGTATGCGGTGCCTAACCTATCGCCATATTAAGGCAGTGAGCATTGGCAATGGTATAAGCGGCGCCTAACCTATCTCTTATGTTGATATAGGCGGAGCCTAAGCCATCGCCTATGTTGACATAGGCGGCACCTAACCTATCGCCTAAGTAAGGAAGTGAGCATAGGTAATGGTATAAGCGGCCCCTAACCTATCGCTTATGTTGATATAGGTGGCGCCTATGGCATCTCCTATGTTTACATAGGAGGCGCCTAACCTATCGCCTTAGTGAGGTAGCAAGCATAGGCAATGGTATAAGCGGCGCCTAACCTATCGCCTATGTTGATATAGGCGGCACCTAAGCGATCGCCTATGTTGACATAGGTGCGCCTAACCTACTCCTAAGTGAGGCGGTGAGCATAGAAAATGGTATAAACGGCGCCTAACCTGTCGTCTATGTCGATATAGGCGGCACCTAATCCATCGACTATGTTGACATAGGCGACACCTAACCTATCGCCTATGTTAGGCAGTGAACATAGGTAATGGTATTAGTGGAGGCTAACCTATCACCTATGTTGATATAGGTGGAGCCTATGGCAACGCTTATGTTTACATAGGCTGCGTCTAACCTATCGCCTAAGTGAGGCAGCGAGCATAGGAAATGGTATAAGAGGAGCCTAACCTATCGCCTATGTTGACATGAGTGGCGCCTAAGCCATTGCTTATGTTTATATATGCGGTGCCAAACCTATCTCCTAAGCAAGGCAGTAAGCATAGGCAGTGGTATAAGCGGCGCCTATCCTGTCGCCTATGTTGATATAGGCGACGCCTAAGCCATCCTCTATGATAACATAGGCGGCGCCTAACCGTTCGCCTAAGAGTGGAGGTGAGCTTAGGCAATGGTATAAGCGACACCTAACCTATCGCCTATGTTGATATAGGAGGCGCCTAAACCATCGCCTATGTTAACATAGGTGGCGCCTAACCTATCGCGAAAGTGAGGCACTGAGCATTGGCAATGGTATAAGCGGTGCCTAACCTATCTCCTATGTTGATAAAGGCAGCGCCTAAGCCATCGCCTATGTTGACATAGGCGGCGCCTAACCTATCGCCAAAGTGAGGTAGTGAGCATAGATAATGGTATAAGCGGCGCCTAACCTATCGCCTATGTTGATATAGGAGGAACCTATCCCATCGCCTAACTGAGGCAGTGAGCATAACCAATGGTATAAGCGGCGCCTAACCTATCCCCTAAGCGATCGCCTATGTTGACTTAGGTGGCGTCTAACCTATCGCCTAAGTAAGATGGTGAGCATAGGCAATGGTATAAGCGGTGCATAACCTATCGCCTATGTTGATATAGGTGGCGCCTAAGCTAGTGCCTATGTTGACATAGACCGAGCCTAACCTATCGCCTAAGTGAGAAAGTGAGCATAGGTAATGGTATAAGCGGCGCTAATCGATGGCCTATGTTGATATAGGTGGGGCCTAAGCCATCACCTATGTTGACATAGAAGGCGCCTAACCTATCGCCTAAGTTAGACAGTGATCATAGGTAATGGTATAAGCGACTCCTAACTAATCGCCAATGTTGATATAGGTGGACCCTATTGCATCGCTTATGTTTACATTGGCGACGCCTAACCTATCACCTCAGTGTGGCAGCTAGCATAGGCAATGGTATAAGCGGCGCCTAACCTATCGCCTATGTTGATATACGTGGCGCCTAAGCCATTGCCTATGATTATATATGCGGCGGCCAACCTATCGACTAAGTGTGGCAGTAAGCATAGGCAATGGTATAAGCGTCCCCTAACCTATCGCCTATGTTGATATAGGCGGCGCCTAAGCCATCGCCTATGTTGACGTAGGCGGTGCCTAACCTATCGCCTAATTGAGGCAGTGAGCATAGGCAATGGTATAAGCATCGCCTACCCTATCACCTATGTTGATATAGGCGGCGCCTAAGCCATCGCCTATATTGACATAGGTGGCACCTAACCTATTGCCTAAGTGAGGCAGTGATCATAGGTAATGGTATAAGTGGCGCCTAACCTATCGCCTATGTTGATATAGGTGGCGCCGATGGCGTCTCCTATGTTTACATAGGCGTCGCCTAACCTATCGCCTTAGTGAGGCAACAAGCATAGGCAATGGTATAAGCGGCGCCTAACTTATCGCCTATGTTGATATAGGCGGCGCCTAAGCGATCGACGATGTTGACATTATCGGCGCCTAACCTATCGCCTAAGTGAGGCGGTGAGAATTTGCAATGGTGTAAGCGGCGCCTAACCTATCGCCTATGTTGATATTGGCGACACCTAATCCATCGACTATGTTGACATAGGCGGCCCCTAAACTATCGCCTAAGTGAGATGGTGAGAATTTGATATGGTATAAGCGCAGCCTAACCTGTCGCCTATATTGACATAGGTGGCACCTAACCTATCGCTTAAGTGACGCAGTGAACATAGGTAATGGTATAAGCGGTGCCTAACCTATTGCCTAAGTGAGGCAGCGAGCATAGGCAATGGTATAAACGGCGCCTAACCTATCGCCTATGTTGACATATGTGGCGCCTAAGCCATTGCCTATGTTTATATATACGGAACCTAACCTATCACCTAAGTGAGGAATTAAGCACATGCAATGGTATAAGCAGCCCCTAACCTGTCGCCTATGTTGATATAGGCGGTGCCTAATCCATCGCATATGTTGACATAGGCGGCACCTAACCTATCCCCTAAGGCAGTGAGCATAGGTAATGGTATAAGCGACACCTAACCTATCGCCTATGTTGATATAAGTGGCGCCTATGCCATCACCTATGTTTATGTAGGCGGCGGCTAACCTATCACCTAAGTCAGGAAGTAAGCATAGGCAATGGAATATGCGGCGCCTAACCTAACGCCTATCTTGGTATAGGTGGCCCCTAAGCCATCGCCTATGTTGACGTAGACGGTGCCTAACCTATCGCCTAATTGAGGCTGTGATCATAGGCAATGGTATAAGCGGCACCTAACCTAACGCCTTTGTTGATATAGGCGGCGCCTAAGCCATTGCCTATGTTGACATAAACGAATCCTAACCTATCGCCTATGTTGATATAGGCGGCGACTAAGACATCGCCTATGTTGTCATAGGAGACGCCTAACCAATCGCCTAAGTGAGCCAGTGAGCATTTGTAATGGTTAAGCGGCGCCTAACCTATCGCCTATGTTGATATAGGCAGCACCATTTCCAGTGCCTATATTGACATAGGTGGCACCTAACCTATTGCCTAAGTGAGGTAGTGATCATAGGTAATGGTATAAGCGGCGCCTAACCTATCGACTATGTTGATATAGGTGGCGCCTAAGCCATCGCCTATGTTGACATAGGCGGCGCCTAACCTATTGCCTAAGTGAGGCGGTGAGCATAGGCAATGGTATAAGTGGCGCCTAATCTGTAGCCTATGTTTGTATAGGCGACGCCTAATCCATCGACTATGTTGACATAGGCGGCCCTTAATATATCGCCTAAGTGAGGCAGTGAGCATAGGCAATGGTATAAGCGGCCCCTAACCTATCGCCTATGTTAAAATAGATAGCGCCTAAGCCATCTCCTATGTTGACGTATGCGGTGCCTAACCTATCGCCAAATTGAGGCAGTGAGGATTGGCAATGGTATAAGCGGCGCCTAACCTATCTCTTATATTGATATAGGTGGCGCCTAAGCCATCGCCTATGTTGACATAGGGGGCACCTAACCTATCGCCTAAGTGAGGCAGTGAACATAGGTAATGGTATTATCGGAGGTTAACCTATCACCTATGTTGATATAGGTGGACCCTATGGCATCGCTTATGTTTACATAGGCGTCGTCTAACCTATCGCCTAAGTGAGGCAGCGAGTATAGGCAATGGTATAAGAGGCGCCTAACCTATCGCCTATGTTGACATGAGTGGCGCCTAAGCCATTGCTTATGTTTATATATGCGGCGCCAAACCTATCGCCTAAGCGAGGCAGTAAGCATAGGCAATGGTATAAGCGGCGCCTAACCTGTCGCCTATGTTGATATAGGCGACACCTAAGCCATCGTCTATGTTAACATAGGCGGCGCCTAACCTATCGCCTAAGTGTGGAGGTGAGATTAGGCAATGGTATAAGCGACACCTAACCTATCGCTTATGTTGATATAGGAGGCGCCTAAACCATCACCTATGTTAATATAGGTGGCGCCTAACCTATCGTGAAAGTGAGGCACTGAGCATAGGCAATGGTATAAGCGACGCCCATCCTATCGCCTATGTTGATATAGGCAGCGCCTAAGCCATCGCCTATGTTGACATAGACGGTGCCTAACCTATCTCCAAAGTGAGGTAGTGAGCATAGATAATGGTATAAGCGGCGCCTAACGTATCGCCTATGTTGATATAGGAGGAACCTATGCCATCGCCTAACTGAGGCAGTAGGCATAACCAATGGTATAAGCGGCGCCTAACCTATCCCCTAAGCGATCGCATATGTTGACTTAGGCGGCGCCTAACCTATCGCCTAAGTAAGGTGGTGAGCATAGGCAATGGTATAAGCGGCGCATAACCTATCGCCTATGTTGATATAGGTGGCGCCTAAGCCAGTGCCTATGATGACATAGACCGAGCCTAACCTATCGCCTAAGTGATAAAGTGAGCATAGGTAATGGTATAAGCGGCGCTAATCTATCGCCTATGTTGATATAGGTGGGGCCTAATCCATAACCTATGTTGACATAGAAGGCGCCTAACATATCGCCTAAGTTAGACAGTGATCATAGTTAATGGTGTAAGCGACTCCTAACTAATCGCCAATGTTGATATAGGTGGCCCTTATGGCATCGCTTATGTTTACATAGGCGGCGCCTAACCTATCGCCTCAGTGTGGCAGCGAGCATAGGCAATGGTATAAGCGGCGCCTAACATATCGCCTATGTTTATATATGTGGCGCCTAAGCCATTGCCTATGTTTATATATTAGGCGCCCAACCTATCGACTAAGTGTGGCAGTATGCATAGGCAATGGTATAAGCGGTGCCTAACCTATCGCCAATGTTGATATAGGCGGCGCCTAAGACATCGCCTATGTTGACGTAGGCGGTGCCTAACCTATCGCCTAATTGAGGCAGTGATCATAGGCAATGGAATAAGCATCGCCTACCCTATCACCTATGTTTATATAGGCGGCGCCTAAATCATCGCCTATATTGACATAGGTGGCACCTAACCTATTGCCTAAGTGAGGCAGTGATCATAGGTAATGGAATAAGCGGCGCCTAAACTATCGTCTATGTTGATATAGGTGGCGCCTATGGCATCTCCTATGTTTACATAGGCGGCGCCTAACCTATCGCCTTAGTGAGGCAACAAGCATAGGCAATGGTATAAGCAGCGCCTAACTTATCGCCTATGTTGATATAGGCGGCGCCTAAGCGATCGCCGATGTTGACATAGGCGGCGCCTAACCTATCGCCTAAGTGAGGCGGTGAGAATTGGCAATGGTATAAGCGGCGCCTAACCTGTCGCCTATGTTGATATAGGCGACGCCTAATCCATCGACTATGTTGACATAGAGGAGGCCTAAACTATCGCCTAAGTGAGGCGGTCAGAATTAGCAATGGTATAAGCGTCGCCTAACCTGTCGCCTATATTGACATAGGTGGCACCTAACCTATTGCTTAAGTGAGGCAGTGAACATAGGTAATGGTATAAGCAGCGCCTAACCTATCGCCTAAGTGAGGCAGCGAGCATAGGCAATGGTATAAGCGGCGCCTAACCTATCGCCTATGATGACATATGTGGCGCCTAAGGCATTGCCTATGTTTATATATACAGCGCCTAACCTATCACCTAGGTAAGGAATTAAGCACATGCAATGGTATAAGCAGCCCCTAACCTGTCGCCTATGTTGATATAGGCGGTGCCTAATCCATCGCATATGTTGACATAGGCGGCACGTAACCTATCCCCTAAGGCAGTGAGCATTGGTAATGGTATAAGCGACACCTAACCTATCGCCTATGTTGATATATGTGGTGCCTATGCGATCACCTATGTTTATATAGGCGGCGGCTAACATATCGCCTAAGTGAGGAAGTAAGCATAGGCAATGGAATATGCGGCGCCTAACCTAACGCCTATCTTGATATAGGCAGCCCCTCAGCCATCGCCTATGTTGTCGTAGGCGGTGCCTAAACTATCGCCTAATTGAGGCAGTGATCATAGGCAATGGTATAAGCGGAGCCTAACCTATCGCCTTTGTTGATATAGGCGGCGCCTAAGCCATTGCCTATGTTGACATAAACGAATCAAAACATATCGCCTATGTTGATATAGGCGGTGACTAAGACATCGCCTATGTTTTCATAGGCGGCGCCTAACCAATCGCCTAAGTGAGGCAGTGAGCATAGGCAATGGTTAAGCGGCGCCTAACCTATCGCCTATGTTGATATAGGCAACACCATTTCCATTGCCTATATTGAAATAGGTGGCACCTAACCTTATGCCTAAGTGAGGTAGTGATCATAGGTAATGGTATAAGGGGCGCCTAACCTATCGCCTATGTTGATATAGGTGGCGCCTATGGAATCTCCTATGTTTACATAGGCGGCGCCTAACCTATCGCCTTAGTGAGGCAACAAGCATAGGCAATGGTATAAGCGGCGCCTAACCTATGGCTTATGTTGATATAGGCGGCACCTAAGCGATCGCTGATGTTGACCTAGGCGGCGCCTAACCTATCGCCTAATTAAGGCAGTGGGCATAGGTAATGGTATAAGAGGCCCCTAACCTATCGCTTATGTTGATATAGGTGGCGCGTATGGCATCTCTTATGATAACATATGAGGCGCCTAACCTATCGCCTTAGTGAGGTAGCAAGCATAGGCAATGGTATAAGCGGTGCCTAACCTATCGCCTATGTTGATATAGGCGGCACCTAAGCGATCGCTTATGTTGACATAGGCGCGCCTAACCTACTCCTAAGTGAGGCGGTGATCATAGGAAATGGTATAAACGGCGCCTAACCTGTCGCCTATGTCGATATAGGCCGCACCGAATCCATCGACTATGTTGGCATAGGCGGCACCTAACCTATCGCCTAAGTGAGGCAGTGAACATAGGTAATGGTATTAGCGGAGGCTAACCAATCACCTATGTTGATATAGGTGGAGCCTATGGCATCGCTTATGTTTACATAGGCGGCGTCTAACCTATCGCCTTAGTGAGGCAGCGAGCATAGGCAATGGTATAAGCGGCGCCTAACCTATCGCCCATGTTGACATGAGTGGCGCCTAAGCCATTGCTTATGATTATATATGCGGCGCCAAACCTATCGCCTAAGCAAGGCAGTAAGCATGGGCAATGGTATAAGCGGCGCCTAACCTGTCGCCTATGTTGATATAGGCGACGCCTAAGCCATCGTCTATGTTAACATAGGCGGCGCCTAACCTATCGCCTAAGTGTGGAGGTGAGCTTAGGCAATGGTATAAGCAGCACCTAACCTATCGCCTATGTTGATATAGGAGGCGCCTAAACCATCGCCTATGTTAACATAGGTGGATCCTAACCTATCGCGAAAGTGAGGCACTGAGCATAGGCAATAGTATAAGCGGCGCCTAACCTATCGCCTATGTTGATATAGGCAGCGCCTAAGCCATCGCCTATGTTGACATAGGCGGCGCCTAACCTATCGCCAAAGTGAGGTAGTGAGCATAGATAATGGTATAAGCGGCGCCTAACCTATCGCCTATGTTGATATAGGAGGAACCTATGCCATCGCCTATCTGAGGCAGTGAGCATAACCAATGGTATAGGCGGCGCCTAACCTATCCCCTAAGCGATCGCCTATGATGACTTACGCGGCGCCTAACCTATCGCCTAAGTAAGGTGGTGAGCATAGGCAATGGTATAAGCGGCGCATAACCTATCGCCTATGTTGATATAAGTGGCGTCTAATCCAGTGCCTATGTTGACATAGACCGAGCCTAACCTATCGCCTAAGTGAGAAAGTGAGCATAGGTAATGGTATAAGCGACGCTAATCTATCGTCTATGTTGTTATAGGTGGGGCCTAAGCCATCACCTATGTTGATATAGAAGGCGCCTAACCTATCGCCTAAGTTAGTCAGTGATCATAGGTAACGGTATAAGCGACTCCTAACTTATCGCCAATGTTGATATAGGTGGCCCCTATGGCATCGCTTATATTTACATAGGCGGCGCCTAACCTATCGCCTCAGTGTGGCAGCGAGCATAGGCAATGGTATAAGAGGCGCCTAACCTATCGCCTCTGTTGATATACGTGGCACCTAAGCCATTGCCTATGTTAATATATGCGGCGCCCAACCTATCGACTAAGTGTGGTAGTAAGCATAGGCAATGGTATAAGCGGCGCCTAACCTATCGCCAATATTGATATAGGCGGCGCCTAATCCATCCCATATTTTGACGTAGGTGGTGCCTAACCTATCACCTAATTGAGGAAGTGAGCATAGGCAATGGTATAAGCATCGCCTACCCTATCTCCTATGTTGATATAGGCGGCACCTAAGCCATCGCCTATATTGACATAGGTGGCACCTAACCTATTGCCTAAGTGAGGCAGTGACCATAGGTAATGGTATATGCGGCGACTAACCTATCGCCTATGTTGATATAGGTGGTGCCTATGGCATCTCGTATGATTACATAGGCGGCGCCTAACCTATCTTCTTAGTGAGGAAACAAGCATAGGCAATGGTATAAGCGGCGCCTATGTTTATATAGGCGGCGCCTAAGCGATCGCTGATGTTGACATAGGCGGCTCCTAACCTATCGCCTAAGTTAGGCGGTGAGAATTGGCAATGGTATAAGCATTGCCTAACCTGTCGCCTATGTAGATATAGGCGGCGCCTAATCCATCGACTATGTTGACATAGGCGGCGCCTAACCTATCGCCTAAGTGAGGCGGTGAGAATTGGCAATGGTATAAGCGGCGCCTAACCTGTCGACTTTATTGACATAGGTGGCACCTAACCTATCGCTTAAGTGAGGCAGTGAACATAGGTAATGGTATAAGCGGTGCCTAACCTATCGCCTATGTTGACATAGGTGGCGCCTATGGCATCTCCTATGTTTACATTAGAGACGCCTAACCAATCGCCTTAGTGAGGTAGCAAGCATAGGCAATGGTATAAGCTCCGCCTAACCTATCACCTATGTTGATATAGGCAGCACCTAAGCGACGCCTAACCTGTCGCCTATGTAGATATAGGCGGCGCCTAATCCATCGACTATGTTGAAATAGGCGGCGCCTAACCTATCGCCTAAGTGAGGGGGTGAGAATTGGCAATGGTATAAGCAGCGCCTAACCTATCGACTATATTGACATAGGTGGCACCTAATCTATCGCTCAAGTGAGGCAGTGAACATAGGTAATGGTATAACCGGCGCCTAACCTATCGCTTATGTTTACATAGGCGGCGCCTCTCCTATCGCCTAAGTGAGGCAGCGAGCATAGGCAATGGTATAAGCGGCGCCTAACCTATCGCCTAGGTTGACATATGTGGAGCCTAAGCCATTGCCTATGTTTATATATACGACGCCTAACCTATCGCCTAATTGAGGAAGTAAGCACAGGCAACGGTATAAGCGGCCCCTAACCTGTCTCCTATGTTGATATAGGCGGTGCCTAATCCATCGCATATGTTGACATAGGCGTCACCTAACCTATCCCCTAAGGCAGTGAGCATAGGTAATGGTATAAGCGACACCTAACCTATCGCCTATATGGATATAGGTGGCGCCTATGGCATAGACTATGTTTACATAGGCGGCGCCTAACTTATCGCCTAAGTGAGGAAGCTAGCATAGGCAATGGTTAAAGCGTCGCCTAACCTATCGCCTATGTTGATATACGTGGCGCCTAAGCCATCGCCTATGTTTAAATAGGCGGCGTCTAATCTATCGCCTAAGTGAGGAAGTAAGCATATGCAATGGTATAAGCGGCGCCTAACCTAACGCCTATGTTGATATAGGCAGCGGCTAAGCCATCGTCTATGTTGACCTGGGCTGCGCCTAACCTATCGCCTAAGTGAGGCGGTGAGCATAGGCAATGGTATAAGCGGTGCCTAACCTATCTCCTATGTTGATATACGAGGCGCCTAAACAATCGCCTATGTTAACATAGGTGGTGCCTAACCTATCGCCAAAGTGAGGCACTGAGCATAGGCAATGGTATTAGCGGCGCCTAACCTATCACCTATGTTGATATAGGCAGTGCCTAAGCCATAGCCTATGTTGACATAGGCGGCGCCTAACCTATCGCCTAAGTGAGGTAGTGAGGATAGATATTGGTATATGCGGCGCCTAACCTATCGCCTATGTTTATATAGGATGCACCTATACCATCGCCTATGTGAGGCAGTGAGCATAGCCAATGGTATAAGCGGCGCCTAACCTATCGCCAAAGTAGATATAGGTGGCGCCTAAGCGATCGCCTATGTTGACTTAGGCGGCGCCTAAGCGATCACCTATGTTGACTTTGGCGGCGCCTAACATATCACCTAAGTAAGGTGGTGAGCATAGGCAATGGTATAAGCGGCGCATAACCTATCGCCTATGTTGATATAGGTGGCGCCTAAGCCAGTGCCTATGGTGACATAGACCGAGCCTAACCTATCGCCTAAGTGAGAATGTGAGCATAGGTAATGGTATAAGCGGCACCTATCTATCGCCTATGTTGATATAGGTGGCGCCTAAGCCATCACCTATGTTGACATAGAGGGCGCCTAACCTATCGCCTAAGTGAGGCAGTGATCATAGGTGATGGTATAAGCGACTCCTAACTAATAGCCAATGTTGATATAGGTGGCCCTTATGGCATAGCTTATGTTTACATAGGCGGCGCCTAACCTATCGCCTCAGTGTGGCAGCGAGCATAGCCAATGGTATAAGCGGCGCCTAACCTATCGCCTATGTGGATATACGTGGCGCCTAAGTCATTGCCTATATTTATATATGAGGCGCACAACCTATCGACTAAGTGTGGCAGTAAGCATAGGCAATGGTATAAGCGGCGCCTAACCTATCGCCAATGTTGATATAGGCGGCGCCTAAGCCATCGCCTATGTTGACGTAGGCGGTGCCTAACCTATCGCCTAATTGAGGCAGTGAGCATAGGCAATGGTATAAGCATCGCCTACCCTATCACCTATGTTTATATAGGCGGCGCCTAAGCCATCGCCTATATTGACATAGGTGGCACCTAACCTATTGCCTAAGTGAGGCAGTGATCATAGGTAATGGTATAAGCGGCGCCTAAACTATCGTCTATGTTGATATAGGTGGCGCCTATGGCATCTCCTATGTTTACATAGGCGGCGCCTAACCTATCGCCTTAGTGAGGCAACAAGCATAGGCAATGGTATTAGCGGCGCCTAACTTATCGCCTATGTTGATATAGGCGGCGCCTAAGCGATCGCCGATGTTGACATAGGCGGCGCCTAACCTATCGCCTAAGTGAGGCGGTGAGAATTGGCAATGGTATAAGCGGCGCCTAACCTGTCACCTATGCTGATATAGGAGACGCCTAATCCATCGACTATGTTGACATAGAGGAGGCCTAAACTATCGCCTAAGTGAGGCGGTCAGAATTAGCAATGGTATAAGCGTCGCCTAACCTGTCGCCTATATTGACATAGGGGGCACCTAACCTATTGCTTAAGTGAGGCAGTGAACATAGGTAATGGTATAAGCAGCGCCTAACCTATCGCCTAAGTGAGGCAGCGAGCATAGGCAATGGTATAAGCAGCGCCTAACCTATCGCCTATGTTGACATATGTGGCGCCTAAGCCATTGCCTATGTTTATATATACAGCGCGTAACCTATCACCTAAGTAAGGAATTAAGCACATGCAATGGTATAAGCGGCCCCTAACCTGTCGCCTATGTTGATATAGGCGGTGCCTAATCCGTCGCATATGTTGACATAGGCGGCACCTAACCTATCCCCTAAGGCAGTGAGCATAGGTAATGGTATAAGCGACACCTAACCTATCCCCTAGGTTGATATATGTGGCGCCTATGCCATCACCTATGTTTATATAGGCAGCGGCTAACCTATCGCCTAAGTGAGGAAGTAAGCATAGGCAATGGAATATGCGGCGCCTAACCTAACGCCTATCTTGATATATGCGGCCCCTCAGCCATCGCCTATGTTGTCGTAGGCGGTGCCTAAACTATCGCCTAATTGAGGCAGTGATCATAGGCAATGGTATAAGCGGAGCCTAACCTATCCCCTTTGTTGATATAGGCGGCGCCTAAGCCATTGCCTATGTTGACATAAACGAATCCAAACATATCGCCTATGTTGATATAGGCGGTGACTAAGACATCGCCTATGTTTTCATAGGCGGCGCCTAACCAATTGCCTAAGTGAGGCAGTGAGCATAGGCAATGGTTAAGCGGCGCCTAACCTATCGCCTATGTTGATATAGGCAACACCATTTCCATTGCCTATATTGACATAGGTGGCACCTAATCTTATGCCTAAGTGAGGTAGTGATCATAGGTAATGTTATAAGGGGCGCCTAACCTATCGCCTATGTTGATATAGGAGGCGCCTATGGAATCTCCTATGTTTACATAGGCGGCGCCTAACCTATCGCCTTAGTGAGGCAACAAGCATAGGCAATGGTATAAGCGGCGCCTAACCTATCGCCTATGTTGATATAGGTGGCACCTAAGCGATCGCTGATGTTGACATAGGCGGCGCCTAACCTATCGCCTAAGTAAGGCAGTGGGCATAGGTAATGGTATAAGCGGCCCCTAACCTATCGCTTATGTTGATATAGGTGGCGCCTATGGCATCTCCTAAGATAACATAGGAGGCGCCTAACCTATCGCCTTAGTGAGGTAGCAAGCATAGGCAATGGTATAAGCGGCGCCTAACCTATCGCCTATGTTGATATAGGCGGCACCTAAGCGATCGCTTATGTTGACATAGGCGCGCCTAACCTACTCCTAAGTGAGGCGGTGAGCATAGGAAATGGTATAAACGGGGCCTAACCTGTCGCCTATGTCGATATAGGCAGCACCTAATCCATCGACTATGTTGACATAGGCGGCACCTAACCTATCGCCTAAGTGAGGTAGTGAACATAGGTAATGGTATTAGCGGAGGCTAACCTATCACCTATGTTGATATAGGTGGAGCCTATGGCATCGCTTATGTTTACATAGGCGGCGTCTAACCTATCGCCTAAGTGAGGCAGCGAGCATAGGAAATGGTATAAGCGGCGCCTAACCTATCGCCCATGTTGACATGAGTGGCGCCTAAGCCATTGCTTATGTTTATATATGTGGCGCCAAACCTATCGCCTAAGCAAGGCAGTAAGCATAGGCAATGGTATAAGCGGCGCCTAACATGTCTCCTATGTTGATATAGGCGACCCCTAAGCCATCGTCTATGTTAACATTGGCGGCGCCTAACCTATCGCCTAAGTGTGGAGGTGAGCTTAGGCAATGGTATAAGCGGCACCTAACCTATCGCCTATGTTGATATAGGAGGCGCCTAAACCATCGCCTATGTTAACATAGGTGGCGCCTAACCAATCGCGAAAGTGAGGCACCGAGCATAGGCAATAGTATAAGCGGCGCCTAACCTATCGCCTATGTTGATATAGGCAGCGCCTAAGCCATCGCCTATGTTGACATAGGCGGCGCCTAACCTATTGCCAAAGTGAGGTAGTGAGCATAGATAATGGTATAAGCGGCGCCTAACCTATCGCCTATGTTGATATAGGAGGAAGCTTTTCCATCGCCTAACTGAGGCAGGGAGCATAACCAATGGTATAAGCGGCGCCTAACCTATCCCCTAAGCGATCGCCTATGTTGACTTAGGCGGCTCCTAACCTATCGCCTAAGTAAGGTGGTGAGCATTGGCAATGGTATAAGCGGCGCATAACCTATCGCCTATGTTGATATAGGTGGCGTCTAAGCCAGTGCCTATGTTGACATAGACCGAGCCTAACCTATCGCCTAAGTGAGAAAGTGAGCATAGGTAATGGTATAAGCGACGCTAATCTATCGTCTATGTTTATATAGGTGGGGCCTAAGCCATCACCTATGTTAGACAGTGATCATAGGTAATGGTATAAGCGACTCCTAACTTATCGCCAATGTTGATATAGGTGGCCCCTATGGCATCGCTTATGTTTACATAGGCGGCGCGTAACCTATCGCCTCAGTGTGGCAGTGAGCATAGGCAATGGTATAAGAGGCGCCTAACCTATCCCCTATGTTGATATACGTGGCGCCTAAGCCATTGCCTACGTTAATATATCCGGCGCCCAACCTATCGACTAAGTGTGGCAGTAAGAATAGGCAATGGTATAAGCGGCGCCTAACCTATCGCCAATATTGATATAGGCGGCGCCTAATCCATCCCCTATTTTGACGTAGGTGGTGCCTAACCTACCGCCTAATTGAGGAAGTGAGCATAGGCAATGGTATAAGCATCGCCTACCCTATCGCCTATGTTGATATAGGCGGCGCCTAAGCCATCGCCTATATTGACATAGGTGTCACCTAACCTATTGCCTAAGTGAGGCAGTGACCATAGGTAATGGTATAAGCGGCGCCTAACCTATCGCCTATGTTGATATAGGTGGTGCCTATGGCATCTCGTATCATTACATAGGTGGCGCCTAACCTATCTCCTTAGTGTGGAAACAAGCATAGGCAATGGTATAAGCGGCGCCTAACTTATCGCCTATGTTTATATAGGCGGCGCCAAAGCGATCGCTGATGTTGACATAGGCGGCTCCTAACCTATCGCCTAAGTGAGGCGGTGAGAATTGGCAATGGTATAAGCGTTGCCTAACCTGTCGCCAATGTAGATATAGGCGGCGCCTAATCCATCGACGATGTTGACATAGGCGGCGCCTAACCTATCGCCTAAGTGAGGCGGTGAGAATTGGCAATGGTATAAGCGGCGCCTAACCTGTCGACTTTATTGACATAGGTGGCACCTAACCTATCGCTTAAGTAAGGCAGTGAACATAGGTAATGGTATAAGCGGTGCCTAACCTATTGCCTATGTTGACATAGGTGGCGCCTATGGCATCTCCTATGTTTACATAGGAGACGCCTAACCAATCGCCTTAGTGAGGTAGCAAGCATAGGCAATGGTATAAGCGGCGCCTAACCTATCACCTATGTTCATATAGGCAGCACCTAAGCGACGCCTAACCTGTCGCCTATGTAGATATAAGCGGCGCCTAATCCATCGACTATGTTGAAATAGGCGGCGCCTAACCTATCGCCTAAGTGAGGTGGTGAGAATTGGCAATGGTATAAGCAGCGCCTAACCTGTCGACTATATTGACATTGGTGGCACCTAACCTATCGCTCAAGTGAGGCAGTGAACATAGGTAATGGTATAAGCGGCGCCTAACCTATCGCTTATGTTTACATAGGCGGCGCCTAACCTATCGCCTAAGTGAGGCAGCGAGCATAGGCAATGGTATAAGTGGCGCCTAACCAATCGCCTAGGTTGACATATGTGGAGCCTAAGCCATTGCCTATGTTTATATATACGGCGCCTAACCTATCGCCTAAGTGAGGAAGTAAGCACAGGCAACGGTATAAGCGGCCCCTAACCTGTCTCCTATGTTGATATAGGCGGTGCCTAATCCATCGCGTATGTTGATATAGGCGGCACCTAACCTATCCCCTAAGGCAGTGAGCATAGGTAATGGTATAAGCGACACCTAACCTATCGCCTATGTGGATATAGGTGTCGCCTATGGCATAGCCTATGTTTACATAGGCGGCGCCTAACTTATCGCCTAAGTGAGGAAGCTAGCATAGGCAATGGTAAAAGCGGTGCCTAACCTATCGCCTATGTTGATATACGTGGCGCCTAAGCCATCGCCTATGTTTAAATTGGCGGCGTCTAATCTATCGCCTAAGTGAGGCAGTAAGCATATGCAATGGTATAAGCGGCGCCTAACCTAACGCCTATGTTGATATAGGCAGCGGCTAAGCCATCGTCTATGTTGACCTGGGTTGCGCCTAACCTATCGCCTAAGTGAGGCGGTGAGCATAGGCAATGGTATAAGCGGTGCCTAACCTATCTCCTATGTTGATATAGGAGGCGCCTAAACCATCGCCTATGTTAACATAGGTGGTGCCTAACCTATTGCCAAAGTGAGGCACTGAGCATAGGCAATGGTATTAGCGGCGCCTAACCTATCACCTATGTTGATATAGGCAGTGCCTAAGCCATAGCCTATGTTGACATAGGCGGCGCCTAACCTATCGCCTAAGTGAGGTAGTGAGGATAGATAATGGTATAAGCGGCGCCTAACCTATCGCTTATGTTTATATAGGAGGCACCTATGCCATCGCCTAGGTGAGGCAGTGAGCATAGCCAATGGTATAAGCGGCGCCTAACCTATCGCCAAAGTAGATATAGGCAGCGCCTAACCTATCGCCTCAGTCTGGCAGCAAACATAGGCAATGGTATTAGAGGCGCCTAACCTATCGCCTATGTTGATATACATGGCGCCTAAGCCATTGCCTATGTTCATCTATGCGGCGCCCAACCTATCGACTAAGTGGGGCAGTAAGCATAGGCAATGGTATAAGCGGCGCCTAACCTATCGCCAATGTTGATACAGGCGGCGCCTAAGCCATCGCCTATTTTGACGTAGGCGGTGCCTAACCTATCGCCTAATTGAGGCAGTTAGCATAGGCAATGGTACAAGCATCGCCTACCCTATCACCTATGTTGATATAGGCGGCACCTAAGACATTGCCTATATTGACATAGGCGGCACCTATCCTATTGCCTAAGTGAGGCAGTGAGCATAGAAAATGGTATAAGCGTCGCCTAACCTATTTCCTATGTTGATATAGGTGGAGCCTATGGCATCTCCTATGTTTACATAGACGGCGCCTAACCTATCTCCTTAGTGAGGCAGCAAGCATAGGCAATGGTATAAGCGGCGCCTATCCTATCGCCTATGTTGATATAGGCGGCGCCTAAGCGATCGTTGATGTTGACATAGGCGGCGCCTAACCTATCGCCTAAGTAAGGCGGTGAGAATAGGCAATGGTATAAGCGGCGCCTAACGTGTCGCCTATCCATCGACTATGTTGACATAGGCGGCGCCTAATCCATCGACTATGTTGACATAGGCGGCACCTAACCTATCGCTTAAGTGTGGTAGTGAACATAGGTAATAGTATAAGCGGCGCCTAACCTATCGCCTAAGTGAGGCAGCGAGCAGAGGCAATGGTATAAGCGGCGCCTAATCTATCGCCTATGTTGATATAGGCGGCACCTTAGCGATCGCCTAATCTGACATAGGCAACGCCTAACCTATCACCTAAGTGAGGCAGTGAGATTAGGCAATGGTATAAGCGGCGCCTAACCTGTCTCCTATGTTGATATAGGCGGCGCCTAATCCATCAACTATGTTGACATAGGCGGCACCTAACCTATCGCTTAAGTGAGGCAGTGAACATAGGTAATGGTATAAGCGGCGCCTAACCTATCGCCTATGTTGACATAGGTGGCAACTATGGCATCACTTATGTTTACATAGGCGGCGCCTAACCTATCGCCTATGTGTGGCAGCGAGCATAGGTAATGGTATAAGCGGCGCCTAACCTATCGCCTATGTTTACATACGTGGCGTCTAAGCCATTGCCTATGTTTATATATGCGGCGCCTAACCTATCGCCTAAGTGAGGAAGTAAGAACAGGCAATGGTATAAGCGGCCCCTAACCTGTCGCCGATGTTGATATAGGCGCCGCCTAATCCATCGCATATATTGACAAAGGCGGCACCTAACCTATCCCCTAAGGAAGTGAGCATAGGTAATGGTATAAGAGGCACCTAACCTATCGCCTATGTTGATATAGGTGGCACCTATGGCATCGCCTATCTTAACATAGGCGGCGCCTAGCTTATCGCCTAAGTGAGGTAGCTAGCATAGGCAATGGTATAAGCTGCGACTAACCTATCACCTATGTTGATATACGTGGTGCCTAAGCCATCGCCTATGATTAAATAGGCGGCGGCTAATCTATCGCCTAAGTGACGCAGTAAGCATAGGCAATGGTATAAGCTGCGCTTAACCTATCGTCTATTTTGATATAGGCAGCACCTAAGCCATCGCCTATGTTGACGTAGGAGGTTCCTAACCTATCGCCTAATTGAGGCACTGAGCATAGGCAAAGGTATAAGCGGTGCCTAACCTATCGCCTATGTTTATATAGGCGGCGCCTACGCCATTGCCTATGTTGACATAGACGGAGCCTAACCTATCTCCTATGTAAGCCAGTCAGCATAAGAAATGGTATAAGCGGCGCCTAACCTATCGCCTATGTTGATATTGGCAACACCTAAGCCATAGTCTATGTTGACATAGGCTGCGCCTAACCTATCGCCTAAGTGAGGCGGTGAGCATAGGCAATGGTATAAACTATCGCCTATGTTAACATAGGTGGCGCCTAACCTATCGCCAAAGTGAGGCATCGAGCATAGGACATGGTATAAGCGGCGCCTAACATATCGCCTATGTTGATATAGGCAGCGCCTATGTCGACATAGGCGGTGCCTAACCTATCTCCTAAGTAAGGTAGTGAGCATAGACAATGGTATAAGTGGCACCTAACCTATCGCATATATTGATATAGGAGGCACCTCTGCCATCGCCTAAGTGAGGCACTGACCATAGCGAATGGTATAAATGGCGTCTAACCTATCGCCTATGTTGATATAGGCAGCGCCTAAGCGATCGCGTATGTTGACTTAGGCGGCGCCTAACCTATCTCCTAAGTAAGGCGGTGAGCATAGGCAATGGTAAAAGCGGTGCATAACCTATCGCCTATGTTGATATAAGTGGCTCCTAAGCCATTGCCTATGTTGACATAGACCGAGCCTAACCTATCGCCTATGTGAGAATGTGAGCATATGTAATGGTATAAGCGGCGCCTATCTATCGCCTATGTTGATATAGGTGGCACCTAAGCCATCACTTATGTTGACATAGAAGGCACCTAACCTATCGCCTAAGTGAGGCAGTGAGCATAGGCAATGGTATAAAAGGTACCTAACCTATCGCCTATGCTGATATAGACGGCGTCTAAGCCATCGCCTATGTTGACATAGGCGGAGCCTAACCTATCACCTATGTGAGGCAATGAGAATAGGCAATGGAATAACGGGCGCCTAACCTATCGCCTATGTTGATATAGGCGGCGCCTAAGCCATCGCCTATGTTAACATAGGTGGCGCCTAACTTATCGCCTAAGTGAGGCAGTGAGCATAGGCAATGGTATAAGCGGTGCCTAACCTATCGCCTATGTTGATATAGGCGGCGCCTAAGCCATCTCCTATATTGACATAGGTGGCGCCTAACCTATCGCCTATGTTGATATAGGTAGCACTATATCCATTGCCTCTGTTGACATAGGCGGCGTCTAACCTATCGCCTAAGTGAGGCAGTGAGCCTAGACAATGGTATAAGCGGCGCCTAACCTATCACCTATGTTTATATATGCGGCACCAAAACCATCGCCTAAGTGAGGCAGTTAGCATAGGCAATGGTATAAGCGGCGCCTAACCTATCGCCTATGATGATATAGGCGGAGCCTAAGCGATCGCCTATGTTGACATAGGCGGCGCCTAACCTATCTCTTATGTGAGGCGGTGAGCATAGGCAATGGTATAAGCAGCGCCTAACCTGTCACCTATGTTGGTATAGGCGGCGCCTAATCCATCGACTATGTTGACATAGGCGGCACCTAACCTATCGTCTATGTGAGGCAGTGAGAATAGGTAATGGTATAAGCGGCGCCTAACCTATCGCCTATGTTGATATACAGGGAGCCTAATCCAATGCCTATGTTTATATATTCGGCACCCAACCTATGGCCTCAGTGAGGCAGTAAGCATAGGCAATGGTATAAGCATCGCCTAATCTATCGCCAATGTTGATATAGGCGGCGCCTAAGATATCGCCTATGTTGATGTAGGCGGTGCCTAACCTATCGCCTAATGAGGCAGTGACCATAGGCAATGGTATAAGCGTTGCCTAATCTATCGCCTATATTGATATCGGCGGCGCCTAAGCCATCGACTATGTTGACATAGGCGGCACCTAAGCTATCGCGTAAGTGAGGCAGTGAGCATAGGTAATGGTATATGTGGCGCCTAACCTATCGCCTATGTTGACATAGGTGGCGCCTATGGCATCACTTATGTTTACATAGGCGGCGCCTAACATATCGCCTAAGTGAGGCAGCAAGCATAGGAAATGGTATATGCGACGCCTAACCTATCGTCTATGTTATCATACGTGGCGCCTAAGCCATTACCTATGTATATATATGCAGCGCCTAACCTATCGCCTATGTTAGGCAGTAAGCATAGGCAATGGTATAAGCGGCCCCTAACCTATTGCCTATATTGATATAGGCGGGGCCTAATCCATCGCATATGTTGACATAGGCGGCACCTAACCTATGGCCTAAGGCAGTGAGCATAGCTAATGGTATAAGCGGTGCATAACCTATCTCCTATGTTGATATAGGTGGCGCCTATGGAATCGCCAATGTTTACATAGGCGGTGCCTAACTTATCGCCTATGTGAGGCAGCTACAATAGGCAATGGTACAAGCGGCGCCTAACCTATCACCTATGTTGTTATACGTGGAGCCTAAGCTATCTCCTATGTTTATATAGGCGGTGGCTAATCTATCGCCGTAGTGAGGCAGTAAGCATAGGCAACGGTATAAGCTGCGCCAAACCTAACGCCAATGTTGATATAGGCAGCACCTAACCCATCGCCTGTGTTTACATAGGCGGTGCCTAACCTATCGCCTAATTGAGGCAGTGAGCATAGGCAATGGTATAAGCGGCGCCTAACCTATCGCCTATGTTGATATAGACGGCGCCTACATCATTGCCTATGTTGACATAGACGGAGCTTAACCTATCGCCTATGTCAGGCAGTGAGAATAGGATATGGTATAAGTGGTGCCTAACCTATCGCCAATGTTGATATAGGTGACGCCTAAGCCATCGTCTATGTTGACATAGACGGCGCCTAACCTATCGCCCAAGTGAGGCAGAGAGCATAGGCAAATGTATAAGTGGCGCCTAACCTATCGCCTATGTTGATATAGGAGGCGCCTAAACCATCCCCTATGTTAGCATAGGTGGCGCCTAACCTATCGCCAAAGTGAGGCACTGAGCATAGGCAATGGTATAAGCGGCGCCTATCCTATCACCTATGTTGATATAGGCATCGCCTAAGCCATTTCTTATGTTGACATAGGTGGCGCCTAACCTATCGCCTAAGTGAGGTAGTGAGCATAGAAAATGGTATAAGTGGCGCCGAACCTATCGCCTATGTTGATATAGGAGGCACCTATGCCATCACCTAAGTGAGGCAGTGAGCATAGCCAATGGAATAAGCGGTGCCTAACCTATCGCCTATGTTGATATAGGCGGCGCCTAAGCGATCGCCTATGTTGACTTAGGCGGAGCATAGGCAATGGTATAAGCGGCGCATAACCAATCGCCTATGTTGATATAGGTGGCGCCTAAGCTATTGCCTATGTTGACATAGACCAAGCCTAACCTATCACCTACGTGAGAAAGTGAGCATAGGTAATGGTATAAGCAGCGCATATCTATCGCCTATGTTGATATAGGTGGCGCCTATGCCATCACCTAAATTTACATAGATGGCGCCTAACCTATTGCCTAAGTGAGGCAGTGAGCATAGGCAATGGTATAAGCGGTGCCTAACCTATCGCCTATACTGATATAGACAGCGCCTAAGCCATCTACTATGTTAACATAGGCGGTGCCTAACCTATCGCCTAATTGAGGCAGTGAGCATAGGAAATGGTATAAGTGGTTCCTAGCCTATCGCCTATGTTGATATAAGTGGCGCCTAATCCATCACCAATGTGAGGCAGTGATAATAGGCAATGGTATAACCGGTGCCTAACCTATCGCCTATGTTGATATAGGCGAAGCCTAAGCCATCGCCTATGTTGACATAGGTGGAATCTAACCTATAACCTAAGTGAGGCAGTAAGCATAGGAAATGGTATAAGCGGGACCTAACCTATCGCCTATGTTGATATAGGCGGCGCCTATGCCATCACCTATGTTGACATAGGCGGCGCCTAACCTATCGCCTATGTTTATATAGGCAGCACCATATCCATTGCCTCTGTTGACATAGGCGGCGTCTAACCTATCTCCTAAGTAAGGTAGTGAGCATAGAAAATGGTATAAGTGGCGCCTAACCTATCACCTATGTTGAAAAAGGCGGCACCTACGCTATCGCATTAGTTAGGCAGTTAGCATAGCCAATGGTATAAGCGGCGTCTAACCTATCGCATATGTTGATATAGGCGGAGCCTAAGCGATCGCTTATGTTGACATAGTCGGCGCCTAACCAATATCCTAAGTGAGGCGGTGAGCATAGGCAATGGTATAAGCGGCGCCTATCTTTTCGCCTATGTTGGTATAGGCGGCGCCTAATCCATCAACTATGTTGACATAGGCGGAACCTAACTTATCGCCTAAGTGAGGCAGTGAGCATACGTAATGGTATAAGCGATGCCTTACCTATCGCCTAAGTACGGCAGTGAGCATAGGTAATGGTATAAGCGACGCCTAACCTATCGCCAATGTTGATATAGGTGGGGCCTATGGCATCGCTTATGATTACATAGGCGGCGCCTAACCTATCGCCAAGGTGAGGCACCGAGCATAAGGAAAGGTATAAGCGGCGCCTAACCTATCGCCTATGTTGATATACGTGGCGCCTAAGCCATTGCCTATGTTTATATATGCAGCACCCAACCTATCGACTAAGTGAGGAAGTAAGCATAGAAAATGGTATAAGCGGCGCTTTACCTATCGCCAATGTTGATATAGGCGGGGCCTAAGCGATCGCCTATGTTGACCTAGGCGGCACCTAACCTATCGCCTAATTGAGGCAGTGACCATAGGCAATGGTATAAGCGTCGCCTAACCTATCGCCTATGTTGTTATAGGCGGCGCCTAAGCCATCGTCTATATTAACATAGGTGGCACCTAACCTATCGCCAAAGTGATTCAGTGATAGTAGGAAATGGTATAACTGGAACCTAACCTATCGCCTATGTTGATATAGGCGGCGCCTAAGCCATCGCCTATGTTGACATAAGTGGCGCCTAACCTATCGCCTACGTAAGGCAGTGAGCGTAGGCAATGGTATAAGTGGCGCTTAACCTATCGCCTATGTTGATATAGGCGGCGCCTAAGCCATCTCCTATGTTGACATAGGCGGCGCCTAACCTATAGCCTATGTTGATATAGGCAACACCATATCCATTGCCTCTTTAGACATAGATGGCTTCTAACCTATCACCTAAGTTAGGCATTGAGCATAGACAATGGTATAAGCGGCGCCTAACCTATCACCTATGTTGATATAGGCGGCACCTAAGCCATCGCCTAAGTAAGGCAGTTAGCATATACAATGGTATAAGAGGCGCCTAACCTATCGCCTGCGTTGATATAGGTGGAGCCTAAGCGATCGCCAATGTTGACATAGGCGGCGCCTAACCTATTTCCTAATTGCGGCGGTGAGCATAGGCAATGGTATAAGCGGCGCTTAACCTGTCGCCTATGTAGGTATAGGCGGGGCCTAATCCATCGACTATATTGACATAGGCGGCACCAAAACTCTCTTAAGTGAGGCAGTGAGCATAGGTAATGGTATAAGCGGTGCCTAACCTATCGCCAATATTGATATAGGTGGCGCTTTTGGCATCGCTTATGTTTACATAGGCGGTGCCTAACGTATCGCCTAAGTGAGGAAGCGAGCATAGGCAATGGTATAAGCGGCGCCTAACCTATCGCCTATATTGATATATGTGGCACCTAAGCCATTGCCAATGTTTATATATGCGGCACCCAACCTATCGCCTAAGTGAGGCAGTAAGCATAGACAATGGTATAAACGGCGCCTAACCTATCGCCTATGTTGATATACGTGGCGCCTAAGCCATTGCCTATCTTTATATAAGCAGCGCCCAACCTATCGACTAAGTGAGGAAGTAAGCATAGGCAATGGTATAAGCGGCGCTTTACCTATCGCCAAAGTTGATATAGGCGGCGCCTAATCCATCGCCTATGTTGACGTAGGCGTCGCCTAACCTATTGCCTAATTGAGGGAGTGACCATAGGCAATGGTATAGGCGTCGCCTAACCTATTGCCTAATTGAGGGAGTGACCATAGGCAATGGTATAAGCGTCGCCTAACCTATCGCCTAAGCCATCGCCTATATTAACATAGGTGGCACCTAACCTATCGCCTAAGTGAGTCAGTGAGAATAGGAAATGGTATAACCGGCACCTAACCTATCGCCTATGTTGATATAGGCGACGCCTAAGCCATCGCCTATGTTGACATAAGTGGCGCCTAACCTATCACCTACATGAGGCAGTGAGCATAGGCAATTGTATAAGAGACGCATAACCTATCACCTATGTTGATATAGGCGGCGCCTAAGCCATCGCGTATGTTGACATAGGCGGCGCCTAACCTATCGCCTATGTTGATATAGGAAACACCATATCCATTGCCTCTTTTGACATAGATGGCTTCTAACCTATCGCCTATGTGAGGCATTCAGTATAGACAATGGTATAAGCGGCGCCTAACCTATCACCTATGTTGATATAGGTGGCACCTAGGCCATCGCCTAAGTGAGGCAGTTAGCATATACAATGGTATAAGAGGCGCCTAACCCATCGCCTGTGTTGATATAGGCGGAGCCTAAGCGATCGCCAATGTTGACATAGGCGGCGACTAACCTATCTCCTAATTGTGGCGGTAAGCAAAGGCAATGGTATAAACGGCGCTTAACCTGTCGCCTATGTTGGTATAGGCGGCGCCTAATCCATCGACTATATTGAAATTGGTGGCACCTAACCTATCGCTTAAGTGAGGCAGTGAGCATAGGTAATGGTATAAGCGGCGTCTTACCTATCACCAATGTTGATATAGGTGGCGCTTATGGCATCGCTTATGTTTACATAGGCAGTGCCTAACCTATCGCCTAAGTGAGGCAGCGAGCATAGGCAATGGTATAAGCGGCGCCTAACCTATCGCCTATATTGATATATGTGGCGCCAAAGCCATTACCTATGTTTATATATGCGGCGCCCAACCTATCGCCTAAGTGAGGCAGTAAGCATAGGCAATGGTATAAGCGGCGCCTAACCTATTGCCAATGTTGATATTGGCGGCGGCTAAACCATCACCTATGTTGACATTGGTGGCGCCTAACCTATCGCCTATGTTTATATAGGAAACACCATATCCATTGCCTCTGTTGTCATAGGCGGCGTCTAACCTATCGCCTAAGTGAGGCAGTGAGCATAAAAAATGGAATAAGTGGCGCCTAACCTATCACCTTTGTTGATATCGGCGGCAACTAAGCCATCGCCTAAGTTTGGCAGTTAGCATAGGAAATGGTATAAGCGATGCCTAACCTATCGCCAATGTTGATATAGACGGCGCCTAAGCCATCGCCTATGTTGACGTAGGCGGCGCCTAACCTATCCCCTAATTGAGGCAGTGACCATAGGCAATGGTATAAGCGTCGCCTAACCTATCGCCTATGTTGTTATAGGTGGCGCCTAAGCCATCGCCTATATTAACATAGGTGGAACCTAACCTATCTCCTAAGAGAGTCAGTGAGAATAGGCAATGGTATAACTGGCACCTAACCTATCGCCTATGTATATATAGGCGGCGCCTAAGCCATCACCTATGTTGACATAAGTGGCGCCTAACCTATCGCCTACGTGAGGCAGTGAGCATACGCAATGGTATAAGCGGCGCTTAACCTATGGCCTATGTTGATATAGGCGGCGCCTAAGCCATCGCCTATGTTGACATAGGCGGCGCCGAACCTATCGCCTATGTTGATATAGGCAACACCATATCCATTGCCTCTTTTGACATAGGCGGCTTCTAACCTATCGCCTAAGTAAGGCAGTGAGCATAGACAATGGTATAAGCGGCGCCTAACCTATCACCTATGTTGATATAGGCGGCACCTAAGCCATTACCTAAGTGAGGCAGTTAGCTTAGGCAATGGTCTAAGAGGCGCCTAAATTATCGCCCGTGTTGATATAGGCGGAGCCTAAGCGATCGCCAAATCTATCGCCTATGTTGACATAGGCGACGCCTAACCTATCTCCTAATTTAGGCGGTGAGCATAGGCAATAATATAAGCGGCGCTTAACCTGTCCCCTATGTTGGTATAGGCGGCGCCTAATCCATCGACTATATTGACATAGGCGGTACCTAACCTATCGCCTAAGTGAGGCAGTGAGCATAGGTAATGGTATAAGAGGCGCCTAACCTATCGCCAATGTTGATATAGGTGGCGCTTATGGCATCGCTTATGTTTACATAGGCGGCGCCAAACCTATCGCCTAAGTGAGGCAGCGAGCATAGGCAATGGTATAAGCGTCGCCTAACCTATCGCCTATATTGATATATGTGGTACCTAAGCCATTGCCTATGTTAAATATGCGGCGCCCAACCTATTGCCTAGGTGAGGCAGTAAGCATAGGCAATGGTATAAGCGGCGCCTAACCTATCGCCAATGTTGATATAGGCGGTGCCTAAGCCATCGCCTATGTTGACGTAGGCGGTGCCTAACCTATCGTCTAATTGAGGTAGTGACCATAGGCAATGGTATAAGCGTCGCCTAACCGATCGCCTATGTTGATATAGGCGACGCCTAAGCCATCGCCTATATTGACATAGGCGGCACCTAACCTATCGCCTAAGTGAGGCACTGAGCATAGGTAATGATATAAGCGGCCCCTAACCTATCGCCTAAGTGATGCAGCAAGCATAGGCAATGGTATAAGCGGCGCCTAACCTATCGCCTATGCTAATATAGGCGGGCCCTAAGCGATCGCCTATGTTGACATAGGCGGCACCTAACCTATCTCCTAAGTGAGGCGGTGAGAATAGGCAATGGTATATGCGGCGCCTAACCTGTCGCCTATGTTGATATAGGCGGCACCTAATCCATCTACTATGTTTACATAGGTTGCACCTAACCTATCGCCTAAGTGAGGCAGTGAGCATAGGTAATGGTATAAGCGGCCCCTAACCTATCGCCTATGTTGACATAGGTGGCGCCTATGGCATCGCTTATGTTTACATAGGCGGGGCCTAACCTATCGCCTAATTGAGGCAGCGATCATAGGCAATGGTATAAGTGGCGCCTAACCTATTAACTATGTTGACATACGTGGTGCCTAAGACATTGACTATGTTTATATATGCGGCGTTTAACCTATCGCCTAAGTGAGGCTGTAAGCATAGGCAATCGTATAAGCGGCGCCTAACCTGTCGCCTATGTTGATATAGACGGCGCTTAATCCATCGTATATGTTGACATAGGCGGCACCTAACCTATCATCTAAGTAAGGCAGTGAGCATAGGTAATGGTATAAGCGGCGCCTAACCTATCGCCTATGTTGATATAGGTGGCGTCTATGGCATCGCCTATGTTTACATAGGCGGCGCCTATCCTATCGCCTAAGTGAGGCAGCAAGCATAGGAAATGGTATAAGCGGGGCCTAACCTATCGACTATGTTTATATACGTGGCGCCAAAGCCATTGCGTATGTTTATATATGCGACGCCTAACCTATCGCCTAAGTGAGGCAGTAAGCATAGGCAATGCTATAAGTGGCGCCTAACTTAACGCCTATGTTGTTATAGGCGGTGCCAAAGCCACCGCCTATGTTGACGTAGGTGGTGCCTAACCTATCACCTAATTGAGGCAGTGAGCATAGGCAATGGTATAAGTGGCAGATAACCGATCTCCTATGTTAATATATGCGGCGCCTAAGCCATTGCCTATATTGACATAGACGGAGCCTAACCTATCGCCTAAGTGAGGCAGTGAGTATAGGCAATGGTATAAGCGGAACCTAACCTATCGCCTATGATGATATAGGAGGAGCCTAAACCAATGCCTATGTTAACATAGGCGGCGCCTAACTTATAGCTAAATTGAGTCACTGAGTATAGGCAATGGTATAAGCGACGCCTAACCTATCGCCTATGTTGATATAGGCAGCGCCTAAGCCATCGCCTATGTTGACATACGCGGTGCCTAACCTATTACCTAAGTGATGTAGTGAGCATAGAAAATGGTATAAGAGGCTCCTAACCTATCTCCTATGTTGATATAGGTGGCACCTAAGCCATCGCCTAAGTAAGGACGAGAGCATAGCCAATGGTATAAGCGGCGCCTAACCTATCGCCTAAGTAAGGCGGTGAGCATAGGCACTGGTATAGGATGCGCATAACCTATCGCCTATGTTGATATAGGTGGCGCCTAAGATATTGCCTATGTTGACTTAGACGGAGCCTAACCTATCACCTAAGTGAGGCAGTGAGCATAGGTAATGGTATAAGCGGCGCCTAACCTATCTCCTATGTTGATATAGGTGGCGCCGAAGCCATCACCTATGTTGACATAGAAGGCGCATTATTATCGCCTAAGTGAGTCAGTGAGCATAGGCAATGGTATAAGCAGTGCCTAACCTATCTCCTATGTTTATATAGAACGCGCCTAAGACATCGCCTATGTTGACATAGGCGGTGCCTAACCTATCACCTAATTGAGGCAGTGAGCACAGACAATTGTATAACCAGCGCCTAACCTATCGTGTATGTTGATATAGGCGGCGCCTAGTCCATCGCCTATGTTAACATAGGCGGCGTCTAACTAATCCCCTAAGTGAGGCGGTAAGTATAGGCAATGGTATAAACGGCGCCTAACCTATCGCCTATGTTGATATACGTGGTGCCTAAGACATTGCCTATGTTTATATATGCGGCGCCTAACCTATCGCCTAAGTGAGGCAGTAAGCATAGACAATGGTATAAGCGGCGCCTAACCTATCGTCTATGTGAGGCAGTGAGAATAGGCAATGGTATAACCAGCGCCTAACCTATCGCCTATGTTTACATAGGCGGCGCTTAGTCCATCGCCTATGTTGACATAGGCGGCGCCTAACCTATAACCTAAGTGAGGCAGTAAGCATAGGCAATGTTATAAGCGGCGCCTAACCTATCGCCTATGTTTACATAGGCAGCGCCTAACCTATTGCCTTAGTGAGGCAGCAAGAATAGGCAATGGTATAAGCGACGCCTAACCTATCGCCTATGTTGATATAGGCGGCGCCTCAGCGATCGCCTATGTTGACATAGACAGTGCCTAACCTATAGCCTAAGTGTGGCGGTGAGAATAGGCAATGGTATAACCGGTGCCTAACCTATCGCCTATGTTGATATATGTGGTGCCTAACCCATTGCCTATGTTTATATATGTGGCGCCTAACCTATCGCCTAAGTGAGGCAGTAAGCATAGGCAATGGTATAAGTGGCGCGTAACCTATCGCCTATGTGAGGTAGTGAGAATAGGCAATGGTATAACCAGCACCTAACCTATCGCCTATGTTGATATAGGCGGCACCTAGTCCATCGCCTATGTTGACATAGGCGGCGCCTAACCTATAACCTATGTGAGGCAGTGAGCATAGGAAATGTTATAAGCGGCGCCTAACCTATCGCCTATGTTTACATAGGCAGCGCCTAACGTATTGTATTAGTGAGGCAGCAAGCATAGGCAATGGTATAAGCGATGCCTAGCCTATCGCCTATGTTGATATAGGCGGCGCCTAAGCGATCGCCTATGTTGACATAGACGGTGCCTAACCTATCGCCTAAGCGAGGCGGTGAGAATAGGCAATGGTATAAGCGGCGCCTAACCTGTCGCCTATGTTGATATAAGCGGCGCCTAACCTATCGCCTAAGTGAGGCAGTGAGCATAGGTAATGGTTTAAGCGGCGCCTAACCTATCGTCTATGTTGACATAGGTGGCGCTTATGGCATCGCTTATGTTTACATAGGCAGAGCCTAACCTATCGCCTAAGTGAGGCACCGAGCATAGGCAATGGTATAAGCGGCGGCTAACCCTTCGCCTATGATGACATACGTGGCGCCTAAGCCATAGCCTATGATTATATATACGGCGCCTAACCTATCGCCTAAGTGAGGCAGTAAGCATAGGCAATGGTATAAACGGCCCCTAACCTGTCGCCAATGTTGATAAAGGCGGCGCCTAATCCATCGCATATGTTGACATAGGCGGCACCAAACCTATCACCTAAGGAAGTGAGCATTGGTAATGGTATAAGCGACGCCTAACCTATCGCCTATGTTGATATAGGTGGCGCCTATGTTTACATAGGCGGCGCCTAACTTATCGCCTAAGTGAGGCAGCTAGAATAGGCAATGGTATATGCAGCGCCTAACCTATCCCCTATATTTAAATAGGCGGCGGCTAATCTATCTCCTAAGTGAGGCAGTAAGCATAGGCAATGGAATAAGAGGCGCCTAAACTAACGCCTATGTAGATATAGGAAGCGCCAAGCCATCGCCTATGTTGACGTAGGCGGTGCCTAATGTATCGCCTAATTGAGGCAGTGTGCATACGCATTGGTATAAGCGGCGCCTAACCTATCGCCTGTGTTGATATAGGCGGCACCTAAGCGATTGCCTATGTTAACATAGACGGAGCCTAAGCTATCGCCTATGTCAGGCAGTGAGCATAGAAAATGCTATAAGCGGCACCTAACCTATCACCTATGTTGATATAGGCGACGCGTAAGCCATCGTCTATGTTGACATAGGCGGCACCTAACCTATCGCCTAAGTGAGGCAGTGAGCATTGGCAATGGTATAAGAGGCGGCTAACCTATCGCCTATGATTATATAGGAGGGGGCTAAACCATCGCCTATGCTAACATAGGTGGTGCCTAACCTATCGCCAAAGTGAGGCACTGAGGATAGGCAATGGTATAAGCGGCGCCTAACCTATCTCCTATGTTGATATAGGTGGCGCCGAAACCATCACCTATGTTGACATAGAAGGCGCATAACTTATCGCCTAAGTGAGTCAGTGAGCATAGGCAATGGTATAACCAGTGCCTAACCTATCTCCTATGTTGATATAGAACGCGCCTAAGACATCGCCTATGTTGACATAGGCGGTGCCTAACCTATCACCAAATTGAGGCAGTGAGCATAGGCAATTGTATAACCAGCGCCTAACCTATCGTGTATGTTGATATAGGCGGCGCCTAGTCCATCGCCTATGTTAACATAGGCGGCGCATAACCTATCCCCTAAGTGAGGCGGTATGGATAGGAAATGGTATAAACAGCGCCTAACCTATCGCCCATGTTGATATACGTGGTGCCTAAGCCATTGCCAATCTTTGTATATGCAGCGCCTAACCTATCGCCTAAGTGAGGCAGTAAGCATAGACAATGGTATAAGCGGCGCCTAACCTATCGTCTATGTGAGGCAGTGAGAATAGGCAATGGTATAACCAGCGCCTAACCTATCGCCTATGTTTATATAGGTGGCGCCTAGTCCATCGCCTATGTTGACATAGGCGGCGCCTAACCTATATCCTAAGTGAGGCAGTGAGCATAGGCAATGTTATAAGCGGCGCCTATCCTATCGCCTATGTTTACATAGGCAGCGCCTAACCTATTGCCTTAGTGAGGCAGCAAGAATAGGCAACGGTATAAGCGACGCCTAACCTATCGCCTATGTTCATATAGGCGGCGCCTCAGCGATCGCCTATGTTGACATAGACGGTGCCTAACCTATAGCCTAAGTGAGGCGGTGAGAATAGGCAATGGTATAACCAGCGCCTAACCTATCGCCTATGTTGATATACGTGGTGCGTAACCCATTGCCTATGTTTATATATGCGGCGCCTAACTTATCACCTAAGTGAGGCAGCAAGCATAGGCAATGGTATAAGCGACGCCTAACCTATCGCCTATGTGAGGTAGTGAGAATAAGCAATGGTATAACCAGCACCTAACCTATCGCCTATGTTGATATAGGCGGCACCTAGTCCATCGCCTATGCTGACATAGGCGGCACCTAACCTATAACCTATGTGAGGCAGTGAGCATAGGCAATGTTATAAGCGGCTCCTAACCTATCGCCTATGTTTACATAGGCAGCGCCTAACCTATTGCCTTAGTGAAGCAGCAAGCATAGCCAATGGTATAAGCGATGCCTAGACTATCACCTATGTTGATATAGGCGGCGCCTAAGCGATCGCCTATGTTGACATAGACAGTGCCTAACCTATCGCCTAAGTGAGGCGGTGAGAATAGGTAATGGTATAAGCGGTGCCTAACTTGTCGCCTATGTTGATATAGGCGGTACCTAACCTATCGCCTAAGTGAGGCAGTGAGCATAGGTAATAGTTTAACCGGCACCTAACCTATCGCCTATGTTGACATAGGTGGCACTTATGGAATCGCTTATGTGTACATAGGCAGAGCCTAACCTATCGCCTAACTGAGGCAGCGATCATAGGCAATGGTATAAGCGGCGCCTAACCCTTCGCCTATGTTGACATACGTGGCGCCTAAGCCATTGCCTATGTTTATATATACGGCGCCTAACCTATCGCCTAAGTGAGGCAGTAAGCATAGGCAATGGTATAATCGGCCCCTAACCTGTCCCCAATGTTGATAAAGGCGGCGCCTAATCCATCCCATATGTTCACATAGGCGGCACCTAACCTATCACCTAAGGCAGTGAGCATTGGTAATGGTATAAGCGACGCCTATCCTATCGCTTATGATGATATAGGTGGTGCCTAACTTATCGCCTAAGTAAGGCAGCTAGCATAGGCAATGGTATATGAAGCGCCTAACCTATCGCCTATGTTGATATACGTGGTGCCTAAGCCATCCCTTATGTTTAAATAGGCGGCGGCTAATCTATCGCCTAAGTGAGGCAGTAAGCATAGGCAATGGTATCAGAGGCGCCTAAACTAACGCCTATGTGGATATAGGAAGTGCCAAGCCATCGCGTATGTTGACGTAGGCGGTGCCTAAAGTATCGCCTAATTGAGGCATTGTGCATACGCAATGGTATAAGCGGCGCCTAACCTATTGCCTATGTTGATATAGGCAGCACCTTAGCGATTGCCTATGTTAACATAGACGGAGCCTAACCTATCGCCTATGTCAGACAGTGAGCATAGAAAATGCTATAAGCGGCGCCTAACCTATCACATATTTTGATATAGGCGACGCCTAAGCCATCGTCTATGTTGACATAGGCGGCGCCTAACCTATCGCCTAAGTGAGGCAGTGAGCATAGGCAATGGTATAAACGGCGCCTAACCTATCGCCTAAGTGAGGCAGTAAGCATAGACAATGGTATAAGCGGCGCCTAACCTATCGTCTATGTGAGGCAGTGAGAATAGGCAATGGTATAACCAGCGCCTAACCTATCGCCTATGTTTATATAGGCGGCGCCTAGTCCATCGCCTATGTTGACATAGGTTGCGCCTAACCTATAACCTAAGTGAGGCAGTAAGCATAGGCAATGTTACAAGCGGCGCCTAACCTATCGCCTATGTTTACATAGGCAGCGCCTAACCTATTGCCTTACTGAGGCAGCAAGAATAGGCAATGGTATAAGCGACGCCTAACCTATCGCCTATGTTGATATAGGCGGCACCTCAACGATCGCCTATGTTGACATAGACGGTGCCTAACCTATAGCCTAAGTGAGGCGGTGAGAATAGGAAATGGTATAACCGGCGCCTAAACTATCGCCTATGTTGATATACGTGGTGCCTAACCCATTGCCTATGTTTATATATGCGGCGCCTAACCTATCGCCTAAGTGAGGCAGTAAGCATAGGCAATGGTATAAGCGGCGCCTAACCTATCGCCTATGTGATGTAGTGAGAATAGGCAATGGTATAACCAGCGCCTAACCTATCTCCTATGTTGATATTGGCGGCACCTAGTCCATCGCCTATGTTGACATAGGCGGCGCCTAACCTATAACCTAAGTGAGGCAGTGAGCATAGGCAATGTTATAAGCGGCGCCTAACCTATCGCCTATGTTTACATAGGCAGCGCCTAACCTATTGCATTAGTGAGGCAGCAAGCATAGGCAATGGAATAAGCGATGCCTAGCCTATCGCCTAAGTTGATATAGGCGGCGCCTAAGCGATCGCCTATGTTGACATAGACGGTGCCTAACCTATCGCCTAAGTGAGGCGGTGAGAATAGGCAATGGTATAAGCGGCGCCTAACCTGTCGCCTATGTTGATATAGGCGGTACCTAACCTATCGCCTAAGTGAGGCAGTGAGCATAGGTAGTGGTTTAAGCGGCGCCTAACCTATCGCCTATGTTGACATAGGTGGCGCTTATGGCATCGCTTATGTTTACATAGGAAGAGCCTAACCTATTGCCTAAGTAAGGCACCGAGCATAGGCAATGGTATAACCGGCGGCTAACCCTTCGCCTATGATGACATATGTGGCGCCTAAGCCATTGCCTATGTTTATATATACGACGCCTAACCTATCGCCTAAGTGAGGCAGTAAGCATAGGCAATGGTATAAGCGGCCCCTAACCTGTCACCAATGTTGATAAAGGCGACGCCTAATCCATCGCATATGTTGACATAGGCGGCACCTAACCTATCACCTAAGTAAGTGAGCATTGGTAATGGTATAAGCGACGCCTAACCTATCGCCTATGTTGATATAGGTGGCGCCTATGGCATCGCCTATGTTTACATAGGCGGCGCCTAACTTATCGCCTAAGTGAGGCAGCTAGCATAGGCAATGGTATATGCGGCGCCTAACCTATCGCCTATGTTGATATACGTGGCGCCTAAGTCATCCCCTATGTTTAAATAGGCGGCGGCTAATCTATCGCCTAAGTGAGGCAGTAAGCATAGGCAATGGTATAAGAGGCGCCTAAACTAATGCCTATGTAGATATAGGAAGCGCCAAGCCATCGCCTATGTTGACGTAGCCGGTGCCTAACGTATCGCCTAATTGAGGCAGTGTGCATACGCAATGGTATAAGCGGCGCCTAACCTATCGCCTATGTTGATATAGGCGGCACCTAAGCGATTGCCTATGTTAACATAGACGGAGCCTAACCTATCGCCTATGTCAGGCAGTGAGCATAGAAAATGCTATAAGCGGCGCCTAACCTATCACCTATGTTGATATAGGCGACGCCTAAGCCATCATCTATGTTGACATAGGCAACACCTAACCTATCACCTAAGTGAGGCAGTGAGCATAGGCAATGGTATAAGCGGCGCCTAACCTATCGCCTATGTTTATATAGGAGGCGGCTAAACCATCGCCTATGTTAACATAGGTGGTGCCTAACCTATCGCCAAAGTGAGGCACTGAGGATAGGCAATGGTATAAGCGGCGCCTAACCTATCTCCTATGTTGATATAGGTGGCGCCTAACTTATCGCCTAAGTGAGGCAGCTAGCATAGGCAATGGTATATGCAGCGCCTAACCTATCGCCTATGTTGATATACGTGGCGCCTAAGCCATCCCTTATGTTTAAATAGGCGGCGGCTAATCTATCGCTTAAGTGAGGCAGTAAGCATAGGCAATGGTATTAGAGGCGCCTAAACTAACGCCTATGTAGATATAGGAAGCGCCAAGCCATCGCGTATGTTGACGTAGGCGGTGCCTAACGTATCGCCTATTTGAGGCAGTGTGCATACGCAATGGTATAAGCGGCACCTAACCTATTGCCTATGTTGATATAGGCAGCACCTAAGAGATTGCCTATGTTATCATAGACGGAGCCTAACCTATCGCCTATGTCAGGCAGTGAGCATAGAAAATGCAATAAGCGGCGTCTTACCTATCACCTATTTTGATATAGGCGACGCCTAAGCCATCGTCTATGTTGACATAGGCGGCGCCTAACCTATCGCCTAAGTGAGGCAGTGAGCATAGGCAATGGTATAAACGACGCCTAACCTATCGCCTATGTTTATATAGGAGGCGGTTAAACCATCGCCTATGTTAACATAGGTGGTGCCTAACCTATCGCCAAAGTGAGGCACTGAGGATAGGCAATGGTATAAGCGGCGCCTAACCTATCACCTATATTGATATTGGAAGCGCCTATGCCATCGCCTATGTTGATATAGGTGGCGCCTATGGCATCGCCTATGTTTACATAGGCGGCGCCTAACTTATCGCCTAAGTGAGGCAGCTAGCATAGGCAATGGTATATGCGGCGCCTAACCTATCGCCTATGTTGATATACGTGGCGCCTAAGCCATCCCCTATGTTTAAATAGGCGGCGGCTAATCTATCGCCTAAGTGAGGCAGTAAGCATAGGCAATGGTATAAGAGGCGCCTAAACTAATGCCTATGTAGATATAGGAAGCGCCAAGCCATCGCCTATGTTGACGTAGCCGGTGCCTAACGTATCGTCTAATTGAGGCAGTGTGCATACGCAATGGTATAAGCGGCGCCTAACCTATCGCCTATGTTGATATAGGCGGCACCTAAGCGATTGCCTATGTTAACATAGACGGAGCCTAACCTATCGCCTATCTCAGGCAGTGAGCATAGAAAATGCTATAAGCGGCGCCTAACCTATCACCTTTGTTGATATAGGCGACGCCTAAGCCATCATCTATGTTGACATAGGCGACACCTAACCTATCACCTAAGTGAGGCAGTGAGCATAGGCAATGGTATAAGCGGCGCCTAACCTATCGCCTATGTTTATATAGGAGGCGGCTAAACCATCGCCTATGTTAACATAGGTGGTGCCTAACCTATCGCCAAAGTGAGGCACTGAGGATAGGCAATGGTATAAGCGGCGCCTAACCTATCTCCTATGTTGATATAGGCGGCGCCTAACTTATCACCTAAGTGAGGCAGCTAGCATAGGCAATGGTATATGCAGCGCCTAACCTATCGCCTATGTTGATATACGTGGCGCCTAAGCCATCCCTTATGTTTAAATAGGCGGCGGCTAATCTATCGCTTAAGTGAGGCAGTAAGCATAGGCAATGGTATAAGAGGCGCCTAAACTAACGCCTATGTAGATATAGGAAGCGCCAAGCCATCGCGTATGTTGACGTAGGCGGTGCCTAACGTATCGCCTATTTGAGGCAGTGTGCATACGCAATGGTATGAGCGGCACCCAACCTATTGCCTATGTTGATATAGGCAGCACCTAAGCGATTGCCTATGTTATCATAGACGGAGCCTAATCTATCGCCTATGTCAGGCAGTGAGCATAGAAAATGCAATAAGCGGCGCCTAACCTATCACCTATTTTGATATAGGCGACGCCTAAGCCATCGTCTATGTTGACATAGGCGGCGCCTAACCTATCGCCTAAGTGAGGCAGTGAGCATAGGCAATGGTATAAACGGCGCCTAACCTATCGCTTATGTTTATATAGGAGGCGGTGAAACCATCGCCTATGTTAACATAGGTGGTGCCTAACCTATCGCCAAAGTGAGGCACTGAGGATAGGCAATGGTATAAGCGGCGCCTAACCTATCGCCTATATTGATATTGGAAGCGCCTATGCCATCGCCTATGTTGACATAGGCGGCGCCTAACCTATCACCTAAGTGAGGTAGTGAGCATATACAATGGTATAAGCGGCGCCTCACCTATCGCCTATGTTGATATTGGAGGCATCTATGCCATCACCTAAGTTAGGTAGTGAGCATAGGCAATGGTATAAGCGGTGCATAACCTATCGCCTATGTTGATATAGGTGGCACCAAAGCCATTACCTATGTTGACAAAGACCGAGCCTACCCTATCGGCTAAGTGAGGAAGTGAGCATAGGTAATGGTATAAGCAGCGCCTAACCTATCGCCTACGTTGATATAGGTGGCACCTAACCTATCTCCTAAGTGAGGCATTAAGCATTGGCAATGGTTTATACGGCGCCTAATCTATCGCCTATGTTGATATAAGTGCCGCCTATGGCATCTCCTATGTTAACATAGGCGGCGCCTAACCTATCGCCTTAGTGAGGAAGCAAACATAGGAAATGGTATAAGCGGCGCCTAACCTATCGCCTAAGTTGATATAGGTGGTGCCTAAGCGATCGCCTATGATGACATAAGCGGTGCCTAACCTATCGCCTAAGTGAGGCAGTGAGCATAGACAATGGTATAAGTGGCACCTAACCTGTCGCCTATGTTGATATAGGCGGCGCCTAATCCATCGACTATGTTGACATAGAGGGCAGCTAACCTATCGCCTAAGTGAGGCATTGAGTATAGGTAATGGTATAAGCGGCGCCTAACCTATCGCCTATGTTTGTATAGGTGGCTCCTATGGCATCACTTATGTTTACATAGGCGGTGCCTAATCTATCTTCTAAGTGAGGCGGTGAGCATAGGCAATGGTATAAGTGACGCCTAACCTGTCGCCTTTGTTGGTATAGGCGGCGCCTAATCCATCGACTATGTTGATATAGGCAGCACCTAACCTATCGCCTAACTGAGGAAGTGAGCATAGGTAATGTTATAAGCGGCGCCTAACCTATCGCCTATGTTGATAAACGTGGTGCCTAAGCCATTGCCTATGTTTATATATGCGGCGCCTAACCTGTCGCCTAAGTGAGGCAGTAAGCCATGGCAATGGTATAAGCGGCGCCTAACCTATCGCCTATGTTGATATAGGCGGCGCCTAAGCCATCGCCTATGTTTATGTAGGCTGTGCCTAACCTATTGCCTAATTTAGGAAATAAGCATAGGCAATGGTATAAGCGACGCCTAACCTATCTCGTATGTTGATATAGGCGGAGCCTAAGCCATCGCCTATATTGACATAGTCGGCACCTAACCTATCACCTAAGTTAGGCAGTGAGCATAGGTAATGGTATATGCGGCGCCTAACCTATCGCCTATGTTTATATAGGTGGCGCCTATGCCAGCGCCTAACCTATTGCCTTAGTGAGGCAGCAAGCATAGGCAATGGTATAAGCACCGCCTAACATATCGCCTATGTTGTTATAGGCGGCGCCAAAGCAATCGCCTATGTTGTTATAGACGGCGCCTAATCTATCCCCGAAGTAAGGCGGTGAGAATAGGCAATGGTATAAGAGGCTCCTAACCTGTCGCCTATGTTTATATAGGTGGTGCCAAATCCATCAAATATGTTGACATAGGAGGCACCTAACCTATCGCCTAAGTGAGGCAGTGAGCATAGGTAATGGTTTAAGCGGCGCCTAACCTATTCCTATGTTGACATAGGGGTCTCTTATGGCATCGCTTATGTTTACATAGGCAGAGCCTAACCTATCGCCTAAGTGAGGCAGCAGGCATAGGCAATGATATAAGTTGCGCCTAACCTATCGCCTATGTTGACATACGTGGCGTCTAAGCCATTGCCTATGTTTATATATGTGGCGCCTAACCTATCGCCTAAGTGAGGCAGTACGCATAGGCAATGGTATAAGTGGCCCCTAACCTGTCGCCTATGTTGATAAAGGCGGTGCCTAATCCATCTCATATATTGACATAGGAGGCACCTAACCTATCGCCTAAAGCAGTGAGCATTGGTAATGGTATAAGCGACGCCTAACCTATCGCCTATGTTGATATTGGTGGCGCCTCTGGCATCGCCTATGTTTGGATAGGCGGCGCCTAACTTAACGCCTAAGTGAAGAAGCTAGCATAGGCAATGGTATATGCGGCGCCTAACCTATCGCCTATGTTGATATACGTGGCGCCTAAGCCATCGCCTATGTTTAAATAGGCGGCGGCTAATCTATCGCCTAAGTGAGGCTGTAAGCATAGGCAATGGTATAAGCGGCGCCTAACCTATCTCCTATGTTGATATAGGTCGCCTATGTTCATATAGGCGGCGCCTAATCCATCGCTTATGTTTACATAGTTGGCGTCTAACCTATCGCCTAAGTGAGGCAGCGAGCATAGGCATTGGTATAAGCGGCCCCTAACCTATCGTCTATGTTGACATACGTGGCGCCTAAGCCATTGCCTATATTTATATATGCGGCGCCTAACCTATCGCCTAAGTGAGGCAGTAAGCATAGGCAATGGTATAAGAGGCGCCTAACCTATCGCCTATGTTGATATTGGAAGCACCTAAGCCATCGCCTGTGTTGACATAGGCGGCGCCTAACCTATCACCTAAGTGAGGTAGTGAGCATTGTCAATGGTATAAGCGGCGCCTCACCTATCGCCTATGTTTATATAGGAGGCATCTATGCCTCCACCTAAGTTAGGCAGTGAGCATAGCCAATGGAATAAGCGGCGCCTAACCTATCGCCTATGTTGATATAGGCGGCGCCTAAGCGATCGCCCATGTTGACTTAGGCGGCGCCTAACCTATCGCCTAAGTAAGACGGTGAGCATAGACAATGGTATAACCGGCGCATAACCTATCGCCTATGTTGATATAGGTGGCGCCTAAGCCATTTCCTATGTTGACATAGACCGAGCCTACCATATCGCCTAAGTGAGGAAGTGAGCATAGGTAATGGTATAAGCAGCGCCTAAGCTATCGCCTACGTTGATATAGGTGGTGCCTAAGCTATCACCTATGTTGATATAGAAGGCATCTATGCCTCCGCCTAAGTTAGGCAGTGAGCATAGCCAATGGAATAAGCGGCGCCTAACCTATCGCCTATGTTGATATAGGCGGTGCCTAAGCGATCGCCTATGTTGACATAAGCGGTGCCTAACCTATCGCCGAAGTGAGGCAGTTAGCATAGACAATGGTATAAGCGGCACCTAACCTGTCGCCTATGTTGATATAGGCGGCGCCTAAGCCATCGACTATGTTGACATAGACGGCACCTAACCTATCGCCTAAGTGAGGTAGTGAGTATAGGTAATGGTATAAGCGGCGCCTAACCTATCGCCTATGTTTGTATAGGTGGCGCCTATGGCATCGCTTATGTTTACATAGGCGGCGCCTAATCTATCTTCTATGTTAGGCGGTGAGAATAGGCAATGGTATAAGTGGCGCCTAACCTGTCACCTATGTTGTTATAGGCGGCGCCTAATCCATCGACTATGTTGACATAGGCGACACCTAACCTATCACCTAAGTGAGGAAGTGAGCATAGGTAATGTTATAAGCGGCGCCTAACCTATCGCCTATGTTGATATACGTGGTGCCTAAGCCATTGCCTATGTTTATATATGCGGTGCCTAACCTGTCGCCTAAGTGAGGTAGTAAGCAATGGCAATGGTTTAAACGGCGCCTAACCTATCACTTATGTTGATATAGGCGGCGCCTAAGCCATCGCCTATGTTGATGTAGGCGGTGCCGAACCTATCGCCTAATTGAGGCAATAAGCATAGGCAATGGTATAAGCGACGCCTAACCCATCTCGTATGTTGATATAGGCGGTGCCTAAGCCATCGCTTATATTGACATAGTCGGCACCTAACCTATCGCCTAAGATAGGCACTGAGCATAGGTAATGGTATATGCGGCGCCTAACCTATCGCCCATGTTTATATAGGTGGCGCCTATGGAAGCGCCTAACCTATTGTCTTAGTGAGGCAGCAAGCATAGGCAATGGTATAAGCGACGCCTATCATATCACCGATGTTGATATAGGCGGCGCCAAAGCAATCTCCTATGTTGTTATAGACGGCGCCTAACCTATCGCCTAAGTGAGGCGGTGAGAATAGGCAATGGTATAAGCGACTCCTAACATGTCGCCTATGTTTATATAGGTGGTGCCAAATCCATCAACTATGTTGACATAGGCGGCACCTAACCTATCGCCTAAGTGAGGCAGTGAGCATAGGTAATGGTTTAAGCGGCGCCTAACCTATTTCCTGTGTTGACATAGGTGGCTCTTATGTCATCGCTTATGTTTACATAGGCAGAGCCTAACCTATCGCCTAAGTGAGGCAGCAGGCATATGCAATGGTATAAGCGGCGCCTAACCTATCACCTATGTGGACATACGTGGTGCCTAAGCCATTGCCTATGTTTATATATGTGGCGCCTAACCTATCGCCTAAGTGAGGCAGTAAGCACAGGCAATTGTATAAGTGGGCCCTAACCTATCTCCTATGTTGATAAAGGCGCCGCCTAATCCATCTCATATGTTTACATAGGAGGCACCTAACCTATCGCCTAAGGCAGTGAGCATTGGTAATGGTATAAGTGACGCCTAACCTATCCCCTATGTTGATATTGGTGGCGCCTATGGCATCGCCTATGTTTGCATAGGCGGTGCCTACCTTAACGCCTAAGTGAAGAACCTAGCATAGGCAATGGTATATGCGGCGCCTAACGTATCGCCTATGTTGATATACGTGGCGCCTAAGCCATCGCCTATGTTTAAATAGGCGGCGGCTAATCTATCGCCTAAGTGAGGCTGTAAGCATAGGCAATGGTATAAGCGGTGCCTAACCTATCTCCTATGTTGATATAGGTCGCCTATGTTGATATAGGCAGCGCCTAATCCATCGCTTATGTTTACATAGTTGGCGTCTAACCTATCACCTAAGTGAGGCAGCGAGCATAGGCAATGGTATAAGCGGCCCCTAACCTATCGCCTATGTTGACATATGTGGCGCCTAAGCCATTGCCTATATTTATATATGTGGCGCCTAACCTATCGCCTAAGTGAGGCAGTAAGCATAGCCAATGGTATAAGAGGCGCCTAACCTATCGCCTATGTTGATATAGGCGATAACTAAGCCATTGTCTATGTTGACATAGGTGGCGCCTAACCTATCGCCTAAGTGAGGCAGTGAGCATAGGCAATGGTATAAGTAGCGCCAAACCTATCTCCTATGTTGATATAGGAGGCACCTAAACTATAGCCTATGTTAACATCGGCGGAGCCTAATTTATTGCCAAAGTAAGGCACTGAGCATAGGCAATGGTATAAGAGGCGCCTAACATATCGCGTATGTTGACATAGGTGGCCCCTATGGCATCGCTTATGTATACATAGGCGGTGCCTACCCTATCGCCTAAGTGTGGCAGCGAGCATAGGCAATGGTATAAGCGGCGCCTAACCTATCGCCTATGTTGATATAGGAGGCACCTAATACATTGCCTATGATTATATATGCGGCGCCCAACCTATCGACTAAGTGAGGCAGTAAGCATAGGCAATGGTATAAGCGGCGCCTAACCTATCGCCAATGTTGATATAGGCGGCGCCTAAGCCATTGCCTATGTTGACGTAGGCGGTGCCTAACCTATCTCCTAATTGAGGTAGTGGGCATAGGCAACGGTATAAGCATCGCCTATGTTGATATAGGCGGCGCCTAAGCCATCGCCTAAGTTAGGCAGTGAGCATAGCCAATGGTATAAGCGGCGCCTAACTTATCGCCTATGTTGATATTGGTGGCGCCTAAGAGATCGCCTATCTTCACTTAGGCGGCGCCAAACCTATCGCCTTAGCAAGGAGGTGAGCATAGGAATTGGTATAAGCGGTGCATAACCTATCGCCTATGTTGATATAGGTGGCACCTAAGCCATTGCCTATGTTGACATAGACCGAGCCTAACCTATCGCCTAAGTGAGGAAGTGAGCATAGGTAATGGAATAAGCGGCGCCTAACCTGTCGCCTATTATGATATAGGTGGCTCCTAATGCATCGCTTATGTTTACATAGGCGGCGCCTAACCTATCACCTAAGTGAGGCAGCGGGCATAGGCAATGGTATAAGAGGCACCTAACCTATCGCCTATGTTGACATACATTGCGCCTAAGCCATTACCAATATTTCTATATGCAGCGCCTATCCTATCGCCTATGTGAGGAAGTATGCATAGGCAATGGTATAAGCATCGCCTAACCTGTCGCCTATGTTGATACAGGCGGCGCATAATCCATCGCATATCTGGAAATAGGAAGCGCCTAACCTATCGCCTAAGTAAGGCAGTGAGCATAGGCAATGGTATAAGCGGCGCCTAACCTATCGCCTATGTTGATATAGGCGTCGCCTAAGCCATCGCCTATGATAACATAGGCGGCGCCTAACCTATCGCCTAAGTGAGGCAGTGATCATAGACTATGGTATAAGCGGTGGTTAACCTATCCCCTATGTTAATATAGGCGGCACCTAAGCCATCACCTATGTGAGGTAGTGAGCATAGCAGATGATATAAGTGGCACCTAACCAATCGCCTATGTTGATATAGGCGGTGCCTAAGCGATCGCCTATGTTGACATAGGCGGCTCCTATCCTATCGCCTAAGTAAGGCGGAGAGCATAGGCAATGGTATAAGCGGCGCATAACCTATTGCCTATTTTGATATAGGTGGAGCCTATGCCATTGCCTATGTTGACATAGACGGAGCCTAACCTATCGTCTAAGTAAGGCAGTGAGCATAGGTAATGGTATAAGCGGCGCCTAACCTATCGCCTATGATTATATAGGTGGCGCCTAAGCCATCGCCTATGTTGACATAGGAGGCCCCTAACCTATCGCCTATGTGAGGCAGTGAGCATAGGCAATGGTATAAGCGGTGCCTAACCTATCGCCTATATTGATATAGGGGGCGCCTAAGCAATTGCCTAAGTTGACATAAGCGGTGCTTAACCTATAGTCTAATTGAGGAAGTGAGCATAGGAAATGGTATAAGCAGCGCCTAACCTATCGCCAATGTTGATATAGGTGGCGCCTAAGACATCACTTATGTTGCCATAGGCAGAGCCTAACCTATCGCCTATGTGAGGCAGTGAGCATAGGCAATGGTATATGCCGCGCCTAACCTATCGCCCATGTTGATATAGGCGGCGCCTAAGCCATCACCTATGTTGACATAGGCGGCGCCTAACCTATCGCCTAAGTGAGGCGGAGAGCATAGGCAATGGTATAAGCGGCGCCTAACCTGTCGCCTATGTTGGTATAGGCGGCGCCTAATCCATCGACTATATTGACATAGGCGGCACCTAACCTATCGCCTAATTAAGGCAGTGAGAATAGGTAATGGTATAAGTGGCGCCTAACCTATCGTCTATGTTGATATAGGTGGCGCCTATGGCATTGTTTATTTTTACATAGACAGCTCCTAACCTATCGCCTAAGTGAGGAAGCGAGCATAGGCAATAGTATAAGCGGTGCCTAAACTATCGCCTATGTTGATATTCATGGCGCCTAAGCCATTGCCTATATTTATATATGCGACGCCTAACCTATCGTGTAAGTGAGGCAGTAAGCATAGTCAATGATATAAGCGGCGCCTTACCTATCGCCTATGCTGATATTGGCGGCACATAAACCATCGCCTATGTTGACGTAGGCAGTTCCTAACCTATCTCCAAATTGAGGCAGTGAGCATAGGAAATGGTATAAGCGGCGCCTAACCGATCTCCTATGTTGATATAGGCGGCGCCTAAGCCATCGCTTATGTTGACATAGGCGGCACCTAACCAATCGTCTAAGTAAGAAAGTGAGCATAGGTAATGGTATAAGCGGCACCTAACCTATCGCCTATGTTGATATAGGTGGCGCCTATGGCATCTCCCGTTTTTACATAGGCGGCGCCAAACCTATCGCCTTAGTAAGGCAGCAAGCATAGGCAATGGTACATGAAGCGCCTAACCTATCGCCTATGTTGATATAGGCAGCGCCTAAGCGATTGCCTATTTTGACATAGGCGGCGCCTAACCTATCTCCTAAGTGAGGCGGTAAGCATAGGCAATGGTATAAGCGGCGCCTAACCTGTCCCCTATTTTTATATAGGCAGCACCTAATCCATCGACTATGTTGATATAGGCGGCACCTAACCTATCGCCTAAGTGAGGAAGTGAGCATAGGTAATGGTATAAGCGGAGCCAATCCTATCGGCTATGTTGATATAGGTAGCGCCTATGGCATTGGTTATTTTTACATATGCGGCGCCTAACCTATCGCCTATGTTGACATACCTGGCGCCTAAGCCATTGCCTATGTTTATATATGCGGCGCCTAACCTATCGCCTAAGTGAGGAACTAAACATAGGCAATGGTATAAGTGGCGCCTAAGCTGTCGCCTATGTTGATATAGGCGGCGTTTAATCCATCACATATATTGACATAGGAGGCACCTAACCTATCTCCTAAGTGAGGCAGTGAGCATAGGTAATGGTATAAGCGGCGCCTAACCTATCGCCTATGTTTATATAGCTGGCACTTATGGCATCGCCTATGTTTACATAGGCGGCGCCTAACATATCGCCTAATTGAGGCAGCGAGCATAGGCAATGGTATAAGCGGCGCCTAACCTTTCGCCTATGTTGATATACGTGGCACCTAAGCCATCGCCTATGTTTATATAGGCGGCGGATAACCAATCGCATAAGTGAGGCAGTAAGCATAGGCAATGGTATAAGCGGCGCCTAACCTAACGCCTATGTTGATATAGGCGGCGCGTAAGCCATCGCCTATGTTGACCTAGGCGGCACCTATCCTATCGTCTAAGAAAGGCAGTGAGCATAGGTAATGGTATAAGAGGCGCCTAACCTATCGCCTATGTTGATATAAATGGCGCCTATGCCAGATCCTATGTTTACGTATGCTGCGCCAAACCTATCGCCTTAGTGAGGCAGCAAGCACATGCAATGGTATAAGCAGCGCTTAACCTATCGCCTATGTTGATATAGGCAGCGCCTAAGCGATCGCCTATGTTGACATAGGCGGTGCCTAACCTATATCCTAAGTGAGTAGGAAAGCATAGGCAATGGTATAAGTGGCACCTAACCTGTCGCCTATGTTGATATAGGCGGCACCTAATCCATCAACTATGTTGATATAGGCGGCACCTAACCTATCGCCTAAGTGAGGAAGTGAGCATAGGTAATGGTATAAGCGGAGCCTAACCTATCGCCTATGTTGATATAGGTGGAAACTATGGCATTGCTTATGTTTACATAGGCGGCGTCTAACCTATCACCTAAGTGAGGCAGCGAGCATAGGCAATGATATAAGCGGCATCTAACCAATCGCCTTTGTTGACATACGTGGAGCCTATGCCATTGCCTATGTTTATATATGCGACGCCAAACCTATCGCCTATGTGAGGCAGTAAGCATAGGCAATGGTATAAGCGGCGCCTAACCTATCGCCTATGTTGATATAGGCGACGTCTAATCCATCGCATATGTTGACATAGGAGGCATCTACCCTATCTCCTAAGTCAGGCAGTGAGCATAGGAAATGGTATAAGCGTCGCCTAACCTATAACCTATTTGGATATAGGTGGCGCTTATGGCATCGCCTATGTTTACATAGGTCGCGCCTAACCTATTGCCTAAGTGAGGCAGCGAGCATAGGCAATAGTATAAGCGGCGCCTATCCTATCGCCTATGATGATATATGTGGCGCCTAACCCATCGCCTATGATTATATAGGCGGCGGCTAACCTATCGCCTAAGTGAGATAGTAAGCATAGGCAATGGTAGAAGCGGCGCCTAACCTAACGCCTATGTTTATATAGGTGGCGCCTAAGACATCGCCTATGTTGACGTAGGCGGTCCCTAACTTATCCCCTAATTGAGGCAGTGTGCATAGGCAATGGTATAAGCGGCGCCAAACCTATCGCCTATATTATTATATAGGCGGCGCCTAAGCCATTTCCTATGTTGACATAGACGGAGCCTAACCTATATCCTATGTGAGGTAGTGAGTATAGGAAATGCTATAAGCGGGGCCTAACCTATCGCCTATGTTGATAAAGGAAGCGCCTAAACCATCGCCTATGTTAACATAGGCGGTGCCTAACCTATCGACAAAGTGAGGCACTGAGCATAGGCAATGGTATAAGCGGTGCCTAATCTATCGCCTATGTTGATATAGGTAGTGCCTAAGCCATCGCCTATGCTGACATAGGCTGCGCCTAACCTATTTCATAAGGGAGGTAGTGAGCATAGAAAATGGTATAAGCGGCACCTAACCTATCGCCTATGATGATATAGGTGGCGCCTATGCTATCGCCTATGTTGATATAGGTGGCGCCTAAGCGATCGCCTATGTTGACATAGGCGGCGCCTAACCTATAGCCTAAGTGAGGCGGTGAGAATAGGCAATAGTATAAGCGGCGCCTAATCTGTCGCCTATGTTGATATAGGCGGCGCCTAATCGATCCACTATGTTGACGTAGGCGGCACCTAACATATCTCCTAAGTGAGGTAGTAAGCATAGGTAATGGTATAAGCGGCTCCTAACCTATCACCTATGTTGACATAGGTGGCGCCTATGGCATCGCTTATGTTCACATAGGCAGCGGCTAACCTATCGCCGAACTGAGACAGTGAGCATAGGAAATGGTATAAGCGGCGCCTAACCTATCGCCTATGGTGATATACGTGGCGCCTAAGCCATCGCCTATGTTTATATAAGCGGCGGCTAACCTATTGCCTAAGTGAGGCAATATGCATAGGCAATGGTATAAGCGGCGCCTAACCTAACTTCTATGTTGATATAGGCGGCGCCTAAGCCATCGCCTATGTTGATGTAGGTGATGCCTAACCTATCCCCTAATTGAGACAATGAGCATAGGCAATGGTATAAGGGGCGCCTAACCTATCGCCTAAGTGAGGCGGTGAGCATAGTCAATAGTATAAGCGGCGCCGAACCTATCGCCTATGTTGATATAGGAAGCACCATATCCATTTCCTATGTTGACATAGGTGGCGCCTAACCTATCGCCTAAGTGAGGCAGTGAGCATAGACAATGGTATAAGCGACGCCTAACCTATCACCTATGTTGATATAGGCGGCACCTAAGCCATCGCCTAAGTGAGGCAGTTAGCATAGGCCATGGTATAAGCGACGCCTAACCTATCGCCTATGTTTATATAGGCGGCGCTTAAGGGATCGCCTATGATGACATAGGCGGCGCCTAACCTATCTCCTAAGTGAGGCGGTGAGCATATGCAATGGAATAAGCGGCGCCTAACCTATCTCCTAAGTGAGGAAGTAAGCACAGGCAATGGTATATGCTACCCCTAACCTGTCGCCGATATTGATATAGGAGGTGCCTAATCCATCGTATATGTTGACATAGGCGGCACCTAACCTATCCCCTAAGGCAGTGAGCATAGGTAATGGTATAAGCGGCACCTAACCTATCGCAAATGATGATATAGGTGGCGCCGATGGCATCGCCTATGTTTGCATAGGCGGTGCCTAACTTATCGCCTAAGTGAGGCAGTTACCATAGGTAATGGTATAAGAGGCGCCTAACCTATTACCTATGTTGATATACGTGGCGCCTAAGCCATCGCCTATGTTAAAATATGCGGCGGCTAATCTATCACCTAAGTCCGGCAGTAAACATAGGCAATGGTATAAGCGACGCCTAACCTAACGCCTATGTTGACGTAGGCGGTGCCTAACCTATCGCCTAATTGAAGTAGTGAGCATAGGCAATGGTATAAGTGGCACCTAAACTATCGCCTATGTTGATATGGGCGGCGCCTACGCCATTGCCTAAGTTGACATAGACGGATCCTAACCTATCGCCTATGTCAGGCAGTGAGCATAGGAAATGGTATAAGCGGCGCCTAACCTATCATCTATGTTGATATAGGCAATGCCTAGTCCATCATCTATGTTGACATAGGCTGCGCCTAACCTATTTCCTAAGTAAGGCGGTGAGCATAGGCAATGGTATAAGCGGAGCCTAACCTATATCCAATGTTGATATAGGAGGCGCCTAAACCATCGCCTATGTTAACATAGGTGACTCCTAACCTATCGCCAAAGTCAGGCACTGATCATAGGCAATGGTATAAACGGCGCCTAACCTATCTCCTATGTTGATATAGGAGGCGCCTAAACCATCGGCTATGTTAACATAGGTGGCGCCTAACCTATCGCAAGAGTGAGGCACTGAGCATAGGCAATGGTATAAGCGACGCCTAACCTATCTCCTATGTTGATATAGGTAGCGCCTGAGCCATCGCCTATGTTTATATATGCGGCGCCCAACCTATCGACTAAGTAAGGCAGTAAGCATAGGCAATGGTATAAGCGGCGCCTAACCTATCGCCAATGTTGATATAGGCGGAGCCTAAGCCATTGCTTATGTTGACGTAGGCGGTACCTAACCTATCACCTAATTGAGATAGTGAGCATAGGAAATGGTATAAGCATCGCCTACTCTATCGCCTATGTTTATATAGGCGGTGCCTAATCCATCGCCTATATTGACATACGCGGCACCTAACCTATCGCCTAAGTGAGGCAGTGAGCATAGGTAATGGTATGAGAGGCGCCTAACCTATCGCCTATGTTGATATAGGTGGCGCCTTTGGCATCTCCAATGTTAACATAGGCGGCGCCTAACCTATCGCCTTAGTAAGGCAGCAAGCATAGGCAATGGTATAAGTGGTGCCTAACCTATCGCCTATGTTGATATAGGCGGCGCCTAAGCGATCGCCTATGTTGACATAGGCAGCGCCTAACCTATCGCCTAAGTGAGGCGGTGAGAATAGGCAATGGTATAAGCGGCGCCTAACCTATCACCTATGTTGATATAGGCGGGGCCTAATCCATCGACTATGTTGACATAGGCGGCACCTAACCTATCGCTTAAGTGAGGGAGTGAACATAGGTAATGGTATAAGCTTCGCCTAACCTATCACCTATGTTGACATAGGTGGCGCCGATGGCATCGCTTATGTTTACATAGGAGGCGCCTAACCTATCGCCTAAGTGAGGCAGCGAGCATAGGCAATGGTATAAGCGGAGCCTAACCTATCGCCTATGTTGACATACGTGGCGCCTAAGCAATTGCCTATGTTTATATATGCGGCGCCTTAACTATCACCTAAGTGAGGAAGTAAGCACAAGCAATGGTATAAGCGGCCCCTAACCTATCGCCGATGTTGATATAGGCGGCGCCTAATCTATCGCATATGTTGAAATAGACGGCACCTAACCTATCCCCTAAGGCAGTGAGCATAGGTAATGGTATAAGTGCCAGCTAACCTATCGTCAATGTTGATATAGGTGGCGCCTATGGCATCGCCTATGTTTACATGGGCGACGCCTAACTTACCGCCTATGTGAGGCAGCTAGCATAGGCAATGGTATATGCGGCGCCTAACCTATCGCCTATGTTGATATACGTGGCGCCTAAGCCATCGCCTATGTTTAAATAGGCGGCGGCTAATCTATCGCCTAAGTGAGGCAGTAGGCATAGGCAATGGTATAAGCGGCTCCTAACCTATCGCCTATGTTGTTATAGGCAGCGCCTAAGCCATCACCAATGTTGACGTACGAGATGCCTAACCTATCGCCTAATTGAGGCAGTGAGCATAGGTAATGGTATAAGCGGCGCCTAACCTATCCCCTATGTTTATATAGGCGGCGCCTACGCCATTGCCTATATTGACATAGACGGAGCCTAACCTATCGCCTATGTAAGGCAGTGAGCATATGAAATGGTATAAGAGGCGCCTAACCTATCGCCTATGTTGATATTGGCAACACCTAAGCCATCGTCTATGTTGACATAGGTTGCGCCTAACCTATCGCCTATGTGAGGCGGTGAGAATAGGCAATTGTATAAGCATCGCCTAACCTATCTTCTATGTTGATATAGGAGGCGCCTAAACCATCGCCTACGTTAACATAGGTGGCGCCTAACCTATCGCCAAAGTGAGGCACTGAGCATAGGCAATGGTATAAGCGACGCCTAACCTGTCGCCTATGATGATATAGGCAGTGCCTAAGCCATCGCCTATGTTGACATAGGCGACGCCTAATCTATCTCCTAAGTGAGGTAGTGAGCATAGACAATGGTATAAGCGGCGCCTAACCTATCGCCAATGTTGATATAGGAGGCACCTCTTCCATCGCCTATGTGAGGCAGTGACCATAGCGAATGGTATAAGCGGCGTCTAACCTATCGCCTATGTTGATATAAGAGGCGCCTAAGCGATCGCCAATGTTGACTTAGGCGGCGCGTAACCTATCGCCTAAGTAAGGCGGTGAGCATAGGCATTGGTATAAGCAGCGAATAACCTAACACCTATGTTGATATAGGTGGCGCCTAAGCCATTGCCTATGTTGACATAGACCGAGCCTAACCTATCACCTATGTGAGAATGTGAGCATAGGTAATGGTAAAAGCGGCTCCTATCTATCGCCTATGTTTATATAGGTGGCGCCTAAGCCATCACGTATGTTGACATAGAAGGCACCTAACCTATCGCCTTAGTGAGGCAGTGAGCATAGGCAATGGTATAAGAGGTGCCTAACCTATCGCCTATGCTGATATAGACGGCATCTAAGCCATCGCCTATGTTGACATAGGCGGAGCCTAACCTATCACCTATGTGAGGCAATGAGAATAGGCAATGGTATAACCGGCGCCTAACCTATCGCTTATGTTGATATAGGCGGCGCCTAATCCATCGCCTATGTTAACATAGGTGGAGCCTAACCTATCGCCTAAGTGAGGCAGTGAGCATAGGCAATGGTATTAGCGGCGCCTAACCTATCGCCTATGTTGATATAGGCGGCGCCTAAGCCATCGCCTATGTTGACATAGTCGGCGCCTAACCTATCGCCTATGTTGATATAGGCAGCACCATATCCATTGCCTCTGTTGACATAGACGGCGTCTAACCTATCCCCTAAGTGAGGCAGTGAGCATAGACAATGGTATAAGTGGCGCCTAACCTATCACGTATGTTGATATATGCGGCACCTAAGCCATCGCCTAAGTGAGGCAGTTAGCATAAGCAATGGTATAAGCGGCGCCTAAACTATCGCCTATGTTGATATAGGTGGAGCCTAAGCGATCACCTATGTTGACATTGAAGGCATCTAACCTATCGCCGAAGTGAGGCAGTGAGCATAGGCAATGGTATAAGAGGTGCCTAACCTATCGCCTACGCTGATATAGACGACGTCTAAGCCATTGCCTATGTTGACATAGGCAAAACCTAACCTATCACCTATGTGAGGCAATGATAATAGGCAATGGTATAACCGGCGCCTATCCTATCGCCTAGGATGATATAGGCAGCGCCTAAGCGATCCCCTATGTTAACATAGGCAACGCCTAACCTATCGCCTAAGTGAGGCGGTGAGAATAGGCAATGGTATATGCGGCGCCTAACCTATCGCCTATGTTGATATAGTTGGCGCCTAATCCCTCCACTATGTTGACATAGGCGGCACCTAACCTATCGCTTGAGTGAGGGAGTGCACATAGGTAATGGTATAAGCGGCGCCTAACCAATCGCCGATGTTGACATAGGTGGCGCCTATTGTATCGCTTATGTTTACATAGGCGGCGCCTAACCTATCGCCTAAGTGAGGCAGCGAGCATAGGCAATGGTATAAGCGGCGCCTAACCTATCGCCTATGTTGACATACGTGGCGCCTAAGCCATTGCCTATGTTTATATATGCGGCGCCTAACCTATCGCCTAAGTGAGGAAGTAAGCACAGGCAATGGTATAAGCGGCCCCTAACCTGTCGCCGATGTTGATATAGGCGGAGCCTAATCTATCGCATGTGTTGACATAGGCGGCACCTAACCTATCCCCTAAGGCAGTGAGCATAGGTAATAGTATAAGCGGCACCTAACCTATCGCCTATCTTGATATAGGTGGTGCCTATGGCATCGCCTATGTTTACATAGGCGGCGCCTAACTTATTTCCTAAGTGAGGCAGCTAGCATAGGCAATGGTATAAGCGGTGCCTAACCTATCGCCTATGTTGATATAGGAGGCGCCTAACCTATATCCAATGTTGATATAGGAGGCGCCTAAACCATCGCCTATGTTAACATAGGTGACTCCTAACCTATCGCCAAAGTCAGGCACTGATCATAGGCAATGGTAAAAACGGCGCCTAACCTATCTCCTATGTTGATATAGGAGGCGCCTAAACCATCGCCTATGATAACATTGGTGGTGCCTAACCTATCGCAAGGGTGAGGCAGTGAGCATAGGCAATGGTATAAGCGGCGCCTAACCTATCCCCTATGTTTATATAGGCGGCGCCTACGCCATTGCCTATATTGACATAGACAGAGCCTAACCTATCGCCTATGTAAGGCAGTGAGCATATGAAATGGTATAAGAGGCGCCTAACCTATCGCCTATGTTGATATTGGCAACACCTAAGCCATCGTCTATGTTGACATAGGTTGCGCCTAACCTATCGCCTATGTGAGGGAGTGAGAATAGGCAATTGTATAAGCGTCGCCTAACCTATCTTCTTTGTTGATATAGGAGGTGCCTAAACCATCGCCTACGTTAACATAGGTGGCGCCTAACCTATCGCCAAAGTGAGGCACTGAGCATAGGCAATGGTATAAGCGACGCCTAACCTGTCGCCTATGATGATATAGGCAGCGCCTAAGCCATCGCCTATGTTGACATAGGCGGCACCTAATCTATCTCCTAAGTGAGGTAGTGAGCATAGACAATGGTATAAGCGGCGCCTAACCTATCGCCAATGTTGATATAGGAGGCACCTCTTCCATCACCTATGTGAGGCAGTGACCATAGCGAATGGTATAAGCGGCGTCTAACCTATCGCCTATGTTGATATAAGAGGCGCCTAAGCGATCGCCAATGTTGACTTAGGCGGCGCGTAACCTATCGCCTAAGTAAGGCGGTGAGCATAGGCATTGGTATAAGCGGCGCATAACCTAACACCTATGTTGATATAGGTGGCGCCTAAGCCATTGCCTATGTTGACATAGTCCGAGCCTAACCTATCACCTATGTGAGAATGTGAGCATAGGTAATGGTAAAAGCAGCTCCTATCTATCGCCTATGTTTATATATTTGGCGCCTAAGCCATCACGTATGTTGACATAGAAGGCACCTAACCTATCGCCTTAGTGAGGCAGTGAGCATAGGCAATGGTATAAGAGGTGCCTAACCTATCGCCTATGCTGATATAGACGGCATCTAAGCCATCGCCTATGTTGACATAGGCGGAGCCTAACCTATCACCTATGTGAGGCAATGAGAATAGGCAATGGTATAACCGGCGCCTAACCTATCGCCTATGTTGATAAAGGCGGCGCCTAATCCATCGCCTATGTTAACATAGGTGGAGCCTAACCTATCGCCTAAGTGAGGCAGTGAGCATAGGCAATGGTATTAGCGGCGCCTAACCTATCGCCTATGTTGATATAGGCGGCGCCTAAGCCATCGCCTATGTTGACATAGTCGGCGCCTAACCTATCGCCTATGTTGATATAGGCAGCACCATATCCATTGCTTCTGTTGACATAGACGGCGTCTAACCTATCTCCTAAGTGAGGCAGTGAGCATAGACAATGGTATAAGTGGCGCCTAACCTATCACCTATGTTGATATATGCGGCACCTAAGCCATCGCCTAAGTGAGGCAGTTAGCATAAGCAATGGTATAAGCGGCGCCTAAACTATCGCCTATGTTGATATAGGTGGAGCCTAAGAGATCACCTATGTTGACATTGAAGGCATCTAACCTATCGCCGAAGTGAGGCAGTGAGCATAGGCAATGGTATAAGAGGTTCCTAACCTATCGCCTATGCTGATATAGACGACGTCTAAGCCATTGCCTATGTTGACATAGGCAAAACCTAACCTATCACCTATGTGAGGCAATGATAATAGGCAATGGTATAACCGGCGCCTATCCTATCGCCTAGGATGATATAGGCAGCGCCTAAGCGATCCCCTATGTTAACATAGGCAACGCCTAACCTATCGCCTAAGTGAGGCGGTGAGAATAGGCAATGGTATATGCGGCGCCTAACCTATCGCCTATGTTGATATAGTTGGCGCCTAATCCCTCCACTATGTTTACATAGGCGGTACCTAACCTATCGCTTGAGTGAGGGAGTGAACATAGGTATTGGTATAAGCGGCGCCTAACCAATCGCCGATGTTGACATAGGTTGCGCCTATTGTGTCGCTTATGTTTCATAGGCGGCGCCTAACCTATCGCCTAAGTGAGGCAGCGAGCATAGGCAATGGTATAAGCGGTGCCTAACCTATCGCCTATGTTGACATACGTGGCGCCTAAGCCATTGCCTATGTTTATATATGCGGCGCCTAACCTATCGCCTAAGTGAGGAAGTAAGCACAGGCAATGGTATAAGCGGCCCCTAACCTGTCGCCGATGTTGATATAGGCGGCGCCTAATCTATCGCATATGTTGACATAGGCAGAACCTAACCTATCCCCTAAGGCAGTGAGCATAGGTAATAGTATAAGCGGCACCTAACCTATCGCCTATCTTGATATAGGTGGTGCCTATGGCATCGCCTATGTTTACATAGGCGGCGCCTAACTTAGTGCCTAAGTGAGGCAGCTAGCATAGGCAATGGTATAAGCGGTGCCTAACCTATCGCCTATGTTGATATACGTGCCGCCTAAGCCATCGCCTATGTTTAAATAGGCGGCGGCTAATCTATCGCCAAAGTGAGGCAGTAGGCATAGGCAATGGTATAAGCGGCGCCTAACCTATCGCCTATGTTGATATAGGCAGCGCCTAAGCCATTGCCTATGTTTATATATGCGGCGCCTAACCTATCGCCTAAGTGAGGAAGTAAGCACAGGCAATGGTATAAGCGGCCCCTAACCTGTCGCCGATGTTGATATAGGCGGAGCCTAATCTATCGCATATGTTGACATAGGCGGCACCTAACCTATCCCCTAAGGCAGTGAGCATAGGTAATAGTATAAGCGGCACCTAACCTATCGCCTATCTTGATATAGGTGGTGCCTATGGCATCGCCTATGTTTACATAGGCGGCGCCTAACTTATTTCCTAAGTGAGGCAGCTAGCATAGGCAATGGTATAAGCGGTGCCTAACCTATCGCCTATGTTGATATAGGAGGCGCCTAACCTATATCCAATGTTGATATAGGAGGCGCCTAAACCATCGCCTATGTTAACATAGGTGACTCCTAACCTATCGCCAAAGTCAGGCACTGATCATAGGCAATGGTATAAACGGCGCCTAACCTATCTCCTATGTTGATATAGGAGGCGCCTAAACCATCGCCTATGTTAACATTGGTGGTGCCTAACCTATCGCAAGAGTGAGGCACTGAGCATAGGCAATGGTATAAGCAGCGCCTAACCTATCTCCTATGTTGATATAGGTAGCGCCTGAGCCATCGCCTATGTTTATATATGCGGCGCCCAACCTATCGACTAAGTAAGGCAGTAAGCACAGGCAATGGTATAAGCGGCGCCTAACCTATCGCCAATGTTGATATAGGCGGAGCCTAAGCCATTGCTTATGTTGACGTAGGCGATACCTAACCTATCACCTAATTGAGGTAGTGAGCATAGGAAATGGAATAAGCATCGCCTACTCTATCGCCTATGTTTATATAGGCGGCGCCTAATCCATCGCCTATATTGACATAGGCGGCACCTAACCTATCGCCTAAGTGAGGCAGTGAGCATAGGTAATGGTATGAGAGGCGCCTAACCTATCGCCTATGTTGATATAGGTGGCGCCTTTGGCATCTCCAATGTTAACATAGGCGGCGCCTAACCTATCGCCTTAGTAAGGCAGCAACCATAGGCAATGGTATAAGTGGTGCCTAACCTATCGCCTATGTTGATATAGGCGGCGCCTAAGCGATCGCCTATGTTGACATAGGCAGTGCCTAACCTATCGCCTAAGTGAGGCGGTGAGAATAGGCAATGGTATAAGCGGCGCCTAACCTATCACCTATGTTGATATAGGCGGCGCCTAATCCATCGACTATGTTGACATAGGCGGCACCTAACCTATCGCTTAAGTGAGGGAGTGAACATAGGTAATGGTATAAGCTTCGCCTAACCTATCACCTATGTTGACATAGGTGGCGCCTATGGCATCGCTTATGTTTACATAGGAGGCGCCTAACCTATCGCCTAAGTGAGGCAGCAAGCATAGGCAATGGTATAAGCGGCGCCTAACCTATCGCCTATGTTGACATACGTGGCGCCTAAGCAATTGCCTATGTTTATATATGCGGCGCCTAAACTATCGCCTAAGTGAGGAAGTAAGCACAGGCAATGGTATAAGCGTCCCCTAACCTGTCGCCGATGTTGATATAGGCGGCGCCTAATCTATCGCATATGTTGACATAGACGGCACCTAACCTATCCCCTAAGGCAGTGAGCATAGGTAATGGTATAAGTGCCACCTAACCTATCGCCAATGTTGATATAGGTGGCGCCTATGGCATCGCCTATGTTTACATGGGCGACGCCTAACTTACCGCCTATGTGAGGCAGCTAGCATAGGCAATGGTATAAGAGGCGCCTAACCTATCGCCTATGTTGATATACGTGGCGCCTATGCCATCGTCTACGTTTAAATAGGCGGCGGCTAATCTATCGCCTAAGTGAGGCAGTAGGCATAGGCAATGGTATAAGCGGCTCCTAACCTATCGCCTATGTTGTTATAGGCAGCGCTTAAGCCATCACCAATGTTGACGTACGAGATGCCTAACCTATCGCCTAATTGAGGCAGTGAGCATAGGCAATGGTATAAGCGGCGCCAAACCTATCCCCTATGTTTATATAGGCGGCGCCTACGCCATTGCCTATATTGACATAGACGGAGCCTAACCTATCGCCTATGTAAGGCAGTGAGCATATGAAATGGTATAAGAGGCGCCTAACCTATCGCCTATGTTGATATTGGCAACACCTAAGCCATCGTCTATGTTGACATAGGTTGCGCCTAACCTATCGCCTAAGTGAGGGGGTGAGAATAGGCAATTGTATATGCGTCGCCTAACCTATCTTCAATGTTGATATAGGAGGCGCCTAAACCATCGCCTATGTTAACATAGGTGGCGCCTAACCTATCGCCAAAGTGAGGCACTGAGCATAGGCAATGGTATAAGCGACGCCTAACCTGTCGCCTATGTTGATATAGGCAGCGCCTAAGCCATCGCCTATGTTGACATAGGCGGCGCCTAATCTATCTCCTAAGTGAGGTAGTGAGCATAGACAATGGTATAAGCGGCGCCTAACCTATCGCTAATGTTGATATAGGAGGCACCTCTTCCATCGCCTATGTGAGGCAGTGACCATAGCAAATGGTATAAGCGACGTCTAACCTATCGCCTATGTTGATATAAGCGGCGCCTAAGCGATCGCCAATGTTGACTTAGGCGGCGCGTAACCTATCGCCTTAGTAAAGCGGTGAGCATAGGCATTGGTATAAGCGGTGCATAACCTAACACCTATATTGATATAGGTGGCGCCTAAGCCATTGCCAATGTTGACATAGACCGAGCCTAACCTATAACCTATGTGAGAATGTGAGCATAGGTAATGGTAAAAGCGGCTCCTATCTATCGCCTATGTTTATATAGGTGGCGCCTAAGCCATCACGTATGTTGACATAGAAGGCACCTAACCTATCGCCTTAGTGAGGCAGTGAGCATAGGCAATGGTATAAGAGGTGCCTAACCTATCGCCTATGCTGATATAGACGGCATCTAAGCCATCGCCTATGTTGACATAGGCGGAGCCTAACCTATCACCTATGTGAGGCAATGAGAATAGGCAATGGTATAACCGGCGCCTAACCTATCGCCTATGTTGATATTGGCGGCGCCTAATCCATCGCCTATGTTAACATAGGTGGAGCCTAACCTATCGCCTATGTGAGGCAGTGAGCATAGGCAATGGTATTAGCGGCGCCTAACCTATCGCCTATGTTGATATAGGCGGCGCCTAAGCCATCGCCTATGTTGACATAGTCGGCGCCTAACCTATCGCCTATGTTGATATAGGCAGCACCATATCCATTGCCTCTGTTGACATAGACGGCGTCTAACCTATCTCCTAAGTGAGGCAGTGAGCATAGACAATGGTATAAGTGGCGCCTAACCTATCACCTATGTTGATATATGCGGCACCTAAGCCATCGCCTAAGTGAGGCCGTTAGCATAAGCAATGGTATAAGCGGCGCCTAAACTATCGCCTATGTTGATATAGGTGGAGCCTAAGCGATCACCTATGTTGACATTGAAGGCATCTAACCTATCGCTGAAGTGAGGCAGTGATCATAGGCAATGGTATAAGAGGTGCCTAACCTATCGCCTATGCTGATATAGACGACGTCTAAGCCATTGCCTATGTTGACATAGGCAAAACCTAACCTATCACCTATGTGAGGCAATGATAATAGGCAATGGTATAACCGGCGCCTATCCTATCGCCTAGGATGATATAGGCAGCGCCTAAGCGATCCCCTATGTTAACATAGGTAACGCCTAACCTATCACCTAAGTGAGGTGGTGAGAATAGGCAATGGTATATGCGGCGCCTAACCTATCGCCTATGTTGATATAGTTGGCGCCTAATCCCTCTACTATGTTTACATAGGCGGCACCTAACCTATCGCTTGAGTGAGGGAGTGAACATAGGTAATGGTATAAGCGGCGCCTAACCAATCGCCGATGTTGACATAGGTGGCGCCTATTGTGTCGCTTATGTTTCATAGGCGGCGCCTAACCTATCGCCTAAGTGAGGCAGCGAGCATAGGCAATGGTATAAGCGGCGCCTAACCTATCGCCTATGTTGACATACGTGGCGCCTAAGCCATTGCCTATGTTTATATATGCGGCGCCTAACCTATCGCCTAAGTGAGGAAGTAAGCATAGGCAATGGTATAAGCGGCCCCTAACCTGTTGCCGATGTTGATATAGGCGGCGCCTAATCTATCGCATATGTTGACATAGGCGGAACCTAACCTATCCCCTAAGGCAGTGAGCATAGGTAATAGTATAAGCGGCACCTAACCTATCGCCTATCTTGATATAGGTGGTGCCTATGGCATCGCCTATGTTTACATAGGCGGCGCCTAACTTAGTGCCTAAGTGAGGCAGCTAGCATAGGCAATGGTATAAGCGGTGCCTAACCTATCGCCTATGTTGATATACGTGCCGCCTAAGCCATCGCCTATGTTTAAATAGGCGGCGGCTAATCTATCGCCAAAGTGAGGCAGTAGGCATAGGCAATGGTATAAGCGGCGCCTAACCTATCGCCTATGTTGATATAGGCAGCGCCTAAGCCATCGCCAATGTTGACGTAGGAGGTGCCTAACCTATCGCCTAATTGAGTCAGTGAGCATAGGCAATGGTATAAGCGGCGCCTAACCTATCGCCTATGTTTATATAGGCGGCGCCTACTCCATTGCCTATGTTGACATAGACGGAGCCTAACCAATCGCCTATGTAAGGCAGTGAGCATAGGAAATGGTATAAGCGGTGCCTAACCTATCGCCTCTGTTGATATTGGCAACACCTGAGCCATCGTCTATGTTGACATAGGTTTCTCCTAACCTTTCGCCTAAGTGAGTCGGTAAGCATAGGCAATGGTTTAAGCGGCGCCTAACCTATCTTCTATGTTGATATAGGAGGCACCTAAACTATCGCCTATGTTTACATAGGTGGCGCCTAACCTATCGCCAAAGTGAGGCACTGAGGATAGGCAATGGCATAAGCGGCGCCTAACCTATCGCCTATGTTGATATAGGCAGCACCTAAGCCATTGCCTATGTTGACATAGGCGGCGACTAATCTATCTCCTAAGTGAGGTAGTGAGCATAGAAAATGGTATAAGCGACGCCTAACCTATCGCCTATGTTGATATAGGAGGCACATCTTCCATCGCCTAAGTGAGGTAGTGACCATAGCAAATGGTACAAGCGGCGTCTAACCTATCTCCTATGTTGATATAGGCGGCGCCTAAGCGATCGCCTATGTTGACTTAGGCGGCGTCTAACCTATCTCCTATGTTGATATAGGCGGCGCCTAAGCGATCGCCTATGTTGACTTAGGCGGCGCCTAACCTATCGCCTAAGTAAGGCGGTGAGCATAGGCAATGGTATAAGCGGCGCATAACCTATCGCCTATGTTGATATAGGTGGCGCCTAAGCCATTGCCTATGTTGACATAGACCGAGCTTAACCTATCGCCTATGTGAGAATGTGAGCATAGGTAATGGTATAAGCGGTCCCTATCTATCGCCTATGTTGATATAGATGGCGCCTAAGCCATCACGTATGTTGACATAGAAGGCACCTAACCTATCACCTTAGTGAGGCAGTGAGCATAGGCAATGGTATAAGAGGTGCCTAACCTATCGCCTATGTTAATATAGACGGCGTCTAAGCCACCGCCTATGTTGACATAGGCGGAGCCTAACCTATCACCTATGTGAGGCAATGAGAATTGGCAATGGTATAATCGGCGCCTAACCTATCGCCTATGTTGATATAGGAGGCGCCTAAGCCATCGCCTATGTTAACATAGGTGGAGCCTAACCTATCGCCTAAGTGAGGCAGTGAGCATAGTCAATGGTATAAGCGGCGCCTAACCTATCTCCTATGTTGACATAAGTGGCGCCTAAGCAATTGCCTATGATTATATATGCGGTGCCTAAACTATCGCCTAAGTGAGGAAGTACGCACAGGCAATGGTATAAGCGGCCCCTAACCTATCGCATAAGTGAGCATAGGAAATGGTATAAGTGCCACCTAACCTATCGCCAATGTTGATATAGGTGGCGCCTATGGTATAGGCGGCACCTAACCTAACCCTAAGGCAGTGAGCATAGGAAATGGTATAAGTGCCACCTAACCTATCGCCAATGTTGATATAGGTGGCGCCTATCGCACACCTATGTTTACATGGGCGACGCCTAACTTACCGCCTAAGTGAGGCAGCTAGCATAGACAATGGTATAAGCGGCGCCTAACCTATCGCCTATGTTGATATACGTGGCGCCTAAGCCATCGCCTACGTTTAAATAGGCCGCGGCTAATCTATCGCCTAAGTGAGGCAGTAGGCACAGGCAATGGTATAAGCGGCTCCTAACCTATCGCCTATGTTGTTATAGGCAGCGCCTAAGCCATCACCAATGTTGACGTACGAGATACCTAACCTATCGCCTAATTGAGGCAGTGAGCATAGGCAATGGTATAAGCGGCGCCTAACCTATCCCCTATGTTTATATAGGTGGCGCCTACGCCATTGCCTATATTGACATAGACGGAGCCTAACCTATCGCCTATGTAATGCAGTGAGCATATGAAATGGTATAAGAGGCGCCTAACCTATCGCCTATGTTGATATTGGCAACACCTAAGCCATCGTCTATGTTGACATAGGTTGCGCCTAACCTATCGCCTAAGTGAGGCGGTGAGAATAGGCAATTGTATAAGCGTCGCCTAACCTATCTTCTATGTTGATATAGGAGGTGCCTAAACCATCGCCTATGTTAACATAGGTGGCACCTAACCTATCGCCAAAGTGAGGCACTGAGCATAGGCAATGGTATAAGCGACGCCTAACCTGTCGCCTATGTTGATATAGGCAGCGCCTAAGCCATCGCCTATGTTGACATAGGCGTCTCCTAATCTATCTCCCAAGTGAGGTAGTGAGCATAGACAATGGTATAAGCGGCGCCTAACCTATCGCCAATGTTGATATAAGAGGCACCTCTTCCATTGCCTAAGTGAGGCAGTGACCATAGCGAATGGTATAAGCGGCGTCTAACCTATCGCCTATGTTGATATAAGCGGCGCCTAAGCGATCGCCAATGTTGACTTAGGCGGCGCGTAACCTATCGCCTAAGTAAGGCGGTGAGCATAGGCATTGGTATAAGCGGCGCATAACCTAACACCTATGTTGATATTGGTGGTGCCTAAGCCATTGCCTATGTTGACATAGACCGAGCCTAACCTATCACCTATGTGAGAATGTGAGCATAGGTAATGGTAAAAGCGGCTCCTATCTATCGCCTATGTTTATATAGGTGGCGCCTAAGCCATCACGTATGTTGACATAGATGGCACCTAACCTATCGCCTTAGTGAGGCAGTGCGCATAGGCAATGGTATAAGAGGTGCCTAACCTATCGCCTCTGCTGATATAGACGGCGTCTAAGCCATCGCCTATGTTGACATAGGCGGAGCCTAACCTATCACCTATGTGAGTCAATGGGAATAGGCAATGGTATAACCGGCGCCTAACCTATCGCCTATGTTGATATAGGAGGCGCCTAATCCATCGCCTATGCTAACATAGGTGGAGCCTAACCTATCGCCTAAGTGAGGCAGTGAGCATAGGCAATGGTATAAGCGGCGCCTAACCTATCGCATATGTTGATATAGGCGGCGCCTAAGCCATCGCCTGTGTTGACATAGTCGGCGCCTAACCTATCGCCTATGTTGATATCGGCAGCACCATATCCATTGCCTCTGTTGACATAGACGGCGTCTACCCTATCTCCTAAGTGAGGCAGTGAGCATTGACAATGGTATAAGTGGCGCCTAACCTATCACCTATATTGATATATGCGGCACCTAAGCCATCGCCTAAGTGAGGCAGTTAGCATAAGCAATGGTATAAGCGGCGCCTAAACTATCGCCTATGTTGATATAGGTGGAGCCTAAGCGATCACCTATGTTGACATTGAAGGCATCTAACCTATCTCCTAAGTGAGGCAGTGAGCATAGGCAATGGTATAAGAGGTGCCTAACCTATCGCCTATGCTGATATAGACGACGTCTAAGACATTGCCTATGTTGACATAGGCAAATCCTAACCTATCACCTATGTGAGGCAATGATAATAGGCAATGGTATAACCGGCGCCTATCCTATCGCCTAGGATGATATAGGCAGCGCCTAAGCGATCCACTATGTTAACATAGGCAGCGCCTAACCTATCGCCTAAGTGAGGCGGTGAGAATAGGCAATGGTATATGCGGCACCTAACCTATCGCCTATGTTGATATAGTTGGCGCCTAATCCATCGACTATGTTGACATAGGTGGCACCTAACCTATCGCTTAAGTGAGGGAGTGATCATAGGTAATGGTATAAGCGGCGCCTAACCAATCGCCAATGTTGACATAGGTGGCGCCTATTGTATCGCTTATGTTTACATAGGCGGCGCCTAACCTATCGCCTAAGTGAGGCAGCGAGCATAGGCAATGTTATAAGCGGCGCCTAACCTATTGCCTATGTTGACATACGTGGCGCCTAAGTTATTGCCTATGTTTATATATGCGGCGCCTAACCTATCGCCTAAGTGAGGAAGTAAGCACAGGCAATGGTATAAGCGGCCCCTAACCTGTCGCCGATGTTGATATAGGCGGCGCCTAATCTATCGCATATGTTGACATAGGCGGCACCTAACCTATCCCCTAAGTCAGTGAGCATAGGTAATCGTATAAGCGGCACCTAACCTATCGCCTATCTTGATATAGGTGGTGCCTATGGCATCGCCTATGTTTACATAGGCGGCGCCTAACTTATTGCCTAAGTGAGGCAGCTAGCATAGGCAATGGTATAAGCGGTGCCTAACCTATCGCCTATGTTGATATATGTGCCGCCTAAGCCATCGCCTATGTTTAAATAGGCGGCGGCTAATCTATCGCCTAAGTGTGGCAGTAATCATAGGCAATGGTATAAGCGGCGCCTAACCTATCACCAATTTTGATATAGGCGACGCCTAAGCCATCGCCTATGTTGACGTAGGTGGCGCCTAACCTATCGCCTAATTGAGGCAGTGACCATAGGCAATGGTATAAGCATCGCCTAACGTATCACCTATGTTGGTATAGGCGGCGCCTAAGCCATCGCCTATATTAACATAGGTGGCACCCAACCTATCGCCTAAGTGAGTCAGTGAGAATAGGCAATGGTATAACTAGCACCTAACCTATCGCCTATGTTGATATAGGCGGCGCCGAAGCCATCGCCAATGTCGACATAAGTGGCGCCTAAACTATCACCTACATGAGGCAGTGAGCATAGGCAATGGTATAAGCGGCGCTTAACATATCGCCTATGTTGATATAGGCGGCGCCTAATCCAACGCCTATGTTGACTTAGGCGGCGCCTAACCTATCGCCTATGTTGATATAGGCAACACCATATCCATTGCCTCTGTTGACATAGGCGGCTTCTAACCTATCGCCTAAGTGAGGCAGTGAGTATAGACAATGGTATAAGCGACGCCTAACCTATCACCTATGTTGATATAGGCGGCACCTTAGCCATCGCCTAAGTGAGGCAGTTAGAATAGGCAATGGTATATGAGGCGCCTAACCTATCGCCTGTGTTGATATAGGTGGAGCCTAAGCGATCGCCTATGCTGACATAGGCGGCGCCTAAACTATCTCCTAATTGAGGCGGTGAGCATAGGCAATGGTTTAAGCGACACTTAACCTATCGCCTATGTTGGTATAGGCGAAGCCTAATCCATCGACTATATTGACATAGGCGGCACCTAACCTTTCACCTAAGTAAGGCAGTGATCATAGGTAATGGTATAAGCGGCGCCTAACCTATCGCCAATGTTGATATAGGTGGCGCTTATGGCATCGTTTATGTTTACATAGGCATCGCCTAACCTATAGCCTAAGTGAGGCAGCGAGCATTGGCAATGGTATATGCGGCGCCTAACCTATCGCCTATATTGATATATGTGGCGCCTAAGCCATTGCCTATGATAATATATGCGGCGCCTAACCTATCGCCTAAGTGAGGCAGTAAACATAGGCAATGGTATAAGCGGTGCCTAACTTATCGCCAATGTTGATATAGGCGGCGCCTAAGTGAGTCAGTGAGAATAGGCAATGGTATAACTGGCACCTACCCTATCGCCTATGTTGATATAGGCGGCGCCGAAGCCATCACCAATGTTGACATAACTGGCGCCTAACCTATTGCCTACATGAGGCAGTGAGCATAGGCAATGGTATAAGCGGCGCTTAACCTATTGCCTATGTTGATATAGGCGGCGCCTAAGCCAACGCCTATGTTGACATAGGCGGCGCCTAACCTATCGCCTATGTTGATATAGGCCACACCATATCCATTGCCTCTGTTGACATAGGCGGCTTCTAACCTATCGCCTAATTAAGGCAGTGAGTATAGACAATGGTATAAGCGACGCCTAACCTATCACCTATGTTGATATAGGCGGCACCTAAGCCATCGCCTAAGTGAGGCAGTTAGAATAGGCAATGGTATAAGAGGCGCCTAACCTATCGCCTGTGTTGATATAGGAGGCGCCTAAGCCATCACCTATGTTGACATAGAAGGCGCCTAGCCTATCGCCTAAGTGAGGTAGTGAGCATAGGCAATGGTATAAGCGGTGCCTAACCTATCGCTTATGCTGATATAGATGGCGCCTAAGCCATCGCCTATGTTGACATAGGCGGTGCCTAACCTATCTCCTAATTAACGCAGTGAGCATAGGAAATGGTATAAGCGGTGCCTAACCTATCGCCTATGTTGATATAGGTGGCGCCTAATCCATCACCTATTTTGACATAGGCGGAGCCTAACCTATCACCTATGTAAGGGAGTGAGAATAGGCAATGGTATAACCGGCGCCTAACCTATCGCCTATGTTGATATAGGCGGAGCCTAAGCCATCGCCTATGTTGACATAGGTGGCGACTAACCTATCGCCTAAGTGAGGCAGTGAGCATAGGCAATGGTATTAGCGGGGCCTAACTTATCGCCTATGTTGTTATAGGCGGCGCCCAAGCCATCACGTATGTTGACATAGGTGGCGCCTAACCTATCGCCTTTGTTTATATAGGCAGCACTATATCCATTGCCTCTGTTGACATAGGCGGCGTCTAACCTATCACCTATGTTGATATAGGCGGCACCTAAGCCATCGTCTAAGTTAGGCAGTTAGCATAGGCAATGGTATAAGCGGAGCCTAACCTATCGCCTATGTTGATATAGGCGGAGCCTAAGCGATCACCTATGTTGACATAGTCGGCACCTAACCTATCTCCTAAGTGAGGCGGTGAGCATAGGCAATGGTATAAGCGGCGCCTAACCTGTCGCCTTTGTTGGTATAGGCAGCGCCGAATGCATCGACTATGTTGACATAGGCAGAACCTAACCTATCGCCTAAGAAAGTCAGTGAGCATAGGTAAAGGTATTAGCGCCGCCTAACCTATCACCTAAGTTAGGGAGTGAGCATAGGTAATGGTATAAGCGACGCCTATCCAATCGCCAATGTTGATATAGGTGGGGCCTATGGAATCACTTATGTTTACATAGGCGGCGCCTAACCTATCGCCTAAGTGAGGCAGCGAGCATCGGCAATGGTATAAGCGGCGCCTAACCTATCGCCTATGTTGATATATGTGGCGCCTAAGCCATTGCCTATGTTTATATATGCAGCGCCCAACCTATCGCCTAAGTGAGGCAGTAAGCATAGGAAATGGTATAAGCGGCGCCTAACCTATCGCCAATTTTGATATAGGCGGCGCCTAAGCCATCGCCTATGTTGACGTAGGCGGCGCCTAACCTATCGCCTAATTGAGGCAGTGACCATAGGAAATGGTATAAGCATCGCCTAACGTATCATCTATGTTGTTATAGGCGGCACCTAAGCCATCGCCTATATTAACATAGGTGGCACCCAACCTATCGCCTAAGTGAGTCAGTGAGAATAGGCAATGTTATAACTGACACCTAACCTATCGCCTATGTTGATATAGGCGGCGCCGAAGCCATCGCCTATGTTGACATAAGTGGCGCCTAACCTATCGCCTACATGAGGCAGTGAGCATAGGCAATGGTATAAGCGGCGCTTAACCTATCGCCTATGTTGATATAGGCGGCGCCTAAGCCAACGCCTATGTTGACATAGGCGGCACCTAACCTATCGCCTATGTTGATATAGGCAACACCATATCCATTGCCTCTGTTGACATAGGCGGCTTCTAACCTATCGCCTAAGTGAGGCAGTGAGTATAGAAAATGGTATAAGCGACGCCTAACCTATCACCTATGTTGATATAGGCGGCACCTAAGCCATCGCCTAAGTGAGGCAGCTAGCATAGGCAATGGTATAAGAGGCGCCTAACCTATCGCCTGTGTTGATATAGGCGTAGCCTAAGCGATCGCCAATGTTGACATAGGCGGCGCCTAACCTATCTCCTAATTGAGGCGGTGGGCATAGGCAATGGTATAAGCGACACTTAACCTATCGCCTATGTTGGTATAGGCGAGGCCTAATCTATCGACTATATTGACATAGGCGGCACCTAACCTATCGCCTAAGTGAGGCAGTGAGCATAGGTGATGGTATAAGCGGCGCCTAACCTATCGCCAATGTTGATATAGGTGGCTCTTATGGCATCGTTTATGTTTACATAGGTAGAGCCTAACCTATATCCTAAGTGAGGCAGCGAGCATAGGCAATGGTATATGCGGCGCCTAACCTATCCCCTATATTGATATATGTGGCGCCTAAGCCGTTGTCTATGTTAATATATTCGGCGCCTAACCTATCGCCTAAGTGAGGCAGTAAGCATAGGCAATGGTATAAGCGGTGCCTAACTTAACGCCAATGTTGATATAGGCGGCGCCAAAGTGAGTCAGTGAGAATAGGCAATGGTATAACTGGCACCTAACCTATCGCCTATGTTGATATAGGCGGCGCCGAAGCCATCACCCATGTTGACATAAGTGGCGCCTAACCTATCGCCTACATGAGGCAGTGAGCATGGGAAATGGTATAAGCGGCGCTTAACCTATCGCCTATGTTGATATAGGCGGCGTCTAAACCAACGCCTATGTTGACATAGGCGGCGCCTAACCTATCGCCTATGTTGATATACGCAACACCATATCCATTGCCTCTGTTGACATAGGCGACTTCTAACCTATCACCTAAGTGAGGCAGTGAGTATAGACAATGGTATAAGCGACGCCTAACCTATCACCTATGTTGATATAGGCGGCACCTAAGCCATCGCCTAAGTGAGGTAGTTAGCATAGGCAATTGTATAAGAGGCGCCTAACCTATCGCCTGTGTTGATATAGGTGGCGCCTAAGCCATCACCTATGTTGACATAGAAGGCACCTAACCTATCGCGTAAGTGAGGCAGTGAGCATAGGCAATGGTATAAGCGGTGCCTAACCTATCGCTTATGCTGATATAGACGGCGCCTAAGCCATCGCCTATGTTGACATAGGCGGTGCCTAACCTATCGCCTAATTAAGGAAGTGGGCATAGGAAATGGTATAAGCGGTGCCTAACCTATCGCCTATGTTGATATAGGTGGCGCCTAATCCATCACCTATTTTGACATAGGCGGAGCCTAACCTATCACCTATGTGAGGGAGTGAGAATAGGCAATGGTATAACCGGCGCCTAACCTATCGCCTATGTTGATATAGGCGGAGCCTAAGCTATCGCCTATGTTGACATAGGTGGCGCCTAACCTATCGCCTAGGTGAGGCAGTGAGAGTAGACAATGGTAATACGGCGCCTAACTTATCGCCTATGTTCATATAGGCAGTGCCCAAGCCAATACCTATGTTGACATAGGCGGTGCCTAACCTATCGCCTATGTTTATATAGGCAGCACTATATCCATTGCCTCTGTTGACATATGCGACGTCTAACCTATCGCCTATGAGAAGCAGTGAGCATATAAAATAGTATAAGTGGCGCCTAACCTATCACCTATATTGATATAGGTGGCACCTAAGCCATCGCCTAAGTGAGGCAGTTAGCATAGGCAATGGTATAAGAGGCACCTAACCTATCGCCTGTGTTGATATAGGTGGCGCCTAAGACATCACCTATGTTGACATAGAAGGCACCTAACCTATTCCCTAAGTGAGGCAGTGAGCATAGGCAATGGTATAAGTGGTGCCTAACCTATCGCTTTTGCTGATATAGACGGTGCCTAAGCCATCGCCTATGTTGACATAGGCGGTGCCTAACCTATCGCCTAATTAAGGTAGTGAGCATAGGAAATGGTATAAGCGGTGCCTAACCTATCGCCTATGTTGATATACGTGGCGCCTAATCCATCACCTATTTTGACATAGGCGGAGCCTAACCTATCACATATGTGAGGGAGTCAGAATAGGCAATGGTATAACCGGTGCCTAACCTATCGCCTATGTTGATATAGGCGGAGCCTAAGCCATCGCCAATGTTGACATAGGTGGCGCCTTACCTATCGCCTAAGTGAGGCAGTGAGCATAGGCAATGGTATTAGCGGGGCCTAACTTATCGCCTATGTTGTTATAGGCGGCGCCCAAGCCATCACCTATGTTGACATAGGTGGTGCCTAACCTATCGCCTTTGTTTATATAGGCAACACTATATCCATTGCCTCTGTTGACATAGGCGGCGTCTAACCTATCACCTATGTTGATATAGGCGGCACCTAAGCCATCGTCTAAGTTAGGCAGTTAGCATAGGAAATGGTATAAGCGGAGCCTAACCTATCGCCTATGTTGATATAGGCGGAGCCTAAGCGATCACCTATGTTGACATAGTCGGCGCCTAACCTATCTCCTAAGTGAGGCGGTGAGCATAGGCAATGGTAAAAACGGCGCCTAACCTGTCGCCTATGTTGGTATAGGCAGCGCCTAATGCATCGACAATGTTGACATAGGCGGAACCTAACCTATCGCCTAAGTGAGTCAGTGAGCATAGGTAAAGGTATTAGCGGCGCCAAACCTATCACCTAAGTGAGGGAGTGAGCATAGGTAATGGTATAAGCGACGCCTATCCTATCGCCAATGTTGATATAGGTGGGGCCTATGGCATCGTTTATGTTTACATAGGCGGCGCCTAACCTATCGCCTAAGTGAGGCAGCGAGCATAGGCAATGGTATAAGCGGCGCCTAACCTATCGCCTATGTTGATATACGTGGCGCCTAAGCCATTGCCTATGTTTATATATGCAGCGCCCAACCTATCGCCTAAGTGAGGCAGTAAGCATAGGCAATGGTATAAGTGACGCCTAACCTATCGCCAATTTTGATATAGGCGGCGCCTAAGCCATCGCCTATGTTGACGTAGGCGGCGCCTAACCTATCGCCTAATTGAGGCAGTGACCATAGGAAATGGTATAAGCATCGCCTAACGTATCACCTATGTTGTTATAGGCGGCGCCTAAGCCATCGCCTATATTAACATAGGTGGCACCCAACCTATCGCCTAAGTGAGTCAGTGAGAATAGGCAATGGTATAACTGGCACCTAACCTATCGCCTATGTTGATATAGGCGGCACCGAAGACATCGCCCATGTTGACATAAGTGGTGCCTAACCTATCGCCTACATGAGGCAGTGAGCATAGGCAATGGTATAAGCGGCGCTTAACCTATCGCCTATGTTGATATAGGCGGCGCCTAAGCCAACGCCTATGTTGACATAGGCGGCGCCTAACCTATCGCCTATGTTGATATAGGGAACACCATATCCATTGCCTCTGTTGACATAGGCGGCTTCTAACCTATCGCCTAAGTGAGGCAGTGAGTATAGACAATGGTATAAGCGACGCCTAACCTATCACCTATGTTGATATAGGCGTCACCTAAGCCATCGCCTAAGTGAGGTAGCTAGCATAGTCAATGGTATAAGAGGCTCCTAACCTATCGCATGTGTTGATATAGGCATAGCCTAAGCGATCGCCTATGTTGACATAGGCGGCGCCTAACCTATCTCCTAATTAAGGCGGTGAGCATAGGCAATGGTATAAGCGGCACTTAACCTATCGCCTATATTGGTATAGGCGAGGCCTAATCCATCGACTATATTGACATAGGCGGCACCTAACCTATCGCCTAAGTGAGGCAGTGAGCATAGGTAATGGTATAAGCGGCCCCTAACCTATCGCCAATGTTGATATAGGTGGCGCTTATGGCATCGTTTATGTTTACATAGGTAGAGCCTAACCTATAGCCTAAGTGAGGCAGCGAGCATAGGCAATGGTATATGCGGCGCCCAACCTATCGCCTATATTGATATATGTGGCGCCTAAGCCATTGCCTAAGTTAATATATTCGGCGCCTAACCTATCGCCTAAGTGAGGCAGTAAGCATAGGCAATGGTATAAGCGGTGCCTAACTTAACGCCAATGTCGATATAGGCGGCGCCAAAGTGAGTCTGTGAGAATAGGCAATGGTATAACTGGCACCTAACCTATCGCCTATGTTGATATAGGCGGCGCCGAAGGCATCACCTATGTTGACATAAGTGGCGCCTAACCTATCGCCTACATGAGGTAGTGAGCATAGGCAATGGTATAAGCGGTGCTTAACCTATCGCCTATGTTGATATAGGCGGCGCCTAAGCCAATGCCTATGTTGACATAGGCGGCGCCTAACCTATCGCTTATGTTGATATAGGCAACACCATATCCATTGCCTCTGTTGACATAGGCGGCTTCTAACCTATCACCTTAGTGAGGCAGTGAGTATAGACAATGGTATAATCGACGCCTAACCTATCACCTATGTTGATATAGGCGGCACCTAAGCCATCGCCTAAGTGAGGTAGCTAGCATAGGCAATGGTATAAGAGGCGCCTAACCTATCGCCTGTGTTGATATAGGCGTAGCCTAAGCGATCGCCTATGTTGACATAGGCGGCACCTAACCTATCTCCTAATTGAGGCGGTAAGCATAGGCAATGGTATAAGTGGCACTTAACCTATCCCCTATGTTGGTAAAGGCGAGGCCTAATCCATTGACTATATTGACATAGGCGGCACCTAACCTATCGCCTAAGTGAGGCAGTGAGCATAGGTAATGGTATAAGTGGCGCCTAACCTATCGCCAATGTTGATATAGGTGGCTCTTATGGCATCGTTTACGATTACATAGGTAGTGCCTAACCAATAGCCTAAGTGAGGCAGCGAGCATAGGCAATGGTATATGCGGCGCCTAACCTATCGCCTATATTGATATATGTGGCGCCTAAGCCATTGCCTATGTTAATATATTCGGCGCCTAACCTATCGCCTAAGTGAGGCAGTAAGCATAGGAAATGGTATAAGCGGTGCCTAACTTATCACCAATGTTGATATAGGCGGCACCAAAGTGAGTCAGTGAGAATAGGCAATGGTATAACTCGCACCTAACCTATCTCCTATGTTGATATACGCGGCGCCGAAGCCATCGCCTATGTTGACATTAGTGGCACCTAACCTATCGCCTACATGAGGCAGTGAGCATAGGCAATGGTATAAGCGGCGCTTAACCTATCGCCTATGTTGATATAGGCGGCGCCTAAGCCAACGCCTATGTTGACATAGGCGGCGCCTAACCTATCGCCTATGTTGACATAGGCAACACCATATCCATTGCCTCTGTTTACGTAGGCGGCTTCTAACCTATCCCCTAAGTGAGGCAGTGAGTATAAACAATGGTATAAGCGACGCCTAACCTATCACCTATGTTGATATAGGCGGCACCTAAGCCATCGCCAAAGTGAGGCAGTTAGCATAGGCAATGGTATAAGAGGCGCCTAACCTATCGCCTGTGTTGATATAGGCGGAGCCTAAGCGATCGCCTATGTTGACATAGGCGGAGCCTAACCTATCACCAATGTGAGGGAGTGAGAATAGGCAATGGTATAACCGGTGCCTAACCTATCGCCTATGTTGATATAGGCGGAGCCTAAGCCATCGCCGATGTTGACATAGGTGGTGCCTTACCTATCGCCTAAGTGAGGCAGTGAGCATAGGCAATGGTATTAGCGGGGCCTAACTTATCGCCTATGTTGTTATAGGCGGCGCCCAAGCCATCACCTATGTTGACATAGGTGGCGCCTAACCTATCGCCTTTGTTTATATAGGCAACACTATATCCATTGCCTCTGTTGACATAGGCGGCATCTAACCTATCACCTATGTTGATATAGGCGGCACCTAAGCCATCGTCTAAGTTAGGTAGTTAGCATAGGAAATGGTATAAGCGGAGCCTAACCTATCGCCTATGTTGATATAGGCGGAGCCTAAGCGATCACCTATGTTGACATAGTCGGCGCCTAACCTATCTCCTAAGTGAGGCGGCGAGCATAGGCAATGGTATAAACGGCGCCTAACCTGTCGCCTATGTTGGTATAGGCAGCGCCTAATGCATCGACAATGTTGACATAGGCGTTTCCTAACCTATCGCCTAAGTGAGTCAGTGAGCATAGGTAAAGGTATTAGCGGTGCCTAACCTATCACCTAAGTGAGGGAGTGAGCATAGGTAATGGTATAAGCGACGCCTATCCTATCGCCAATGTTGATATAGGTGGGACCTATGGCATCGTTTATGTTTACATAGGCGGCGCCTAACCTATCGCCTAAGTGAGGAAGCGAGCATAGGCAATGGTATAAGCGGCGCCTAACCTATCGCCTATGTTGATATACGTGGCGCCTAAGCCATTGCCTATGTTTATATATGCAGCGCCCAACCTATCGCCTAAGTGAGGCAGTAAGCATAGGCAATGGTATAAGTGACGCCTAACCTATCGCCAATATTGATATAGGCGGCGCCTAAGCCATCGCCTATGTTGACGTAGGCGGCGCCTAACCTATCGCCTAATTGAGGCAGTGACCATAGGAAATGGTATAAGCATCGCCTAACGTATCACCTATGTTGTTATAGGCGGCGCCTAAGCCATCGCCTATATTAACATAGGTGGCACCCAACCTATCGCCTAAGTGAGTCAGTGAGAATAGGCAATGGTATAACTGGCACCTAACCTATCGCCTATGTTGATATAGGCGGCACCGAAGACATCGCCTTAGTTGACATAAGTGGCGCCTAACCTATCGCCTATATGAGGCAGTGAGCATAGGCAATGGTATAAGCGGCGCTTAACCTATCGCCTATGTTGATATAGGCGGCGCCTAAGCCAACGCCTATGTTGACATAGGCGGTGCCTAACCTATCGCCTATGTTGATATAGGTAACACCATATCCATTGCCTCTGTTGACATAGGCGGCTTCTAACCTATCGCCTAAGTGAGGCAGTGAGTATAGACAATGGTATAAGCGACGCCTAACCTATCACCTATGTTGATATAGGCGTCACCTAAGCCATCGCCTAAGTGAGGTAGCTAGCATAGGCAATGGTATAAGAGGCTCCTAACCTATCGCATGTGTTGATATAGGCATAGCCTAAGCGATCGCCTATGTTGACATAGGCGGCGCCTAACCTATCTCCTAATTGAGGCGGTGAGCATAGGCAATGGTATAAGCGGCACTTAACCTATCGCCTATATTGGTATAGGCGAGGCCTAATCCATCGACTATATTGACATAGGCGGCACCTAACCTATCGCCTAAGTGAGGTAGTGAGCATAGGTAATGGTATAAGCGGCGCCTAACCTATCGCCAATGTTGATATAGGTGGCGCTTATGGCATCGTTTATGTTTACATAGGTAGAGCCTAACCTATAGCCTAAGTGAGGCAGCGAGCATAGGCAATGGTATATGCGGCGCCCAACCTATCGCCTATATTGATATATGTGGCGCCTAAGCCATTGCCTAAGTTAATATATTCGGCGCCTAACCTATCGCCTAAGTGAGGCAGTAAGCATAGGCAATGGTATAAGCGGTGCCTAACTTAACGCCAATGTCGATATAGGCGGCGCCAAAGTGAGTCTGTGAGAATAGGCAATGGTATAACTGGCACCTAACCTATCGCCTATGTTGATATAGGCGGCGCCGAAGGCATCACCTATGTTGACATAAGTGGCGCCTAACCTATCGCCTACATGAGGTAGTGAGCATAGGCAATGGTATAAGCGGTACTTAACCTATCGCCTATGTTGATATAGGCGGCGCCTAAGCCAATGCCTATGTTGACATAGGCGGCGCCTAACCTATCGCTTATGTTGATATAGGCAACACCATATCCATTGCCTCTGTTGACATAGGCGGCTTCTAACCTATCACCTTAATGAGGCAGTGAGTATAGACAATGGTATAATCGACGCCTAACCTATCACCTATGTTGATATAGGCGGCACCTAAGCCATCGCCTAAGTGAGGCAGCTAGCATAGGCAATGGTATATGAGGCGCCTAACCTATCGCCTGTGTTGATATAGGCGTAGCCTAAGCGATCGCCTATGTTGACATAGGCGGCGCCTAACCTATCTCCTAATTGAGGCGGTAAGCATAGGCAATGGTATAAGTGGCACTTAACCTATCCCCTATGTTGGTAAATGCGAGGCCTAATCCATTGACTATATTGACATAGACGGCACCTAACCTATCGCCTAAGTGAGGCAGTGAGCATAGGTAATGGTATAAGTGGCGCCTAACCTATCGCCAATGTTGATATAGGTGGCTCTTATGGCATCGTTTACGATTACATAGGTAGTGCCTAACCAATAGCCTAAGTGAGGCAGCGAGCATAGGCAATGGTATATGCGGCGCCTAACCTATCGCCTATATTGATATATGTGGCGCCTAAGCCATTGCCTATGTTAATATATTCGGCGCCTAACCTATCGCCTAAGTGAGGCAGTAAGCATAGGAAATGGTATAAGCGGTGCCTAACTTATCGCCAATGTTGATATAGGCGGCACCAAAGTGAGTCAGTGAGAATAGGCAATGGTATAACTCGCACCTAACCTATCTCCTATGTTGATATACGCGGCGCCGAAGCCATCGCCTATGTTGACATTAGTGGCACCTAACCTATCGCCTACATGAGGCAGTGAGCATAGGCAATGGTATAAGCGGCGCTTAACCTATCGCCTATGTTGATATAGGCGGCGCCTAATCCAACGCCTATGTTGACATAGGCGGCGCCTAACCTATCGCCTATGTTGACATAGGCAACACCATATCCATTGCCTCTGTTTACCTAGGCGGCTTCTAACCTATTCCCTAAGTGAGGCAGTGAGTATAAACAATGGTATAAGCGACGCCTAACCTATCACCTATGTTGATATAGGCGGCACCTAAGCCATCGCCAAAGTGAGGCAGTTAGCATAGGCAATGGTATAAGAGGCGCCTAACCTATCGCCTGTGTTGATATAGGCGGAGCCTAAGCGATCGCCTATGTTGACATAGGCGGAGCCTAACCTATCACCTATGTGAGGGAGTGAGAATAGGCAATGGTATAACCGGTGCCTAACCTATCGCCTATGTTGATATAGGCGGAGCCTAAGCCATCGCCAATGTTGACATAGGTGGTGCCTTACCTATCGCTTAAGTGAGGCAGTGAGCATAGGCAATGGTATTAGCGGGGCCTAACTTATCGCCTATGTTGTTATAGGCGGCGCCCAAGCCATCACCTATGTTGACATAGGTGGCGCCTAACCTATCGCCTTTGTTTATATAGGCAACACTATATCCATTGCCTCTGTTGACATAGGCGGCGTCTAACCTATCACCTATGTTGATATAGGCGGCACCTAAGCCATCGTCTAAGTTAGGCAGTTAGCATAGGAAATGGTATAAGCGGAGCCTAACCTATCGCCTATGTTCATATAGGCGGAGCCTAAGCGATCACCTATGTTGACATAGTCGGCGCCTAACCTATCTCCTAAGTGAGGCGGTGAGCATAGGCAATGGTATAAACGGCGCCTAACCTGTCGCCTATGTTGGTATAGGCAGCGCCTAATGCATCGACAATGTTGACATAGGCGTTTCCTAACCTATCGCCTAAGTGAGTAAGTGAGCATAGGTAAAGGTATTAGCGGCGCCTAACCTATCACCTAAGTGAGGGAGTGAGCATAGGTAATGGTATAAGCGACGCCTATCCTATCGCCAATGTTGATATAGGTGGGGCCTATGGCATCGTTTATGTTTACATAGGCGGCGCCTAACCTATCGCCTAAGTGAGGAAGCGAGCATAGGCAATGGTATAAGCGGCGCCTAACCTATCGCCTATGTTGATATACGTGGCGCCTAAGCCATTGCCTATGTTTATATATGCAGCGCCCAACCTATCGCCTAAGTGAGGCAGTAAGCATAGGCAATGGTATAAGTGACGCCTAACCTATCGCCAATTTTGATATAGGCGGCGCCTAAGCCATCGCCTATGATGACGTAGGCGGCGCCTAACCTATCGCTTAATTGAGGCAGTGACCATAGGCAATGGTATAAGCATCACCTAACGTATCACCTATGTTGTTATAGGCGGCGCGTAAGCCATCGCCTATATTAACATAGGTGGCACCCAACCTATCGCCTAAGTGAGTCAGTGAGAATAGGCAATGGTATAACTGGCACCTAACCTATCGCCTATGTTGATATAGGCGGCACCGAAGACATCGCCTATGTTGACATAAGTGGCGCCTAACCTATCGCCTACATGAGGCAGTGAGCATAGGCAATGGTATAAGCAGCGCTTAACCTATCGCCTATGTTGATATAGGCGGCGCCTAAGCCAACGCCTATGTTGACATAGGCGGCGCCTAACCTATCGCCTATGTTGATATAGGGAACACCATATCCATTGCCTCTGTTGACATAGGCGGCTTCTAACCTATCGCCTAAGTGAGGCAGTGAGTATAGACAATAGTATAAGCGACGCCTAACCTATCACCTATGTTGATATAGGCGTCACCTAAGCCATCGCCTAAGTGAGGTAGCTAGCATAGGCAATGGTATAAGAGGCTCCTAACCTATCGCATGTGCTGATATAGGCATAGCCTAAGCGATCGCCTATGTTGACATAGGCGGCGCCTAACCTATCTCCTAATTGAGGCGGTGAGCATAGGCAATGGTATAAGCGGCACTTAACCTATCACCTATATTGGTATAGGCGAGGCCTAATCCATCGACTATATTGACATAGGCGGCACCTAACCTATCGCCTAAGTGAGGCAGTGAGCATAGGTAATGGTATAAGCGGCGCCTAACCTATCGCCAATGTTGATATAGGCAGCGCCTAATACATCAACTATGTTGACGTAGGCGGTGCCTAACCTATCGTCTAATTGAGGCAGTGACCATAGGCAATGGTATAAGCATCGCCTAACATATCGCCTATGTTGATATAGGCGGCGCCAAAGCCATCGCCGATATTGACAAAGGCGGCACCTAACCTATCGCCTAAGTGAGGCAGTGAGCATAGGTAATGGTATAAGCAACCCCTAAACTATCTCCTATGTTGATATAGGTGGCGCCTATGGCATCTCCTATGTTTACATTAGCGGCGCCTAACGTATCGCCAAAGTGAGGCAACAAGCATTGGCAATGGTATAAGCGGCGCCTAACCTATCACCTATGTTGATATAGGCGGCCCCTAAGCGATCGCCTATGTTGACATAGTAGGCACCTAACCTATCGCCATAGTGAGGCGGTGAGAATAGGCAATGGTATAAGCGGCGCCTAACCTGTCACCTATGTTGATATATGCGGAGCCTAATCCATCGACTATGTTGACATAGGCGGCACTAAACCTATCGCCTAAGTTAGGCAGTGAGCATAGGTAATGGTATAAGCGGCCCCTAACCTATTGCCTATGTTGACATAGGTGGTGTCTTTGACATCGCTTATGTTTACATAGGCGGCGCCTAACCTATCGCCTAAGTGAGGCAGCGAGCATAGGCAATGGTATAAGCGGCGCCTAACCTATTGCCTATGTTGACATACATGGCGCCTAAGACATTGCCTATGTTTATATATGCAGCGCCTAACCTATCGTCTAAGTAAGGCAGTAAGCATAGGCAATCGTATAAGCGGGGCCTAACGTTTCGCCTATGTTGATATAGGCGGCGCCTAATCCATGGCATATGTTGACATAGGCGGCACCTAACCTATCATCTAAGTGAGGCAGTAAGCATAGGTAATGGTATAAGCGGCCCCTAACCTATCGCCTATGTTGATATAGGTGGCGCCTATGGCATCGCCTATGTTTACATAGGCGGCACCTAACATCTCGCCTAAGTGAGGCAACAAGCATAGGCAATGGTATAAGCAGTGCCTAACCTATCGCCTATGGTTATATATGTGGCTCCTAAGCCATTGCCTATGTTTATATATGCGGCGCCTAACCTATCGCCTAAGTGAGGCAGTAAGCATAGGCAATACAATAAGCGGCTCCTAACTTAACGCCTATGTTGAAATAGGCGGTGCCTAAGCTACCGCCTATGTTGACGTAGGTGGTGTCTAACCTATCGCCTAATTGAGGTAGTGAGCATAGGCAATGGTATAAGCGGCACCTAACCTATCTCCTATGTAAATATAGGCGGCGCCTAAGCCATTGCCTATGTTGACTTAGACGGAGCCTAACCTATCGCCTAACTGAGGCAGTGAGTATACGCAATGGTATAAGCGGAACCTAACCTATCCCCTTTGTTGATATAGGAGGCACTTAAACCAATGCCTATGTAAATATAGGTGGCGCCTAACTTATCGCCAAATTGAGGCACTGAGCATAGGCAATGGTATAAGCGGCGCCTAACCTATCCCCTATGTTGATATAGGCAGCGCCTAAGCCATCGCCTATGTTAACATAGGCGGGGACTAACCTATTACCTAAGTGAGGTAGTGAGCATCGAAAATGGTATAAGAGGCTCCTAACCTATCGCCTATGTTGACATAGGCGGCACCTAATCCATCGACTATGTTGACATAGGCGGCACCTAACCTATCACCTAAGTGAGGCAGTGAGCATAGGTAATGGCATAAGCGGAGCCTAACCTATCGCCTATGTTGATATAGGTGGAGCCTATGGCATCGCTTATGTTTACAAAGACGGCGTCTAACCTATCGCCTAAGTGAGGCAGCGAGCATAGGCAATGGTATAAGCGGCGCCAAAACTATCGCCTATGTTGACATACGTGGCGCCTAAGCCATTGCCTATGTTTATACATGCGGCGCCTAACCTATCGTCTAAGTGAGGCAGTAAGCATAGACAATGGTATAAGCGGCGCCTAACCTTTCGCCTATGTTGATATAGGCGGCGCCTAATCCATGGCATATGTTGACATAGGCGGCACCTAACCTATCATCTAAGTGAGGTAGTGAGCATAGGTAATGGTATAAGCGGCACCTAACCTATCGCCTATGTTGATATAGGTGGCGCCTATGGCATCGCCTATGTTTACATAGGCGGCACCTAACATCTCGCCTAAGTGAGGCAGCAAGCATAGGCAATGGTATCAGCAGTCCCTAACCTATCGCCTATGGTTATATATGTGGCGCCTAAGCCATTGCCTATGTTTATATATGCGGCGCCTAACCTATCGCCTAAGTGAGGCAGCAAGCATAGGCAATACAATAAGCGGCGCCTAACTTAACGCCTATGTTGATATAGGCGGTGCCTAAGCTACCGCCTATGTTGACGTAGGTGGTGGCTAACCTATCGCCTAATTGAGGTAGTGAGCATAGGAAATGGTATAAGCGGCACCTAACCTATCTCCTATGTAAATATAGGCGGCGCCTAAGCCATTGCCTATGTTGACTTAGACGGAGCCTAACCTATCGCCTAAGTGAGGCTGTGAGTATACGCAATGGTATAAGCGGCACCTAACCTATCCCCTATGTTGATATAGGAGGCGCTTAAACCAACGCCTATGTAAACATAGGTGGCGCCTAACTTATCGCCAAATTCAGGCACTGAGCATAGGCAATGGTATAAGCGGCGCCTAACCTATCGCCTATGTTGATATAGGCAGCGCCTATGCCATCGCCTATGTTGACATAGGCGGCGCCTAACCTATTACCTAAGTGAGGTAGTGAGCATAGAAAATGGTATAAGAGGCTCCTAACCTATCGCCTATGTTTATATAGGCGGCACCTAAGCCATCACCTAAGTAAGGAAGAGAGCATAGCCAATGGTATAAGCGGCGCCTAACCTATCACCTAAGTACGGCGGTGAGCATAGTCAATGGTATTAGCTGCGCATAACCTATCGCCTATGTTGATATAGGTGGCGCCTAAGATATTGCCTATGTTGACATAGACGGAGCCTAACCTATCGCCTATGTTGATATACGTGGTGCCTAAGCCATTGCCTATGTTTATATAAGCGGCGCCTAACATATCGCCTAAGTGCGGAAGTAAGCATAGGCAATGGTATAAGCGGCGCCTAACCTATCGCCTATGTGAGGCAGTGAGAATAGGCAATGGTATAACCAGCCACTAACCTATCGCCTATGTTGATATAGGCGGCGCCTAGTCCATCGCCTATGTTGACATAGGCGGCGCCTAACCTATAACCTACGTGAGGCAGTGAGCATAGGCAATGCTATAAGCGGCGCCTAACCTATCGCCTATGTTTACATAGGCAGCGCCTAACCTATTGCCTTACTGAAGCCGCAAGCATAGGAAATGGTATAACTGACGCCTAACCTATCGCCTGTATTGATATAGGAGGCGCCTAAGCGATCGCCTATGTTGACATAGACGGTGCCTAACCTATCGCCTAAGTGAGGTGGTGGGAATAGGCAATATTATAAGCGTCGCCTAACCTATCGCCTATGTTAATATACGTGGTGCCTAAGCTATTGCCTATGTTTATATATGCGGCGCCTAACCTATCGCCTAAGTGAGGAAGTAAGCATAGGCAATGGTATAAGCGGTGCCTAACCTATCGCCAATGTTGATATAGGCGGCGCAAAGTCCATCGCCTATGTTGACATAGGCGGCGCCTAACCTATAACCTAAGTGAGGTAGTGAGCAATGGCAATGTTATAAGCGGCGCCTATGTTTACATAGGCAGCACCTAACCTATTGCCTTAGTGAGGCAGCAAGCATAGGCAATGGAATAAGCGACGCCTAACCTATCGGCTATGTTGATATAGGTGGCGCCTAAGCGATCGCCTATGTTGACAAAGATGGTGCCTTACCTATCGCCTAAGTGAGCCGGTGAGAATAGGAAATGGTATAAGCGGCGCCTAACCTGTCGTCTATGTTGATATAGGCGGTACCTAACCTATCGCCTAAGTGAGGCAGTGAGCATAAGTAAAGGTTTAAGCAGTGCCTAACCTATCTCCAATGTTGTCATAGGTGGCACTTATGGCATCGCTTATGTTTACATAGGCAGAGCCTAACCTATCGCCTAAGTGAGGCAGCGAGCATAGGCAATGGTATAAGCGGCACCTAACCTATCGCCTATGTTGACATACGTGGCGCCTAAGCCATTGCCTATGTTTATTTATGCGGCGCCTAACCTATCGCCTAAGTGAAGCAGTAAGCATAGGCAATGGTATAAGCGGCCCCTAACCTGTCGCCAATGATGATAAAGACAACGCCTAATCCATCACATATGTTGACATAGGCGGCACTTAACCTATCGCCTAAGGTAGTGAGCATTGGAAATGGTATAAGCAACGACTAACCTATCGCCTATGTTGATATAGGTAACGCCTATGGCATCGCCTAAGTTTACATAGGCGGTGCCTAACTTATCGCCTAAGTGAGGCAGCTAGCATAGGCAAAGGTATATTCTGCGCCTAACCGATCGCCTATGTTGATATACGTGGCGCCTAAGCCATCGCCTATGTTTAAATCGGCGGCGGCTAATCTATCGCCTAAGTGAGGCAGTAGGCATAGGCAATGGTATAAAAGGAGCCTAACCTAACGCCTATGTAGATATAGGCAGCGCCAAGCCATCGCCTATGTTGACGTAGGCGGTTCCTAACCTATCGTCTAATTGAGGCAGTGTGCATAGGCAATGGTATAAGGGGAGCCTAACCTATCGCCTATGCTGATATAGGCGGCGCCTAAGCCATTGCCTATATTGACATTGACGGAGTCTAACCTATCGCCTATGTCAGGCAGTGAGCATAGGAAATGGTATAAGCGGCACCTAACCTATCACCTATGTTGATATAGGCGACGCTTAAGATATCGTCTATGTTGACATAGGCGGCGCCTAACCTATCTCCAAAGTGAGTCACTGAGCATAGGCAATGGTCTAAGCGGCGCCTAACCTATCGCCTATGTTGATATAGGCAGCGCCTAAGCCATCGCCTATGTTGACATAGGCGGCGCCTATCCTATCGCCTAAGTGAGGTAGTGAGCAAAGACAAAGGTATAAGCAGCGCCTCACCTATCACCTATGTTGATATAGCAGGCACCTATGCCATTGCCTAAGTTAGGCAGTGAGCATAGCCAATGGTATAAGCAGCGCCTAACCTATCGCCTATGTTTATATAGGTGGAGCCTAAGCAATCGCAAATGTTGACTTAGGCGATGCCTAACCTATCTCCTAAGTAAGGCTGTGAGCATAGGCAATGGTATAAGCGGCGCATAACCTATCGCCTATGTTGATATAGGTGGCCCCTAAGCCATTACCTATGTTGACATAGACCGAGCCTAACCTATCGCCAAAGTGAGGAAGTGAGCATATGTAATGGTATAAGGGGAACCTAACCTATCGCCTACGTTGATATAGGTGGCACCTAAGCCATCACCTATGTTGACATAGAAGGCGCCTAACCTATCTCCTAAGTGAGGCATTGAGCAGGCAATGGTTTATGAGGCGCCTAACCTATCGCCTATGTTCATATAGGTGGTGCCTATGGCATCTCCTATGTTTACATAGGCAGCGCCTAACCTATCGCCTTAGAGAGGCAGTGAGCATAGGCAATGGTATTAGCGGGGAGTAACTTATCGCCTATGTTGTTATAGGCGGCGCCCAAGCCATCACCTATGTTGACATAGGTGGCGCCTAACCTATCGCCTTTGTTTATATAGGCAACACTATATCCATTGCCTCTGTTGACATAGGCGGCGTCTAACCTATCACCTATGTTGATATAGGCGGCACCTAAGCGATCGTCTAAGTTAGGCAGTTAGCATAGGCAATGGTATAAGCGGAGCCTAACCTATCGCCTATGTTGATATAGGCGGAGCCTAAGCGATCACCTATGTTGACATAGTCGGCGCCTAAGCTATCTCCTAAGTGAGGCGGTGAGCATAGGCAATGGTATAAGTGGCGCCTAACCTGTCGCCTATGTTGGTATAGGCAGCGCCTAATACATCGACAATGTTGACATAGGCGGAACCTAACCTATCGCCTAAGTGAGTCAGTGAGCATAGGTAAAGGTATTAGCGGCGCCTAACCTATCACCTAAGTGAGGGAGTCAGCATAGGTAATGGTATAAGCGACGCCTATCCTATCGCCAATGTTGATATAGGTGGGGCCTATGGCATCGTTTATGTTTACATAGGCGGCGCGTAACCTATCGCCTAAGTGAGGCAGCGAGCATAGGCAATGGTATAAGCGGCGCCTAACCTATCGCCTATGTTGATATACGTGGCGCCTAAGCCATTGCCTATGTTTATATATGCAGCGCCCAACCTATCGCCTAAGTGAGGCAGTAAGCATAGGCAATGGTATAAGTGACGCCTAACCTATCGCCAATTTTGATATAGGCGGCGCCTAAGCCATCGCCTATGTTGACGTAGGCGGAGCCTAACCTATCGCCTAATTGAGGCAGTGACCATAGGCAATGGTATAAGCATCGCCTAACGTATCACCTATGTTGTTATAGGCGGCGCCTAAGCCATCGCCTATATTAACATAGGTGGCACCCAACCTATCGCCTAAGTGAGTCAGTGAGAATAGGCAATGGTATAACTGGCACCTAACCTATCGCCTATGGTGATATAGGCGGCGCCGAAGACATCGCCTATGTTGACATAAGTGGCGCCTAACCTATCGCCTACATGAGGCAGTGAGCATAGGCAATGGTATAAGCGGCGCTTAACCTATCGCCTATGTTGATATAGGCGGCGCCTAAGCCAACGCCTATGTTGACATAGGCGGCGCCTAACCTATCGCCTATGTTGATATAGGCAACACCATATCCATTGCCTCTGTTGACATAGGCGGCTTCTAACCTATCGCCTAAGTGAGGCAGTGAGTATAGACAATGGTATAAGCGACGCCTAACCTATCACCTATGTTGATATAGGCGTCACCTAAGCCATCGCCTAAGTGAGGTAGCTAGCATAGGCAATGGTATAAGAGGCTCCTAACCTATCGCATGTGTTGATATAGGCGTAGACTAAGCGATCGCCTATGTTGACATAGGCGGCGCCTAACCTATCTCCTAATTGAGGCGGTGAGCATAGGCAATGGTATAAGCGACACTTAACCTATCGCCTATATTGGTATAGGCGAGGCCTAATCCATCGACTATATTGACATAGGCGGCACCTAACCTATCGCCTAAGTGAGGCAGTGAGCATAGGTAATGGTATAAGCGGCACCTAACCTGTCGCCAATGTTGATATAGGTGGCGCTTATGGCATCGTTTATGTTTACATAGGTAGAGCCTAACCTATAGCCTAAGTGAAGCAGCGAGCATAGGCAATGGTATATGCGGCGCCCAACCTATCGCCTATATTGATATATGTGGCACCTAAGCCATTGCCTATGTTAATATATTCGGCGCCTAACCTATCTCCTAAGTGAGGCAGTAAGCATAGACAATGGTATAAGCGGTGCCTAACTTAACGCCAATGTCGATATAGGCGGCGCCAAAGTGAGTCTGTGAGAATAGGCAATGGTATAACTGGCACCTAACCTATCGCCTATGTTGATATAGGCGGCGCCGAAGCCATCACCTATGTTGACATAAGTGGCGCCTAACCTATCGCCTACATGAGGTAGTGAGCATAGGCAATGGTATAAGCGGTGCTTAACCTATCGCCTATGTTGATATAGGCGGTGCCTAAGCCAATACCTATGTTGACATAGGCTGCGCCTAACCTATCGCCTATTATGATATAGGCAACACCATATCCATTGCCTCTGTTGACATAGGCGGCTTCTAACCTATCGCCTTAGTGAGGCAGTGAGTATAGACAATGGTATAATCGACGCCTAACCTATCACTTATGTTGATATAGGCGGCACCCAAGCCATCGCCTAAGTGAGGCAGCTAGCATAGGCAATGGTATAAGAGGCGCCTAACCTATCGCCTGTGTTTATATAGTCGTAGCCTAAGCGATCGCCTATGTTGACATAGGCGGCGCCTAACCTATCTCCTAATTGAGGCGGTAAGCATAGGCAATGGTATAAGTGGCACTTAACCTATCCCCTATGTCAGTAAAGGCGAGGCCTAATCCATCGACTATATTGACATAGGCGGCACCTAACCTATCACCTAAGTGAGGCAGTGAGCATAGGTAATGGTATAAGCGGCGCTTGACCTATCGCCAATGTTGATATAGGTGGCGCTTATGGCATCGTTTACGATTACATAGGTAGTGCCTAACCAATAGCCTAAGTGAGGCAGCGAGCATAGGCAATGGTATATGCGGCGCCTAACCTATCGCCTATATTGATATATGTGGCGCCTAAGCCATTGCCTATGTTAATATATTCGGCGCCTAACCTATCGCCTAAGTGAGGCAGTAAGCATAGGCAATGGTATAAGCGGTGCCTAACTTATCGCCAATGTTGATATAGGCGGCACGAAAGTGAGTCAGTGAGAATAGGCAATGGTATAACTGGCACCTAACCTATTGCCTATGTTGATATACGCGGCGCCGAAGCCATCGCCTATGTTGACATAGGTGGCGCCTAACCTATCGCCTACATGAGGCAGTGAGCATAGGCAATGGTATAAGCAGCGCTTAACCTATAGCCTATGTTGATATAGGCGGCGCCTAAGCCAACGCCTATGTTGACATAGGCGGCGCCTAACCTATCGCCTATGTTGATATAGGCAACACCATATCCATTGCCTCTGTTTACATAGGCGGCTTCTAACCTATCCCCTAAGTGAGGCAGTGAGTATAAACAATGGTATAAGCGACGCCTAACCTATCACCTATGTTGATATAGGTGGCACCTAAGCCATCGCCTAAGTGAGGCAGTTAGCATAGGCAATGGTATATGAGGCGCCTAACCTATCGCCTGTGTTGATATAGGCGGAGCCTAAGCGATCGCCTATGTTGACATAGGCGGCGCCTAACCTAGCTCCTAATTGAGGCGGTGAGCATAGGCAATGGTATAAGTGGCACTTAACCTATCGCCTATGTTGGTATAGGCGAGGCCTAATCCATCGACTATATTGACAGAGACGGCACCTAACCTATCACCTAAGTGAGGCAGTGAGCATAGGTAATGGTATAAGCGCCGCCTAACCTATCGCCAATGTTGATATAGGTGGCGCTTATGGCATCGTTTATGATTACATAGGCAGCGCCTAACCTATAGCCTAAGTGAGGCAGCGAGCATAGGCAATGGTATATGCGGTGCCTAACCTATCCCCTATATTGATATATGTGTCGCCTAAGCCATTGCCTATGTTAATATATGCGGCGCCTAACCTATCGCCTAAGTGAGGCAGTAAGCATAGGCAATGGTATAAGCGGTTCCTAACTTATCGCCAATGTGTATATAGGCAGCGCCTAATCCATCAACTATGTTGACGTAGGCGGTGCCTAACCTATCGTCTAATTGAGGCAGTGACCATAGGAAATGGTATAAGCATCGCCTAACATATCGCCTATGTTGATATAGGCGGCGCCTAAGCCATCGCCGATATTGACAAAGGCGGCACCTAACCTATCGCCTAAGTGAGGCAGTGAGCATATGTAATGGTATAAGCAGCCCCTAAACTATCTCCTATGTTGATATAGGTGGCGCCTATGGCATCTCCTATGTTTACATTAGCGGCGCCTAACGTATCGCCAAAGTGAGGCAACAAGCATTGACAATGGTATAAGCGGCGCCTAACCTATCACCTATGTTGATATAGGCGGCCCCTAAGCGATCGCCTATGTTGACATAGTAGGCACCTAACCTATCGCCTTAGTGAGGCGGTGAGAATAGGCAATGGTATAAGCGGCGCCTAACCTGTCACCTATGTTGATATATGCGGAGCCTAATCCATTGACTATGTTGACATAGGCGGCACCAAACCTATCGCCTAAGTGAGGCAGTGAACATAGGTAATGGTATAAGCGGCACCTAACCTATTGCCTATGTTGACATAGGTGGTGTCTTTGGCATCGCTTATGTTTACATAGGCGGCGCCTAACCTATCGCCTAAGTGAGGCAGCGAGCATAGGCAATGGTATAAGCGGCGCCTAACCTATTGCCTATGTTGACATACGTGGCGCCTAAGACATTGCCTATGTTTATATATGCGGCGCCTAACCTATCACCTAAGTGAGGCAGTAAGCATAGGCAATGGTTTAAGCGGCCCCTAAACTGTCTCCTATGTTGATATAGGCGACGCATAATCCATCGCATATGTTAACATAGGCGGCACCTAACCTATCACCTAAGGCAGTGAGCATAGTTAATGGTATAAGCGGCGCCTAACCGATAGCCTATGTTGATATAGGTGGCGTCTATGGCATCGCCTATGTTTACATAGGCGGCGCCTAACCTATCGCCTAAGTGAGGAAGTGAGCATAGGAAATGGTATAAGCGGCGCCTAACCTATCGCCTATGTTGATATAGGAGGCACCTAAACCATCGCCTATGTTAACATAGGTGGCGCCTAACCTATCGCCAAAGTGAGGTACTGAACATAGGCAATGGTATAAGCGGCGCCTAACCTATCGCCTATGTTTATATAGGAAGTGTCTAAGCCATCGCCTATGTTTAAATAGGCGGCGCCTAACCTATCAGCTAAGTGAGGTAGTGAGCATAGACAATGGTATTAGCGGCGCCTAACCTATCATCTATGTTGATATAGGAGGCGCCTATGCCATCTCCTAAGTGAGGCAGTGAAGATAGCCAATGGTATAAGCGGCGCCTAACCTATCGCCTATGTTGATATAGGCGGCGCCTAAGCGATCGCCTATGTTGACTTAGGCGGCGCCTAACGTATCGCCTACGTAAGGCGGTGAGCATAGGCAATGGTATAAGAGGTGCATAACATATCGCCTATGTTGATATAGGTGGCGCCTAAGCTATTGCCTATGTTGACATAGACCGAGCCTAGCCTATCGCCTAAGTAAAAAAGTGAGAATAGGTAATGGTATAAACGGCGCCTAACCGATCGCCTATGATGATATAGATGACGCCTAATCCATCACATATGTTGACATAGGAGGTATCAAACCTATTGCCTAAGTTAGGAAGTGAGCATAGGAAATGGTATAAGCGGCGCCTAACCTATCGCCTATGTTGATATAGGTGGCGCCTAAGGCATCTCCTATGTTTACATAAGCGGTGCCTAACCTATCTCCTTAGTGAGGCAGCAAGGATAGGAAATGGTATAAGCGGCGCCTAACCTATCGCCTATGTTGATATCAGCGGCGCCTAATAGATCGCCTATGTTGACATACGCGGTGCCAAACCTATCGCCAAATTGAGGCAGTGAGAATAGGCAATGGTATAAGTGGCGCCTAACCTATCTCCTATGTTTATATTAGAGGCACCTAAGTCATCACCTATGTTGACATAGGCGGCACCTAACCTATCTCCTAAGTAAGGCAGTGAGCATAGGTAATGGTATAAGTGGCGCCTAACCTATCGCCTATGTTGATATAAGTGGTGCCTATGGTATCTTCTATGATTACATAGGCGGCGCCTAACCTATCGCCCTAGTGACGCAGCAAGCATAGTCAATGGTATAAGCGGCGCCTAACGTATCACCTATGTTGATATAGGCGGCACCTAAGTGATCGCCAATGATGACATAGGCAGCGCCTAACCTTTCTCCTAAGTGAGGCGGTGAGAATAGGCAATAGTATAAGCGGCGCCTAACCTGTTGCCTATGTTAATATAGGCAGCACCTAATCCATCGACTATGTTGACATAGGCGGCACCTAACCTATCACCTAAGTGAGGCAGTGAGCATAGGTAATGGCATAAGCGGAGCCTAACGTATCGCCTATGTTGATATAGGTGGAGCCTATGGCATCACTTATGTTTACAAAGACATCGTCTAACCTATCGCCTAAGTGAGGCAGTGAGCATAGGCAATGGTATAAGCGGCGCATAACCTATCGCCTATGTTAATATAGGTGGCGCATAAGCAATTGCCTATGTTGACATAGACCGAGCCTAACCTATCGCCTAAGTGAGGAAGTGAGCATAGGTACTGGTATAAGCGGCGCCTAACCTATCGCCTATGATGATATACGTGGTGCCTAAGACATTGCCTATGTTGATATATGCGGCGCCTAACCTATCGCCTATGATGATATACGTGGCGCCTAAGCCATCACCTATGTTTAAATAGGCGGCGGCTAATCTATCGCCTAAGTGAGGCAGTAAGCATAGGCAATGGTATAAGCGTCGCCTAACCTATCACATATGTTGATATAGGCGGCGCCTAAGCCATCGCCTATGTTGATGTAGGCGGTGCCTAACCTATCGCCTAATTGAGGAAATGAGCATAGGCAGTGGTATAAGCGACGCCTAACCTATCTCGTATGTTGATATAGGCGGCGCCTAAGATATCGCCTGTATTTACATAGTCGGCACCTAACCTAGCGCCTAAGTGAGGCAGTGAGCATAGGTAATGGTTTAAGCGGCGCCAAACCTATCGCCTATGTTTATATACGTGGTGCCTAAGACATTGCCTATGTTTATATATGCGGCGCCTAACCTATCGCCTAAGTGAGGCAGTAAGCATAGGCAATGGTATAAGCGGCACCAAACCTATCACATATGTTGATATAGGCGGCGCCTAAGCCATCGCCTATGTTGATGTAGGCGGTGCCTAACCTATCGCCTAATTGAGGAAATGAGCATAGGCAGTGGTATAAGCGACGCCTAACCTATCTTGTATGTTGATATAGGCGGCGCCTAAGCCATGGCCTGTATTTACATAGTCGGCACCTAACCTAGCGCCTAAGTGAGGCAGTGAGCATAGGTAATGGTATAAGCGGCGCCTAACCTATCGCCTATGTTGATATACGTGGTGCCTAAGACATTGCCTATGTTTATATATGCGGCGCCTAACCTATCGCCTAAGTGAGGCAGTAAGCATAGGCAATGGTATAAGCGGCGCCTAACCTATCACATATTTTGATATAGGCGGCGCCTAAGCCATCGCCTATGTTCATGTAGGCGGCGCCTAACCTATCGCCTAATTGAGGAAATGAGCATAGGCAGTGGTATAAGCAACGCCTAACCTATCTCGTATGTTGATATAGGTGGCGCCTAAGCCATCGCCTATATTGACATAGTCGGCACCTAACCTATCGCCTAAGTGAGGCAGTGAGCATAAGTAATGGGATAAGCGGCGCCTAACCTATCGCCTATGTTTATATAGGTGGCGCCTATGGCAGCGCCTAACCTATTGCCTTAGTGAGGCATCAAGCATAGGCAATGGTATAAGCGACGCCTAACATATCGCCTATGTTGTTATAGGCGGCGCCTAAGCGATCGCCTATGTTGTTATAGACGGCGTCTAACCTATCGCCTATGTTGATAAAGGCGGCGCCAAATCCATCGACTATGTTGACATAGGCGGCACCTAACCTATCGCCTAAGTGAGGCAGTGAGCATAGGTAATGGTTTAAGCGGCGCCTAGCCTATTGACTATGTTGACATAGGTGGCGCTTATGGCATTGCTTATGTTTACATAGGGAGATCCTAACCTATCGCCTAAGTGAGGTAGCGAGCATAGGCAATGGTATAAGTGGCGCCTAAGCCATTGCCTATGTTTATATATGTGGTGCCTAACCTATCGCCTAAGTGAGGCAGTAAGCATAGGCAATGGTATAAGTTGCCCCTAACCTGTCGCCTATGTTGATAAAGGCGGCGCCTAATCCATCGCATATGTTGACATAGGCGGCACTTAACCTATCGCCTAAGGCAGTGAGCATTTGTAATGTTATAAGCGACGCCTAACCTATCGCCTATGTTGATATTGGTGGCGCCTATGGCATCGCCTATGTTTACATAGGCGGCGCCTAACTTAACACCTAACTGAAGAAGCTAGCATAGGCAATGGTATATGCGGCGCCTAACCTATCACCTATGATGATATACGTGGCGCCTAAGCCATCGCCTATGTTTAAATAGGCGGCGGCTAATCTATCGCCTAAGTGAGGCAGTAACCATAGGAAATGGTATAAGCGTCGCCTAACCTAACGCCTATGTTGATATAGCCAGCGCCTAAGCCATCACCTATGTTGACGTAGGCGGTGCCTAACCTATCGCCTAATGGAGGCTGTGAGCATAGGCAATGGTATAAGCGGCGCCTAACCTATCGCCTATGTTGATATAGGCGATACCTAAGGCATCATCTATGTTGACATAGGCGGCGCCTAACCTATCGCCTAAGTGAGGCAGTGAGAATAGGCAATGGTATAAGTGGCGCCTAACCTATCACCTAAGTTAATATGGGAGGCGCCTAAACCATCGCCTATGTTAACATAGGCAGGGCCTAACCTATTGCCAAAGTGAGGCACTGAGCATAAGTAATAGTCTAAGGGGTGCCTAACCTATCTCCTATGTTGATATAGGCAGCGCCAAAGCCATCGCCTATGTTGACATAGGTGGCCAATATGGAACCGCTTATGCTTACCTAGGCGGCGTCTAACCTATTGCCTAAGTGTGGCAGCGAGCATAGGCAATGGTATAAGCGGCACCTAACCTATCGCCAATATTGATATAGGAGGTGCCTAAGCCATTGACTATGTTTATATATGCGGTGCCCAACCTATCGACTAAGTGAGGGAGTAAGCATAGGCAATGGTATAAGCGGCGCCTAACCTTTCGACAATGTAGATATAGGCGGCGCCTAACCCATCGCCTATGTTGACATAGGCGGTGCCTAACCTATCTCCTAATTGAGGTAGTGGTCATAGGCAATGGTATATGCATCGCCTAACCTATCGCCTATGTTCATATAGGCGGCGCCTAAGCCATCACCTAAGTTAGGCAGTGAGCATAGCCAATGGTATAAGCGGCGCCTAACCTATCGCCTATGTTGATATAGGCGGCGCCTAAGTAAACGCCTATGTTGACTTAGGTGGTGCCTAACCTATTGCCTTAGTAAGGAGGTAACCATAGGCAATGGTATAAGCGGCGCATAACGTATCGCCTATGTTCATATAGGTGGCAAATAAGCAATTGCCTATGTTGACATAGACCGAGCCTAACCTATCGCCTAAGTGAGGAAGTGAGCATAGGTAATGGTATAAGCGGTACCTAACCCATCACCTATGTTGATATAGGCGGCGCCTACTCCATCGCTTATGTTTACATAGGCGGTTCCTAACCTACCGCCTAAGTGAGGCAGCGAGCATAGGCAATGGTATAAGCGGCGCCTAACCTATCGCCTATGTTGACATACGTGGCGCCTAAGCCACTACCTATATTTATATATGTGGCACCTAACCTATCGCCTAAGTCAGGCAGTATGCATAGGAAATGGTATAAGCGGCGCCTAACCTATCGCCTATGTTGATATAGGCGACGCCTAAGCTATAGTCTATGTTGACATAGGCGACGCCTAACCTATCGCCTAAGTGAGGTAGTGAGCATAGGCAATGGTATAAGCGGCGCCTAACCTATTGCCTAAGTGTGGCAGCGAGCATAGGCAATGGTATAAGCGGCACCTAACCTATCGCCAATATTGATATAGGAGGCGCCTAAGCCATTGACTATGTTTATATATGCGGTGCCCAACCTATCGACTAAGTGAGGGAGTAAGCATAGGCAATGGTATAAGCGGCGCCTAACCTTTCAACAATGTAGATATAGGAGGCGCCTAACCCATCGCCTATGTTGGCGTAGGCGGTGCCTAACCTATCTCCTAATTGAGGTAGTGGTCATAGGCAATGGTATATGCATCGCCTAACCTATCGCCTATGTTGATATAGGCGGCGCCTAAGCCATCACCTAAGTTAGGCAGTGAGCATAGCCAATGGTATAAGCGGCACCTAACCTATCGCCTATGTTGATATAGGCGGCTCCTAAGTAAACGCCTATGTTGACTTAGGCGGTGCCTAACCTATTGCCTTAGTAAGGAGGTAACCATAGGCAATGGTATAAGCGGCACATAACCTATCGCCTATGTTCATATAGGTGGCGCATAAGCAATTGCCTATGTTGACATAGACCGAGCCTAACCTATCTCCTAAGTGAGGAAGTGAGCATAGGCAATGGTATAAGCGTCGCCTAACCTATCGCCTATGTTGATATAGGCGGCGCCTAAGCCATCGTCAATGTTGACTTAGGCGGTGCCTAACCTATCACCTATGTTGATATAGTCGGCGCCTAAGCCATCGCCTATGTTGACATAGGCGACACCTAACCTATCGCCTAAGTGAGGCAGTGAGTATAGGTAATGGTATAAGCGGTGCCTAACCTATCACCTATGTTGATATAGGCGGCGCCTATGACATCTCCTATGTTGACATAGGCGGGGCCTAACCTATCGCCTAAGTGAGGCAGTGAGCATAGGCAATGGTATAAGTTTCGCCTAACCTATCGCCTATGTTGATAAAGGCGGGTCCATAGCCTTCGCTAATGTTGAGATAGGCGGCCCCTAACCTGTCACCTAAGTGAGGTAGTGAGCACAGACAATGGTATAAGTGGCGCCTAACCTATCACCTATGTTGATATAGTTGGCGCCTAAGTGATCGCCTATGTTGACGTAGGCGGCGCTTAACCAATCGCCTAAGTGAGGCGGTGAGCATAGCCAATGGTATAAGTGGCGCCTAACCTATCGCCTATGTTGATATAGGCGGTGCCTAATCCATCGCATATGTTGACATAGGTGGCACCTAACCATTATAGCCGGCACCTAACCTTTCTCCTGAGTGAGGATGTGAGCATAGTTAAAGGTATAAGCAGTGCCTAACCTATCGCCTATGTTGATATAGATGTCGCCTATGGAATAGCCTATGTTTACATAGGCGGCGCCTAACCTATCACCTAAGTAAGGCAGAAATAATAGGAAATGGTATAAGCAGTGCCTAACCTATCGCCTATGTTGATATACGTGGTGCCTAAGCCATCGCCTATGTTTATATAGGTGGCGGCTAAACTATCGCCTATGTGAGGCAGTAAGCCTAGGCAATGGTATAAGCAGCGCCTTACCTAACGCTAATGTTGATATAGGCGGCCCCTAAGCCATCGCCTATGTTGACGTAGGCGGCGCCTAACCTATCGACTAAGTGAGGCAGCGAGCATAGGCAATGGTATAAGCAGCGCATAAACTATCGCCTATATTGATATAGGCAGCGCCTAAGCCATCGCCAATGTTGACATAGGCGGCGCCTAATCTATCTCCTATGTTGATATAGGCGGAGCCTAAGCCTTCACCTATGTTGACCTAGGTGGTGCTTAACCAATCGCCAAATTGAGGCAGTGAGCCTAGGAAATGGTGTAAGCGGCGCCTAGCCATCGCCTAAGTTGACATAGACGGAGCCTAACCTATCTCCTATGTGAGAAAGTGAGCATAGGCAATGGAATAATCGACACCTAACCATTTGCCTCTGTTTATATAGGCGACACATAAGCCATCGCCAATGCTGACAAAGGCGACGCCTAACCTATCGCCTAAGTGAGGCAGTGAGCATAGGAAATGGTATAAACGGTGCCAAAACTATCGCCTATGGTTATATAGGCGGCGTCTAAGACATCGCCTATGTTTACATAGGCGGCGCCTAACCTATCGCCTATGTTGATATAGGTGGCACCTAAGACATCGCCTATGTCTACATCGGCGGTGCCTAACCTATCGCGTAAGTGAGGCAGTAAGCATAGGCAATGTTATAAACAGCGCCTAAGCAATCACTTATGTTGATATAGGCAGTGCCTAACACATCGCCTATGTTGACGTAGGCGGCGCCAAACCTATCGCCTACCAAAGGCAGTGAGCTTAGGCAGTGGTATAAGCGGCGCCTAACCAATCGCCACTGTTTATATAGGCGACGCCTAAGCCATCGTCTATGTTTACTTAGGCGGAGCCTAACGTATCGCCTAAGTGAGGCAGTGAGCATAGGCATAAGTATAAGTGGCTCCTAATCTATCGCTTATGTTGATATAGGCGGTGCCTAATCCATCGCCTATGTTGACATTGGCAGCACCTAACTTATCACCTAAGTGAGGAAGTGAGCATTGGCAATGGTATAAAAGGAGCCTAACCTATCGTCAATGTTGATAAAGGCGGCACCTAAGCCATCGTCTATGTTGACTTAGGCGGCGCCTAACCTATCACCTATGTTGATATAGGCGGCGCCTAAGCCATTGCCTATGTTGACATAGGCGGCACCTAACCTATCACCTAAGTTAGGCAGTGAGTATAGGTAATGGTATTAGCGGTGCCTAACCTATCGCCTATGATGATATAGGCGGAGCCTATGACATCACCTATGTTGACATAGGCGGGGCCTAACCTATCGCCTAAGTGAGGCAGTGAGCATAGGCAATGGTATAAGCTTCACCTAACCTATAACCTATGTTGATAAAAGCGGGTCCATAGCCTTTGCTAATATTGAGATAGGCGGCGCCTAACCTATCACCTAAGTGAGGTAGTGAGCATAGACAATGGTATAAGTGGCGCCTAACCTATCACCTATGTTGATATAGGCTGCACCTAAGCCATCGCCTAAGTGAGATAGTGAGTACAGGCAATGGTATAAGCGGTGCCTAACCTATCGCCTATGTTGATATAGGAGGCGCCTAAGCCATCGCCTATGTTGACAGAGGCTTCACCTAACCTATCGCCTAACTGAGGCAGTGAGCTTAGGCAGTGGTATAAGCGGCGCCTAACCTATCGCCTATGTTGATATAGGCGGCGCCTATGCCATCGTCTATGTTGACTAAGGCGGCGCATAACCTATCGCCTAAGTGAGGCAGTTAGCATAGGCATAAGTATAAGTGGCTCCTAATCTATCGCTTATGTTGATATAGGCGGTGCCTAATCCATCACCTATGTTGACATAGGCGGGGCCTAACCTATCGCCTAAGTGAGGCAGTGAGCATAGGCAATGGTATAAGCTTCACCTAACCTATAGCCTATGTTGATAAAGGCGGGTCCATAGCCGTCGCTAATGTTGAGATAGGCGGCGCCTAACCTATCACCTAAGTAAAGTAGTGAGCATAGACAATGGTATATGTGGCGCCTAACCTATCACCTATGTTGATATAGGCGACACCTAAGCCATCGCCTAAGTGAGATAGTGAGTATAGGCAATGGTATAAGCGGTGCCTAACCTATCGCCTATGTTGATATAGTTGGCGCCTAACCGATCGCCTATGTTGACATAAGCGGCGCCAAACCAATCGCCTAAGTGAGGCAGTGAGCATAGGTAATGGTATAAGTGGCGCCTAACCTGTCGCCTATGTTGATATAGGCGGCGCCTAATCCATCGCATATGTTGACATAGGTGGCACCTAACCTGTATAGCCGGCACCTAACCTATCTACTGATTGTGGAAGTGAGCATAGTTAATGGTATAAGCGGCGCCAAACCTATAGCCTATGTTGATATAGGTGTCGCCTACGGAATAGCCTATGGTTACATAGGCGGCGCCTAACCTATCGCCTAAGTATGGCAGAAATAATAGGAAATGGTATTAGCAGTGCCTAACCTATCGCCTATGTTGATATACGTGGTGCCAAAGCCATCGCCTATGTTGATATAGGCGGCGGCTAAACTATCGCCTAAGTGAGGCAGGAAGCATAGGCAATGGTATAAGCGACGCCTAACCTAATGCCTATGTTGATATAGGCGGCCCCTAAGCCATCTCCTATGTTGACGTAGGCGACGCCTAACCTATCGCCTAAGTGAGGCAGCGAGCATAGGCACTGGTATAAGCAGCGCATAACCTATCGTCTATATTGATATAGGCGGCGCCTATGCGATCGCCAATGTTGACATAGGCGGCGCCTAATCTATCGCCTATGTTGATATAGGCGGCGCCTAAGCCATCACCTATGTTGACCTAGGCGGTGCTTATCCAATCGCCAAAATGAGGCAGTGAGCATAGGCAATGGTGTAAGCGGCGCCTAGCCATCGCCTATGTTGACATAGACGGAGCCTAACCTATCTCCTATTTGAGAAAGTGAGCATAGGCAATGGAATAATCGACGCCTAACCTATCGCCTATGTTGATAAAGGCGGGACATAAGCCATCGCCTATGCTGACATAGGCGACGCCCAACCTATCGCCTTAGTGAGGCAGTGAGCATAGGCAATGGTATAAATGGTGCCTAGCCTATCGCCTATGGTTATATAGGCGGCGCATAAGACATCGCCTATGTTGACATAGGCGGCGCCTAACCTATCGCCTATGTTGATATAGGTGGCACCTAAGACATCTCCTATGTCTACATAGGCGGTGCCTAACCTATCGCCTAAGTGAGGCAGTAAGCATAGGCAAGTTATAAGCGGCGCCTAACCTATCGCTTATGGTGATATAGGCAGTGCCTAACACATCGCCTATTTTGACGTAGGCGGCGCCTAACCTATCGCCTAACTGAGGCAGTGAGCTTAGGCAGTGGTATAAGCAACGCCTAACCAATCGCCTCTGTTGATATAGGCGGCGCCTAAGCCATCGTCTATGTTGACTTAGGCGACGCCTAACCTATCACCTACGTGAGGTAGTGAGGATAGGCATAAATATAAGTGTCTCCTAATCTATCGCTTATGTTGAAATAGGCAGTGCCTAATCCATCGCCTATGTTGACATAGGCGGCGCCTAACTTATCGCCTTAGTGAGGAAGCGAGCAAAGGCAATGGTATAAGCGGAGCCTAACCTATCGCCTATGTTGATATAGGCGGCGCCTAAGCCATCGCCTATGTTGACATAGGAGGCACCTAACCTATCCCCTAACTGAGGCAGTGAGCTTAGGCAGTGGTATAAGCGGCGCCTAACCTATCGCCTATGTTGATATAGGCGGCGCCTAAGCCATGGTCTATGTTGACTTAGGGAGCGCCTAACCTATCGCCTAAGTGAGGCAGTTAGCATAGGCATAAGTATAAGTGGCTCCTAATTTAGCGCTTATGTTGATATAGGCGGTGCCTAATCCATCGCCTATGTTGACATAGGCGGCGCCTACCCTATCGCCTAAGTGAGGCAGTGAGCATAGGCAATGGTATAAGCGGCGCCTAACCTACCGCCTATGATGATATAGGCGGCGCCTAAGACATCGTCTATGTTGACATAGGCGGCGCCAAACCTATAACCTATGTTGATATAGGCGGCGCCTATGCCATCTCTTATGTTGACATAGGCGGCACCTAACCTATCGCCTAAGTGAGGCAGTGAGTATAGGTAATGGTATAAGCGGTGTCTAACCTATCGCCTATGTTGATATAGGCGGCGCCTATAACATCGCCTATGATGACAAAGGCGGGGCATAACCTATCGCCTAAGTGATAGAGTGAGCATAGGCAATGGTATAAGCTTCACCTAACCTATCGCCTATTTTGAAAAAGCGGGTCCCTATCCTTTGCTAATGTTGAGATAGGCGGCGCCTAACCTATCACCTAAGTGAGGTAGTGAGCATAGACAATTGTATAAGTGGCGCCTAACCTATCACCTATGTTGATATAGGCGGCACCTAAGCCATCGCCTAAGTGAGATAGTGAGTATAGGAAATGGTATAAGCGGTGCCTAACCTATCGCCTATGTTGTTATAGTTGGCGCCTAACCGATCGCCTATGTTGACATAGGCGGCGCCAAACCAATCGCCTAAGTGAGGCAGTGAGCATAGGCAATGGTATAAGTGGCGCCTAACCTGTCGCCTATGTTGATATAGGCGGCGCCTAATCCATCGCATATGTTGACATAGGTGGCACCTAACCTGTATAGCCGGCACCTAACCTATCTACTGAGTGTGGAAGTGAGCATAGTTAATGGTATAAGCGGCGCCAAACCTATAGCCTATGTTGATATAGGTGTCGCCTATGGAATAGCCTATGGTTACATAGGCGGCGCCTAACCTATCGCCTAAGTATGGCAGAAATAATAGGAAATGGTATTAGCAGTGCCTAACCTATCGCCTATGTTGATATACGTGGTGCCAAAGCCATCGCCTATGTTGATATAGGCGGCGGCTAAACTATCGCCTAAGTGAGGCAGGAAGCATAGGCAATGGTATAAGCGACGCCTAACCTAATGCCTATGTTGATATAGGCGGCCCCTAAGCCATCTCCTATGTTGACGTAGGCGACGCCTAACCTATCGCCTAAGTGAGGCAGCGAGCATAGGCACTGGTATAAGCAGTGCATAACCTATCGCCTATATTGATATAGGCGGCGCCTAAGCGATCGCCAATGTTGACATAGTCGGCGCCTAATCTATCGCCTATGTTGATATAGGCGGCGCCTAAGCCATCACCTATGTTGACCTAGGTAGTGCTTATCCAATCGCCAAAATGAGGCAGTGAGCATAGGCAATGGTGTAAGCGGCGCCTAGCCATCGCCTATGTTGACATAGACGGAGCCTAACCTATCTCCTATGTGAGAAAGTGAGCATAGGCAATGGAATAATCGACGCCTAACCTATCGCCTATGTTGATAAAGGCGGGACATAAGCCATCGCCAATGCTGACATAGGCGACGCCCAACCTATCGCCTAAGTGAGGCAGTGAGCATAGGCAATGGTATAAACGGTGCCTAGCCTATCGCCTATGGTTATATAGGCGGCGCATAAGACATCGCCTATGTTGACATAGGCGGCGCCTAACCTATCGCCTATGTTGATATAGGTGGCACCTAAGACATCTCCTATGTCTACATAGGCGGTGCCTAACCTATCTCCTAAGTGAGGCAGTAAGCATAGGCAAGTTATAAGCGGCGCCTAACCTATCGCTTATGGTGATATAGGCAGTTCCTAACACATCGCCTAGTTTGACGTAGGCGGCGCCTAACCTATCGCCTAACTGAGGCAGTGAGCTTAGGCAGTGGTATAAGCAACGCCTAACCAATCGCCTCTGTTGATATTGGCGGCGCCTAAGCCATCGTCTATGTTGACTTAGGCGGCGCCTAAGCTATCACCTACGTGAGGTAGTGAGCATAGGCATAAATATAAGTGTCTCATAATCTATCGCTTATGTTGGAATAGGCAGTGCCTAATCCATCGCCTATGTTGACATAGGCGGCGCCTAACTTATCGCCTTAGTGAGGAAGCGAGCAAAGGCAATGGTATAAGCGGAGCCTAACCTATCACCTATGTTGATATAGGCGGCGCCTAAGCCATCGCCTATGTTGACATAGGAGGCACCTAACCTATCCCCTAACTGAGGCAGTGAGCTTAGGCAGTGGTATAAGCGGCGCCTAACCTATCGCCTATGTTGATATAGACGGCGCCTAAGCCATGGTCTATGTTGACTTAGGGAGCGCCTAACCTATCGCCTAAGTGAGGCAGTTAGCATAGGCATAAGTATAAGTGGCTCCTAATTTAGCGCTTATGTTGATATAGGCGGTGCATAATCCATCGCCTATGTTGACATAGGCGGCGCCTACCCTATCGCCTAAGTGAGGCAGTGAGCATAGGCAATGGTATAAGCGGCGCCTAACCTACCGCCTATGATGATATAGGCGGCGCCTAAGACATCGTCTATGTTGACTTAGGCGGCGCCAAACCTATAACCTATGTTGATATAGGCGGCGCCTATGCCATCTCTTATGTTGACATAGGCGGCACCTAACCTATCGCCTAAGTGAGGCAGTGAGTATAGGTAATGGTATAAGCGGTGTCTAACCTATCGCCTATGTTGATATAGGCGGCGCCTATAACATCGCCTATGATGACAAAGGCGGGGCATAACCTATCGCCTAAGTGAGAGAGTGAGCATAGGCAATGGTATAAGCTTCACCTAACCTATCGCCTATTTTGAAAAAACGGGTCCCTAGCCTTCACTAATGTTGAGATAGGCGGCGCCTAACCTATCACCTAAGTGAGGTAGTGAGCATAGACAATTGTATAAGTGGCGCCTAACCTATCACCTATGTTGATATAGGCGGCACCTAAGCCATCACTTAAGTGAGATAGTGAGTATAGGCAATGGTATAAGCGGTGCCTAACCTATCGCCTATGTTGATATAGTTGGCGCCTAAGAGATCACCTATGTTGATATAGGCGGCGTCTAACTAATCGCCTAAGTGAGGCGGTGAGCATAGGCAATGGTATAAGTGGCGCCTAACCTGTCGCCTATGTTGATATAGGCGGCGTCTAATCTATCGCATATGTTGACATAGGTGGCACCTAACCTGTATAGCCGACACCTAACCTATCTCCTGAGTGAGGAAGTGAGCATAGTTAATGTTATAAAAGCGCCTAACCTATCCCCTATGTTGATATAGGTGTTGCCTATGGAATATCCTATGTTTACATAGGCGGCGCCTAACCTATCGCCTAAGAAAGGCAGAAATAATAGGAAATTGTATAAGCAGCGCCTAACCTATCGCCTATGTTGATATATGTGGTGCCTAAGCCATCGCCTATGTTATATAGGCGGCGGCTAAACTATCGCCTAAGTGAGGCAGTAAGCATAGGTAGTGGTATAAGAGGTGCCTAACCTAACACTTATGTTGATATAGGCGGCCCCTAAGCCATCGCCTATGTTGACGTAGGCGGCGCCTAACCTATCGCCTAAGTAAGGCAGCGAGCATAGACAATAGTATAAGCGGCGCATAACCTATCACCTATGTTGATATAGGCGGCGCGTAAGCGATCGCCTATGTTGACATAGGCGGCGCCTAACCTGTCTCCTAGAATGATATAGGCGGCGCCTAAGCCATCACCTATGTTGACCTAGGTGGTGCTTAACCAATCGCCAAATTGAGGCAGTGAGCATAGGCAATGGTGTAAGCGGCGCCTAGCCATCGACTATGTTGACATGGACGGAACCTAACCTATCGCCTATGTGAGAAAGTGAGCATAGGCAATGGAATAATCGACGCCTAACCTATTGCCTAATATAGGCAGCACATAAGCCATCGCGTATGCTGACATAGGCGGCGCATAACCTATCGCCTAAGTGAGGCAGTGAGCATAGCCAATGGTATAAACGGTGCCTAAACTATCGCCTATGGTCATATAGGCGGCTCCTTAGACATCGCCTATGTTGACATAGGCGGCGCCTAACCTATCGCCTAAGCGAGGCAATGAGCATAGGTGATTGTATTAGCGGTGCCTAACCTATCGCCTATGTTGATATAGGTGGAACCTAAGACATCGCCTATGTCTACATAGGCGGTGCCTAACCTATCGCCTAAGTGAGGCAGTAAGCATAGGCAATGGTATAAGCGGCGCCTAACCTATCCCCTATGTTGATATAGGCAGTGCCTAACACATCGCCTATGTTGACGTAGGCGGCGCCTAACCTATCGCCTAACTGAGGCAGTGAGCTTAGGCAGGGGTATAACCGGCGCCTAACCTATCTCCTATGTTGATATAAGTGGCTCCTAAGCCATCGCCTATATTGACATAGACGGAGCCTAACCTATCGCCTATGTGAGAAAGTGAGCATAGGAAAAGGAATAAGCGGCGCCTAACCTATCACCTATTTTGTTATAGGTGGCGCCTATGGCATCGCTTATGTTTACATAGGCGGCACCTAACCTATAATCTTAGTAAGGCTGCGAGAATAGGCAATGGTATATGCGGCGTCTAACCTATCGCCTATGTTGATATACGTGGTGCCTAAGCCATTGCCTATGTTTATATAGGTGGAGCCAAACCTATCGCCTAAGTGAGGCAGTAAGCATAGGCATAGGTATAAGCGGTTACTAACCTATCGCCTATGTTGATATAGGCGGCGCCTAAGCCATCACCTATGTTGACCTAGGCGGTTCCTAACAAATCGCCAAATTGAGGAAATGAGCATAGGCATTGGTATAAGCGGTGCCTAACCTATCGCCTATGATGATATAGGCGGCGCCTAAGACATCGTCTGTGTTGACTTAGGCGGCGCCAAACCTATAACCTATGTTGATATAGGCGGCGCATAAGCCATCTCCTATGTTGACATAGGCGGCACCTATCCTATCACCTAAGTGAGGCAGTAAGCATAGGAAATGGTATAAGCGGCGCCTAACCTATCCCCTATGTTGATATAGGCAGTGCCTAACACATCGCCTATGTTGACGTAGGCGGCGCCTAACCTATCGCCTAACTGAGGCAGTGAGCTTAGGCAGGGGTATAACCGGCGCCTAACCTATCTCCTATGTTGATATAAGCGGCTCCTAAGCCATCGCCTATGTTGACATAGACGGAGCCTAACCTATCGCCTATGTGAGAAAGTGAGCATAGGAAAAGGAATAAGCGACGCCTAACCTATCACCTATTTTGTTATAGGTGGTGCCTATGGCATCGCTTATGTTTACATAGTCGGCACCTCACCTATAATCTTAGTAAGGCTGCAAGAATAGGCAATGGTATATGCGGCGTCTAACCTATCGCCTATGTTGATATACGTAGTGCCTAAACCATTGCCTATGTTTATATAGGTGGAGCCAAACCTATCGCCTAAGTGAGGCAGTAAGCATAGGCATAGGTATAAGCGGTTACTAACCTATCACCTATGTTGATACAGGCGGCGCCTAAGCCATCACCTATGTTGACCTAGGCGGTGCCTAACAAATCGCCAAATTGAGGAAGTGAGCATAGGCAATGGTATAAGCGGCGCCTAACCTATCGCCTATGATGATATAGGCAGCGCCTAAGACATCATCTATGTTGACTTAGGCGGCGCCAAACCTATAACCTATGTTGATATAGGCGGTGCCTAAGCCATCTCCTATGTTGACATAGGCGGCACCTAACCTATCGCCTAAGTGAGGCAGTGAGTATAGGTAATGGTATAAGCGGTGTCTAACCTATCGCCTAAGTTGATATAGGCGGCGCCTATAACATCACCTATGTTGAAAAAGGCGGGGCCTAACCTATCGCCTAAGTGAGACAGTGAGCATAGGCAATGGTATAAGCTTCACCTAACCTATCGCCTATTTTGAAAAAGCGGGTCCCTAGCCTTCGCTAATGTTGAGATAGGCGGCGCCTAACCTATCACCTAAGTGAGGTAGTGAGCATAGACAATTGTATAAGTGGCGCCTAACCTATAACCTATGTTGATATAGGCGGCACCTAAGCCATCACCTAAGTGAGATAGTGAGTATAGGCAATGGTATAAGCGGTGCCTAACCTATCGCCTATGTTGATATAGTTGGCGCCTAAGAGATCACCTATGTTGACATAGGCGGCGTCTAACTAATCGCCTAAGTGAGGCGGTGAGCATAGGCAATGGAATAAGTGGCGCCTAACCTGTCGCCTATGTTGATATAGGCGGCGTCTAATCTATCGCATATGTTGACATAGGTGGCACCTAACCTGTATAGCCGGCACCTAACCTATCTCCTGAGTGAGGAAGTGAGCATAGTTAATGGTATAAAAGCGCCTAACCTATCCCCTATGTTGATATAGGTGTCGCCTATGGAATATCCTATGTTTACATAGGCGGCGCCTAACCTATCGCCTAAGTAAGGCAGAAATAATAGGAAATTGTTTAAGCAGCGCCTAACCTATCGCCTATGTTGATATATGTGGTGCCTAAGCCATCGCCTATGTTATATAGGCGGCGGCTAAACTATCGCCTAAGTGAGGCAGTAAGCATAGGCAGTGGTATAAGCGGTGCCTAACCTAACGCTTATGTTGATATAGGCGGCCCCTAAGCCATCCCCTATGTTAACGTAGGCGGCGCCTAACCTATCTCCTAAGTAAGGCAGCGAGCATAGACAATAGTATAAGCGGCGCATAACCTATCACCTATGTTGATATAGGCAGCGCGTAAGCAATCGCCTATGTTGACATAGGCGGCGCCTAACCTGTCTCCTAGAATGATATAGGCGGCGCCTAAGCCATCACCTATGTTGACCTAGGTGGTGCTTAACCAATCGCCAAATTGAGGCAGTGAGCATAGGAAATGGTGTAAGCGGCGCCTAGCCATCGCCTATGTTGACATGGACGGAAACTAACCTATCGCCTATGTGAGAAAGTGAGCATAGGCAATGGAATAATCGACGCCTAACCTATTGCCTAATATAGGCGGCACATAAGCCATCGCGTATGCTGACATAGGCAGCGCCTAACCTATCGCCTATGTGAGGCAGTGAGCATAGCCAATGGAATAAACGGTGCCTAAACTATCGCCTATGGTCATATAGGCGGCGCCTTAGACATCGCCTATGTTGACATAGGCGGCGCCTAACCTATCGCCTAAGCGAGGCAATGAGCATAGGTGATGGTATTAGCGGTGCCTAACCTATCGCCTATGTTGATATAGGTGGCACCTAAGACATCGCCTATGTCTACATAGGCGGTGCCTAACCTATCGCCTAAGTGAGGCAGTAAGCATAGGCAATGGTATAAGCGGCGCCTAACCTATCCCCTATGTTGATATAGGCAGTGCCTAACACATCGCCTATGTTGACGTAGGCGGCGCCTAACCTATCGCCTAACTGAGGCAGTGAGCTTAGGCAGAGGTATAACCGGCGCCTAACCTATCTCCTATGTTGATAAAAGCGGCTCCTAAGCCATCGCCTATGTTGACATAGACGGAGCCTAACCTATCGCCTATGTGAGAAAGTGAGCATAGGAAAAGGAATAAGCGGCGCCTAACCTATCGCCTATTTTTTTATAGGTGGCGCCTATGGCATCGCTTATGTTTACATAGGCGGCACCTAACCTATAATCTTAGTAAGGCTGCGAGAATAGGCAATGGTATATGCAGCCTCTAACCTATCGCCTATGTTGATATACGTGGTGCCTATGCCATTGCCTATGTTTATATAGGTGGAGCCAAACCTATCGCCTAAGTGAGGCAGTAAGCATAGGCATAGGTATAAGCGGTTACTAACCTATTGCCTATGTTGATATAGGCGGCGCCTAAGCCATCACCTATGTTGACCTATGCGGTGCCTAACCAATCGCCAAATTGAGGCAGTGAGCATAGGCAATGGTGTAAGCGGCGCCTAGCCATCGCCTATGTTGACATGGACGGAACCTAACCTATCGCCTATGTGAGAAAGTGAGCATAGGCAATGGAATAATTGACGCCTAACCTATTGCCTAATATAGGCGGCACATAAGCCATCGCGTATGCTGACATAGGCGGCGCCTAACCTATCGCCTAAGTGAGGCAGTGAGCATAGCCAATGGTATAAACGGTGCCTAAACTATCGCCTATGGTAATATAGGCGGCGCCTTAGACATCGCCTATGTTGACATAGGCGGCGCCTAACCTATCTCCTAAGCGAGGCAATGAGCATAGGTGATGGTATTAGCGGTGCCTAACCTATCACCTATGTTGATATAAGTGGCACCTAAGACATCGCCTATGTCTATATAGGCGGTGCCTAACCTATCGCCTAAGTGAGGCAGTAAGCGTAGGCAATGGTATAAGCGGCGCCTAACCTATCCCCTATGTTGATATAGGAAGTGCCTAACACATCGCCTATGTTGACGTAGGCGGCGCCTAACCTATCGCCTAACTGAGGCAGTGAGCTTAGGCAGGGGTATAACCGGCACCTAACCTATCTCCTATGTTGATATAAGAGGCTCCTAAGCCATCGCCTATGTTGACATAGACGGAGCCTAACCTATCGCCTATGTGAGAAAGTGAGCATAGGAAAAGGAATAAGCGGCGCCTAACCTATCGCCTATTTTGTTATAGGTGGCGCCTATGGCATCGCTTATGTTTACATAGGCGGCACCTAACCTATAATCTTAGTAAGGCTGCGAGAATAGGCAATGGTATATGCGGCGTCTAACCTATCGCCTATGTTGATATACGTGGTGCCTAAGCCATTGCCTATGTTTATATAGGTGGAGCCAAACCTATCGCCTAAGTGAGGCAGTAAGCATAGGCATAGGTATAAGCGGTTACTAACCTATGTTGACATAGACGGAGCCTAACCTATCGCCCATGTGCCAAAGTGAGCATAGGCAATGGTATAAGCTGTGCATAAACTATCACCTATGTTGATATAGGCGGCGCCTAAGACATGGCTTATGTTGACATAGGTGGCGCCTAACCTATCACCTAAGTGAGGCAGTAAGTATAGGCAATGGTATAAGCGGTGCCTAACCAATCGCCTATGTTGATAAAGGCGGCACCTAAGACATCGCCTATGTTGACGTAGGCGGTGCCTAACCTTTCGCCTATGTTGATATATTCGACGCCTAAGCCATCATCTATGTTGACATAGGCGACGCCTAATCTATCGCCTAAGTGAGGAAGTGAGCATAGGCATTGGTATAAGTGGCGCCCAATGTATCACCTATGTTGATTTAGGCGGTGCCTAAGCCATCGCCTATGTTGACATAGGCGGCGCCTAACCTATCGCCTAAGTGAGGCAGTGAGCATAGGCAATGGTATAAGCGGAGCCTAACCTATCGCCTATGTTGATATAGGCAGCGCCTAAGCTATCGCTTATGTTGACATAGGTGGCACCTAACCTATCGCCTAAGTGAGGCAGTGAGTATGGGTAATGGTATAAGCGGTGCCTAACCTATCCCCTATGTTGATATAGGCGACGCCTAAGCTATCGCCTATGTTGACATAGGCGGTGCCTAACCTATCGCCTAAGTGAAGGACTGAGCATAGGCAATGGTATAAGCGGAGCCTAACATATCGCCTATGTTGAGGCAGTGAGCATAGGCAATGGTATATACGGCGCCTAACCTATCGCCTAACCTATCGCCTAAGTGAGGCGGTGAGCATAGTCAATGGTATAAGCGGCGCCTAACCTGTCGCATAGGTTGGTATAGGCGGTGCCTAATCCATCGACTAAGTTAACATAGGCGGCACCTAACCTATCACCTAAGTGAGGCAGTGAGCATAGGTAATGGTATAAGCGGCACCTAACCTATCGCCTATGTTGATATAGGTGGCACCTAAGACATCGCCTATGTCTACATAGGCGGTGCCTAACCTATCGCCTAAGTGAGGCAGTAAGCATAGGCAATGGTATAAGCGGCGCCTAACCTATCCCCTATGTTGATATAGGCAGTGCCTAACACATCGCCTATGTTGACGTAGGCGGCGCCTAACCTATCGCCTAACTGAGGCAGTGAGCTTAGGCAGAGGTATAACCGGCGCCTAACCTATCTCCTATGTTGATAAAAGCGGCTCCTAAGCCATCGCCTATGTTGACATAGACGGAGCCTAACCTATCGCCTATGTGAGAAAGTGAGCATAGGAAAAGGAATAAGCGGCGCCTAACCTATCGCCTATTTTTTTATAGGTGGCGCCTATGGCATCGCTTATGTTTACATAGGCGGCACCTAACCTATAATCTTAGTAAGGCTGCGAGAATAGGCAATGGTATATGCAGCCTCTAACCTATCGCCTATGTTGATATACGTGGTGCCTATGCCATTGCCTATGTTTATATAGGTGGAGCCAAACCTATCGCCTAAGTGAGGCAGTAAGCATAGGCATAGGTATAAGCGGTTACTAACCTATTGCCTATGTTGATATAGGCGGCGCCTAAGCCATCACCTATGTTGACCTATGCGGTGCCTAACCAATCGCCAAATTGAGGCAGTGAGCATAGGCAATGGTGTAAGCGGCGCCTAGCCATCGCCTATGTTGACATGGACGGAACCTAACCTATCGCCTATGTGAGAAAGTGAGCATAGGCAATGGAATAATTGACGCCTAACCTATTGCCTAATATAGGCGGCACATAAGCCATCGCGTATGCTGACATAGGCGGCGCCTAACCTATCGCCTAAGTGAGGCAGTGAGCATAGCCAATGGTATAAACGGTGCCTAAACTATCGCCTATGGTAATATAGGCGGCGCCTTAGACATCGCCTATGTTGACATAGGCGGCGCCTAACCTATCTCCTAAGCGAGGCAATGAGCATAGGTGATGGTATTAGCGGTGCCTAACCTATCACCTATGTTGATATAAGTGGCACCTAAGACATCGCCTATGTCTATATAGGCGGTGCCTAACCTATCGCCTAAGTGAGGCAGTAAGCGTAGGCAATGGTATAAGCGGCGCCTAACCTATCCCCTATGTTGATATAGGAAGTGCCTAACACATCGCCTATGTTGACGTAGGCGGCGCCTAACCTATCGCCTAACTGAGGCAGTGAGCTTAGGCAGGGGTATAACCGGCACCTAACCTATCTCCTATGTTGATATAAGAGGCTCCTAAGCCATCGCCTATGTTGACATAGACGGAGCCTAACCTATCGCCTATGTGAGAAAGTGAGCATAGGAAAAGGAATAAGCGGCGCCTAACCTATCGCCTATTTTGTTATAGGTGGCGCCTATGGCATCGCTTATGTTTACATAGGCGGCACCTAACCTATAATCTTAGTAAGGCTGCGAGAATAGGCAATGGTATATGCGGCGTCTAACCTATCGCCTATGTTGATATACGTGGTGCCTAAGCCATTGCCTATGTTTATATAGGTGGAGCCAAACCTATCGCCTAAGTGAGGCAGTAAGCATAGGCATAGGTATAAGCGGTTACTAACCTATGTTGACATAGACGGAGCCTAACCTATCGCCCATGTGCCAAAGTGAGCATAGGCAATGGTATAAGCTGTGCATAAACTATCACCTATGTTGATATAGGCGGCGCCTAAGACATGGCTTATGTTGACATAGGTGGCGCCTAACCTATCACCTAAGTGAGGCAGTAAGTATAGGCAATGGTATAAGCGGTGCCTAACCAATCGCCTATGTTGATAAAGGCGGCACCTAAGACATCGCCTATGTTGACGTAGGCGGTGCCTAACCTTTCGCCTATGTTGATATATTCGACGCCTAAGCCATCATCTATGTTGACATAGGCGACGCCTAATCTATCGCCTAAGTGAGGAAGTGAGCATAGGCATTGGTATAAGTGGCGCCCAATGTATCACCTATGTTGATTTAGGCGGTGCCTAAGCCATCGCCTATGTTGACATAGGCGGCGCCTAACCTATCGCCTAAGTGAGGCAGTGAGCATAGGCAATGGTATAAGCGGAGCCTAACCTATCGCCTATGTTGATATAGGCAGCGCCTAAGCTATCGCTTATGTTGACATAGGTGGCACCTAACCTATCGCCTAAGTGAGGCAGTGAGTATGGGTAATGGTATAAGCGGTGCCTAACCTATCCCCTATGTTGATATAGGCGACGCCTAAGCTATCGCCTATGTTGACATAGGCGGTGCCTAACCTATCGCCTAAGTGAAGGACTGAGCATAGGCAATGGTATAAGCGGAGCCTAACATATCGCCTATGTTGAGGCAGTGAGCATAGGCAATGGTATATACGGCGCCTAACCTATCGCCTAACCTATCGCCTAAGTGAGGCGGTGAGCATAGTCAATGGTATAAGCGGCGCCTAACCTGTCGCATAGGTTGGTATAGGCGGTGCCTAATCCATCGACTAAGTTAACATAGGCGGCACCTAACCTATCACCTAAGTGAGGCAGTGAGCATAGGTAATGGTATAAGCGGCACCTAACCTATCACCATTATTGATATAGGTGGCTCTTATTGAATCTCTTATATTTACATAGGCGGCGCCTAACCTATCACCTAAGTGAGGCAGCGAGCATAGGCAATGGTATAAGCGGCGCCTAACCTTTAGCCTATGTTGATACACATGGTGCCTAAACCATTGCCTATGTTGATATATGCAGCGCCTAAGCCATCGCCTATGTTGACGTAGGTGGTGCCTAACGTATCGCCAAATTGAGGCAGTGAGCATAGGCAATGGTATAAGCGGCGCCTAACCTATCGCCTGTGTTGATATAGGCGGCACCTAAGCCATCGCCTACATTGACATAGGCGGCACCTAACATATCGCCAAAGTGAGGCAGTGAGCATAGGTAATGGTATATACGTCTCCTAACCTATCGCCTATATTGATATAGGTGGCGCCTATGGAATCTCCTATGTTTACATAGGCGGAGACTAACCTATCCCCTTAGTGAGGCAGCAATCATAGGAAACGGTATAATGGGCGCCTAACATATCGCCATTGTAGATATAGGCGGCGCCTAAGCAATCTACTATGTTGACATAGGCGGTGCCTAACCTATCGCCTAAGTGAGGTAGTCAGCATAGGCAATGGCATAAATGGCGCCTGACCTGTCGCCTATGTTGATGCAGGCGGTGCCTAATCCATCGACTATGTTGACATAGGCGGTGCCTAACCTATCTCCTAAGTGAGGCAGTAAGCATAGGTAATGTTATAAGAGGCGCCTAACCTATCGCATATATTGATATAGGTGGCGCCTATGGCATCGCTTATGTTTACATAGGCGGCAACTAACCTATTGCCTATGTGAGGCCGCGAGCAAAGGCAATGGTATAAGCGGCACCTAACCTATCGCCTATGTTGACATACGTGGCGCCTAAGCCATTGTCTATGTTTATATATGCGGCGCCTGACCTATCGCCTATGTGAGGCAGTAAGCATAGGCAATAGTATAAGCGGCGCATAACCTGTCGCCTATGTTGATATGGGCTACTGCTAAGCCATCGCCTATATTGACATAGGAGGCGCCTAACCTATCGCCTAAGTGAGGCAGTGAGCGTAGGCAATGGTATAAGCGACGCCTAACCTATCGCCTATGTTGATATAGGCAACACCATATCCATTGACTATGTTGACATAGGCGGTGCCTAACCTATCATCTAAGTAAGGCAGTGAGCATAGACAATCGTATAAGCGGCGCCTAACCTATCACCTAGGTTGATATAGGAGGCACCTAAGAAATCGCCTAAGTGAAGTAGTGAGCATAGGCAATGGTATAAGCGGCGCCTAACCTATCGCCTATGTTGATATAGGTAGCGCCTATGGCATCTCCTATGTTTACATAGACGGCGACTAACCTATCGCATTAGTGAGGCAGCAAGCATAGGCAATGGTATAAGCGGCGCCTAACCTATTGCCTATGTTGATATAGGCGGGGCCTAAGAGATCGCCTATATTGATATAGGCGGCGTCTAACCTATCTCCTAAGTAAGGCGGTGAGTATAGGCAATGTTATAAGCAGCGCTTAACCTGTCGCCTATGTTGATATAGGCGGCGCGTAATCTATCGACTATGTTGACATAGGCGGCACCTAACCTATCGCCAAAGTGAGGCAGTGAGCATAGGTAATGGTATAAGCAGCGCCTAACCTATCGCCTATGTTGATATATGTGGTGCCTATGGCATCGCTTATGTTTACATAGGCGGCAACTAACCTATTGCCTAAGTGAGGCCGCGAGCATAGGCAATGGTATAAGCGACACCTAACCTATCGCCTATGTTGACATACGTGGCGCCTAAGCCATTGTCTATGTTTATATATGCGGCGCCTGACCTATCGCCTAAGTGAGGCAGTAAGCATAGGCAATAGTATAAGCGGCGCATAACCTGTCGCCTATGTTGATATGGGCTACTGCTAAGACATCGCCTATATTGACATAGGAGGCGCCTAACCTATCGCCTAAGTGAGGCAGTGAGCGTAGGCAATGGTATAAGCGGCGCCTAACCTATCGCCTATGTTGATATAGGCAACACCATATCCATTTACTATGTTGACATAGGCGGTGCCTAACCTATCATCTAAGTAAGACAGTGAGCATAGACAATCGTATAAGCGGCGCCTAACCTATCACCTATGTTGATATAGGAGGCACCTAAGCAATCGCCTAAGTGAGGTAGTGAGCATAGGCAATGATATAAGCGGCGCCTAACCTATCGCCTATGTTGATATAGGTAGCACCTATGGCATCTCCTATGTTTACATAGACGGCGCCTAACCTATCGCATTAGTGAGGCAGCAAGAATAGGCAATGGTTTAAGCGGCGCCTAACCTATCGCCTATGTTGATATAGGCGGGGCCTAAGAGATCACCTATATTGATATAGGCGGCGTCTAACCTATCGCCTAAGTAAGGCGGTGAGTATAGGCAATGTTATAAGCGGCGCTTAACCTGTCGCCTATGTTGATATAGGCAGCGCGTAATCTATCGACTATGTTGACATAGGCGGTACCTAAACTATCGGCAAAGTGAGGCAGTGAGCATAGGTAATGGTATAAGCAGCGCCTAACCTATTGTCTATGTTGATATATGTGGTGCCTATGGCATCGCTTATGTTTACATAGGCGGCGCCTAACCTATCGCCTAAGTGAGGCAGCCAGCATAGGCAATGGTATAAGCCGCGCTTAACCTATCGCCTATGTTGACATACGTGGCACCTAAGCCATTGCCTATATTTATATAAGCGGCGCCTAACCTATCTCCTAAGTGAGGCAGTAAGCATAGGCAATGGTATAAGCGGCGCCTAACCTGTCGCCTATTATGATATAGGCGGTGCCTAATCCATCCCGTATGTTAACATAGGCGGCACCTAACCTACTGCCTAATTGAGGCAGTGAGCAAAGAAAATGGTATAAGCAGCGCCTAACCTATCGCCTATGTTGATATAGGTGGCGGATATGGCATCGCCTATGTTTACATAGGCGGCGCCTAACCAATCGCCTAAGTGAGGCAGCAAGCATAGGAAAAGGTATAAGTGGAGCCTAACCTATCGCCTATGTTGATATACGTGGCGCCTAAGCCATCGCCTATATTTATATAGGCGGCGGCTAACCTATCGCCTAAGTGAGGAAGTAAGCATAGGCAATGGTATAAGAGGCCCCTTACCTAATGCCTATCTTGATATAGGCGGCGCCTAAGACATCGCCTATATTGACGTAGGCGGTGCCTAACCTATCTCTTAATTGAGGCAGTGATCATAGGCATTGGTATAAGCGGCGCCTAACCTATCGGTTTTTTTTATATAGGCGGCGCCTAAGCCATTGCCTATATTGACAAAGACGGATCCTAACCTATCGCCTATGTTGACATAGGCGGTGCCTAACCTATCGCCTAATTGAGGCAGTAAGCATAGGCAATGCTATAAGCGGTGCCTAACTTATCGCCTATGTTGATATAGGTGGCGCCTATGCCATTACCTATGTTGACAAAAGCGGAGCCTATCCTATCGCCTATGTGAGGCAGTGAGCATAGGCAATGGTATAGTCGGCGCCTAACCTATCGCCTATGTCGATATAGTCGGCGCCTAAGACATCGCCTATGTTGACATAGACGGCGCCTAACCTATCGCCTAAGTGAGGCACTGAGCATAGACAATAGTCTAAGCAGCGCCTAACCTATCGCCTATGTTGATATAGGTAGCGCCTAAGACATCGCCTATGCTGACATTGGCGGCGCCTAACCTATCGCCTAAGTGAGGCAGTGAGCATAGACAATCGTATAAGCGGCGCCTAACCTATAACCTATGTTGATATAGGCGGCACCTAAGCCATCGCCTAAGTGAGGGAGTAAGCATAGGCAATGGTATAAGCGGTGCCTAACCTATCGCCTATGTTGATATAGGCGGCGCCTAAGCGATCGCCTATGTTTACATAGGCGGCGCCTAACCTATCTCCTAAGTGAGGTGGTGAGCATAGGCAATGGAATAAGCGGCGCCTAACCTGTTGCATAGGTTGGTATAGACGGTGCCTAATCCATCGACTATGTTCACATTGGCGGCACCTAACCAGTCGCCTAAGTGAGGCAGTGAGCATAGGTAATGGAATATGCGGCGCCTAACCTATCACCAATGTTGATATAGGTGGCTCCTATGGCATCACTTATGTTTACATAGGCGGCGCCTAAACTATCGCCTAAGTGAGGCAGCGAGCTTAGGCAATGGTATAAGCGTCGCCTAACCTATAACCTATGTTAAGATATGTGGCGCCAATGACATTGCCTATGTTTATTTATGCGGTGCCTAACCTATCGCCTAAGTGAGGCAGTAAGCATAGGTAATGGTATAAGCGACGCCAAACGTATCCCCTATGTTGATTTATGTGGCGCCTAAGACATCGCCTATGTTGACGTAGGCGGTGCCTAACGTATCGCCAAATTGAGGCAGTGAGCATAGGCAATGGTATAACAGGCCCCTAACCTATCGCCTATGTTAATATATGTTGCGCCTAAGCCATCGCCTATATTGACATAGGCGGCACCTAACCTATCGCCTAAGTGAGGCAGTGAGCATAGGTAATGGTATAAGCAGTGCCTAACCTATCGCCTATATTGATATAGGAGGCGCCTATGGAATCTTCTATGTTTACCTAGGCGGCGCCTAACCTATCGCCTTAGTGAGGCAGCAAGCATAGGCAACGGTAGAAGCGGCGCCTAACCTTTCGCCGATATTGATATTGGTTGCGCCTATGCGACCTCCTATGTTGACATAGGCGGTGCCTAACCTATCGCCTAAGTGAGGTGGTGAGCATAGGCAATGGCATAAGCAGCACCTAACCTGTCGCCTATGTTGATATAGGCGGTGCCTAATCCATCGACTATATTGACATAGGCGGCGCCTAACCTATCGCCTAAGTGAGACACTGAGCATAGGTAATGGTATAAGAGGTGCCTAACCTATCGCCTATGTTGATATAGGTGGCTCCTATGGCATCGCTTATGTTTACATAGGCGGCACCTATTATATCGCCTAACCTTTCCCATATGTTGACATATGAGGCACCTAAACTATCGCATAAGTGAGGCAGTAAGCCTTGGCAATGCTATAAGCGGCGCCTAACCTTTTGCCAATGTTGATATATGCGGCACCTAATCCATCGCATATGTTGACATAGGCGGCACCTAACCTAGCGCCTAAGTGAGGCAGTGAGCATAGGTAATGGCATAGGCGGTGTCTAACCTATCGCCTATGTTGATATAGGTGGCGCCTATGGCGTCGCCTATGATTACATAGGCGGCGCCTAACCTATCGCCTAAGTGAGGCAGTAAGCATAAGCAATGGTATAAGCGGCGCCTAACTTAACGCCTATGTTGATATAGGCGGCGGCTAAGCTATAGCCTATGTTGACATAGGCGGTGCCTAACCTATCGCCTAAGTGAGGCAGTGAGCATAGGCAATGGTATAAGCGGCGCCTAACCTATCGCATATGTTGTTATAGGCGGTGCCTAAGCCATTGCCTATGTTGACATAGACGGAGCCTAACCTATCACCTATGTTGATGTTGACGGCGCCTAAGACATCGCCTACGTTGACATAGGCGAAGCCTAACCTATCGCCTATGTGTGGCAGTGAGCATAGGCAATGGAATAAGCGGTGCCTAACCTATCGCCTATGTTGATATGTTCAGCGCCTATACCATCGCCTATGTTGACATAGGCGGTGCCTAACCTATCGACTAAGTGAGGCAGTGAGCATAGGCAATGGTATAAGTGGCGCCTAACCTATCGCCTATGTTTATATACGTGGCGCCTAAGCCATCACCTATGTTGACATTGGCGGAGCCTAACCTATCGCCTATGTGAGGCAGTAAGCATAGGCAATGGAATAAGGGGCGCCTAACCTATCGCCTATTTTGATAGAGGAGGCGCCTATGCCATCGCCTATGTTGACAAAGGCTGCGCCTAACCTATCACCTAAAGGAGGCAGTGAGCATAGGCAATGGTATAAGCGGAGCCTAACCTATCGCCTATATTGATATAGGTGGCGCCTAAGCAATCACCTATGTTGACATAGGCGTAACCTAACCTATCGCCTATGTTGATATAGGTGGTGCCTATGGCACCGCATATGATTACATAGGCGGCGCCTAATCTATCGCCTAAGTATGGCAGCGAGCATAGGCAATGGTATAAGTGGCGCCTAACCTATCGCCTATGTTGACACACGTCGCGCCCAGGCCATTGCCTATGTTTATATATACGGCGCCTAACCTATCGCCTAAGTAAGGCAGTAAGCATAGGCAATGGTATAAGCGACGCCTAACCTGTCGCCTATTTTGATATAGGCGGCGCCTAATCAATCGTATATACTGACACAGGCGGCACCTAACTTATCGTCTAAGTGAGGCAGTGAGCATAGGTAATGGTATAAGAAGCGCCTAACCTATCACCTATGTTGATATAGGTGGCGCCTATGGTGTCGCCTATGTTTACAAAGGCGGCGCCTAACCTATCGACTTTGTAAGGCAGCAAGCATAGGCAATGGTATAAGAGGAGCATAACCTATCGCCTATGTTGATATACGTGGTGCCTAAGCCATCGCCTATGTTTATATAAGCGGTGGATAACCTATCGCCTAAGTGAGGCAGTAAGCATAGGCAATTGTATATGCGGTGCCTAACCTAATGCCTATCTTGATATAGGCGACGCCTAAGCCATCGCCTATGTTGATATAGGTGGTGCCTAACCTATCGCCTAATCGAGGCAGTGATCCTAGGCAATGGTATAATGGGCACCTAACCTATCGCCCTTGTTGATATAGGCGGCACCTAAGCCATTGCCTATGGTTACATAGACGAATCCAAACCTATCTCTTATGTTGATATAGGCGGCGACTAAGCCATCTCCTATGTTGACATAGGCGATGCCTAACCAATCGCCTATGTGAGGCCGTGAGCATAGGTAATGGTATAAGCGGCGCCTAACCTATCGCCTATATTGATATAGGCAGCACCATTTCTATTTCCTATGTTGACATAGGCGGCACCAAACCTATCGCCTAAGTGAGGCAGTGAGCATAGACAACGGTATAAATGGCGCCTAACCTATCACTTATTTTGATAGAGGCGGCGCCTAACCTATCATCTAAGTTAGGCAGCAAGCATAGGCAATGTTATACGTGGCGCCTAAGCCATCGCCTATGTTTATATATGCGGCGGCTAACATATCGCCTATGTAAGGCAGTAAGCATAGGCAATGGTATAAGCGGCGCCTAACCTAACGCCTATGTTGATATAGGCGGCGCAAAAGCTATCGCCTCTGTTGACGTAGGCGGTACCTAACCTATCGTCTAAGTTAGGCAGCAAGCATAGGCAATGTTATACATGGCGCCTAAGCCATCGCCTATGTTTATATACGCGGCGGCTAACATATCGCCTAAGTGAGGCACTGAGCATAGGCAATGGTATAAGCAGCGCCTAACCTATCTCCTATGTTGATATAGGCAGCGCCTAAGCCATCGCCTATGTTGACATAGGTGGTGCTAACCTACGCCTAAGTGAGGTAGTGAGCATAGACAATGGTATAAGCGGCGCCTAACCTATCGCCTATGTTGATATAGGCGGCGCCTAATCCATCGACTATGTTGACATAGGCGGCACCTAACCTATCGCCTAAGTGAGGCAATGAGCATAGGTAATGGTATAAGCGACGCCTAACCTATCGCCTAAGTGAGGCAGCGAGCATAGGCAATGGTATAAGCGGCGCCTAACCTATCGCGTATATAGATATAGGCGGCTCCTAAGCCATCGCCTATGTTAACGTAGGTGGTGCCTAACCTATAGCCTAATTAAGGCAGTGAGCATAGGTAATGGTATAAGCATCTCCTAACCTATCGCCTATGTTGATATAGGCGACGCCTAAGCCACTGCCAATATTGACATAGGCGGCACCAAACCTTATGCCTAAGTGAGGCAGTGAGCATAGGTAATGGTATAAGCGGCGCCTAACCTATCACCTATGTTGATATAGGTGGCGCCTATGGCATCTCCTATGTTTACATAGGCGGCGCCTAACCTATCTCCGTAGTGAGGCAGCAACCATAGGAAATGGTATAAGTGGCGCCTAACCTATCGCGTATGTTGATATAGGCGGCGCCTAATCCATCGACTATGTTGACTTAGACGGGACCTAACCTATCGCCTAAGTGAGGTAGTGAGCATAGGTAATGGTATTAGTGGCCCCTAACCTATCTCCTATGATGACATAGGTGGCACCTATGGCATCGCTTATGTTTACATAGGCGGCGCCTAACCTATCGCCTAAGTTAGGCAGCGAGCATTGGCAATGGTATAAGCGGTGCCTAACCTATTGCCTATGTTGACATACGTGGGACCTAAGCTATTCCCTATGTTTATATATGCGGCGCCTAACCTATCGCCTAAGTGAGGCAGTAAGCATAGGAAATTGTATAAGCGACCCCTAACATGTCCCCTATGATGATATAGGCGGCGCCTAATCCATTTCATATGTTGATATAGGCGACACCTAACCTATCGCCTAAGGTACTGAGCATAGGTAATGGCATAAGCGGCGCCTAACCTATCGCCTATATTGATATAGGTGGAGCCTATGGAATCGTCTATGTTTACATAGGCGACGCCTAACCTATCGCCTAAGTGAGGCAGTGAGCATAGGCAATGTTATAAGCGGCGCCTAACCTATCGCCTATGTTGATATAGGAGGCGCCTAAACCATCGCCTATGCTAACATAGTTCGCGCCTAACCTATCGCCAAAGTGAGGCACTGAGCATAGGCAATGGTATAAGCGGAGCCTAACCTATCGCCGATGTTGATATAGGCAGCGCCTAAGCCGTCACCTATGTTGACATAGGCGGTGCCTAACCTATCACCTAAGTGAGTTTGTGAGCATTGACAATGGTATAAGCGGTGCCTAACCTATCGCCTATGTTGATATAGGAGACACCTATACCATCGCCTATGTGAGGCTGTGAGTATAGCCAATGGTATAAGAGGCGCCTAACCTATCGCCTATGTTGATATAGGCGCCGCCAAAGAGATCGCCTATGTTGACTTAGGCGGCGTCTAACCTATCGCCTAAATAAGTCGGTGAGCATAGGCAATGGTATAAACAGCGCATAGCCTATCGCCTATGTTGATATAGGTGGTGCCTAAGCCATTGTCTATGTTGACATAGACCGAGCCTAACCTATCGCCTAAGTGAGAAAGTGAGCATAGGTAATGGTATAAGCGGCGTCTAACCTAGCGCCTATGTTGATATAGGTGGCGCCTAAGCCATCACCTATGTTGACATAGGAGGCGCCTAACCTATCGCCTAAGTGAGACAGAGAGCATAGGCAATGGTATAAGCGGCGCCTAACCTATCGCCTATGTTGATATAGGTGGCTCCTATCGCATATCCTATGTTTACATACGCGGCGCCTAACCTATCGCCTTAGTGAGGCAGCAAGCATAGGCAATGGTATAAGCGGCGCCTAACCTATCGCCTATGTTGATATAGGCGGCACCTAAGCGATCACCTATGTTGACATAGGTGGTGCCTAACCTATCGCCAAATTGAGGCAGTGATCATAGGCAATGGTATAAGCGGCGCCTAACCTATCTCCTATGTTGATATAGGAGGTGCCTAAGCCATCGCCTATGTTGACATAGGCGGCACCTAACCTATCGCCTAGGTAAGGCAGTGAGCATAGGTAATGGTATAAGCGGCGCCTAACCTATCGCCTATGTTGATATAGGTGGCGCCTATGGCATCTCCTATGTTTACATAGGAGGCACCTAACCTATCTCCTTAGTGAGGCAGCAAGCATAGGCAATGGTATAAGCGGCGCCTAACCTATCGCCTATGTTGATATAGGCGGCACCTAAGCGATCGCCTATGTTGACATAGGCGGCGCCTAACCTATCTCCCAAGTGGGGCGGTGAGAATAGGCAATGGTATAAGCGGTGCCTAACCTGTTGCCTATGTTGATATAGGCGACACCTAATCCATCGACTATGTTGACATAGCCGGCACCTAACCTATCTCCTAAGTGAGGCAGTGAGCATAGGTAATGTTATAAGCGGAGCCTAACCTATCGACTATGTTGATATAGGTGGCGCGTATGGCATCGATTATGTTTACATAGACGGCGTCTAACCTATCGCCTAAATGAGGCAGCAAGCATAGGCAATGGTATAAGCGGGGCCTAACTTATCACCTATGTTGACGTACGTGGCGCCTAAGCCATTGCCTATGTTTATATATGCGGCACCTAACCTATCGCCTAAGTGAGGTAGTAAGCATAGGCAATGGTATAAGCAGCGCCTAACCTGTTGCCAATGTTGATATAGGCGGCGCGTAATCCATCGCATATGTTGGCATAGGTGGCACCTAACCTATCGTCTAAGTGAGGCAGTGAGCATAGGTAATGGTATAAGCGGCGCCTAACCTATCGCCTATGTTGATATAGGTGGCACCTATGGCATCGCCTATGTTTCATCGGCGGCGCCTAACCTATCGCCTAAGTGAGGTAGCAAGCATTGGCAATGGTATAAGCAACGCCTAACCTATCGCCTATGTTGATATACGTGGCGCCTAAGCCATTGCCTATGTGTATATATGTGGCGCCTAACCTATCTCCTAAGTGAGGTAGGAAGCATTGGCAATTCTATAAGCGGTGCCAAACTTAACGCCTATGTTGATATAGGCAGTGCCTAAGCCATCGCCTATGTTGACGTAGGTGGTGCCTAATCTATCGCCAAATTGAAGCAGTGAGCATAGGCTATGGTATAAGCGGCGTCTAGCCTATCGCCTAATTGATACAGGCAGCACCTAAGCCATTACCTATGTTGACATAGGCGGCGCCTAACCTATCACCTATGTGAGGTAGTGAGCATTGATAATGGAATAAGCGGAGCCTAACCTATCACCTATGTTGATATAGGCGGCACCTAAGCCATCGCCTATGTTGATATAGAGCATTGCCAATGGTATAAGCGGCGCCTACCCTATCGCCTATGTTGATAGAGGTGCCGCCTAAGAGATCACCTATTTTAAAACAGGCGGCACCTAAACTATCGTCTAAGTAAGGCGGTGAGCATAGGCAATGGTATAAGCGGTGCATAACCTATCGCCTATGTTGATATAGGTGCCGCCTAAGCCATTGCCTATGTTGACATAGACGGAGCCTAACCTATCACCTAAGTGAGGCAGTTAGAATAGGTAATGGTATAAGCGGCACCTAACCTATCTCCTATGTTGATATAGGTGGCACCTAGGCCATCACCTATGTTGACATAGAAGGCGCCTAACCTATCGCCTAAGGGAGGCAGTGAGCATAGGCAATGGTAAAAGCGGTGCCTAACCTATCGCCTATGTTGATATAGACGGTGCCTAAGACATCGCCTATGTTGACATAGGCGATGCCTAACCTATCGCCTAATTTTGGTAGTGAGGATAGGATATGGTATAAGCGGCGCCTAACCTATCGACTATGTTGACATAGGCGGAGCCTAACCTATTACCTATGTGAGGAAGTGAGAATAGGCAATGGAATCACCAGCGCCTAACCTATGACCTATGTTGATATAGGCGGCACCTAGTCCATCACCTATGTTTACATAGGCGGTGCCTAACCTATCGCCTAAGTGAGGCAGTGAGCATAGGCAACGGTAGAAGCGGCACCTAACCTATCGCCTATGTTGATATAGGCGGCTCCTAAGCCACGCCTAAGTTGACATAGGCGGCGCCTAATTTATCCACTAAGTGAGGTGGTGAGCATAGGCAATGGTCCAAGCGGCGCCTAACCTGTCGCCTATGTTGGTATTGGCGACGCCTAATCCATAGACAATGTTGACATAGAAAGCACCTAACCTATCACCTAAGTAAGGCAGTGAGCTTAGGTAATGGTATAAGCGGCGCCTAACCTATCGCCAATGTTGATATAGGTTGCGCCTATGGCATCACTTATGTTTGCATAGGCGGCGCCTAACCTATCGCCTAAGTGAGGCAGCGAGAATGGACAATTGTATAAGCGCCGCCTAACCTATCGCCTATGTTGATATATGTGGCGCCTAAGCCATTGCCTATGTTTATATATGCGGTGCCTAACCTATCGCCTAAGTGAGGCAGTAAGCATAGGCAATGGTATAAGCGGTGCCTAACCTATAGCCTATGTTGGTATAGGCGGCGCTTAACCTATCGCCTATGTTGATATAACTAGTGAGGCAGCTAGCATAGGCAATGGTATATGCGGCACCTAAACTATCACCTCTGTTGATATACGTGGCGCCTAAACCATCGCCAATGTTTAAATAGGCAGCGGCTAATCTATCGCCTAAGTTAACCAGTAAGCATAGGCTATGGTATAAGCGGCCCCTAACCTAACACCTATGTTTATATAGGCAGCGCCTAAGCCATCGCCTATGTTGACGTAGGCGGTGCCTAACTTATTGCCAAATTGAGGCAGTGAGCATAGGCAATTGTATAAGAGGCTCCTAACCTATCTCCTATGTTGATATAGGCGGCGCCTAGGCCATCGCCTATGTTGACATAGGCGGCACCTAACCTATCGTTTAAGTAAGGCAGTGTGCATAGTTAATGGTATAAGCGGCGCCTAACCTATCGCCTATTTTGATATAGGTGGCGCCTATGGCATCTCCTATGATACATAGGCGGCGCCTAACCTATCTCCTTAGTGAGGCAGCAAGCATAGGCAATGGTATTAGCGGTGCCTAACCTATGTTGACATAGACAGCGCCTAACCTATTGCCTAAGTAAGGCGGTGAGCATAGGCAACGGTATAAGCGGCGCATAACCTATTGCCTATGTTGATATCGGTGGTGCCTAAGACATTGCCTATGTTGACATAGACGGAGCCTAACCTATCGTCTAAGTGAGGCAGTGAGCATAGGTAATGGTATAAGCGGCGCCTAACCTATCGCCTATGTTTATATAGGTGGCGCCTAATTCATCGCCTATATTGATATTGGAGGCGCCTAAACTATCGCCTATGTGAGGAATTGAGCATAGGAAATGGTATAAGCAGCGCCTAACCTATCATCTATGTTGATATAGACGGCGCCTAAGCCATCGCCTATGTTGACATAAGCGGTGCCTAATCTATAGCCTAATTGAGGCAGTGAGCATAGGCAATGGTATAAGCGGTGCCTACCCTATCGCCTATGTTGATATAGGTGGCGCCTAAGGCATCACCTATGTTGACATAGGCAGAGCCTAACCTATCGCCTATGTGAGGCAGTGAGCATAGGCAATGGTATAAGCAGTGCTTAACCTATCGCCCATGTTTATATAGACGGCGCTTAAGCCATCGCCTATGTTGACATAAGCGGTGCCTAACCTGTAGCCTAATTGAGGCAGTGAGCATAGGCAATGGTATAAGCGGTGCCTACCCTATCGCCTATGTTGATATAGGTTGCGCCTGAGGCATCACCTATGTTGACATAGGCAGAGCCTAACCTATAGCCTATTTGAGGCAGTGAGCATAGGCAATGGTATAAGCGGTGCCTAACCTATCGCCCATGTTTATATAGGCGGCGCCTAAGCCATCCCCTATGTTGACATAGGCGGTGCCTAACCTATCGCCTAAGTGAGGCGGTGAGCATAGGCAATGGTATAAGCGGCGCCTAACCTGACGCCTATGTTGCTTTAGGCGGCGCCTAATCCATCGACTATGTTGGCATAGGCGGCAGCTAACCTATCGCCTAAGTAAGGCAGTGAGAATAGGTAATGGTATAAGCGGTTCTTAACCTATTGTCTATGTTGATATAGAGGGCGCCAATGGCATTGCTTATGTTTACATAGAAGATGCCTAACCTATCACCTATGTGAGGAAGTGAGCATAGGCAACGGTATAAGCGGTGCCTAACCTATCGCCTATGTTGATATACATGGCGCCTAAGCCATTGCCTATGTTTATATATGCGACGCCTAACCTATTGCCTAAGTGAGGCAGTAAGCATAGGCAATGGTATATGAGGCACCTTACCTATCTCCTATGTTGATATAGTCGGAATCTAAGCCGTTGCCTATGTTGATGTAGGCGGTGTCTAACCTATCGCCAAATTTAGGCAGTGAGCATAGGCAATGGTATAAGCGGTGCCTAACCTATCGCCTATGTTGATATAGGCGGCGCCTAATCCATTGCCTATGTTGACATAGACGGAGCCTAACCTATCGCCTATGTCAAGCAGTGAGCTTAGGAAATCATATAAGCGGCGCCTAACCTATCACCTGTGTTGATATAGGCGACGCCTAATCCATCATCTATGTTGACATAAGCGGCGCCTAACCTATCGCCTGAGTGAGGCAGTGAGCATATGCAATGGTATAAGCGGTGCCTAACCTATCGCCTTAGTTGATATAGGAGGTGCCTAAACCATCGCCTATGTTATCATAGGCGGCGCCTAACCTATCTCCAAAGTGAGGCACTGAGCATAGGTAATGGTATAAGCGGTGCCTAACGTATCGCCTATGTTGATATAGGTGGTGCCTAACGCATCACCTATGTTGACATAGGCGGACGCTAACCTATCGCCTCTGTGAGGCAGTGAGCATAGGCAATTGTATAAGCGGCGCGTAACCTATCGGCCATGTTGATATAGGCGGTGCCTAAGCCATTCCCTATATTGACATAGGCGGAGACTAACCTATCGCCTAAGTGATGCGGTGAGCATAGGCAATGGTATAAGCGGCGCCTAACCTGTCGCCAACGTTGGTATAGGCGGCGCCTAATCTATCGACTATGTTGACATTGGCGACAACTAACATATCTCCTAAGTAAGGGAGTGAGAATAGCTAATGGTATAAGCGGCGCCTAACCTATCGTCTATATTGATATAGAGGGCGCCTATGGCATCGCTTATGTTTACATAGACGACGCCTAACCTATCGCCTATGTGAGAAAGCGAGCATAGGCAATGGTATAAGCGGTGCCTAACCTATGCCTTATGTTGATATACATGGCGCCTAAGACATTGCCTATGTTTATATATGCGACGCCAAACCTATCGTCTAAGTGAGGCTGTAAGCATAGGCAATGGTATAAGAGGCGCCTTACCTATCACCTATGTTGATATAGGCGTCATCTAAGACATCGCCAATGTTGACGTTGGCGGTGCCTAACCTTTCGCCAAATAGAGACAGTGAACATAGGTAATGGTATAAGCAGCGCCTACCCCATCTCCTATGTTGATATAGGTGGCACCTAATCCATCGCCAATGTTGACATAGGCGGCACCTAAACTATCGTCTAAGTAAGGCAGCGAGCATAGGTAATGGTATAAACGGCGCCTAACCTATCGCCTATGTTGTTATAGGTGGCGCCTATGGCATCTCCTATATTTACATAGGCGGCGCCTAACCTATCGCCTTAGTGAGGCAGCAAGCATAGGCAATGGTATAAGCGGCGCCTAACCTATCGCCTATGTTGATATAGGCGGCGCCTAAGCCATTCCCTATGTTGACATATGCGGCGCCTAACCTATCGCCTAAGTGATGCGGTGTGGATAGGCAATGGCATAAGCAGTGCCTAACCTATCGCCTATGTTGGTCTAGACGGCGCCTAATCCATCGACTATGTTGACATAGGCCACAGCTAACCTATTGCCTAAGTAAGGCAGTGAGAATTGGTAATGGTATAAGCGGCGCCTAACCTATCGTCTATATTGATATAGAGGGGGCCTATGGCATCGCTTATGTTTACATAGACGACGCCTAACCTATCGCCTATGTGAGGAAGCGAGCATAGGCAATGGTATAAGGGATGCCTAACCTATGCCTTATGTTGATATACATGGCGCCTAAGCCATTGCCTATGTTTATATATGCGACGCCTAACCTATCGCCTAAAAGAGGTAGTAAGCATAGGCAATGGTATAAGAGGCGCCTTACCTATCACATATGTAGATATAGGCGGCACCTAAGCCATCGCCTATGTTGATGTAGGCGGTGCCTAACCTATCGCCAAATTGAGGCAGTAAGCATAGGCAATGGTATAAGTGGCGCCTAACCTATCTCCTATGTTGATATAGGCGGCGCCTAAGCCATCGCCTATGTTGACATAGGCGGCACCTAACCTATCGTCTAAGTAAGGTAGTGAGCATAGGTAATGGTATAAGCGGCGCCTAACCTATCGCCTATGTTGATATAGGTGGCGCCTATGGCATCTCTTATGTTTACATAGGCGGCGCCAAACCTATCGCCTTAGTTAGGCAGAAAGCATAGGCAATGGAATAAGCGGCGCCTAACCTATCGCCTATGTTGATATAGGCGGCGCCGAAGCGATCTCCTATGTTGACATAGGCGGCGCCTAACCCATCGCCTATGTTGACGTAGGCGGTGCCTAACCTATCTCCTAATTGAGGCATTGAGCATAGGCAATGGTATAAACGGCGCCAATCCTATCGCCTATGTTGATATAGGTGGCGCCTATGCCATTGCCTATGTTGACATAGACGGAGCCTAACCTATCGCCTATGTCAGGCAGTGAGCATAGGAAATGGTATAAGCGGCGCCTAACCTATCGCCTATGATGATATAGGCGACGCCTAAGCCATCATCTATGTTGACATAGGGGGCGCCTAACCTATCTCCTAAGTGAGGCAGTGAGCATAGGCAATGGTATAAGTGCCGCCTAACCTATCGCCTATGTTGCTATAGGAGGCGCCTAAACCATCGCCCATATTAACATAGGTGGTGCCACACCTATCGCCAAAGTGAGGCACTGAGCATAGGTAATGGTATAAGCGACGCCTAACCTATCACCTATGTTGATATAGGCAGCGCCTAATCCATCGCCTATGTTTACATAGGCGGCGCCTAACCTATCGCCTAAGTGAGGTAGTGAGCCTAGACAATGGTATAAGCGGCGCCGAACCTATCGCCTATGTTGATATAGGAGGCACCTATGCCATCCCCTAAGTGAGGCAGTGAGCATAGCCAATGGTATATGTGGCGCCTAACCTATCGTCTATGTTGGTATACGTGGCGCCTAAACCATTGCCTATGTTTATATATGCGACACCTAACCTATCGCCTAAGTTTAGCAGTAAGCATAGGCAATGGTATAAGTGGCCCCTAACATGTTGCCTATGTTGATATAGGCGGCTCCTAATCCTTCGCATATGTTGACATAGGCGGCACCTAACCTATCGCCTAAGGTAGTGAGCATAGGTAATGGTATAAACGGCGCATATTCTATCGCCAATGGCATCGCCTATGTTTACATAGGCGGCGCCTAACTTATCGCCTAACTGAGGCAGCTAGAATAGGCAATGGTATAAGCGGCGCCTAACCTATCGCCTATATTGATATACGTGGCGCCTAATCCATCGCCTATGTTTAATTAGGAGGTGGCTAATCTATCGTCTATGTGAGGCAGTAAGCTTAGGCAATGGTACAAGCGGCGCCTAACCTAATGCCTATGTTGATATAGGCAGCGCCTAACCCATCGCCTATGTTGACGTAGGCGGTGCCTAACCTATCGCCTAATTGAGGCAGTGAGCATAGGCAATGGTATAAGCTGCGCCTAACCTATCGCCTATGTTGATATAGGCGGCGCCTACGCCATTGCCTATGTTAACATAGACGGAGCCTAACCTATCGCCTATGTCAAGAAGTGAGCATAGGAAATGGTATAAGCGGCGCCTAACCTATCGCCTATGTTGATATAGGCGATGCCTAAGCCATCATCTATGTTGACATAGGCGGCGCCTAACCTATCGCCTAAGTGAGGCAGTGAGCATAGGCAATGGTATAAGCGGCGCCTAACCTATTGCCTATGTTGATATAGGAGGCTCCTAAACCACCGCCTATGTTAACATAGGTGGCGCCTAACCTATCGCAAAATTGAGGCACTGAGCATAGGCTATGATATAAGCGGCGCCTAACCTATCGCCTATGTTGATATAGGCAGCACCTAATCCATCGCCTATGTTGATATAGGCGGCGCCTAACCTATCGCCTAAGTGAGGTAGTGAGCATAGACAATGGTATAAGCGGCGCTGAACCTATTGCCTATGTTGATTTAGGAGGCACCTATGCCATTGCCTATGTGAGGCAGTGAGCATAGCCAATGGTATAAGCGGCGCATGACCTATCGCCTATGTTGATATAGGAGGCGCCTAAACAATCGCCTATGTTGACTTTGGCGGCGCATAACCTATCGCCTAAGTAAGGCGGTGAGCATAGGCAATGGTATAAGCGGCACATAACCAATAGCCTATGTTGATATAGGTGGCGCCTAAGCCATTGCCTATGTTGACATACACCGAGCCTAACCTATCACCTACGTGAGAAAGTGAGCATAGGTAATGGAATAAGCAGCTCCTATGTATCGCCTATTTTGATATAGGTGGCGCCTAAGCCATCACCAATGTTGACAGAGAAGGCGCCTAACCTATCACCTAAGTGAGGCAGTGAGCATAGTCAATGGTATAAGCGACGCCTAACCTATCTCCTATGTTGATATAGGCGGCGCCGAAGCGATCTCCTATGTTGACATAGGCGGTGCCTAACCCATCGCCTATGTTGACGTAGGTGGTGCCTAACCTATCGCCTAATTGAGGCAGTGAGCATAGGCAATGGTATAAGCGACGCCTAACCTATCGCCTATGTTGATATAGGCGGCGCCTACACCATTGCCTGTATTGATATAGACGGAGCGTAACCTATCGCCTATGTCTGGTAGTGAGCATAGGAAATGGTATAAGCGGCGCCTAACCTATCGCCTATGTTGATATAGGCGACGCCTAAGCCATCATCTATGTTGAAATAGGCGGCGCCTAACCTATCTCCTAAGTGAGGTAGTGAGCATAGGCAATGGTATAAGCGGCGCCTAACCTATCTCCTATGATGATATAGGAGGCTCCTAAACCATCGCCCATATTAACATAGGTGGCGCCTAACCTATCGCCAAAGTGAGGCACTAAGCATAGGCAATGGTATAAGCGGCGCCTAACCTATCCCCTATATTGATATAGGCAGCGCCTAATCCATCGCCTATGTTGTCATAGGCGGAGCCTAACCTATCGCCTAAGTGAGGTAGTGAGCATAGACAGTGGTATAAGCGGCGCCGAACCTACCGCCGATGTTGATATAGGAGGCACCTATGCCATCGCCTAAGTGTGGCAGTGAGCATAGCCAATGGTATAAGCGGTGCCTAACCTATCGACTATGTTGATATACGTGGCGCCTAAACCATTGCCTATGTTTATATATGCGGCGCCTAACCTATCGCCTAAGTTTAGCAGTAAGCATAGGCAATGGTATAAGCGGCCCCTAACCTGTTGCCTATGTTGATATAGGCGGCGTCTAATCCATTGCATTTGTTGACATAGGCAGCACCTAACCTATCGCCTAAGGTAGTGAGCATAGGTAATGGTATAAGCAGCGCATATCCTATTGCCAATGGCATCGCCTATGTTTACATAGGCGGCGCCTAACTTATCGCCTAAGTGAGGCAGCTAGAATAGGCAATGGTATAAGCGGCGCCTAACTTATCGCCTATGTTGATATACGTGGCGCCTAAGCCATCGCCTATGTTTAATTAGGCGGTGGCTAATCTATCATCTAAGTGAGGCAGTAAGCATAGGCAATGGTACAAGCGGCGCCTAACGTAATGCCTATGTTGATATAGGCAGCGCCTACCCATCGCCTATGTTGACGTAGGCGGTGCCTAACCTATCGCCTAATTGAGGCAGTGAGCATAGGCAATGGTATAAGCGGCGCCTAACCTATCGCCTATGTTGATATAGGCGGCGCCTACGCTATTTCCTATGTTGACATAGACGTAGCCTAACCTATCTCCTATGTAAGGCAGTGAGCATAGGAAATGGTATAAGCGGCGCCTAACCTATCGCCTATGTTGATATAGGCGATGCCTAAGCCATCATCTATGTTGACATAGGCGGTGCCTAACCTATCGCCTTAGTGAGGCAGTGAGCATAGGCAATGGTATAAGCGGCGCCTAACCTATCGCCTCTGTTGATATAAGAGGCTCCTAAACCATCGCCAATGTTAACATAGGTGGCGCCTAACCTATCGCAAAAGTGAAGCACTGAGCATAGGCAATGATATAAGTGGTGCCTAACCTATCGCCTATGTTGATATAGGCAGCACATAATCCATCACCTATGTTGATATAGGCGGCGCCTAACCTATCGCCTAAGTGAGGTAGTGAGCATAGACAATGGTATAAGCGGCGCCGAACCTATTGCCTATGTTGATATAGGAGGCACCTATGCCATTGCCTATGTGAGGCAGTGAGCATAGCCAATGGTATAAGCGGCGCCTGACCTATCGCCTATGTTGATATAGGAGGCGCCTAAACGATCGCCTATGTTAACTTTGGCGGCGCATAACCTATCGCCTAAGTAAGGTGGTGAGCATAGGCAATGGTATAAGAGGCGCATAACCAATAGCCTATGTTGATATAGGTGGCGCCTAAGCCATTGCCTATGTTGACATACACCGAGCCTAACCTATCACCTACGTGAGAAAGTGAGCATAGGTAATGGAATAAGCAGCTCCTATGTATCGCCTATTTTGATATAGATGGCGCCTAAGCCATCACCTATGTTGACAGAGAAGGCGCCTAACCTATCACCTAAGTGAGGCAGTGAGCATAGTCAATGGTATAAGCGGCGCCTAACCTATCGCCTATGTTGATATAGGCGGCGTCGAAGCGATCTCCAATGTTGACATAGGCGGCGCCTATCCCATCGCCTATGTTGACATAGGTGGTCCCTAAGCTATCGCCTAATTGAGCTAGTGATCATAGGCAATGGTATAAGCGACGCCTAACCTATCGCCTATGTTGATATAGGCGGCGGCTACGCCATTGCCTGTATTGATATAGACGGAGCGTAACCTATCGCCTATGTCAGGCAGTGAGCATAGGAAATGGTATAAGCGGCGCCTAACCTATCGCCTATGTTGATATAGGCGACGCCTAAGCCATCATCTATGTTGAAATAGGCGGCGCCTAATCTATCTCCTAAGTGAGGTAGTGAGCATAGGCAATGGTATAAGCGGCGCCTAACCTATCTCCTATGATGATATAGGAGGCGCCTAAACCATCGCCCATATTAACATAGGTGGCGCCTAACCTATCGCCAAAGTGAGGCACTGAGCATAGGCAATGGTATAAGCGGCGCCTAACCTATCCCCTATGTTGATATAGGAAGCGCCTAATCCATCACCTATGTTGATATAGGCGGCGCCTAACCTATCGCCTAAGTGAGGTAGTGAGCATAGACAGTGGTATAAGCGGCGCCGAACCTACCGCCGATGTTGATATAGGAGGCACCTATGCCATCGCCTAAGTGTGGCAGTGAGCATAGCCAATGGTATAAGCGGCGCCTTACCTATCGCCTATGTTGATATACGTGGCGCCTAAACCATTGCCTATGTTTATATATGCGGCGACTAACCTATCGGCTAAGTTTAGTAGTAAGCATAGGCAATGGTATAAGCGGCCCCTAACCTGTTGCCTATGTTGATATAGGCGGCGCCTAATCCATTGCATTTGTTGACATAGGCAGCACCTAACCTATCGCCTAAGGTAGTGAGCATAGGTAATGGTATAAGGAGCGCATATCCTATCGCCAATGGCATCGCCTATGTTTACATAGGCGGTGCCTAACTTATCGCCTAAGTGAGGCAGCTAGAATAGGCAATGGTATAAGCGGCGCCTAACCTATCGCCTATGTTGATATACGTGGCGCCTAATCCATCGCCTATGTTTAATTAGGCGGTGGCTAATCTATCGTCTAAGTGAGGCAGTAAGCTTAGGCAATGGTACAAGCGGCGCCTAACGTAATGCCTATGTTGATATAGGCAGCGCCTAACCCATCGCCGATGTTGACGTAGGCGGTGCCTAACCTATCGCCTAATTGAGGCAGTGAGCATAGGCAATGGTATAAGCGGCGCCTAACCTATCGCCTATGTTGATATAGGCGGCGCCTACGCTATTTCCTATGTTGACATAGACGGAGCCTAACCTATCGCCTATGTAAGGCAGTGAGCATAGGAAATGGTATAAGCGGCGCCTAACCTATCGCCTATGTTGATATAGGCGACTCCTAAGCCATCATCTATGTTGACATAGGCGGTGCCTAACCTATCGCCTTAGTAAGGCAGTGAGCATAGGCAATGGTATAAGCGGCGCCTAACCTATCGCCTCTGTTGATATAAGAGGCTCCTAAACCATCGCCTATGTTAACATAGGTGGCGCCTAACCTATCGCAACAGTGAAGCACTGAGCATAGTCAATGATATAAGCGGTGCCTAACCTATTGCCTATGTTGATATAGGCAGCACATAATCCATCACCTATGATGATATAAGCGGCGCCTAACCTATCGCCTAAGTGAGGTAGTGAGCATAGACAATGGTATAAGCGATGCCGAACCTATCGCCTATGTTGATATAGGAGGCACCTATGCCATTGCCTATGTGAGGCAGTGAGCATAGCCAATGGTATAAGCGGCGCCTAACCTATCGCCTCTATTGATATAGGCGGCGTTTAAGCGATCATCTATGTTGACATAGGCGGGGCCTAACCTATCTCCTAAGTAAGGCAGTGCGCATAGGCAATGGTATAAGCGGCGCCTAACCTATCGCCTATGTTGATATAGGAGGCTCCTAAACAATCGCCTATATTAACATAAGTGGCGCCTAACCTATCGCCAAAGTGAGGCACTGAGCATAGGCAATGGTATAAGCGGGGCCTAACCTATTGCCTATGTTGATATAGGCAGCGCCTAATCCATCGCCTATGCTGACATAGGCGGCACCTAACCTATCTCCTAAGTGAGGTAGTGAGCATAGACAATGGAATTAGCGGCGCCGACCCTATCGCCTAAGTTGATATAGGAGGCACCTATGCCATCACCTAAGTGAGGCAATGAGCATAGCCAATGGTATAAGCGGCGCCTAACCTATCGCCTATGTTGATTTAGGCGGCGCCTAAGCGATCGCCTATGTTGACTTAGGCGGCGCATAACCTATGCCCTAAGTAAGGCGGTGAGCATAGGCAATGGTATAAACGGAGCATAACCAATAGCCTATGTTGATATATGTGGCGCCTAAGCTATTGCCTATGTTGACATTGACCGAGCCTAACCTATCTCCTACGTGAGAAAGTGAGCATAGGTAATGGAATAAGCAGCTCCTATCTATGGCCTATTTTTATATAGGTGGCGCCTAAGCCATCACCTATGTTGACAAAGAAGGCGCCTAACCTATCGCCTAAGTGAGGCAGTGAGCATAGGCAATGGTATAAGCGGTGCCTAACCTATCGCCTATGCTGATATAGATGGCGCCTAAGCCATCCCCTATGTTGATATAGGCGGTGCCTAACCTATCGCCTAATTGAGGAAGTGAGCATAGGAAATGGTATAATGGCGCCTAACCTATCGCCTATGTTGATATAGGTGGCGCCTCAGCCATCACCTATTTTGATATAGGAGAAGCCTAACCTATCACCTATGTGAGGCAGTGAGAATAGGCAATGGTATAACCGGTGCCAAACCTATCGCCTATGTTGATATAGGTGGTGCCTAAGCCATCGCCTATGTTGACATAGGTGGCGCCTAATCTATCGCCTAAGTGAGGCAGTTAGCATAGGCAATGGTATAAGCGGCGCCTAACCTATCGCCTATGTGAGGCAGTGAGAATAGGCAATGGTATAACCGGTGCCAAACCTATCGCCTATATTGATATAGGCGGCGCCTAAGCCATCACCTATGTTGATATAGACGACGCCTAAGCTATCGCCTATGTTGATATAGGAAGCACCATATCCATTGCCTCTTTTGTCATAGGCGGCGTCTAATCCATCGCCTAAGTAAGGCAGTTAGCATAGGCAATGGTATAAGCGACGCCTAACCTATCGCCAATGTTGATATAGGCGGAGCTTAAGCGATCGCCTATGTTGACATAGGCGGCGCCTAACCTATCTCCTATGTGACGCGGTGAGCATAGGCAATGGTATAAGCGACCCCTAACCTGTCGCCTATGTTCGTATAGACAGCGCCTAATCCATCGACTATTTTGACATAGGCGGCACCTAACCTATCACCTAAGTGAGGCAGTTAGCATAGGTAATGGTATAAGCGGCGCCTAAACTATCGCCAAAGTGAGGCAGTGAGCATAGCTAATGTTATAAGCGGCGCCTAACCTATCGCCAATGTTGATATAGGTGGGGCCTATGGCATCGCTTATGTTTACATAGGCGGCGCCTAACCTATCGCCTAAGTGAGTCAGCGAGCATAGGCAATGGTATAAGCGGCGCCTAACCTATCGCCTATGTTGATATACGTGGCGCCTAAGCCATTGCCTATGTTTATATATGAAGCGCCCAACCTATCTCCTAAGTGAGGCAGTAAACATAGGCAATGGTATAAGCGGTGCCTAACCTATCGCCTATGTTGATATAGGCGGCGCCTAAGCCATCGCCTATGTTGACATAGGTGGGGCCTAACCTATCGCCTAAGTGAGGCAGTGAGCATTGACAATGGTATAAGCGGCGCCTAACCTATCACCTATGTTGATATAGGCAGCACCTAAGGCATCGCCTAAGTGAGGCAGTTAGCATAGGCAATAGTGTAAGCGGTGCCTAACCTATCGCCTGTGTTGATATAGACGGAGCCTAACCGATAGCCTATGTTGACATAGGCGGCGCCTAACATAACTCCTAAGTGAGGAGGTGAGCATACGCAAACGTATAAGTGGCACATAACCTGTCGCCTATGTTGGTATAGGCGGCGCCTAATCCATCGACTATATTGACATAGGCGGCACCTAACCTATCGCCAAAGTGAGGCAGTGAGCATAGGTAATGGTATAAGCAGCGCCTAACCTATCACCAATGTTGATATAGGTGGCGCTTATAGCATCCCTTATGTTTACATAGGTGGCGCCTTACCTATCGCCTAAGTGAGGCAGCAAGAATAGGCAATGGTATAAGAGGCGCCTAACCTATCGCCAATGTTGATATCCGTGGCGCCTAAGCCATTGCCTATGTTGACATACACCGAGCCTAACCTAACTCCTATGTGAGAAAGTGAGCATAGGTAATGGAATAAGCAAATCCTATCTATCGCCTATTTTTATATAGGTGGCGCCTATGCCATCACCTATGTTGACGTAGAAGGCACCTAACCTATCACCTAAGTGAGGCAGTGAGCCTAAGCAATGGTATAAGCGGTGCCTAACCTATCGTCTATGCTGATATAGACGGCGCCTAAGCCATCGCCTATGTTGACATAGGCGGTGCCTAACCCATAGCCTATGTTGACGTAGGCGGTGCCTAACCTATCGCCTAATTGAGGCAGTGAGCATAGGAAATGGTATAAGCGGTGCCTGACCTATAGCCTATGTTGATATAGGCGGCGCCTACGCCATTGCCTATGTTGACATAGACGGAGCCTAACCTATCGCCTATGTCAGGCAGTGAGCATAGGAAATGGTATAAGCGACGCCTAACCTATCGCCTATGCTGATATAGGAGACGCCTAAGCCATCATCTATGTTAACATAGGCGGTGCCTAACCTATCTCCTAAGTGAGGCAGTGAGCATAGGCAATGGTATAAGCGGCGCCTAACCTATCGCCTATGTTGTTATAGGAGGTGCCTAAACCATCGCCCATATTAACATAGGTGGCGCCTAACCTATCGCCAAAGTGAGGCACTGATCATAGGCAATGGTATAAGCGGGGCCTAATCTATCGCCATTGTTGATATAGGCAGCGCCTAATCCATCGCCTATGTTGACATAGGCGGCGCCTAACCTATCGCCTAAGTGAGGAAGTGAGCATAGACAATGGTATAAGCGGCGCCGAACCTATTGCCTATGTTGATATAGGAGACACCTATGCCATCGCCTAAGTGAGGCAGTGAGCGTAGCCAATGGTATAAGCAGCGCCTAACCTATCGCCTATGTTGATATACGTGGCGCCTAAACCATTGCCTTTGTTTATATATGCGGCGCCTAACATATCGCCTAAGTTTAGCAGTAAGCATAGGCAATGGTATAAGCGGCCCCTAACCTGTTGTCTATGTTGATAAAGGCGGCGCCTAATCCATCGCATATGTTGACATAGGTGGCACCTAACCTATCACCTAAGGTAGTGAGCATAGGTAATGGTATAAGCGGCGCATAACCTATCGCCAATAGCATCGCCTATGTTTACATAGGCGGCGCCTAACTTATCGTCTAAGTGAGGCAGCTAGAATAGGCAATGGTATAAGCGGCGCCTAACCTATCGCCTATGTTGATATACGTGGAGCCTACGCCATCGCCTATGTTTAATTAGGCGGTGGCTAATCTATCGCCTAAGTGAGGCAGTAAGCTTAGGCAATGGTATAAGCGGCGCCTAACCTAACGCCTATGTTGATATAGGCAGCGCCTAACCCATCGCCTATATTGACATAGGCGGTGCCTAACCTATCGCCTAATTGAGGCAGTGAGCATAGGCAATGGTATAAGCGGCACCTAACCTATCGCCTATGTTGATATAGGTGGCGCATACGCCATTGCCTATGTTGACATAGACGGAGCCCAACCAATCGCCTATGTCAGGCAGTGAGCATAGGAAATGGTATAAGTGGCGCCTATCCTATCGCCTATGTTGATATAGGCGATGCCCAAGCCATCATCTATGTTGACATAGGCGGCGCCTAACCTACGCATAAGTGAGGCAGTGAGCATAGGCAATGGTATAAGCGGCGCCTAACCTATTGCCTATGTTGATATAGGAGGCGCCTAAAGCATCGCTTATGTTAACATAGGTGGCGCCTAACCTATCGCCAAAGTGAGGCACTGAGCATAGGCAATGGTATAAGCGGCGCCTAACCTATCGCCTATGTTGATATAGGCAGCGCCTAATCCATCGCCTATGTTGACATAGGCGACGCCTAACCTATCGCCTAAGTGAGGTAGTGAGCATAGACAATGGTATAAGCGGCGCCGAACCTATCGCCTATGTTGATATAAGAGGCACCTATGCCATCGCCTAAGTGAGGCAGTGAGCATAGCCAATGGTATAAGCGGCACCTGACCTATCGCCTATGTTGATATAGGCGGCGCCTAAACGATCGCCTATGATGGCTTAGGCGGCGCATAACCTATCGCCTAAGTAAGGCGGTGAGCATAGGCAATGGTATAAGCGACGCATAACCAATAGCCTATGTTGATATAGGTGGCGCCTAAGCCACTGCCTATTTTGACATACACCGAGCCTAACCTATCTCCTACGTGAGAAAGTAAGCATAGGTAATGGAATAAGCAGCTCCTATCTATCGCCTATTTTGATATAGGTGGTGCCTAAGCCATCACCTATGTTGACATAGAAGGCACCTAACCTATCACCTAAGTGAGGCAGTGAGCATAGGCAATGGTATAAGCGGTGCGTAACCTATCGCCTATGCTGATATAGACGGTGCCTGAGCCATCACCTATGTTGACATAGGCGGTGCCTAACCCATCACCTATGTTGACGTAGGCGGTGCCTAACCTATCGCCTAATTGAGGCAGTGAGCATAGGCAATGGTATTAGCGGCGCCGACCCTATCGCCTATGTTGATATAGGAGGCACCTATGCCATCACCTAAGTGAGGCAATGAACATAGCCAATGGTATAAGCGGCGCCTAACCTATCGCCTATGTTGATTTAGGCGGCGCCTAAGCGATCGCCTATGTTGACTTAGGCGGCGCATAACCTATCGCCTAAGTAAGGCGGTGAGCATAGGTAATGGTATAAACGGAGCATAACCAATAGCCTATGTTGATATATGTGGCGCCTAAGCTGTTGCCTATGTTGACATTGACCGAGCCTAACCTATCTCCTACGTGAGAAAGTGAGCATAGGTAATGGAATAAGCAGCTCCTATCTATCGCCTATTTTGATATAGGTGGCGCGTAAGCCATCACCTATGTTGACAAAGAAGGCACCTAACCTATCGCCTAAGTGAGGCAGTGAGCATAGGCAATGGTATAAGCGGTGCCTAACCTATCGCCTATGCTGATATAGATGGCGCCTAAGTCATCCCCTATGTTGATATAGGCGGTGCCTAACCTATCGCCTAATTGAGGAAGTGAGCATAGGAAATGGTATAATGGCGCCTAACCTATCGCCTATGTTGATATAGGTGGCGCCTAAGCCATCACCTATTTTGATATAGGAGGAGCCTAACCTATCACCTATGTGAGGCAGTGAGAATAGGCAATGGTATAACCGGTGCCAAACCTATCGCCTATGTTGATATAGGTGGTGCCTAAGCCATCGCCTATGTTGACATAGGTGGCGCCTAATCTATGGCCTAAGTGAGGCAGTGAGCATAGGCAATGGTATAAGCGGCGCCTAACCTATCGCCTATGTGAGGCAGTGAGAATAGGCAATGGTATAACCGGTGCCAAACCTATCACCTATGTTGATATAGGCGGCGCCTAATCCATCACCTATGTTGACATAGACGACGCCTAAGCTATCGCCTATGTTGATATAGGCAGCACCATATCCATTGCCTCTTTTGTCATAGGCGGCGTCTAATCCATCGTCTAAGTAAGGCAGTTAGCATAGGCAATGGTATAAGCGGTGCCTAACCTATCGCCTATGGCATTACTTAAGTTTACATTGGTGTCGCCTAACCTATCGCCTAAGTGAGGCAGCGATCATAGGCAATGGTATAAGCGGTGCATAACCTATCGCCTATGTTGATATAGGCGGCGCCGAAGCGATCGCCTATGTTGACATAGGCGGCGCCTAACCTATCGCCTAAGTGAGGAGGTGAGCATAGGCAATGGTCTAAGCGGCGCCTGACCTGTCGCCTATATTTATATAGACGGCGCCTAAACCATCGCCTATTTTGACATAGACGGCATCTTACCTATCGCCAAAGTGAGGCAGTGAGCATAGGTAATTGTATAAGCGGCGCCTAACCTATTGCTTATTTTTATATAGGCGGCGCCTAAGCGATCGCCTATATTGACATAGGCGGCGCCTAACCTGTCGCCTACACGGATATAGGCGGCGCCTAAGCCATCGCCTATGTTGACATAGGCGGCGCCTAACCTATAGCCTAAGTGAGGCAGTGAGCATAGGCAATGGTATAAGCGGTGCCTAACCTATCGCCTATGTTGATATAGATGGTGCCTATGGCATCGCTTATGTTTACATTGGCGTCGCCTAACCTATCGCCTAAGTGAGTCAGCGATCATAGGCAATGGTATAAGCAGCACATAACCTATCGCCTATGTTGATATAGGCGGCGCCTAAGCGATCGCCTATGTTCACATAGGCGGTGCCTAACCTATCGCCTAAGTGAGGCGGTGAGCATAAGCAATGGTATAAGCGGCGCCTGACCTGTCGCCTATGTTTATATAGACGGCGCCTAAACCATAGCCTATGTTGACATTGGTGGCGCATAACCTATCGCCTACATGAGGCAGTAAGCATAGGCAATGGTATAAGCGGCAACTAACCTATCGCTTATGTTGATATAGGCGGCGCCTAATCCATCTCCTATGTTGACATAGGCGGCGCCGAACCTATCGCCTAAGCGAGGCAGAGAGCATAGGCAATGGTATAATCGGCGTCTAACCTATCGCTTATGTTGATATAAGCGGCGCCTATGCCATTGCCTATTTTACATAGGCGGCGCTTAACCTATAATCTTAGTGAGGCTGCGAGAATAGGCAATGGTATATGCGGCGTCAAACCTATCGCCTATGTTGATATACGTGGTGCCTAAGCCATTGTCTATGTTTATATAGGTGGAGCCTAACCTATCGCCTAAGTGAGGCAGTAAGCATAGGCAAAGGTATAAGCGGTGACTAACCTATCGCCTATGTTGATATAGGCGGCGCCTAAGCCATCACCTATGTTGACCTAGGCGGTGCCTAACCAATCGCCAAATTGAGGAAGTGAGCATAGGCAATGGTATATGCGGCGCCTAACCTATTGCCTATGTTGATATAAATGGTGCCTAAGCCATCGCCTATGTTGACATAGACGGAGCCTAACCTATCGCCTATGTGAGAAAGTGAGCATAGGCAATGGAATAAGCGGCGTCTAACCTATCGCCTATGTTGATATAGGCGGCGCCTAAGCCATCGCCTATGCTGACATAGGCGGTGCCTAACCTATCGCCTAAGTGATGCAGTGAGCATAGGCAATGGTATAAGCGGTGCCTAAACTATCGCCTATGTTGATATAGAAGGCGCCTAAAGCATCGCCTATGTTGACATAGACGACGCCTATCCTATCGCCTAAGTGAGGCAATGAGCATAGGTAATGGTATTGGCGGCACATAACCTATCGCCTATGTTGATATAGGCGGCTCCTAAGACATCGCCTATGTTGACATAGGCAGCGCCTAACCTATCACCTAAGTGAGTCAGTAAGAATAGGCAATGGTATAAGCGGCACCTAACCTGTCGCCTATGTTGATATAGGCGGTGGCTAAACTATGGCCTATGTGAGGTAGTAAGCATAGGCAATGGTATAAGCGGTGCCTAACCTATTGCATATATTGAGATATGCGGCCCCTAAGCCATCGCCTATGTTGACGTAGGCGGTGCCTAACCTATCACCTAAGTGAGGCAGCGAGCATAGGCAATGGAATAAGTGGCTCATAACCTATCGCCTAAGTTGATATAGGCGGCGCCTAAGCGATCACCTATGTTGACATAGGCGGCGCCTAACCTATCGCCTAAGTGAGGCGGTGCGCATAGGCAATGGTATAAGCGGCACCTAACCCGTCGCCTCTGTTGATATAGGCGGCGCCCTAGACATCGCATGTTTTGACATAGGCGGCACCTAACCTATCGCCTAAGTGAGGCAGTAAGCATAGGTAATGGCCTAAGCAGCGCCTAACCTATCGCCTATGTTGATATAGGCGGCGGCTAAGCCATCGCCTATGCTGACATAGGCGGCGCCTAACCTATCGCCTAAGTGAGGCAGTAAGCATAGGAAATGGTATTAGCGGTGCCTAAACTATCGCCTATGTTGATATAGGCGGCGCCTAAGACATCGCCTATGTTGACATAGGCGGCGCCTAACCTATTACCTAACTGAGGCAATGAGCATAGGTAATGGTATTAGCGGCGCCTAACCTATCGCCTATGTTGATATAGGCGGCGCCTAAGACATCGCCTATGTTCACATAGGCGGTGCCTAACCTATTGCCTATGAGAGGCAATGAGCATAGGTAATGGTATTAGCGGCGCCTAACCTATCGCCTATGTTGATATAGGTGGCGCCTAAGCCATCTTCTATGTTGACATAGGCGGCGCCTATCCTATCGCCTAAGTGAGGCAGTAAGCATAGGCAATGGTATAAGCAACACCTAACCTGTCGCCTATGTTGATATTGGCGGCGCCTTAGACATCGCCTATGTTGACGTAGGCGGCGCCAAACCTATCGCCTATGTTGGTATAGGCGGCGCCTAAGCCATCGTCTATGTTGACATATGCGACGCCTAATCTATCGCCTAAGTGAGGTAGTTAGCATAGGCATTGGTATAAGCGGTGCCTAATCTATCACCTATGTTGATTTAGGCGGTGCCTAAGCCATCGCCTATGTTGACATAGGCGGCGCCTAACCTATCTCCTAAGTGAGGTAGTGAGCATAGGTAATGGTATAAGCGGAGCCTAACCTATCGCCTATGTTGATATAGGCAGCGCCTAACTCATCGCTTATGTTGACAAAGGCGGTACCTAACCTATCGCCTATGTGAGGAAGTGAGTATAGGTAATGGTGTAAGCGACGCCTAACCTATCCCCTATGTTGATTTAGGCGGCACCTAAGACATCACCTATGTTGACATAGGTGGGGCCTGACCTATCGCCTAAGTGAAGCAGTGAGCATAGGCAATGGAATAAGGTTCACCTAACCTATCGCCTGTGTTGATATAGGTGGGTCCATAGCGATCAAAAATGTTGACATAGGCGGCGCCTAACCTATCGCCTAAGTGAGGCAGTGAGCATAGACAATGGTATAAGTGGTGCCTAACCTATCACCTATGTTGATATAGGGGGCACTTAATACATCGCAAAAGTGAGACAGTGAGTTTAGGCAATGGTATAAGAGGCGCCTAACCTATCGCCTATGTTGATATAAACGGCGCCTAAGCCATCTCCTATGTTGATATAGGCGGCGCCTAAGCAATCGCCTTTGTTGACCTAGGCGGTGCATAACCTATCGCCTAATTGAGGCAGTGAGGATAGTCAATGGTATAAGCGGCGCCTAACCTACCACCTATGTTGATATAGGCGGCTCCTTAGCCATTTCCTATGTTGACATAGACGGATCCTAACCTATCCCCTATGTAAGGTAGTGAGCATAGTAAATTGTATATGTGGCACCTAACCTATCACCTATGTTGATATAGGCAACGCCTAAGCCATCGCCTATGTTGACATAGGCGGCGCCTAACCTATCGCCTAAGTGAGGCAGGGAGCATAGGCAATGGTATAAGCGGTGCCTAACCTATTGCCTATGTTGATATTGGTAGCGCATAAGCCATCGCCTATGTTAACATAGGTGGCGCATAAGCCATCGCTTATGTTAACATAGGCGGCGCCTAACCTATCGCCCAAGTGAGGCACTGAGCATAGGCAATGGTATAAGAGGAGCCTAACCTATCGCCTATGTAGATATAGGCGGTGCCTAAACCATCTCCTATGTTGACATAGGTGGCGCCTAACCTATCACCTAAGTGAGGCAGCGAGCATAGGCAATGGAATAAGTGGCTCATAACCTATCTCCTAAGTTGATATAGGAGGCGCCTAAGCGATCATCTATGTTGACATAGGCGGCGCCTAACCTATCGCCTAAGTGAGGCGGTGCACATAGGCAATGGTATAAGCGGCACCTAACCAGTCGCCTCTGTTGATAAAGGCGGCACCTAAGCCATCGCATGTTTTGACATAGGCGGCACCTAAGCTATCTCCTAAGTGAGGCAGTAAGCATAGGTAATGGCCTAAGCAGCGCCTAAGCTATCGCCTATGTTGATATAGGCGGCGCCTAAGCAATCGCCTATGCGACATAGGCGGCGCCTAACCTATCGCCTAAGTGAGGCAGTGAGCATAGGCCATGGTATAAGCGGTGCCTAAACTATCGCCTATGTTGATATAGGCGGCGCCTAAGACATCGCCTATGTTGACATAGGCGGCGCCTAACCTATTGCCTAAGTGAGGCAATGAGCATAGGTAATGGTATTAGCGGCGCCTAACCTATCGCCTATGTTGATATAGGCGGCGCCTAAGACATCACCTATGTTCACATAGGCGGTGCCTAACCTATTGCCTCTGTGAGGCAATGAGCATAGGTAATGGTATTAGCGGCAGTGAGCATAGGCAATGGTATAAGCGGTGCCTAACCTATCGCCTATGTTTATATAGATGGCGCCTATGGCATCGCTTATGTTTACATTGGCGTCGCCTAACCTATCGCCTAAGTGAGTCAGCGATCATAGGCAATGGTATAAGCAGCACATAACCTATCGCCTATGTTGATATAGGCGGCGCCTAAGCGATCGCCTATGTTCACATTGGCGGTGCCTAACCTATCGCCTAAGTGAGGCGGTGTGCATAAGCAATGGTATAATCGGCACCTGACCTGTCGCCTATGTTTATATAGACGGCGCCTAAACCATAGCCTATGTTGACATTGGTGGCGCCTAACATATCGCCTACGTGAGGCAGTAAGCATAGGCAATGGTATTAGAGGCGCCTAACCTATCGCTTATGCTGATATAGGCGGCGCCTAATCCATCTCCAATGTTGACATAGGCGGCGCCGAAACTATCGCCTAAGTGAGGCAGTGAGCATAGGCAATGTTATAAGCGGCGTCTAACCTATCGCCTATGTTGATATAAGTGGCGCCTATGCCATTGCCTATGTTACATAGGCGGCGCTTAACCTATAATCTTAGTGAGGCTGCGAGAATAGGCAATGGTATATGCGGCGTCTAACCTATCGCCTATGTTGATATACGTGGTGCCTAAGCCATCGCTTATGTAACATACACGACGCATAACCTATAGCCTAAGTGAGGTAGTGAGCATAGGAAATGGTATAAGTGGCACCTAACCTATCACTTATATTGATATAGGCGGCACCTAGCCATCGCCTATGTTGAAATAGGCGGCGCCTACCCTATCGCCTAAGTGACGATGCGAGTATAGGCAATGGTATAAGAGGCGCCAAACCTATCGCCTATGTTGATATAGGCGGTGCCTAAGCCAACGCCTATGTTGACATAGGAGGCGCCTATCCTATGGCCTAAGTGAGGAAGTGAGCATAGACAATGGTATAAGCTGCGCCTAACCTATCGCCTATATTGATATAGGCGACACCTAGCCATCGCCTATGTTGACATAGGAGACGCCTACCCTATCGCCTAAGTGAGGCAGTGAGAATAGGCAATGGTATAACGAGTACCTAACCTATCGTCTATGTTGATATAGGGGGTGTCTAAGCCATCGCCTATGTTGACATAGACGACGCCTAACTAATCGCCTAAGTGAGGCAATGAGCATAGGTAATGGTATAAGCGGCGAGTCAGCTGTTGCCTATGTTGATATAGGTGGCGCCTAGGCCATCGCCTATGTTGATATAGGTGGCGCCTAAGCCATCGCCTATGTTGATATAGGTGGCGCCTAAGCCATAGCCTATATTGATATAGGCGGCGCCTAACCTAACGCCTAAGTGAGGCAGTAATCTTAGGCAATGGTATAAGTGGCGACTAACCTATCGCCTATGTTGATATAGAGGGTGCGTAAGGCATCGCCTATGTTGATTTAGGCGTCGCCTAACCTATCGCCTAATTGAGACAGTGAGCATAGGCAATGGTATAAGAGGCGCCTAACCTATCGTCTATGTTGATATAGGTAGCGCCTAAGCCATTGCCTATGTTGACATAGGCGGCACCTAACCTATCGCCTAAGTGAGGCAGCGAGCATAGGAAATAGTATAAGCGGCGCCTATCCTATCACCTATGTTGATATAGGTGGCGCCCAAGCCATCGCCTATGTTTACATAAGCTTCCCCTAACCTATCGCCTAAGTGAGGTAGAGAGCATAGGCAATAGAATAAGAGGTGCCTAACCTATCGCCTATGTTGATTTAGGCGGCGCCTAAACCATCACCAATGTAACATAGGCGGCACCTAACCTATCGCCTAAGTAAAGCTGCGAGCACAGAAAATGGTATAAGCGACGCCTAACCTATCACCTATGTTGATATAGGCGGCGCCTAAGCCATCGCCTATGTTGACATAGGCGGCGCCTAACCTATAGCCTTAGTGAGACAGTGATCATAGGCAATGGTATAAGCGGTGCCTAACCTATCGCCTATGGCATCACTTAAGTTTACATTGGCGTCGCCTAACCTATCGCCTAAGTGAGGCAGCGATCATAGGCAATGGTATAAGCGGTGCATAACCTATCGCCTATGTTGATATAAGCGGCGCCTAAGTGATCGCCTATGTTGACATAGGCGGCGCCTAAGCTATTGCCTATGTGAGGAGGTAGCATAGGCAATGGTCTAAGCGGCGCCTGACCTGTCACCTATATTTATATAGACGGCGCCTAAACCATCGCCTATTTTTACATAGGCGGCATCTTACCTATCGCCAAAGTGAGGCAGTGAGCATAGGTAATGGTATAAGCGACGCCTAACCTATTGCTTATTTTTATATAGGCGGAGCCTAAGCGATCGCCTATATTGACATAGGCGGCGCCTAACCTATTGCCTATGCGGATATAGGCGGCGCCTATGCCATCGCCTATGTTGACATAGGCGGCGCCTAACAAATAGCCTAAGTGAGGCAGTGAGCAAAGGCAATGGTATAAGCGGTGCCTAACCTATCGCCTATGTTGATATAGATGGCGCCTATGGCATCGCTTATGTTTACATTGGCGTCGCCTAACCTATCGCCTAAGTGAGTCAGCGATCATAGGCAATGGTATAAGCAGCACATAACCTATCGCCTATGTTGATATAGGCGGCGCCTAAGCGATCGCCTATGTTCACATAGGCGGTGCCTAACCTATCGCCTAAGTGAGGCGGTGAGCATAAGCAATGGTATAAGCGGCGCCTGACCTGTCGCCTATGTTTATATAGACGGCGCCTAAACCATCGCCTATTTTGACATAGGCGGCACCATACCTATCGCCTAAGTGAGGCAGTGAGCATAGGTAATCGTATAAGCGGCACCTAACCTATCACCTATTTTGATATAGGTGGCGCCTATGGCATCGCTTATGTTTACATAGGTGGCGCCTAACCTATCATCTAAGTAAGGAAGCGAGCATGGGCAATGGTATAAGAGGCGTCTAACCTATCGCCTATGTTGATATACATAGTGCCTAAGACATTGCCTATGTTTATATAGGGGGCGCCTAACCTATCGTCTAAGTAAGGCAGTAAGCATAGGCAAAGTTATAAGCGGCGACTAACCTGTCGCCTATGATGATATAGGCGGCACCTAATCCATCCCCTATGTTGACCTAGGCGGTGCCTAAACTATCACCAAATTGAGGCAGTGAGCATAGGCAATGGTATAAGCGGCGCCTAACCTATCGCCAATGTTGATATAAACGCCGCCTAAGCCATCGCCTATGTTGACATAGACGGAGACTAACCTATCGCCTATGTGAGAAAGTGAGCATAGGCAATGGAATAATCAACGACTAACATGTCGCCTATGTTGATATAGGCGGCGCCTAATCCATCACCTATGTTGACCTAGGCAATGCCTAACCAATCACCAAATTAAGGTAGTGAGCATAAGAATGGTATAAGCGTTGCCTAACCTATATCCAATGTTGATATAAACGGCTCCTAAGTCATCGCCTATGTTGACATAGACGGAGCCTAACCTATCGGCTATGTGAGAAAGTGAGCATAGGCAATGGTATAAGCTGTGCATAAACTATCACCTATGTTGATATAGGCGGCGCCTAAGACATGGCTTATGTTGACATAGGAGGCGCCTAACCTATCACCTAAGTGAGGCAGTAAGTATAGGCAATGGTATAAGCGGTGCCTAACCAATCGCCTATGTTGATATAGGCGGCACCGAAGACATCGCCTATGTTGACGTAGGCGGTGCCTAACCTTTCGCCTATGTTGATATATTCGACGCCTAAGCCATCGTCTATGTTGACATAGGCGACGCCTAATCTATCGCCTAAGTGAGGAAGTGAGCATAGGCATTGGTATAAGTGGCGCCCAATGTATCACTTATGTTGATTTAGGCGGTGCCTAAGCCATCGCCTATGTTGACATAGGCAGCGCCTAACCTATCGCCTAAGTGAGGCAGTGAGCATAGGCAATGGTATAAGCGGAGCCTAACCTATCGCCTATGTTGATATAGGCAGCGCCTAAGCTATCGCTTATGTTGACATAGGTGGCACCTAACCTATCGCCTAAGTGAGGCAGTGAGTATAGGTAATGGTGTAAGCGGTGCCTAACCTATCCCCTATGTTGATATAGGCGGCGCCTAAGCTATCGCCTATGTTGACATAGGCGGTGCCTAACCTATCGCCTAAGTGAAGGACTGAGCATAGGCAATGGTATAAGCGGCGCCTAACATATCGCCTATGTTGAGGCAGTGAGCATAGGCAATGGTATATGCGGCGCCTAACCTATCGCCTAACCTATCGCCTAAGTGAGGCGGTGAGCATAGTCAATGGTATAAGCAGCGCCTAACCTGTCGCATAGGTTGTTATAGGCGGTGCCTAATCCATCGACTAAGTTAACATAGGCGGCACCTAACCTATCGCCTAAGTGAGGCAGTGAGCATAGGTAATGGTATAAGCGGTACCTAACCTATCACCATTATTGATATAGGTGGCTCTTATTGAATCGCTTATATTTACATAGGCGGCGCCTAACCTATCACCTAAGTGAGACAGCGAGCATAGGCAATGGTATAAGCGGCGCCTAACCTTTAGCCTATGTTGATACACATGGTGCCTAAGCCATTGCCTATGTTGATATATGCAGCGCCTAAGCCATCGCCTATGTTGACGTAGGTGGTGCCTAACGTATCGCCAAACTGAGGCAGTGAGCATAGGCAATGGTATAAGCGGCGCCTAACCTATCGCCTGTGTTGATATAGGCGGCACCTAAGCCATCGCCTACATTGACATAGGCGGCACCTAACATATCGCCAAAGTGAGGCAGTGAGCATAGGTAATGGTATATACGTCTCCTAACCTATCGCCTATATTGATATAGGTGGCGCCTATGGAATCTCCTATGTTTACATAGGCGGAGACTAACCTATCCCCTTAGTGAGGCAGCAATCATAGGAAACGGTATAATCGGCGCCTAACATATCGCCATTGTTGATATAGGTGGCGCCTAAGCAATCTACTATGTTGACATAGGCGGTGCCTAACCTATCGCCTAAGTGAGGTAGTCAGCATAGGCAATGGCATAAACGGCGCCTGACCTGTCGCCTATGTTGATACAGGCGGCGCCTAATCCATCGACTATGTTGACATAGGCGGCGCCTAACCTATCTCCTAAGTGAGGCAGTAAGCATAGGTAATGTTATAAGAGGTGCCTAACCTATCGCCTATGTTGATATAGGTGGCGCCTATGGCATCGCTTATGTTTACATTGGCGGCACCTAACCTATTGCCTAAGTAAGGCCGCGAGCAGAGGCAATGGTATAAGCGGCACCTAACCAATCGCCTATGTTGACATACGTGGCGCCTAAGCCATTGTCTATCTTTATATATGTGGCTCCTGACCTATCGCCTAAGTGAGGCAGTAAGCATAGGCAATGGTATAAGCGGCGCATAACCTGTCGCCTATGTTGATATGGGTTGCTGCTAAGCCATCGCCTATATTGACATAGGAGGCGCCTAACCTATCGCCTAAGTGAGGCAGTGAGGGTAGGCAATGGTATAAGCGACGCCTAACCTATCGCCTATGTTGATATAGGTAGCACCATATCCATTGACTATGTTGACATAGGCGGTGCCTAACCTATCATCTAAGTAAGGCAGTGAGCATAGACAATCGTATAAGCGGCGCCTAACCTCTCACCTATGTTGATATAGGAGGCACCTAAGTAATCGCCTAAGTGAGGTAGTGAGCATAGGCAATGGTATAAGCGGCGCCTAACCTATCGCCTATGTATATATAGGTAGCGCCTATGGAATCTCCTATGTTTTCATAGACGGCGCCTAACCTATCGCATTAGTGAGGCAGCAAGCATAGGCAATGGTATAAGCGGCGCCTAACCTATCGCCTATGTTGATATAGGTGGGGCCTAAGAGATCGCCTATATTGATATAGGCGGCGTCTAACCTATCGCCTAAGTAAGGCGGTGAGTATAGGCAATGTTATAAGCGGCGCTTAACCTGTCGCCTATGTTGATATAGGCGGCGAGTAATCTATCGACTAAGTTGACATAGGCGGCACCTAACCTATCACCAAAGCGAGGCAGTGAGCACAGGTAATGGTATAAGCAGCGCCTAACCTATCCCCTATGTTGTTATATGTGGTGCCTATGGCATCGCTTATGTTTACATAGGCGGCACCTAAACTATTGCCTAAGTGAGGCCGCGAGCATAGGCAATGGTATACGCGGCACCTAACCTATCGCCTATGCTGACATACGTGGCGCCTAAGCCATTGTCTATGTTTATATATGCGGCGCCTGACCTATCGCCTAAGTGAGGCAGTAAGCATAGGCAATGGTATAAGCGGCGCATAAGCTGTCGCCTATGTTGATATGGGCTGCTGCTAAGCCATCGCCTATATTGACATAGGAGGCGCCTAACCTATCGCCTAAGTGAGGCAGTGAGCGTAGGCAATGGTATAAGCGGCGCCAAACCTATCGCCTATGTTGATATAGGTAGCACCATATCCATTGACTATGTCGACATAGGCGGTGCCTAACCTATCATCTAAGTAAGGCAGTGAGCATAGACAATCGTATAAGCAGCGCCTAACCTATCACCTATGTTGATATAGGAGGCACCTAAGCAATCGCCTAAGTGAGGTAGTGAGCATAGGCAATGGTATAAGCGGCGCCTAACCTATCGCCTATGTTGATATAGGTAGCGCCTATGGCATCTCCTATGTTTACATAGACGGCGCCTAACCTATCGCATTAGTGATGCAGCAAGAATAGGCAATGGTATAAGCGGCGCCTAACCTATCGCCTATGTTGATATAGGCGGGGCCTAAGAGATCGCCTATATTGATATAAGCGGCGTCTAACCTATCGCCTATGTAAGGCGGTGAGTATAGGCAATGTTATAAGCGGCGCTTCACCTGTCGCCTATGTTCATACAGGCAGCGCGTAATCTATCGACTATGTTGACATAGGCGGCACCTAACTTATCGCCAAAGTGAGGCAATGAGCATAGGTAATGGTATAAGCAGCGCCTAACCTATCATCTATGTTGATATATGTGGTGCCTATGGCATCGCTTATGTTTACATAGGCGGCGCCTAACCTATCGCCTAAGTGAGGCAGCCAGCATAGGGAATGGTATAAGCCGCGCTTAACCTATCGCCTATGTTGACATACGTGGCACCTAAGCCATTGCCTATATTTATATAAGCGGCGCCTAACCTATCGCCTAAGTGAGGAAGTAAGCATAGGCAATGGTATAAGCGGCGCCTAACCTGTCGCCTATTATGATATAGGCGGTGCCTAATCCATCCCGTATGTTAACATAGGCGGCACCTAACCTACTGCGTAATTGAGGCAGTGAGCAAAGGCAATGGTATAAGCAGCGCCTAACCTATCGCCTATGTTGATATAGGTGGCGGATATGGCATCGCCTATGTTTACATAGGCGGCGCCTAACCAATCGCCTAAGTGAGGCAGCAAGCATAGGAAAAGGTATAAGTGGAGCCTAACCTATCGCCTATGTTGATATACGTGGCGCCTAAGCCATCGCCTATATTTATATAGGCGGCGGCTAACCTATCGCCTAAGTGAGGAAGTAAGCATAGGCAATGGTATAAGAGGCCCCTTACCTAATGCCTATCTTGATATAGGCGGCGCCTAACACATCGCCTATATTGACGTAGGCGATGCCTAACCTATCTCCTAATTGAGGCAATGATCATAGGCAATGGTATAAGCGGCGCCTAACCTATCATTTTTTTATATAGGCGGAGCCTAAGCCATTGCCTATATTGACAAAGACGGATCCTAACCTATCGCCTATGTTGACATAGGCGGTGCCTAACCTATCGCCTAATTGAGGCAGTAAGCATAGGCAATGCTATAAGCGGTGCCTAACTTATCGCCTATGTTGATATAGGTGGCGCCTATGCCATTACCTATGATGACATAAGCTGAGCCAAACCTATCGCCTATGTGAGGCAGTGAGCATAGGAAATGGTATAATCGGTGCCTAACCTATCGCCTATGTCGATATAGTCGACGCCTAAAACATCGCCTATGTTGACATAGGCGGCGCCTAACCTATCGCCTAAGTGAGGCACTGAGCATAGACAATAGTCTAAGCGGCGCCTAACCTATCGCCTATGTTGATATAGGTAGTGCCTAAGCCATCGCCTATGCTGACATAGGCGGCGCCTAACCTATCGCCTAAGTGAGGCAGTGAGCATAGACAATCGTATAAGCGGCGCCTAACCTATAACCTATGTTGATATAGGTGGCACCTAAGCCATCGCCTAAGTGAGGGAGTAAGCATAGGCAATGGTATAAGCGGTGCCTAACCTATCGCCTATGTTGATATAGGCGGCGCCTAAGCGATCGCCTATGTTTACATAGGCGGCGCCTAACCTATCTCCTAAGTGAGGTGGTGAGCATAGGCAATGGTATAAGTGGCGCCTAACCTGTCGCATAGGTTGGTATAGACGGTGCCTAATCCATCGACTATGTTCACATTGGCGGCACCTAACCTGTCGCCTAAGTGAGGCAGTGAGCATAGGTAATGGAATATGCGGTGCCTAACCTATCACCAATGTTGATATAGGTGGCTCTTATGGCATCACTTATGTTTACATAGGCGGTCCCTAAACTATCGCCTAAGTGAGGCAGCGAGCATAGGCAATGGTATAAGCGGCGCCTAACCTATAACCTATGTTAATATATGTGGCGCCTATGCCATTGCCTATGTTTATTTATGCGGTGCCTAACCTATCGCCTAAGTGAGGCACTAAGCATAGGTAATGGTATAAGCGGCGCCAAACGTATCCCCTATGTTGATTTATGTGGCGCCTAAGCCATCGCCTATGTTGACGTAGGCGGTGCCTAACGTATCGCCAAATTGAGGCAGTGAGCATAGGCAATGGTATAACAGGCCCCTAACCTATTACCTATGTTAATATATGTTGCGCCTAAGCCATCACCTATATTGACATAGGCGGCACCTAACCTATCACCTAAGTGAGGCAGTGAGCATAGGTAATGGTATAAGCGGTACCTAACCTATCGCCTATATTGATATAGGAGGTGCCTATGGAATCTCCTATGTTTACCTAGGCGGCGCCTAACCTATCGCCTCAGTGAGGCAGCAATCATAGGCAACGGTAGAAGCGGCGCCTAACCTTTCGCCAATATTAATATTGGCTGCGCCTATGCGACCTCCTATGATGACATAGGCGGTGCCTAACCTATCGCCTAAGTGAGGCGGTGAGCATAGGCAGAGGCATAAGCAGCACCTAACCTGTCGCCTATGTTGATATAGGCGGTGCCTAATCCATCGACTATGTTGACATAGGCGGCGCCTAACCTATCGCCTAAGTGAGACACTGAGCATAGGTAATGGTATAAGAGGTGCCTAACCTATCGCCTATGTTTATATAGGTGGCTCCTATGGCATCGCTTATGTTTACATAGGCGGCACCTAATATATCGCCTAACCTATCCCATATGTTGACATATGAGGCACCTAAACTATCGCATAAGTGAGGCAGTAAGCCTTGGCAATACTATAAGCGGCGCCTAACCTATCGCTAATGTTGATATATGCGGCACCTAATCCATCGCATATGTTGACATAGGCGGCACCTAACCTAGCGCCTAAGTGAGGCAGTGAGCATAGGTAATGGTATAGGCGGTGTCTAACCTATCGCCTATGTTGATAAAGGTGGCGCCTATGGCGTCGCCTATGATTACATAGGCGGCGCCTAACCTATCTCCTAAGTGAGGCAGTAAGCATAAGCAATGGTATAAGCGGCGCCTAACTTAACGTCTATGTTGATATAGGCGGCGGCTAAGCTATCGCCTATGTTGACATAGGCGGTGCCTAACCTATCGCCTAAGTGAGGCAGTGAGCATAGGCAATGGTATAAGCGGCGCCTAACCTATCGCATATGTTGTTATAGGCGGTGCCTAAGCCATTGCCTATGTTGACATAGACGGAGCCTAACCTATCGCCTATGTTGATATTGACGGCGCCTAAGACATCGCCTACGTTGACATAGGCGAAGCCTAACCTATCGCCTATGTGAGGCAGTGAGCATAGGCAATGGAATAAGCGGTGCCTAACCAATCGCCTATGTTGATATGGTCAGCGCCTATGCCATCGCCTATGTTGACATAGGCGGCGCCTAACCTATCGACTAAGTGAGGCAGTGAGCATAGGAAATGGTATAAGCAGCGCCTAACCTATCGCCTATGTTGATATACGTGGCGCCTAAGCCATCACCTATGTTGACATTGGTGGAGCCTAACCTATCGCCTATGTGAGGCAGTAAGCATAGGCAATGGAATAAGGGGCGACAAACCTATCGCCTATGTTGAGGCAGTGAGCATAGTAATTGGTATAAGCGGCACCTAACCTATCCCCTATGATGATATAGTCGGTACCTAAGCCATCACCTATGTTAACATAGGCGGCGCCTAACCTATCGCCAAAGTGAGGCACTGAGCATAGGGAATGGTATAAAGGGCGCCTAACATATCGCCTAAGTGAGGCTCTGAGCATAGACAATGGTATAAGTGGCTCCTAACCTATCGCCTATGTTGATATAGGAGACACCTAAGACATCGCCTATGTTGACATCGGCGGCACCTAACCTATCTCCTAAGTGAGGCTGAGAGCATAGACTATGGTATAAGTGGCGCCTAACCTATCGCTTATGTTTATATAGGCGGCTCCTAAGCCATGGCCTCTGTTGACCTAGGCGGCTCCAAACGTATCTCCTAAGTGAGGCACTGAGCATAGGCAACGGTATAAGCAACAACTAACCTATCTCCTATGATTATATTGACGACGCCTAAACCATAGCCTATGTTGACATTGGTGGCGCCTAACCTATCGCCTACGTGAGGCAGTAAGCATAGGCAATGGTATAAGCGAAGCCTAACCTATCGCTTATGTTGATATAGGCGGCGCCTAATCCATCTCCTATGTTGACATAGGCGGCGCCGAACCTATCGCCTAAGTGAGGCAGTGACCATAGGCAATGGTATAAGCGGCGTCTAACCTATAGCCTATGTTCATATAAGCGGCGCCTATGCCATTTCCTATGTTACTCAGGCGGCGCTTAACATATAGCTTGATAGAGGTAGTGAGAATAGGTAATGGTATATGTGGTGCCTAACCTATCGCCTATGTTGATATAGGCAGCGCCTAAGCCATCGCTTATGTAACATACGCGACGCATAACCTATAGCCTAAGTGAGGTAGTGAGCATAGGAAATGGTATAAGTGGCACCTAACCTATCACTTATATTGATATAGGCGGCACCTAGCCATCGCCTATGTTGACATAGGTGGCGCCTACCCTATCGTCTATGTGACGATGCGAGCATAGGCAATGGTATAAGAGGCGCCAAACCTATCGCCTATGTTGATATAGGCGGTGCCTAAGCCAACGCCTATGTTGACATAGGAGGCGCCTATCCTATGGCCTAAGTGAGGCAGTGAGCATAGACAATGGTATAAGCTGCGCCTAACCTATCGCCTATATTGATATAGGCGACACCTAGCCATCGCCTATGTTGACATAGGAGACGCCTACCCTATCGCCTAAGTGAGGCAGTGAGAATAGGCAATGGTATAACGAGTACCTAACCTATCGTCTATGTTGATATAGGGGGTGTCTAAGCCATCGCCTATGTTGATATAGGCGGCACCTAAGCCATCGCCTAAGTGAGGCAGTGAGAATAGGCAATGGTATAAGCGGGGCATAACCTACCATCTATGTTGATATATGCTGCGCCTAAACGATCGCCTATGTTGACATAGGCAGCGCCTAACCTATCGCCTAAGGGAGGCGGTGAGCATAGGCAATGGTATAAGTGGCGCCTAACCTATCACCTATGTTGATATAGGCGACACCTAATCCATTGCCTATGTTGACATAGACGACGCCTAACTAATCGCCTAAGTGAGGCAATGAGCATAGGTAATGGTATAAGCGGCGAGTCAGCTATCGCCTATGTTGATATAGGTGGCGCCTAAGCCATCGCCTATGTTGATATAGGTGGCGCCTAAGCCATCGCCTATGTTGATATAGGAGGCGCCTAACCTATCGCCTATGTGAGGCAGTAATCTTAGGCAATGGTATAAGCGGTGACTAACCTATCGCCTATGTTGATATAGAGGGTGCGTAAGGCATCGCCTATGTTGATGTAGGCGTCGCCTAACCTATCGCCTAATTGAGACAGTGAGCATAGGCCATGGTATAAGAGGCGCCTAACCTATCGTCTATGTTGATATAGGTAGCGCCTAAGCCATTGCCTATGTTGACATAGGCGGCACCTAACCTATCGCCTAAGTGAGGCAGCGAGCATAGGAAATAGTATAATCGGCGCCTAACCTATCGCCTATGTTGATATAGGTGGCTCCTAAGCCATCGTCTATGTTTACATAAGCTTCCCCTAACCTATCGCCTAAGTGAGGTAGAGAGCATAGGCAATAGATTAAGAGGTGCCTAACCTATCGCCTATGTTGATTTATGCGGCGCCTAAACCATCACCAATGTAACATAGGCGGCACCTAACCTATCGCCTAAGTAAAGCTGCGAGCATAGAGAATGGTATAAGCGACGCCTAACCTATCACCTATGTTGATATAGGCGGTACCTAAGCCATCGCCTAAGTGAGGCAGCGAGCATAGGAAATATTATAAACGGCGCCAAACCTATTGCCTATTTTTATGTAGGCGGCGCCTAACCGATCGGCTATGTAGACATAGGCGGTGCCTAACCCATCGCATATGTTGATATAGGCGGCGCCTAAGCCATCGCCTATGTTGACATAGGCGGCGCCTAACCTATAGCCTAAGTGAGGCAGTGAGCATAGGCAATGGTATAAGCGGTGCCTAACCTATCGCCTATGGCATCACTTAAGTTTACATTGGCGTCGCCTAACCTATCGCCTAAGTAAGGCAGCGATCATAGACAATGGTATAAGCGGTGAATAACCTATCGCCTATGTTGATATAGGCGGCGCCTAAGCGATCGCCTATGTTGACATAGGCGGTGCCTAACCTATAGCCTAAGTGAGGAGGTGAGCATAGGCAATGGTCTAAGCGGCGCCTGACCTGTCGCCTATATTTATATAGACGGCGCCTAAACCATCGCCTATTTTGGCATAGGCGGCATCTTACCTATTGCCAAAGTGAGGCAGTGAGCATAGGTAATGGTATAAGCGGCGCCTAACCTATTGCTTATTTTTATATAGGCGGCGCCTAAGAGATCGCCTATATTGACATAGGCGGCGCCTAACCTGTCGCCTATGCGGATATAGGCGGCGCCTAAGCCATCGCCTATGTTGACATAGGCGGCGCCTAACCTATAGCCTAAGTGAGGCAGTGAGCATAGGCAATGGTATAAGCGGTGCCTAACCTATCGCCTATGTTGATATAGATGGCGCCTATGGCATCGCTTATGTTTACATTGGCGTCGCCTAAGTGAGTCAGCGATCATAGGCAATGGAATAAGCGGCACATAACCTATCGCCTATGTTGATATAGGTGGCGCCTAAGCGATCGCCAATGTTCACATAGGCGGTGCCTAACCTATCGCCTAAGTGAGGCGGTGAGCATAAGCAATGGTATAAGCGGCGCCTGACCTGTCGCCTATGTTTATACAGACGACGCCTAAACCATAGCCTATGTTGACATTGGTGGCGCCTAACCTATCGCCTACGTGAGGCAGTAAGCATAGGCAATGGTATAAGAGGCGCCTAACCTATCGCTTATGTTGATATAGGCGACGCCTAATCCATCTCCTATGTTGACATAGGCGGCGCCGAACCTATCGCCTATGTCACGCAGTGAGCATAGGCAATGGTATAAGCGGCGTCTAACCTATCGCCTATGTTGATATAAGCGGCGCCTATGCCATTGCCTATGTTACATAGGCGGCGCTTAACCTATAATCTTAGTGAGGCTGCGAGAATAGGCAATGGTATAAGAGGCGCCTAACCTATCGTCTATGTTGATATAGGTAGCGCCTAAGCCATTGCCTATGTTGACATAGGCGGCACCTAACCTATCGCCTAAGTGAGGCAGCGAGCATAGGAAATAGTATAAGCGGCGCCTAAGCTATCACCTATGTTGATATAGGTGGCGCCTAAGCCATCGCCTATGTTTACATAAGCTTTCCCTAACCTATCGCCTAAGTGAGGTAGATAGCATCGGCAATAGAATAAGAGGTGCCTAACCTATCGCCTATGTTGATTTAGGCGGCGCCTAAACCATCACCAATGTAACATAGGCGGCACCTAACCTATCGCCTAAGTAAAGCTGCGAGCATAGAAAATGGTATAAGCGGTGCCTAACCTATCGCCTATGGCATCACTTAAGTTTACATTGTCGTCGCCTAACCTATCGCCTAAGTGAGGCAGCGATCATAGGCAATGGTATAAGCGTTGCATAACCTATCGCCTATGTTGATATAGGCGGCGCCTAAGCGATCGCCTATGTTGACATAGGCGACGCCTAACCTATCGCCTAAGTGAGGAGGTGAGCATAGGCAATGGTCTAAGCGGCGCCTGACCTGTCGCCTATATTTATATTGACGGCGCCTAAACCATCGCCTATTTTGACATAGGCGGCATCTTACCTATCGCCAAAGTGAGGTAGTGAGCATAGGTAATGGTATAAGCGGCGCCTAACCTATTGCTTATTTTTATATAGGCGGCGCCTAAGAGATCGCCTATATTGACATAGGCGGCGCCTAAACTGTCGCCTATGCGGATATAGGCGGCGCCTATGCCATCTCCTATGTTGACTTAGGCGGCGCCTAACCTATAGCCTAAGTGAGGCAGTGAGCATAGGCAATGGTATAAGCGGTGCCTAACATATCGCCTATGTTCATATAGATGGCGCCTATGGCATCTCTTATGTTTACATTGGCGTCGCCTAACCTATCGCCTAAGTGAGTCAGCGATCATAGGCAATGGTATAAGCAGCACATAACCTATCGCCTATGTTGATATAGGCGGCGCCTAAGCGATCGCCTATGTTCACATAGGCGGTGCCTAACCTATCGCCTAAGTGAGGCGGTGAGCATAAGTAATGGTATAAGCAGCGCCTGACCTATCGCCTATCTTGACATAGGCGGCACCATACCTATCGCCTAAGTGACATAGGCGGCACCATACCTATCGCCTAAGTGACATAGGCGGCACCATACCTATCGCCTAAACCATCGCCTATTTTGACATAGGCGGCACCATACCTATCGCCTAAGTGAGGCAGTGAGCATAGGTAATGGAATAAGCGGCATCTAACCTATCGCCTATTTTGATATAGGTGGTGCCTATGGCATCGCTTATGTTTACATAGGCGGCGCCTAACCTATCATCTAAGTAAGGTAGCGAGCATGGGCAATGGTATAAGCGGCGTCTAACCTATCGCCTATGTTGATATACAAGGTGCCTATGACATTGCCTATGTTTATATAGGGGGCGCCTCACCTATCGTCTAAGTAAGGCAGTAAGCATAGGCAAAGTTATAAGCGGCGACTAACCTGTCGCCTGTGATGATATAGGCGGCGCCTAATCCATCCCCTATGTTGACCTAGGCGGTGCCTAAACAATCACTAAATTGAGGCAGTGAGCATAGGCAATGGTATAAGCGGCGCCTAACCTATCGCCAATGTTGATATAAACGCCGCCTAACCCATCCCCTATGTTGACGGAGACTAACCTATCGCCTATGTGAGAAAGTGAGCATAGGCAATGGAATAAGCGGCGACTAACCTGTCGCCTATGTTGATATAGGTGGCGCCAAATCCATCACCTATGTTGACCTAGGAGGTGCCTAACCAATCACCAAATTAAGGCAGTGAGCATAGGTAATGGTATAAGCGTTGCCTAACCTATCTCCAATGTTGATATAAACGGCTCCTAAGCCATCACCTATGTTCACATAGACGGAGCCTAACCTATCGCCTATGTGAGAAAGTGAGCATAGGCAATGGTATAAGCTGTGCATAAACTATCACCTATGTTGATATAGGCGGCGCCTAAGACATGGCTTATGTTGACATTGGTGGCGCCTAACCTATCACCTAAGTGAGGCAGTACGTATAGGCAATGGTATAAGCGGTGCCTAACCAATCGCCTCTGTTGATATAGGCGGCACCTAAGACATCGCCTATGTTGACGTAGGCGGTGCCTAACCTGTCGCCTATGTTGATATATTCGACGCCTAAGCCATCGTCTATGTTGACATAGGCGACGCCTAATCTATCGCCTAAGTGAGGAAGTGAGCATAGGCATTGGTATAAGTGGCGCCCAATGTATCACCTATGTTGATTTAGGCGGTGCCTAAGCCATCTCCTATGTTGACATAGGCGGCGCCTAACCTATCGCCTAAGTGAGGCAGTGAGCATAGGCAATGGTATAAGCGGAGCCTAACCTATCGCCTATGTTGATATAGGCAGCGCCTAAGCTATCGCTTATGTTGACATAGGTGGCACCTAACCTATCGCCTAAGTGAGGCAGTGAGTATGGGTAATGGTATAAGCGGTGCCTAACCTATCCCCTATGTTGATATAGGCGGCGCCTAAGCTATCGCCTATGTTGACATAGGCGGTGCCTAACCTATCGCCTAAGTGAAGGACTGAGCATAGGCAATGGTATAAGCGGCGCCTAACATATCGCCTATGTTGAGGCAGTGAGCATAGGCAATGGTATATGCGGCGCCTAACCTATCGCCTAACCTATCGCCTAAGTGAGGCGGTGAGCATAGTCAATGGTATAAGCGGCGCCTAACCTGTCGCATAGGTTGGTATAGGCGGTGCCTAATCCATCGACTAAGTTAACATAGGCGGCACCTAACCTATCGCCTAAGTGAGGCAGTGAGCATAGGTAATGGTATAAGCGGCACCTAACCTATCACCATTATTGATATAGGTGGCTCTTATTGAATCTCTTATATTTACATAGGCGGGGCCTAACCTATCTACTAAGTGAGGCAGCGAGCATAGGCAATGGTATAAGCGGCGCCTAACCTTTAGCCTATGTTGATACACATGGTGCCTAAGCCATTGCCTATGTTGATATATGCAGCGCCTAAGCCATCGCCTATGTTGACGTAGGTGGTGCCTAACGTATCGCCAAATTGAGGCAGTGAGCATAGGCAATGGTATAAGCGGCGCCTAACCTATCGCCTGTGTTGATATAGGCGGCACCTAAGCCATCGCCTACATTGACATAGGCGGCACCTAACATATCGCCAAAGTGAGGCAGTGAGCATAGGTAATGGTATATACGTCTCCTAACCTATCGCCTATATTGATATAGGTGGCGCCTATGGAATCTCCTATGTTTACATAGGCGGAGACTAACCTATCCCCTTAGTGAGGCAGCAATCATAGGAAACGGTATAATCGGCGCCTACCATATCGCCATTGTAGATATAGGCGGCGCCGAAGCAATCTACTATGTTGACATAGGCGGTGCCTAACCTATCGCCTAAGTGAGGTAGTCAGCATAGGCAATGGCATAAATGACGCCTGACCTGTCGCCTATGTTGATACAGGCGGTGCCTAATCCATCGACTATGTTGACATAGGCGGCGCCTAACCTATCTCCTAAGTGAGGTAGTAAGCATTGGTAATGTTATAAGAGGCGCCTAACCTATCGCCTATGTTGATATAGGTGGCGCCTATGGCATCGCTTATGTTTACATAGGCGGCACCTAACCTATTGCCTAAGTGAGGCCGCGAGCATAGGCAATGGTATAAGCGGCACCTAACCTATCGCCTATGTTGACATACGTGGCGCCTAAGCCATTGTCTATGTTTATATATTCGGCGCCTGACCTATCGCCTAAGTGAGGCAGTAAGCATAGGCAATGGTATAAGCGGCGCATAAGCTGTCGCCTATGTTGATATGGGCTGCTGCTAAGCCATCGCCTATATTGACATAGGAGGCGCCTAACCTATCGCCTAAGTGAGGCAGTGAGCGTAGGCAATGGTATAAGCGACGCCTAACCTATCGCCTATGTTGATATAGGCAACACCATATCCATTGACTATGTTGACATAGGCGGTGCCTAACCTATAATCTAAGTAAGGCAGTGAGCATAGACAATCGTATAAGCGGCGCCTAACCTATCACCTATGTTGATATAGGAGGCACCTAAGAAATCGCCTAAGTGAGGTAGTGAGCATAGGCAATGGTATAAGCGGCGCCTAACCTATCGCCTATGTTGATATAGGTAGCGCCTATGGCATCTCCTATGTTTACATAGACGGCGCCTAACCTATCGCATTAGTGAGGCAGCAAGCATAGGCAATGGTATAAGCGGCGCCTAACCTATCGCCTATGTTGATATAGGCGGTGCCTAAGAGATCGCCTATATTGATATAGGCGGCGTCTAACCTATCGCCTAAGTAAGGCGGTGAGTAGAGGCAATGTTATAAGCGGCGCTTAACCTGTCGCCTATGTTGATTTAGGCGGCGCGTAATCTATCGACTATGTTGACATAGGCGGCACCTAACCTATCGCCAAAGTGACGCAGTGAGCATAGGTAATGGTATAAGCAGCGCCTAACCTATCGCCTATGTTGATATATGTGGTGCCTATGGCATCGCTTATGTTTACATAGGCGGCACCTAACCTATTGCCTAAGTGAGGCCGCGAGCATAGGCAATGGTATAAGCAGCACCTAACCTATCGCCTATGTTGACATACGTGGCGCCTAAGCCATTGTCTATGTTTATATATGCGGCGCCTGACCTATCGCCTAAGTGAGGCAGTAAGCATAGGCAATAGTATAAGCGGCGCATAACCTGTCGCCTATGTTGATATGGGCTGCTGCTAAGACATCGCCTATATTGACATAGCAGGCGCCTAGCCTATCGCCTAAGTGAGGCAGTGAGCGTAGGAAATGGTATAAGCGGCGCCTAACCTATCGCCTATGTTGATATAGGCAGCACCATATCCATTGACTATGTTGACATAGGCGGTGCCTAACCTATCATCTAAGTAAGACAGTCATCATAGACAATCATATAAGCGGCACCTAACCTATCACCTATGTTGATATAGGAGGCACCTAAGCAATCGCCTAAGTGAGGTAGTGAGCATAGGCAATGGTATAAGCGGCGCCTAACCTATCGCCTATGTTGATATAGGTAGCGCCTATGGCATCTCCTATGTTTACATAGACGGCGCCTAACCTATCGCATTAGTGAGGCAGCAAGAATAGGCAATGGTATAAGCGGCGCCTAACTTATCGCCTATGTTGATATAGGCGGGGCCTAAGAGATCGCCTATATTGATATAGGCAGCGTCTAACCTATCGCCTAAGTAAGGCGGTGAGTATAGGCAATGTTATAAGCGGCGCTTAACCTGTCGCCTATGTTGATATAGGCAGCGCGTAATCTATCGACTATGTTGACATAGGCGGCACCTAAACTATCGCCAAAGTGAGGCAGTGAGCATAGGTAATGGTATAAGCAGCGCCTAACCTATCGTCTATGTTGATATATGTGGTGCCTATGGCATCGCTTATGTTTACATAGGCGGCGCCTAACCTATCGCCTAAGTGAGGCAGCCATCATAGGCAATGGTATAAGCCGCGCTTAACCTATAGCCTATGTTGACATACGTGGCACCTAAGCCATTGCCTATATTTATATAAGCGGCGCCTAACCTAGCGCCTAAGTGAGGCAGTAAGCATAGGCAATGGTATAAGCGGCGCCTAACCTGTCGCCTATTATGATATAGGCGGTGCCTAATCCATCCCATATGTTAACATAGGCGGCACCTAACCTACTGCCTAATTGAGGCAGTGAGCAAAGGAAATGGTATAAGCAGCGCCTAACCTATCGCCTATGTTGATATAGGTGGCGGATATGGCATCGCCTATGTTTACATAGGCGGCGCCTAACCAATCACCTAAGTGAGGCAGCAAGCATAGGAAAAGGTATAAGTGGAGCCTAACCTATCGCCTATGTTGATAAACGTGGTGCCTAAGCCATCGCCTATATTTATATAGGCGGCGGCTAACCTATCGCCTAAGTGAGGAAGTAAGCATAGGCAATGGTATAAGAGGCCCCTTACCTAATGCCTATCTTGATATAGGCGGCGCCTAAGACATCGCCTATATTGACGTAGGCGGTGCCTAACCTATCTCCTAATTGAGGCAGTGATCATAGGCATTGGTATAAGCGGCGCCTAACCTATAGTTTTTTTTTATATAGGCGGCGCCTAAGCCATTGCCTATATTGACAAAGACGGATCCTAACCTATCGCCTATGTTGACATAGGCGGTGCCTAACCTATCGCCTAATTGAGGCAGAAAGCATAGGCAATGCTATAAGCGGTGCCTAACTTATCGCCTATGTTGATATAGGTGGCGCCTATGCCATTACCTATGTTGACATAAGCGGAGCCTAACCTATCACCTATGTGAGGCAGTGAGCATAGGCAATGGTATAGTCGGCGCCTAACCTATCGCCTATGTCGATATAGTTGGCGCCTAAGACATCACCTATGTTGACATAGGCGGCGCCTAACCTATCGCCTAAGTGAGGCACTGAGCATAGACAATAGTCTATGCGGCACCTAACCTATCGCCTATGTTGATATAGGTAGCGCCTAAGCCATCGCCTATGCTGACATTGGTGGCGCCTAACCTATCGCCTAAGTGAGGCAGTGAGCATAGACAATCGTATAAGCGGCGCCTAACCTATAACCTATGTTGATATAGGCAGCACCTAAGCCATCGCCTAAGTGAGGGAGTAAGCATAGGCAATGGTATAAGCGGTGCCTAACCTATCGCCTATGTTGATATAGGCAGCGCCTAAGCGATCGCCTATGTTGACATAGGCGGCGCCTAACCTATCTCCTAAGTGAGGTGGTGAGCATAGGCAATGGTATAAGCGGCGCCTAACCTGTCGCATAGGTTGGTATAGACGGTGCCTAATCCATCGACTATGTTCACATTGGCGGCACCTAACCAGACGCCTAAGTGAGGCAGTGAGCATAGGTAATGGAATATGCGGCGCCTAACCTATCACCAATGTTGATATAGGTAGCTCCTATGGCATCACTGATGTTTACATAGGCGGCGCCTAAACTATCGCCTAAGTGAGGCAGCGAGCATAGGCAATGGTATAAGCGGCGCCTAACCTATAACCTATATTAATATATGTGGCGCCTATGACATTGCCTATGTTTATTTATGCGGTGCCTAACCTATCGCCTAAGTGAGGCAGTAAGCATAGGTAATGGTATAAGCGGAGCCAAACGTATCCCCTATGTTGATTTATGTGGCGCCTAAGCCATCGCCTATGTTGACGTAGGCGGTGCCTAACGTATCGCCAAATTGAGGCAGTGAGCATAGGCAATGGTATAACAGGCCCCTAACCTATCGCCTATGTTAATATATGTTGCGCCTAAGCCATCGCTTATATTGACATAGGCGGCACCTAACCTATCGCCTAAGTGAGGCAGTGAGCATAGGTAATGGTATAAGCGGTGCCTAACCTATCGCCTATATTGATATAGGAGGCGCCTATGGAATCTTCTATGTTTACCTAGGCGGCGCCTAACCTATCGCCTTAGTGAGGCAGCAAGCATAGGCAACGGTAGAAGCGGCGCCTAACCTTTCGCCGATATTTATATTGGCTGCGCCTATGCGACCTCCTATGTTGACATAGGCGGTGCCTAACCTATCGCCTAAGTGAGGCGGTGAGCATAGGCAATGGCATAAGCAGCACCTAACCTGTCGCCTATGTTGATATAGGTGGTGCCTAATCCATCGACTATGTTGACATAGGCGGCGCCTAACCTATCGCCTAAGTGAGACATTGAGCATAGGTAATGGTATAAGAGGTGCCTAACCTATCGCCTATGTTGATATAGGTGGCTCCTATGGCATCGCTTATGTTTACATAGGCGGCACCTAATATATCGCCTAACCTATCCCATATGTTGACATATGAGGCACCTAAACTATCGCATAAGTGAGGCAGTAAGCCTTGGCAATGCTATAAGCGGTGCCTAACCTTTTGCCAATGTTGATATATGCGGCACCTAATCCATCGCATATGTTGACATAGGCGGCACCTAACCTAGCGCCTAAGTGAGGCAGTGAGCATAGGTAATGGTATAGGCGGTGTCTAACCTATCGCCTATGTTGATATAGGTGGCGCCTATGGCGTCGCCTATGATTACATAGGCGGCGCCTAACCTATCGCCTAAGTGAGGCAGTAAGCATAAGCAATGGTATAAGCGGCGCCTAACTTATAGCCTATGTTGATATAGGCGGTGCCTAACCTATCGCCTAAGTGAGGCAGTGAGCATAGGCAATGGTATAAGCGGCGCCTAACCTATCGCATATGTTGTTATAGGCGGTGCCTAAGCCATTGCCTATGTTGACATAGACGGAGCCTAACCTATCGCCTATGTTGATATTGACGGCGCCTAAGACATCGCCTACGTTGACATAGGCGAAGCCTAACCTATCGCCTATGTGAGGCAGTGAGCATAGGCAATGGAATAAGCGGTGCCTAACCTATCGCCTATGTTGATATGGTCAGCACCTATACCATCGCCTATGTTGACATAGGCGGTGCCTAACCTATCGACTAAGTGAGGCAGTGAGCATAGGCAATGGTATAAGCGGAGCCTAACCTATCGCCTATGTTGATATACGTGGCGCCTAAGCCATCACCTATGTTGACATTGGCGGAGCCTAACCTATCACCTATGTGAGGCAGTAAGCATAGGCAATGGAATAAGGGGCGCCTAACCTATCGCCTATGTTGATAGAGGAGGCGCCTATGCCATCACCTATGTTGACAAAGGCTGCGCCTAACCTATCACCTAAAGGAGGCAGTGAGCATAGGCAATGGTATAAGCGGAGCCTAACCTATCGCCTATATTGATATAGGTGGCGCCTAAGCAATCACCTATGTTGACATAGGCGGAACCTAACCTATCGCCTATGTTGATATAGGTGGTGCCCATGGCACCGCTTATGTTTACATAGGCGGCGCCTAATCTATCGCCTAAGTATGGCAGCGAGCATAGGCAATGGTATAAGTGGCGCCTAACCTATCGCCTATGTTGACACACGTCGCGCCCAGGCCATTGCCTATGTTTATATATACGGCGCCTAACCTATCGCCTAAGTAAGGCAGTAAGCATAGGCAATGGTATAAGCGACGCCTAACCTGTCGCCTATTTTGATATAGGCGGCGCCTAATCAATCGTATATACTGACACAGGCGGCACCTAACTTATCGTCTAAGTGAGGCAGTGAGCATAGGTAATGGTATATGAAGCGCCTAACCTATCACCTATGTTGATATAGGTGGCGCCTATGGTGTCGCCTATGTTTACAAAGGCGGCGCCTAACCTATCGACTTTGTAAGGCAGCAAGCATAGGCAATGGTATAAAAGGAGCATAACCTATCGCCTATGTTGATATACGTGGTGCCTAAGCCATCACCAATGTTTATATAAGTTGTGGCTAACCTATCGCCTATGTGAGGCAGTAAGCAAAGGCAATTGTATATGCGGTGCCAAACCTAATGCCTATCTTGATATAGGCGACGCCTAAGCCATCGCCTATGTTGATATAGGTGGTGCCTAACCTATCGCCTAATCGAGGCAGTGATCATAGGCAATGGTATAATGGGCACCTAACCTATCACCTTTGTTGATATAGGCGGCACCTAAGCCATTGCCTATGTTGACATAGACGAATCCTAACCTATCTCTTATGTTGAAATAGGCGGCGACTAAGCCATCTCCTATGTTGACATAGGCGATGCCTAACCAATCGCCTATGTTAGGCAGTGAGCATAGGCAATGGTATAAGCGGCGCCTAACCTATCGCCTATGTTGATATAGGCAGCACCATTTCTATTTCCTATGTTGACATAGGCGGCACCAAACCTATCGCCTAAGTGAGGCAGTGAGCATAGACAATGGTATAAATGGCGCCTAACCTATCACTTATTTTGATAGAGGCGGCGCCTAACCTATCGTCTAAGTTAGGCAGCAAGCATAGGCAATGTTATACGTGGCGCCTAAGCCATCGCCAATGTTTATATATGCAGCGGCTAACATATCGCCTATGTGAGGCAGTAAGCATAGGCAATGGTATAAGCGGCGCCTAACCTAACGCCTATGTTGATATAGGCGGCGCAAAAGCTATCGCCTCTGTTGACGTAGGCGGTACCTAACCTATCGTCTAAGATAGGCAGCAAGCATAGGGAATGTTATACGTGGCGCCTAAGCCATCGCCTATGTTTATATATGCGGCGGCTAACATATCGCCTAAGTGAGGCACTGAGCATAGGCAATGGTATAAGCAGCGCCTAACCTATCGCCTATGTTGATATAGGCAGCGCCTAAGCCATCGCCTATGTTGACATAGGTGGTGCTAACCTATCGCCTAAGTGAGGTAGTGAGCATAGATAATGGTATAAGCGGCGCCTAACCTATCGCCTATGTTGATATAGGCGGCGCCTAATCCATCGACTATGTTGACATAGGCGGCACCTAACCTATCGCCTAAGTGAGGCAATGAGCATAGGTAATGGTATAAGCGACGCCTAACCTATCGCCTAAGTTTGGCAGCGAGCATAGGCAATGGTATAAGCGGCGCCTAACCTATCGCGTATATAGATATAGGCGGCTCCTAAGCCATCGCCTATGTTAACGTAGGTGGTGCCTAACCTATAGCCTAATTGAGGCAGTGAGCATAGGTAATGGTATAAGCATCGCCTAACCTATCGCCTATGTTGATATAGGCGACGCCTAAGCCACTGCCAATATTGACATAGGCGGCACCTAACCTTACTCCTAAGTGAGGCAGTGAGCATAGGTAATGGTATAAGCGGCGCCTAACCTATCACCTATGTTGATATAGGTGGCGCCTATGGCATCTCCTATGTTTACATAGGCGGCACCTAACCTATCTCCGTAGTGAGGCAGCAAGCATAGGAAATGGTATAAGTGGCGCCTAACCTATCGCGTATGTTGATATAGGCGGCGCCTAATCCATCGACTATGTTGACATAGACGGGACCTAACCTATCGCCTAAGTTAGGTAGTGAGCATAGGTAATGGTATAAGTGGCCCCTAACCTATCTCCTATGATGACATAGGTGGCGCCTATGGCATCGCTTATGTTTACACAGGCGGCGCCTAACCTATCGCCTAAGTTAGGCAGCGAGCATTGGCAATGGTATAAGAGGTGCCTAACCTATTGCCTATGTTGACATACGTGGCACCTAAGCCATTCCCTATGTTTATATATGCGGCGCCTAACCTATCGCCTAAGTGAGGCAGTAAGCATAGGAAATTGTATAAGCGACCCCTAACATGTCCCCTATGATGATATAGGCGGCGCCTAATCCATTTCATATGTTGATATAGGCGGCACCTAACCTATCGCCTAAGGCACTGAGCATAGGTAATGGTATAAGCGGCGCCTAACCTATCGCCTATATTGATATAGGTGGCGCCTATGGAATCGTCTATGTTTACATAGGCGGCGCCTAACCTATCGCCTAAGTGAGGCAGTGAGCATAGGCAATGTTATAAGCGGCGCCTAACCTATCGCCTATGTTGATATAGGAGGCGCCTAAACCATCGCCTATGTTAACATAGTTCGCGCCTAACCTATCGCCAAAGTGAGGCACTGAGCATAGGCAATGGTATAAGCGGAGCCTAACCTATCGCCGATGTTGATATAGGCAGCGCCTAAGCCATCACCTATGTTGACATAGGTGGTGCCTAACCTATCACCTAAGTGAGTTTGTGAGCATTGACAATGGTATAAGCGGTGCCTAACCTATCGCCTATGTTGATATAGGAGACACCTATACCATCGCCTAAGTGAGGCTGTGAGCATAGCCAATGGTATAAGAGGCGCCTAACCTATCGCCTATGTTGATATACGCGCCGCCAAAGCGATCGCCTATGTTGACTTAGGCGGCGTCTAACCTATCGCCTAAATAAGGCGGTGAGCATAGGCAATGGTATAAACAGCACATAGCCTATCGCCTATGTTGATATAGGTGGTGCCTAAGCCATTGTCTATGTTGACATAGACCGAGCCTAACCTATCGCCTAAGTGAGAAAGTGAGCATAGGTAATGGTATAAGCGGCGTCTAACCTAGCGCCTATGTTGATATAGGTTGCGCCTAAGCCATCACCTATGTTGACATAGGAGGCGCCTAACTTATCGCCTAAGTGAGACAGAGAGCATAGGCAATGGTATAAGCGGCGCCTAACCTATCGCCTATGTTGATATAGGTGGCTCCTATCGCATATCCTATGTTTACATAGGCGGCGCCTAACCTATCGCCTTAGTGAGGCAGCAAGCATAGGCAATGGTATAAGCGGCGCCTAACCTATCGCCTATGTTGATATAGGCGGCACCTAAGCGATCACCTATGTTGACATAGGTGGTGCCTAACCTATCGCCAAATTGAGGCAGTGATCATAGGCAATGGCATAAGCGGCGCCTAACCTATCTCCTATGTTGATATAGGAGGTGCCTAAGCCATCGCCTATGTTGACATAGGCGGCACCTAACGTATCGCCTAGGTATGGCAGTGAGCATAGGTAATGGTATAAGCGGCGCCTAACCTATCGCCTATGCTGATATAGGTGGCGCCTATGGCATCTCCTATGTTTACATAGGAGGCACCTAACCTATCTCCTTAGTGAGGCAGCAAGCATAGGCAATGGTATAAGCGACGCCTAACCTATCGCCTATGTTGATATAGGCGGCACCTAAGCGATCGCCTATGTTGACATAGGCGGCACCTAACCTATCTCCCAAGTGAGGCGGTGAGAATAGGCAATGGTATAAGCGGTGCCTAACCTGTTGCCTATGTTGATATAGGCGACACCTAATCCATCGACTATGCTGACATAGCCGGCACCTAACCTATCGCCTAAGTGAGGCAGTGAGCATAGGTAATGGTATAAGCGGAGCCTATCCAATCGACTATGTTGATATAGGTGGCGCCTATGGCATCGCTTATGTTTACATAGACGGCGTCTAACCTATCGTCTAAATGAGGCAGCAAGCATAGGCAATGGTTTAAGCGGGGCCTAACTTATCGCCTATGTTGACGTACGTAGCGCCTAAGCCATTGCCTATGTTTATATATGCGGCACCGCACCTATCGCCTAAGTGAGACAGTAAGCATAGGCAATGGTATAAGCAGCGCCTAACCTGTCGCCTATGTTCATATAGGCGGCGCCTAATCCATCGCATATGTTGGCATAGGTGGCACCTAACCTATCATCTAAGTGAGGCAGTGAGCATAGGTAATGGTATAAGCGGCGCCTAACCTATCGCCTATGTTGATATAGGTGGCACCTATGGCATCGCCTATGTTTCATAGGCGGCGCCTAACCTATCGCCTAAGTGAGGTAGCAAGCATTGGCAATGGTATAAGCAACGCCTAACCTATCGCCTATGTTGATATACGTGGCGCCTAAGCGATTGCCTATGTGTATATATGTGGCGCCTAACCTATCGCCTAAGTGAGGTAGGAAGCATAGGCAATTCTATAAGCGGTGCCAAACTTAACGCCTATGTTGATATAGGCAGTGCCTAAGCCATCGCCTATGTTGACGTAGGTGGTGCCTAATCTATCGCCAAATTGAAGCAGTGAGCATAGACAATGGTATAAGAGGCGTCTAGCCTATCGCCTAATTGATACAGGCAGCGCCTAAGCCATTACCTATGTTGACATAGGCGGCGCCTAACCTATCACCTAAGTGAGGTAGTGAGCATCGAAAATGGTATAAGCGGAGCCTAACCTATCACCTATGTTGATATAGGCGGCACCTAAGCCATCGCCTATGTAAGTCAGAGAGCATTGCCAATGGTATAAGCGGCGCCTACCCTATCGCCTATGTTGATAGAGGTGCCGCCTAAGAGATCACCTATTTTAAAACAGGCGGCACCTAACCTATCGTCTAAGTAAGGCGGTGAGCATAGGCAATGGTATAAGCGGTGCATAACCTATCGCCTATGTTGATATAGGTGCCGCCTAAGACATTGCCTATGTTGACATAGACGGAGCCTAACCTATCACCTAAGTGAGGCAGTTAGCATAGGTAATGGTATAAGCGGCACCTAACCTATCTCCTATGTTGATATAGGTGGCACCTAAGCCATCACCTATGTTGACATAGAAGGCGCCTAACCTATCGCCTAAGTGAGGCAGTGAGCATAGGCAATGGTAAAAGCGGTGCCTAACCTATCGCCTATGTTGATATAGACGGTGCCTAAGACATCGCCTATGTTGACATAGGCGATGCCTAACCTATCGCCTAATTTTGGCAGTGAGGATAGGATATGGTATAAGCGGCGCCTAACCTATCGACTATGTTGACATAGGCGGAGCCTAACCTATTACCTATGTGAGGAAGTGAGAATAGGCAATGGAATGACCAGCGCCTAACCTATGACCTATGTTGATATAGGCGGCACCTAGTCCATCACCTATGTTTACATAGGCGGTGCCTAACCTATCGCCTAAGTGAGGCAGTGAGCATAGGCAACGGTAGAAGCGGCACCTAACCTATCGCCTATGTTGAAATAGGCGGCTCCTAAGCCACGCCTATGTTGACATAGGCGGCGCCTAATCTATCCACTAAGTAAGGTGGTGAGCATAGGCAATGGTCACAGCGGCGCCTAACCTGTCGCCTATGTTGGTATTGGCGATGCCTAATCCATAGACAATGTTGACATAGGCAGCACCTAACCTATCACCTAAGTAAGGAAGTGAGCTTAGGTAATGGTATAAGCAGTGCCTAACCTATCGCCAATGTTGATATAGGTTGCGCCTATGGCATCACTTATGTTTGCATAGGCGGCGCCTAACCTATCGCCTAAGTGAGGCAGCGAGAATAGGCAATTGTATAAGCGCCGCCTAACCTATCGCCTATGTTGATATATGTTGCGCCTAACCTATCTCCTAAGTGAGGCAGTGAGCATAGGCAATGGTATAAGCGGCGTCTAACCTATCGCCTATGTTGATATAAGCGGCGCCTATGCCATTGCCTATGTTACATAGGCGGCGCTTAACCTATAATCTTAGTGAGGCTGCGAGAATAGGCAATGGTATAACGAGTACCTAACCTATCGTCTATGTTGATATAGGGGGTGTCTAAGACATCGCCTATGTGGATATAGGCGGCACCTAAGCCATCGCCTAAGTGAGGCAGTGAGCATAGGCAATGGTAAAAGCGGGGCATAACCTACCATCTATGTTGATATATGATGCGCCTAAACGATCGCCTATGTTGACATAGGCGGCGCCTAACCTATCGCCTAAGTGAGGCAGTGAGCATAGGCAATGGTATAAGCGGCGTCTAACCTATCGCCTATGTTGATATAAGCGGCGCCTATGCCATTGCCTATGTTACATAGGCGGCGCTTAACCTATAATCTTAGTGAGGCTGCGAGAATAGGCAATGGTATATGCGGTGTCTAAACTATCGCCTATGTTGATATACGTGGTGCCTAAGCCATCGCTTATGTAACATACGCGACGCATAACCTATAGCCTAAGTGAGGTAGTGAGCATAGGTAATGGTATAAGTGGCACCTAACCTATCACTTATATTGATATAGGCGGCACCTAGCCATCGCCTATGTTGACATAGGCGGCGCCTACCCTATCGCCTAAGTGACGATGCGAGAATAGGCAATGGTATAAGAGGCGCCAAACCTATCGCCTATGTTGATATAGGCGGTGCCTAAGCCAACGCCTATGTTGACATAGGAGGCGCCTATCCTATGGCCTAAGTGAGGCAGTGAGCATAGACTATGGTATAAGCTGCGCCTAACCTATCGCCTATATTGATATAGGCGACACCTAGCCATCGCCTATGTTGACATAGGAGACGCCTACCCTATCACCTAAGTCAGGCAGTGAGAATAGGCAATGGTATAACGAGTACCTAACCTATCGTCTATGTTGATATGGGGGGTGTCTAAGCCATCGCCTATGTTGATATAGGCGGCACCTAAGCCATCGCCTAAGTGAGGCAGTGAGCATAGGCAATGGTATAAGCGGGGCATAACCTACCATCTATGTTGATATATGATTCGCCTAAACGATCGCCTATGTTGACATAGGCGGGGCCTAACCTATCGCCTAAGGAAGGCGGTGAGCATAGGCAATGGTATAAGTGGCGCCTAACCTATCACCTATGTTGATATAGGCGACACCTAATCCATTGCCTATGTTGACATAGACGACGCCTAACTAATCGCCTAAGTGAGGCAATGAGCATAGGTAATGGTGTAAGCGGCGAGTCAGCTATCGCCTATGTTGATATAGGTGGCGCCTAAGCCATCGCCTATGTTGATATAGGTGGCGCCTAAGCCATCGCCTATGTTGATATAGGTGGCGCCTAAGCCATCGCCTATGTTGATATAGGTGGCGCCTAAGCCATCGCCTATGTTGATATAGGCGGCGCCTAACCTATCGCCTAAGTGAGGCAGTAATCTTAGGCAATGGTATAAGCGACGACTAACCTATCGCCTATGTTGATATAGAGGGTACGTAAGGCATCGCCTATGTTGATGTAGGCGTCGCCTAACCTATCGCCTAATTGAGACAGTGAGCATAGGCAATGGTATAAGAGGCGCCTAACCTATCGTCTATGTTGATATAGGTAGCGCCTAAGCCATTGCCTATGTTGACATAGGCGGCACCTAACCTATCGCCTAAGTGAGGCAGTGAGCATAGGAAATAGTATAAGCGGCGCCTAACCTATCACCTATGTTGATATAGGTGGCGCCTAAGCCATCGCCTATGTTTACATAAGCTTCCCCTAACCTATCGCCTAACTGAGGTAGAGAGCATAGGCAATAGAATAAGAGGTGCCTAACCTATCGCCTATGTTGATTTAGGCGGCGCCTAAACCATCACCAATGTAACATAGGCGGCACCTAACCTATCGCCTAAGTAAAGCTGCGAGCATAGAAAATGGTATAAGCGGTGCCTAACCTATCGCCTATGGCATCACTTAAGTTTACATTGGCGTCGCCTAACCTATCGCCTAAGTGAGGAAGCGATCATAGGCAATGGTATAAGCGGTGCATAACCTATCGCCTATGTTGATATAGGCGGCGCCTAAGCGATCGCCTATGTTGACATAGGCGACTCCTAACCTATCGCCTAAGTGAGGAGGTGAGCATAGGCAATGGTCTAAGCGGCGCCTGACCTGTCGCCTATATTTATATAGACGGCGCCTAAACCATCGCCTATTTTGACATAGGCGGCATCTTACCTATCGCCAAAGTGAGGCAGTGAGCATAGGTAATGGTATAAGCGGCGCCTAACCTATTGCTTATTTTTATATAGGCGGCGCGTAAGCGATCGCCTATATTGACATAGGCGGCGCCTAAACTGTCGCCTATGCGGATATAGGCGGCGCCTATGCCATCGCCTATGTTGACATAGGCGGTGCCTAACCTATAGCCTAAGTGAGGCAGTGAGCATAGGCAATGGTATAAGCGGTGCCTAACCTATCGCCTATGTTGATATAGATGGCGCCTATGGCATCGCTTATGTTTACATTGGCGTCGCCTAACCTATCGCCTAAGTGAGTCAGCGATCATAGGCAATGGTATAAGCAGCACATAACCTATCGCCTATGTTGATATAGGCGGCGCCTAAGCGATCTCCTATGTTCACATAGGCGGTGCCTAACCTATCGCCTAAGGGAGGCGGTGAGCATAAGCAATGGTATAAGCGGCGCCTGACCTATCGCCTATTTTGACATAGGCGGCACCATACCTATCGCCTAAGTGACATAGGCGGCACCATACCTATCGCCTAAGTGACATAGGCGGCACCATACCTATCGCCTAAACCATCGCCTATTTTGACATAGGCGGCACCATACCTATCGCCTAAGTGAGGCAGTGAGCATAGGTAATGCTATATGAGGCACCTAACCTATCGCCTATTTTGATATAGGTGGCGCCTATGGCATCGCTTATGTTTACATAGGCGGCGCCTAAACTATCATCTAAGTAAGGTAGCGAGCATGGGCAATGGTATAAGCGACGTCTAACCTATCGCCTATGTTGATATACATGGTGCCTAAGACATTGCCTATGTTTATATAGGGGGCGCCTAACCTATCGTCTAAGTAAGGCAGTAAGCATAGGCAAAGTTATAAGCGGCGACTAACCTGTCGCCTGTGATGATATAGGCGGCGCCTAATCCATACCCTATGTTGACCTAGGCGGTGCCTAAACAATCACCAAATTGAGGCAGTGAGCATAGGCAATGGTATAAGCGGCGCTTAACCTATCGCCAATGTTGATATAAATGCCGCCTAAGCCATCGCCTATGTTGACATAGACGGAGACTAAGGTATCGCCTATGTGAGAAAGTGAGCATAGGCAATGGAATAAGCGGCGACTAACCTGTCGCCTATGTTGATATAGGTGGCGCCAAATCCATCACCTATGTTGACCTAGGCGGTGCCTAACCAATCACCAAATTAAGGCAGTGAGCATAGGTAAAGGTATAAGCGTTGCCTAACCTATCTCCAATGTTGATATAAACGGCTCCTAAGCCATCACCTATGTTGACATAGACGGAGCCTAACCTATCGCCTATGTGAGAAAGTGAGCATAGGCAATGGTATAAGCTGTGCATAAACTATCACCTATGTTGATATAGGCGGTGCCTAAGACATGGATGATGTTGACATAGGTGGCGCCTAACCTATCACCTAAGTGAGGCAGTAAGTATAGGCAATGGTATAAGCAGTGCCTAACCAATCGCCTATGTTGATATAGGCGGCACCTAAGAGATCGCCTATGTTGACGTAGGCGGTGCCTAACCTTTCGCCTATGTTGATATATTCGACACCTAAGCCATCTTCTATGTTGACATAGGCGACGCCTAATCTATCGCCTAAGTGAGGAAGTGAGCATAGGCATTGGTATAAGTGGAACCCAATGTATCACCTATGTTGATTTAGGCGGTGCCTAAGCCATCGCCTATGTTGACATAGGCGGCGCCTAACCTATCGCCTAAGTGAGGCAGTGAGCATAGGCAATGGTATAAGCGGAGCCTAACCTATCGCCTATGTTGATATAGGCAGCGCCTAAGCTATCGCTTATGTTGACATAGGTGGCACCTAACCTATCGCCTAAGTGAGGCAGTGAGTATGGGTAATGGTATAAGCGGTGCCTAACCTATCCCCTATGTTGATATAGGCGGCGCCTAAGCTATCGCCTATGTTGACATAGGCGGTGCCTAACCTATCGCCTAAGTGAAGGACTGAGCAAAGGCAATGGTATAAGCGGCGCCTAACATATCGCCTATATTGAGGCAGTGAGCATAGGCAATGGTATATGCGGTGCCTAACCTATCACCTAACCTATCGCCTAAGTGAGGCGGTGAGCATAGTCAATGGTATAAGCGGCGCCTAACCTGTCGCATAGGTTGGTATAGGCGGTGCCTAATCCATCGACTAAGTTAACATAGGCGGCACCTAACCTATCTCCTAAGTGAGGCAGTGAGCATAGGTAATGGTATAAGCGGCACCTAACCTATCACCATTATTGATATAGGTGGCTCTTATTGAATCTCTTATATTTACATAGGCGGCGCCTAACCTATCACCTAAGTGAGGCAGCGAGCATAGGCAATGGTATAAGCGGCGCCTAACCTTTAGCCTATGTTGATACACATGGTGCCTAAGCCATTGCCTATGTTGATATATGCAGCGCCTAAGCCATCGCCTATGTTGACGTAGGTGGTGCCTAACGTATCGCCAAATTGAGGGAGTGAGCATAGGCAATGGTATAAGTGGCGCCTAACCTATCGCTTGTGTTTATATAGGCGGCACCTAAGCCATCGCCTACATTGACATAGGCGGCACCTAACATATCGCCAAAGTCAGGCAGTGAGCATAGGTAATGGTATATACGTCTCCTAACCTATCGCCTATATTGATATAGGTGGCGCCTATGGAATCTCCTATGTTTACATAGGCGGAGACTAACCTATCCCCTTAGTGAGGCAGCAATCATAGGAAACGGTATAATCGGCGCCTAACATATCGCCATTGTAGATATAGGCGGCGCCTAAGCAATCTACTATGTTGACATAGGCGGTGCCTAACCTATCGCCTAAGTGAGGTAGTCAGCATAGGCAATGGCATAAATGCCGCCTGACCTGTCGCCTATGTTTATACAGGCGGTGCCTAATCCATCGACTATGTTGACATAGGCGGCGCCTAACCTATCTCTTAAGTGAGGCAGTAAGCATAGGTAATGTTATAAGAGGCGCCTAACCTATCGCCTATGTTGATATAGGTGGCGCCTATGGCATCGCTTATGTTTACATAGGCGGCACCTAACCTATTGCCTAAGTGAGGCCGCGAGCATAGGCAATGGTATAAGCGGCACCTAACCTATCGCCTATGTTGACATACGTGGCGCCTAAGCCATTGTCTATGTTTATATATGCGGCGCCTGACCTATCGCCTAAGTGAGGCAGTAAGCATAGGCAATGGTATAAGCGGCGCATAACCTGTCTCCTATGTTGATATGGGCTGCTGCAAAGCCATCGACTATATTGACATAGGAGGCGCGTAACCTATCGCCTAAGTGAGGCAGTGAGCGTAGGCAATGGTATAAGCGACGCCTAACCTATCGCCTATGTTGATATAGGCAACACCATATCCATTGACTATGTTGACATAGGCGGTGCCTAACCTATCATCTAAGTAAGGCAGTGAGCATAGACAATCGTATATGCGGCGCCTATCCTATCACCTATGTTGATATAGGAGGCACCTAAGAAATCGCCTAAGTGAGGTAGTGAGCATAGGCAATGGTATAAGCGGCGCCTAACCTATCGCCTAAGTTGATATAGGTAGCGCCTATGGCATCTCCTATGTTTACATAGACGGGGCCTAACCTATCGCATTAGTGAGGCAGCAAGCATAGGCAATGGTATAAGCGGCGCCTAACCTATCGCCTATGTTGATATAGGCGGGGCCTAAGAGATCGCCTATATTGATATAGGCGGCGTCTAACCTATCGCCTAAGTAAGGCGGTGAGTATAGGCAACGTTATAAGCGACGCTTAACCTGTCGCCTATGTTGATATAGGCGGCGCGTAATCTATCGACTATGTTGACATAGGAGGCACCTAAGTTATCGCCAAAGTGAGGCTGTGAGCATAGGTAATGGTATAAGCAGCGCCTAACCTATCGCCTATGTTGATATATGTGGTGCCTATGGCATCGCTTATGTTTACATAGGCGGCACCTAACCTATTGCCTAAGTGAGGCCGCGAGCATAGGCAATGGTATAAGCGGCACCTAACCTATCGCCTATGTTGACATACGTGGCGCCTAAGCCATTGTATATGTTTATATATGCGGCGCCTGACCTATCGCCTAAGTGAGGCAGTAAGCATAGGCAATAGTATAAGCGGCGCATAACCTGTCGCCTATGTTGATATGGGCTGCTGCTAAGACATCGCCTATATTGACATAGCAGGCGCCTAACCTATCGCCTAAGTGAGGCAGTGAGCGTAGGAAATGGTATAAGCGGCGCCTAACCTATCGCCTATGTTGATATAGGCAGCACCATATCCATTGACTATGTTGACATAGGCGGTGCCTAACCTATCATCTAAGTAAGACAGTGAGCATAGACAATCGTATAAGAGGCGCCTAACCTATCACCTATGTTGATATAGGAGGCACCTAAGCAATCGCCTAAGTGAGGTAGTAAGCATAGGCAATGGTATAAGCGGCGCCTAACCTATCGCCTATGTTGATATAGGTAGCACCTATGGCATCTCCTATGTTTACATAGACGGCGCCTAACCTATCACATTAGTGAGGCAGAAAGAATAGGCAATGGTATAAGCGGCGCCTAACCTATCGCCTATGTTGATATAGGCGGGGCCTAAGAGATCGCCTATATTGATATAGGCAGCGTCTAACCTATCGCGTAAGTAAGGCCGTGAGTATAGGCAATGTTATAAGCGGCGCTTAACCTGTCGCCTATGTTGATATAGGCAGCGCGTAATCTATCGACTATGCTGACATAGGCGGCACCTAAACTATCGCCAAAGTGAGGCAGTGAGCATAGGTAATGGTATAAGCAGCGCCTAACCTATCGTCTATGTTTATATATGTGGTGCCTATGGCATCGCTTATGTTTACATAGGCGGCGCCTAACCTATCGCCTAAGTGAGGCAGCCAGCATAGGCAATGGTATAAGCCGCGCTTAACCTATCGCCTATGTTGACATACGTGGCACCTAAGCCATTGCCTATATTTATATAAGCGGCGCCTAACCTATCGCCTAAGTGAGGCAGTAAGCATAGGCAATGGTATAAGCGGCGCCTAACCTGTCGCCTATTATGATATAGGCGGTGCCTAATCCATCCCGTATGTTAACAAAGGCGGCACCTAACCTACTGCCTAATTGAGGCAGTGAGCAAAGGAAATGGTATAAGCAGCGCCTAACCTATCGCCTATGTTGATATAGGTGGCGGATATAGCATCGCCTATGTTTACTTAGGCGGCGCCTAACCAATCGCCTAAGTGAGGCAGCAAGCATAGGAAAAGGTATAAGTGGAGCCTAACCTATCGCCTATGTTGATATACGTGGCGCCTAAGCCATCGCCTATATTTATATAGGCGGCGGCTAACCTATCGCCTAAGTGAGGAAGTAAGCATAGGCAATGGTATAAGAGGCCCCTTACCTAATGCCTATCTTGATATAGGCGGTGCCTAAGACATCGCCTATAGTGACGTAGGCGGTGCCAAACCTATCTCCTAATTGAGGCAGTGATCATAGGCATTGGTATAAGCGGCGCCTAACCTATCGTTTTTTTTATATAGGCGGCGCCTAAGCCATTGCCTATATTCACAAAGACGGATCCTAACCTATCGCCTATGTTGACATAGGCGGTGCCTAACCTATCGCCTAATTGAGGCAGTAAGCATAGGCAATGCTATAAGCGGTGCCTAACTTATCGCCTATGTTGATATAGGTGGCGCCTATGCCATTACCTATGTTCACATAATCGGAGCCTAACCTATCGCCTATGTGAGGCAGTGAGCATAGGCAATGGTATAGTCGGCTCCTAACCTATCGCCTATGTCGATATAGTCGGCGCCTAAGACATCGCCTATGTTGACATAGGCGGCGCCTAACCTATCGCCTAGGTGAGGCACTGAGCATAGAGAATAGTCTAAGCGGCGCCTAACCTATCGCCTATGTTGATATAGGTAGCGCCTAAGCCATCGCCTATGCTGACATTGGCGGCGCCTAACCTATCGCCTAAGTGAGGCAGTGAGCATAGAAAATCGTATAAGCGGCGCCTAACCTATAACCTATGTTGATATAGGCGGCACCTAAGCCATCGCCTAAGTAAGGGAGTAAGCATAGGCAATGGTATAAGCGGTGCCTAACCTATCGCCTATGTATATAGGCGGCGCCTAAGCGATCGCCTATGTTTACATAGGCGGCGCCTAACCTATCTCCTAAGTGAGGTGGTGAGCATAGGCAATGGTATAAGTGGCGCCTAACCTGTCGCATAGGTTGGTATAGACGGTGCCTAATCCATCGACTATGTTCACATTGGCGGCACCTAACCAGTCGCCTAAGTGAGGCAGTGAGCATAGGTAATGGAATATGCGGCGCCTAACCTATCACCAATGTTGATATAGGTGGCTCCTATGGCATCACTTATGTTTACATAGGCGGCGCCTAAACTATCGCCTAAGTGAGGCAGCGAGCATAGGCAATGGTATAAGCGGCGCCTAACCTATAACCTATGTTAATATATGTGGCTCCTATGACATTGCCTATGTTTATTTATGCGGTGCCTAACCTATCGCCTAAGTGAGGCAGTAAGCATAGGTAATGGTATAAGCGGAGCCAAACGTATCCCCTATGTGGATTTATGTGGCGCCTAAGCCATCGCCTATGTTGACGTAGGCGGTGCCAAACGTATCGCCAAATTGAGGCAGTGAGCATATGCAATGGTATAACAGGCCCCTAACCTATCGCCGATGTTAATATATGTTGCGCCTAAGCCATCACCTATATTGACATAGGCGGCACCTAACCTATCGCCTAAGTGAGGCAGTGAGCATAGGTAATGGTATAAGCGGTGACTAACCTATCGCCTATATTGATATAGGAGGCGCCTATGGAATCTTCTATGTTTACCTAGGCGGCGCCTAACGTATCGCCTTAGTGAGGCAGCAAGCATAGGCAACGGTAGAAGCGGCGCCTAACCTGTCGCCGATATTGATATTGGCTGCGCCTATGCGACCTCCTATGTTGACATAGGCGGTGCCTAACCTATCGCCTAAGTGAGGCGGTGAGCATAGGCAATGGCATAAGCAGCACCTAACCTGTCGCCTATGTTGATATAGGCGGTGCCTAATCCATCGACTATGTTGACATAGGCGGTGCCTAACCTATCGCCTAAGTGAGACACTGAGCATAGGTAATGGTATAAGAGGTGCCTAACCTATCGCCGATGTTGATATAGGTGGCTCCTATGGCATCTCTTATGTTTACATAGGCGGCACCTAATATATCACCTAACCTATCCCATATGTTGACATATGAGGCACCTAAACTATCGCATAAGTGAGGCAGTAAGCCTTGGCAATGCTATAAGCGGTGCCTATCCTTTTGCCAATGTTGATATATGCGGCACCTAATCCATCGCATATGTTGACATAGGCGGCACCTAACCTAGCGCCTAAGTGAGGGAGTGAGCATAGGTAATGGTATAGACGGTGTCTAACCTATCGCCTATGTTGATATAGGTGGCGCCTATGGCGTCGCCTATGATTACATAGGCGGCGCCTAACCTATCGCCTAAGTGAGGCAGTAAGCATAAGCAATGGTATAAGCGGCGCCTAACTTAACGCCTATGTTGATATAGGCGGAGGCTAAGCTATCGCCTATGTTGACATAGGCGGTGCCTAACCTATCGCCTAAGTGAGGCAGTGAGCATAGGCAATGGTATAAGCGGCGCCTAACCTATCGCATATGTTGTTATAGGCGGTGCCTAAGCCATTGCCTATGTTGACATAGACGGAGCCTAACCTATCGCCTATTTTGATATTGACGGCGCCTAAGACATCGCCTACGTTGACATAGGTGAAGCCTAACCTATCGCCTATGTGAGGCAGTGAGCATAGGCAATGGAATAAGCGGTGCCTAACCTATCGCCTATGTTGATATGGTCAGCACCTATACCATCGCCTATGTTGACATAGGCGGTGCCTAACCTATCGACTAAGTGAGGCAGTGAGCATAGGCAATGGTATAAGCGGCGCCTAACCTATCGCCTATGTTGATATACGTGGCGCCTAAGCCATCACCTATGTTGACATTGGCGGAGCCTAACCTATCGCCTATGTGAGGCAGTAAGCATAGGCAATAGAATAAGGGGCGCCTAACCTATCGCCTATGTTGATAGAGGAGGCGCCTATGCCATCGCCTATGTTGACAAAGGCTGTGCCTAACCTATCACCTAAAGGAGGCAGTAAGCATAGGCAATGGTATAAGCGGAGCCTAACCTATCGCCTATATTGATATAGGTGGCGCCTAAGCAATCACCTATGTTGACATAGGCGGAACCTAACCTATCGTCTATGTTGATATAGGTGGTGCCTATGGCACCGCTTATGTTTACATAGGCGGCGCCTAATCTATCGCCTAAGTATGGCAGCGAGCATAGGCAATGGTATAAGTGGCGCCTAACCTATCGCCTATGTTGACACACGTCGCGCCCAGGCCATTGCCTATGTTTATATATACGGCGCCTAACCTATCGCCTAAGTAAGGCAGTAAGCATAGGCAATGGTATAAGCGACGCCTAACCTGTCGCCTATTTTGATATAGGCGGCGCCTAATCAATCGTATATACTGACACAGGCGGCACCTAACTTATCGTCTAAGTGAGGCAGTGAGCATAGGTAATGGTATACGAAGCGCCTAACCTATCACCTATGTTGATATAGGTGGAGCCTATGGTGTCGCCTATGTTTACAAAGGCGGCGCCTAACCTATCGACTTTGTAAGGCAGCAAGCATAGGCAATGGTATAAGAGGAGCATAACCTATCGCCTATGTTGATATACGTGGTGCCTAAGCCATCGCCTATGATTATATAAGCTGTGGCTAACCTATCGCCTAAGTGAGGCAGTAAGCATAGGCAATTGAATATGCGGTGCCTAACCTAATGCCTATCTTGATATAGGCGACGCCTTATTCATCGCCTATGTTGATAAAGGTGGTGCCTAACCTATCGCCTAATCGAGGCAGTGATCCTAGGCAATGGTATAATGGGCACCTAACCTATCCCCTTTGTTGATATAGGCGGCACCTAAGCCATTGCCTATGTTGACATAGACGAATCCTAACCTATCTCTTATGTTGATATAGGCGGCGACTAAGCCATCTCCTATGTTGACATAGGCGATGCCTAACCAATCGCCTATGTGAGGCAGTGAGCATAGGCAATGGTATAAGCGGCGCCTAACCTATCGCCTATGTTGATATAGGCAACACCATTTCTATTTCCTATGTAGACATAGGCGGCACCAAACCTATCGCCTAAGTGAGGCAGTGAGCATAGACAACGGTATAAATGGCGCCTAACCTATCACTTATTTTGATAGAGGCGGCGCCTAACCTATCGTCTAAGTTAGGCAGCAAGCATAGGCAATGTTATACGTGGCGCCTAAGACATCGCCTATGTTTATATATGCGGCGGCTAACATATCGCCTATGTGAGGCAGTAAGCATAGGCAATGGTATAAGCGGCGCCTAACCTAACGCCTATGTTGATATAGGCGGCGCAAAAGCTATCGCCTCTGTTCACGTAGGCGGTACCTAACCTATCGTCTAAGTTAGGCAGCAAGCATAGGCAATGTTATACGTGGCGCCTAAGCCATCGCCTATGTTTATATATGCGACGGCTAACATATCGCCTAAGTGAGGCACTGAGCATAGGCAATGGTATAAGCAGCACCTAACCTATCGCCTATGTTGATATAGGCAGCGCCTAAGCCATCGCCTATGTTGACATAGGTGGTGCTAACCTATCGCCTAAGTGAGGTAGTGAGCATAGACAATGGTATAAGCGGCGCCTAACCTATCGCCTATGTTGATATAGGCGGCGCCTAATCCATCGACTATGTTGACATAGGCGGCACCTAACCTATCGCCTAAGTGAGGCAATGAGCATATGTAATGGTATAAGCGACGCCTAACCTATTGCCTAAGTGAGGCAGCGAGCATAGGCAATGGTATAAGCGGCGCCTAACCTATCGCGTATATAGATATAGGCGGCTCCTAAGCCATCGCATATGTTAACGTAGGTGGTGCCTAACCTATAGCCTAATTGAGGCAGTGAGCATAGGTAATGGTATAAGCATCGCCTAACCTATCGCCTATGTTGATATAGGCGACGCCTAAGCCACTGCCAATATTGACATAGGCGGCACCTAACCTTACGCCTAAGTGAGGCAGTGAGCATAGGTAATGGTATAAGCGGCGCCTAACCTATCACCTATGTTGATATAGGTGGCTCCTATGGCATCTCCTATGTTTACATAGGCGGCGCCTAACCTATCTCCGTAGTGAGGCAGCAAGCATAGGAAATGGTATAAGTGGCGCCTAACCTATCGCGTATGTTGATATAGGCGGCGCCTAATCCATCGACTATGTTGACATAGACGGGACCTAACCTATCGCCTAAGTGAGGTAGTGAGCATAGGTAATGGTATAAGTGGCCCCTAACCTATCTCCTATGATGACATAGGTGGCGCCTATGGCATCGCTTATGTTTACATATGCGGCGCCTAACCTATCGCCTAAGTTAGGCAGCGAGCATTGACAATGGTATAAGCGGTGCCTAACCTATTGCCTATGTTGACATACGTGGCACCTAAGCCATTCCCTATGTTTATATATGCGGCGCCTAACCTATCGCCTAAGTGAGGCAGTAAGCATAGGAAATTGTATAAGCGACCCCTAACATGTCCCCTATGATGATATAGGCGGCGCCTAATCCATTTCATATGTTGATATAGGCGGCACCTAACCTATCGCCTAAGGCACTGAGCATAGGTAATGGTATAAGCGGCGCCTAACCTATTGCGTATATTGATATAGGTGGCGCCTATGGAATCGTCTATGTTTACATAGGCGGCGCCTAACCTATCGCCTAAGTGAGGCAGTGAGCATAGGAAATGTTATAAGCGGCGCCTAACCTATCGCCTATGTTGATATAGGAGGCGCCTAAACCATCGCCTATGTTAACATAGTTCGCGCCTAACCTATCGCCAAAGTGAGGCACTCAGCATAGGCAATGGTATAAGCGGAGCCTAACCTATCGCCGATGTTGATATAGGCAGCGCCTAAGACATCACCTATGTTGACATAGGCGGTGCCTAACCTATCACCTAAGTGAGTTTGTGAGCATTGACAATGGTATAAGCGGTTCCTAACCTATCGCCTATGTTGATATAGGAGACACCTATACCATCGCCTAAGTGAGGCTGTGAGCATAGCCAATGGTATAAGAGGCGCCTAACCTATCGCCTATGTTGATATAGGCGCCGCCAAAGCGATCGCCTATGTTGACTTAGGCGGCGTCTAACCTATCGCCTAAATAAGGCGGTAAGAATAGGCAATGGTATAAGCAGTGCCTAACCTGTTGCCTATGTTGATATAGGCGACACCTAATCCATCGACTATGTTGACATAGCCGACACCTAACCTATCGCCTAAGTGAGGCAGTGAGCATAGGTAATGGTATAAGCGGAGCCTAACCTATCGACTATGTTGATATAGGTGGCGCCTATGGCATCGCTTATGTTTACATAGACGGCGTCTAACCTATCGCCTAAATGAGGCAGCAAGCATAGGCAATGGTATAAGCGGGGCCTAACTTATCTCCTATGTTGACGTACGTGGCGCCTAAGCAATTTCCTATGTTTATATATGCGGCACCTAACCTATCGCCTAAGTGAGGCAGTAAGCATAGGCAATGGTATAAGCAGCGCCTAACCTGTCGCCTATGTTGATATAGGCGGCGCCTAATCCATCGCATATGTTGGCATAGGTGGCACCTAACCTATCATCTAAGTGAGGCAGTGAGCATAGGTAATAGTATAAGCGGCGCCTAACCTATCGCCTATGTTGATCTAGGTGGCACCTATGGCATCGCCTATGTTTCATAGGCGGCGCCTAACCTATCGCCTAAGTGAGGTAGCAAGCATTGGCAATGGTATAAGCAACGCCTAACCTATCGCCTATGTTGATATACGTGGCGCCTAAGCGATTGCCTATGTGTATATATGTGGCGCCTAACCTATCGCCTAAGTGAGGTAGGAAGCATAGGCAATTCTATAAGCGGTGCCAAACTTAACGCCTATGTTGATATAGGCAGTGCCTAAGCCATCGCCTATGTTGACGTAGGTGGTGCCTAATCTATCGCCAAATTGAAGCAGTGAGCATAGACAATGGTAAAAGCGGCGTCTAGCCTATCGCCTAATTGATACAGGCAGCGCCTAAGCCATTACCTATGTTGACATAGGCGGCGCCTAACCTATCACCTAAGTGAGGTAGTGAGCATAGAAAATGGTATAAGCGGAGCTTAACCTATCACCTATGTTGATATAGGCGGCACCTAAGCCATCGCCTATGTAAGTCAGAGAGCATTGCCAATGGTATAAGCGGCGCCTACCCTATCGCCTATGTTGATAGAGGTGCCGCCTAAGAGATCACCTATTTTAAAACAGGCGGCACCTAACCTATCGTCTAAGTAAGGCGGTGAGCATAGGCAATGGTATAAGCAGTGCATAACCTATCGCCTATGTTGATATAGGTGCCGCCTAAGCCATTGCCTATGTTGACATAGACGGAGCCTAACCTATCACCTAAGTGAGGCAGTTAGCATAGGTAATGGTATAAGCGGCACCTAACCTATCTCCTATGTTGATATAGGTGGCACCTAAGCCATCACCTATGTTGACATAGAAGGCGCCTAACCTATCGCCTAAGTGAGGCAGTGAGCATAGGCAATGGTAAAAGCGGTGCCTAACCTATCGCCTATGTTGATATAGACGGTGCCTAAGACATCGCCTATGTTGACATAGGCGATGCCTAACCTATCGCCTAATTTTGGCAGTGAGGATAGGATATGGTATAAGCGGCGCCTAACCTATCGACTATGTTGACATAGGCGGAGCCTAACCTATTACCTATGTGAGGAAGTGAGAATAGGCAATGGAATGACCAGCGCCTAACCTATGACCTATGTTGATATAGGCGGCGCCTATGCGATCGCCAATGTTGCCATAGGCGGCGCCTAATCTGTCTCCTATGTTTATATAGGCGGCGCCTAAGCCATCACCTATGTTGAACTAGGTGGTGCTTACCCTATCGCCAAATTAAGGCAGTGAGCATAGGCAATCGTGTAACCGACGCGTAGCCATCGCCTATGTTGACATAGACGGAGCCTAACCTATCTCCTATGTGAGAAAGTGAGCATAGGCAATGGAATAATTGACGCCTAACGTATCGCCTATGTTGATATAGGCGGAACATAAGCCATCGCCTATGCTGACATAGGCGACGACTAACCAATCACCTAAGTGAGGCAGTGAGCATAGGCAATGGTATAAACGGTGCCTAAACTATCGCCTATGGTTATATAGGCAGCGCCTAAGACATAGCCTATGTTGACATAGGCGACGCCTAACCTATCGCCTATGTTGCTATTGGTGGCACCTAAGACATCGCCTATGTCTACATAGGCGGTGCCTAAATGATCTCCTAAGTGAGGCAGTAAGCATAGGTAATGTTATAAGCGGCGCCTAACCTATCGCTTATTTTGATATGGTCAGTGCCTAACACATCGCCTATGTTGACGTAGGCGGCACCTAACCTATCACCTAACTGAGGCAGTGAGCTTAGGAAGTGGTATAAGCGGTGCCTAACCAATAGCCTCTGTTGATATAGGCGGCGCATAAGCCATCGTCTATGTTGACTTAGGCGGCGCCTAACCTATCGCCTAAGTGAGGCAGTGAGCAAAGGCATAAGTATAAGTGGCTCCTAATCTATCGCTTATGTTGATATAGGCGGTGCCTAATCCATCGCCTATGTTGACATAGGCGGCGCCTAACTTATCGCCTAAGTGAGGAAGTGAGCATAGGAAATGGTATAAGCGGACCCTAACCTATCGCCTATGTTTACATAGGAAGAGCCTAACCTATCGCCTATGTTGACATACGTAGCGCCTAAGCCATTGACAATGTTTATATATGCGGCGCCTAACCTATTGCCTAAGTGAGGCAGTAAGCATAGGCAATGGTATAAGTGGCCCCTAACCTATCGCCAATGTTGATAAACGCGACGCCTAATCCATCGCATATGTTGACATAGTCGGCACCTAACCTATTGCCTAAGGCAGTGAGCATTGGTAATGGTATAAGCGATGCCTAACCTATCGCCTATGTTGATATAGGTGGCACCAATGGCATCGCCTATGTTTACATAGGCGGCGCCTAACTTATCTCCTAGGTGAGGCAGCTAGCATAGGCAATGGTATATGCAGCGCCTAACCTATTGCCTTTGTTGATATACGTGGAGCCTAAGCCATCGCCTATGTTTAAATAGGCGGCGGCTAATCTATCGCGTATGTGAGGCAGTAAGAATAGGCAATGGTATAAGAGGCGCCTAACCTAACGCCTATGTTGATATAGGCAACACAAAGCCATCGCCTATGTTGACGTAGACGGTCCCTAACCTATCGCCTAATTGAGGCAGTGAGCATAGGAAATGGTATAAGCGGCACCTAACCAATCGCCTATGTTGATATGTGAGGGGGCTAAACCATCGCCTATGTTAACATAGGCGGCGCCTAACCTATCGCCAAAGTGAGGCACTGAGCATAGGCAATGGTATTATGGGCGCCTAACCTATCGCCTATGTTGATACAGGTAGCTCCTAAGCCATCGCCTATGTTGATATAGGCAGCGCCTAAGCCATCGCCTAAGTGAGGTAGTGAGCATACGTAATGGTTTAAGCGGCGCCTAACCTATTGCCTATGTTGATATAGGCAGCGCCTAGCCATCACCTATGTTGACATAGACGGAGCCTAACCTATCTCCTATGTGAGAAAGTGAGCATAGGCAATGGAATAATTTACGCCTAACCTATCGCCTATGTTGATATAGGAGGCACATAAGCCATCGCCTATGCTGACATAGGCGACGACTAACCTATCGCCTAAGTGAGGCAGTGAGCATAGGCAATGGTATAAACGGTGCCTATACTATCGCCTATGGTTATATAGGCGGCGCCTAAGACATCGCCTATGTTGACATAGGCGATGCCTAACCTATCGCCTATGTTGATATAGGTGGCACCTAAGACATCGCCTATGTCTATATAGGCGGTGCCTAACCTATCGCCTAAGTGAGGCAGTAAGCATAGGCAATGTTATAAGCGGCGCCTAACCTATCGCTTATGTTGATATAGGCAGTGCCTAACACATCGCCTATGTTGACGTAGGCGGCACCTAACCTATCTCCTAACTGAGGCAGTGAGCTTAGGCAGTGGTATAAGCGGCGCCTAACCAATCGCCTCTGTTGATATAGGCGGCGCCTAAGCCATCGTCTATGTTGACTTAGGCGGCGCTTAACCTATCGCCTAAGTGAGGCAGTGAGCATAGGCATAAGTATAAGTGGCTCCTAATATATCGCTTATGTTTATATAGGCGGTGCCTAATCCATCGCCTATGTTGACATAGGCGGCGCCTAACTTATCGCCTAAGCGAGGAAGTAAGCATAGGCAATGGTATAAGCGGAGCCTAACCTATCGCCTATGTTGATATATGCGGTGCCTAAGCCATCGCCTATGTTGACATTGGCGGCACCTAACCTATCGCCTAACTGAGGCAGTGAGCTTAGGCAGTGGTATAAGCGGCGCCTAACCAATCGCCTCTGTTGATATAGGCGGCGCCTAAGCCATGGTCTATGTTGACTTAGGCGGCGCCTAACCTATAGCCTAAGTGAGGCACTTAGCATAGGCATAAGTATAAGTGGCTCCTAATCTATCGCTTATGTTGATATAGGCGTTGCCTAATCCATCGCCTTTGTTGACATAGGCGGCGCCAACCATATCACCTAAGTGAGGCGATGAGCATAGGCAATGGTATAAGCGGTGCCTAACCTATCGACAATGTTGATATAGGCGACGCCTAAACCATCGCCTATGTTGACGTAGGCATTGCCTAACCTATCTCCTAATTGAGGTAGTGGACATAGGCAATGGTATAAGCATCGCCTAACCTATCGCCTATGTTGATATAGACGGCGCCTAAGCCACGCCTAAGTTAGGCAGTGAGCATAGCCAATGGTATAAGCGGCGCCTAACCTATCGACTATGTTGATATAGGCGGTGCCTAAGCGATCGCCTATGTTGACTTAGGCTGCGCCTAACCTATCGCCTTAGTAAGGCGGTGAGCATAGGCAATGGTATAAGCGGCGCATAACCTATCGCCTATGTTGATATAGGTGGCACCTAAGCCATTTCCTATGTTGACATAGACCGAGACTAACCTATCGCCTAAGTGAGGAAGTGAGCATAGGTAATGGTATAAGCGGCGCCTAACCAATCGCCTCTATTGATATAGGCGGTGCCTAAGCCATTGTCTATGTTGACTTAGGCGGCGCCTAACATATCGCCTAACTGAGGCAGTGAGCATAGGCATAAGTATAAGTGGCTCCTAATCTATCGCTTATGTTTATATAGGCGGTGCCTAATCCATCGCCTATGTTGACATAGGCGGCGCATAACTTATCTCCTAAGTGAGGAAGTAAGCATAGGCAATGGTATAAGCGGAGCCTAACCTATTTCCTATGTTGATATATGCGGTGCCTAAGCCATCGCCTATGTTGACATTGGCGGCACCTAACCTATCGCCTAACTGAGGCAGTGAGCTTAGGCAGTGGTATAAGCGGCGCCTAACCAATCGAGTCTGTTGATATAGGCGGCGCCTAAGCCATCGTCTATGTTGACTTAGGCGGCGCCTAACCTATAGCCTAAGTGAGGCAGTTAGCATAGGCATAAGTATAAGTGGCTCCTAATCTATCGCTTATGTTGATATAGGCGTTGCCTAATCCATCGCCTTTGTTGACATAGGCGGCGCCAACCATATCACCTAAGTGAGGCGATGAGCATAGGCAATGGTATAAGCGGTGCCTAACCTATCGACAATGTTGAAATAGGCGACGCCTAAACCATCGCCTATGTTGACGTAGGCATTGCCTAACCTATCTCCTAATTGAGGTAGTGGACATAGGCAATGGTATAAGCATCGCCTAACCTATCGTCTATGTTGATATAGACGGCGCCTAAGCCACGCCTAAGTTAGGCAGTGAGCATAGCCAATGGTATAAGCGGCGCCTAACCTATCGACTATGTTGATATAGGGGGTGCCTATGCGATCGCCTATGTTGACTTAGGCTGCGCCTAACCTATCGCCTTAGTAAGGCGGTGAGCATAGGCAATGGTATAAGCGGCGCATAACCTATCGCCTATGTTGATATAGGTGGCACCTAAGCCATTTCCTATGTTGACATAGACCGAGACTAATCTATCGCCTAAGTGAGGAAGTGAGCATAGGTAATGGTATAAGGAGCGCCTAACCAATCGCCTCTGTTGATATAGGCGGCGCCTAAGCCATTGTCTATGTTGACTTAGGCGGCGCCTAACATATCGCCTAACTGAGGCAGTGAGCATAGGCATAAGTATAAGTGGCTCCTAATCTATCGCTTATGTTTATATAGGCGGTGCCTAATCCATCGCCTATGTTGACATAGGCGGCGCATAACTTATCTCCTAAGTGAGGAAGTAAGCATAGGCAATGGTATAAGCGGAGCCTAACCTATTTCCTATGTTGATATATGCGGTGCCTAAGCCATCGCCTATGTTGACATTGGCGGCACCTAACCTATCGCCTAACTGAGGCAGTGAGCTTAGGCAGTGGTATAAGCGGCGCCTAACCAATCGAGTCTGTTGATATAGGCGGCGCCTAAGCCATCGTCTATGTTGACTTAGGCGGCGCCTAACCTATAGCCTAAGTGAGGCAGTTAGCATAGGCATAAGTATAAGTGGCTCCTAATCTATCGCTTATGTTGATATAGGCGTTGCCTAATCCATCGCCTTTGTTGACATAGGCGGCGCCAACCATATCACCTAAGTGAGGCGATGAGCATAGGCAATGGTATAAGCGGTGCCTAACCTATCGACAATGTTGAAATAGGCGACGCCTAAACCATCGCCTATGTTGACGTAGGCATTGCCTAACCTATCTCCTAATTGAGGTAGTGGACATAGGCAATGGTATAAGCATCGCCTAACCTATCGTCTATGTTGATATAGACGGCGCCTAAGCCACGCCTAAGTTAGGCAGTGAGCATAGCCAATGGTATAAGCGGCGCCTAACCTATCGACTATGTTGATATAGGGGGTGCCTATGCGATCGCCTATGTTGACTTAGGCTGCGCCTAACCTATCGCCTTAGTAAGGCGGTGAGCATAGGCAATGGTATAAGCGGCGCATAACCTATCGCCTATGTTGATATAGGTGGCACCTAAGCCATTTCCTATGTTGACATAGACCGAGACTAATCTATCGCCTAAGTGAGGAAGTGAGCATAGGTAATGGTATAAGCGGCGCCTAACCAATCGCCTCTGTTGATATAGGCGGCGCCTAAGCCATTGTCTATGTTGACTTAGGCGGCGCCTAACATATCGCCTAACTGAGGCAGTGAGCATAGGCATAAGTATAAGTGGCTCCTAATCTATCGCTTATGTTTATATAGGCGGTGCCTAATCCATCGCCTATGTTGACATAGGCGGCGCCTAACTTATCGCCTAAGTGAGGAAGTAAGCATAGGCAAGGGTATAAGCGGAGCCTAACCTATCGCCTATGTTGATATAGGCGGCGCCTAAGCGATCGCCTATGTTGACATTGGCGGCACCTAACCTATGGCCTAACTGTGGCAGTGAGCTTAGGCAGTGGTATAAGCGGCGCCTAACCAATTGCCTTTGTTGATATAGGCGGCGCCTAAGCCATCGTCTATGTTGACTTAGGCGGTGCCTAACCTATAGCCTAAGTGAGGCAGTTAGCATAGGCATAAGTATAAGTGGCTCCTAATCTATCGCTTATGTTGATATAGGCGTTGCCTAATCCATCGCCTATGTTGACATAGGCGGCGCCAACCCTATCGCCTAAGTGAGGCGATGAGCATAGGCAATGGTATAAGCAACGCCTAACCTTTCATCTATGTTGATATTTGTGGCGCCTAAGCCATCGCCTAAGTTAGGCATTGAGCATAGCCAATGGTATAAGCGGCGGCTAACCTATCGCCTATGTTGATATAGGCGGCGCCTAAGCGATCACCTATGTTGACTTAGGCTACGCCTAACCTATCGCCTTAGTAAGACGGTGAGCATAGGCAATGGTATAAGCAGCGCATAACCTATCGCCTATGTTTATATAGGTGGCGCCTAAGCCATTACCTATGTTGACATATAACGAGACTAACCTATCGCCTATGTAAGGAAGTGAGCATAGGTAATGGTATAAGCGGTGCCTAACCTATCGCCTATGTTGATATAGGCAACCCCTAATCCATCGCTTATGTTTACATAGGCAGAGCCTAACCTATCGCCTAAGTGAGGCAGCGAGCATAGGCAATGGTATAAGCGGCGCCTAACCTATCGCCTATGTTGACATACGTGGCGCCTAAGCTATTACCTATATTTATATATGTGGTGCCTAACCTGTCGCCTAAGTGAGGCAGTAAGCATTGGTAATGGTATAAGGGTGCCTAACCTATCGCCTATGTTGATATTGGCAATGCCTAAGCCATCGTCTATGTTGATATAGCCGGCGTCTAACCTATCGCCTAAGTGAGGCAGTGAGCATAGGCAATGGTATAAGCGGCGCCTAACCTGTCGCCTATGTTGATATAGGAGGCGCCTAAACCATCGCCTATGTTAACATAGGCGGCGCCTAACATATTGCCAAAGTGAGGCACTGAGCCTAGGCAATGGTATAAGCGGCGCCTAACCTATCGCCTATGTTGATATAGGCAGCGCCTAAGCCATCGCCTATGTTGACATAGGTGGCCCCTATGGCATCACTTATGTTTAAATAGGCGTCGCCTAACCTATCACCAATGTGTGGCAGCGAGCATAGGCAATGGTATAAGAGGATCCTAACCTATCGCCTATGTTGATATAGGAGACGCCTAAGCCATTGCCTATGTTTATATATGCGGCGCCCAACCTATCGACTAAGTGAGTCAGTAAGCATAGGCAATGGTATAAGTGGCGCCTTACCTATCTCCTATGTTGATATAGGCGGCACCTAAACAATCGCCTATGTTGACGTAGGCGGTGCCTAACCTATCGCCAAATTGAGGCAGTGAGCATAGGCAATGGTATACGCGGTGCCTTACCGATCTCCTATGTTGATATAGGCGGCACCTAAGCAATCGCCTATGTTGACATAGGCGGCACCTAACCTATCGTCTAAGTGAGGCAGTGGGCATTGCTAATGTTATAAGCAGAACCTAACCTATCGCCTATGTTGATATAGGTGGCGCCTATGGCATCTCCTCTGTTTACATAGGCGGCGCCTAACCTATCGCCTTAGTGAGGCAACAAGCATAAGCAATGGTATAAGCACCGCCTAACCTATCGCCTATGTTGATATAGGCAGCGCCTAAGCGATGGCCTATGTTGACATAGGCGGCGCCTAACCTATTTCCTAAGTGAGGCGGTAAGCATAGGCAATGGTATAAGCGGCGCCTAACCTGTCCCCTATGTTGATATAGGCGGCACGTAATCTATCGACTATGTTGATATAGGCGGTACCTAAACTATCGCCTATGCGAGGTAGTGAGCACAGGTAATGGTATTAGAGGAGCCTAAACTATCGCCTATGTTGATATAGGTAGCGCCTATGGCATTGGTTATGATTACATATGCGGGGTCTAACCTATCGCCTAAGTTAGGCAACGAGCATAGGCAATGGTATATGCGACGCCTAACCTATCGCCTATGTTGACATATGTGGCGCCTAAACCATTGCCTATGTTTATATATGCGGCGCCTAACCTATTGCCTAAGTAAGGCAGTAAGCATAGGCAATGGTATAAGTGGCGCCTAACCTGTCGCCTATGTTGATATAAGCGGCGTTTAATCCATCGCATATGTTGACATAGGCGGCACCTAACCTATCTCCAAAGTGAGGCAGAGAGCATAGGTAATGGTATAAGCGTTGCCTAACCTATCGCCTATTCTGATATACACGGCGTCTAAGCCATCGCCTATGTTGACATAGGCGGTGTCTAACCTGTTGCATAATTGAGGCAGTGAGCATAGGAAATAGTATAAGCGACGCCTAACCTAGCACCTATGTTGATCTAGGTGGCGCCTAAGCCATCAACTATGTTGACATAGGCGGAGCCTAACCTATCACCTATGTGAGGCAGCGAGAATAGGCAATAGTACAACCAGCGCCTAACCTATCGTCTATGTTGATATAGGCGGCGCCTAAACCATCGCCTATGTTGACATAGGTGGTGCCAATCCTGTATAGCCGTCACCAAACCTATCTCCTGAGTGAGCAAGTGAGCATAGGTAATGGTAAAAGTGGCGCCTAATCTGTCCTAACCTATCGCTTATGTTGATATAGGCGGCACCTAAGCCATCGCCTATGCTGACATAGGCGGCGCCTAACCTATAGCCTAAGTGAGGCAGTGAGCATAGGCAATGGAATAAGCGGCGCCTAACCTATCGCCTATGTTGATATAGGCGGCGCCTAAGCAATCGCCTATGCTGACATAGGCGGCGCATAACCTATCGCCTAAGTGAGACAGTGAGTATAGGCAATAGTATAAGCGGTGCATAAACTATCGCCTATGTTGATATAGGCGGCGCCTAAGACATCGCCTATGTTGACATAGGCGGCGCCTACCCTATCGCCTAAGTGAGGCAATGAGCATAGGTAATGGTATTAGCGGCGCCTAACCTATAGCCTATGTTGATATAGGTGGCGCCTAAGAGATCGCCTATGTTGACATAAGCGCCGCCTATGTTGACATAGGCGGCGCCTAACCTATCGCCTATGTGAGGCAGTAAGCATAGGCAATGGTATAAGCGGCACCTAACCTGTCGCCTATGTTGAAATAGGCGGCGGCTAAGTCATCGCCTATGTTGACGAAGGTGGCGCCTAACCTATCGCCTATGTTGATATAGGCGGCGCCTAAGCCATCGTCTATGTTGACATATGCGGCGCCTAATCTATCGCCTAAGTGAGGCAGTGAGCATAGGAATTCGTATAAGCGGCGCCTAATCTATCACCTATGTTGATTTAGGCCGTGCCTATGCCATCTCCTATGTTGACATAGGCGGCGCCTAACCTATCGCCTAAGTGAGGTAGTGAGCATAGGCAATTGTATAAGCGGAGCCTAACCTATCCCCTATGTTGATATAGGCGGCGCCTAACTTATCGCTTATGTTGAAAAAGGCGGTACCTAACCTATCGCCTAAGTGAGGCTGTGAGTATAGGTAATGGTATAAGCGGCGCCTAACCTATCCCCTATATTGTAATAGGCGGCGCCTAAGACATCACGTATGTTGACATAGGTGGGGCCTGACCTATCGCCTAAGTGAAGCAGTGAGCATAGGCAATGGTATAAGCTTCGCCTAACCTATCGCCTATGTTGATATAGGCGGGTCCATAGCCATCGCAAATGTTGACATAGGCGGCGCCTAACCTATCGCCTAAGTGAGGCAGTGAGCATAGACAATGGTATAAGTGGTGCCTAACCTATCACCTATGTTGATATAGGCGGCACTTAAGACATCGCCTAAGTGAGACGGTGAGTATAGGCAATGGTATATGCGGCGCCTAACCTATCGCCTATGTTGATATAAACGGCGCCTAAGCCATCGCCTATGTTGACATAGACGAAGCCTAACCTATCGCCTATGTGAGAAAGTGAGCATAGACAATGAAATAATCGACGCCTACCCTATCGCCTATGTTGATATAGGTTGTAGCCTAAGCCATCGCCTATGCTGACATAGGCGGCGCCTAACCTATCGCCTAAATGAGGCAGTGAGCATAGGCAATGGTATAAGCGGTGCCTAATCTATCGCCTATGTTGATATAGGCGGAGCCTAAGACATCGCCTATGTTGACATTGACGGCGCCAAACCTATCGCCAAAGTGAGGCAATGAGCATAGTTAATGGTATTAGCGGCGCCTAACCTATCTACTATGTTGATATAAGCGGCGCCTAGCCTAGCCCCTAAGTAATAAAGCAAGCATAGGCAATGGTATAAGCGGAGGCTAACCTATCACCTATGTTGATATACGTAGTGCCTAATCCATTGCCTATGTTTATATATGAGGCGGCTAACCTATCGCCTAAGCGAGGAAGTAAGCATAGGAAATGGTATAAGCGGCTCCTAACCTAACGTCTATGTTTATATAGGCGGCGCCTAAGCCATCGCCTTTGTTGACGTAGGTGGTGCGTAACCTATCGCCTAATTGAGGCAGTGAGGATAGACAATGGTATAAGCGGCGCCTAACCTATCGCCTATGTTGATATAGGCGGCGCCTAAGCCATCATCTATGTTGACTTAGGCGGCTCCTAACCTATCACCTAATTGAGGCAGTGAGCATAGGCATTAGTATAAGTGGCTCCTAATCTATCGCTTATGTTGATATAGGCGGTGCCTAGGCCATCGCCTATGTTGACTTAGGCGGTGCCTAACCTATCACCTAAGTGAGGCATTGAGCATAGGCAATTGTATAAGCGGAGACTAACCTATCACCTATGTTGATATAGGCGGCGCCTAAGCCATCGCCTATGTTGACATAAGTGGCGCCTAACCTATCGCCTACGTGAGGCAGTGAGCATAGGAAATGGTATAAGCGGTGCTTTACCTATCGCCTATGTTGATATAGGTGGCGCCTAAGTCATCGCCTATGTTGACATAGGCGGAGCCTAACCTATCGCCTATCTTGATAAAGGCGGCGCCTAAGCCATCGCCTATGTTGACATACGCGGAGCCTAACCTATCGCCTATCTTGATAAAGGCAACACCATATCCATTGCCTCTTTTGACATAGGCGGATTCTAACCTATCGCCTAAGTGAGGCAGTGAGCATCGACAATGGTATAAGCGGCGCCTAACCTATCACCTATGTTGATATAGGCGGCACCTAAGCCATTGCCTAAGTGAGGCAGTTTGCATAGGCAATGGTATAAGAAGCGCCTAACCTATCTCCTGTGTTGATATAGGCGGAGCCTAAGCTATCGCCTAAGCTATTGCTAAAGCTATCGCCTATGTTGACATAGGCGACGCCTAACCTATCTCCTATTTAAGGCGGTGAGCGTAGACAATGGTAAGACTGACGCTTAACCTGTCGCCTATGTTGGTATAGGCGGCGCCTAATCCATCGACTACATTGACATAGGCGGCACCTAACCTATCGCCTAAGTGAGGCAGTGACCATAGGTAATGGTATAAGCGGCGCTTAACCTATGGCCAATGTTGATATACTTGGCACTTATGGCATCGCTTATGTTTACATAGGCGGAGCCTAACCTATAACCAAAGTGAGGCAGCGAGCATAGGCAATTGTATAAGGGGCGCCTAACCTATCGCCTATATTGATATATGTGGTGCCTAAGCCATTGCCTATGTTTATATATGCGGCGCCCAACCTATCGCCTAAGTGAGGTCGTAAGCATAGGCAATGGTATAAGAGGCGCCTAACCTATCGACAATGTTGATATAGGCGGCGCCTAAGCCATCGCCTATGTTGACGTAGGCGGTGCCTAACCTATCGTCTAATTGAGGCAGTGACCATAGGCAATGGAATAAGCGTCGCCTAACCTATCCCCTATGTTGATAAAGGCGACGCCTAAGCCATCGCCTATATTGACATAGGCGGCACCTAACCTATCGCGTAAGTGTGGCAGTGAGCATATATAATGATATAAACGTCCCCTAACCTATCACCTATGTTGATATAGGTGGCGCCTATGGAATCTCCTATTTTTACATAGGCGGCGCCTAACCTATCGCCTAAGTGAGGCAGCAAGCATAGGCAATGGTATAAGCGGCACCTAACCTATCGCCTATGTTGATATAGGCGGGCCCTAACTGATCGCCTATGTTTACATAGGCGGCACCTAACCTATCGCCTAAGTGAGGCGGTGAGAATAGGCAATGGTATAAGCGGCGCCTAACCTGTCGCCTATGTTGATATATGCGGCGCCTAATCCATCGACTATGTTGACATAGGCGGCACCTAACCTATCGCCTAAGTGAGGCAGTGAGCATAGGTAATGGTATAAGCGGCGCCTAACCTATCGCCTATGTTGACATAGGTGGCGCCTATGGAATCGCTTATGTTTACATAGGCGGCGCCTAACCTATCGCCTAATTGAGGCAGGGAGCATAGAAAATTGTATAAGCGTCACCTAACCTATTACCTATATTGACATACGTGGCGCCTAAGACATTGCCTATGTTTATATATGCGACATTTAACCTATCGCCTAAGTGAGGCAGTAAGCATAGGAAATGGTATAAGTGGCCCCTAAACTGTCGCCTATGTTGATATAGGCTTTGTCTAATCCATCGCATATGTTGACATAGGCGGTACCTAACCTATCACCTTAGGGAGTGAGAATAGTTAATGGTATAAGCGGCGCCTAACCTATCGCCTATGTTGATATAGGTAGAATGTAAGGCATAGGAAATGGTATAAGCGGCACCTAACCTATCTCCTACGCTGATATTAGAGGCACCTAAACCATTGCCTAGGTTAACATAGGTGGCGCCTAACCTATAGCCAAGGTGAGGTACTGAACATAGGCAATGGTATAAGCGGCGCCTAACCTATCGCCTATGTTGATATATGCAGTGCCTAAGCCATCACCTATGTTAAAATACGCGGCGCCTAACCTATCACCTAATGGAGGTAGTGAGCATAAACAATGGTATAAGCGGCGCCTAACCTATCATCTATGTTGATATAGGAGGCGTCTATTCCATCTCCTAAGTGAGGCAGTGAACATAGCCAATGGTATAAGCGGCGACTAACCTATCACCTATGTTGATACAGGCGACGCCTAAGCGATCGCCTATGTTGACTTAGGCGGCGCCTAACCTATCACCTAAGTAAGGCGGTGAGCATAGGTAATGGTATAAGCGGCGCATAATATATCACCTAGGTTGATATAGGTGGGGCCTAAGCCATTGCCTATGTTGACATTGACCGAGCCTAACCTATCGCCTAAGTGAAAAAGTGAGCATAGGTAATGGTATAAACATCGCCTAACCGATCGCCTATGTTGATATAGATGGTGCCTTAGCCAACACCAATGTTGACATAGGAGGCACCTAACCTATCGCCTAAGTGAGGTAGTGAGCATAGGCAATGGTATAAGCGGCGCCTAACCTATCGCCTATGTTGATATAGGTGGCGCCTATGGCATCTCCTATGTTTATCTAGGCGGCGCCTAACCTATCGCCATAGTGAGGCAGCAAGGACAGGCAATGGTATAAGTGGTGCCTAACCTATCACCTATGTTGATATAGGCGGCGCCTAAGCGATCGCCTATGTTGACATAGGCGGTGCCTAACCTAATCCCAAATTAAGCCAGTGAGCATAGGCAATGGTATAAGTGGCGCCTAACCTATCTCTTATGTTTATATAGGCGGCGCCTAAGCCATCACCTATGCTAACATAAGCGGCACCTAACCTATCTCCTAAGTAAGGCAGTGAGCATAGGTAATGGTTTAAGCGGCGCCTAACCTATCATCTATGATGATATAAGTGGAGCCTATGGCATCTTCTATGTTTACATAGGCGGCGCCTAACCTATCGCCTTAGTGAGGCAGCAAGCGTAGGCAATGGTATAAGCGGCGCCTAACCTATCACCTATGTTGATATAGGCGGCAACTAAGCGATCGCCTATGTTGACATAGGCGGCACCTAACCTATCTCCTAAGTGAGGTGGTGAGCATAGGCAATGGATTAAGCTGCGCCTAACCTGTCGCCTATTTTCGTATAGGCGGTGCCTAATACATCGGCAATGTTGACATAGGCGGCGCCTAACCTATCTCCTAATTGAGGCGGTGAGCATAGGCAATGGTATAAGCGGCGCTTAACCTATCGCCTACGTTGGTATAGGCGACACCTAATCCATCGACTATATTGACATAGGCGGCACCTAAACTATCGCTAAAGTGAGGCAGTGAGCATAGGTAATGGTATAAGCGACGCCTAACCTATCGCCACTGTTGATATAGGTGGCGCTTATGGCATCGCTTATGTTTACATAGGCGGTGCCTAACCTATCGCCTAAGTGAGGCAGTGAGCATAGGCTATGGTATAAGCGGCGCCTAACCTATCGCCTATATTGATTTATGTGGCGCCTCAGCCATTTCCTATGTTTATATATGTGTTGCCCAACCAATCGCCTAAGTTAGGCACTAGGCATAGGAAATGGTATAAGCGGCGCCTAACAAATCGCCAATGTTGATATAGGCGGCGCCTAAGACATCACCTATGTTGACATAGGCGGCGCCTAACCTATGGCCTATGTTTACATAGGAAGCACCATATCCATTGCCTCTGTTGACATAGGCGGCGTCTAACCTATCGCCTAAGTGAGGCAGTGAGCATAAAAAATGGTATATGTGGCGCCTAACCGATCACCTATGTTGATATAGGCGGCACCTAAGCCATCGCCTAAGTTAGACAGTTAGCATAGGCAATTGTATAAGCAGCGCCTAACCTATCGCCTGTGTTGATATAGGCGGAGCCTAAGCGATCGCCTATGTTGACATAGTCGGTGCCTAACCTATCTCCTAAGTCAGGCAGTGAGCATAGGTAATGGTATAAGCGGCGCCTAACCTATCGCCTAAGTGAGGCAGTGAGCATAGGTAATGGTATAAGCGACGCCTAACCTATCTCCAATGTTGTTATTGACGGCGCCTAAGCCATCGCCTATGTTGACGTAGGCGGCGCCTAACCAATCGCCTAATTGAGGCAGTCACCATAGGCAATGGTATATGCGTCCGCTAACCTATCGCCTATGTTGATATAGGCGGCGCCTAAGCCATCGCCTATATTAACATAGGTGGCACCTATCCTATCGCCTAAGTGAGTCAGTGAGAATAGGCAATCGTATAACTGGCACCTTACCTATCGCCTATGTTGATATAGGCGGCGCCTAAGCCATCACCTATGTTGACATAAGTGGCGCCTAACCTATCGCCTACGTGAGGCAGTGAGCATAGGCAATGGTATAAGCGGCGCTTAACCTATCGCCTATGTTGATATAGGTGGCGCCTAAGCCATCGCCTATGTTGACATAGGCGGCGCCTAACCTATCGCCTATGTTGATAAAGGCAACACCATATCCATTGCCTCTTTTGACATAGGCGACTTCTAACCTATCGCCTAAGTGAGGCAGTGAACATCGACAATGGTATAAGCGGCGCCTAACCTATCACCTATGTTGATATAGGCGGCACCTAAGCCATCGCCTAAGTGAGGCAGTTAGCTTAGGCAATGGTATAAGAAGCGCCTAACCTATCTCCTGTGTTGATATAGGCGGAGCCTAAGCTATCGCCTAAGCTATCGCTAAAGCTATCGCCTATGTTGACATAGGCGACGCCTAACCAATCTCCTAATTAAGGCGGTGAGCGTAGGCAATGGTAAGACCGGCGCTTAACCTATCGCCTATGTTGGTATAGGCGGCGCCTAATCCATCGACTATATTGACATAGGCGGCACCTAACCTATCGCCTAAGTGAGGCAGTGACCATAGGTAATGGTATAAGCGGCGCCTAACCTATCACCAATGTTGATATAGGTGGCGCTTATGGCATCGCTTATGTTTACATAGGCGGCGCCTAACCTATCGCCTAAGTGAGGCAGCGAGCATAGGCAATTGTATAAGGGGCGCCTAACCTATCGCCTATATTGATATATGTGGTGCCTAAGCCATTGCCTATGTTTATATATGCGGCGCCCAACCTATCGCCTAAGTGAGGTAGTAAGCATAGGCAATGGAATAAGCGGCGCCTAACCTATCGACAATGTTGATATAGGCGGCGCCTAAGCCATCGTCTATGTTGACGTAGGCGGTGCCTAACCTATCGTCTAATTGAGGCAGTGACCATAGGCAATGGAATAAGCGTCGTCTAACCTATCGCCTATGTTGATATAGGCGACGCCTAAGCCATCGCCTATATTGACATAGGCGGCACCTAACCTATCGCCTAAGTGTGGCAGTGAGCATATGTAATGATATAAGCGTCCCCTAACCTATCGCCTATGTTTATATAGGTGGCGCCTATGGAATGTCCTATTTTTACATAGGCGGCGCCTAACCTATCGAATAAGTGAGGCAGCAAGCATAGGCAATGGTATAAGCGGCGCCTAACCTATCGCCTATGTTGATATAGGCGGGCCCTAACTGATCGCCTATGTTGACATAGGCGGCACCTAACCTATCGCCTAAGTTAGGAGGTAAGAATAGGCAATGGTATAAGCGGCGCCTAACCTGTCGCCTATGTTGATATATGCGGCGCCTAACCTATCGCCTAATTGAGGCAGTGACCATAGGCAATGGTATAAGTGTCGCCTAACCTATCGCCTATGTTGATATAGGCGGCGCCTATGCCATCGCCTATATTAACATAGGTGGCACCTAACCTATCGCCTAAGTGAGTCAGTGAGAATAGGAAATGGTATAACTGGCACCTAACCTATTGCCTATGTTGATATAGGTGGTGCCTAAGCCATCGCCTATGTTGACATAAGTGGCGCCTAACCTATCGCCTGTGTGAGGCAGTGAGCATAGGCAATGGTATAAGTGGCGCTTAACCTATCGCCTATGTTGATATAGGCGGCGCCTAAGCCATCACCAATGTGAGGCATTTAGCATATACAATGGTATAATAGGCGCCTAACCTATCGCCTGTGTTGATATAGGCGGAGCCTAAGCGATCGCCAATGTTGACATAGGCGGCGCCTAACCTATCTCCTAATTGGGGCGGTGAGCATAGGCAATGGTATAAGCGGTGCTTAACCTGTCGCCTACGTTGGTATAGGCGACGCCTAATCCATCGACTATATTGACATAGGCGGCACCTAACCTATCGCTTAAGTGAGGCAGTGAGCATAGGTAATGGTATAGGCGACGCCTAACCTATCGCCAATGTTGATATAGGTGGCGCTTATGGCATCGCTTATGTTTACATAGGCGGTGCCTAACCTATCGCCTAAGTGAGGCAGTGAGCATAGGCAATGGTATAAGCGGCGCCTAACCTATTGCCTATATTGATATAAGTGGCGCCTCAGCCATTTCCTATGTTTATATATGCGTTGCCCAACCAATCGCCTAAGTGAGGCACTGGGCATAGGCAATGGTATAAGCGGCGCCTAACAAATCGCCAATGTTGATATAGGCAGCGCCTAAGACATCACCTATGTTGACATAGGCGGCGCCTAACCTATGGCCTATGTTTACATAGGAAGCACCATATTCATTGCCTCTGTTGACATAGGCGGCATCTAACCTATCGCCTAAGTGAGGCAGTGAGCATAAAAAATGGTATATGTGGCGCCTAACCTATCACCTATGTTGATATAGGCGGCACCTAAGCCATCGCCTAAGTTAGACAGTTAGCATAGGCAATGGTATAAGCGGCGCCTAACCTATCGCCAATGTTGATAAAGGCGGAGCCTAAGCTATCGCCAATGTTGACATAGTCGGCACCTAACCTATCTCCTAAGTGAGGCAGTGAGTATAGGTAATGGTATAAGCGGCTCCTAACCTATCACCTAAGTGAGGCAGTGAGGTAATGGTATAAGCGACGCCTAACCTATCGCCAATGTTGTTATTGACGGCGCCTAAGCCATCGCCTATGTTGACGTAGGCGGCGCCTAACCTATCGCCTAATTGAGGCAGTGACCATAGGCAATGGTATATGCGTCCCCTAACCTATCGCCTATGTTGTTACAGGCGGCGCCAAAGCCATCGCCTATATTAACATAGGTGGCACCTAACCTATCGCCTAAGTGAGTCAGTGAGAATAGGGAATCGTATAACTGGCACCTTACCTATCGCCTATGTTGATATAGGCAGCGCCTAAGCCATCACCTATGTTGACATAAGTGGCGCCTAACCTATCGCCTACGTGAGGCAGTGAGCATAGGAAATGGTATAAGCGGTGCTTTACCTATCGCCTATGTTGATATAGGTGGCGCCTAAGTCATCGCCTATGTTGACATAGGCGGAGCCTAACCTATCGCCTATCTTGATAAAGGCGGCGCCTAAGCCATCGCCTATGTTGACATACGCGGAGCCTAACCTATCGCCTATCTTGATAAAGGCAACACCATATCCATTGCCTCTTTTGACATAGGCGGATTCTAACCTATCGCCTAAGTGAGGCAGTGAGCATCGACAATGGTATAAGCGGCGCCTAACCTATCACCTATGTTGATATAGGCGGCACCTAAGCCATTGCCTAAGTGAGGCAGTTTGCATAGGCAATGGTATAAGAAGCGCCTAACCTATCTCCTGTGTTGATATAGGCGGAACCTAAGCTATCGCCTAAGCTATCGCCTATGTTGACATAGGCGACGCCTAACCTATCTCCTAATTAAGGCGGTGAGCGTAGACAATGGTAAGACCGACGCTTAACCTGTCGCCTATGTTGGTATAGGCGGCGCCTAATCCATCGACTATATTGACATAGGCGGCACCTAACCTATCGCCTAAGTGAGGCAGTGACCATAGGTAATGGTATAAGCGGCGCTTAACCTATGGCCAATGTTGATATACTTGGCACTTATGGCATCGCTTATGTTTACATAGGCGGAGCCTAACCTATAACCTAAGTGAGGCAGCGAGCATAGGCAATTGTATAAGGGGCGCCTAACCTATCACCTATATTGATATATGTGGTGCCTAAGCCATTGCCTATGTTTATATATGCGGCGCCCAACCTATCGCCTAAGTGAGGTCGTAAGCATAGGCAATGGTATAAGAGGCGCCTAACCTATCGACAATGTTGATATAGGCGGCGCCTAAGCCATCGCCTATGTTGACGTAGGCGGTGCCTAACCTATCGTCTAATTGAGGCAGTGACCATAGGCAATGGAATAAGCGTCGCCTAACCTATCCCCTATGTTGATAAAGGCGACGCCTAAGCCATCGCCTATATTGACATAGGCGGCACCTAACCTATCGCGTAAGTGTGGCAGTGAGCATATGTAATGATATAAACGTCCCCTAACCTATCACCTATGTTGATATAGGTGGCGCCTATGGAATCTCCTATTTTTACATAGGCGGCGCCTAACCTATCGCCTAAGTGAGGCAGCAAGCATAGGCAATGGTATAAGCGGCACCTAACCTATCGCCTATGTTGATATAGGCGGGCCCTAACTGATCGCCTATGTTGACATAGGCGGCACCTAACCTATCGCCTAAGTGAGGCGGTGAGAATAGGCAATGGTATAAGCGGCGCCTAACCTGTCGCCTATGTTGATATATGCGGCGCCTAATCCATCGACTATGTTGACATAGGCGGCACCTAACCTATCGCCTAAGTGAGGTAGTGAGCATAGGTAATGGTATAAGCGGCGCCTAACCTATCGCCTATGTTGACATAGGTGGCGCCTATGGAATCGCTTATGTTTACATAGGCGGCGCCTAACCTATCGCCTAATTGAGGCAGGGAGCATAGAAAATGGTATAAGCGTCACCTAACCTATTACCTATATTGACATACGTGGTGCCTAAGACATTGCCTATGTTTATATATGCGACATTTAACCTATCGCCTAAGTGAGGCAGTAAGCATAGGCAATGGTATAAGTGGCCCCTAAACTGTCGCCTATGTTGATATAGGCTTTGTCTAATCCATCGCATATGTTGACATAGGCGGTACCTAACCTATCACCTTAGGGAGTGAGAATAGTTAATGGTATAAGCGGCGCCTAACCTATCGCCTATGTTGATATAGGTTGAATGTAAGGCATAGGAAATGGTATAAGCGGCACCTAACCTATCTCCTACGCTGATATTAGAGGCACCTAAACCATTGCCTAGGTTAACATAGGTGGCGCCTAACCTATAGCCAAGGTGAGGTACTGAACATAGGCAATGGTATAAGCGGCGCCTAACCTATCGCCTATGTTGATATATGCAGTGCCTAAGCCATCAACTATGTTAAAATACGCGGCGCCTAACCTATCACCTAATGGAGGTAGTGAGCATAAACAATGGTATAAGCGGCGCCTAACCTATCATCTATGTTGATATAGGAGGCGTCTATTCCATCTCCTAAGTGAGGCAGTGAACATAGCCAATGGTATAAGCGGCGACTAACCTATCACCTATGTTGATACAGGCGACGCCTAAGCGATCGCCTATGTTGACTTAGGCGGCGCCTAACCTATCACCTAAGTAAGGCGGTGAGCATAGGTAATGGTATAAGCGGCGCATAATATATCACCTAGGTTGATATAGGTGGGGCCTAAGCCATTGCCTATGTTGACATTGACCGAGCCTAACCTATCGCCTAAGTGAAAAAGTGAGCATAGGTAATGGTATAAACATCGCCTAACCGATCGCCTATGTTGATATAGATGGTGCCTTAGCCAACACCAATGTTGACATAGGAGGCACCTAACCTATCGCCTAAGTGAGGTAGTGAGCATAGGCAATGGTATAAGCGGCGCCTAACCTATCGCCTATGTTTATATAGGTGGCGCCTATGGCATCTCCTATGTTTACCTAGGCGGCGCCTAACCTATCGCCATAGTGAGGCAGCAAGGACAGGCAATGGTATAAGTGGCGCCTAACCTATCACCTATGTTGATATAGGCGGCGCCTAAGCGATCGCCTATGTTGACATAGGCGGTGCCTAACCTAATCCAAAATTAAGCCAGTGAGCATAGGCAATGGTATAAGTGGCGCCTAACCTATCTCTTATGTTTATATAGGCGGCGCCTAAGCCATCACCTATGCTAACATAAGCGGCACCTAACCTATCTCCTAAGTAAGGCAGTGAGCATAGGTAATGGTTTAAGCGGCGCCTAACCTATCATCTATGATGATATAAGTAGAGCCTATGGCAACTTCTATGTTTACATAGGCGGCGCCTAACCTATCGCCTTAGTGAGGCAGCAAGCATTGGCAATGGTATAAGCGGCGCCTAACCTATCACCTATGTTGATATAGGCGGCAACTAAGCGATCGCCTATGTTGACATAGGCGGCGCCTAACCTATCTCCTAAGTGAGGTGGTGAGCATAGGCAATGGATTAAGCTGCGCCTAACCTGTCGCCTATTTTCGTATAGGCGGTGCCTAATACATCGCCAATGTTGACATAGGCGGCGCCTAACCTATCTCCTAATTGAGGCGGTGAGCATAGGCAATGGTATAAGCGGCGCTTAACCTATCGCCTACGTTGGTATAGGCGACACCTAATCCATCGACTATATTGACATAGGCGGCACCTAAACTATCGCTTAAGTGAGGCAGTGAGCATAGGTAATGGTATAAGCGACGCCTAACCTATCGCCACTGTTGATATAGGTGGCGCTTATGGCATAGCTTATGTTTACATAGGCGGTACCTAACCTATCGCCTAAGTGAGGCAGTGAGCATAGGCAATGGTATAAGCGGCGCCTAACCTATCGCCTATATTGATATATGTGGCGCCTCAGCCATTTCCTATGTTTATATATGCGTTGCCCAACCAATCGCCTAAGTTAGGCACTAGGCATAGGCAATGGTATAAGCGGCGCCTAACAAATCGCCAATGTTGATATAGGCGGCGCCTAACACATCACCTATGTTGACATAGGCGGCGCCTAACCTATGGCCTATGTTTACATAGGAAGCACCATATCCATTGCCTCTGTTGACATAGGCGGCGTCTAACCTATCGCCTAAGTGAGGCAGTGAGCATAAAAAATGGTATATGTGGCGCCTAACCTATCACCTATGTTGATATAGGCGGCACCTAAGCCATCGCCTAAGTTAGACAGTTAGCATAGGCAATGGTATAAGCGGCGCCTAACCTATCGCCTATGTTGATATAGGCGGAGCCTAAGCGATCGCCTATGTTGACATAGTCGGTGCCTAACCTATCTCCTAAGTCAGGCAGTGAGCATAGGTAATGGTATAAGCGGCGCCTAACCTATCGCCTAAGTGAGGCAGTGAGCATAGGTAATGGTATAAGCGACGCCTAACCTATCTCCAATGTTGTTATTGACGGCGCCTAAGCCATCGCCTATGTTGACGTAGGCGGCGCCTAACCAATCGCCTAATTGAGGCAGTGACCATAGGCAATGGTATATGCATCCGCTAACCTATCGCCTATGTTGTTATAGGCGGCGCCTAAGCCATCGCCTATATTAACATAGGTGGCACCTATCCTATCGCCTAAGTGAGTCAGTGAGAATAGGCAATCGTATAACTGGCACCTTACCTATCGCCTATGTTGATATAGGCGGCGCCTAAGCCATCACCTATGTTGACATAAGTGGCGCCTAACCTATCGCCTACGTGAGGCAGTGAGCATAGGCAATGGTATAAGCGGCGCTTAACCTATCGCCTATGTTGATATAGGTGGCGCCTAAGCCATCGCCTATGTTGACATAGGCGGCGCCTAACCTATCGCCTATGTTGATAAAGGCAACACCATATCCATTGCCTCTTTTGACATAGGCGGCTTCTAACCTATCGCCTAAGTGAGGCAGTGAACATCGACAATGGTATAAGCGGCGCCTAACCTATCACCTATGTTGATATAGGCGGCACCTAAGCCATCGCCTAAGTGAGGCAGTTAGCTTAGGCAATGGTATAAGAAGCGCCTAACCTATCTCCTGTGTTGATATAGGCGGAGCCTAAGCTATCGCCTAAGCTATCGCTAAAGCTATCGCCTATGTTGACATAGGCGACGCCTAACCAATCTCCTAATTAAGGCGGTGAGCGTAGGCAATGGTAAGACCGGCGCTTACCCTATCGCCTATGTTGGTATAGGCGGCGCCTAATCCATCGACTATATTGACATAGGCGGCACCTAACCTATCGCCTAAGTGAGGCAGTGACCATAGGTAATGGTATAAGCGGCGCCTAACCTATCGCCAATGTTGATATAGGTGGCGCTTATGGCATCGCTTATGTTTACATAGGCGGCGCCTAACCTATCGCCTAAGTGAGGCAGCGAGCATAGGCAATTGTATAAGGGGCGCCTAACCTATCGCCTATATTGATATATGTGGTGCCTAAGCCATTGCCTATGTTTATATATGCGGCGCCCAACCTATCGCCTAAGTGAGGTAGTAAGCATAGGCAATGGTATAAGCGGCGCCTAACCTATCGACAATGTTGATATAGGCGGCGCCTAAGCCATCGTCTATGTTGACGTAGGCGGTGCCTAACCTATCGTCTAATTGAGGCAGTGACCATAGGCAATGGAATAAGCGTCGCCTAACCTATCGCCTATGTTGATATAGGCGACGCCTAAGCCATCGCCTATATTGACATAGGCGGCACCTAACCTATCGCCTAAGTGTGGCAGTGAGCATATGTAATGTTATAAGCGTCCCCTAACCTATCGCCTATGTTGATATAGGTGGCGCCTATGGAATCTCCTATTTTTACATAGGCGGCGCCTAACCTATCGCCTAAGTGAGGCAGCAAGCATAGGCAATGGTATAAGCGGCGCCTAACCTATCGCCTATGTTGATATAGGCGGGCCCTAACTGATCGCCTATGTTGACATAGGCGGCACCTAACCTATCGCCTAAGTTAGGAGGTAAGAATAGGCAATGGTATAAGCGGCGCCTAACCTGTCGCCTATGTTGATATATGCGGCGCCTAATCCATCGACTATGTTGACATAGGCGGCACCTAACCTATCGCCTAAGTGAGGCAGTGAGCATAGGTAATGGAATAAGCGGCGCCTAACCTAGGGCCTATGTTGACATAGGTGGCGCTTAACCTATAGCCTAATTGAGGCAGGGAGCATAGAAAATGTTATAAGCGTCACCTAACCTATTACCTATATTGACATACGTGGCGCCTAAGACATTGGCTATGTTTATATATGCGGCATTTAACCTATCGCCTAAGTGAGGCAGTAAGCATAGGCAATGGTATAAGTGGCCCCTAAACTGTCGCCTATGTTGATATAGGCTTTGCCTAATCAATCTCATATGTGGACATAGGCGGTACCTAACCTATCACCTTAGGCAGTGAGAATAGTTAATGGTATAAGCGGCGCCTAACCTATCGCCTATGTTGATATAGGTAGAATGTATGGCATAGGAAATGGTATAAGCGGCGCCTAACCTATCGCCTACGTTGATATTGGAGGCACCTAAACCATCGCCTAGGTTAACATACGTGGCGCCTAACCTATCGCCAAGGTGAGGTACTGAACATAGGTAATGGTATAAGCGGCGCCTAACCTATCGCCTATGTTGATATATGCAGTGCCTAAGCCATCGCCTATGTTAAAATAGGCGGCGCCTAAGCTATCACCTAATTTGAGGTAGTGAGCATAGACAATGGTATAAGCGGCGCCTAACCTATCATCTATGTTGATATAGGAGGCGTCTATGCCATCTCCTAAGTGAGGCAGTGAACATAGCCAATGGTATAAGCGGCGACTAACCTATCACCTATGTTGATACAGGCGACGCCTAAGCGATCGCCTATGTTGACTTAGGCAGCGCCTAACCTATCACCTAAGTAAGGCGCTGAGCATAGGTAATGGTATAAGCGGGGCATAATATATCACCTAGGTTGATATAGGTGGGGCCTAAGCCATTGCCTATGTTGACATTGACCGAGCCTAACCTATCGCCTAAGTGAAAAAGTGAGCATAGGTAATGGTATAAACGACGCCTAACCGATCGCCTATGTTGATATAGATGGCGCCTTAGCAAACACCTATGTTGACATAGGAGGCACCTAACCTATCGCCTAAGTGAGGTAGTGAGCATAGGCAATGGTATAAGCGGCGCCTAACCTATCGCCTATGTTGATATAGGTGGCGTCTATGGCATCTCCTATGTTTAACTAGGCGGCGCCTAACCTATCGCCTTAGTGAGGCAGCAAGGACAGGCAATGGTATAAGCGGCGCCTAACCTATCACCTATGTTGATATAGGCGGCGCCTAAGCGATCGCCTATGTTGACATAGGCGGTGCCTAACCTAATGCCAAATTGAGCCAGTGAGCATAGGCAATGGTATAAGTGGCGCCTAACCAATCTCTTATGTTTATATAGGCGGCGCCTAAGCCATCACCTATGCTAACATAAGCGGCACCTAACCTATCTCCTAAGTAAGGCAGTGAGCATATGTAATGGTATAAGCGGCGCCTAACCTATCGTCTATGATGATAAAAGTGGCGCCTATGGCATTTTCTATGTTTACATAGGCGGTGCCTAACCTATCGCTTTAGTGAGGCAGGAAGCATAGGCAATGGTATAAGCGGCGCCTAACCTATCGCCTATGTTGATATAGGCGGCAACTAAGCGATCGCCTATGTTGACATAGGCGGCGCCTAACCTATCTCCTAAGTGAGGTGGTGAGCATATGCAATGGAATAAGCTGCGCCTAACCTGTCGCCTATTTTCGTATAGGCGGTGCCTAATCCATCGACTATGTTGACATAGGCGGCACCTAACGTATCGCCTAAGTGAGGCAGTGATCATAGGTAATGGTATAAGCGTCTCCTAACCTATCGCCTATGTTGACATAGGTGGCGCCTATGGCATCGCTTATGTTCAAATAGGTGGCGCCTAACCTATCGCCGAACTGAGACAGTGCGCATAGGCAATGGTATTAGCGGCGCCTAACCTATCGCCTATGTTGACATACGTGGCACCTAAGCCATTGCCTATGTTTATATATGCGGCGCCTAACCTATCGCCTAAGTGAGGAAGTAAGCATAGGCAATGGTATAAGCGACGCCTAACCTGTCGCCTATATTGATATAGGCGGCGCCTAATCCATCGCATATATTGACATAGGCGACACCTAACCTATCATCTAAGTGAGGCAGTGAGCATAGGTAATGGTATAAGCGGCGCCTAACCTATCTCCTATGTTGATATAGGTGGCGCCTATGGCATCGCCTATGTTTACATAGGCGGCACCTAACCTATCGCCTAAGTGAGGCAGCAAACATAGGCAATGGTATAAGCAACGCCTAACCTATCGCCAATGTTTATATACGTGGCGCCTAATCGTTTGCGTATGTTTATATATGCGGCGCCTAACCTATCGCCTAAGTGAGGCAGTAAGCATAGGCAATGCTATAAGCGGCGCCTAACTTAATGCCTATATTGATATAGGCGGTGCCTAAGCCACCGCCTATGTTGACGCAGGTGGTTCCTAACCTATCGCCTAATTGAGGCAGTAAGCATAGGCAATGGTATAAGCAGCAGATAAATTATCTCCTATGTTAATATAGGCGGCGCCTAATCCATTGCCTATGTTGACATAGACGGAGCCTAACCTATCGCCTAAGTGAGGCAGTGAGTATAGGCAATGGTATAAAAGGCACCTAACCTATCGCCTATGTTGATATAGGTAGCGCCTATGGCATCTCCTATGTTTACCTAGACGGCGCCTAACCTATCGCCTTAGAGAGGCAGCAAGGATAGGCAATGGTATAAGCGGCGCCTAACCTATCACCTATGTTGATATAGGCGGTGCCTAAGAGATCGCCTATGTTGACATAGGCGGTGCCTAACCTATTGCAAAATTGAGCCAGTGAGCATAGGCAATGGTATAAGCGGCGCCTAACCTATCTCCTATGTTTATATAGGCGGCACCTAAGCCATCGCCTATGTTGACACAAGCGGCACCTAACCTATCTCCTAAGTAAGGTAGTGAGCATAGGTAATGGTTTAAGCGGCGCCTAACCTATCGTCTATGTTGATATAAGTGGCGCCTAAGGCATCTTCTATGTTTACATAGGCGGCGCCTACCCTATCGCCTTAGTGAGGCAGCAAGCATAGGCAATGGAATAAGCGGCGCCTAACCTATCGCCTATGTTGATATAGGCGGCAACTAAGCGATCGCCTATGATAACATAGGCGGCGCCTAACCTATCTCCTAAGTGAGGTGGTGAGCATAGGCAATGGAATAAGCTGCACCTAACCTGTCGCCTATTTTTGTATAGGCGGTGTCTAATCCATCGACTATGTTGACATAGACGGCACCTAACGTATCGCCTAAGTGAGGCAGTGAGCATAGGTAATAGTACAAGCGTCTCCTAACCTATCGCCTATGTTGACATAGGTGGCGCCTATGGCATCGCTTATGTTCACATAGGCGGCGCCTAACCTGTCGCCGAACTGAGACAGTGAGCATAGGCAATGGTATTAGCGGCGCCTAACCTATCGCCTATGTTGACATACGTGGCACCTAAGCCATTACCTATGTTTATATATGCGGCGCCTAACCTATCGCCTACGTGAGGAAGTAAGCATAGGCAATGGTATAAGCGGCGCCTAACCTGTCGCATATGTTGATATAGGCAGCGCCTAATCCATCGCATATGTTGACATAGGCGGCACCTAACCTATCATCTAAGTGAGGCAGTGAGCATAGGTAATGGTATTAGCGGCGCCTAACCTATCTCCTATGTTGATATAGGTGGCGCCTATGGCATCGCCTATGTTTACATAGGCGGCACCTACCCTATCGCCTAAGTGAGGTAGCAAACATAGGCAATGGTATAAGCAACGCCTAACCTATCTCCTATGTTTATATACGTGGCGCCTATGCGTTTACGTATGGTTATATATGCGGCACCTAACCTATCGCCTAAGTGAGGCAGTAAGCATAGGCAATGCTATAAGCGGCACCTAACTTAACGCCGATATTGATATAGGCGGTGCCTAAGCCACCGCCTATGTTGACGTAGGTGGTGCCTAACCTATCGCCTAATTGAGGGAGTGAGCATAGGCAATGGTATAAGCAGCAGATAACCTCTCTCCTATGTTAATATAGGCGGTGCCTAAGCCATTGCCTATGTTTACATAGACGGAGTCTAACCTATCGCCTGAGTGAGGCAGTGAGTATAGGCAATGGTATAAGCGGCACCTAACCTATCGCCTATGTTGATATAGGTAGCGCTTATGGCATCTCCTATGTTTACCTAGACGGCGCCTAACCTATAGCCTTAGTGACGCAGCAAGGATAGGCAATGGTGTAAGCGGCGCCTAACCTATCTCCTAACCTATATTGATATAGGCAGCACCTAAGCGATCGCCTATGTTGACATAGGCGGTGCCTAACCTATTGCCTAATTGAGCCAGTGAGCATAGGCAATGGTATAAGCGGCGCCTAACCTATCTCCTATGTTTATATAGGCGGCGCCTAAGCCATCGCCTATGTTGACACAAGCGGCACCTAACCTATCTCCTAAGTAAGGCAATGAGCATAGGTAATGGCTTATGCGGCGCCTAACCTATCGTCTATGTTGATATAAGTGGCGCCTATGGCATCTTCTATGTGTACATAGGAGGCGCCTAACCTATCGCCTTAGTTAGGCAGCAAGCATAGGCAATGGTATAAGCGGCTCCTAACCTATCGCCTATGATGATATAGGCGGCAACTAAGCGATCGCCTATGTTGACATAGGCGACGCCTAACCTATCTCCTATGTGAGGTGGTGAGCATAGGCAATGGAATAAGCTGCGCCTAACCTGTCGCCTATGGTGGTATAGGCGGTGCCTAATACATCGACTATGTTGACATAGGCGGCACCTAACGTATCGCTTAAGTGAGGCAGTGAGCATAGGTAATGGTATAAGCATCTCCTAACCTATCGCCTATGTTGACATAGGTGGCGCCTATGGCATCGCTTATGTTCACATAGGCGGCGCCTAACCTATCGCCGAACTGAGACAGTGAGCATAGGCAATGGTATTAGCGGCGCCTAACCTATCGCCTATGTTGACATACGTGGCACCTAAGCCATTGCCTATGTTTATATATGCGGCGCCTAACCTATCGCATAAGTGAGGCAGTAAGCATAGGCAATGGTATAAGCGGCGCCTAACCTGTCGCCTATGTTGATATAGGCGGTGCCTAATCCATCGCATATGTTGACATATGCGGCACCTAACCTATCATATATGTGAGGCAGTGAGCATAGGTAATTGTATAAGCGGCGCCTAACCTATCTCCTATATGGATATAGGTGGCGCGTATGGCATCGCCTATGTTTACATAGGCAGCGCCTAACCTATCGCCTAAGTGAGGCAGCAAGCATAGGCAATGGTATAAGCAACGCCTAACCTATCGCCTATGTTTATATACGTGGCGCCTAAGAGTTTGCGCATGTTTATATATGCCGCGCCTAACCTATCGCCTAAGTGAGGCAGTAAGCATAGGCAATGCTATAAGCGGCGCCTAACATAACGCCTATACTGATATAGGCGGTGCCTAAGCCACCGCCTATGTTGACGTAGGTGGTGCCATACCTATCACCTAATTGAGGCAGTGAGCATAGGCAATGGTATAAGTGGCAGATAACCTATTTCTTATGTTAATATAGGCGGCGCCTAAGCCATTGCCTATGTTGACATAGACGGAGCCTAACCTATCACCTACTTGAGGCAGTAAGTATAGGTAATGGTTTAAGCGGCGCGTAACCTATCGTCTATGTTGATATAAGTGGAGCTTATGGCATCTTCTATCACCTAAGTGAGGCAGTGAGCATAGGCATTAGTATAAGTGGCTCCTAATCTATCGCTTATATTGATATAGGCGGTGCCTAAGCCATCGCCTATGTTGACATAGGCGGTGCCTAACCTATCGCCTAAGTGAGGCAATGGTATAAGCGGAGCCTATCGTATCGCCTATATTGATATAGGCGGCGCCTAAGCCATCGCCTATATTGACATAGGCGGCACCTAACCTATCGCCTAAGAGAGGAAGTGAGTATAGGTAATGGTATAAGCGGTGCCTAACCTAACGCCTATGTTGATATAGGCGGTGCCTATGACATCGCCTATGTTGACATAGGCGGGGCCTAACCTATCGCCTAAGTGAGCCAGTGAGCATAAGCAATGGTATGAGCGTTACCTAACCTATCTCCTATGTTGATAAAGGCGGGTCGGGTCCATAGCCTTCGCTAATGTTTAGATAGGCGGTGCCTAACCTATCACCTAACTGAGGTAGTGAGCATTGACAATGGTATAAGTGGCGCCTAACCTATCAACTATGTTGATATAGGCGGCAGCTAAGCCATCGCCTAAGTAAGATAGTAATTATAGGCAATGGTATAAGCAGTGCCTGACCTATCGCCTATGTTGACATAGTCGGTGCCTAAGCGATCGCCTATGTTCACATAGGCGGCGCCTAACCAATCGCCTAAGTGAGGCGGTGAGCATAGGCAATTGTATAAGTGGCGCCTAACCTGTCGCCTATGTTGATATAGGCGGCGCCTAATCCATCGCATATGTTGACATAGGTGGAACCTATCCTATATAGCCGGCACCTAACCTATCTCCTGAGTGAGGAAGTGAGCATAGTTAATGGTATAAGCAGCGCCTAACCTATCGCGTATGTTGATATAGGTGTCGCCTATGGAATAGCCTATGTTTACATAGGCAGCGCTTAACCTATCGCCTAAGTAAGGCAGAAATAATAGGAAATAGTATAAGAAGTGCCTAACCTATCACCTATGTTGATATACGTGGTGCCTAAGCCATCACCTATGATGATATAGGCGGCGGCTAAACTATCGCCTATGTGAGGCAGTAAGAATAGGCAATGGTATAAGTGGCGCCTAAGCTAACGCTTATTTTGAGATATGCGGACCTTAACCCATCACCTATGTTGACGTAGGCGGCGCCTAACCTATCGCCTAAGTGAGGCAGCGAGCATAGGAAATGGTATAAGGGGGGCATAACCTATCGCCTATGTTGATATAGGCGGCGCCTATGCGATCGCCAATGTTGACATAGGCGGCGCCTAATCTGTCTCCTATGTTGATATAGGCGGCGCCTAAGCCATCACCTATGTTGAACTAGGTGGTGCTTAACCAATCTCCAAATTAAGGCAGTGAGCATAGGCAATGGTGTAAGCGGCGTGTAGCCATCGCCTATGTTGACATAGACGGAGCCTAACCTATCTCCTATGTGAGAAAGTGTGCATAGGCAATGGAATAATCGACGCCTAACCTATCGCCTATGTTGATATAGGCGGCACATAAGCCATCCCCTATGCTGACATAGGCGACGCCTAACCAATCACCTAAGTAAGGCAGTGAGCATAGGCAATGGTATAAACGGTGCCTAAACTATCGCCTATGGTTATATAGGCGGCGCCTAAGACATAGCCTATGTTGACATAGGCGACGCCTAACCTATCGCCTATGTTGCTATTGGTGGCACCTAAGACATCGCCTATGTCTACATAGGTGGTGCCTAACCTATCGCCTAAGTGAGGCAGTAAGCATAGGAAATGTTATAAGCGGCGCCTAACCTATCGCTTATGTTGATATGGGCAGTGCCTAACACATCGCCTATGTTGACGTAGGCGGCACCTAACCTATCACCTAACTGAGGCAGTGAGCTTAGGCAGTGGTATAAGCGGCGCCTAACCAATCGCCTCTGTTGATATAGGCGGCGCATAAGCCATCGTCTATGATGACTTAGGCGGCGCCTAACCTATCGCCTAAGTGAGGCAGTGAGCAAAGGCATAAGTATAAGTGGCTCCTAATCTATCGCTTATGTTGATATAGGCGGCGCCTAACTTATCGCCTAAGTGAGGAAGTGAGCATAGGCAATGGTATAAGCGGACCCTAACCTATCGCTATGTTGATATAGGCGGCGTCTAAACCATCGCCTATTTTGACATAGGCGGCACCTAACCCAACGCTTAACTGAGGCAGTGAGCTTAGGCAGTGGTATAAGCGGCGCCTAACCTATCGCATATGTTGATATTGGCTGCGCCTAAGCCATCGTCTATGTACACTTAGGCGGCGCCTATCCTATCGCCTAAGTGAGGCAGTTAGCATAGGCATAAGTATAAGTGAATCCTAATCTATCGCTTATGTTGATATTGGCGGTGCCTAATCCATCGCCTATGTTGACATAGGCGGTGCCTACCCCATCGCCTAAGTGAGGCAGTGAGCATAAGCAATGGTATAAGCGGCGCATAACCAATCGCCTATGCTGATATAGGCGTTGCCTAAGACATCATCTACGTTGACTTAGGCGGCGCCTATCCTATCACCTATGTTGATATAGGCGGCGCCTAAGCCATCGCCTATGTTGACATAGGCGGCACCTAACCTATCGCCTAAGTGAGGCAGTGAGTATAGGTAATGGTATAAGCGGTGCCTAACCTATCGCCTATGTTGATATAGGCGGCGCCTATGACATCGCCTATGTTGACATAGGCGGCCCCTAACCTATCGCCTAAGTGAGGTAGTGAGTTTAGGTAATGGTATAAGAGGTGCCTAACCTATCGCCTATGTTGATATAGGCAGTGCCTAAGCCATCGCCTATGTTGACATAGATGGCCCCTATGGCATCGCTTATGTTTACATAGGCGGCGCCTAACCTATCACCTAAGTATGGCAGTGAGCATAGGCAATGGTATAAGCGGCGCCTAACCAATCGCCTATGTTGATATAGGAGACGCCTAAGCCATTGCCTATGTTTATATATGCGGCGTCCAACCTATATACTAAGTGAGGCAGTAAGCATAGGCAATGGTATAAGTGGCGCCTTACCTATCGCCTATGTTGGTATAGGCGACACCTAAACAATCGCCTATGTTGACGTAGGCAGTGCCTAAGCTATCGCCAAATTGAGGCAGTAAGCATAGGCAATTGTATAAGCGGCTCCTAACCGATCTCCTATGTTGATATAGGCGGCACCTAAGCCATCGCCTATGTTGACATAGGCGGCACCTAACCTATCGCCTATGTTGATTTAGGTGGCGCCTATGGCATCTCCTGTGTTTACATAGGCGGCGCCTAACCTATCGCATTAGTGAGGCAGCAAACATAGGCAATGGTATAAGCAGCGCCTAACCTATCGCCTATGTTGATATAGGCAGCGCCTAAGCGATCGCCTATGTTGATATAGGCCGCGCCTAACCTATCTCCTAAGTTAGGCGGTAAGCATAGGAAATGGTATAAGCGGCGCCTAACCTGTCCCCTATGTTGATATAGGCGGCACGTAATCTATCGACTACGTTGATATAGGCGGCACCTAACCTATCGCCTAAGTGAGGAAGTGAGCATAGGTAATGGTATAAGCGGAGCCTAACCTATCGCCTATGTTGATATAGGTAGCGCCTATGGCATTTGTTATGTTTACATATGCGAGGTCTAACCTATCGCCTAAGTTCGGCGGCTAGCATAGGCAATGGTATATGCGGCGCCTAACCTATCGCCTATGTTGACATACGTGGCGCCTAGGCCATGGCCTATGTTTATATATGCGGCGCCTAAGCCATCGCCTATGCTGACATAGGCGACGCCTAACCTATCGCCTAAGTGAGGCAGTGAGCATAGGCAATGGTATAAACGGTGCCGAAATTATCGCCTATGGTTATATAGGCGGCGCCTAAGACATCGCCTATGTTGACATAGGCGACGCCTAACCTATCGCCTATGTTTGATATAGGTAGCACCTATGACATCGCCTATTTCTACATAGGCAGTGCCTAACCTATCGCCTAAGTGAGTCAGTAAGCATAGGCAATGTTATATGCGGCGCCTAACCTATCGCTTATTTTGATATAGGCAGTGCCTAACACATCGCCTATGTTGACGTAGGCGGTGCCTAACCTATCGCCTAACTGAGGTAGAGAGCTTAGGTAGTGGTATCAGCGGCATCTAACCAATCGCTCTGTTGATATAGGCGGCGCATAAGCCATCGTCTATGTTGACTTACGTGGCGCCTAACCTATCGCCTAAGTGTGGCAGTGAGCATAGGCAAAAGTATAAGTGGCTCCTAATCTATCGCTTATGTTGATATAGGCGGTTCCTAATCCATCGCCTATGTTGACATAGGTGGCGCCTAACTTATCGCCTAAGTGAGGAAGTGAGCATAGGCAATGGTATAAGCGGAGCCTAACCTATCACCTATGTTGATATAGGCGGCGCCAAAGCCATCGCCTATATTGACATAGGCGGCACCTAACCCATCGCCTAACTGAGGCAGTGAGCTTAGGCAGTGGTATAAGCAACGCCTAACCTATCGCCTATGTTGATATTGGGGCGCCTAAGCCATCGTCTATGTTCACTTAGGCGGCGCCTAACCTATCACCTAAGTGAGGCAGTTAGCATAGGCATAAGAATAAGTGGCTCCTAATTTATCGCTTATGTTGATATAGGCAGTGCCTAATCCATCGCCTATGTTGACATAGGCGGCGCCTACCGTATCGCTTAAGTGAGGAGGTGAGCATAGGCAATGGTATAAGCAGCACCTAACCTATCGCCTATGTTGATATAGGCGGCGCCTAAGCCATCGTCTATGTTGAATTAGGCGGCGCCTAACCTATAACCTATGTTGATATAGGCGGCGCCTAAGCCATCGCCTATGTTGACATATGCGACACTTAACCTATCGCCTAAGTGAGGCAGTGAGTATAGGTAATGGTATAAGCGGTGCCTAACCTATCGCCTATGTTGATATAGGCGGCACCTATGACATCTCCTATGTTGACATAGGCGGCACCTAACCTATCGCCTAAGTGAGGCAGTGAGTATAGGTAATTGTATAAGCGGTGCCTAACCTATCGCCTATGTTAATATAGGCAGTGCCTAAGCCATCGCCTATGTTGACATATCTGGCCCCTATGGCATCACTTATGTTTATATAGGCGGTGCCTAACCTATCACCTAACTTTGGCAGCGAGCATAGGCAATGGTATAAGCGGCGCCTAACCTATCGCCTATGTTGATATAGGAGATGCCTAAGCCATTGCCTATGTTTATATATGTGGCGCCCAACCTATCGCCTAAGTGAGGAAGTGAGCATAGGTAATGGTATAAGCGGAGCCTAACCTATCGCCTATGTTGATATAGGTAGCGCCTATGGCATTGGATATATTTACATTTGCGAGGTCTAACCTATCGCCTAAGTTAGGCAGCTAGCATAGGCAATGGTATATGCGGCGCCTAACCTATCGCCTATGTTGACATACGTGGCGCCTAAGCCATCGCCTATGTTTATATATGCGGCGCCTAACCTATCATCTAAGTGAGGTAGTAAGCATAGGCAATGGTATAAGCGGCGCCTAACCTGTCGCCTATTCTTATATACACGACGTCTATGCCATCGCCTATGGTGACATAGGAGGTGCCTAACCTATCGCCTAATTGAGGCAGTGAGCATTGGAAATGGTGTAAGCGACGCCTAACCTAGTGCCTATGTTGATATAGGTGGCGCCTAAGCCATCAACTATGTTGACATAGGCGCATCCTAACCTATCACCTATGTGAGGCAGTGAGAATAGGCAATAGTATAACCGACACCTAACCGATCGCCTATGTTGATATAGGCGGCGCCTAAGCCATCTCCTATGTTGACATAGGTGGCGCCTATCCTGTATAGCCGGCACCTAACCTATCTCCTGGGTGAGAAAGTGAGCATAGGTAATGGTATAAGCGACGCCTAACCTGTCCTAACCTATCGCCTATATTGATATAGGCGGCACCTAAGCCATCGCCTATACTGACATAGGCGGCGCCTAACCTATCGCCTAAGTGAGGCAGTGAGCATAGGCAATGGAATAAGCGGCGCCTAACATATCGCCTATGATGATATAGGCGGCGCCTAAGCCATCACCTATGCTGACATAGGCGGCGCCTAACCTATCGCCTATGTTGATATAGGCGGCGCCTAAGCCATCGCCTATCCTGATATAGGCGGCGCCTAAACTATCGCCTAAGTGAGGCAGTGAGCATAGGCAATAGTATAAGCGGTGCCTAAACTATCGCCTATGTTGATATAGGCGGCGCCTAAGACATCGCCTATGTTGACATAGGCGGCGCCTAACCTATCGCCTAAGTGAGGCAATGAGCATAGGTAATGATATTAGCGGCGCCTAACCTATCACCTATGTTGATATACGTGGCGCCTAAGAGATCCCCTATGCTGACATAGGCGGTGCCTAACCTATCGCCTATGTTGATATATGCGGGGCCTAAGCCATCGCCTATGCTGACATAGGCGGCGCCTAACCTATCGCCTAAGTGAGGCAGTGAGCATAGGTAATGGTATAAGCATCTCCTAACCTATCGCCTATGTTGACATAGGTGGCGCCTATGGCATCGCTTATGTTCACATAGGCGGCGCCTAACCTATCGCCGAGCTGAGACAGTGAGCATAGGCAATGGTATTAGCGGCGCCTAACCTATCACCTATGTTGACATACGTGGCACCTAAGCCATTGCCTATGTTTATATATGCGGCGCCTAACCTATCGCCTATGTTGATATATGCGGGGCCTAAGCCATCGCCTATGCTGACATAGGCGGCGCCTAACCTATCGCCTAAGTGAGGCAGTGAGCATAGGTAATGGTATAAGCATCTCCTAACCTATCGCCTATGTTGACATAGGTGGCGCCTATGGCATCGCTTATGTTCACATAGGCGGCGCCTAACCTATCGCCGAACTGAGACAGTAAGCATAGGCAATGGTATTAGCGGCGCCTAACCTATCACCTATGTTGACATACGTGGCACCTAAGCCTTTGCCTATGTTTATATATGCGGCGCCTAACCTATCGCATAAGTGAGGCAGTAAGCATAGGCAATGGTATAAGCGGCGCCTAACCTGTCGCCTATGTTGATATAGGCGGTGCCTAATCCATCGCATATGTTGACATAGGCGGCACCTAACCTATCATCTAAGTGAGGCAGTGAGCATAGGTAATGGTATAAGCGGCGCCTAACCTATCTCCTATATTGATATAGGTGGCGCGTATGACATCGCCTATGTTTACATAGGCAGCGCCTAACCTATCGCCTAAGTGAGGCAGCAAGCATAGGCAATGGTATAAGCAACGCCTAACCTATCGCCTATGTTTATATACGTGGCGCCTAAGCGTTTGCGTATGTTTATATATGCGGCGCCTAACCTATCGCCTAAGTGAGGCAGTAAGCATAGGCAATGCTATACGCGGCGCCTAACATAACGCCTATATTGATATAGGCGGTGCCTAAGCCACCGCCTATGTTGACGTAGGTGGTGCCATACCTATCGCCTAATTGAGGCAGTGAGCATAGGCAATGGTATAAGTGGCAGATAACCTATTTCTTCTGTTAATATAGGCGGCGCCTAAGCCATTGCCTATGTTGACATAGACGGAGCCTAACCTATCGCCTAATTGAGGCAGTGAGTATAGGCAATGGTGTAAGCGGCACCTAACCTATCACCTATGTTGATATAGGAGGCGCCTATGGAATCGCTTAAGTTTACATTGGTGGCGCCTAACCTATCGCCTAATTGAGGCAGGGAGCATAGAAAATGGTATAAGCGGCACCTAACCTATTACCTATATTGACATACGTGGCGCCTAAGACATTGCCTATGTTTATATATGCGGCATTTAACCTATCGCCTAAGTGAGGCAGTAAGCATAGGCAATGGTATAAGTGGCCCCTAAACTGTGGCCTATGTTGATATAGGATTTGCCTAATCCATCGCATATGTTGACATAGGCGGCACCTAACCTATCACCTTAGGCAGTGAGAATAGTTAATGGTATAAGCGGCGCCTAACCTATCGCCTATGTTGATATAGGTAGAATGTATGGCATAGTTAATGGTATAAGCGACGCCTAACCTATTGCCTATGTTGATATTGGAGGCACCTAATCCATCGCCTATGTTAACATAGGTGGCGCCTAACCTATCGCCAAGGTGAGGTACTGAACATTGGCAATGGTATAAGCGGCGCCTAACCTATCGCCTATGTTGATATATGCAATGCCTAAGCCATCGCCTATGTTGAAATAGGCGGCGCCTAACCTATCACCTAATGGAGGTAGTAAGCATAGACAATGGTATAAGAGGAGCCTAACCTATCATCTATGATGATATAGGAGGCGTCTATGCCATCTCCTAAGTGAGGCAGTGAACATAGCCAATGGTATAAGCGGCGACTAACCTATCACCTATGTTGATACAGGCGACGCCTAAGCGATCGCCTATGTTGACTTAGGCGGCGCCTAACCTATCGCCTAAGTAAGGCGGTGAGCATAGGTAATGGTATAAGCGGCGCATAACATATCGCCTATGTTGATATAGGTGGGGCCTAAGCCATTGCCTATGTCTACATAGACCGAGCCTAACCTATCGCCTAAGTGAAAAAGTGAGCATAGGTAATGGTATAAACGGCGCCTAACGGATCGCCTATGTTGACATTGGAGGCGCCTAACCTATCGCCTAAGTGAGGTAGTAAGCATAGGCAATGGTAAAAGCGGCGCCTAACCTATCGCCTATGTTGATATAGGTGGCGCCTATGGCATCTCCTATGTTTACCTAGGCGGCGCCTAACCTATCGCCTTAGTGAGGCAGCAAGGATAGGCAATGGTATAAGCGGCGCCTATCCTATCGCCTATGTTGATATAGGCGGCGCCTAAGAGATCGCCTATGTTGACATAGGCGGTGCCTAACCTATTGCCAAATTGAGCCAGTGAGCATAGGCAATGGTATAAGCGGCGCCTAACCTATCTCTTATGTTTATATAGGCGGCGCCTAAGCCATCGCCTATATTGACATAAGCGGCACCTAACCTATCTCCTAAGTAAGGCAGTGAGCATAGGTAATGGTTTAAGCAGCGCCTAACCAATCGTCTATGTTGATATAAGTGGAGCCTATGGCATCTTCTATCACCTAAGTGAGCCAGTGAGCATAGGCATTAGTATAAGTGGCTCCTAATCTATCGCTTATGTTGATATAGGCGGTGCCTAAGCCATCGCCTATGTTGACATAGGCGATGCCTAACCTATCGCCTAAGTGAGGCAATGGTATAAGCGGAGTCTATCCTATCGCCTATGTTGATATAGGCGGCGCCTAAGCCATCGCCTATATTGACATAGGCGGCACCTAACCTATCGCCTAAGAGAGGAAGTGAGTATAGGTAATGGTATAAGCGGTGCCTAACCTATCGCCTATGTTGATATAGGCGGTGCCTATGACATCGCCTATGTTGACATAGGCGGGGCCTAACCTATCGCCTAAGTGAGCCAGTGAGCATAGGCAATGGTATGAGCTTTACCTAACCTATCTCCTATGTTGATAACGGTGGGTCGGGTCCATAGCCTTCGCTAATGTTTAGATAGGCGGTGCCTAACCTATCACCTAACTGAGGCAGTGAGCATTGACAATGGTATAAGTGGCACCTAACCTATCAGCTATGTTGATATAGGCGGCAGCTAAGCCATCGCCTAAGTAAGATAGTAATTATAGGCAATGGTATAAGTGGTGCCTAACCTATTGCCTATGTTGACATAGTCGGCGCCTAAGCGATCGCCTATGTTGACATAGGCGGCGCCTAACCAATCGCCTAAGTGAGGCGGTGAGCATAGGCAATTGTATAAGTGGCGCCTAACCTGTCGCCTATGTTGATATAGGAGACGCCTAAGCCATTGCCTATGTTTATATATGTGGCGCCCAACCTATCGCCTAAGTGAGGAAGTGAGCATAGGTAATGGTATAAGCGGAGCCTAACCTATCGCCTATGTTGATATAGGTAGAGCCTATGGCATTGGATATGTTTACATATGCGAGGTCTAACCTATCATCTAAGTATGGAAGCTAGCATAGGCAATGGTATATGCGGCGCCTAACCTATCGCCTATGTTGACATACGTGGCGCCTAAGCCATCGCCTATGTTTATATATGCGGTGCCTAACCTATCGTCTAAGTGAGGCAGTAAGCATAGGCAATGGTATAAGCGGCGCCTAACCTGTTGCCTATTCTGATATACACGACGTCTATGCCATCGCCTATGTTGACATAGGAGGTGCCTAACCAATCGCCTAATTGAGGCAGTGAGCATAGGAAATGGTGTAAGCGATGCCTAACCTAGTGCCTATGTTGATATAGGTGGCGCCTAAGCCATCAAATATGTTGACATAGGCGCATCCTAACCTATCACCTATGTGAGGCAGTGAGAATAGGCAATAGTATAACCGACACCTAACCGATCGCCTATGTTGATATAGGCGGCGCCTAAGCCATCTCCTATGTTGACATAGGTGGCGCCTATCCTGTATAGCCGGCACCTAACCTATCTCCTGGGTGAGGAAGTGAGCATAGGTAATGGTATAAGCAACGCCTAACCTGTCCTAACATATCGCCTATATTGATATAGGCGGCACCTAAGCCATCGCCTATGCTGACATAGGCGGCGCATAACCTATCGCCTAAGTGAGGCAGTGAGCATAGGCAATGGAATAAGCGGCGCCTAACCTATCGCCTATGATAATATAGGTGGCGCTTAAGCCATCACCTATGCTGACATAGGCGGCGCCTAACCTATCGCCTATGTTGATATAGGCGGCGCCTAAGCCATCGCCTATGCTGATATAGGCGGCGCCTAAACTATCGCCTAAGTGATGCAGTGAGCATAGGCAATAGTATAAGTGGTGCCTAAACTATCGCCTATGTTGATATACGTGGCGCCTAAGAGATCTCCTATGCTGACATAGGCGGCGCCTAACCTATCGCCTAAGTGAGGCAGTGAGCATAGGCAATGGAATAAGCGGCGCCTAACATATCGCCTATGATGATATAGGCGGCGCCTAAGCCATCACCTATGCTGACATAGGCGGCGCCTAACCTATCAACTATGTTGATATAGGCGGCGCCTAAGCCATCGCCTATGCTGATATAGGCGGCGACTAAACTATCGCCTAAGTGAGGCAGTGAGCATAGGCAATAGTATAAACGGTGCCTAAACTATCGCCTATGTTGATATAGGCGGCGCCTAAGACATCGCCTATGTTGACATAGGCGGCGCCTAACCTATCGCCTAAGTGAGGCAATGAGCATAGGTAATGATATTAGCGGGGCCTAACCTATCACCTATGTTGATATACGTGGCGCCTAAGAGATCCCCTATGCTGACATAGGCGGTGCGTAACCTATCGCCTAAGTGAGGCAGTAAGGATAGGCAATGGTATAAGCGGCCCCTAACCTGTCGCCTATGTTGACATAGGCAGCGGCTAAGTCATCGCCTATGTTGACGTAGGCGGCACCTAACCTATCGCCTATATTGATATTGGTGGCGCCTAAGCCATCGTCTATGTTGACATATGCGGCGCCTAATCTATCGCCTAAGTGAGGCAGTGAGCATAGGAATTGGTATAAGCGGCGCCTAATCTATCACCTATGTTGATTTAGGTGGTGCCTAAGCCATCGCCTATGTTGACATAGGCGGCGCCTAACCTATTGCCTAAGTGAGGAAGTGAGCATAGGAAATGGTATAAGCGGAGCCTAACCTATCCCCTATGTTGATATAGGCGGCGCCGAACTCATCGCTTATGTTGACAAAGGCGGTACCTAACCTATCGCCTAAGTGAGGCAGTGAGTATAGGTAATGGTTTAAGCGGCGCCTAACCTATCCCCTATATTGATATAGGCGGCGCCTAGGACATCACCTATGCTGACATAGGTGGGGCCTGACCTATCGCCTAAGTGATGTAGTGAGCATAGGAAATGGTATAAGCGACGCCTAACCTAGCGCCTATGTTGATATAGGTGGCGCCTAAGCCATCAACTATGTTGACATAGGCGGAGCCTAACCTATCACCTATGTGAGGCAGTGAGAATAGGCATTAGTATAACCGACACCTAACCTATCGCCTATGTTGATATAGGCGGCGCCTAAGCCATATCCTATGTTGACATAGGTGGTGCCTATCCTGTATAGCCGGCACCTAACCTAACTCCTGGATGAGGAAGTGAGCATAGGTAATGGTATAAGTGACGCCTAACCTGTCCTAACCTATTGCCTATGTTGACATAGGTGGCGCCTATCCTGTATAGCCGGCACCTAACCTATCTCCTGGGTGAGGAAGTGAGCATAGGTAATGGTATAAGCGACGCCTAACCTGTCCTAACCTAACTCCTATATTGATATAGGCGGCACCTAACCCATCGCCTATGCTGACATAGGCGGTGCCTAACCTATCGCCTAAGTGAGGCAGTGAGCATAGGCAATGGAATAAGCGGCGCCTAACCTATCGCCTATGTTGATATAGGCGGTGCCTAAGCCATCGCCTATGCTATCATAGGCGGCGCCTAACCTATCGCCTAAGTGAGGCAGTGAGCATAGGCAATAGTATAAGCGGTGCCTAAACTATCGCCTATGTTGATATAGGCGGCGCCTAAGACATCGCCTTGTTGACATAGGCGGTGCCTAACCTATCGCCTAAGTGAGGCAATGAGCATAGGTAATGGTATTAGCGGAGCCTAGCCTATCGCCTATGTTGATATAGGTGGCGCCTAAGAGATCGCCTATGCTGACATGGGTGGCGCCTAACCTATCGCCTATGTTGATATAGGCGGCGCCTAAGACATCGCCTATGCTGACATAGGCGGCGCCTAACCTATCTCTTAAGTGAGGCAGTGAGCATAGGCAATAGTATAAGCGGTGCCTAAACTATCGCCTATGTTGATATAGGCGGCGCCTAAGACATCGCCTATATTTACATAGGCGGCGCCTAACCTATCGCCTAAGTGAGGCAATGAGCATAGGTAATGGTATTAGCGGCGCCTAACCTATCGCCTATGTTGATATAGGTGGCGCCTAAGAGATCGCCTATGTTGACATAGGCGGCGCCTAACCTATCGCCTAAGTAAGGCAGTAAGCATAGGCAATGGTATAAGTGGCACCTAACCTGTCGCCTATGTTGACATAGGCAGCGGCTAAGTCATCGCCTATGTTGACGTAGGCGGCGCCTAACCTATCGCCTATATTGATATAGGTGGCACCTAAGACATCGTCTATGTTGACATATGCGGCGCCTAATCTATCTCCTACGTGAGGCAGTGAGCATAGGAATTGGTATAAGCAGCGCATAATCTAACACCTATGTTGATTTAGGTGGTGCCTAAGCTATCGCCTATGTTGACACAGGCGGCGCCTAACCTATTGCCTAAGTGAGGCAGTGAGCATAGGCAATGGTATAAGCGGAGCCTAACCTATCCCCTATGTTGATATAGGCGGCGCCTAACTCATCGCATATTTTGACAAAGGCGGTACCTAACCTATCACCTAAGTGAGGCAGTGAGTATAGGTAATGGTATAAGCGGCGCCTAACCTATCCTGTATATTGATATAGGCGGCGCCTAAGACATCACCTATGTTGACATAGGTAGGGCCTGACCTATCGCCTAAGTGAAGAAGTGAGCATAGGCAATGGTATAAGCTTCGCCTAACCTATCGCCTATGTTGATATTGGCGGCGCTTAAGCCATCGCCTATGCTGACATAGGCGGCGCCTATCCTATCGCCTAAGTGAGGCAGTGAGCATAGGTAATAGTATAAGCGGTGCCTAAACTATCGCCTATGTTGATATAGGCGGCGCCTAAGACATCGCCTATGTTGACATAGGTGGCGCCTAACCTATCGCCTAAGTGAGGAAATAAGCATAGGTAATGGTATTAGCGGCGCCTAACCTATCGCCTATGTTATATAGGTGGCGCCTAAGAGATCGCCTATGTTGACATAGGCGGCGCGTAACCTATCGCCTAAGTGAGGCTGTAAGCATAGGCAATGGTATAAGCGGCACATAACTTGTCGCCTATGTTGACATAGGCAGCGGCTAAGTCATCGCCTATGTTGACGTAGGCGGCGCCTAACCTATCGCCTATATTGATATAGGTGGCGCCTAAGCCATCGTCTGTGTTGACATATGCAGCGCCTAATCTATCGCCTAAGTGAGGCAGTGAGCATAGGAATTGGCATAAGCGGAGCCTAATCTCTCCCCTATGTTGATGTAGGCAGTGCCTAAGTCATCGCATTTGTTGACATAGGCGGCGCCTAACCTATTGCCTAAGTGTGGCAGTGAGCATAGGCAATGGTATAAGCGGAGCCTAAGCTATCCCCTATGTTGATATAGGCGGCGCCTAACTCATCGCTTATAGGTAATGGTAATGGTATAAGCGGCGCCTAAACTATCCCCTATATTGATATAGGCGGCGCCTAAGACATCACCTTTGTTGACATAGGTGAGGCCTGACCTATCGCCTAAGTGAAGCAGTGAGCATAGGCAATGGTATAAGCTTCGCCTAACCTATCACCTATGTTGATATAGGCGGGTCCATAGCCATCGCCAATGTTGGCATAAGTGGCGCCTAACCTATCGCCTAAGTGAGGCAGTGAGCATAGACAATGGTATATATGGTACCTAACCTATAACCTATGTTGATATAGGCGGCACATAAGACATCGCCTAAGTGAGACGGTGAGTATAGGCAATGGTATATGTGGCGCCTAACCTATCGCCTATGTTGATATAAACGGCGCCTAAGCCATTGTCTATGTTGACATTGACGTAGGCGGCGCCTAACCTATCGCCTAAGTGAGGCAGTGGGCATAGGCAATGGAATAAGCGGCGCCTAACCAATCGCCTATGTTGATATAGGCAGCGCCTAAGCCATCGCCTATGCTGACATAGGCGGCGCCTAACCTATCGCCTATGTTGATATAGGTGGCGCCTAAGCCATCGCCTATGCTGACATATGCGGCTCCTAACCTATCGCCTAAGTGGGGCAGTGAGCATAGGCAATGGTATATGCGGTGCCTAAACTATCGCCTATGTTTATATAGGCGGTGCCTAAGACATCGCCTATGTTGACATTGACGGCGCCTAACCTATCGCATATGTGAGGCAATGAGCATAGGTAATGGTATTAGCGGCGCCTAACCTATCTCCTATATTGATATAAGCGGCGCTTAACCTATCGCCTAAGTAAGGCAGCAAGCATAGGCAATGGTATAAGCAGAGCCTATCCTATCACCTATGTTGATATACGTGGTGCCTAAGCCATTGACTATGTTTATATAGGAGGCGGCTGACCTATCGCCTAAGTGAGCAAGTAAGCATAGGATATGGTATAAGCGGCGCCTAACCTAACGCCAATGTTGATATAGGCGGCGCCTAAGCCATCACCTTTGTTGACGTAGGTTGTGCCTATCCTATCACCTAATTGAGGCAGTGAGGATAGACAATGGTATAAGCGGTGCCTAACCTATCGCCTATGTTGATATAGGCGGCGCCTAAGCCATCGTCTATGTTGACTTAGGCAGCTCCTAACCTATCACCTAAGTTAGGCAGTATGCATAGGCATTAGTACAAGTGGCTCCTAATCTATCGCTTATGTTGATATAGGCGGTGCCTAACCTATCGCCTAAGTGAGGCATTGGGCATAGGCAACGGTATAAGCGGATCCTAACCTATCGCCTATGTTGATATAGGCGGCGCCTAAGTCATCGCCTATGCTCACATAGGCGGCACCTAACCTATCGCCTAAGTGAGGCAGTGAGTATAGGTAATGGTATAAGCGGTGCCTAACCTATCGCCTATGTTGATAGAGGCGGTGCCTATGACATCGTCTATGTTGACATAGGCGGGGCCTAACCTATCGCCTAACTGAGGCAGTGAGCATAGGAAATGGTATAAGCTTCACATAACCTATCGCTTATGTTGATAAAGGCGGGTCCATAGCCTTCGCTAATGTTGAGATAGGCGGTGCCTAACCTATCACCTAACTGAGGTAGTGAGCATAGACAATGGTATAAGTGGCGCCTAACCTATCACCTATGTTGATATAGGCGGCACCTAAGCCATCGCCTAAGTAAAATAGTAAGTATAGGAAATGGTATAAGCGGTGCCTAACCTATCGCCTAGGTTGATATAGTCGGGGCCTAAGCGATCGCCTATGTTGACATAGGCGGCGCCTAACCAATCGCCTAAGTGAGGCGGTGAGCATAGGCAATGGTATAAGTGGCGCCTAACCTGTCGCCTATGTTGATATAGGCGGCGCCTAATCCATTGCATATGTTGACATAGGTTGCACCTAACCTATATAGCCGACACCTATCCTATCTCCTGAGTGAGGAAGTGATCATAGTTAATGGTATAAGCGGCGCCTAACCTATCGCCTATGTTGATATAGGTGTCGCCTATGGAATAGCCTATGTTTACATAGGCGGCGCCTAACCTATCGCCTAAGTAAGGCTGAAATAATAGGAAATGGTATAAGCAGTGCCTAACCTATCGCCTATGTTGATATACGTGGTGCCTAAGCCATCGCCTAAGTGAGGCAGTAAGCATAGGCAATGGTATAAGTGGCACCTAACCTAACACTTATGTTGAGATATACGGCCCCTAAGCCATCGCCTATGTTGACGTAGGCGGCGCCTAACCTATCCCCTAAGTGAGGCAGCGAGCATAGGCAATGGTATAAGCGGCGCATAACATATCGCCTATGTTGATATAGGAGGCGCCTAAGCGATCTCCAATGTTGACATAGGCGGCGCCTAATCTGTCTCCTATGTTGATATAGGCGGCGCCTAAGCCATCACCTATGTTGACCTAGGTGGTGCATAACCAATCGACAAATTAAGGCGATTGAGCATAGGCAATGGTGTAAGCGACGCCTAGCCATTGCCTATGTTGACATAGACGGAGCCTAACCTATCTCCTATGTGAGAAAGTGAGCATAGGCAATGGAATAATTGACGCGTAACCTATCGCCTATGTTGATATAGGCGGCACATAAGTCATCGCCTATGCTGACATAGGCGACGCCTAACCTATCGCCTAAGTGAGGCAGTGAGCATAGGCAATGGTATAAACGGTGCCTAAACTATCGCCTATGGTTATATAGGCGGCGCCTAAGACATCGCCTATGTTGACATAGGCGACGCCTAACCTATCACCTATGTTGATATAGGTGGCACCTAAGACATCGCCTATGTCTATATAGGCAGTGCCTAACCTATCGCCTAAGTGAGGCAGTAAGCTAGGCAATGTTATAAGCGGCACCTAACCTATCGCTTATGTTGATATAGGCAGTGCCTAATACATCGCCTATGTTGAGGTAGGCGGCGCCTAACCTATCGCCTAACTGAGGCAGTGAGCTTAGGCAGTGGTATAAGCGG